>CM073571.1:85507200-87961395 GCA_037074715.1 Magnolia kwangsiensis | reverse complement strand
AACCCCTCCAAGTTGTGAAAAATTACCCTTCTAGAACTGGACATTTGGTAAGTCCGTGTGCACCTCTCGTCACAACTGCATGTGCATGTAGAACATCCAATCCATGCATCAGGTGGGCCACCATGTAGATGACCTGGTTTAGATGTCAGGTCTCTTCACTCATTTCTGTATGTTGAAACTCTTTATAAAACCGTCCAATGCTTTTGCCCATGTGCAGCAGGCTTGATGAGTTAGTCCGCAAGGTGCACTGTAATGGCGGTTATGTAACAGTAATGGTGGCAACTGTTGTGCGTTATGGGATTGTAACAGCCGTTACAAACAAAAGAGACCTGTAACGGCCTGTTACAATTTATTATTATAATTATTTTTTTATTTTTTATAACGTTGTAATGGCCTGTATTGTAACGGTAATGGTGGTTGCTATTATTTTTTATTTTATTTTATTATTATTATTTTTTAATTTTTATTTTGAAAGATAAGAATTTTATTAGAAAGGGAGGCAAAAGGCAGCCTAAAGGACAGAGAACACTACAAACAGAGATGAGAAAACAGCAAAAAGAAAAGGAAGAAGGAAAAGAAAGAGATAAGACAGGAGAACAAAAAAGAAAGAGAAGAAAAAGAAGAGCTCAAATACAATGGTTACACCCCTAGCCACACCCTGAATCCAACCCAAAAAGATCACAGCATGGTGGTGGCCATTATGGGCACCGTTACCGTTACAGAAGTTTCACCGGCCCATACTCTCATTGACCATAGCCCTTTCCTGTAGGGCCCAATCTCCCCTCATGTCCTTGACCTACTCCTTCGGCATGGTGAGGGTATCCAACACCATAGCCTAGAAGGATTCCCTTGCTTGATACTCAGTGTTGGCTAATGTGTTTAGGGCACCCAACATCTCCCCCTTAAGTTCATCAAGCTCACTTTCGAAGCTGACTATATTGCCACCCTTTCACTCAAACTGATCCGCCCATTATCCACGGCAATATCTAACCATGGGCGCCACACCTCCATTGCTGCCACTATGTCATGGGGGTTCTTCCTCAGTTTGTTGGCACTAAATTCCCTTGTTCCCAGATGCTTGCTTCTTGTTGACCACAACCGATGTGGTTGTGTCTCTTTTAGCCGACAAGCATTATGACCCCTTTGTAACCTTGCTCTCACACCACTTTCATGGGCTTAAGTGCTTCCCCCAACCGTAGACTGTGTGACACATGATTCACAACCACTTTGTGGACAAGTCAACCAACCACTCGAGTGTAGCCAAGCTACTTGGAAGAGAAAAGAGGTTACACAAAAGAGTTGAAGGGAAGTGAACTTGTCTTGCACCGAGATCTCAAGAGAGCTTACAACTTCTGTGGTGCCTCCCAAATGAGTAACCCTCCTTATGTAGGCACAAGAACCTCTAGCTACTTTGGACGAATAGCTATGATGTTACCATGTGGTGATCATCCAATAGCTAGGAATACTCTAGAAATCTTCTAGGAATATTCTAGAAATTATAGAGTATTCCAGAGAAATATTCCACATTACACTAGCTAAAAGAAGTCACTAGAGAACTCTAGAACATTCCAGAGATCTCGACATTACTTTTTTTTTTTTTTTTTTTGAGAATTAACGCAGAGAAATTTTTTTTACACACGCACACACACCCCACACACACACGCCGCACGCACACACACCAAGGGATTTCACCACCATGGGTACTCGAACCCTTGACCCGGTGTTGAAATTCCAAGGAGTCTACCACCCGGGTAAGAGCAAGGAAGGGGAGAAGCAACAAAGGAAGAATGCGCGGTTCTGCTGAGACAGCAGAACTGCTAAGCAGCTAGAAAATCAAAATTACAAGCAGTGGGCTTAGAGGAGAAGGTAGCCCATTCAACCACATAATGAATCGCCCTAAACCCGATAAGCTTTAGGTTCATAAGAGCATGGTTCATAAGCTTTAGGTCCTTGATACCTGCCCCCCATCTTGCTTCAGATAGCAGACAACCTTCCAGTTAATGAGGTTAAATTTCTCCTTATCAAACTTACCTTGCCAGAGGAAGTCTCTTCTTAACTTTTCCAGAACCTTCACGACCGATGCCGGACACTTGAACAACGACTTCTGGTAAATCGGGAGATTAGATAGAGC
Organism: Magnolia kwangsiensis; assembly: GCA_037074715.1. Classification (NCBI taxonomy): domain Eukaryota; kingdom Viridiplantae; phylum Streptophyta; class Magnoliopsida; order Magnoliales; family Magnoliaceae; genus Magnolia; species Magnolia kwangsiensis. The sequence continues at coordinate 87,959,264 of CM073571.1, read as the reverse complement.
TGAGTTTATAAGAGTTAGCTGACCTCCTAGAGATAGGTACCTGCTCTTCCAGATGGCGAGATACGACCTGACCCAGTTGATGATCTTATCCCAAGACTTCTTGGGAGGTTTTTCGATACATAGGGGGAGGCCTACAAAAGAAGTGGGGAGGGAATCTGAAGCACAACAGAAAAAATCGACATAAGCCTTGAGTTCAGCTTCCTCCATATTTACCCCCAGCCAAGGTATCCTGTATTGGTATCGGTTGGCGTAACGGTGACCTCCAAAACCGATACGGATACGGGGGCGTAATGGCGATACGGGGGCATAATGGCGCAATTATTTTTTTTTGCCAAAAAAATATGAAAAAATATGAATTAAATCCGGAATATTCTAAGCATTCCAAATATGCATTCATTTATAAATTGGAACATGCTTATGGTGGTGTAATAGTCCACTCTTTGGTGAGAAGTTGTATCGGACTGTCTGATGAATTTATGAACCAGATAACCTGAATTTGACTACAAAATTCATATATTTAATTTTCTAACTATCTACTATCAATGATAGATATATTAGAATGAATGTAATATGAAAATATCTTACATTAGGTGTTTGCAATTATTTTTGAGGAATTTCTTGAACATACCTGTGCATGTGACTATGATTCATGTTTATGACCTGTCATCCTCAAGTCAAGAATATTTAAAAAACAATAGTAGTGTCTGATATACTCCCCTGCAACTTGATTAAGGATTACTTGATTGGTTGTCAGGGGAGCTATTTTAAATACAAGTTCGGTAGTGTCAAGTGTGTGCATGATTGCATGGCTTCTTGCAATAATACTGTTGTGAGCTGTCTGCTGCAAAATGCAAATACGTACCTTCATACAAATATATACTCACAATCACAAGTCACCACCAAAATGAAAATTTACTTTTTTGTGGTTGCTCGACCTCCACATCATTGTCATCGTCACCATCAGGCTGAGGCTGTCCAATAGGTGTAGGTGCTACATATCCATAATATCCAGTGCCAGAAGGAAATACTAGATCAACGAAACTAGAGGATGACTGATCCTGATTAGGTAACGACTCTAACCCTGACTAAGGATATCCACCAGTGCCCGTCGAATAGCCATACTAGTGCCCATACTCAGGTTGTTGAGAATCTTGAGATTGAGAGTGCGTCTGCTGTGATGAGTAACTTGGATTTGGATATGGATATCTATAATCATATGGTTATTGATCGGGAGGGATACTCCAACATGAATGTGATGGAACAGGCTCAGTATAACTATCATAATCATAATCCAATTGACTATAAGAATATCTATCATAATAACCAAGACCATGAGCCTGCTGATGTTCTGGACCTCCTGGACCCGATGCACCACTAGATGTACCCTCCTACTGGCTGTATCGTGACTCGGTGCACTTATAGGTCCAACCCCGTGTACCACCTCGTCGATGTTCATCGGCATTGCGATCTGTAGACGGCTGAATAGGGCGCTGAGCAACACCAGAAGTGCCAACTCCAGGGGTAGGGGGGTCATCGTCACCATTATCCGACACGGTCAAGCTACCACTGCTCGTATTCTTTTGTTGATCTTGAGCCGTACCCGTACTTGGCATAAACGCTGCCCCTCTTACTGGGTCCAACACATTTGCACGACTCTCTTGTTGCGCTCTACGTATTTCTGGGTCATTAATTTTCAATTCTTCACTATCCTCTTCAATTTGCTTTTCTCTTGTTTCCAACCACGGTAGAAGCGGGTCATCCTCATCATAAATATTGTCTAAGTTTATTGGACAGTAGTCTCCGTCATCGACAGCTGTAATGCTCCTATGATGTCATCACATTCTTAGTTTTATATTGTAGTGCATGAATACAAGTCTATCTAATGTTCTAGTCTGCAATCTATTCCTATTCTTTGAATGAATAAGTGCAAAACAACTTCAATTCCTTTCGCAGCTAGATGAAGATGTTGTCTGACTTAAAACTTTTACTGCAATTTTTCGGAGAGCCTTCGTATTCTCTTCGAAATTAATCCATCATTTGGCCGGTTGCAACCTAGATACTGCATGCTGTGCAAGAGCATCTCCAAAGCTACCAAGGCGATTTTCAAATGTATCTAATTCATTCAACGCCTTTCTCTGCATATCTAAGTCAGGCTCTAATCTCTTTATCACATTTTTTAGCCCAACACGAACTTCATCATCCTCGACAAATGATTGGGCATATCTATACCTAGGATTTAGATAGTAACCTGCTGCATGAAGATCATGATGGAGTTGTCTTCTCCATCTCCTGTCGATCATCTTCCAATAAGACTCATCTTCTACAATTACGTTGAATTGCCAACTTTGCCTTATCCATGACATCGTATAGGAAGCCCATGGTAGGTGCTTCGTCGGTTTCAATAAGACGGAGTACCCTTATTAGTGGCTCCATCACCTTTAGGATCGACTTGACCTTCTTCCAATATTTGTTGTCCCGTATGGTGTTCACAACTTCAACTGGTGTCCCTGATGTCTTCTTCCCATGTTTTGTGTTGAGCCATTCTTGGGAAGCGACCATCTCACTCAACTCTCCCCTATGCTGGAATAAACTCTAATGCTATAAAGTTTATTGCGAATCTAGTTGCCGCAGGCCTCAACAACTCTCGTCCTTTCGTGAACTTTCTCATTATTGCGATTACTTGATTATGGTTGTAAATAAACGTCGTCGCTTCTTTTGCCATTTCGACCATTTTCTTAACATTCTTCTTCTTCCCAATATCTTTCAATATAAGATCAATACAATGGGCAGCACATGGTGATCAAAAAAGATGTTTTCTCTTTTCCATCGACCTATTTCCTGCAAGCTTATATGTTGCTTCCTTATCTGTCACAATCTGCACTACATTCTCCTCTCCAATCTCGTCCACAACTTTATCCATTAGTCCATTAATATAAGTAGAATTTTTTGTTGCATCTGAGGCATCAATTGACTTATGGTATATAGTTCCTAAGTGGCAATACACCATGAAGTTGATCATGTTGCGTCTGGTTGGGTCAGTCCAACCAACACATGATCGTGCATCCTCTGGCTTGCCATACAGGTTTAAAGGTAGCCACTTATGCTTTCACATCCGCATATTCTGCATCTGTCCATTTCTCCCTAATCTCCTTAGCCGTGGGAGCTTTTATTCCTTCACCTGCTTCTGCTGCATCATCAATTACCACCTGCCAATATGGAGAATTGACCGCGTTAGGAGGTATGTTGGCATGTATAAATAACTTTGCTGCTGCTCTACCTAATTTCTCAACGGAAGTTCTACTACACATTTGTTTTATCTTCTTTTGTTTAGTTGATTCTTTTCTAAACAGGATTGGATCAATAGACGGTCTCCTAGGCTCATTTACTTCATCATCCAAACGTATAGGGGCATCACGTGAAGATGCCTGTCATCGGCTCCCAAACATACGTCATAACCCAGCAAACCTACCCCCTTCCCCCCTACCTGCAGAAGCAGTTGCACTTCCAGTTGCACTCCCACTCCCACTGCCCCCCTGTATCATGCACTGACCCATGCGTGCCAAACATGCTACGACGTTCTTCCTCTTCACGAGCTAGATGCAAGCTTTCTCTCCTAGCTATAGTTAATTCTCGATCTGAATCTTCGTCAGAATCAATAATATCTTCATTACGAACGCCCATATATTCAGGACCAAACACCTCCTGTCGAGTTGAATCCAAAATATCATCTTTCTTCTTTTGTACAGCAGCACGTTTATCCTTCGACTCATCCAGATTAGCCTGCATTAAAAGCATTATCTCTCTTGGTATTCTACTACATGACGCAACTTGACCCTTTCGATGTGCCAAATGTTGTTTGAGACGGGTAATTCCACCAGTCACTAGTCTATCACTATACTTGCACTTCATTTGGTGCCTAGTACCACCAACCCTCTCACAATATTACCATCCAATATCCTCACTTGTTGTCGGCCAGACCTAAACATTTCTTTAGGTTTAGGTAGATACTAGATAATTAGACATGCGTACTATGAGCATATGTCTGTATGACCTATGCTAATAAAGATGATTTTATGTTCTAACTAAATCCTAAGAAGCTCTAAGGCAAAACCTGTCCAATATAAGCAAATAAAAACATAAAGTCACTAATTTAAAAATAGAAAAAAATTATAAAATAGCACCACAAATCTGTAAAATGCACATTAACATGTTCTACTATGATTAATACATCATATGACATGATTAAAACAGCAAAACAACCATTAAAAATTAATTTTTCGAATTTAAAAAAAAAGGGCAAAAATTCATGCGTAAATAGAAAAAAATATAAAAAAATATAAAATGGCACCCCAAATCTGTAAAATGCATATTAACATGTGTTACTATGATTAACACATCATATGACATGATTAAAACAGCAAAACAACCATTAAAAATTGATTTTTTGAATTTTAAAAAAAGGGCAAAAATTCATGCGTAAATAGAAAAAAATATAAAATGGCACCCCAAATCTGTAAAATGCATATTAACATGTGCTACTATGATTAACACATCATATGGCATGATTAAAACAACAAAACAACTATTAAAAATTGATTTTTTGAATTTTGAAAAAAGGGCAAAAATTCATGCGTAAATAGAAAAAAATGTAAACAAATATAAAATGGCACCCCAAATTTGTAAAATGCACATTAACATGTGCTACTATGATTAACACATCATATGACATGATTAAAACAACAAAACAACCATTAAAAATTGATTTTTCGAATTTTAATAAAAGGGTAAAAATTCATGCGTAAATAGAAAAAAATATAAAATGGCACCCCAAATATGCAAAATGCACATTAACACGTGCTACTATGATTAACACATCATATGGCATGATTAAAACAACAAAACAACCATTAAAAATTGATTTTTTGAATTTTAAAAGAAAGGGCAAAAATTCATGCGTAAATAAAAAAAAATATTAAAAAAATATAAAATGGCACCCCAAATCTGTAAAATGCACATTAACATGTTCTATTATGATTAACGCATCATATGACATGATTAAAACAACAAAACATATTAAAAAAAGTATAAATACCTATTTTTGACAAATTTCTGAAAAATGGCCCACCGAGCTTTGATTCAACCAAATCCGTTTATTAATGCGTTTTTATCTCAAATACCCAGCCAAAGTTGGTCGAAATTAGTAGTAGGAGTGAGAAACAGTTTGGAAGCAAGAAGTTTCAAAAAAACATAAAAAACGGAGCTTAAAATGAAAAAAAAAAAAACTGAACTTTTTTCGACCATTACGGGCGGGCCGTTACAGGTCAGTAATGGCCGTTACGCCTGTAATGGGCCCGTATCAGCTGATACGGGTACAAAAAATCTTATCGGCCGTTACGGCCCCGAAACTCGTAACGGTCACCCCCGTTACCGTTACGTATCGGCCGTAACGGCTGATACGTAACCGTTTTGGCATACCATGCCCCCAACATAGTGGACTTGGACATATTGACTCGGAGTCCCGAAACCGCTTCAAAGCAGCGAATGATTGTGTGTAAATTGTTGGCTTTAGCTCGGTCGGCGTCACTAAAGAGGAGAATATCATCGGCGAATTGAATGTGAGATATTGGGGCGGTCATCCCCTGCACGTTGAAGCCGCTGGTGAGGCCTGCTTCCTGACCTCTAAGGAGCATGCGAGAGAAGGCCTCACCCACTATCAGGAAAAGAAAAGGGGATAGCGGGTCGCCTTGCCGCAGACCCCTGGAGCTTTGGAAGAACCCTTTTGGAGAACCATTGATAAGAACGGAGAAAACAGCTGAGCCCACGCATTCCCTTATCTAGTAACACGATCTGTTGCCGAAGCCCATCCTATGGAGCATATAGAGAAGGAAGTGCCATTCGACGTGATCATACGCCGTTTGGATGTCAAGTTTGCAGATGAGGCCCTTGCGTTTGGATGTGAATCTGGAGTGGAGAGCTTCATTTGCAATGAGGGCGCAGCCCGTTATCTGACGCCCAGGAATAAAAGCGCTTTGATGATGGGATATGACCGAACCAATGACCTCGGTAAGGCGAGAAGTCAGGACCTTAGCTAGGATCTTGTATGGCCCCCCGATCAGACTAATTGGTCTGTACTCAGACAGCGTGTGGGCTCCCTGACATTTAGGGATGAGAGCGATGAAGGATGCCCCGATCCCTCTGGACAGTTTGCCTCTCAAGTAGAATTCAAAACAAAATTCCATTAAATCACCTTTGATTAACTCCCAGAACTGTTGAAAGAACACAATTGGGAATCCATCAGGACCAGGGGCCCTGTCCCCTCCCAGATCGTCGATGGCCTTCTTTACCTTGATGGAAGAGAAGGGAGCTTCCAAAGAGGCAGCTTCTTCGTCAGAAAGCTTGTTGAAAGGAAGATCGTCGGGGGAGGGTCTATTCCAACCCTCTTTCGTCAAAAGGTCCTTGTAGAAACGAATGATTTCTTCCGATATGTGGTCCGGGTCGTTTGTGAAAGTGCCCTCTATCATTAAACTGCTTATTGCATTTGATCTACCTCTTTCGCTGGCCATACAATGAAAAAACTGGATATTTTTATCGCCCTCGCGGATCCATTTACACCTGGATTTCTGACACCATGAAGTTTCTTCCTCTTTAAGCCTAGAGGCGAGGGTCTGGGTCAACTGAATTCTCCTAAGGAAAGATTGGGAGGAATTCTGACCAGTTTCTACATCCTTATCTATCTTCTGAAGTTTAGCCATGATGCCCACTAGCTTGGCCTCGCGTTTTCTCGCCTCTGCCTCCTTCCATTCTTTGAGTTTGCATTTCAGCATTCGCAACTTGTTTCATAGCTTGAATCTGGCAAAACTTGAAGGCGAGAACCCGTCCCACCATTCTTCGATCATCTGATGGAATCCTTTTGTCTGAAACCACGCAATATCGAATTTGAACGGCTTTGGGCCCCAGTTACGGTCATTGACTGCCAATAGAATCGGGGTGTGATCGGAAGTAGTTCTGGGGAGAGCTGATTGCGCAATTTGGGGGAAGTGATCGAGCCATTCGGGCGAGATTAGGAACCGGTCGATCCTAGTTAAGGTGGGGGTAGCCCTGTCGTTAGTCCAGGTGAATTTTGATCCCAGCAAAGGAAGATCGACCAGAGCTTCGTCTTCTATCCACTGGGAGAATCGACACATGCCCACCGTGACTCTACCGAGCCTGGATTTTTCTTCAGCCCTTCTGGTGATATTGAAGTTGCCCCCTATGCACCATGGACCATCAAATTTCACTCTGGTAGAGCTCAACTCCTTCCAGCACTCCTCCCTTTGAGAATCCTGATTTGGACCATAAACAGAAGAGATAAGGCATGAGAAATTCGAAGAGGTGTGTTTTAGAATTATCGAAAGAGAGAAGGATCCGCTCCAACTATCGATCAGGTTCCAGGAAGAGGACTTCCATGCCACTAGGATCCCTCCAGAGGAACCGTCAGCATCCCGGGTGACCCACTGAGTCCTAGAACAATTCCAGATAGATCCCATCAATTTGTCGCTGAAGAGCTGGACTTTGGTTTCTTGTAAACATATCACATCTGCTTTACTCCTAACACAGGTATCCCTGATGAGTCTCCGTTTACGGCTGGACCCCACTCCTCTGATATTTCAAGATAGGACTTTCATTTGGGAACCGAGTTGCCCCGAATTGAGACGGCCCGAGAGGGAGCGATAGAATGATTGGGAGAGCTTAGGATTAGACTCTGGAGCTCCCTGTTGCTGTGCGATCTGGTTGGAGCCTTCCTCGGAGACCTGCCCAGATCCAGCGGCCGGCCGCGCTCCTCGATACAGTGGACGAGAGAGATGAAGTCTTCCGGGTGATCCCCGAAAGACACTCCGAATCCATTTCTTTTTCTGAATAGTGCGGATCAGCTTGACTCTCTCCTCCGACCCTTTCAAAAGAAGAATGTCGGGAGGTTACTCCACCCTGCTACAATCAACCCCGATTTGGAGGGGTTCAGCCTCTAGAACGACCTCATCACTATCCTCCCGAAACATCTCTGAGAGGGCATGTCCTGGGAAGAGATCAAGAGCAGCCTTTGGCAAGGGAGGAGCTGCAGAGGATGGGGAGGCTCGAACGACACTCCACGCCATTGGCTCTGCTTCCGGACCCAAGAGAGAAACTCCACTGCGAGGGGTGGAGGACTCCCCAGAAGACGAGGGACGTTGGAGAAGAAAATGGGTTGGGTCCAAAGGAATGTTTTGGTCGGTAGAAGGTAGAAATGAGGGTCGTAATCACATCGGATAACAGGCCGGAGCAGGACGATGGGATTTGGCATATATGAAGAATAGTTGGATTCTTGACTTTCTGTGGATGAACTATGAACTGTTGGGATTTCTGTCTGGTATTCTTTTGTGCAGGTAGGTGTCCTCCACTGGCAATGCTGGAGGACTGTGGCTTGTCAGTTGGCACCATGAGGGCGGAAACGCCACTTCCACCTTCTCAAAAATCCCCTTCACCTTTCCACATTTAAGATTCTAGCATTTGCAACCAACAAAATATAAAGAAATTTGGGTCTTCACTTGGGATTAACTATAAACCTATGATAGGTGGGCCATGCGGCAAGACAAATAATGATGCTATGAGGGAAGTGGCACTGCAGGGATGTTCAATGGGTTGAAAGAAGGGACAGTTTGGGAGTGGATCAATTGACTCCATCCTATCATAAAGCGGAGCGGAGGGAGGTTTTCAACAAATTCATGAAGGAGACGAGGGGCATAGTGGGAGGCAGGGGCCTACTTTCTTTTGGCTTGATATGTGGTGTGGCGAATATGGCTGATGGGTGTAGTTTCTCAATCTTTTACTAAAGGAACAAAGGTAGGAAAGTGGATCATAGATTAATCTCCAACTGTAAAGTTAGCTACATAGACAAACACCAAAATATGTGAAAATCTATCGGGCAAAAGCATTAAGTGAGCTTATATATGATTTTGGGGTTTGAGACAAAGTTATGTGGATTATGGAGCACTTCGCTTTGTGGTCTTGTATTTGGTTCCATATGGAGAAAGTGGGGATTTCCTCATTCGGAAACCTGTGGAAAGTTCAAGGATTGCTGACTAGATTGTTGGCATTCATTTGGACAACATCAAGTAGGATTCTCATGTCAACACGGTGTGGATCTGTGGCGCACCCAGTCTGTTGTAGTTCCTTTTTGTTGGGCGGTGGTGGAACTGGGTTTTCACCTTGTTAATGAGCAACCCTTCTCCTTATGTGCTTGGAGGCTACCTTGCGAGTCCATTTGCAAGAGATGTTACTCTGTGTCCCTGACCATTGGCATTGTTGAATACTTGAATGGGACAGCTGGCAATTGTGAGTTCTAGCTGATATCCTTTATGATTATGCGAGCCCTGTGAGAAGGATCTCAAGTGATTTTTTCTTCATGTAGGATGCTCTTACGCAGTCTTTATCACTGACCAGGCACTAAAGATCGGCTACCTTACAGTGGTTTAGCAGAGGCTTCTCTCTTGACATTGAGGACGCAGGTCTTTGAGGCTTCCGCCTCAACACAATGCTGTTTTTTTTTTTTTTTTAAAATTATTTATTTATTTAAATTATTGCCTCTTGTTATTTTGCAGTTTTCAAGCTGAATGGCAAAGGTTCCAGCAAAGACAATCTCTTGTTGGCTGGTTTTGGCAGTGTTTTCTCAGGGACTCTGGCATGCATGTTTTGGTGTCCTACAATGGCTCACTCAAAGAGACCAAACCCAATTGCTTGAGATCCAGGCACTTGATATGGGCCTATGACATACTCATAATTCCACTGTGGGTCCAGCTGGCAGAGTATTGTGGGTTACTTTCACAATGCCATCCCTTAGGTACTGTTTGGCAAGACACCTAAGAATGAGTTCAGCTCGTTTTAGTTAACAGCAATTTTGGAGAAGAGATCTTAATCTCTAATACATAATGAGTTCATTTTAACAGTAATGTATTAGAGATCAAGATCTCTAATACGTGAACTAAATTGAGATGAATTTATTGCTAGGCATCTACTTAACAGGCCCTATTTTGGGCCTTTTGTTCATAAACAAGCAGGGCTCGGAACCAGCCTAGGATTGGCATTATTTTCTTTTGAAGCAGCTGGCTGGGTGTGAGAAAATCTGCACAATTATTGTATCTGATGAATTTTCAGTCTTTGCAGAAAAAGGGTTCAGGCGTGCTAATTTGCATTTCGTCACATTTGTTTGCAGTTTTCTGCTATGTTCCTCCTGTCCAAATCATCCAAACATTATAAAATGGGACATGTTCATTTTTCACACAACCACAATTTAGGGTGGGTGGGTCTTTTCATGCTTCACGAATGACTATCCAAATGGATGCTTATTCATTTATTTGAAATATTCATCCAATATCCATGTTTGGAATCCCATTCATGGCCTTTTCATTCCTGCTAATTTCAGAGAACTTTCTTGCTCAGGCTGCTTGTATTCATGTTTTATGCCCTGCTGCCCCAGGAACTCTCAGAGAAGCCTACGATAGTGGTTAGCGGCCACCATGGGAAACTCCACATTGATGGTTTGAGGCTGATCATTGATGAAAGTGGCGGGTTAGCACAACTGCCGGTGGCTGCTATCGTACTTCCTCAAAAGAGCGTCGTCCGTGATACAGGTTCTATCACAGGTTGGAACTGATTCTTTAGTTGTCATAGTACATGGTAACCTATGTAAGAAGCACATTACTCATTTGTTGATGAAGAGAATGTATTCTTGAAATGTGTTCATCAATGGAAGCTGGTGATTCCCTTGTAACTAGTTACTCAAGTATATTTGCTTTATTTAATATAAAAAGGAAAAGGAAAAAAGTAAATTTGCTATATTTAAATGCGAATCTGCTCTGACATTGGTGCTTCACTTGGATGCAATTACCATTTAATCAGAGAGAGGAGATCACAAGAACTAATGATGTTTTCCTATTAATGTCTGTAATGATCAACTAGCCTTTACATTGCAGTTTCATTTCCTTTGAGATGAACTTGGAAATAACATAGTTGCAATTTTGGAGTCCATTCCCCCAGCATGAATGCTAGGGAAGTTGTAATTTGGTTATTTCCATTTTATTGCACTATTTAACGCAATTCATCCAACCACACTATTGGAATTGAAATTTGAGAAATGGTTTCTAAATGTATTTTGATGCTGTCTTGTTAATACCTAATCAATCAATCCATGTGTTGAATGCAAGGATCCTGTTTTGACATGTCTTGTTAATACTAGTGCTAATCAGTCAAAAATTTCCCCAGGATCCTCAACAGTAAGCTGGGTCCCACTTCGGCCTGACCTGACAGCTTTCCCTAAGATTTAACAGCTTCAAACTCTCCTTGATCAAGCTCTCAATTACCATGACATCAGGCCCGTTCACAAACATTCCTGTCTTCTACCTCCTGAGAAGTACCCTTTGAAATCAGGTTGCTTTTCCTTTCTCCAAGCTCTCTCCTATCTGCAGCACTCTTTACTCTGGACTCATCTCCTGCAAAGCTTGTGGCGACTCATCTCCAATGTTATATGTTTGTCTCCTTTTTTTTTTTTTTTGGTATCCTACTCCTTGTCTTTCTAATTCTCGGTTCCACCCATATTACTTTTGCCTTGCTATGTTTCCTGTGGCATCGGGAAACCTGCATCTGGAGTGGGTTTGTGGATCACTAACAAATTGGAAACTCCGGCGATCAACATTCTCTCTGGAGGGATGAAAGTCAATCACTTGAACCTGCGCTCCCTCATCGGTGAGTTTGTTCGTAGCAAATCATAAAACCAAAATCCCCAGTGAAGTGAGACACGATCAGAATTGTCAAGGTCTCAAAAGCAATAAAATCCAAATTCCATGCATCCCCAGTAGAAACGATCATAAGCATAGCTGATTGCAAGGTAAGTAACCAAATCCATGCATCCATCACGTAAATGAATGGTCCCCTAGACGGATCAATTCCCACATGTTTCCAATAAAAACTAGTTTGGGCATCCCCAATAGAGGTAACCATGGAAGCTGGACCATCTTTGCAAAATCACTTTGCAATAAAATCTCACCCATTGCCAAAAAATCTTTTTTTTTTTTTTTTTTAATAGGCATCGGAGTAAGACTCTGTCAGGCCCTTTTTGGTAGAGCTCACTGTCGATCATGACGTAATTTGTGGCCGATCTACTCACATTCCTATAAACCTTAGTACGCGGGCTCCGAAGATAACCTATGAAAGGAGCCCTCCAATCTTCTTCCCCTAACTCTACATGGCCTATTTCCACAGCACTATCTCTTTTAAAAATAGATGGTAGGGATTTTTCTGGATAGCAATCATCCTTTCGGCTGATCCTCCCAACACATCGAGCCCTGCGGCTAATTGCGCCATTTCATTGGCGTCCATGTTGTGATCCCTAGTATTGTGCATTAGCTCCACTTCTTCAAAACTATTCATCATCTAAGTTTTTAATGCTATAATATGGCAACAAGGATGTACCAGTACACTTGAAGAGCCATGCCATCTGATTGATCACTAACTGTGAATCTCTTATCACCATCGTAGTTCTTGCACCTAACTCCATCAAATAATTCTAGGTTGATTATCATAGTTTCATACTCAGCCTGATTATTGGTTTAGTCAAATTCCAATTTGAACACAAACTCTTGTCCGTTTCTATTTGGTGTGATTAAAATTATGCTAGCTACTTATGCTTTGTGTCTTTGACCCATAAAAAAATGAACTTCCATGGTGTCAATTGTATGCAATATAGATCCCTAATCTCTAGAGAAATTTGTTCTTCTAGATCAGATGGGTGATCGGCCACTATGGCCTAACTTTTTACTGCCTTTTGTGGAGTATAACAAAGATTCCAGTACCCATTTACCAATTTGGCCGTTCAAAGTCAGCCAATTTAACATATATTTCACTAGGTCGGTCACTACTATTACATTTACTCTTTCGGCTAACAGATAATGTCTTAATTTAATGATCGTGAAGTACAATGATAGGCATAAATTCTTTGTAACTGAGTAACTTTTCTCCGTGTCAAGTAATGTTCAGCTTAAATAATAAACCACATGCTCTTTCCGGGTCTCATTGTGCTGGGCTACGAGAGCTCTAACTGATTGTGCCGATGCTGTGACGTAAAGCCCGAGCGATCGACCTTTGATTAGTGGCATCAACACTGGAGGCTTCATAAGATATTTTTTAATTTAATTAAAAGCTAGCTGATGCTCTACCTCCCATTTGAACTCGGACCCATTGCTTTAGCATTATCAATGGTGAAAATATGTTGGTTTTCCTTACACAATTAGATATGAATCTTCGCATGAAATTCACTTGACTTAGGAATCGTTGTAGTTCGGCTTTATTCTTCGGTGGGTGAACATTAATGATTGCTCGAGCCTTATTTTGATAATCCTCTATTCCTTGTTGATACACAAGGAATCTCGGTAAAATTTTGGCCGAAACCCCAAAAACACATTTTAGGGGTTCATTTTTGGCTTATGAAGCCTCATTCATTCAAACGATTTGCACAATTGAATGACATGGTCTTCTATATTGGATGACTTGACCACTACATTATCTACTTAGACCTCCATAAATTGGCCAATCATATTATGGAATATGGCATTCATTGCTCTCTGATATGTGGCTCCTTCTTTTTTAAGTCCGAAAGGCATCACCACCCAACAATAAGTTCCTAATGGATCTAGACATGTAAATTTCATCTTTGGTACATCTTCCGTCGTGATATAAACTAGTTATACCCAGAATGGCCATCCATGAAGGATATGATCCTATGCTTGGCAGCCCTATTGACCAGTTGATCGACCACTGTCATTGGGTATTCATTTTAAGGTGGGGCGAGGTTCAAATTTTGAAAATCAATGAAACACGTGATTTACCATTCTTTTTTATAACTTAACAACATTTGAAATCCACTCGACATATTTGATAGGCTTAATGAAACCAGTATTTAGAAGCCATTTGATTTCTACATTTATTTTGTGGGTTACTTCCATGGTCATTCACTTAGGGGGTTGCTTATGAGGCCGATACCCTTCTTTTAAAGGTAACATGTACTCAACTAAGCTTCAATCGAGTCCTGACATCTCATGGTAATTCCATGCGAACCAATCGGCGAACTCTTCAAGTAAATTAATCAGTCGTGCTTTCTTTTGAGGTCTCAGCAAATCATTGACGAATGTGGGCTTCGTGTCTTACGCAATCCCTAAATTAATCTTTACTAAAGGATCTTGAACTTACGACCAAGAATCTTCTAACTTATCAGGGGCTTCCTTAAGCTCCATGTCCTCTTCTTCAATTGAGACATCCATATCGGACAAGTTCACCTGACAACCATCATCTACATCTCTTAGGCTTTCTTCAAGCCTTCTTATCCTAGCCATGAAATCATCCTGATATTGCTTATCTCTTGATGTACCGATCATATGATTTGTTCGATGGTACAATGTAGAGTTGGCTGATAAGGAATAATGTCCCTTAGTAGGATATCACTTGGTCAAATTACGTTTACAAACACTATTTGGATTCTTTTTTATGGATATTTCAATTAGTTAGCCGAACTTGTTCCTTTTAGTAAACCGAATTGGTCCTACTTCTTTCCCATAATAATAGGCTTCATTCACATTTAAAGTGGCTAAGAAGAGTTTATTATCGCAATGACTAGTTCATCTTTATCCCAATTTCAGAAGATTATGAACTGATGTAGGGAAGACGAGATACACGCGAATGAATGAATCTAGTCTTTACTCAACTGGGCATTGTAGTTGGATGAAGTATCGACCATAAAAAATGAAGCTAATACCATTTTGGTTCCAACAGTCAAGTCAACTGGCAAGACCCCGTGAATGTTCGTAACATGATCAATAAAATTATTGATTGTAACCTCCGAAAGGATCAAAACAGCCACTGTCTTTCCTAGTTTTGACATAATTCTTAGTGGTAACAGGTTGATGGTGACCCCATATTGACCAGGATTCTGGTGACTGGGCATCCTTCGAAATTGATAGATATATACAACAACTTGAGATGTTGGATCATGCCATGAGTGGGTATTTACCATTCTTTTAGATGTAGCTCCCGACTCCACCGTGACTGTGTTTACATGTGAGGTTTCATCCATCTCACACTTATTTCTGGTTGTCTCATCAAATGGAAAGGAGGCATGTTATATCGCTACTGTAGGATTGAATTCTTCAACATCACCTGCCATTCTACTTGGCTGAGTTGGTCTGGCCTGTAAGTTGGAAGGCATTGTGAACACCAGATTGCAAGGAAACATGACCGGTGGTAATGTCCTGAACACAATTCCTTCCTTCAGACATTGCCCCCAGTGTTTCCACATCCATTAGTCTACCAAGGTCTTTGCCCTGCTTAACGCTTTCATTGGCCACAAGGACAGCTAAGGCGCTCATTGGTGAGATGACTTGCAGTGCTTCAGCGGCCATTGCTAATTCATTTACTAACCATCCATCCCTTGGGAAGCATTCATCGCTAAGATAATTTGATAGATTACCGCAAGTATCTTCTTTCTTTGGACTAGCTGACCGATTGGATCGGCCGACAACATTGGAGTCTTGGTCACATAGCATGGGAGATAGGACTGTCCCTACCATGTTTACAATCACTGGTTCTTCAGACATAGGTATTCTGAAGAATGGTTGTGGTTGGACTACATCTGAGTGAGGCTGGTCTATGACTTCTTCCGATTCTCTTCTCACAGCTGCTCGATGCCTCTACCATCGGCGTTTCTGAGTTCGAGTCAATATCTCTGGTGCTACCGAAAATTTCGGATGCGTAACCCGCTTCCATACTCATTCTCAAGTTGTTAGAGGCTTGACTATCCTCTGGCTAGGTTCCCTCACTTGTTGGTAGCCATTAATGGTCGTTCTGTGTGGCCGATATTGACTGTCCCCCCCCCCCCCCCCCCCCCCCCCCTCCCCGACTTGCCTGGGAGTCACGCATAGGCCATGCAACCTTGGTTTGGGAGGATCTTCACATTCGAGAATAGTCCTTCTGACACATCGGTCACATAGTTGTGATCCTCGCCTGTCTTATTTAATGGTGTTCGTCCGAGTTGTGCTCAACTGAGGAGACCAACATCGCCCTCGCATTGGTCATTATGGCATGTCTTCTTGGTTGGTCGAATCAAGATCAACCTTTGGCCGTGGCCGACTAGGCTTTCGTAGATTCATTGTGACCATTTTGACATTAAGATTGAGCGAAAATGGATCCATGTCGATCAACATAACTCTTTGCCTTTTTTTGAGAACTTCACAACTCTCAGTCAATGTTATTTTGGACAATGTTCCTAAATATAATACATTTATTAATCGAATGAGACCGAGTTCTGTGCCACTTGCAATATTCGATCTTTTGTAATTCATCGGCCAAAGGTACCTTATGATTCATGGGAACCTTGATAAACTTTCCAGCCAACAAAATTTCAAATATTTCATTGGTTCTTGTGATGTTAAAAGAGTAAACCTTTTGAGTTTTTTGTACAGTTGATGTGGTCGATTCTGCTTTGACCAATGCTAAACATACGAGTAGTTTCTTATCCACCACTTTGACAATTGCGACCTGATAATTTGAATCATGATAATAAGTCCCTATTGACGAGTTTTTCTATCGGGCACATTCTTATAACAGTTCCTCGTACTTGGAGACCTTCCTAGTCAGATATACAGGTCAATGAACTCTGTCCCGATGAACTTCTTATGAAGTTTGTATTCAAGCCCATCTTATGCTAGCTGCACAAATTCAACTTCGGTCAAGACAATCTTACATCATCTCTTTGCCCTCTAAAACCGAGTGATGTAACTATCACAAGTCTCTCTCAGTAATTGCCAAAAACAGGTGAAATTGGCCATTGTTATTTCTCTATTCTTAAAGATAAATTGAGCATGAAATTTCGCTTCCATTTCTTGCCAAGTGTGCACCGGATCTGCCAATAGGCTTGAATACCACATAAAGGCTATCATTGTCAATGAACGATCGAATAATTGTAACTTTTGATAGTCATTATTTGCTAACTCTCTGCACTGCATAGTGAATCGGTTGACGTGTTCAATAGTCGACTGACCAGGATTGCTTGAAAATAAGGTAAAATTTGGTTGATAGTTTCTTAGCAATGAATGTTGCCAATGTATCCATTCGAGATATGGTTTGTGATATACAGGGATAGTATTACGGTTTAGTTCCTGGCTTGCAACTTTTTGGACAATATGTATGATTTGGTCAAGATCCACTTACTGAGGTTCAAGGACCGATGATGGTTCGAGGCTGAATCGGTTCATTCCCTCTTATAATAAAGGATTCCTAGGGAATTATTGAGGATTATATCCTCCTGGTAATCCTTGATTCCAATTTTCAGGTACAAAATTTCTAACCTCCCATTCTGGTGGTCTAAGTTCGACGGGAGGCAGAGTATTTCATGTCCTGAATTAGGACTGATGGTGGATTCCTCTGTGAAGGTGGCATAGGTGACAACTGAGCTAGAAATTCCCTCAGCATTATATTGTATCACCAACGACGTTCGTTTGGCCATCATAACCATTAATCGATGCATAGCCTCAATCTGATTGGCCATATATCTGTTAGTATTCTTAGTTTGAATACAGAATTGCTCAACTTGGGCTCTTTCATATTTTTGTACATGCTGAATACTCATTTTTACATCTCGAAGCACAACCACTATCTTGTCTGGAGAGGTCATTCGAGAGGTCCGATGCTCCTTCTCGCTCTCAAGTACCAAGCATTGGTTGTTGTTCAGATTCAACGCTTCAGGAATTATTTGAACTGGCACGTCCTCAACTGAAGGTATTGATGTCAATACAGATAGATCGACTCCATCGATTTGAGTACTTCTATTCATAATTAACAATATTACGCCGGTAAATTAGAGACAGGGTCCCATCGGGTGTGCCAAAAATTATTTATGCTCTGTTTTCGGTTGCAGGTATGTCGGGGTGCTAGAATTGGAATTGCGGCTCATTTCAAACGTAACAAATATAACCCCAAGTGCCAAGATAGGCAGACACGTAGTGTATGACCGAGACCTGTTGAGATCGGCTGCCTATTCAGCCACTTACTCAATATGTAAATAAGATTAGGCGATATTCAGTGGGTAGAGTTCGTCTTCTGATGATGGGTTGCACTTTTGCTTTCTATATGAAATGACTTTTCAGTACAGATAAAAAGAAATGAAAAAGGAATTCTTATAGTCAATTGTGAATAACAATTGCAAAACACCTTTCCGAGTTAAGAACTAGATCCAGCATGCAAGCGTATACTCAAATTACAACTATAATTACTAGCTACTTGATTAGCACTACGGATAACACTTTGGAATGTAACCAACAAGTTGAAAGTAAAGAATTATACTAAGAAATGTAATTTACTTGGCGGGAAAAGTAAAGGATTACACTACAAAATGTAATTGATTGGTAATTAAAAGGATAATTGAAAGATAGTGCTTGATTTGATTTGGTTGGTATGAGACGCGTCTTTATGTTGAATTCCTTGTTATTTATAACCTTAATTTGGCCATATATATGTTTTCCAGAGCTTGATGGTTGCTATAACCATTCAACACCACTACCTTTTGCTCCTCCTACCATCTGTCATGTAACTGCTCCTTCATGATTGGCCATCTTCACAACAATGTGGCATTGCTCAATGTATTCCAATTATGTTATTAAGAAATATTTTATGTATATATCTGTAGATCTTCAAAAACACCATATGGATTTGTATAGATCACACGTAGCCTACTGTGATTGATTCTCATGAGAAGTGGCAACCAAGGGATGAACACAAGTTAAGGCCTCACAAGTGGCACATTTGTATGTAGTTAAAAGTCCAAACTAAAGTCTAATTCATATATACTGATGCCGTTCGTGGTTAGGGTCCAAACTAACCTAAAAGCTGCAGAAATCTGGTACATTTATATGTCCAAGATTAGCTCCATTCGAACCGACATTTAGGTCCACTGCATCTAAATGCACCACACCGATGGACGATCAATCTCAACCATTGATCAAAGATCAGATAGTCTAGATTGACGTAAATCATATGACCCCCTAACCTCAACAAATCTTAACCAATTCCGAGTGCAATAAGTAGGCCAAAAGCTCCTACAACTATAGACTCCACAATGGGCATCTATACTCTGGACAACATGTACGGTCCAGATTGCAGCAATGGGTTCGGGCATTTTTCCATGTCCGATTAACCTCATGTTTGATTTATAGGTCTCCGAGGGTACTATCATGTATAAAATTTCGGGATCGATCCGACAAGGTTAGACTTATCAAAATCTAACCGTTGGGAAGGGTACCCGTGTTGTTTTCTGCACTGGACAGTGCAACTGATTCGAGTTGCGGTGATTTGTTGCAGGAGTTACACAAATCATATTGGTCCCAAATTTAGTTCACATGTTCTTATCAAGTCTAGATTCAATGTACAAAATTTGAAATCATTTTGAGAACTTTAGATCCATAAAATCTTAACTGTTTATTAGGGTAAAAAATCTAATCCTGAAAGTGTGGATCTTCCTCATCATGTCCACCATTACAATGGTTTGGATTAACATAATTTTCATAAAAAGGACATAACAATTATACAATTCAATTAATAACACAAAAAGAAAAGATTGAATGGTTGAAAATTGGAATATACTGGAATATATTGTTGTGCCATATTTATGACTATTATGGAAAAAGCTAATATGAAGGCAACATATAGCATTGCACGAGAAATAGGACGTGGATAAAAAAAATCTTCAAGATACTTGGAGCACTGTTTATAGAATCATAACAAGCATAAATCTAATTTTACACGCCATTGATGGTCGGTGAAGTAATGCAACCGATTTATCCAAAAGCTTAATGAGCGAAAGAGAAAAACAAAATCGAGTAGTTTAAGACATGGAATTTGGCCGACAAAAGAGGAACAATTACAAAAGGAAAACATAACAAAAAGAAAAATCTAGAGAAAATTTTTTCTAACTATCGTAACCGTTGAAATAATGAAAAAAGCATATGGAAGAATAAGCTACATGTTAAAATTTTATAAACAGTAGAGGAAATCCACGAAGCAACAATGACCAATCATATACAACACCAATCAAACCAAACAAATCTATTAATTTACTTTATCTCAGCTTATTCTAAGAATAGCGATAATTCTTAACTTTAATCTTTTAGTTGTAATCTAAATTTACGTTCATACATTGGATTTGTTCTCTATCTAATATCACATAGTTCTTTTAAGAGACGCATTCTTGTAGTCGCACATAGTGACAGATTGTGAGTTTTTCCTTTTGTTTGATTACACTGGTATATTGAAAAGTCATTTCTTGTGGAAGGCACAAAAGAATCCATATTTGGAGGAAAAACCCACCTTCCGATTATAAAAATTTTCAAGTAGCTGAGTGAGTGAGTAATCTTCTTAGAATTTGACCATATATGTTCATATCAACGCATTTGTTTATTTCAATGCTTGAGGTCAAAGTTGATCAATTTGAATTGGTATACACTACATGTGAGTGGTGGGAGTGGCCATGCATGCGTGGAATGTCCACATGGCACGTACGCATGGTGTGCAAGCTCGTGTACACATTTGCAAGGGTGCCCATGTGTGTGTGTGTGAGCGCACTCGTGTAAGGGTACATGCGTGATCATGAGTATGGTATGGTACATGCACAAGCACGTGTGCACTGTGCACATGAAACTGTGGCTCAGCGACAGTGTCCTACACTTCTAGCCAATTCAATGGGTGTTGACATAGGGCTGGCTTACAAATTTCCAAGTACCTGCATATCAAGCCTCAAATTAAGCAGATGTATCAAATAATTTCGCATACAGTAATTTGCCTAAGTTGTATGATGCTAATTAAGAAAAGAACCATGCTTAGTTACTCATGAGGCAGGTGGGCGGATATTCTATAATTCGTGCTCATGAGGTCCACCTATGTATGTTTTGATGCCATCCAAACCATCCCCTTTAAGGATTTTCAGGTAGTGCCCCATAAATTTCTCTAATGCGATCCAACTGCTCGTCAAGTGATCTTCAGCATCGGGATGAGATTTCCCAAAAATCGTTTCTTTAAAATTATCAAGCGCGCCAGACCCAAAAAAATAAAAATAAAAATAAAAATAAAGAAGAAAAGATTACACGGCCGCGATAAAATTATCAAGATGGGACTGATCCACTTTAGATAATCCGAAAGATGTGATTTTTGGGGCATGACCGCATCTACAACTGGGACCAATCGATGAAAGGTCCAGATCTCTTACACGTGCTAGCTCTAAGAGGAGTGCAGACCATTTGCAACCGATCCAACCAAGATGGGTTAGGGTTGATTATATGATAAACCGCCTTGGGCTCGGAGATCTTGGGTTGGATCCTGGGTTGGTATAGGTCGAGGTTTGACCCAGTTAGAAATCAAGGTGGGGTTGTGTTGAACTATGCAGTGTGTATGGTTGGAGAGTCATCCCTATTTGAGGTCCATATCTTCGTGGTTTATTTATTTTTTATCGATAGAAATATTGTATATTCATCATGGTTGATGGTTTATATAGGTGTAGACAGGTGCATGTTCATTATATTAAATCCATAAAGTTCTACTTGTTGACGTGTATAGCGGGGCCCATTTATCTTTGATTGGAGTAATTAAGTTATAGTCATTAATGTGATGTTTTAAACTGGCCAAGACAAGTACAGGTCCATTATTTTAAGTGGATCCAAACATACGTCAATGTGCAAAGGGTACTTAAGTGGTTATGGATTTTGATTGCATGGATTAGCTTATATTGATGAACGTGACATTTTAAATAGGTAAAAAGACGGGTTGCTGATTCACCATGTAAAGCATTATCATATGTAAATGTGTGTAGACGAATTAACCTATAAAATGGATAAAAATTGCCTAGAAAATAATCCTTAGGATATAATGTCTAAAACAGTATACAACTCTACCCTACATAGTAGGACACATGCACATAATGAACGGATTAGATCTCATATGTGTGACACGTAGTCGATGGGATTGCTTACATGTGTGGAATGAACAAAACTTCTTTACATATACGTTCACCTCCACGTTAACTTCCCCACCAAAAAGCTACTTGTGGAGGAAATTTCTAAATATGCAAATGGGAACCCATGATGAAAACCATATTAGTCTCAAGAAAGGGGCTGATCCAATTATCAGGTGAGGTTCACCTGTATCTTAAAGTCATGTTGATTTCACCGTGAGGACTAAACTTTTCATGGTACAGATGTGTTTGAATGCTTGCCATTTTGGCAGGAAAAAATGGCATTTTATGGAAAGCTAGTATATAGGGAGCGGGTGCTTAGTGATTTTTTTTTTTTCCCTAGAAATGACAGCCAAAACGTGTCGCCTTTAGTGGGCGAATCACAAATCCCTGCACAAGGATCAAACTACATTAAAGAGGCCGCAGTTCGATCAGATGGGTCCATGACTATAGGTTTAATAACACGGATTAAAAACTAGAGGCAAAAAAGGTATAAAAAATGTACATGCAAAATGGAGAATAGGCCAAGTAGATAACACAAGTTCAACAACTAAAAAATTCGTTAAACCACCCTCTAATGCAAGTTAATGTAAATCATGAATCAGAATAGTTCATGCTGCCCACCCTCAACAAATAGGAGGTGTGGGCCACAGGTTGCACATAAGCATTTGGGTCGCATGACAGAACTCTTTACATGTGCGTAAAGCTTCATTAAGTCATACAACCCTTTAAACCTGAGGATGTATGAATGCTCCTTGCCGACGGCCTGACACTTCTAAGTATATTTCTAGCCAACAAAAGGCTCCAAGAGTGATGGAAAGAGTAAAACATTGCATACATCAGGTAATAAAATAGACAAATGAGGAGATCTAGGATAAGGAGAATGAAGAGGCAATTTGTGGTGCACATGGCTGCATGACATAATGTGCAGGATCTGGGCCGTTAATCTGGTCAGGACATGGTGGGTCCAAAAATCAAGGTCCACGTCCAATGGGCCGTCTGTGTATGATGAATACAAGACCATTGGTCTTTCTTCTTCTTCTTTTTTTTTTTCCTAGCAGATCATTAATCTCATGCCCAGAAGGTGGTATGTTCCAATCATCTGGCCATCC
Source organism: Magnolia kwangsiensis (assembly GCA_037074715.1). NCBI lineage: Eukaryota > Viridiplantae > Streptophyta > Magnoliopsida > Magnoliales > Magnoliaceae > Magnolia > Magnolia kwangsiensis. The sequence continues at coordinate 87,936,101 of CM073571.1, read as the reverse complement.
TTGCATGTGAACCCGTTAGGGTGGGATGCATGCTGGAACCTGAATTGCAACTCCACAGCAAAGCGGACTCCTTTAGCAAGGTGTTGGCAATCACATTTACCTCTCCACCAGAAGAGGACAATGCGATTATTACATTTCATGGCTTAGCAAATCGAGCAATCTTTGAAAGCACTGCTCTTAGGCTATGTATACCGGCACCAGACTTGGAGCTTATCATCATCTAGAATCCCAAACAAATTCAGAAAAGAGTTTGTCAGGCACAATTAGAGAATCATTGATAGATGAACCAAAACATAAACCAAAGAAAAGAAAACATACCAAAGGGTTGACTACTGACTTATTCGTGCTGAGGCTCTGCACAATGAGAAAGGAATCTCCGAAGATTAGTTATTAATGGAATAGAAAGAAAATGTTGCAAATTTTTAAGGAGGAAAAACTTCAAGAGGAACTATGGGTCTTGATGCTCCAGTTTGTACAAGTGAGAACCATGATTTGGGATTCGGACTGTCTGATGAGCCACTTTGGATGGGGATGGTAAAGAAACCTCCTAGATTGAAGGATCCTAATCCTTCCCTCACCAGCCTTCACTGGTTAGAAAAGAAGACCAAAAAATTGGATGGCTAGGATCTTCAAATCTGGAAGATTTGGGCATCACCATGCCAAGTGGGCGACTTAAGTCTGGGTTGCTGAAAAATAGGACCCACTTGTATGTGCTCGGCTCATCAGAAGACTGCTTGTGTCCCGATGCATCAGGTTCCTCAAAAGTTAAAAGAACTTGCACAACATCACCTCTTGAATCTGCATAGCACGGCGGGCCACGTCTATTGGAAAAACCACATCAGTCTTTGTTAATACAATTTGGTATTTTGTTTGAGATCTGAGAAAAAAATGCTACCATTAGAACAAATTGACCAGGTGGCTTCCACCAATGAGAAATGACATGCAACAATGGCATTGTTTTTTGGAAAATCCAAAGTAAAGCCATGAAGAAGCTTCTAATTGTATAAAAAGAGCTTATTCCTGTTTCCTTCTAGAGAAAGATGCATAGTGCAACCAGAGAACCAACAAGAAATGACATGCCACAATGGCATTTATTTTTGGAAAATCCAAAGTAAAAGCCATGAAGAAGCTTCTAATTGTATAAAAAGAGCTTATTCCTGTTTCCTTCTAGAGGAAGATGCATAGTGCAATCAGAGAATCTACAAAGAGATACAAACAAGACCCATCTTCTGTTTCCTTCAAGACAAACGAGTACAGGTCACATGAACGTGTCAGATAGTCTTAATGTAAAATTCACATAAGCCCAGAGAGCATGAATGGCTATTAAACATAATTACAGCTCTTGCATCAAATTTCCAGATTAATGGCAATGGGAAAAAGGGGTATTAGACAATGCTCGTTGGAAAAGTTTGTAGAGAAGCATTCAGATTTCAGTTTGTACAAGACGAGGCATGGTTCATGATCCAAACCGTTGATATTATCAGTCCCATTGTTGGATGGCTGGTGGCATTTGAAAAATCACAAAATAAGTCCAGATCATGGGGCTCCCCCACAACAAGCCTTTTTTATGTGAACATTAGGCCATCCAAAGTATATCAACGCAGGAGGCGTGCGTTACCCGTGTCAATGTGGTTAGATGACGGATATGGGTCGGTTTAGAGGTTAAAGATCTTACACATGTGTTCGTGATATATGCAAGTTGTTTAAAGGAGATATTTTGACCGTTGGATCGTGAGGATGGTGTGATTGGACCGTTAGATCGTCACGACCCACCTTCATTATGCCACCTTTATGGCGCTATCATCGGGGCCCATCGGGCATCTTCAATTTGAATTTAGTTTATGAATATTTGATTTATTTAAGTTTTGAAACGGTTTGCGCACAATTTTTGTGCGAATTTCTTTTTTTAAAAACTTTTTTATAGTAGGGGTATTTTGGTAATTTCATGTAATTATGAATTTATAAAGGTTTTCCTAAACCTATAGCATGTTATGTTATGTTTATGAAAGAAAAGGAGAGCTTTTTGCTTCTGACGATTTCGTCTTTGACTTCCAGTGATTGGAAGAGGGCGTGAGGCCCAGGGAAGTGATTTCTCATCCCCTACTTCTTTCTCCTTCTTTCTTTTCTCAAGGTACTCTTTTCTTTAACCCCATTTTCTTCCTTTTCTCCTAAAATCTTTAGATCTAGAAGCCGATCTTGTTCCTTTTTCTTATCTAAATTATTAGATCTTAAAGTTTTCATCCCCATATAAAACCCATCACCCAAATCTAAATTTGAAGAACCGCCAATTCTTTTCTGAATTTTTCAAATTTTCCAATCCAGAAAATTCTTATTCTCTGAATTAGAAAATCCACCTGGATCGTTAGACGGACCTATTGCAAGACGAAAGTTCTATCTTTCGCCGGATCCAACTAAATTCAAATTTTAAGATTCAATACTTTGTGTTTGTGATGGATGGTCATAATCGATGCTATATTAACCTTATTTCTTTCTTTTGTTGATGATGTATAAGGCTGATATTTTATTTATTTTTTAATATTGCATAAATCTATTCCTTTCAAATATCATGCTCATTTGAGGTTGGATTAGGCCGTCCTACATCAATTTTTGGTATCAAAGCTTAGGTACTTGCATTAGGTCGTCTTAGATCGAGTTATCAAGAATCTAGATTTTTATTTATTATATTTTTTTTCAAGGGCTTCATGAATCGCATATAGAGTCTAGATATGAAATTTTCAGATTTGCACATGAAAAAAGAGAGTCTAGATTTGAATTTTTCCACATTTGCATCATTCTAAAGGTTAGGATCATCGGTGTCTATAGTCTTATGTCAAAACAATATCTTAGAGTCGTGTTTTAGGAAACCTAAGTTGAGTCTTATTGTTTATGCCCACTTGGACTGGTAGAGGATTTGGTCTACACTCGATTTTTAATATAGAACAGTTGGCCGAGATGATGAACACGATCAACTAACGTTTGACCACCATTGAGGCGCAATCTAGGAACACGAATACCCATATGAATAAGATAGAAGCATCCCTAAGAGAAATCTCCGACATTGGCGGGGATGGACAATCTCACATAGGGGGAGTAGTTCAGGAACGGATATGAAATCGTGGTAGAGGTCGTGGAGCACGTGGCTGAGGGGTATGACGTGGAGGGGCACGATATCTGCAGCCTGCTGTCGAATATCAAGACCGTTATGATGCCGATGAGAGGATCTTAAAGAGTGTTAAAGTAGATGCTCATAGTTTTGATGGTGTCTTGACCCAAAAGCATTCCTTTATTGGTTAGTGGACATGGACCATTATTTCGAATAGTATGAGATGTCTGAGAACCGACAGCCGCGGTTTGCGAAAATAAAACTTGTGGGTCAAGTTAAATTATTTTGGACGAATACAATGCGTAGGATCGAGAGATCAGGAGGTGTCCCAGTTGCACATTGGGTAGAGATGGAGTTATTAAAGGAAAAATATCTTCCTCTCTTTTATCGTCAAAAGCTCCTAGATCAGTGGCAAGCATTACGCTAAGGATCTATGTCGGTTGCAAATTACATCGCAAAATTTGAATATATGATGTGGTGTGATATTCAAGACGATCCCTTAGTAACACTGGCACGTTTCAAGGTGGGTCTTCGTATGGATCTGCAGCGTGAGCTTATGACCCATGCAATGAGTGACTTGGATCAAGCTTACCAAGTTGTACAAGAGTTAAAGCTTTACCTAAAGTCTCCTATCACGAGGCACTTTGAGTCCCGAGACTCTATTGTTAGATCTGGTTTTCAGGGAACCAAACCTAACATTGAAAGTTAGCCTAGGGCGCAGGCTAGTGTACTGCCTAAGCCTAAGGATGATAAGGGCAAAGGTGTCCTTGGTGCCAATCTTGGCAGTGGTAGTCACTTGAGATGTTATGAGTGCGGAGGTACAGGTCATTTCGTATACCAGTGCATGACAAAAACTCGTGGGAAAGCATTAATCATAGACGAGTTAAATGAAAATGCGGATGACATGGGTGATTATGAAGTTGAGGAATATCACCCAGAGATAGGTGCTAGTGATTATGAAGAAGAAGAACTAGAGATTGCACCACTAGCTGTAGTTAGATATGCTTTAGCGTAGGCCAAAGAGAGTGATGATTGGCGCAGAAGCACAATTTTCTACACGTTTATCAAGAGCGGTGACAAAAATTGCAAAGTCATCGTGGATAGTGGTAGTTACACAAACGTGGTCTCAACTAATGCAGTCACTCATTTGGGTTTGAAGCCCATCCCTCACCCTCAACCCTATAAGGTTTCTTGGGTTGATACGTCTTCTATGCTTGTGTCCCAGCAGTGTTTAGTCTCCATCCAAATCGGTTCATATAAAGATATGTTGTGGTGTGATGTTTTACCTATGGATGTAGGTTACATCATTCTTGGGAGGCTGTGGTTATACGATAGAGATGTCACGATTTTTGGTCGCTCGAATGTGTGTACATTCATGCATGAGGGCAAGAAAATCAAGATTAATCCGTTGCCACCCAAGAGCTACATGGACAAGGCTAGGGATGTGAAAACGAGTGAGTCAATGAAGGATGTGAGGAAATCTATTCCGAAGTCTCTGCATATCATAAATGCAAAGGAGTTTGAAAAAGAGACGGAGGATGATTTGACGATGTACGCCCTTATGGCTAGGGAAGTTACACTTGAGGTTCATGTAGAGTTACCCCCCGAGGTGACTTCGGTTCTTGAGGAGTACAATGATGTATTCCCTAAGGATTTACTGGATGAATTGCCACCTACGCAGGACATCCAGCATGCCATTGATCGCGTCCCGGGGTCTTCTTTACCGAACCTTCCTCATTACAGGATGAATCCCGCAGAGCATGCGGAGTTGCATAGGCAGGTAAATGATCTCCTGCGAAAGGGTTTCATCCGTGAGAGCACGAGTCTGCGTGTCGTACCAACGTTGTTAACACCTATGAAAGATGTTATATGGTGGATGTGCGTGGATAGTAGGGCCATTAATAAGATCACGATCAAGTATCGGTTTTCGATATTGAGGCTTGATGATATGTTAGACATGATGGCCAGATCCACCATTTTTTCCAAGATAGACCTCAAGGCCATTATCACCAGATACGCATACGCCCAGGAGATAGTGGAAGACAGCCTTCAAGACGAAGGATGGGTTGTACAAGTGGTTGGTCATGCCCTTTGGCTTGACTAATGCACCCAGTACTTTTATGCGTGTGATGACCCAAGTTTTGAGACCCTTTATGGGGAAGTTCTTTGTAGTTTATTTTGATGACATACTCATATATAGTACCAATAAAGAGCTGCATCTCGACCACTTGAGGCAGGTCTGTAGTGTCCTAAGGGCGGAGAGGTTATGTGCGAACCTTAAGAAATGTTCATTCCTATCTGATAGGGTTGTCTTCTTAGGGTTCATCGTGTCGTCTATAGGGATGCAAGCAGATCCAGAAAAAGTCAAGGCCATAGTTGACTGGCCTGAACCGTGGAACATACATGATGTGAGAAGCTTTAATGACTTAGCTACATTTTATCGTCAGTTCATTCGAGGATTTAGCACTATTATGGCTCCTGTTACTGATTGCATTAAAAAATCATATGGTCTAAGGCCACAGCTAAGGCATTCAATGATATTAAGGGCAAAAGATGATAGAGGCTCCCGTTATGCGTCTTCCAGATTTTTTTAGTCTTTGAAGTAGCATGTGATACTTCAGGCGTAGGTATAGGAGGAGTACTAAGTCAAGAAGGTCATCCAGTTGCCTATTTCAGTGAGAAACTGACTTTGTATTCTCCACACTTCCCTCCGGAATTTCCTTGTTTAGGAGCTTCATGCTGGAGGTATTGCTGACCATTTTAGTCGAGATAAGACCATCGCCCTAGTGGAGGAACAATTTTATTGGCCAAGTCTCAAGCGAGACGTAGCCAAAATTTTAGGGCAATGTCGAACATGTCAACTGGCAAAACAGAAGAAACAGAAAACTAGATTGTACATGCCATTGCTAGTGCTACACGCACCATGGCAAGACATCAATATGGATTTTGTGCTTGGACTTCCCAAGACAATTAAAAAGCACGATTCCATTTTTGTGGCTGTGGACCGTTTCTCAAAAATGACCCACTTTTTCCCTTGTTCTAAAACTTCAGATGCGTCCAATATAGCTAATATTTTCTTTGAAGGGTTGGTTTGATTACATGGTTTGCCTAAGACCATAGTGCCTGACAGGGACGTCTGGCTTACTAGTTAATTTTGGAAGACATTATGACATATGATGGGTACGAGACTCCAGTTCTCGTCTGCCTACGATCCTCACACTGATGACCAAACTGAGGTTGTGAATCGAAGTCTCGAAAATCTACTATGATGTTTGGTGGGTGAACACATTAAAACTTAGGACTTAGTCCTGCCAGTTGCCACATTTGCATATAACATTTCAGTTAATAGGTCTACGGGTATGAGTACATTTGAGATTGTTAGCAGTTATAAACCTAGATTACCCATAGATTTGTTACCTATGTCAGTCACCCAGAGGACCTCAGATCAGCTGATGCATTTTTCCATCACATTCATGAGTTGCATGCAGAGATTAGGAGGTGGATAAATGCTAGTAATGAACAATACAAAATTTCAGCTGACTTACATCGTAGAATTCCAAGAATTTAATGAGGGTGATCATGTAATGGTTAGGATGAGGCCATAACGGTTCTCACAAGGTACCGTTAAGAAGTTACAAGCATGCAGTGCTGGACCATTTAAGATTCTGAAAAAGATTGGGTCCAATGCGTATGTGATAGATCTTCCACCTCACATGGGGATTAGTTCAACATTCAATGTAGAGGATTTAATGCCTTGTTCAAGCCATCCCATAGACCCTAATTTTGTTCCAAACCATTAGCCACTTTCTGAATTTTCTTCCCAACCCACACTACCTATGCCTACTATACCTGAGAAAAGAGAAGAAATTGAAGGAATTGTGGATGAGCAAATTGTTTCCACTCGAGACAGTGGATTTCAGAGGTACTTGGTTAAGTGGAAGAACAAACCATCATCCAACTATACATGGTTAACGGAAGCAGAGTTGCAGCGACTAGATCCAGATTTGTTAGAACAGCACCAGAGTTTTATCTCACCGGAGTCGAGATCTTTTCAGCCGAGGGGAGTTGATGCGGACATCAAACCATTCAAAGTATAACAACGCAGGAGGCGTATGCTACTCGTGTCAATGTGGTTAGATGACGGATACGGGTCGGGCTTCTAGAGGTTGAAAACCTTACACGTGGTCGTGACGTGTAAGTTGCTTAAATGAGACATTTGGATAGTTGGATCGCGAGAATAGTGTGATCGGACCGTTGGATCGTCATGACCCCACTTTCATTACCCCACCTTCACGGCGCTATGATCGGAGCCCATCGAGCATCTTTAATTTGAATTTAGTTTATGAACATTTGGTTTATTTAAATTTTGAGACAGTTTGTGCACAATTTTGTATAAATTTCTTTTTTTTAAAACTTTTTTTAATAGGGGTATTTTGGTAATTTCATGTAATTATGAATTTATAAGCGTTGCTCTAAACCTATAGCATGTTATGTTATGTTTATGAAAGAAAAAGAAAGCTTTTTTTCTTCTGACGATTTCATCTTCGACTTCCAATGATTGGAAGAGGGCATGAGGCTCAGGGAAGTGATTTCTCATCCCCTACTTCTTTCTTCTTCTTTCTTTTCTCAAGGTATTCTTTTTTTTAACCCCATTATCTTCCTTTTCTCCTAAATCTTTAGATTTAGAAGCCAATCTTGTTCCTTTTTCTTATCTAAATCATTAGATCTTAAAGATTTTCATCCCCACATAAAACCCATCACCCAAATCTAAATTTGAAGAACCACCAATTCTTTTCTGAATTTTTCAGATTTCTCAATCCAGAAAATTCCTATTTTCTGGATTAGAAAATCCACCTGGATCGTTAGACGGACCTATTGCAAGACGAAAGTTCTATCTTTCGCCGGATCCAACTAAATTCAAATTTTAAGATTCAATAGTGTTTGCGATGGATGGCCATAATCAATGCTATATTAACCTTATTTCTTTCTTGTGTTGATGATGTATAAGGCTGATATTTTATTTATTTTTTAATAATGCATAAATCTGTCCCTTTCAAATATCATGCTCATTTAAGGTTGGATTAGGCCGTCCTACATCACTTTTTCACTGATATCACATAGCAATTGCATATGGGGACAGCCAAGATCTCATGACCATTGATCAGAGCTGTTCAACGAGTTTCCAACAATCTCAGATAATCCTTAGACAAGCTTGAAATCAAAGACAACTCAGGGACCACTCGCAACTACTCTGAAATTCGTGTATTTCCAATGGACAATCCACTAGGGATGGATTTGGATGGCTCATAGTACACTAGGGACCACATCACGTAAAGATTTGGATGATGGATCTAGCTCACAGTTAGTCAATCAAGCCTCCTCAAAGCAAACAAGTTTTAGGCAACCAAGTCATCTCTAGGGCCTTAAATCCATCATTGGAGGATCAAATTTGGCTTCTAGATACCATGCCTAGCTCCGGGAGCCAAACAGCCCCAATCCAAAGTCACAATATACCAAAAACGACCAAAAATCAAGTGTAATGAAAACCAGTGTCAGCAGCCAGACTTTGGCCACATAGCCAGGCTCAGGCAACCAAGTTATCTCAAGGCATCAGGTCATCCTTTAAAAGGGTCAAAATTAAGTTTTAGATACCCTACATATCCTTTAGAAGCTAAAAGCTTCATCCAAAAGTCATCATGACTCAGAACAGATTGGTCGGGTGGCCAAGACTCCTAACCAGTCCCTATGTGGCTAGAATCTGGTTGCCCAGCCAGTTCCTGGGTGGCTAAACTGTGGTTGCCCAACCAGTCCTCAGGCGGCCAATCATTGCCACATTCTGGACACTGTTGTAACTGATCGAACATGGGGAATGTGACTCTTGGTTTCATGCATGGGTAATCCATATTTTTTGCTATAAAATAAACTCCACTTTTCACGTGAATAGGGATGGGAAAAGCTCCAAAAGGACTGATACTCAGCCGGATTGTGCACGTAACCTCAAGAATCTACAATAAGGAGATTTAATTGAGTTACAAAGGAATTTAGAGTCCTCTAGCAGAGTCCAGGGTATGAAATTGACCTTGATTTGTTTGGAAATCATGAACTGAATGCTGCTCAAGGCCCTTGGAAACCACTTTGTTTATTGAGTTATTAATGCAATCTTCTCTTTTGTTTTGTATGTAAGACCTCGAGAGAATCAAGAACCCACCATAAGTTCCAGGGCAAAATCTCCACCTCTCAGACCCCGAACAAAGATTGGTGCCTTCTATGGGAATATCTGAGGCTCCCTCCAACTGTCTCAAGCATCTATGAAATATCAGTCATTCAAAAGACATGGTTCCTTGCAACTCCTCATCAAGTTCAACCAGAAGAATTTGAAGACATCCTCCACAAGAAAGTATAGAGCACTCTCAACAAAATAATGGACATCCAAATGGAGCAAAATTTCCCCAAAATCCTTACCATACTCACTTTGAATCGTGCGGTGACACAAGATGTGCGCCGTGGTGGAAAAATAAATCTTGGATCATATCTAAACAAATAGAAGCAGGGTGACGAGCAGTGACACGAGATGCACACCGTGGTGGAAAATATGGGCATGCATATTTCCTGACAAACCTGTTACAGTAAGACCTACAGAAACATGTATGGGTTCAGGGAAGGGATCTTCCCGAACCCATATGTGTAGCCAAAAACTTGAGAAACGTCCCTCAAGGTACAGCCCGCGGCCTCTCTAGGAGGTTTGACATTCATTTCTAAGAAGCACAAGGATGTTTCCACCATCCAAAAAGCGTCTGTGTGGGACTACGTTATCCCCCACTCCTAGAATGGTTCAGGAAATTAACATGTGTGAGACCAAGTGCAACCATGTTCTGGCCTCCAGACCAAGCGCATCCAAGTTAGGCCAACTAGCCATGTGCAACCAAGGTTGGCTGTCCGAAACCATGTCATGCGGCCGAATCTACTTTGTGAGAAACGATCAACAGTTGGCTGCCTCTCTAGCAAGTTTGGCCAACCAAGTAAATCCTCCCACAATGCCATGAGTTCCAAGGTTTGTTTTTAAGAAGTCCAAAGGTGCTACAGATTTCCACATGACGCCAGTGTGGGATTTTATTGCCAAAATAGATTCAAGCTGCTCAAAGACGCACCCGATCAAGTCCAAGTCGAAGCCATGCACCATTGTGCACCAAGGCCCTGTGTGGCCAAATTTAAACTGGAAGCAAGCAAGCCTTCCAAGGAGTTCCCTCAAGCCCTACAACAGAGAAAGAAGACAGGGTGGATCCTAACCTTGAAATAGGTTGTGCTGGCTATTTGTACAGGTTGCTCTGCAACAGATTCTATTGTGTTAACCTCCAAAGACCAAGATCATTTTGCACGGCCATCTGCTGCATCAACCTGAGATGGCTCATGGCTTGACAGTCTTGTTTATGTCCGCTCAGGAACAAATACGGCCCATTCAACCATCGCGATATGATGTTCCTCAAATGGGTTGAAAAAGATAGAGCAAGGAAAAACAGCACTCTATGCACCTTACGCAAGCAAAGGGTTCTCCTGAAGGTACAAATACTAGCTCCGGTACTATGTGCATACCCATCACATGCTGAATATCAAGGTCATCCTACATGACCCCATGGAGCCTGCTTCAACCTGGATGTTGTGCTCTGATGCCAACACATCCTCCCCTCAGAGCAAGCTTGGGAACCCTGAGGCAAGGAGCATACGAAGAAGGGAACACAAAAGAAAGTGAGCAGCCATGCATGCTGATCAAACCATGCCTTCTCAGCCTCCTAAATTGAGGATCAACCTAAGCAGGTTCCCAAAGAACCAAATGAGCCAACCATTACCATAAATATGCTCAACAAGTGTAGGAAGCTGAAACCATATGAAGTGGAACGGTGATAGATTTGGAGTATGAAAGTTGCCAAAATTTACAATGAAGAAGAGCTACTAGGGAAAAATATCCCCAGTGAAACAGCTGAAGATCTCAGCCTACTTTTCCATCAAGAGAATGGTGCAGCCCCCTTCAAAGGTGCTTCGCCATCTCAAGCCAGAGGCAGGATTGATGCAGGAAGGGGATAGGAGGAATCCACGGTGCAGCCATCAACGACAAGGAATCTGAATCCAACAAGGAGCTCTAGCATGGAGTGTCAAAATCTTCAGGCAAACCCTAAGCGTCTCAAGAATCAATCGGTCCCACTCTGTGCAATAACAAGAGAAGGGAATTTTCCTTCCTCTTTTCTCTCTACTTCAAGAGAATAAAATCAAATTACAAAATGACAAGAAGTCTCTTACAATTTCTCAAACATATTATTTATAAAACAACCCTAACTAACCTCTAATTAAACTTGGTGATTAGTGTGCTAATCATAACTAAGACTCAACTAATCAAAACTTCTCTAACAGCCAACAAACCAACCATACAGTGAAAAGACTTTTAACCCCCACAACTCATTTAAGGCATAGCCTCAAACAACATGAGAACAGTCGGTGGAAACTGGTGCGGTGATTTGACTTTCATGGCCACACAGATTTTCTTGCATCAGACTTCCATCATCATAACAATCATAAATAGAATCTCCCAAGATGCTTGGTGACTTGGTCAACTCCACATCAAAGATAGGTTCTCCCATGATGCTTTGAGGTGGCCAACTCCAAGTCAAAGATTGGGTCTCCATGACGCTTTGGAACTGGACTGGTACTGCTGTTACCGAAAATTTAAACACAACTTCATTGTCCATATCCTCATTATAACAATCATAAATCAGCTCTCCTAGGATGCTGGGTGACTAAGTCAACTTTGCATTAAAGATCGGGGCTCCCATGATGCTTTGAGGTGGCCCACGCCACATCAAAGATCGGGCCTCCCACGACGCTTTGGGACTCGACTGGTTCACCACCACAGCTACCAAAATTCTAAAATTTAGCCCCGTCTTCTACCGCTTGTCATTCATTGTCATGATGCTTCTTGCGACCTTCTTACAATTTCTCAAACATATTATTTATAAAACAACCCTAACCAATCTCTAATTAAACTTGGTGATTAGTGTGCTAATCATAACTAAGACTCAACTAATCAAAACTTCTCTAACAGCCCACAAACCAACCATACAGTGAAAAGACTTTAACCCCCACAACTCATTCAAGGCGTAGCCTCAAACAACATGATAACTGTCAGTGGAAACTGGTGTGGTGATTTGACTTTCATGGCCACACAGATTTTCTTGCATCAGACTTCCCTCATCATAACAATCATAAATCGAATCTCCCAAGATGCTTGGTGACTTGGTCAACTCCACATCAAAGATAGGTTCTCCCATGATGCTTTGAGGTGGCCAACTCCAAGTCAAAGATTGGGTTTCCATGATGCTTTGGAACTGGACTGGTACTGCTGTTACTGAAAATTTAAACACAACTACATTGTCCATATCCTCATTATAACAATCATAAATCAGATCTCCTAGGATGCTGTGTGACTAAGTCAACTTTGCATTAAAGATCAGGGCTCCCATGATGCTTTGAGGTGGCCAACGCTGCATCAAAGATCGGGCTTCCCATGATGCTTTGGAACTCAACTGGTTCACCACCACAGCTACCGAAATTCTAAAATTTAGCCCCATCTTCTACCGCTTGTCGTTCATTGTCATGATGCTTCTTGCGACCTTCGGGCAATCTGCACCTTATCAGGTTGCTCTTTTTGTCACTTTTGTCAACGAAAGAACCTGTGATCACCTTGGCCAATCTAGACTTTCCTTGAACTAGCCACAATTTCTCCTTGGAGGTTTGGCGACACACTTTGGAGACCGACTGCAAGGGTCATGCATAGTCAAAACTTCCTGCACTCATTCTCATGATGTTGGGACCATTAACGTCTCACCATCTCTTCGCTAGTCTTATGCTTTCCATGTTCCCAAGTTCTCCTCAAATTTGTTGTCTGTCAATCGTCTTACTCATTCTCTTGACTGTTAACTCTCTTTCCATCTCACGGTATCTTTTAGGGCCTGACAATTGGCCAAAGGATTAGGGTGATCATGAGCAGGATGGGCTCTCTTTCAATCTATGAACAATGTAGGATTGACCCTCCAAACTTCAAGTCAAGCTACATGTGCCGCGGATCAAATTTTGTATTGGCATCATCGTCTTGGCCATATGCCGATCAATAGTCTTAAGATGTTACTTCCATTTTGCTTTAAGTCTGGTAGTATGCAAGAATTATTTGTGAAACATGTCAAAAGGCTAAAACATTGTCGATATTTCTACCCAACAGTCCAACCGAAAAAGATGTTGCTCCCTTTCTCTAATACACTGATGCTCAGCGTCCATCTCCAAGGACTTTTGTTTTCTGATGTAAATAATATATTTCTTTTGTGATGATTGCACTCTCAATATATAGGTCTATCGTCTGAAATCCAAAGGTGATTAATCCGACAAGTCAATTCTCAATGCGATGTTGCTATCCATTCAAAGATCTTACTTTTTGTTGCCACCCCCACCTCTCCCTCCCCCCTCTTGCAACTTCTTGATCGTTGTGTTAAAAAGTGACACGAAGCTAGATATAAGTAGATGTTGGTTGAAAACGTCACTCTTTCACAATGGAATAGAATGGTCTCACTCCATTCATCATTTGATTTGGTGTATATTCACCATTAGAGTTCTGGAAACTTCAAAACCCAAACACCAACCTAGAAAAGAATGCTATAATATTTGAAATTCTCAACTTAACACACCTCCTCACTTCAGAGCCTATCACTACATCTACCGAGTCTTCTCCATTTTCCAGATATTTTTTATAGGATGTGGTGGCTAATCAGTTGGGCCAACATAAAAGTTGTGTTCTAATAATGGTGGTGGATACATTTCCTTAGCTTTTAGGGTCATTTGCTTGGACAAAGAATTGAATCTCAGATCACTTGTCCTTATACCCCCAAACAAACTAAAGTTGATGAAAGAAAGAATAGGCATCTTCTTGAAGTTGCTCCTGCCTTCTCCTTGAGAAGAATGTTCCCAAGAATCAGTGGGTTAATGTTGTCGTAAGTGCTGCATACCTAATTAATCAAATGCCCACTAGGATTCTTTTGGGGAAGGCACCCGTCCAAGTTCCACAACTGGAAAAATCATTCCTTCCTATCCCACCGTGTATGTTTGGATGTGTGCTTTGTTCATGTTCCCAACAATCATTATGATAAATTGGATGCCAAGGCCATCAAATGTATCTTCATCGGCACTCTTATACTAAGAAAGTAACAAGTGCTTCACCCCTTTTATTCACCTTTCAAAAAGTTTGTCACATCCCCTTAGAGGGAGTTATCAACTACACTATTTGTGCTTGCCTCTTCCTCTCACTGGCATCGATCCTTCTCTTTCCACTAACCAAGGTGTGTCATAATTAGTGTTTTAAATATCGACGATATACACCGATATATCCCACAATATATCTTGTATCCCACTTGTGCAATATGAAACGCACAAGTAGTGGGATATATCCCACATGTTCAATCCGGTGAGCATTTTTTAAAATATTTGATCCATTTTTTTTCTTCCTATAAATCATGTTAAATTAATATCAAATTGTTACAAATGCATGATTTTTCATTCATGGATTGGAAGCTTCGGTTTCGATATTTGGAAAAGGACTGACTTGTGGAAAATTTTAAAAAAAATAAAAAATTACCTAATTTCTTTCAAATTGGTTGCAATCTGTGTCCAAACATAAAATCAAACATGCATGTAACCTGATCTAGTGATTCTTCTTTTGCTTTTGAATGTATTGCTTGTGTTTCCACGTGTCTTCTTACATTTTTAAATTATACGAATACACTTTGAATTTACTTGCAACAATTCAATTAGACAACACATAGATTAGGACCCTGTACAAAGAAAACCTATTATGTGCACTTGTGTTTTGTAATGTTTTGATTTATAAGTGTGTATTGATGCCTTTTTTAACAATCGCTGAAGTTTCATTGAAAAATTCGATGAATTTCCAATGTTTCCCCATGTTTCCAACAACGAAGATATATAACGCACAGTGTTCGAAGTATCAGTATCGCTACAAGTTTCACTAGAAAGGGATACGAAAACAATATTGATATTGCTGATAATATTGTTGAAAACTGAAAACATGAGAAAAACGGTAGAATTTTAGCAAAACTTCAAAAGATGTTAAAATGCACATACTTGCATATTTAGAAATTAAAAAAAATAAAATGCAAAAAGGACCTTAAAAGCATGTGTTGTTGTAAATTATCAACAACACGTGATAATTCACTAAGAAATCATCAACAATCGGAAAGGAAATGAAAGATTGAGGTCTCAATATCGCGCAAGTTCCGATATCGCTAATATCGAGACATTATTAATATTATCAATGACAAATTGAACACTACATACAACCATGTAGCCATGAAAAAAAATTGAAATAAATTTTTTTCTAATTAACAAAAATTTGATGATATCAATACATTGGCGATATTATGAAAATATCGTTGATACACTTATGATACAAGCATTGCCCAGAATTTATATAGTAAAAAATATTGACAATACATTAGCGATATTGATGCATTGGCAATACAAACGACACTTAGAATTTACATAGTTAAAAATATTGTTGATTACATTAGCGATATTGATGCATTGACAATACTTAGCGATACATTGCTAATACTTGGAATTTCAGATACTACAAGTGTTACCGGTATTGCTACCAGTGTTATCAGTATCGCTGAGCTGGAGATAAAGATAATATCAGAGATAATTCAAACACTGATTACGTGATACAACCGATATATCCCATGCGATAACCATTGTTCGAAGTATCGGTATCGCTACAAGTTTTGTTGGCCAGGGATACAGAAACAATATTGATATTGCCGATAATATTGCTAATAACCGGAAATGCGGGGAAACATGGGAAAATCAGTGGAATTTTCAGCCAAACTTCAAGAGATGTTAAAATGTACATATTTACATATTTAGAAATATCGGAGATAATTCGAACATTGGCGATAACTGATATGTATCCGTATCCCAAGGGTGCGATATGTAACGCAATACCTACATTTCGAACATTGGTCATAATGACTGTATAATGCCTGTTACACAATATGGGGTTGTAATGGGCACCACCAATTCTAAACCATAACGGGGTTGTGACCAAGGTGTTCTAAAATGGTAACGGTGGCCGTAACGGCCACCTCCGTTACCATTATGATAAGGGTTGTAACGGCCGTTATAGCCCCCGTATTGGCTGTTACGATCATAAAAAAAAAAAAAAACTGTTATGGGACCGTTACCGTTTGTTTTTTTCCGAAACGGCTATTACAGCCGTTTCGACCCCATAATGCGTAACGGTTATAACTGTTATTGTTGTGTAACGGTTGTTAACTAACCGATTTTGAATGCCTTGGTCGTGACAGTCATGTTCCATGTAACGGTTAGAAAAAGGTCATTTTTAAAATAAAAAAGGGGTTGTTTTCAATCAAAATTCACTTACTTGTTTGAACATCCTAAATGGTTGGTAGTGCAATTTTAATCGTGGGTGAGGAATTCTTGGGCATTAACACTTCAAATTGGAGCAGTTTAGATGAATCAAAGCTCGAGTGGGCCCTTTCGGGAAAAATGGAAAAAAGAAGTAAATATGCTTCTTCTTCTTGTGTGATTTGTTGTAGAAAACAGTGAAATTGAAGACAAGAACAACAAATCGACCACATCTTAAAAGATTTGCTGTCGATTCAGTATTTTGGAATTTTTTTTCAAATTATTTTATGTAATTACGTTGTTTTTCATTAAAAAAGTTTTTTTTTTTCAATTTCAATTATTTATTATTCGAATATTTGTATAATGTTTATATATGCAATCACATGCATTAGATCGGTTGTTTGAATGCCCTTTTATATTTTTATTGGTTTTTTTTTTTCCTTTTCAGATGAATATTGGAATGAATAGTTACAGTTATAGAAAATTAGGAAAAAATGGGCTTTTTTTCGACGTAGGTGGTTTACGATTGGAATACATGTAGAATGTTTACACATGCAATCGCATCAATTAGATAAGTTGTTCGAATGCTTTTTCATTTTTGATTGATTTTTTAAATTTCGCATGCATATTGGAATGCATAGTGATGGTTATAGAAAAATAGGAAAAAATGGGGATTCTTTTTTTCTCGATTTAGGTGGTTATGATTGGAATACATGTAGAATGTTTACATATGCAATCACATGCATTAGATCATTTGTTTGAATGTCTTTTTATATTCTTTTATTGATTTTTTTTTTAAAAATTTCAGATGAATATTGGAATGAACAGTGACAATGATAGAAAATTAGGAAAATTTGAGGGGGGGGGGGGGGGGGGGGTGTTTGTTTCCGACTTAGGTGGTTTGCAATTGGAATACACGTAGAATGTTTACATCTAGAATCGCATGCATTAGATCAGTTGTTTGAATGCCTTTTTATATTTTTATTGATTTTTTTTTTATATATATTTTTATTTTGCATGAATATTGTAATGAATAGTGACGGCTATAGAAAAAAAGGAAAAAAATGGGCTTTTTTATTTATTTAGGTGGTTTATGATTGGAATACATTTACAATGTTTAGTTTACATATGCAATCACATGCATTAAACCACTTGTTTGAATGCCTTTTTATATTTTTATCGATTTTTCTAATTTCCAATGAAAATTGGAATGAATAGTGATAGTGATTGGAGTACATGTAGAATATTTACAAATGCAATCACATGCATTAGATTAGTTGTCTAAATGCCTTAAAATTTTTTTATTGATTTTTGTTTCAGATGAATATAGGAATGAATAGAGAAAGTTTCAGAAAATTAGGAAAAAATGGGATTTAATTTCGAAAATTTTAATTTTCCAGAACGTTATGGAATGAGTACTGATAAAAAATAAAAAATAGAAAAAAAATGGATCTTTTTAATTTTGATTTGATTTGTTTATTTGTTTATAATTCAGCAGGTGATGACGGAGTAAGTTGTAATATGTAACTTGTACTTTTATAGTGAGTTGTGCTTATGTAGACTTGTGTAAGTTACACCCTTGTACTTCTCTAATGAGTTGTATGTACTTCTGTAGTTAGTTGTGTGGACTTGTTGTAACTTCTCGGAAAAATCCGTACAAAGACCCGAGTACCACCTCAGGCAGAAATCACTAAGGACCAAATCCTATAAAAATTAGACGTGAATTAACTAAGTGCTAAACTAGATTATCTGCAAAATTAGCACTAATCACTTTAAATACGATCTGTAAGATCCAAAACGAGTACAACCATTAACGCTACATTACCTAAAAACTTAGGATCAATCTCAAAACCCATTTGCTCTCGGGAGCATCTTGAAACTCCGCATCAGACCTGGACCGCGCGTTGAAAGTCCGATTACCCCAAAACTATATGGTTATGACCGCCTTGCTGGACTTGACAACCACCTCGGAAATCAAGTCCTAATGATGTCCCGAAATGCAACTTGAGCCCGGAGCGAAGTGTGTGCTAAACGCGAATATCTTTCGGAAATGAACTGAAACTTAAGTGAATTGAGTCGTTCGCTTGCAGGCCGAATCTATGGATTCAGACCGTTAGATTCTGACCCAATTAAACCCTCGAATCAGGAAAAATTTCCAACATAGGTTAATGTACTTGTGACCCTGATCGAGTATCGGTGACCGTTGAACTAAAACAGATCCCCCGCGGCCGATCTACTGATCCGATTGGGCTGAGATCTTAACCTGACCTAGATCCAATGTCAAGGAGCTTAAGTCCGACCGCATGTAGAAAAGGGGCCTCCAGAATATCTCCGTTGGACCGAAACAACCAACCTTTGGCTATAACCTAAGTATACTATGGCCCTGGGGCCATTCCTATTAGTTTTGGGCCTATGTAAGGGCCTTAAACCTTCTCTCTCTCTCTTCACATACGAATTTCTAAACCTTAGAGAGAGAAGAAAGAGAAGGAAAGAGAGAGAAATAGAGAGAGAGTTGGTGATTGTTCCTGGGATTCAATCCCATCACTCCACGTGTTTAACCATCCTGTCTGTATCGCTATTCCAGTGATTCCGACCCCGTTCTTAGGTAAGAAATCCTAACCCTAATCTGTTCTAGGGATTGAAATAAAGTAGATGATGAAATAGCTAACCTATTTCATCCTATAGGTTGCCATCGTGTCGTAGACGAAGAGTTAAGAGTTCAAACTGAGCTCGTTATGAGTCTACCGACAAAATGTGTGGATTATAAATGTTTAGGTTATGTTTTTTAAGGCTTTCAATGTCAGTAATGATTTATGACTGACTTGATTGCTGCCACACGTGCCTAGTTTTTATGGTTCCTGTCTATTACACACATATATAAACTATGTTGATTTTAATATATTCTATGTGAATGTCGCAATGTCTGAATGAGTATGAAATTATGATTTATGCTTGCCATGTTTATTGACTGAGAATGCATGATTGTTGTATGTGTGACAATTCCTTTGTGAAAGGTTTTGCTATAATATGTGTTTTTACTAATTTATTACATGTATATAATATGTGTAGGCTAAGTGTTTGATAAAATGCTTGAATGAGAAAATGCTTGGTGGAATGTATTTAACAAGGGTGTTGAGATGGGATTCTCAAACTCCTTTATACATAGTTATAGTTTCCTTTATATAGCCTATCTTACTACTATGTGATTTATGGATGAATTGCTTATGTACGGTAACATGTATAGTATGTGTTTGTCGAATTGCTTAAGTAAGGTTTATATTTGATTTTGATTATCACATGCTGGATTTGGCTACTACATGCGTATGCTATTGATTGGAATGTGTTTGGGGCTACGACGTAGTCCAGGCAATTGGTAATGAATTCTGAGTTAGTGGCTGAGGTCGTTTCGCCACGCCAGAAGGTTCAAGGAATTCGAGTTGTATGCCGCTAGTCGACAGTGGTTAGGCCACGCGGAGTGATTATGCACTCGATGTCGATCAACTCAATGTACGTTTCTACCAGTCGAGCTTGTCAAGCAACCCGATTGACCTATTGTATGTTTACCATGTATGGATGCTATTGCTTGAATCTAAGGTACCAAACTCACTAGTGAAAACCCGTTTAACCTCGGTACCTCGATCCGCTAAGACTCATGAGCTGGGCATGGTGGTATGGGACACCGTGGTTGTACTGTCGACCTACGTCGGGGTGACGAGCCCACCCTTAGTGACCAGTGAGCAACCTAAGCTCATGAGCCGAATACGGTGGTATGGGACACTGTATTTGAGTTGTCAGCCTACGACTAGGTGACGAACCATTCGTAGTGACCTTGAGCATACTTTGAGCTTGCGCTGAGGCGACGAGCCTTTCCATAGCAACTAGAGTATAAGCTAGGCCTGCATTGAGGTGACGAGCCCTTTGTAGCGACCTGGAACTGCACTATGGTATGAGACTAGCTAGGACTGACGACCCTAGAATGGATCATTGTTTGGGAAATGATATAAGGGAGGCGCCTTAGCTTCCCAATCCTGCTGTATGAAAAGCTCTAATAAGAACTCGGTAATCATGCTCATGCAACGCATTGCATGTGTCTTTGGCGTTGGCGTTGAGCACAGAGGAAGGGGTGCATACCGTGACCGTAAGAGGAAGATCGCAGAGGGACTGTAGGCGAGGGCATGCATCATTATTACATACCATCTTTGCATTAATAAGAGTACTTAAGACCTGATTGTTGTATTGCTTTATCATTACTGCTTGACTGAATTGATAACATGTTAACCTTTGCTTTATAGCTCCACTAAGTTGATCACTTACTCTCATGTTCTGGGATGGTGTTTTAAACACCAACCAGACTCTGTCTTAGCTGTAGGTGATGACGATGCTTATGAGGTAGAGCCGGACTATTACGATGACGAGGAGTTGTCCGATATGCAACTCTCTGGTGGGTCTATGTAGACCTGGAGTTGCGTTGACGGGGCTACAGGATTTTGGATAGAGAACACTACACTTTCTTATTTTGTACATTTTGGAAGCAAACTTGTAATTATTTAACCTAGTGACAATCATATTCTGTGGGCTTGCTATCACTTTTATACAGTTTATATACATATCACAGACTTCCGCTTGCGTAATTTAAACTGTCCCTGGAGTATGATGTGCTGATTTGGTATAATCCCATTCATGTTTAATACACTAATACGGACAATATTCAATCATCATTAATTATGTTGCATAAGTGATGTGTTGGAACTCGGGAGTTGAGCTCCTGCTCGACCCCTCGGTTTTCAGGGCGTTACACTTGTAGTCTTGTACTTTTGTAGTGAGTTATATGGAGTGGACTAGTGGACTTGTTTTAGTGACCAAGGTTTTCTGTATAATTATCAACAGATGCATCGCACCCTTCGGATACAGAGAAATATATCGGTTACCACATGGGAAATATTAGATGTATCATTGTTTTTGGGAAACATGAGGAAACATGGGGAAAATGGTCAAATGTTTCAATGAAACTTTAGAGAATGTTAAAAATGACTAGTGTATTCAAAAGATTACAAAAAATGAGTCCATATAATAGGTTTCTTTTGTATTGGATACTAATTTGTGTTGTCTAACTGAAGTGATGCAAGTATATTCAAAGTAACGCCAGCTTCACCAAGACCTTCATGTGGCTAGTAAAATCTCATTCTAGTAACGGCTCATGCACGTTCATTATGCACTTGTTATTATTAGTTATTTAAATTATTGTAATGCAGGATACTATTTAAATCCAGGATACAAATATGCTCCATCTTTTGTCGAGGATTATGAGGTTCATATTGGGCTAAAGAACGTGATAAAAAGATTAGAGCCTGACTTAGATAAACAGAAAAGAGCGTAGAACGAAGTCGGTACACTGTGCATGTCTTTACTTATTGGTCTTTAATTTTGTTATTTTAGTACTTTAAACAATATAAATGTTTTATCAAATCATCCACAGTTGGAAATATATGCGACTAGGGCAACTTGTTCGACGCATTTACAGACCGTGCAGTCTCTTAGACAACTCCAGGTAATAAACTGATGTCTTATTACTATTATTGAATAAAATTTGTTTTATAACTACTACTTGCATGACAAAAGTTTTTTTTTTTTTTCTATATTCTATAGCAGATTGGTGGATGCATTCTGGAGAGACAATAGTGATCAAAGTTTTAAGGTAGACAACTTCTTCCTCTAGCTGTGAAAGGAACAGGAGTTGTTTCGCACTCATCCATTACAAGAATAGAAATTGATTGCAGGCCAAAATATTAGATCGACTCGTCTACATGCGCTACAACATGAAGCTGAGATTGCAGAATTCAAGCTGAATGGTGATACTGGTTGCTAACAGCAACTTCTGTCCAATAAACTTAGACCACATTTACAATGATGACAACCCACTTTTGCCTTGGTTGGAACATAGGAAGACACGAGTAGAAGAGGACAATGAAGATGTCGAGGTGAATGACGCAGAGTTACGCATGGGAGTAAGAGAGTCATACAACTGTCTTGGATCCAGAGAGGGCTCCACCTACTAAAGATTTGACTAAGCAAAAAAGTACTAGCAGCAACAACAGCAACAACAACAAAGAAACCGAGATATATGATGGTGGCAGTTATGATGTTGACGTAGTCGGTCCTGCTTCTAGTGTTCTTTAGCACATTACATTGTCGTCTGCAGACCATGAGGCTAATAAGCATTGCATTAACAAAAAAGATGAGGCCATACTAAATGAGCATACTGAGTCACGATACGACCAGCTAGGGAAGAAGCATCATGGTTACATTGCCACCAATGGTACTGGAGGAGATAAGAGCACCAGGACAGCAAACTGCTTGGATATGGATATGACTATGGACAGTATATGGAGCCTGTTGAGGCACTTTCATGTTGTACCGGTCTTGGTCCATATCAATATGATCGACACGAAACAAATCAATATGGGGGATACAAATATCTGAATCTGAGTTATTCATTGTCCCAAACTTACTCTCAACCTCAGTACAAGCAGTACCAAGAGCAAAGGTATCGGTATAGATATGGTAGCGGCTATGGGTCTACGTCTAGTACTAGTGATTATTCTTATTCTTACCTGAGTTCCATGCAGTAAATGCCCAGTGGTAGTGATTACTATAGATATGCGTTAGTACTACCGTCACAGCCAGATGATGACAATGTGGAGGTTGATCAACCATAGGCAGCAAGATTTTTATTTTAGTGGTGATTGCTTGGACTTGTAAGGGGTGACACAACAAATGGTGTGCAAGTCTAACTATAAATTGAACTATTTTGGTGTTTACAACACATTGTTCCCTGTTATATAAATAATTAATTGTTTCGTTATTACATTTGTCATTCATTCTCATATCTTATTTGTATTGAATCAATGATAGAAAAAAAAAAGAAGAAATGAAATATAGGATTTTTCCAATCAATCTAAACCTATCAGGTACATAAAATTAGCAAATAGGCCCTAGGCAGCATTCTTAGCAGACCGTTATGCCATCATAAGCATGTTTAAAACCACAAAAGAATATATATTTAAAATCCTCTAAATATTTCGATTTTTTTGATATATTTTTGGATTTTTTTTCATGAGGAAAAAAATACCGTTGTGTGTGTGTGTGGGGGGGGGGGGGGGGGGGGGGGGGGGGTTGTACTATTATGCTAATGTTTCCATTACAGAATGCCTTGCCACTAATCCCCCTCCTACTTATCCAACTAGTGGGCTAAAAACATATGTTCGATGGAAAAGAAGCGATATTTCTCTTCCTCACGACTCCCCCCACCACT
This sequence comes from Magnolia kwangsiensis, assembly GCA_037074715.1. NCBI lineage: Eukaryota > Viridiplantae > Streptophyta > Magnoliopsida > Magnoliales > Magnoliaceae > Magnolia > Magnolia kwangsiensis. The sequence continues at coordinate 87,912,210 of CM073571.1, read as the reverse complement.
ACTCTAGACCTAGGTATAAATGCATAAGTTTATTCTTTAGACCTTCCTATTGCATACGTAAAGGATGACAATCATGTATTACTCATCCTATTGCCAACTTTATCTCCTATAATTCACTTTCGCCTTCCTATTGTGCATTTCTTTCCAACATTTCCTCTATCACAATTCCTTCTAGAGTTCATTAGGCTCTCATTGTCCTCAAAGTGGAAGCAAGTTATGCTAGACGAAATGTGTGCCCTCAAAAAAATCAGACTAAGGATACTAATCCGCTCTCAACTAGAAAAAAAAAGGCAATTGGGTGTACATGGGTGTTTACTATCAAGCACAAACCCAATGATGTTGCAGAACGTTACAAAGCACGTATGATGGCTAAAGGGTTTATACTCAGACTCAAGGAGTTGTTTCATGAGACTTTCTCTTGTTACCTAGTTGAATTTTGTACGTGTTATTCTCCCTAGCTGCCAGTTTCTCATTGCCTCTCCATCAAAGCAGATCGACATGAAGAAGTGCATATCACTCATAGATTTCTCCCAGTTGTCAGGATGGGGTCTGTGTATAAGCTCTGCAAAGCTATATATGATCTTAAACAATCCCCATGTTTATGGTTCTAGCACTTTCGTCAGGCACTAGTGAAGTTTAGCTATTCTTGAAGTTGTATTGATCATACCCTCTTCTTCAAGAGAGCCGACGAGCTCCCAATTGTCCTTGTTTATGTGGATGATATTATTGTGATGGTAGATGATCAAAGTGACATTCAGTCCCTTAAGCCATTCCTTAGTACAGAATTTGATATTAAGGATCTTGGCTCTCTTCGCTAATTTTTGCTCGATCCTGGTGTGATATTGTCATCATTCATTGAAAGTACATGCTTGACCCTCTCCGATGCAATGGGTTTCTTGGTATGTGGCCTATCGACACTCACATTGAACACAATCATCATCTTCAACTTGAATGTGGTGATGTTTTACCTGATGCTGACATGTATCAATGCTTAGTCTGCAAATTCATCTAATTAACCATTACCCGGCCAGATATTGCTTCTGTAATGAGTGTCTTAAGTTAGTTTATGCAAACACTTAGCACCAATCACTTAGATGTCATTTTTCATATCTTAAAGTTTCTTAAGGGATCCCCCAATTAAGGTATCATCTATCCCAAGCATAATCTTCATGTTGAGGCCTATACAATTAGATGTATGTGGCCTATCGACACTCACATTGAACACAATCATCATCTTCAACTTGAATGTGGTGATGTTTTACCTGATGCTGACATGTATCAATGCTTAGTCTGCAAATTCATCTAATTAACCATTACCCGGCCAGATATTGCTTCTGTAATGAGTGTCTTAAGTTAGTTTATGCAAACACTTAGCACCAATCACTTAGATGTCATTTTTCATATCTTAAAGTTTCTTAAGGGATCCCCCAATTAAGGTATCATCTATCCCAAGCATAATCTTCATGTTGAGGCCTATACAATTAGATGTATGTATGTGGGGCCCACTCGATGTATGTATTATATATCCACGTTGCCCATCCATTTTGCCAACTCATTTTAGGGGATGGTAAAAAAATGTGGTAGATCCAAATCTTAGGTGGACCACTAGTGGTGAGGTGGGCCACATCGATTTATTTGTACATCCATCCCGTCAATTTGTTTTGCCAACTCATTTTAAGGCATCCAAAAATTTAGGTAGATTTAAATCTCAGGTGGCCCACTAGTGAGTGACGCCTTAAATGTGGGGCCCACCTCAATGCATTTATTGTATATCCATGCAGTCCATCCTTCTTGCCAACTCATTTTAGGGCATGGTCCAAAAAAATGAGGTAGATCCAAATCTTAGGTAGACCACAGGGTAGGGATTGAATTCCCACCATTAAAAAGCTCTTGGGACCAATTTCTTTTTTAGTTCAAGCTGTTATTTGTGTTCTCCCTTCATCCATGTCCATGTAACCTTGTCAACAGGTTCAATGGCAAATAAACATTATAGTGGGCCCTAATGTTTGGATCCCTTCGTTTTAGGGACCATGCCCTAAAATGAACTAGATCCCTTTGTTTTAGGGACCATGCCCTAAAATCAACAGGTTCAACCCTACTGTGTGGTCCACTTGAGATTTGGATCCCTTTGTTTTAGGGACCATGCCCTAAAACGAACTAGAAATGCTGATGGACGACATGGATATACTACACATAAATCAAGGTGGGTCCCATGCAGCGACACAATGCAAGTGCACTGAGCTGTAGAGTATCTTATAAAAAAAGAAGTGCGTGGATGTAAAATAGCCACAGTCCATTCGTTTTTTTCTAAAGAGAGGGAACCAAAAAGAAAAACGGAAAGAGGGAAAAAGAGGAAAGAGGGAGAGGGAGAGAGAGAGAGAGAGAGAGAGAGAGAGAGAGGGTCGCACCACTAGGGAGAAGAAAGATAGAAGAGCAACAGTTGTTGCTGTCATTGTAGCCGCAGCAGCGCCGCAGGCACAACAGCCACAGAAGAAGAAGAAGAAGGTAATTTTATTTTATTTTAATTTTCTTTTTTCCCCCTTTTTCTTTAGGGTTCTTGGGCGTAACAACGGTTACAAGACGGTAACGGCCGTTACAGTTCCATAACGGCCGTTACCATCTCAAAAAATTGGGGGTGCCCATTTTCGACCTGTATTGGCCAATACATAGCGTTTTTTTGCACACCTTGGCCCCCAACTAGTACCACGAGACACATCACCTCCTTTTAGGTCCCATTCGACAACTAGAAAGAATTGAATCAAGAAGCCTCGCATGAGTTTTCACATGTTGGAGCTATAAATTTTGGATATCTCATCTGATTCTTCTAATTAGAAAGATGTTAGTGGCATGTCTTTGTCACCACTACACACTAGTGTAGAGATTAAACAAATTACTCCCTTCAGTTGGTAGATCACGAGTACTAAGAATGTATTTTGACAAGAATGGTTCCTCTACAACTTGAAACAACTAAAGAACCCAACAACCACCCACCCCATCCTCACACCTTGACTCAAGATTCGACGACTTCTCACAACAAACCTTCCTAGCTATGCTAACAACACACAAAAGTCATCGATTTGGTTATCAATGGACACCATCAAGGAATCATTTTCTTCTTCTTGACAAGCACCCAAGCATATTTTATGCCTCCACTAACCAACTCAGGGTCAATGAGCAACACCTCATAAAGACACAAGCCGATAGTCTCTAGGACTTCAGGTGCCTTGTCAAGGTTCCTTTTTAAAAAGACTTCCAAGTTTCCAAATTTCTAGTGGGAGCCCACAAATCTTAATGCATGTCTCCTCCATTCCCAATCTAGACCATTGCATAATTGCTTTGATTGGTCCCTCTTGCAGGAATTGTCTAGTGTACAATAGGGTACATCTAACTTTTTCTTCTTTTTCTTCTTTTTTTAACACACAACCTCACACCCACACACCACAATGGGTACTTGAACCCATGACCTTAGTGTTGAAACTCTTGTGAGTCTACCACTAAGCCACGAGTAAGGACACATACCTCAATAGGGTATAAGGACCCATACCTCAATAGGGTATGTCTAACATGGGGCGAAACAAAATTCAAAATCTTTGAGTTGCTAATTTCTTTGATGGAGCTATTTTCTTCTAATAACCCATACCTCAATTCCACCCAATCTGCTGCCTTTGAGATAGAAGCCCCATCCATTATCATAGCCATCACACTCTAAGCCAATGCGTGATGATTGAAGGCCACAAACCTAAGGTGAAACACTAATGAAGCAGCTCACGTCATTGCTTTCAACCCACATAGTCAAACCCCTTGATTGTTTGCCTTCAACCACCTTCCTAGATTCCTCTTGATCACCACCATTACTGCTTTCCAAATTGAAGGGCTTCATGGAAAAGTTTCCTTCTTGGAGGCTACAAAACACCATTTGAGCCCCCAGCGACATCATAAATAAGTTAAGAATTTCAGGTCCCCTAGTGTTATTGCCCAACTATGACCACAAAACCTTCAGGTCATATTTATCCATACAAACGAGTGCACGAAACCTTCAGGTCATATTTATCCATACAAACGAGTGTTTTAAATATCGACAATATTGGCTGATATATCCCACGATATATCTTGTCTCACACCGGTGCGATATGAAACACACAAGTAGTGCGATATATCCCACATGTTCGATATAATGAGTATTTTCGAATTTTGATTCTTTTATTTTCTGTAAATCATGCTAAATTAGTGTCAAATTGTTACAAATCATGAATTGGGAGCTTCAATTTCGAGATTTGGAGGAGTGGGCCTAGTTGTGGAAAATTGGAAAAAAAAAATCAAAATTTCCCAATTTCTCGCAAATCATTTGCAATCTTTGTGTCGAAACACCAAATCAAACATTATGTAACCTAATCTAGTGATTCTTCTTTTGCTTTTGAATCTATTGCTTGTGTTTCCACACGTCTTCTTACATTTATAAGTTATGTGAATAGACATTGACTATACTTGCATCAATTCAGTTAGACAACGCATATGGATTAGGACCCCATACAAAGAAAATCTATTGTGTGCACTTGTTTTTTGTAATGTTTTGATTTATAAGTGTGTATTAATGTCTTTTTTAACAGTCATTGAAGTTTCATTGAAAAATTTAAGCAATTTCCCAATGTTTCCAACAACAACGATATATTACACGATACAACCGATATATCCTATGCGATAACCAATACGTATCCGTATCTCAAGAATGTGATATGTAACGCGATACTGATATTTCAAACACTAATACAAACCACCAATCTTTTGGCAAAAATCGAACAATCATCCAAGAATGGTTGCATAACAAACAAATGCAAAACCCCTAATCATTGTCGAGCGTTTCATCCTTGGTATAATGATCTCCGCCATTTGTCTAAATCTCCCCAGAACCCTGAAGAAATTCACTACATACCATTCTTCTAGTAACTCAATGAACAACGTTAATCAGGCTATCAATAAGGCCCTATCTTCTTGCTGAGGTCTTTGGTACATTTCATCTTCCTTTCTCCCCTATTGATTCACAACAGGAATCCACTAGCCTTGAATTATTATTTTTTTTCTCGCAACTAGTGCATTTCAAAGCAGAATCATCTAAATCACTTTATAAAACCAATATCTCATAATTATGGTTTATAGCCCAAACATATATAACACTAGCATAATTGCCCTGAAATCTTCACAAGTGAAATGGTGGATTGCAAATTTCCAATAAGAAATAGAATGTGAAGGGAACTTGCACAATACCAGCACAGAAAATCATGATCAACTGATCACTGTGGTTGCAAAACTATTCTTATATTGCAACTCTCTTGGAAATCATTACACCGTATTCAATTTGACACTACTATCAAGATGTGTCCATATCATCATCAGCACCATCGTCATAGTCCTTTCACAACAATTTTGGTGGGGACATCACATCACGCACACCTTTACGCACATATCAGAGGGGGAAGTGAGTCTCAGTCTCTCTGTGGCTAGGTGAGTACCCATATTGAAGACCCCACATATCATGTACAAGAATCTGGAAGACCCCACACTGAGAAAATGCATGTGGGTTGCTAGAGGGAGATATTTGGACCATTAGATAAGATGGGCGCGATGATCGGATCGTCGGATCACATGGTGACATGATGTGACTATTGATTGCGGGCCATCTTCAGCAAAGGACATTATGTTATTTTAGGATTATTTTATTTTATGTTATTTAGTGGTTTAGATGTTTAGTTTCAAATTCCAAAGTTTTCCGTACATTTATTTTATGAGTAGGACATGGGAGCAAAATAGAACTGAGAGGGCATTTTTGTAATTTGCAGCCCAAATAGGCTATAAAGCTTGGACGTCCCCCCTTATTGTGCATGATTTGAGGAATAAAAAAATTGAGTTTTTCCTTCTCTTTACTTGTGTGCTTGGAGGTCTTCAAGGTGTGAAGCCTTCTCTTGGTGTGATTCCAAGCTCTTTTCGTCTCTCTTCTCTTTACAAGGTATCTCTCTCTAACCATACTGCTCTTTACTTCATTTTCTCTTTTCCCTTTTCTCATCTTTTCTGCATCCTAACTTCTCCTCAAACCCTCAAATCCCAAAACCTACCCATCCTGTAACCCAACCTGTGCGTGGGGGAACACGCCCATCTGTACGTCCGCACGGACGAGCCACATGTGCAAACCCCCCCTGCACACATGTTTTGTTTTCCATCTTGTTCCCTATCATTCAACAAAAACCCTAACCCTAATTCATTACTTTTTCCCCTTTCTCAAAACCCTAACCCTAATTTTTAAGTTTTCCCCTTTTCTCTCAAAACCTTAACCCTAGATCATCTTAAACCCTAATTTTTGTTAATCCCTTTTAGATTCAAACAATTTCTTTTGATTGTTAGACTCACCCTATGTTAATTGTGGAATTCCTTAATTCCATTGTGACCTATGGTGATAGTATTTTAATAGTTCCAATTTCGAGCATATGGTAGCCTAAAGCTTTACATATAACTATTTGATTATTGTTTGAATTGATATGAGCTTGCTGAATTTTACGTTTATTGCTGACAAAATCTGAATTTGTTATCATCTTAAGTTAAAAAACCTCATCAAGCATCAAATTTTGAGCCTAGGTTAACATAGGGTAGTTTCATCTTATATTTAGGTTATAGTTGTTCATCATCATACGTAGTGTCATTCATCATATTGTGGTGTTTTAGAGTTAGTTATTCCCATATGTACACCTCTGAATTTTTTTGATATTAGTTATTTAGCAATTTATATTGCTGAAAAGTCATTTCATTGGTTACATTGCTGGAATTTTAGGGAAAAGTTTTCCTTCGATAATATAAAGTCATCTAGGGTCATTTACAGTTGTCTAGGATCATATAGGGTGGTATAGAGTCCTCACATTAGGTTTTCCCCGTGCATGCCCATGCGATTTGGGCGTGAATTTGGTCTTGACCTCATGATGAATCTAGAACAACTTAATGAGCTCATGCAAACTATGAACACTCATCTAGCAGTCATAGAGACGCAAGGTCGTACCAATAGTAATCAATCGGAGCCCAAAACAACCGTTTAGAGTAGATAGAGGCCTCGCTACAAGCCAACCCCAATACCGGGGAAGATGGTCAATCCCAAGTGGGAGACCCTATGCATGTTGAGGTATGAGGTCTTGTTAAAGGACGTGGATGTGGCCATGGCCGAGTTGGCAGTTGTGGTGGTGCTCATTTTCAAGCACCCCCTAGAGAGTTCCACGAGCGCAAGCTCTATGACTCCCATGATTTAGATGAGCAGGTCATGAAGAGCATGAAGGTAGATGCACCAAGTTATGATGGTTGCCTGGACCCTAAAGCATTCCTCGATTGGATGGCGGACATGGACCATTACTTTGAATGATATGATATGTTTAATGCCTGTCATGTGAGATTTGCCAAGATAAAATTGGTAGGCTAGTCTAAGTTATTTTGGAGCAGTGTTTGAAATATCGGTATTGCGTTACGTATGACATCCTTGGGACACAGATATGTATCGGCTATCATACGGGATATATCGTTTATATCCAGTAATTTATTGCCTTTTTTTTTGGGAAACATGGGGGAAACATTAGGAAAATGGTTAAATTTTTTAATGAAACTTCAGGGATTGTTAAAAGACCTCAATACACACTTTTAAATCATAACATCTCAAAAAAGAAGTGCACATAATCGGTTTCATTTATATAAGGTCCTAAGCTATGCGTTGTCTGATTGAACTAATGCAACTATATTTAAATTGAATGCATAACATTTAAAGTGCATGCGATGATCATTTCATCAAACACTCCTAAATACTTTGAAACCAGTATTAATTAATAGTTGGTTAAAGGGAAATTTTGGAAAAAAAAATAAATTAAAAATGATTTTTATTTTTTGAAAACTGAGAAGGACTTAACAAATCAGTAGATCAGCCCTCATACACTCAAATTTTGAAATTAAAATGTTTGTGATAATCATTTCATCAAATACTCCTAAATACTTCAATATTAGTCTTAATTGACAGCTGGTCAAAGGAAATTTTTGAAAAAAAAAACATAGAGAACATGAAGAGCCAATAGATATCGAAATCAAAACTCCAACTTTATGATTTTTCATGCAAAACATGAAGAACCAATGGATTTATAACCATTTGACATTGATTTAACATAATTTCAACAAAAACAAGGTATAACGTCCTGAAAAATTCCGTACAAAGACCCGAGTACCACCTCAAACAGAAATCACTTAGGATTAAATCCTTTAGAAATTAAACGAGAATTAACTAGCGCTAAACTCGATTACCTGTGAAATTAGCATTAATCACTTTAAATACGATCTGTAAGACCCAAAACTTGTAGAAACGTTAACGCTACATTATCCTGAAATCTAGGATCCAACTCTAAACCCAATTGCTCTCGGGAGTATTCAGAAACTTCATATCGGACCTAAACCGCACACCGAAAGTCCGATAGCGATAAACTTAAAAAATTATGACCACCTAGTTGGACTTGACTATCACCTCGAAAGTCAAGTCCAGATGATGTCCTGAGACGATTTGCTTGAGTCCGGAGCGAAGAGTGTGAGAAAAGTGAATCTATTTAGAAATTAAATATAAATTTAAGTAATCTGAGTCGTGTCGCTTGCGTGCCGATTATAGGCATTCTGACTGTTGGATTCTGACCCAAATTCGCCCTAGAATCAGAGAAGATGGCCCACACATGTCAATATACTTGTGGCCCTGATCGAGTTTCGGTAACCGTTGAACTGAAACTGGTCCGCCACGGTCGATCTAGAAACCTAATTAGACTGAAAACTTAACTTGATCAAGATCCAGTATCCGTGAGCTTAAGTCCGACCGCATTCAGTTAAAGGACCTCCAGAAATGCTCCGTTGGATTGGAACAAGCCCGATTTGGTTATAACCCAAGTATACCATGGCCCTGAGACTAATTTTGTCAGTTTTGGGCCTATATAAGAGCCTTAAACCCTCTCTCACAAATTCCATACGAATTCTCAAACCCTGGCTAAAAGAGAGAGAAAGTGAGAGAGAAGTAGGAGTTTCTTCCAGGGACTTTTCCCAGTCTCTCTACGTGCCTAATCTACCCATCTGAATCGTTATCCCGGCGATTCTAAATCCATATTTGGGTAAGACAATCAAACCCTAACCTGTTTTAGAGCTTAGAATAGTCTAAGTGTTGATGTAGCTAACCTACTTCATGTTCTAGGTTGTAAATCCACCGTTGACGGAGACAGCGTATAAATCAAATCCGTTACGTATTTTCTGGTTTAAGGTGCGGACTATATACGTTTAGGTTATGGTTTTCAAGGCTTTCAATGTTAGATAATGATTTATTACTGACGTGGGTGCTATTTCACATGCCAAATGCGATATCTGTTTCGTTTTACGTATATGTATGATCTATGTTGTGTATAGACTATTTCATGAGTTGGTTGAAATGTTTATATGCATTTGAAATCTGATGTAGTGGTTGCCATGATTAATTGTCGTAGGAAGATGATTGTTATGTATGTGACAACTCCTTGGCAAAAGGATTTGCCCTAATATGTAATATGGCCGACACACGTGATGTATGTTGAATAGTGTAGTCTAAGTGTTTGTATAAAGTCTGAATGAGTTAGTAATTAGTAAAGTGTGATTTATGAGAGAGTTGAGATGTGAAATCTTAATTTCCTTGCTTGTGTGTATGATTTCCTCCATGAACTGTTTAGCCTAATTATTCATGTTAATTATGTGTATGATTTCGTCCATGTACTGTATTCACGTTTAAGTTATATTCCATAACATGCTCACATGATTGTAGGATTTGATTTGAGTATTCATTACTGCTTTCTGTTGTAATTGTGCGTGGTTGGGACTGTATCACAGTCCAGGTAATCGGTAATAGTTCTAGAACTGGTGGTTGAGATCGTTTTCGCCACGCAGGATGTGTTCGACGAATCCGAGCCGTACTTGGGATGTTCGGTAGTAGTTAGGCCACACGAAGTGCTTATGCATTTCATGTCGTTCAACTTAACGTGCGATCGTCCTAGTCGAGCCTATCAATTAACCCGATTGACCGATGTATGTTCACCTTGTTTGGACGTTACTGCTTGAATCTAGGGTATCAAACTTACCAGTGAAATCCCGTTAACCTTAGTACCACGATCCGTTAAGACTCATGAGCCGGACATGGTGGTATGGGACACCATACCACCGTGATCGAGCTGTCGGCGTACGCTGGGGCGACGAGCCTCCCCGTAGTGACCAGTGAGCAACCTAGACTCGTGAGGCGATTATGGTGGTATGAGACACTATATTCGTGCTGTCGGCCTACACTGATTGGTGACGAGCCCTTTGTAGTAACCTCGAGTATATCCTGAAGCTGCATTGGGGCGACGAACCTTATTGTAGTAACTAGGGTATAACTAGGCATGCATTGATTGGTGACGAGCCCTTTGCAACGACCTAGAACTGTAACATCGTATGAGATTTACTAGGATTGACGACCCTAGAATGGATCATTGTTTGGGTATTGATATAAGGGAGGTACCTTAGCTTCCTAATCCTTCTGTATGAAAAGGACTAATAAGAACTTGGTAATCATGCTCATAGCATTGCACTGCATGTACTGTTGGTGTTGGTGTAGAGCACAGTGGTAGTGATTCATGCTGCAATCGTCAGATGTTGTCGCAAGAGGGAGTTCGGGTGAGGGCATGCATCATTACCTCATATCATTCTTGCATTAACAAGAGTATCTAGGACGTGTTTGATTGTACTGCTTGATTGAATTGATAACGTGTTAACCTTTGCTGTATAGCTCCACTGAGTTGATCATTCACTCCCACGTTCTGGGACGGTATTAAACACCGACCAGACTGTCTTAGTTGGAGATGATGATGTGACCCACGAGGCAGAGCAGGAGTATGAGGATGATGAGGAGGCATTCTCCTTCATGCAGTTCTCAGGCGGGTTCATGTGAGCCGTGTCCTGAGTGACGGGGATTCAGGGTTATGTTTGTAGTGGTTTATCACATTTGGATATTTGTATTTTGAGACAATACATGTAATTATGACCTGGTAGAGCATACATATCTTGGGGACTTATGTTGGTATATATATTTCTTCTAGTCTTCCGCTTGCATATTCTAACTGTCCCTGGTTTATGTTTGCTGATTTGACTTAATCTACTTCATGTCTTATGCACTAATACAGTCAACATTCATCCATCATTGAAATTGTTGCATAAGTGATGTTTTGGAACTCGGGAGCTGAGTTATGCTCGACCCTCGATTTTCAGGGCGTTACACAATGTATTGGAAATTAAAAATGCTCACCGAATTGAACATGTAGGATATATCTGCACTACCTATGCATTTTGTATTGCACAGGTAAGATACAAGATATATCGGCCGACATCATCGATATTTAAAACATTGACAGAGCGCAAAATTGAGAGGTTTGGATATCGAAGGACATCGATTGTAGTCAATCGACCGAAGATATCAATTGACGATGTGCGCAAAAGTGTGAAAGTGCGGGATTAGCTTAAGTAGGTAGAAAAAGCCTATTTAAGAAAGGCTTCTAAACGTGTTTAGGGCATTAAGCAAGGACATGGAGAGGAAGAGAGAGAGCAAGGGGAGCTTCTTCTAGTTTTCCTCTTCTTTTTCTAGTTCTAGTTTAGGATTTTTTTTTTTAAAAAAATTAAAATTATTTATTTATTTATTTATTTTATTTTTACGTTTTTCTTTCTTTGGAGATTAGTTTAATTAGCTATGGTTGGCTAATCTCTTAGCTAAGGCTAAGGGATGAACCTTTTGATGAATTCTTATTGTTAATTCAATATTTATGGTTTGATTGATGAACTATAATTGCTTTGATTGAATTCTTAGTATCGGTGAAAGTATGGTTCTGTAAAATCCATTGATCTATTGTTAACTTTGGGTACAATAGATGCTTGGAATTCTCTACAATCAATTACTTAGTTCTTCATGTGAAATCGATCAATTGGGATTCATAATGTTGTTTGAGAATTATAAATTGGTTTAACTATTTCATCTTCTGATTGGAAGGAATCCTTATTCGATTCCAATTGAGTTATCAAGTTGGATTGACGAATTAGCATTGAGGATTGATTAAAAGTGGACCCCTAGAACCTTAGTTGTTTCATTTATTATTGTTTCTTTGCAATTTTCAAATTCACCCTAATGGGAAACCCTGCATTCTAGTTGCTTTCTAGCAGTGTTTTTACCTAGTCCCTGTGGATCGACCTCGGTCTTACTGAGTACTTTACTACTTTGCTACCTGCACTTGGGTGTGCAATCTTAGGATTGTAGCAACCTCTCTTCAGGTGTGTTCATATGCATCATGCATAATGCGGTCATTGTTAGGGACTGGGCATAGTGGGGCAGCCTGAGCTCTTAAGTCTTACATAGTAGGAATCAATTCTGTATGTGTTCATGTGTGTGTATTACATGCTCAATTGCATGTTTGTGCATGTACAAATGTGTCTGACTTCAGGTTCACGTGTGTGAGGAAAGGCCCTTAAACCAGTCATTATCATTCATCCATAATAAACTTCAGAAAAACATCACAATATTTTAGAAAATGATGCAAGTAAAACAAGTAATTCATTAAGGAAATTTAGAAATTGTTAACTGCGCTTTGGTACCCTAATTTGTAACCACATAACAGGCATATGACAGCGGCCAACTACAAACTTACAAATTGCAATATCAAGATCAAGATGTCCATTCAATGCAATTGTGTAGGACCAATGACTAGGAGGCACAAATCCATATAACCACGCACTCTATATCCGTGGGGGTGGCTAACAGTGAAGTGTGAACTAACAGGGGGGTGTACTAACAAGCTAACAAAAAAGAAGAAAAGAAAAAAGAAGCACTCTATATCCGTACATGAGGACTACATATCTGAGGCCCAGGTTGTTCAACTGATTGGCCTTTCACCAAAAATCAACACTTATTGGATGTTATGGGGGATTCTCGATAGTCGGCTAAATTTTTCTCTAACCATCCATTTGCAATCATTAGAATGCCTCCAATCAGTGACCATAATCACCCAACAAGTGTGGTTTTGGAATATGCCCCAGCTAAGGTTGGGCAGAAGAGGTGAATGGGCCAAATTTATACAAGTAGGGCACACCTCTACCAATATAGACTACCAAATAACTAAGTTTTCAGTATAGCACCAGATAATTTATCTCAATTAAATTTCAATAATCAGATTGTGAAAGGTAACATGAAAACATCACAAGGGAATTATTTTTTGGCACTGCAGATAATCAACAATTTCCAAACAGCAAACCTATTAGCATGTCCTTTTCTAATAGGTTCTTGAACTAGCAAGTACCAGTTTGAATTCTTGAAAACCATTGACATGCTACAGTCAACCTGCATATAATCTACTAGCATGGATATACCTTTCCATCAAGTCGATGAGCTCTTGATCCCTTGGCTTCATACCCCACTTGGTATCAATAAGAAGGCATACTCTTTTCAGGCCAGATCGTGTGGACACATACTCCTTTACCTATGGCAAAAGTGAGAAGGATTTAGAATCTGACCAAAACTTATAAGATGTATCATGTCTAATTTTCATATTGGTCCACATTAACATATGCAAGCCGGAATGTTCCCAGAAGATAAAATGCTTGGACTTGCCAAAGACGGCAACTGTATAAGTAAATAATGCTCGTTGATATTGGATTTGAAATCTGTTGCCCAGAAAAAAGGTGCAGATCGGGATATTGCAAGGAACTTTCAATTTATAACCAAAAGAGTTATTTATGAAAACCCACACGCCTTTTGGTCCATTTTCGAAAATACACCTACTTTCAACATTAGAGGAGGCTGCTACCTTTTGGTGGCCATTATTGTATTACCGCCTACCGTCGTATGCTGTGAAGATTACATTCGATTTTACAACTGTTTTTTAGAAGGAAAAAATGCCCCTTGTCAGATGGGCTTTTGCGTTGTGGTTCGAAGCTAGGTGGGGCCTACCATGGTGTTTGTGAGAAATCCATCCAGTCCATGGGTTTTGCCCGCTCATTTTATGGCATGACCTCAAAAATGAGGCAGATCCAAAGATCAAGTGGGCCAGACAACAGAAAACAGTAGAGATTGTACGTCCACTATTGAAACATTTGTGGGGCCACAAAAGCTTTGGATCAGGCTAATATTTTTCTTCTTTCAGTTCATCCTAGTGGTAATGACCTTATAAGCAGTTGGGCCTCTTAATGAGTGGTTTGGATTGCATATAAACATGAGGTGGAGCCTAGAAAGGTTTGAATGATAGGCAACCCCTTTCTAGTAGTTCCAGTTGTGTGGCCCACTTGAGCTTCATATCCAACTGATTTTGTCTCATGTCTTAAAATGACCTGCCAAAATTGATGGCCGAAGTGGATTTCTCACAAACATCACGGTGGGCCCCATGTGCCATGGAGAAGTCACATCATTGAAAGCCACTCATGTCACCTCAGCCAGCCTGTAATATAAGCTGGCAGCAGCAAGCACGGCTTGGATGGATCCCGTATCCATCGAAGTGGGTGGGATCCCTGATCGTGGGGCACACATTGATGTATTTTACTTATATCCACTCCATCCATCCGTTTTGAAAACTCATTTTAGGGCAAGGTCCAAAAAATGAAGCAAATCCAAATCTCAGGTGGACCATAATACAGGAAACAATAGTAATCGACCATTAAAACTTTTCGTGGGGATTCAATCATGATTGTGTCATGTGGTATGGTCCACCTAAGATTCTGATGTGCTTCATTTTTTGGATCACGCCCTAAAATGAGCTATCAAAATGGATGGATAGTGTGGATGTAAGGAACATACATCAAAGTGGGCCCCATAGTTAGGGATCCAGCAAACTTGGTGAGCCTCGGATCCACCCAAACGACGTCCGACGGTAGTGCGAGAGAGTGAGCAGATTAGGCGAGAACCCGGACTCACTCAAGACAGTGCGGCCCTTACCATGGGGCCCACCTTGATGTATATATTTTGTATCCACATTGTCCATCCGTTTTTCCATATAATTTTAGGGCATTATCCAAAAAATGAAGCATATCCAATTACTAGGTGACCATACCATAGGAAACAGTGGTTATTTACCATTAAAAACCATTTGTGGGCCACAAAAGTTTTGGATCAAGCTTATATTTATTCTATCCTTTCATCTAGGTCTATATCACTTTATCAACACGTTGGATGGATGGTCATAAAAAATTACAGTGGACATAGTTTTTAAGGGTGGGAGTTCAACAACCAGTGTTTCCTGTGGTATGGCCCATCTAAAATTTGTCTTTTTGTAAAAATAAAATAAAATTGGGACCACATAAAATAAACTGGCAAAGTAGATGGACGGCGTGGATATGCATTGCATATATCGGGGTGGGCCTTACTGGTCAGGGTTGCAACCAAGTCACACTCAAGAGAGTAGGAGTGGATTAGGTTCGACCCTGATCTACCAAACAACGTGGTGCCCCGACCGTGGGGCCCATCTTGCATATCCACACCATCCATCCATTTTTCCAAATTATTTAGGGGCATGGACCCAAACATTAAGCAAATCCAAATCTCAGATGAACCAAAACACAGGAAACAGTGGTGTTTGACCATTAAAAACTTCTTGAGAGCCACAAAAATTTTGGATCAAGATGATATTTGTTTTTCCCTTCATCCAGACCTCCGTGAGCTTATCAAAAGCCTAGATGGCGTGCATATACAATAAGTGGATCAAGGTGGGCCCCATTGTCAAGGTTGCACCGTATTTGGTGAGGCCACGGTCGCACCTACTACGCTACCTAGACTTGGGTCAAAAGATAAGGGTGGGGGCCACCATGGTATTTGTGAAAGAACTACCCCGTCCATATGTTTTTTCAGATCATTTTAAGGCATGACCCAAAAAATGAGGCAGATCAATGCTTAAGTGGACCACATTAAACAGATCCATTTCATAGTCCAAAGATTGACCTAATTGAAACCTTCCTAGGTCCCACCTACTATTCAGATCTATGTCATTTTTTGAGCTCATGGCCTAAAGTGGGCTTTTGAAACTGAGGGACAATGTCGATCAATATCAATACATGTTTCCATATCCCTGGCCAGTGATACATATAACAATAACAATACTATGAACATTGGTCGTATGATATTGTACGACCCACACTGCCATCACCTAGGTGGGCTGTACAATCATATAGACTGCACCTCTCATCAATAACAAATGCCACCATCCTCCAAGTGGAAGCTCAATGGTTGTACCATTTCATGTGGACACATTTTATTTCAAAACAACAAAGAGAGGCCACTAATCTTCTTGAAAAGGAATTCTCCATTGCAGATAATTTTTTTTCCATTCATTTGTTTGGACATACTCGTGACTATAAATAGTCATCATCCAAAGGATCCCATTCTCCAAGTTTATGAAAGGAGGAAATAGATGACTCAGTGTGCGATTACTAAGCCTCCTACCAATCAAAAACATTTCAGTTATTGTGTAATCCTATACCGGAATGTTTTTAATTTCCTCTAATCCCTTGAGCTTATATCTATATCTTCCAATTGCTCTTCAAAATGGACAATGTTCTGTATTCATCACCCAATCAACCAGTTTGTCTCATATGATTATTTGTCACCATTCCACAATTCCTTGTCCTTGATTGTACACTTTTCCCCCAAAAAAAACTGGAGGCATTATCTCATGCCAAGTGGCCACAATCAATGGAAGAAGAAACAACAGAACTTGAAAAAAAATTGAACTCGAGTGATGACACAACTACCAGAAGAAAAAAAAAAAAAAAAAAGAAAGAAAGAAAAAAGAATTTTTTTTTTTTTTAAAATTAAAAAAAACACTAGGTTGCAGATGGGCCAATATACCTGGAATACAAGCCAAATGGGATGCTACAATCAATTGGTGGTGAAGTTTCACTCAATATTACCTAATAGATTATTTAGAAGCCTCTGCACCTATTGTAAAGATGAGATCCATTTGCTTACTCATTATGATTGGTGCTAACAACAAGTTGCCATTGAATCAACTAGATGTAAAAATGCATCTCCATGGAGAATTGTACGAGGAAGTATTCATGAAGACATCAACTAATTTTCTACAGCACGGGGAGAAGATCAAGTGTGCAAAGAAAGAAAAGGCTACCTATAACCCCAAGCAATCACTGAACACATAGTTTGAATGGTTTACTAGAGCACTTTTCAATCTAGGATGTAAGTGGTGTCGCTCTTGATCATTCAGTATTTGTACAACAAAGGAAAGAGAGAAACCAATTGTTCTAGTACATATGTTGATAACAACATTGTAACAGGGGATGATCTCAAGAGTATTGAAACTCTCATTAAACACTCTTTGGAAGGAATTTGAAATTAAGGACTTGGGTCCCTTAAAATAATTCAAATAATTCTAGAGCCGAACTCACTAGGATAAAAACGCACAATTATTTCCCAACAAAATACTCTTGACCTACTTAAACATACTGGGCCTAAGCCAATTAATACTCCTCTAGCACCAAATCATCATCTAAATGCAGAAGATGGTGAAAATCTAATTAATCAGGAGTTTATTGATGCCTTGTTGGGAAGACCATTTACTCTACTCTTCCAAGGACAGAGGTTGTGATATGTTGTTTGTGCAGTTAGTCAATTGATGCATGTCCCATATACAACTCATATTGATGTTGTTTGAAGAATCCTTTACTATCTTAATTGAGTATGCACCGGGAAAAGGGATCCTATATAAAGTAAACAGTCATCTATCAAGCCCTCTCATATACTGATTAGGCTGAGTGTCCTTCTTATCATCATTCAACCTCTAGGTATTGTAAATTTTTGGGTGGAATATTGTAACATGGAAAAAAAAACGTGTCTTCACCCATCAATTGTGGAAGCAAAATATCGTGTTATGGCTCATATTGCCTACGAAGCAAGGTATCCCGTATCGGTATCGATTGGCGTAACGGTGCCCTCCGATACCGATACGGATACAAGGGCGTAACGTCTCGTAATGGTGAATTTTTTTTTTGCCAAAAAATTATGAAAAAATATGGATTAAATCCGGAATATTCTAAGCATTCCAAATATGCATTCATTTATAAATTGGAACATGTTTATGGTGGTGTAACGGTCCACTCTTTCGTGAGAAGTTGTATCAGACTGTTTGATAAATTTATGAACCAGACAACTTGGATTTGACTGCAAAACTCATATATTAATTTCTAACTATCTACTATCAATGATAGATATATTAGAATGAATGTAATATGAAAATATCTTACATGTGTAGGTGTTTGCAATTATTTTTCATAAAACAACAAAACATTGAATAAAAAATAATTTTTCGAATTTTAAAAAAAGGGCAAAAAATAGTGCGTAAATAGAAAAAAATTATAAAAAAATATAAAATGACAACAACAATCT
This sequence comes from Magnolia kwangsiensis, assembly GCA_037074715.1. Classification (NCBI taxonomy): domain Eukaryota; kingdom Viridiplantae; phylum Streptophyta; class Magnoliopsida; order Magnoliales; family Magnoliaceae; genus Magnolia; species Magnolia kwangsiensis. The sequence continues at coordinate 87,893,747 of CM073571.1, read as the reverse complement.
GTAAAATGGACATTAACACATCATATTCTACCATTAAAACAACAAAACATTGAATAAAAAATGATTTTCGAATTTAAAAAAAAAAAAGGCTGAAAATAGTGCATAAATAGAAAAAATTATAAATTGACAACAACAATCTGTAAAATGCACATTAATGTCTTCTACTATGATTAACATATCATATTCTACCATTAAAACAATAAAACATTGAATAAAAAATGATTTTTCAAATTAAAAATAGTGCGTAAATAGAAAACAAATTATAAAAAAATATAAAATGACAACAACAATTTGTAAAATGGACATTAATATCTTCTATTATGATTAACACATCATATTCTACCATTCAAACAACAAAACATTGAATAAAAAATATAAATACATATTTTTGAGGAATTTCTGAAAAATGGCCCACAATGCTTCGAATCAAGAAAATCCTTAATATAAGTTGTTTTTATCTGTAATATCAAGCTAAGAGTGGTCGAAAATAGCAATAGAATGATTTAGGAAGAGTTTGGAAGAAAGAAATATCAAAAAAAGTGAAAAAACAGACCTTAAAAAGCAAAAAAAAAAAGGGCCGTTTTTTTACCATTACGGGGCAGTAACGGCCGTTATGGCGACAGAATCGGGGGGTGCCCCGTTACGGCCCCGTATTGCGTAACGGCCACTGCCGTTACCATTATGTATTGGCCGATACGGCCGAAACATAACGGATACGGGACACCTTGCTATGAAGTCACTTGGGTTCCATCTTTTCTAGCTAAACTTGGATTTCCCGTGTCAAAACATTCTGCTACGTACCATGATGATCAAGATGCAATACATATCGTTGAAAACAGTGTTCGAATTATCTTCAATACTATCTTTTATCTTTAGCTCAGTGATATTGATAACGCTGGTAGTATCAGAAATTCCAGGTATTAGCAATGTATCGCTAAATATCGCCAACATATCAATATCGCTAATGTAATCGTCAATATTTTCAACTATGTAAATTCTAGGTGTCGCTTGTATTGCCAATGCATCAATATCGCCAATGTATCACCAATATTTTCGACTATGTAAATTCGAGGTAATGCTTGTATCATAAGTGTATTGACGATATTTCAATAATATTGCCAACTTATTAATATCATCAAAATTTTGTTTACACGGTTGCATGTAGTGTTCAATTTGCCATTGATAATATTGATAATATCGATATCGCAACATGCGAGATATTGAGACTACAATCTTTCGTTTCTTTTCCAATTGTTGATGATTTCTTGGTGAAATATCATGTGTTGTTGATAATATTTTGCAATATCAATGGATGTTTGGATGGAAGGTTAGATGGTTAAATAAACCAGAGGGGATGGTTGGACTGATTTCTTACACTAACACATGCTTTTAAGGCCCCATTAAACGGAAACTTGTTATGTATGCATTCTTTTTGCAATTCTGTTTTATTTCTAAATATGCAAATATGTACATTTTAACATCTCCTGAAGTTTCACTGAAAATTCCATTGTTTTTCCTATGTTTCCCCGCATTTCAAATCTCTATGAATAAAAAACAAATCATATCGAAGTAGATCCATTTTGTTTGAAATAGGGTGATTGCCAGAGAAATTTCTACACCATATGTTTACACTCACAATCAACTTTGAGGATATCTTCACCAAAGCATTAGATAGGACTTGTCTTCACCTCATTACATACAAGCTGCAAATGATTGACATTCATGCACCAACTTGAGGGGGAGTGTAGAGGGATAAGGATGCATTCGTGAAGAACATGTGTTGACTAGCAATTAAGGTGCACATAGGAATACACAGTTTCTGGAAACGAATTGCACACATCATTATGAGTACTAATTGATTATAATTAGAATGTGACCAGATTATAATTAGCAATTTTTTAAAGAGGCGACAACAATTTTATTGAGAAGCCACAAAAGCGGAGAGAACAACCCCCCAACAACAAAACTCAGAAAAGAGAACCGCCCACGACCGCCTTGACATGAGCTGCCTAGCTAAATACAAAACTCTTAAATTTACAAATGACCTCCTTTATACCCACACCATCTAAAACATAGCCCATTCCAGGCTCCCCACAAAGCCCAAAAGACAGCCATTATAAGTAATCTCCAAATAGCCTTCCCGTATCTACCGACTCCTCTGCGATGCCACACCCAAATCAGCTTGCTTGCAAACTTTGGCATAGCCCAATCAATGTTCATGACACTAAAGAAGTGGTTCCAAAAACTACAGGCAAAGGAACAATGAATGAAAAGATGATTGATCGGCTCCACATTTGCCACATACATTAAGCAAATATTTAGGTGGACAAGGGATCTCCTCTGCAGATAATCTACCGTGAGAACTCTCCTCCTTCCAAGAAGCCAGACATAACCGCCACTGGAGGGGGAGCTCCATAGAACCAAAAGTGGAATGGGTAGGGCAGATTAGATTGAGGAGAAGCCTCTGATATCAACTGAAAGAATGACTTTACTGAGAACTTCCCCAAGCAATGTCTCAACCAATACATTGAGTCCTCTTCTAGAACCCTGGGCCGAACATTGTGTAGCAGGTTAAAAAGTTCAACAACCTCATCGATCTCACCTTCCAGCAAGTTCCTTCGGCAAGGCAGAGACCAAACAACCTATCCCTCAATGATGGAAAAACGGTCCACCATAGTAACAAATCTATCAAGAGCAGCGAGCAATCCTCAGGAAGAGATGTTGAAGCGTGTGGCCACTACACTAAGGGTCAATCCTTAAGTGAATATGGTTTCCACTACCAACCTAAAGGAAATCCCACACCTAACCAAATGTTCGGTATTCGCTACCACTTTCCAAACTGTTGATGCTCTATAAATTGAAGAATTCATCACAAACCATCTGCCCTCTTCTGTGCCATAATTGCTCGCTATCACTTATCTACAAAGCCTTCCTTTCTCCACCCCAAAATGCCAAACCCATTTCCCAAGAAGGGATATGTTCATATCACCCCCCCAAAAAAAAGGTTTACAAACCTCGCCCCACCTAAGAAGCTGAAACTTCCTTTTATCACTAGCACCATCCCATAGGAAATTCCCTCTCAATTTATCCAACTTGTTCAACACCAACTTGGGGCATTTGAACAGGGATAAGAAGTAAATGGGCATATTAGAGAATGATGTCTTTGAAGAGTCATCTAACCACCCATAGATAAATAGCGACACTTCCACGAGGCCAACTTCCTCTCGATTCCTTCAATCACCTTGTCCCAAAGATGCTTAATTGGCTTCCCAATGCATAAAGGCAGCCCTAGATACAAGGGAAGGCACCAGACTTGCAACCGAAGATTCTAGCAAAGCAATCTAGCTTGTCCCCATCTATGTGCAATCCTAGCATTTCATATTTGGCCACATTAATCTTCGAAGCCCGAGACAGCTTCAAAGCAAACTAGAATTTTTCGAAGGTTATCCAACAAGTCCTCCTTAACTATACAAAAGAGAAGTGTGTCATCCAGGTACTGAAGGTGGGAGATCTGGCATCCAACCTCTGTTATATCAAATCCTCTGAACAACCCATTCGTGACACCTTTGGATAGCATGCCACTATGAGCCTTCCACAAATAAGTACGGCAATAGCAGATCTCCGTGCCAAACCTCTAAAAGCTTTAAAGAAATCTTTCAATGGATTGTTGACCAAAACGGAGAATGACGCAGAATTGATACATGCACTAATCCACCCCCTCCACTTCTTAAAAAATCCCAACCAATCAAGCACGCAGTCTAAAAATTTTCAATTTACATGGTCATATGCCTTTTCGATATCCAATTTACAGACTAACCCTCTTTTTTTGTCACTGTATCTTGAATCGATACATTCATGAGCCACTAAGTCACTATCTTGGTATTGTCAGCCAACAACAAAAGCCTCCTAATTCTCAAAAATAACATTAGAAATAGCTGCCCTAAACTTGGACGCAAGAGTCTTAGCCAAAATCTTGTAGGAACTCCCAATTAAATTGATCGGCCTGAAGTCCTTTAATTGTTTTGCCACTTCTACCTTAGGGATAAGAGCGAATAAAAGAGGCTCCTAACTCATAAGATAGACATCCCCTTTCCCAAAATTCCCCAACAAAGTCCATAACGTCTTTCTTAACAATATGCCAAATTTTCTGAAAGAAAAAAATTGGGAATACGTCCAAGCCTAGCGCCTTGTCCCCACACATAGAACCAATGACCGTCTTCACTTCCTCTTCTGTGAATGGCTTCTCTAGCTTGGACACATCCTTAGGAGGTATCATGTTGAAATCTAAGTTGCCCAACTTCGTCCATTCCCACTGCTCTTCGAACAATAACTGAATTATCTTTAAATGTGGAGACCAACAAACCCATACTTGAAAGGGACTCATCTCATATCATAATATCAAGCCACGCATGACAAACATCCATGCACCGATTTGAGGGGGAGTGTGGAAAGAGAAGGATGTGTGTGTGGAGTTTCGTACATGTGGACTAGTAATTAAGGTGCACTTGAGGAATACACAGTTTTTTTTAATTATTTTATTTTATTTTTAAATATAAGGATTGCAAGTATAATTATGAGTTGTAATTAATTGTAATCAGATCGTGATTGGATTATAATTAGCTATTATCAATAAATGAATAATCTTCATATGTGGAGACCATAGTTCACAAACACGGACTCAAACTTGAATTCAGCCTATCACCTAGTGGGGTAAAAATAAACACCTGATATCTTTCTTTTGGGTAGCATAATGAACTCTTGGACCTACATGGCTTGATCACTAGAAATATCATAGATATATGAGGAAATGTTGCAGATGTTGCAGGAAATATCACAAATATTGTTATGTATCATCGTGTACTGAAAATATATCGTAATAAATGAGATTATTTTATTTTATTTTTTTGTTATACCTCCCATAATTCACATCCATACCATGCAATATGGATAACATCAACCAATACCTCCAGAAATAAAATATTCCCTGCAACATTGTCGCTTAACTTGATTGTGAAATTAACAAATAAAATTTGAGATGAATAAAAGAAAAAGTGCACAATAAGACTTTTGCCTTTCCATGAAAATTAGAGAGAGAGAGAGAGAGAGAGAGAGAGAGAGAGAGAGAGAGAGAGAGAGAGCTTGGACGTTCCCTTCCCCTTAGGCGTCCCACCCCTTTGAGAAGAGAAACGAGTGAGAAAAGGTGAGAGAATTATTTCCCCTTCCGTCATCTCTTTAGCCTACATATTCCCTTCTTTATATGATTTGCATGTGTGAATGGTTGGAGTTTCCTCGACCCCTACTAGAGGTTACACATTCTCCCTTGTTTAGAACCTCCACTGCATTAGATCCTTGCATAGAGGGGTAGGGTTTCAGAAGCACACTCAGAATGGTGATCCGCCACCCTATGGCCTTTGGTGTAACCTACTGTGAATGAAGCCCGTCAATCTACCTCTCACATGCACACGCCTATAATCTAATCTGGGAGCCTGTTTGCACTCAAACTTGGTTTAAATTGATCCTTACACAGAGGGATACGATTTGGCCAGTTTGGACACCCAATAAACAACGATCACATCACTAGAAATTCCAGAAATCGACGATTATTGCGATTCGAGACCGCTCTAATACCACATGTTGGTTCCTTTGGATCAAAACGCAACAAATACATGTATTATTGATGTTTTTTAATGAAACCAATCCCAGGAATAACCTGAACATAATAACATCATATTTCCAAATAATAAACAATGACATGAATGGTTTAGATTGTACTTGCATGCGATAAATCGCATAAATAAACTCTAAGATGCAGATTTGTCGATGCCGATCTCCTAACTAAAAGAATCTCTCCAGTAAATTGCAGATGAAAGGATCACCCAAGAGAATGTGTAACCCCTGGTAGAGGCAGAAGAAACACTAATTGTTTGCACAAGCAGACCACACAGAGAAGGGAAGATGTACGCTAAGGAGAGATGGCTCTCTCACCTCTTATCTCTTCTCTTCTCAATGGGGTGGAACATCCAAAGGGAAGGGGAACGTCCAAGCTCTCTCTCTCTCTCTCTCTCTCTCACTCACTCACACACACACACAAATTAGGATCCCTTCTGCAATAGGATCCTTAAATAGATGAGGGGGTAAGATTTCTAGGGTGCACTCAGAATGATGCCCCACCACCCGACGAACTTCAGTGTACCCTACTATGAAGAAAGCTCGTTAATCAGCCTCTCACATGCACATGCCTATGATTTAATCCCTCCACTGTCAAGGTCATCCATCTACGTTCTAAATTCCATGCTGATAATGAAGTAAATAATTAGATCTGGGCAATCAAATCATCATCAAGTGCGGTAAAAACAATTTTAACTATTAAAAGAATACTTTAACGATTGAAAACCTTCTTAAAGTCAATTAAAACCTTTCGAGTACTAGGCCAAACAGAAAAACCACTCGATGAGTACTGATCTAACTAAATCTTTTACTAAACAAGTCTCAAAATAAACCTAGTGGATTCCTTATTAGCCTGTGTAAAAATCAAGGAACCCTAATGGGCGTAACCAGCATCACCCATTTTCAATAACCTCTACTGAACCTCATAAAGTGAGCCAAAGTCGCCTAACTAAGATCCCCAACCCTCACATGTCCTCAAGTATAAGGATTGATAAACTAATGTGCACCATTAAGTCCTTGACCACGTGATCACAGTCTAGGCTAATGGGCCCCCAAACTATTGACTTGAACTTCAATCCACTAGTGTAAGTGTCCAAAAAGTCCATACTAGGATCCCAAATCCATGACACACACTCCTATGTAGGGTAAGGGCTAAATTCACAATTAACCATTGTTCAGAGTATCCCTAATATTATCAAAATATCCTTGATATTATCCGTATCTCTAGCTCGGCAATACCGATAACACTACTGGAATCAGAAATTCCAAGTATAGGCAATGTATCCTAAGTCTCGCCAATGTTTTCAATTGTGAAAATTCCTGGTGTCACTTGTATAAGTTGTATTGCCAATATTTTTTACTGTGTAAATTCCAAGTGTCGCTTGTATCTCCAGTGTATCGGCGATATTTCGATATAATAGCCAATGTATCAATATCGCCACAAAATTGTTTATTATAAAAAATCCATTTCAAAATTTTTTATGGGCGCATGGTTGTATGCAGTGTTCAAATTGTCAACAATAATATCAATAATATCATGATATTAACGTTATCGCAACATGGAGATCTCGAGACCACAACCTTTCGTTTTCTTTCCAATTGTAGACAAATTTCTAGGCGAAATATCGTGTTGTCGATATTTTCAAATATCAATGGATGTTTGGATGGAAGGTCGGATGTATAAATGGGATGGTTAGATTGATTTCTTATGACAGCACACGCTTTTAGGCCCCCATTAAATAGAAACCTATTATGTATGTATTGTTTTTGCAATTTTTTTATTCCTAAATATGCAAATATGTGTATTTTAATATCTTATGAAGTTTTACTAAAAATTCCACCATTATCCCCATGTTTCCCCCATTTCTAGTTATCGGCGATATCAATATTATTTCCATATCCCCGGCCAGCAAAACTTGTAGTGATATCAATACTTTGGACACTGCGACCGACACTAAATCAGTTCTCGATGGTGGAGACCTTCCATCCTAAACTAAGTTAGTCCCCTCACACAAGATGATTGTACATCTCAAAGAAAGATGTCCATAGATGTGACATGTGCATCTGTGTTGGTCGTGGCTCATTAAGGTACTAAGATGCATGGAACACAACTCTCCCTAGCCAGTGACCAGATTGGACTGAAAATTGCTCCATGGCCCAATTGGCACATTGTAAAACCATTTGTTAGCTCAAATTGATTAAAGGGATGCTCAGATTGACTAAAGGGATGCTAGATCATGGATGTATATCAGTCCATGGACCTTGCTCATCAAGATTCAGACCATTGGATTAGTGATTTTTTGGTTTAGGCATGTTTGTGGCCTTTGTAATCATTGATATTGTTTACAATTAGTTGACCACACATTGGGCATATGCAGGGCCCACCCATTTTTGGTGGGTGGTGGCGCCACATGTCTAGCCTATGATGGTCGAGTGGGGCCCTCATCACTATAAGCCTAATCATACAATAACGTAAACCCACTTGATTTATTAGATTTCTATTTGATCTTATGGTTATAGGCTTGGCCACACTGGTTGAATTCATGAAATGATAAACTAACCTTGGACACTACATAGTGTGGTCACTTAATTGTGTGTTTCGTGGAAAACCTTGCGCAATAGATGGTGATCGTGCAATCGTACTTGATCACACCATATTTCACCCATTGGTGGCATGTTTGCCCCTAAATTCCATGAGGAAGTATTATCCCTCATGACTCATGAGGAAGCTACTGGATGGTAAGTATCAGACCTTTTGTGATCGGGTTTGTCTAAGGTAGATTTTCGAATATTGGATCAATTATAGATGGATCTAACGTGTTTAAGATCAGATAAGGCTAAAACTTGACAAATTGTCGAAGGTCGATGTGTTGATCACATCTAATGGTCCAGATTAAGTAACGGGAGGCCCGATCATGTATTTCTTATAGATCAACCCCTTATTGTGCATGCTTGTTGGTTCGCAGATCTTGAAGACCCAGGCATGATAATCCCATGTATTGTGTATATTGACGTGAGTTGTGTCATGAGGCCTCACAAACGTTAAATGCACCCTAGTTGCATGCCTGGATGTACGACGCAATGTGCGAGGAAGGAAAAAACAATCCAAAGAGATACCTTGTAGTTCATGCATATGATTATGCTACATTTCAGTTTGTGCCATTAGAAGTATGTGAGTTGAGTTTCATGTAGAGTGTTGTATTGGCACTCACAACTCCAATGCATGCTTACATGTAATGTCAACCTGTGGATGGATATTATGAGGCTTGGTTAGATTACCCTAAGTTGTTTCGTGTAGTAGTAGTTGTTGGTTGTGCCGAGGACACGACAGGACAAACTCCACGTCTATGTGCCTAAAATATTATATCCCCTAGCACAAGAAGAAAGAATACTAAGTTTTAATCTGGGGTTTACGGTTATACAGTCATGTCGAACCTTAACGCAATTTCTTAGATCACCTCCTCTGAAAAACTCACTGGAAAGAACTTTATTAATTGATCCCAGAAGCTCAAACTAGTGCTCACTCTTGAACAAGTATTATATGTCATTCATGAACCTTCACCGCCTAAATCCAACCTTGACTTTGATGATGAGCCCCTAGCTTTCTCTTCCAAATATGTTAAGTGGGAAAGAGACAATGAGATGGCCAATGTATATCATCATACCTTTAGGGCTTATATTGGTTACCAAAAATGTTCCATTCGAATAGCCTTGCCCAAATAGTACACATGTTCATGGCTTTTCAACCACCATTGGCAACAATTCAAATCAAGGTGTTCCATAACGGTAACGGTGGTTGTAACGGCCACCATTGTTACCGTTATGATACGGGTCATAATGGTCATTATGGCCCCCTTATCAGTCATTACAGTCAGTGTTTTAAATATCGACGATATAAGCCGATATATCGTGTATCCCACTTGTGTAATACGAAACATACAAGTAGTGAGATACATCCCACATGTTCGATCTGGTGAGCATTTTTTTTCATTTTTTGATCTTTTTTTTTGTCTGTAAATCATGTTAAATCGGTGTCAAATTATTATAAATTCATGATTTTTCATGTTTTGCATGGCATGAAAAATCATGGATTGGGAACTTCGATTTTGAGATTTGGAGAAGGCTCGAGTTGCAGAAAAAAAAAAAAAAAAAAAACATGTATGTAACCTAATCTAGTAATTCTTCTTTTGCTTTTGAATGTATTTCTTGTGTTTCCACTTGTCTTCTTACATTTATAAATTATATGAATAGACTTTGAGTATACTTGCATCAATTCAGTTAGACAACGCATATATTAGGACCCCATACAAAGAAAACCTATCATATGCACTTGTTTTTTGTAATGTTTTGATTTGTAAGTGTGTATTGATGTCTTTTTTAACAATCACTGAAATTTGTCAAAAAATTCAACCAATTTACAATGTTTTCCCGTGTTTCCAACAACAATGATACATTACGCAATACAACCGATATATCCCATGCGATAACCGATACATATTTGTATCCCAAGGGTGAGATATGTAACGTAATACCGATATTTCAAACATTGGTTACAGTCCTTTTTTTGGGGGAAAAAAAAAAACTGTTATAGGACCGGTACAAGTCGTTACAATCCGTTATGGGGCCGTCACAAGGCTTTTACGGTTTGCCTTTTCTGTAACGGCTGTTTCAGCCCCGTAACGCGTAACGGTTATGACCATTATCATTACATAACCCATTTGGGACACCTTGATTCAAATAAGAACAAATACAAGGTTGTCCAAAAAGTAGTCATTGCCTAGTACAAGGTAATTTCAATAAAAAGTTGGTTTTAGCCTTTTGTTCCATAAGGTGTATGAATGAGTAGCTACTTTTGTACACATGCACATTGAATGTGCAACACATGCCAATGTGCCATTAGTGAGACCTGCCATCTTCAAACACACCACACATGCCACATTGCAACTTCAAGTGCCCCACATTTGTCAATGCTCCCATGTATGTACGCCACATGTGCCACCATAAATTTTCAATGACCCCACGTGCCATTGTGCACCATGAAGTGGCCCATATATGTCAGACATGCCAATATCAATCTACAAGCACATCACATGTCCAGATGTGGCGATGTGCAAAATATATACAAGAGCCACATATGCTTCACCATCCATCTTTATATATGGTGTTTGACAAACAACAACCAATACAAACATAATAATCTATCTATAAAAGCCCGATCCAAACCGGCCTTAGCTGGACAGATGTGTCTAGAATAGCCTATCCAAATAGAGCGTTGATAGTAACTAAATGGGTCCTCAAGAGTATGAAGATTTGTGTGAATATTAATAAGCTCAATTCAAACTAAGAAGTCATTGTATCTTACTAAAATTTAAAGTTTGGATACCAATTTCCTTATGCATACTCACAAGCTCCTCCCAAGCATCCTTGACCTCTTCCTTTGCATATGCAAAACCATATCCCGGTAAATCGACTAAGCAGAGCTTCGGCATAAGCTTGAAGAAATTAATAGTCTACAAAATAAAAAGATATAATCACTATCTAGGTACTGTAGATACTATATTGAGACAATGTGTTAGAAGTTGAAACAGTGACTACCTGAGTAAGTCCAGGCTTATCTGATGTCCGTACCACACCCCACTGTCTTGTAAGCGCATTTAAAAGGGATGACTTTCCAACATTTGACCTTCCTAAAAGTGCCAATTAAGATAACTGCAATCATTCCATCATTTCTCAAAAAGTTACAATATAATAGCTAGACAAAAGTATCAAGCCCAAAATATCCAACATAAGGAATAGATTTCATTGAGTTACCATCTCTTATCGTCTTATTTTTTCTTTCTTTTTTTATTTTCTTTTTAATTTCTTTTTAATTTTTAATTTTTTAATTTTTTAATTTTTTAATTTTTTAATTTTTTAATATATATATTTTTTTATATGTATATAAGTTACCATCATATCATATAATCATTTCATGAAACTAATCATACTGGGATAACACGTTAGTATGTGATCTCTGATGTGCCGAACCAAGAAAGATCTTCAGTGCAAGGTAAAAATAAATTTTTTTTTAAAAAAAACCTCTAGCGCTATGTGCTGGGGTTCAGAAGTGGCTATTGTAACAGTTGAAATTGGAGAATACTGCAGTCTAAGCTTTTAGGATGGAGTACTGCTTATTGTGAAGAAAAATAAAATAAAGGCAAAAGAAAATTAAATAAAAAATAAAAATAAAAAGCATTATATGTCTTGAGGATGCAAAGCATGCTGGTTATTGCAATTGTGGTAACCTGGGATGTGGTAAGGCTTCAACAGAAAGGCACACTTCGGATTAAGGCAAAACCAATGACTGTGGTTCAAATTTTCTGCAAACAATTGTGAAATGTTGAGCAGAGTATCATGATAGACACCACTGTAACAAATACACTCCACCTGAAACTGTGACACGTCTACTTGTGTCAGTGTTTGCATGTGCGGTCCTTTGAGAAAGGGCACCCAAAAATATAATAAAATAAAATACTAATCCTTTATGTTTTCTTTCTTATTATCTTTTATTTTATTTTGGGATACTTCTAAAATACCTCATCTTCATCATTATAGCATAATCTGAACTATTCCAGGGTCATCTTTATAAGTCTAGTTTCATGAATCATATTCGAAACAGAACTCTCTTGACTACTTGGCGGAAGTTACATGATCAGCTGCCCACCCAACATCAGCCCTCATGTAATATTACCCACGTCTTTCAACACAACCCTCGAGCTGGGGGGGAGATGCTTCTATATGCATTATTCATGTCCCACAGGGTAACAAGTTTGATTACCAACTGTGATTATGTTCGGGCATCTAATGCCTAGACCTGCGACAGGGCTCCCAAAGTGTAAGAGAGTCAACAAAATTGAGTATAAATGATAGAGACACAAGAAGGGTACACTTTGATCACAAATTTGCAAACACTCTGTCCGGAGGTAGGTTCCTTACACAGGAAGTGGAATCTTATTTCCGCTATTCAAGCTAAAGATCTCCAGCTGCAAGGAAAGAAGCTTAAACGGAGTCACAGGTGGGATAAGGACAACCAGTCACTAATATACTGATTAAGATTCACTAGATGAATAGCTGCCAAGTACTCACACAAAGAAGCCTAAGAAACTACTGAGGAAAGGCAAAGTCCCTTGGCCAATCATGCACAAATGTGAACTGACCAAAGATAGTCCACATTCAGCTCAAGCTTTCAGTAAAAATACTTAAAGCAGCAGAAAGGGATCCAGCCAAAGAATGACTGTCCCTAAAAGAACTAAATCCATCCGGAATAGAGTTCATGAGCGTTAAAGGAAGCAAAAGCCTGAATATACAAAACTAATTGTTTATCTATATATAGTGTATGCTGATGGATGAAGGATCGTATGGCCCACCTTATGGATGTGGATGTGGACCGTACAGTAGCTTTGGTTCTTAGTCACTCTCTTGTATTATTAGCTATTTATGATGATTTGCGACGTGTTGGATATTTTTTTTGTTATTAAGTGTAGTTTGTCATTTCTGTATTTATAATTAATATATAAGGGGAGGGTGAGGGGCATCAACCCTCTATCACTCATCTATAAACCTAGATGGAATCAAAATATCCTTTTTTCTCATCTAATTCTTTAGTCTATAAACCTACATGGTATTAAAGTATCCTTGTTTCTGATCTATCCAATCTTTCTTTCTTCTATCCTAGAATTCTTTCTCCTCCTTTTATTTTGCTCTTTCTCATCCATCTTATGCTGAAAATCTTTATAAGAATAAAGAAAGGAAAAAAAAAAAAAAACTTTTTCATGGTGTCGGACCTTTGTAATGCTCTTTACATGAGAAGGTGAATGAAATGTTTGTGATCATCACCTCCTGTGTGGGTCCTCAAAACTTGCAGACGTGTGATCTGGTTGCCTTCGTCAAATGCCGCGTTCGTGATCATCGACCCTCATGTGGGTTGGTTTGCCTTCGGCACGTGTGGGCTAGTTTATACCACATCTTGAGGATGTAGTCGACCAAGGGAGTAAGAGCAAAGGACCCGTGCACACCACTTCGGAAAACTGATACAAGCAAAAAATAAAGGAAAACCATGATTCAATATATCGCTAAATGGTTGCACCAAGCTGGTGTTGCTTTCAACATTGTTAAGTTGAAAAGCTTCAAGGTTATGTTGGAAGTAATAGGTCAATTTGGACCTAAGCTTAAGCCTCCTTCATATCATGAAGTGAGGGAAACATGCCTAAAAAACGAGGTTGATTTTACAAGAAGCTTCATAGCCGAATATAAAAAAAATCGTGAAAAACCTATTGTTGTACTTTTACAACAACTTTCTAAGTGATGTGGATGGTAGGATTGGTGCGAAGCCATTCCTCTTCGACGGAGGTGAGAGGCTTCCTTTATCTTTCATCTTCTCTTTTCCCTTTGCTCAAAAAAGGTATTCTTCTCAAACTTTCACCTCTTTCCTCTTCTCCTTTGATCTAAACCTACCCAAACCCCTCTTTCCTTCTTCCTTACATCACCTATATTAGCCCAACCAAACCATAACCTTGGAACCCCACAACCCGCACCAAAATTTCCTACACTTGTGACCGTATGGCCACATGTGTGAGCCATCCTAGCTGGCCGTACGGTCAGCCATACACCCTCATTGTTCCCCTTGTTTCCCGCATCAAAACCCCCCAGAATCCCCAATCCTAACCCTGCCTAAACCCTAAATCCCCAAATTTCCCAAATTCCCAAAACCCTAGATTCCCAAATTCCCAATACCTAACCCTCCAATCCTACAATTCCCTTAAATTAAGACTTGAAAACCCCCAAATCCCTTAACTAATCAAACAAGTCCTAATTTCAGTTTTCCCTAAATTCCATGAACCCTAGGTTAACCTAAGCCCTAATTGAGCGAACCCTTATTCATATTAGCTTCCCCTTTGGGTTAGATTAGTTCCTATGCTAATTGGATGTTCCAACATCCATAAGATCCTATCAATTAGTATTTGAATGGTTATGCATTGCGTAGTTGTTACATATGTGGCTTGAACCTCGCGTACTCAAGTGCTTGATTCTTGATGTGTGATGAATTAGCGTAACTTATGAATTTGAATTATTTAGGTTAAATTGCTGATTGATCTCACTTGATTATCTAGTCACATGCATGCGTCCTACAACATGTTTGCTAGGGCTAGAAGAATCACGGTCTTTATGCACAAGCATGCCCTTCTCCATTAAATGAGAAAAAAACATTAGGTATAACTTGCTTCGTCCAGCTGTCATCCGTTTCGCAACAGCCTTCTTAACACTATAAAGATTGTAATCAAAGAAAGCCAAGCTTAGAAGCATTGTAGTGTCGGCCAATTGAAATAATGGGCCTTGGTCAAATAAGGCCGAAGGGAAGCTAGTCCAATAAACCATTCTTTCGCAATCATTTTGGACATAAGTACTAAAAGCATTAAAATCGTCAGAACCATTAGTGATTATGTTGTGATTGATGGACGGAGATGAGAAGCCACCAATAGGTTACATTTATGATGTGATGGAGAGAGATTGAAACAAAATCATGGATCACTTCAATTATAAAGAATGTGATTATAGGCCAATTTTAGATATTATAAATAAGAGAAGGAATAGCCAAATGCCATCTCTATTATATCCAGTTGCCTACATCTTTAATCCAACATTCTTCGCTTTCACTGATTTGAGAGAGACAGAAGCGACGCATATGGTTGGCTTTCTTGATGTCTTGAAAAAAATGGTTCCAGATAAAGATGAACAAGACAAGATTTCAACTCTACCAAACTTCTACATGAAGAGTACAGGTATTTTCTCAAAAGAAATAGTCATCAACCATAGGACTATGAAATTTCCAAGTATGAACATCTCAATGAAGTGGTCTAAGTAACTTATAAATAGTTTCTTACAATGTACAAAGTCAAACCTACTTAAAATTGTTATTTCAGTTGACTAGTAGGGTGCATATGGAGTGGACCCGAATGACAATGTTCAAAATATCAGTATCGCATTACATATTGCACCCTTGGGATATAGATACGTATTGGTTATCACATGGGATATATTGGTTGTATCGCATAATGTACCGCTGTTTTTTGGACATATGGGAAAACATTGGGAAATTGGTCGAATTTTTCAATGAAACTTCAGTGATTGTTAAAATAGACATCAATACACACTTATAAATCAAAACATTACAAAAAACAAGTCCATATAATAGGTTTTCTTTGTATAGGATCCTAATATATGCGTTGTCTAACTAAATTGACGCGAGTATATTTAAAGTCTATTCATATAATTTATAAATGTAAGAAGATGTGTGGAAACACAAGTAATACATTCAAAAGCAAAAGAAAAATCACAAGATTAAGTTACATACATGTTTGATTTTACGTTTGGACACAAAGATTGCAACCGATTTGTAAGAAATTGGAATTTTTATTTTATTTTTTTCAATTTTCCATGACTTAGCCAATCTCCTCCAAATCTCAAAAACGAAGGATTTGTAGCAATTTGACATTGATTTAAATGATTTACAAAAAAAAAGAAGAAGAAAAAAGATCGAAAATAAAAAATACTCACTGGATCAAACATGTGGGATATATCCCACTACATGTGTGTTTCGTATCGTGCAGGTGGGATACAAGATATATCGTGGGATATATCGGCCGATATCGTCAATACTTAAAACACTGCCGAACAGGAAGAATCTAGCACTAAAGAAGTTGGCCATGAAGGTTCTTGGACTCACAAGTTCTATGGGTTGTTGCGAATGCAATCGGAGTACGTTCAAGTTGGTAAGTTTGACAATTCACTTTATAATGTTGATTTTAGTCTTAAATCTTAGGGAGTTAAAAGTAACAGCCATAGGTCATCGCTAATGCAAATTAAAAAAAAAAAGAAAAGAAAAAGTAACCGTCTTTAACAAAAGAAGCCCAATGATTTGGTTTGTCTAATATAACTAGAAGTTGCAAGAACGATTTCAAGCTAAGCAAGAAAAGCCCAGTTTCTATGATCGTATCTACCTGGATGATTTGGATGCGGATGGTGAATGGCTCGTAAACACATGAGTTGGTCTTTGCAAGCGAAAACCTTACATGGGCCCAAGTCAAAGATGTTGCATTTGGATCAATGCTTAGACAAAGTTCTTCCACTCAAAGGTGGAGAAGAGAGGGGAGCAGTAGCATTCATGCAGTAGACAAGATTGAGGAGATAGAAGATTATGATCAAGATCAACTATTGGATGTGGATGAAGTACTAGTGCAAATTGATGATGAAGAAATAGATGAAGATAAAGTTTACATTTAAGAAGGAGACGATGATGAAAACGACTACGACGACGATGATGGTGGTGGTGGTGATCAGATGCCAGAATGGCAACTGGAATATATGTGTGTGTGTGTGTATTATTATATTAATAGCCTATGTTATCATCTTTATTTTTTTTTTATATTTTGTAAGTTGTGCTTCTTCTTCTTCTTCTTTTTGTAAATTGTATTTGTATATTAAATTGTAAGTTGTAACTTGAAAGTTGTTTCAAGTTGTCAAGATATCCATTTATCAATAAAATTTCTATGTTTGAAGTTTTTTATAATTAATTCTCCCTTAATGTAGTTTGTTGATTATTTAACATGTAAATATAATATGAGTATTAAGTAATTAGATATATAACATAATGAAACACTCAAACGATAATGAAATAAGTAAAACAAAAGTTATCCAATCACTTAGGCAAGTTTTCCCTAATTCTTCAGAAGTTTATACATTTTTTCAAAATTTCCTCTTTTTTTTCATTTTTTTTTTCAAAAAAAAAAAAAAAAGACAATATGTGATCACTTATGTGATTATGTGATCGCATATGCTGATCACATTCGCATATGCGATTTAACAACATTGGTAGTCATCTTTCTCGAAGTTTCATTCACTTCAAATATCTCAATCCTATGAAAGTATCTACGGTCTCTGATGCAGACATTAGTGGTGCACCCTTTAGAGTGTACTAGGAGAAGGCGTCACCGACAAAGTACCAGAGTGGAGGAATTGAAGTGGATGGACGTTAGTTCCATCAGACCCATTTTCTGACGCACAACAGCATGATCGTACCCTAACCATAGATCCATGGGGTCAAATTTCACAGCCTATCACACGTGTGTTTTAGTTTTAGGTGTTTTTGTTCTTTTTTCTTATTTTAGAGACTTTATTGTACTTTCTTTATTTTTCGTCCTTTTGTTATTTTTCTTGTTTTCAAGGGCTTTAGTGCACTTTTACTTTTTTCGTAGCTTATATATACGTTGTGAGAAACCCTATTTTCATTATTATTGAATGAATAAAAATTCGCCTTTTTTCTTTCTCTTTATTTAAGAGATTAGGGTTTCAAGATTGGTCCTTGGGTGCTGAGGATTCCACCCCGATTTCAAGTTTCCTTCTTTCTAGATCTTCGAGGTGCAGGAAAAGGTAAGAATCATCATCCTCCTTTTCTTTTGACAACAAAAGGACCTGTACTTTCTTCATCTAGAACCCTTCATTCTTCACCCCTTTTGTTCCTCTTTGGATATCCCCATTCTATTTTGAATGGAAAAGAGGAATGGTTAGTTAGTAGAATCAGATCCAAACTTGACTGTGGACTGACTTATGTTAGATCTGAGATATCCTCATATTCCTAGGCCCTCCCTTTTTACTATTTATGTGATCTTATGATAAAGGGCACGATCCTGATGGAGTAACCTCATCTTTGCGTTGAGATTTACCTAATCCCTTTTATTGGAAAGGGTTAGTTCATTGGTGTATTTATTTAAACATTCTTTAACATGATTATACATGCATCTAGGGTTAGGTCATCACATGTCCCTGCATCAGTCTCCAACGTCATTTGAGTTTATCGTTCCTTCTATTCCTATGCTCTCAGAGTGGTTGTCATTTGTCTTTACTAATACCCTATGGTTATCGCACATAATGCATCTAACATGATCCAAGTGTCTACCATTCTTCTCTCATTTTGCAAGTTAGAAGACATCTTTCTCACATTCTCGTCCCTAATCTAAAGATCCTTGTAAGCCTTAAGTTTAGCCTCTCTTGCTACTTTCTTAGCAATCTTTCTGGCATTTTTATATTGTTCAAAATTTTCATCATGTTTAGTCCCTTCCTAGGTTTTGGAACATGAATGTTTCTCATGAATAGCTTTTTGTGCATCGTCATTCCATCACTAAGTTTTCTTTTATGATTGGTTTTTCCCTCTAGATACTTCTAAAACACCTTTTGCCACTTTCCTAATGCACTCAATTGTCTCATTCCACATAACATTTACTTCCCCGACATTTCACCTCCTTTTCCATCAATTTATTAAATAATATTGTTCTCTCCTTTTAAGTTCCACCACTTAGTTTTTGGAAACATATTATTTTCACTCCCTTTCTTCCATCTCTTAATGTAAACATCCATAACCATTAACTTATGTTGCACAGTTAGACTCTCTCTGGGTATAACCTAGCAATCCTTACATGTTGATCATTTTGTTTTCCCAAGTAAAAATAAATCTATTTGGCTTGTATACGATCCACTTTCGAAAGTCATTAAATATTCATCTCTTTTTTTAATGTGTTTCATGAACAGACAAAACATATAGAAGTGAACTGTCATTTTGTTCAAGAGAAGGCTGTTGCCAAAGAGTTCATAATGCCTTATGTTATGTCCAATGATCAAATAGTTGAAATTTTGACCAAGTCCTCAAGTTGGAATAGGCTCAGCAATCTTAGCATGTGCGTGCTGCGTGCGTGTGTGTGTGTGTGTGTGGGTGTGTGTGTTATATACTATTGCTACGTACCAGTTGTTTTAATAAATAAAAGGGAGGAGAGGGGAGCATCTAACCATAGCTCTCTTAGTATTGTCTCCACTTCTCTCTTTTCTCCTCTTTTACCATGTAAACATTGACAAGCTTAATTCATGAAATGTCGAACAAAAAACATACAGTGAATTACATACCTGCAAATGCTATCTCTGGAAGATCAGCAGGGGGGAATGATGATGAAACCTTTGCAGCAGCAAAAAATGTCAATTTGTTCCTAAATACCTGCAAGAAACGGTTAAAAGTTATCACTGAGCAAATAATAATAATAAAGGTTAGAATAGTGAGGAAAATTAGAATGCAGATGTTTACTTCTGGAGTAGAGCTGCACATATTGCAATTCATAGGTCTTTACTGTAAGTATTCATCAAGTGCAAATCATTAAGGACAAGAGTAGTGCTTCATTGTTCATAAATAAGTTACATCCATATGTAAAACGTGTGATACTAAAAGCAAGAATCCCCAAATATTAACAGATAATGAAAACAACTGGCCAACACAAACATAAAGAACATGATATACGCATGACATGTGGATGTTCATTAGTCACAACAAGACTATTATTTTGTGCATCTATTATTTGTCCAGAAGAAGATTGCTTCTCTCTTCATATTCCATTAGCGATAGATCTGCAACTTGAAGTGAGATGGGTATATGCAAGCGAAACTTTCACCTGTAATATTTTCTCATATGAATTGAAATTTTATTTTAGCACTTTTAAGTCTAGAACAGAAATTCGAGTTGGCTGCTAAGCTTAAGGCACTTTAATAACTGTAAACTGCTAAGCTTATAATACTTTTATGATTGTAAACAGACTTTGGATCTTTTCAAGATCAATAAAAATTAAGCTTCCTTTGGCAATAAATCTGCAACTTAATGTGAGATGAGAATATGGAGGTGAAACTTAACACCTGTAATATTATCTCCTGCCTTATTTGCTCTAGCCTTGAATAAGGAGGCCATGAGCAGCAATTGTTATTAAGTTGCAGGGAGCGCTGTGGTGTAGAATATGTGTTTGAGACGCATCTTGATCGAAGCTGTGATAGGGGACTTTTCTGCCCTTTTGGAGACCCTTAATGCTATTAACCTGGATATCTGTAGTGAGAAGTCAGAAACACAAGTTTTGGAGGTGGTCTGCTGGTGGTGCCTTCTCCTCAAAGTCGTTGATGGAGAAGTTGCATAAAATGGAGTTCATCACCCCTGCACCTTTATATGGGAATGTGCCATCCCTCCCAGAATGCAGGCCTTTTTGAGGGTCACCACGGCAAACAAAATCCTCAAAGAGGATAATCTATAGATAGCAATCCCAAATATGTGTCTCATGTGCAGGACCACTAAAGAAACAGGAGACCACCTCTTGAATTGCTCGGTGGCATGGGATGTTTGGAATAATTTCTGGCAGCTATTTGGAGTGCAGTGGGGGATTCATAGTTCTGTTTTTCAGGTCATCTCAAGATGGCCAGCTGGTCCATTCTGTAAGTGCGGAAATTGTCTGAAGGCTGTTCCCTTTTGTGATCCTTTGGATGAATTGGAGATAGAAACATGAGAATCTTCAAAAGTAAAGCGCTATCTGTGGAATCCATCTCACAATCCATTGCAGCCTTGACTTTTGAGTGGGCCTTAGTGCTGTCACAGTTCTATGGGGTCCCTCTTTCCATACTTTAAAGGGACTGGAACTCTATTGTGTCCAGCAGAATTGAGTTTCTGTTTTTGGCTAGCCAGGACCTTACACTGCGTTTTTTTTGCAGTTTTGTGACCACTATACAGAATATAAGAACAGCAGCAACTTTGATTGAACCAGTGTTCGAAATGTCGGTGTCGCATTATGCATCGCATCCTCGGGATATATATATATATATATATATATATATATGTATATATATATATATATATATATATATGTATATATATATATATATATATATATGTATATATATATATATATATGTATGTATGTATCAGTTATCGCACGGGATATATCATTTGTATCAGGTAATTTATCGCACATTTTAGGAAACATGGGGAAACATTGGGTAAATTGTTGAATTTTCAATGAAACTTCAAGGATTGTTTAAAAAGACATTAATACACACTTTCAAATCATAACATATCAAAAAAGAAGTGTACATAATAGATTTCCTTTGTATATAGGGTCTTAAGCTATGCATTGTCTAATTGAACTAATGCAACTATATTCAAATTGATTGCATAACATTTAGAGTGTATGTGATGATCATTTCATCAAACACTTCCAAATACTTCGAAATTAGTCTCAATTCACAGCTGGTTGAAGGGAAATTTCAAAAACAAAATTAATATTTTAATAATTTTTAATTAAAAATGATTTTTATTTTCTGAAAATTGACAAGGACTTAACAAGTCAGTAGACCAGCACTCATCAGTGTTCAAAATATCGGTATCGCGTTACATATCGCACCCTTGGGATACGGATACGTATCGGTTATCACATGGGATATATCTGTTGTATTGCATAATGTATCGTTGTTGTTGGAAACATAGGGAAATTAGTCGAATTTTTCAATGAAACTTCAGTGATTGTTAAAAAAGACATCAACACACATTTACAAATCAAAATATTACAATTAAAAAAAAAAAGTGAACATAATAGGTTTTCTTTATATGGGGTCCTAATCTATGAATTGTTTAACTGAATAAATGCAAGTATATTCAAAGTCAATTCATATAATTTATAAATGTAAGAAGACGTGTGGAAACACAAACAATTTATTCAAAAGCAAAAGAAGAATCGCTAGATCAGGTTATATACATGTTTGATTTTATGTTTGGACACAAGGATTGCAACCGATTTGCAAGAAAGTAGGAAATTTTGATTTTTTTTCAATTTTTCGCAACTCGGCCCGTCTCCTCCTAATCTCGAAATCTAAGCTCCCAATCCATGATTTTTCATGCAAAACATGAAAAACCATGGATTCGTAACAATTTGACACTAATTTAACATGATTTATAGAAAAAAAAAAAGGATAAAAAATTGAAAATGCTCACCGGATCAAACATGTGAGATATATCGCACTACTTGTGAGTTTCGTATCACACAGGTGGGATACAAGATAGCGTGGGACATATCGGCCGATATTGTTGATATTTGAAACACTGGCCCTCATAAATGCTTGATTTCATGTTTGGAGTGCAACATTGCAAACAATTTGGGAGAATTTGGGGAAATTTTGAATTTTCCCTAATTTTTCCCAAATTAGACCTATACTTAAAATTTGAAATTAGAGTGTATGTGATGATCATTTCATCAAATACTCTTAAATATTACAAAATTAGTTTCAATTGATAGTTGGTTTAAGGAAATTTTTGAAAAAAACATGGAGAACATGAAGAACCAATGGATATCAAAATCAAAGCTTCAACTCCATGATTTTTCATGCAAAACATGAAGAACCAATGGATTTACAACCATTTGATACTGATTTAACATAATTTCAACAAAAAAATGGATCGGAAATTAAAAATACTCACTGGATTGAACGTGTGGGATATATCAGCACTACCTATGCATTTGGTATCGCACAAGTGAGATACAAGATATATTGTGGGATATATCGGCCGATATTGTTGATATTTAAAACATTGGATGCAACTAGGGTCAAAGAAAACTAATTGCATAATTTTAGACAACATGTACTGCATCAAATCGACATGGAAATACTCATCAATGATTCCTGCCGCACAATCACCCAATGCTTCTACTGGAGTAGATATAATACGCCCATACGTAAAGTTGAGTACAAAGTTTTTCCTTATTAGATTCAAACTGTGTCCCAAACACCACAAATCTAGAATTTCTGTTAGAGGAAACAAAGAAAGAAAGCACCTTTTTTATCAGTAAGAAAGAGAGACTTCTAGCAATTCTAAGCTATTACAAGTACGAAACAGCTTTCTAAAAGAGACTTCCCCTTAAGGTAACAATCAAAAGACCATGCGTATGGGAGTGGGATGTTGTAGACAAAACAGTATGGGTGTGAAAACAGATGTACGGGTGTGTGTGCAGTTATATACTTGTATAAACTCACAACAGCCTGCATTTCAGGCATTTTCTGTGCACATAGAGTTATTGTTGGCATGCAATCTGATTTTCTGAATAGATGGGTCACGTGTGGCCAGGTGGAACCCACTTTAGGCCATGTCACATTGTGGGCTGGGGATTTAATTACATCAATTTGCTACACACGTGCACACAGCCCTGGCTTGAAAAACGCATCCACGACTTTCAGACCAACGTTGGTCTCCAAGTCTGGAGCATCAGTATAGGACATCTTCAATTTTCATTCACCGACCTGGATCATTCTTTCACCCAAATTTTAAGGGTCAAGGATAAAATGATGGGGTGCACATGATAGATTATTGTCAGTCGAACATCATGGTAAGCCGCATTGTAGGTCATGCCTAACACGCATACAAACTTTGTGGTGAGTCTGGCCTCAAGATTAAAATAAGGCAGTTGTCAGTTTCTAATGGAAAAAAAAAAGAAAAAGTCCACCAATGGTTGGGATTGTTGCCAAGTGTTGTTATGCAATCAACCTATATTATAAGAGGGATCTGATATCCACACCCACCTCAATTGGTAGATGAAGCCTTTTCCTTTCACTTTGATTGACACAACAGTACAAGTTTATACTCTTGTATTACCAAAAGTGAAATAAAAGATGTTTCTATCGATAAGGATAGGTGAACCAGTTGTAGGACATCCAAGCCGTGCAAAAGGCAGGCCATGCCATGATGGTAGCCAGGTCAGTAAACCAGGCTAGTCCATTCATCTGGTGGGCCACCCTCTATGAATACAATGGACAGTTTACTACTAGCATCTACTATCATTAAGCTATCTTTTACTGTTCCTTTTGTTGGAATATGGTGAAATCTAGAGCTATTTTTGGTGTTCTGAAGAAAACCCAGTCCCCAGATACTAGATTTTAATTTTAGTTGATTAAAAAAAATGGAAAGAAGAAAGAAGAAGAAGAAGATTTGTGGGTGTTTGGAGTTTGGGTTCCTTCATGAGGAATGGAATTACTTGGAATATGGTTAAATTTAGAGGTGTTTTTATGGGTTGCTATGAAGAAACCAAGATGCCAGGTTTCAATTTTATTGGATTTTTTTTTTTTTTTTTTTTGTTACATCTAGGTATCTTTGGAGAGTATTTATTTCCTTTTTCTAGGCAATTTGCATTCATTTGAAATGGATTTACTTCGTATGCTTGGAATTATGTTTTTCTTTGGGAATTAAATTCATTGGAAATGAAATTACTTCAAATCTGAGGTAACCAGAGTTCTTTTGTGGGGTTTTGAAGAAAACCCAGATCCTCTAGTCCACTCCCCCCTCCCCCAAAAAAAAGGGTATGCCTGGACTACCTGTTTTCTGTTGAGTTGAATTCATGAGAAATGTGTGGGCTGGGGATTTAACTGCATCAATTCCCTCTACATGCGTGCACACACCTGGCTTGAACAACTCATCCACGACTTTTAAACCAACATTGTTCTCTAAATCTGGAGCATCAGTATAGGAAGTCTTCAATTTCATTGACCGACCTGGATCATTCTTTCTCTACTCTAGCCTTTTCAGGTGCACATCAGCTCCTTGAACATCTTCATCTTTCTCAGCGATGACTGCTTAGCTTGTCTAGCTCGCTATATCACGTTTGGCACACCAACCTTTATCAGTGTCTTGATTGTCTTACCACAATTTGCTTCACCCTCTATCATGGCAACAACTACCTCTATTCCTTCATATTGTAGAGGACCATGGCTTGAGGACGGTCTCTTTCACCTTGTGTATTAACACATCTAAAAGGTTTTGCATACCCACAATATTGTACGTGATGGTCATAGAACCATGGCGACCAAGTAACACATGCTACACTCTTATTGGAACAATACCACACAATATTGATTCTGTGTGATGTGGTTCCAGTGAACAAACCACCAAACAACTGCGGCTAACCCGCATGGATTCTTCTTTCACCAAGTGAATCCATTAGGGTAAGGCAGTCAACAGGTGTTCGAACCCAAAAATATCCAACAAACCCGGCCTGATTTTAATGGGTCCAAATCCAATTCTTCAGACCCGTTTAGAAACCAGGATGGCTTCGGGTCCTCCATTTTGGACCTAATAAAAAATGGCGTCAAGTCGGGTTTAGATCAAGTCATCCATGTTGGACCCGATTAAAATCAGGTCTTGTCTAGTTAATTTTAAATGTAATATTGTATATATATAATATATACTAATTATTCTAGCAAAGGAATGAGATCAGCTAAACATATGCATGTAAAAGAGCCCATTTACATATGACGCATGTGCCAAAACAGCACAAATGTGTGCTATATAGTCCATTCATTGGGTGGGCCCAACCATGTAAATGCCCTTATTTGACCAGACCATATCTAAATGCAACTCAAAACCAAGGTCTCAAGAACCAATGGGTTCCTGAAACAAACTAGATTTGGATCCAATTCCCCAAAAAAGGGACCCAAACACGAACCCAACTCGTTAATGGCTGGTGAGGGTTATGAGTGCTTTTCTATTTGAAGCTACCGTTAACCGACTATCCTCCATGACACCATATTACTGTTGCTACAATTATTGACGATAACCTTGATAATCTTTCCTCCACAAGACAACTGTGTATGGATGAAATCGGTGACACCATGGATGATAACCTTGTCTCCATCATCATGAACTAGTCCCATCACAGTAGGTAAGGATGGCCAGTGAGGATTGTGAATGCTTTTCTTTTTGAAGCTACCATTGACCAACTATCCTTGATGACACCATGTTCCTGTTGCTACCATTATTGAAGATAACCTTAATGATCTTTCTTCTGCAAGACTGATGGTACAGTGTGTGGCCAATTTGTATTTTGCCTCCATAGGAGTTGTCACAATTTGCTCTAACCACAAGCATTATCAGTTGTCCATTCAATCCTACTTGCCCATTCTTGTCTCCATCATCATGAACTGCATCCTTAATCTCCAGCTCCTCTCCTCACTAGTACCATCACAGTAGTTAATGATGAGGCCTGAGAGGAAGAAGAGGAGAGGAGAGAGCATAGAAAGCTCCACACATCCCACCTCACTTTTACTATAAGATAGGGTACTCACTAATTGCAAGGAAATTGCACTTATAACCCTCTTTGCTAAAAGACAAATAAACTAACGACTTGCGAGCCTAAGGAGTCTAACTTAAACACATAACTAAGGCCCAACATAAACCAAACATATGTAGACCACATGAGAGGCTAGAGGGACCACAAGTCTAGGATGGCCCACACGTGTGGCCATAATGCATCAACACTCCCCGTCAAGCTGGAGCATAAATATCGTGAATGCCCAGATTGACAAAGAGTTTGTCTAGATGAGCCTGACTTCAAGCCTTCGTGAACAAGTCTGCTACTTGATCTTGGGACTTGACAAATGGAGTGCATATTTCGTTATTGATAACCTTCTCCCTAACAAAGTGACAGTCGAATTCAATTTGTTTGGTTCTTTACTTATAAACTAGATTGTTGGTGATGTGAAATGCTACTTGATTATCACAGTATTATCTCATAGGAGCATCTACCACAAACCCGAGCTCACGCATTAACGTTTTCAGCCAAACAAGTTTGCATGTTGTATGGGCCATAGCCTTGTACTCTGTTTCTGCATTGAATCGAGCGACATCCTATTGTTTCTTGCTTTCCCATTTAACCAGATTTCCTCCTACAAATATACAATAGTCCATGGTAGATTGCCTGTTAGAAGGAGAGCTAGCTCAATCTCCATATATATATATATATATATATATATATATAAAGGTGTCCATTTTGCTTGTAGAGAATTCCACTGCTAGGAGCTCTCTTCAAATAATTGCATATTCAAAACACGGCCTCCATATGTGACGTACAAGGAGCCTACATCAACCGGCTAACTACATTGACTGGATAAGTGACATCCGGTCATGTGTGTATATATGTGTGTGTGTGTGTGTGTGTGTGTGTGTGTGTGTGTGTGTATATATATATATAAAGGTGTCCATTTTGCTTGTAGAGAATTCCACCTCTAGGAGCTCTCTTCAAATAATTGCATATTCAAAACACGGCCTCCATATGTGACGTACAAGGAGCCTACATAAACCGGCTAACTACATTGACTGGATAAGTGACATCCGGTCATGTAATCATTAAATAGATCAATTTGCTCACTAGCCGGTGATATCTCCCTACATCATCAAATAATTCCCCTTCATCTATACTGAACTTTGAATTAGTGCCAATAGGAGTTTAAACTAGCTTAGACCCAAGCAGACCTGCCTCTTCTAATAAATCCATCACATACCTCCACTGCGATAGGTTAATTCCCGCTTTCGACCTTGCCACCTCAATATCTAGAAAGTATCAAAGGCAACCTAAATCCTTTGTACAAAAGTGTTGCTGCAAGAACTTCTTCAATTCAAATATACATGAGCAATCACTGTAAGTGACAATGATATCATCTACATATCCAACTAACACGATAGTACCAGTCTTCTCTTTGGGAACAAAAAACCAAATGGTCTATACGACTATACCTAACTATGCTTCATCTTGAACTGAAGCACCGCGTTACTAAATCTGTTGAACCATGCACGGGGAAAATGTTTTAATCCATAAATGGATTTTCCCCCCTGAGTAACAAAGTCAGGTGGTTGCCCCATATACAACACTTCAAGAAGATCCCCGTGAAGAAAGGTGTTCTTCGCATCAAGCTAGTACAGGGGTCAATCTAAATTTGCAACAACACATATTAGTACACGTACTGAACAAAGCTAGGCAGGAAGGTCTCAGAGTATTCAATAGTAGAATCTGCGTGTATCCTATGGTAACTAACCAAGCCTTTGAACGATCCACCTAACCATCAGGATTGCACTTGACAGTATAAACCCATCCACACCCCACTGCTTGTTTTCCTACAGGTAGCGCAACTAAACACCAAGTTTGATTTTGATACAGTGTTGTCATCTCTTCTTCCATAGGTCGCCTCCACACCATTGTTAAGAGCCTCCTAAAAAGAGAGAGGAATAGACCCAGAGGATAGACAAAACAAACTACCAAAAAGAAGGTAAGCCGTTAAAGGAAACAAATTAGAGATGAGATGTTGAGTACAAGAACATGAATCCTTATGGAGAGCAATAGAAAGATCATCTTCCTCTGACGGTAATTGTGAAGACCCAAGAGAAGATCTTTAGATGGGGTGGTAGGATTGATAGAGAGTACGTTGGTATGCACTTAATCACCCCTCCCGGGACATCTAAAGTAGACCTAAAGTGGTGGCAAAGCCAACTGTTGCACAGGAGCTTGCTTTCTCAATTAAGTTGTGTTTGGCACAATAGGAAGTGTAATGAAATTGTCATCAACTTGCAATGGTCTTCCTACCTCAGAAAAATATGAAGTACTTTCAAAGAAAATGACATCAATT
The DNA here is from genome assembly GCA_037074715.1 of Magnolia kwangsiensis. Classification (NCBI taxonomy): domain Eukaryota; kingdom Viridiplantae; phylum Streptophyta; class Magnoliopsida; order Magnoliales; family Magnoliaceae; genus Magnolia; species Magnolia kwangsiensis. Next base: position 87,864,755 of record CM073571.1, on the reverse strand, counting down.
AACACATACCGTCTACGAGTGATTGGATTATAACACTAGTAACCAGATGAGTAAATGACTATCCCAAAAAAAACACATTTTACAGCTTCGGCTAAAAATTTATCAGAAACATAATCAAATTGATGTACGAAGCTTACACACCCAACAACTCTAAGAGGAAGTGAAAAAGGTTGACAGGAGATAAGGACAGAAAAATGAGTTTTACCACCTAAGGCCACTAAAGGCATCCAATTGATGAGATAACATGCGGTCAAAACTACGTCACTCCAAAAACCCTTCGGAGCCTTCATATTTAACAATAATGCCCTAGCAACCTCAAGTAGGTGACGGTTTTTATTCTCTCCAACTCCATTTTATTGTGGTGAGTGTGCACATGATGTCTAATGAATAATGCCATAAGATAAAAGATATGAATGAAGATAGTTTGTTATATATTCCTTAGCATTGTCATATCTTAGAATAGTTTGTTATATATTCCTTAGCATTGTCATATCCAGTGTTCGAAATATTGGTATCGCGTTACGTATTGCATCCTTAGGATACAGATACATATCGGTTATCGCACAAGATATATCGTTTGGTAATTTATCGCGCTTTTTGGGAAACATTGGGGAAATGGTTGAATTTTTTAATGAAATTTCAAGGATTGTTAAAAAAGACCTTAATATACAATTTTAAATCATAACATCTTGAAAAAGAAGTGCACGTAAAAGGTCTCCTTTGTATTGGGTCCTAAGCTATGTGTTGTTTGACTAAACTAATGCAACTATATTCAAATTGAATACATATATTTAGAGTGTATGTGATTATCATTTTGTCAAACACTCCTAAACACTTCAAAATTAGTCTCAATTGATAGCTTCTTGAAGGGAAATTTTGAAAAAAATAATAATTTTTTTATTAAAAATTATTTTTATTTTTCAAAAATTGACAAGGATTTAACAAATCAGTAGATCAACCCTCATACATGCTTGATTTCATGTTTGTAGTGCAACATTGCAAGCAATTTGGGAGATATTGGGGAAATTTTGATTTTTCCCCAAATCGGACCACTTACACCAAGTTTCAAAATCAGAGTGTATGTGATGATCATTTCATCAAATACTCATGTCCTAAATACTTCGAAAATAGTCTCAATTGACATCTAGTTGAAGGCAATTTTTGAAAAAAAAATAAAAAAATGGAGAACATAAAGAACCAATGGGTATTGAAATCAAACCTCCAACTCCATGATTTTTCATACAAAACGTGAAGAACCAATGGATTTGTAACCATTTGACACTAATTGAACCTAATTTCAACAAAAAAAATGGATCAGAAATTGAAAATTCTCACCGGATCGAACATGTGGAATATATCGGCACTAACTATGCGTTTCGTATCGCACGGGTGGTATACAAGATATATCGTGGGATATATCGGTTGATATCGTTGATATTTAAAACATTGGTCATATTTTAGAATGAATATTTTTGCATCAAATTGAGTTTGGATTTGCTTATGAAATTCTTTAAAGCATGTAAATACCTCATAATGGTATTTCATCAAATATAATCATGTCATTCTAGAGCAATCATCCACAAAGATAACAAAATATTTAAAATTAGATAACTTAAAACATGAACTAGCCCTCAAATAAATATCTGAATGTATCAAGTAAAACGGTTCATCACTTGCTTGCTTAACTCGCAAGCTTCACACTCTAACCTAGACACATACAACAAAAATGGAACAAGGCTCTTCAAACTACTTAAAACATGGGCAATCAAGCCTAGAATGCCACTAATGAAAAGAAATGTCAATCTGCAGTGTAGCTCCAATTCCCGTTGTTCCATGATTAAGGTAATAGAGTCTGTTTGATCCAATGTCCTCCACCAATCATCCTCCCCGTCTTTAAATCATGAAACTCACAATAGGAAGGATAGAATTTGACAGAATAATTTAAGGCTCTGGTTAGTTTACTAACAGGCAGTAAGTTTGAAGGAAATTTAGGAATGCAGAAAACTGAATACAATAAGAGATATGGACTAGGACAGACAATGCCCTCCACAGATATGTTAGCTGATGTACTGTCAATTAGTGTGACAGAAGAGATGGATGGGGACTGGACTGGACTAACTAAGATAGCATACTACTTTGACCAGTCATGCGATCGGAAGCTCAAGAATCAATAATCCATGGGACATTCTCAAAAGAAGTAAAGCAAGTTATACTCGACAGGGCAAAAGTAATGGCAAAGGAAAAGGCATGGGTGAAGTGATCTCTCAGAAGCTGGACATATTCTTCCTTAGACATAGTAATTTTGTCACCTGAAGAACTCGGCTCAACAGGAGTGGTAGACTTGGACACATACCCTTCAGAACCATCATTCAATGAGTGGACTTGATTAGCCCAAGCTAGCTAGCCAACTAGATCCCAACATATATCAACTATGTGATTGTTGAGACCATAATGAGCGCAATATTGATTACGACACCTACGACCACTACCACCACCAGAATTAATTCCATAACCACCCCACATACTCCTGCCTGCAACGCGACCTCCCCCAGAATCTCTAACTCCAAATCGACCACTGCCACCTTGGCTTGTCCATCACCTTTGCCAGATGTAGACATAAAAACCAGACCAATCAGATAATGGGGAACCCTGTGCAGTCATACTAGTTGTATGCTGAACTCTGGCAAATGCCTTTGTGACTAATGGATTTCACTTCCTCTAAGAATATGAGATCTCACAGGTTTGAACTTGAGGCCAGAGAGGAATTTGACGACACGGAATTCCTCCCTCTACCTTCGCATACCCTCAATGTCTGTAGACATTGGCTGATACATATTTAATTCTTCCCACATGCCCCATGAAGCAGAATGGTTCTCTCCCACACTCGTCTTCCTGCTGGAATGAAAATATATTTGTAGCTCATAAATACAAGTTTTTCTCAGCCAAATACATCTCCTTCAAGTTATCCCAAACTTCGTTGGCAATCTTGAAGAAAACGACATTTGCATTGATATGTGGCTCTATATTAATTCACAACAATGCCCTAATTTGGGCATCTTCTACTACCCAATGATCATAGTCTGCCACGGTTTGATCAGGTTTGGGTGGTGTTAGATATTTCACTTTTCCTTTTCCTATTAGAAAAACTTCTACAAACATGGCCCACGGTAGATAATTTGTTCCATTCAGTTTAGTTGATGGGGACATAATATTTATTCTTTTATTCACCCTCAGTATCCATCTTGACAAAGGGAAGAACTTTGAATACACACTAGGGAAAATTTTCAACAAAATTCACACACGTAAAAGGATGTATAAATCCCCGAACATAATCAACTGGTCATTACCTACTTTCACCCATATATTGTTTCCTTGATCTATACCATCAATGACCTTCACACATAATTTTCGTCTCCAAATCTGACCTTATCCTTCAAATTGGACCATAGATCCAACTGTAGATAAGAGATGGCCCACTTTGACCCATCACGCAGGTAGAATATAAAAGTGGGCCTTACACGCCTTTGTTGAACATGATTAAACCACCCACCATGCGGTGGTACAACAGGGGAAATTAGGTTAGGTCAGCCCCAAGCACATTAGTTTCCCTAGAAAAATTAAGAAGAAGATAAAAGAAAGAGGAAAAAATGATGAGGAGAGAGAAGCAAAAAAATCAGATCACCTATGTCTCTGATACCATGTGGTTTGAGATGGAAATAGAGAAGGAGAGAGGAAGAAAGATGAGAAGAAGAAGAAGAAGAAGAAGAGGGGAGGGAGCATGTAAAGCTCCTCACATCTCTTTTTTCTAAAATAGGGCAATCACTAATTACAAGGAAATAACACTTATACCCATCTTGCTAAAAGACAAATAAACTAATGATTTATGGGCCTATAGGCTCTAACCCAAGCACATAACTAAGGTCCAACATAGACCCCAAACATATGTGGACCACATGAGACATTGGGGGGGATCACATGTGTGGCTAGGATGGCCCACAGGTCAAGGTTACCAACATAGTCCTCAACTTCAACCTTCAAACACCTTGTGAGATCCTTTCTGCATGGAGGTTAGTTCGGTCTTAGGATGGTTTTGGTAAGCACGAAGAAGGGTTGTGGTTGCCCCAAGTCCTTGTGGAGAGTATCAGTCTCACTGTTATGCACGGAGGTTTCGTGCTCATACACATTCTGCCGGAATTTAAAACCTAGGTTACCTAGTGGAGCAAATTCCGGACTCCATAAAACCTTCTTGTCCTAGATTGTCCCATGGGTTAAAATTGGTTTTCTTCATGTTCTCATCTATAGTATACACTCGCCCTTTATGGGCTTCCACTGTACCTTCTATAGATCCAACTTCAGCCATTAAGTGTTGCATCACTCTCACCAATTCACTATAATTGTCACCTACCATTTTAGGATTGTAAGAGGTCCCATTACCAACAGGCATAAACAATTGATATTGGTTGGGGCTAAAGGGCTGTCAAAAAGGACTAAGAAAAATTAAGAGGGCTGTTTTTAGTAGATAGGCCATGGGTTGTAAGCAAGTTGAATTTGGCAGCTTTTGGTGACCAAGTTTATAGGAACTGTTTTATTGTTATAACAACCTGAAATTGGGCTGTAATTATGGCTGTTTTTAAGGGTCAGTTTGGGGTAGATTATTGGCTGAGGATGCACTTCGAAGTTTTAGAAAAGCTGTGATTGAGATTGGTTTTACTCAAGGGTTGGGGCTTGCATTTTAGGGGAAAGTGTGTATATAATAGGTACATAAGGCTGCAATTGGAATTTAGAGTGCGTTATGGAATAGGAGTGATAAACACTTTTATTTAGTGCAATCTGAGATTTGGGTTCAACTCATCTTACTGGTGCAGCTGTTTTCCAATATTTTGTTATTTTTGTAGATGATTATTCTCATATGACATGGCTATATTTAATGAAAGATCTATCAGAAGTGTTTACTTGCTTTAAATAATTTCATATAGAAGCACAAACTCAAATCAATTCTAGACTGTGTTCAATGTTCAAATAATGCTGGTGAGTATTTATCTCATGAATTTAATTTACATCTTTCATCCCACGTCATTACTCACCAAACTTCGTATGCATACACACCACAATAAAATGAGGTAGCGGAACGTAAGAATCATCAGTTACTTGAGGTTGTTAGAGCTTTATTGTTGAATATGAAAGTTTCAAAAATGTTATGAAATGATGCAATCTTAACTACATGTTACTTAATAAATCAGATGCCTTCATCTATCTCAGATGAAAAGTCACCCCTTTTTGTCTTGTGTCCTCATATTCCCTCATGCTCTATTCCTCCCAAGGTGTTTGGTTATGTATGCATTGTACATTAGCTTGATCATGTTTATGATAAGTTTGAACCAAAGGCTATCAAGTGTATCTTTCTTGAGTACTCACGTACTCAAAGGAAATACAAATGTTATAACCCTATCTCCTGAAGATGTTATGTGTCAACCTATGTTACATTCTTTGAACAAACCCCATATTTCTCTAAGGAAAGTCCTTATAGTTTGAAGAGACCTCTATAACTACCCTTCCCATTGTAGGGATATTACTATTGGAGTTGGGGAAATGTCTATGCAACGTGCAGATTAGCCATTGCAGGTTTACTCCAAACGCTCCAAAGGTGGAGATGGAGTATATATAGTCATGATTTCTACCAATCCTCTTGATCTATTAGAAGATCATCATTCTTATGAGTCTTTACCTCGACCATCAGATGAAGGTAATCTACCCATTGCTCTTCGTAAGGGGGCTCGTTTATGTTCGCAAGATCCTATTTCTAACTTTATTTCGTTTAGTGGTTTATCTCCATCATTTCGACAAATTTCTGTCTCTGTCATCTATGTCCATTCATCGTTCTTTGCACGAGGCTTTGTGGGTGGAAGCGAGCTACGAAAGAAGGAATCGTTGCACTTTATCATAATCAAACTTGGGCGTTAGCTTAATTACCTCTTGGAAAGCATGCAGTTAGATGAGGATAGGTGTGTGCAGCAAAAAATACATCTGATGGCTCAGTAGATCTTTAAAAGTTTGCTTAATTACCAACGGATACTTTGAGACACTTTGAGTAGACTACTCAAAGACATTCTCACTAGTAGCAAAGCTTAACTCAATGCGAGTAGTTATTTCCATTACTTCAAATTTGGATTGGTTATTATATAAACTTGCTGTGAAGAATGCTTTTCTTCATGAAGATCTGGTTAAAGAAGTGTACATGGAGGAACCACTTGGGTTTGTTGCTTAGGGGGAGTCAAATAAGGTACGTCATCTCAAGAAATCAATTTATGGGTTGAAATAGTCTTCAAGAGCTTGATTCAACAAATTTAGTAAAATGATGTTAGAGTTGGGGATGAAACGTAGCAAGCCAACTATTATGTTCATCAAAGTGAGACAGGAACTATTGTTTTGGTTGTGTATGTAGGTGACATCATTGTAACATGCAATGATGGTACAGGTCATCGATATTTCTTGGGTCGCCTTTGATATTTCTTGGGCATTGAGGTGACTAGGTTTAAGGTGGGAATCAACTTCTCACAATAAAAATATATGATGAATTTATTGGATGAGACAAGTCTTCTAGGAGATAAGCTTGCCAAAACTCCCATGGATGCAAATAAGAAACTTAGTGTGGATCAAGGTGAACTAATTAATGATCTAGGGAGATATCGTCAATTTGTGGGAAAATAAATTTACCCGACCCGATATTACATATCCCATTAGCATGGTTAGTCAGTTTATACAGGCTTTGCGGGTTCCTCATATTGAGGCTTGATATATCTTCAGGTATTTAAGGGGAGCTCCTAGTCATGGTTCATCTACAAGCAGCATGGTCATCTTCAAGTGGATGGATATTCTAATGCAGATTGGGTTGATTCTTCGTCTATTATGCGATCTAAATCTGGCTATTGTTCTTTTGTAGGTGGTAAACTTGTTACATGGAAGAGTAAAAAGCAAAGCGTTATGGCCCGTTCAAGTGCTAAAGTAGAATATAAAGCAATGGCCCATGCAAGATGTGAGCTTATTTCGCTAAAACCGTTAATGAGTGAACTTGGGTTTATAGTTGAGGTTCTTACGAGGTTGTACAATGATAATCAAGTAGCATCTCATATTACCAACAACCCCATCTATCATGAGAGGACCAAGCACATCGAAGTTAATTACCAATTCATTCGGGAGAAAGTTACAGACATTGTTCAAAATATCGGTGTTGTGTTACATATCACATCCTTGGGATACAAATACATATCGGTTATTGCACGGGATATATCAATTGTATTGGATAATTTATCCCACTTTTTGGAAAACATGAGGAAACATTTGGAAAATGGTTGAATTTTTCAATAAAACTTCAGGGATTGTTAGAAAAAACCTTAATGCACACTTTTAAATCATACCATCTAAAAAAAGAAGTGCACATAATAGGTTTCTTTTGTATAGGGTCCTAAGTTGTGCATTGTCTGACAGAACTAATGCAACTATATTCAAATTGAATGCATAACATTTAGAGTATATATGATAATCATTTCATCGAACGCTCCAAAATACTACAAAATTGGTCTCAATTGATAGCTGGTTGAAGGAAAATTTTAAAAAATACATATTTTTTTAATAATTGTTAATTAAAAATGATTCATTTTCCAAAAATTGACAAGGACTAAACAAATTAGTAAATCAACCCTCATTCATAATTGATTTCATATTTGTAGTGCAACATTGCAGGCAATTTGGGAGAAATTGGGAAATTTTTGAATTTTCACCAATTTTCCCCAAATTGGACCACCTACACTCAAATTTTGAAATTAGAGTGTATATGATGATCGGTTCTCCTAAACACTTCGAAATTATCAATTGATAGCTACTTGAAGGAAAATTTTGAAGAAGAAAAAAACACAGAGAACATGAAGAACCAATGGATATCGAAATCAAACCTCCAACTCCACGATTTTTCATGCAAAACATGAAGAACCAATGGATTTATAACCATTTGACACTGATTTAACATAATCTCAATATAATAATTAAAAAAAGGATCGGAAATTGAAAATGCTCACCGGATCGAACATGTGGGATATTATCGCATTACCTTTACGTTTCGCATCGCACAGGTGGGATACAAGATATATCGGCCAATATCGTCGATATTTAAAACATTGGTTGCAGCCAATGTTCAAAATATCAATATTGGGTTACGTATGGCATTCTTAGGATACAGATACGTATCGGTTATCGCACAAGATATATCGTTTGTATCTGGTAATTTATCACACTTTTGGGGAAACATTGGGAAAATGGTTGATTTTTCAATGAAACTTTAGGGATTGTTAAAAAAGAACTTAATACACATTTTTAAATCATAACATCTCAAAAAAGAAGTGCACATAATAGGTTTCCTTTGTATAGCGTCCTAAGTTATACATTGTCTGACTGAACTAATGCAACTATATTCAAATTGAATGCATAACATTTAGAGTGTATGTGATGATCATTTCATCAAACACTCTTAAATACTTCAAAATTAGTCTCAATTGACAGCTAGTTGAAGGAAAATTTCAAAGAAAATAATAATATTTTAATTTTTTTTATTAATTTTTTATTAAAAATGATTTTTATTTGCGGAAAATTGACAAGGACTTAACAAATCAGTAGATCAGGTCTCATACATGCTTGATTTCATGTTTGAAGTGCAACATTGCAAGCGATTTGGGAGAAATTGAGGAAATTTCAAACTTTTCTCAATTTTTCCCAAATTGGACCACCTACACTCAAATTTAAAAATTAGAGATATGTGATGATCATTTCATCAAATACTCCAAAATACTTCGAAATTAGTCTCAATTGACAGCTGGTTGAAGGAAATTTTCAAAAAAAAAAAAAAACATGGAGAACATGAAGAACCAATGGATATCAAAATCAAAGCTCCAACTCTATGATTTTTCAAGCAAAACATGAAGAACAAATATATTTGTAACCATTTAACATTGATTTAACATAATTTCAACAAAAAAAGCGGATCAAAAATTAAAAATGCTCACTAGATCGAACATGTGGGATATATCAACACTACTTGTGCGTTTCGTATCGCACAGGTGGGATACAAGATCGTGGGATATATCGGCTGATATCGTCGAAATTTAAAACATTGGTTGCAGGCTTGCAGCTAAGAAAATTTTGTATGCCGTTCATCCCAAGATCAACAGGAAAATATATTTATGAAAGATTTGTGTCGTACTCAACAGAATCATCTCTTTATCGAGCTAAGCATACATGATATATATGCTCCAACTTGAGAGGGAGTATTATTGAATGTGAATGTGGGTTGTTATATGGCCCATTCTTAGGCACATCTATGTTTAGAATGTAATGGTTATTTTTGTTTTTATTAACAATGGCATTCTTATAAATACTGAAAACCATGTTGATAAATTAAGAGAGGTGGGAACGTGTGAACCCTAATCCTCATTCTCCCTCCTCTCCTCCTTTTCTTATTCTCTTTCCAACTTTCTCAATCTGCCACAGAGTCAATACGTAAAAGACTAGAATTACCATTTTTAGCCATTTTCCCACAAAGTATGGCTTTCTTTTGGTCGCTTTTTTGGCAGAAAGAAGTGGGCTCCATGTATCATTTTGAAAAGTTAAAAAAAATAATGAATATATCCTAAGGAGAGATCATTTGCAAAGGAAATAAAACCTTTTTGTTAATGTATGCACAATGAATTAAAGGAAGTGAAAAGCATAAATCACTTGTTTGTCTAGTTTCAGTTCAAGCATGGGGAATGGATAAAGGCCTACAAGCAGCTTGTCCAAGGTAACTTGGGTGATGTCAACTACCTTGGGAACTTTCTTGAAACACGGAGAATCAGATTCCATTCTGCTATAGACCATATTCATTAAGATCTACGTGCAGTCACTCTATCTGTATAGAAGGAATGAAATAGACACTCGTTTAGAAATAAAGGAGCAAGGGAGCATGGAGTGATGGAGAAGATCCTAGCAATTGCAGCCACTTGGGCCTTGGCATAAAAGGAATTTGGATAATTGAGGAAGGCCTACCTTCTTAGAGGTTGGGAAGAATTACTGGAGGAAGCAAGACCCAATTCGATTGTTAGTCAACTAGAATCATTCTTCGGAGGGAGCCTTGAATCTCAAGTTTGACACATGATCTAAGGGGCTGGTGCAAATGGATCAAGTTGGATCGATTCAACGGAATTTCAGACCTAACAAATTTAACAATCGGGTCAGTATTTAGGCCACAAACCCACCCATTAACATCTGTGTCGGTCCAGTCAAAAGAAGTTGACCAATTTACTTAATTGATCGGGTGACTCAGGTCTAATATAAGAGGATCAAAATACAACCCATTTATCTGCTAGATCAGGTCTAGGTTAGGTTTAGAAGTATAGTGGGGTATCTACACAGATGATCAGGTCTACTATCCAAGGCTTAAATCAAATGAGCTCCAAAAGTACATGGTCTCATTCCACACAGATGATCAGATCTATAAGGGCATATTTGGATACGTGGACTCCGTGGATAACATAATGATTACCCATTGATAATTTCCATGGTCACTGTGGAAAATAGGTTTTCAAAAATGGGGTGCCTCTATGGATAGCAAGAAGAATCCTCAAATTCATTAGACAGCTGCCACCTTGGGCCGGAAAATCTGATCATAGATAAGAGTAATGATTACTATGTGGAATCCACGTATTTAAACAATCCAACTGTCTTGTCAGTGGAAAACGATTTCTATATGCATGGATTCCATGTATCCAAACATGCAATGTCAAGAAGAGCCTCATCATAAATCTGATTATAAACTGTCTTAGATAAACCAATATGACATTATGGATGAAAATATATAATCCATTAACAATAGAGTGGTCAAGGTATAAAAACAGTGTAAATCAATATAGCAAATGCATGAACCTTCGATCTTTAAACATAAAGATACATAAAGTCTAAGTATATTTGGAATTTAAATGGTTCGCTCCAAACCAGGCCTGAATCGCAAAATTGGGTCCAGGACTGGTTGAGTTGGGTTGATTTTCAGAGGTCTTGATTATGTCCCGCTGAGTAATTATGGTGAGCTCGTGGACCCATACCTGCTCCTATGGGTCCAAATTCAGATCTAGAATAATTTATTGACGGATCTGATCAGGTCAAGCTGACCTATTTATAGCCGTAGGTCCAGCAAGAGCGGGAGGCATCATTCGGAATGATGAAGTATTGGTGAAGATGGTGTTCTCAGGGCCAGCAGGCACATATGACCCATCCAAAATGGAGAGTGGAGCCTTGAAATAGGCATGAAAGAATTGCTCAAGCTTCATCCAGGGCCAACTATAATGGAGGGAGATGTGACCAAAGTAACTAGATAGGCTAGTTCTCAGGTCCGTATCCATGGAGTTTAGTGCAATGGATAGAGGAGAATAAGAATTGTGCGGAAATGATCATTTTGTCGCTGCCCAAGTGGGGAGGGTTGGGAATTCCAAGACAGATTCACGGGGTCCTTACACCATCTCTTGTCATTGGGACAGCCTTCCCCTTGTAAATTCTCTTTCTTTCTCTTATATGAAAACCCATTCCCAAAAAAAATAAATAAATAATCCTGATTTCCCAATAGCCAGACTTGATAATTGAACGAAGAAGAGACAAGCTTCCACACAAACAAAACAAAACCTTACATTTTCTTCAATCCGCTCTCTTTCTGGACTTGTTGAGAAGGGAATATTATCTAGAGGAGCAGAGAGCTCAATGTTGTAGCCTGCCCTCCGCAATTCAATCAGACGTCTGCGACCCAATAACTGTCAGCAGCATCAACAATCTGATTACGTACAGGACATAAAAACAAAAAGAAAGAAAAATAATAGCATTACAAGAATAAAGCAAGGTACATTATCTTCAACAAATGAAAGGATGGCGGAGCTTGGCTGTATTGCACGAAATTGTGCATTCTTTGAAAGCTCAACCTTTTCCTCTACGATTTTCTCTGCAAGAAGTATTGGCGAGAAAATGAGAATCGCATGGAGTATGCAATAGCCAAACTTATGGAGTCATGCCTTCATCATGTGAGCAAACATCTAAATAAAGTTTACAAAATAAAATGCATTCCTCCTGCCGTTTTTAAGGGTTAATATTAACATTATATTCTACTATTGTTCATTTGAGATTATGAAAATAAGCAAAGAGGAAGGATGATAGGTGGTGCTATGTCTTCGGTTGCCAATGGGAAGGATGGACAACAACCCCACCCTTCGACTCATTGTGCATGTTTTGGAAGGTTATTTTGGGAGCATGCTGTGTTGATGTGGTGCCCTGAAAAACCAATGTGGAACTTGTCCATGAATGACATGGATGTCATATCGATGATCTTGTCCATAAATCCTGATGACCATGGGTCCTAGATACACATGTCATGATGTCATAGTTAATATGTGGGAGTGCCATAATATAAGTAAACTTGTGTCAAAGGAGAGAGATTCCTCTAGTTGTCCTTGGAAACTTGAGAATGGACACGATAGGCACTGACCAAGGGAGAGTTGTGGTCCATGGATCTCAGCACCCAATTGTTCCATGACCACCCACTAGGTTGTAGGTCAAACCTATGGTCACTATAATTATTATGTGGCCATCCTGTTGAGGGGACTGATGACTAATTAGAATGGAAGGTCTCCACCATCGGGCTCTACAACGAGTGGGTGCCTTGCGCTATCCCACATAGGAGTGTGAGTCTGCCATGGGAATAGGCTCTTGGTGTTGGACTTGTTGGACACTTGCAATGCCAAATTGATTCAAGTCTCTAGACCGTGAGGCACATCATGCCTCGACTATGATTGACTTGAAAACGTATTGGATCTGATTAAATCATAGACTTGAGGACATGTGAGGAGTTCAAGGTCTTGATTACATGTGCTTTGGCTGACTTTACGAGGCCATCATATGGCTAACAAAAGTGGGTGAAACTATGCACATTCACTAAGGTCCAGTTGAGGCTCACATGTTCCAATAAAGGATCCACTAGTTTCTTGGGAACTAACTTATGGCTTAGATGTTGCAATCAAACATTCATCAAGTGGTTTTTTCATTGGGCCCAGCACTCGGTTTTACAAGGTTTTACAAATATTTTTCAACCGTTAAATTTTTGTTTTAACCATTAAAAAAAGTTTTGATCACACTTGATGATACTTTAATGGTTTATATTTGTAGGCCCACCACTTGATTTGCATGGGTATTGACCATAATAGTGGAGAAATTGAATCGGATATAAGATACATGGTTGAGGCACGATCACAAACTTCCAATGTAGTAGGGAATATGGAAGATTGTAGGGTGGCAGAGAACCATTAGTGTCTCCTTGAAACCCTATCTCTTATATATATATATATATATATATATATATATATATACGGACAACAATGAGAGAACCTTGGATGTCCCACCCCCTTAGGCATCACTTGCAAAATGTGTGTGTGTGTGTGTGTGTGTGTGTGTGTGTGTGTGTGTGTGAGAGAGAGAGAGAGAGAGAGAGAGAGAGAGAGAGAGTAGAAGAGAGGATGAAAGAAACTTCTCTCCTTCTCTCCTTCTCCCTAGGAGTGGGCATGCGTAAGTGGGGGAGGGAGAGAAAATCTCTCATCTCTCCTTTTTCTCTACTTTCCTTCTTTCTCTCATGTCCTAAGGAGTCTCCCACCACTATCCAAATTTGCAAAGTCCCCATCATTTCCTTATTTAGTAAGTAATATGGAGAAGGATCATGGGAATGTCCAAATCTGGAAATTTGTGGAGCCCTAGCCCCATGTGTTTCTTAGATTGATCATGTGTGTTTCCTTCCATGCACATGATGATGATTGTGTCCATATTAGGAAAGTGTGCTTAGCCATGGGCATTTACATGTATGAAACATGTGGGGCCCACCCACATCCCACCATGGATTATGAAACCACATGATAAGTCACATCAGATGACGTGTGGGGCCCACAAGTGTACAGGGAATGTCTCACACTATCATGAAATGTAGACCATTCATATGGTCGACCCACTTTTGGGTGATGAGGGGTCTATTGGACCGATCCATTCCAGCAGGAGGGTCTTAACATGTGCAAGATGACAAGACAATGCAGAAGTTCATGCTCGGATCATGAGAAAAATGGATGTTTCTAATTAGTTGTACATTAATTGGGCCATATCTCCTTAACCATACATCATTTTGACCAAAAAATTGGGCAATTTGGACATCTCAGTGAGACGATGCATGTCCAGATCTGGATTGGATTTGATCGGAATTGTCAATCTTTCCTTCAACAGATCTTAATATGAGTTCATATTGGGCTGAAACTTGAACCCTAGCACAATGTAGGTATGCTAGAACCATCTAGCGGGTCAGATTGGCCAATGGAGGACCCACTGTAGGATATCTGATCAAAATATTTCATTGATATTGCATGGCAGGATACGAACCACAAGTTTCTTTATTGCCTTTGGACATGTTTTGTACGCCTTGCATACCCTGATGTGTGGCATTGTTTATCCTGTGGTGTGGATGTTTTCATGGTCATTCTTGATAATGATGGCGGATGCCACATGGCCTTTTGTGCATGATATGGGATATGTTAGCCATCATATGCCTTGCAACGAAAAACCATAACGATATTGTCGATATCATGATCTAGTGCACACTGAGGGACACTACAGCTCCCCTTACGCTTTTGATGGATGGTTGTATGACCCAGTAAATGATATGGGACACGATAGCTTCTTCATAACCTAGAGCATACCACCACATAGAAAGGCTATGATGTTGAAGATGTCATGGCACTGTGAGGCATGCATGATAAGCATTGTATTGCTTGTGTGGAGTAATTGGCCAAGGATGAACAAATATAATATGGTCAGGTCCTTTGAGCATGTGGTTATAACCTAACCACACCACATGGATCCACAGTAATGGTGAACTATGGGTATGATTGGTACATGGCACATCATAATAATTACCATGGTCATGATTATTAGATATGAAGCATGGATAATCCTATGTATGTGACTTGATATGCATTCGATGGCTCACTGACCTAGAGGGTGCACTAGTCATGTAATAAGCTTGAATTGTGCTATGCATGCATTACTTCACACATGTTAAATCACCCATGCATGCCCACACACGTGCATTTGCCCACACCCACTCTCACCCATGTGACACACACACACACACCCATTACACAATACTACTCACACTCTAAACCTACACACACCTCCGTTGACCATTGACCATTGACTTTGACCAAGAGAACCACATGCCACATATACCTCCACATCACCCTCCTTTACACCTCACCCCTTGACCTTGACCTTGACCTTGACCTTGACCTAGACCTTGACCAAGCAAGGCCAAGGCCTCTCACACCCCCGACCACTCCTACGTACCCCCGTGGCCCACCTCTCCTCTTCCATGATCTCTCCTCTCCACTCCCATCCCTCTCCCATGCTCTCTCCATCCTTCCCCTCTCTTACCTCATCACACCTTACTCACCATCCCTTTCTCTCCTACCTCAGCACACATTACCTTCCATCCCTCTCTTTCCATATAAGCAAAGGCCCACTCCCTCATTCCTAGCCCTTCACACACTCAAGCTTGGAAAAGAAAGAAATAGAAAGAGAGAGAGAGAGAGAGAGAGAGAGAGAGAGAGAGAGAGGAGCCACACTTCCTTTGTCTTGGCACATGTGCTTATTTTCTTGCATCTATATGATTCATGGTAATGATGTGATAATGATTAAATCTCTCTCTAGGATGAACCCCATTTAGCGCTTGAACCTGACAATTCCTCCAATTACACTAGGATAAGTGCAATGCATCAATCACATAATTCCATCTCAAGATATCCAAAATTAAAGGTCTTAAGATAAGATTTGTGTTGGAGCCTCATGGGGATGTTTAAGATGAAGGAATTAGAGTTTAATGCTTATCTCATTAAGCAAGATTCAATCATCGTGCATGCAAAGGATCCTTGAGAAAGGATATTCACCAACCCATGTGCTACATGGTGGTGACATGGAACTGAAATGTGACATGAGAAGAGTTCTAGTTGCTTGTCTCATTAAGAAGGATTCAATCCCCGTGCATGTAAAGAATCCTTGAGAAAGGATGTTCACCCGCTCATGTGCTAGATGGTGGTGATGTGGAGCTTAAAAGTGACATGACAGGAGCTCTGGTTCTAACACATTGCGATACTCCATGAGTCACTAAAGAGACTCATTCCCACATGACAT
Source organism: Magnolia kwangsiensis (assembly GCA_037074715.1). Lineage (NCBI taxonomy): Eukaryota > Viridiplantae > Streptophyta > Magnoliopsida > Magnoliales > Magnoliaceae > Magnolia > Magnolia kwangsiensis. The sequence continues at coordinate 87,848,477 of CM073571.1, read as the reverse complement.
AGTGATCCTTGTAAGTGTTTGGTAAGTGTATGGTATTGAATGCCATTTTGTCTAACCCTAATAATGAGAACGGGTCGAGATGTTATCACACTGGATGTGATGGTGGGTTGTTTTTGTGGAATATTCATCTTCTTCTCATGTCGTGGGTTAGTTCTGATGCGTTACTCAAATGATACTAACCTGCACTTCACTATAGGGATGGATGCCTTTAGCCATGGTTAATCTGCTCATATTGGATCCCCGTGATAAAGCGAAGGTTCCTTGCTCTTAAGTTAAAGGGAACAATGATGCACGTTGTGTATCAGATGAGACAAGACATCGGATGGGACATCTCAATCAGTGGAAGGAAACATATGGCATACCGCAGTCACCCTGTTTAAAGCTCATACTAGACTCCATCCATGTAAGATAAACCTCAGCATAAGTGTGACTTTGGACCCACTTGTGTGGATGTTTGACTTCTCACTCAAGGTTGTGTCTCACACCAATGTGAGAATTGTTGGAGTTGTTGCCTGGAAAACCAATGTGGAACTTGTCCATGAGTTGCATGGATGTGATATTGATAATCTTGTCCTTAAATTCACCATGGGTCCTAAATGGACATGTCATGATGCCATAGTTAATATGTGAGAATATCTTAAACATAAGAAAACTTGGGTTAAAGGAGAGAGATCCCTCTTGGGAACTTAGCAAACAACACAATGATCACTAACCAAGGGAGAGTTGTGGGCCATGGATCTTAGCACCCTTTTGTTCCGTGACAACCTAGTAAAATGTAGATCAGACTTGTGGCTACTATTATTATTACATGATCATCCTGTGTGCGGGGACTAATGACGAGTCAAGATGGAAGGTCTCCACCATCGGGTTCTGCAACGAGTAGGTGCCTTGCCCTACCCCACATAAGAGTGTGTGCCATAGGAATAGGCTCATATGGTATTGGACTTGTTGGACACTTGCATTGGTGGATCAATTCAAGTCTTTAGACTAGGAGGCCCATCATACCTCAACTATGATTGACTTGAGGATGTACTAGATCTTACTAAATCATAGACCTGAGAACATGTGAGGAGTTCAAGGTCTTGATTACATGTGCTTTGGCTCACTTTACGAGGTCATTATGTGGCTAAAAAAATAGCGAGGGTAAATGGGCGTATCCATCAAGTCTAATTGAGGCTCACATGGTCCAACAAAGGATCCATAGGTTTCCTAGGATTTCTCTTATGGCTTAGATCTTGGGATCAAACATTCATCAAGTGGTTTTTCCATTCTTCCTAGCACTCAAAAGGTCTTAAAAGGTTTTACAACTATTTTCAACCGTTAGATAGACTTTTGTTTTAATCGTTAAAAAAGTTTTGATCACACATGATGATATTTTGATGGTTTGGATCTAAGGATCCACCTCTTGATTTCCATGCGTATTCGATCAATGGTGGATGCCCATGATAGTGGAGGGATTAGATCAGATATAGGGTACATGATTGAGGCAGGATCATAAGGCTTCCAATGTAATAGGAAATATGGAAGCCTTCGAGGAGGTAGTGTAGCATAACTGGGGTCCCCCTAAAACCTGAACTCCTTGCATATAGATCCTATCGTAAAGATAGAGGGCAGTAGTGAGAGAGACTTGGACATCCCGCCCCCTTGGGCATCACATGCAGAGAGAGAGAAAGACTTCACTCGGTCCCTCCTTCCATTACACATTCCCCACATGTGGAGTCCACCTGGAAGGCTCTGTGCATCTTCCCCGCCCCGCTCCACGATTGGCATGTTGGATCTCACCTTCTCCATCTAGGATAGATAGTGGAGAGACGTTTTGGTTTTGAACGATTGACATTCTCAAATCGATGGTTTTTTTGGTAGCATCAATCCGAGGCAATTTTGGTTCTTCAAATTATGTTTTTCCATTCTAAAAAGTCGGGAATATCAAATAGGGATCCTTAAGGCTTAAAATAAATTAGAAAGAAAATCTGGTTTGTGAGAACTTTTATATTCTACTACATTTTGAAAAACCTAACATGGTGAAACCCCCACCTCATCATCCATGAGCTCAAGAACAGAAAAACAATTCTTACCTTTAAACTTAAACTAAACAAAAAGATTATAATACTCTATTATAAGAAATGAGATAATACCTAAAGTCAAACCGTATCCTTTGAGGTATTAAAAAAAAAAAAAAAAAAAAAGAAACTATAGGATTTTACCGCCCTACAGAGATTACAATGATAACGTCAATTGGCCCTAACAGAGTTGTAAGATGACTTGAGGTTGGAACTACAAAGCCCATAATGAGATTTTAAGAAAGGGAGGCGAGAAACAAAAGAGAAGGGTGTGGGACCTAGTAAGAGTAGTTTATACCAAATGAAGTTTTCAGGAGTTAACCATCATTTGTAAGGTTCATCACAAATTAACCAATTGTTGTAGAGCATTTGAAAGTCATTCCACGTTTGCTAACAATAAAACAAATGAATGAAGAGTTGTTTTTTTCATTACAGAATGGATCAAACACTAGACAAATCCTACATTAAGAATGCTCCACTTTTTTTGGAACATGACATGTTCGAGGATCGTCAACACAGTTATTAGGACAAACATTCACTTCTTGATTCTAGTATTATTTATATACTAATCAAGTAGCTCTAATGCATTTCAAAATGTCATGATATGTTTTCTTTGTTACATGAATGAGTTAAATTGCATCAGAAAATATGTAAGAGATAAAAATTGATCCCAATCCGATAAACCCAATATCTCTTCCACAACTTAGGATACAACTTGAACACCCTTACGAGCATTCAAAACACAAATAGTTGTCAATACCTTATCCACCAAGTCGCCCTCTTAAAGCAATACATTGACAACACCAACAAAGAAAACAATGAACATTTGAAGGGTGCATTTTGATGTTACAAAATTTGCATTAAATGGCTATAGGCTCAAATGGCCATTGTGCTGGGTTCTTCTAGTAGATAAAAGCTCGCCTTCCATTTGGAGCCAGTTTGATGGACTTTCTTCACTCATTCAATGCGGAATTGGGTTTACGCATATTCCAAACAAAGCACTGATGTCAAATTAAATGTGTCATATTACTAATAATAAACCTCTTCTAAAAGGATATGGACAGAAACCTCTTCTGAAAGGCCAACGATCCATGTGAGACAAGAGATCACTGACAAAACTATGATGTTTTTTTAGTGGTCATTGATCATTAAAACCCATCCACAAGCATCCCCGTCTTGAGTTCGGGAATGGGTAGGGAATTGTTACAGCATCTCGAAGCCGGATTTTTAGTTGTTAAACTAATCGAAGCTAATGAAGTATGGATTCAATTCAAATCGAGGGGGGGGGTCTCCCTTGGAGCTCTGGTTTCGAGGATTTTTTATTTTATTTTATTTTTATTATTTTTTTGTGTGCGTCTGTGTGATTAGATCCTGCCTAGGTGAGCTAGTGAAAGAAAAGAAGCTCAGCCAATCCTACCCACACTTCGATTGTTGTAGACAAGGAGGAGATGCCTTTGAAAGCCCAATGGGAGGTCTGCTTGGGTTATCCTTGTCAATGGGGAGAAGTATGGCATTGTCGAGAGATAGAGAGCTCAACGCTATGGTGGTGAAGCTTCCTTGCGTCGAAGACGGAGTATCTCCGATGTGCTCCGCGAAGTGTCAACACATTTCCCCTGTAACGCATGCACCCCCGATTTGGTCGTCAAAGGCTAATGAGGGGCGAGCGAATGAAATGTAGGCTTTGTCATTATAGTGTTTCGTGGGTGCAGATCTCACTCTTTCCTCCTAGTCGAAAAGGAAGGCTCAGATCCTAACCTTGTGGCTCGAAATCTTGTTGGTTGCTTTGAACAGGCTTGGGATGAGCCTCAGTTGACACGACGTAAGGAGAACAATTTGCAAGATCGGGATGGCTCCGAACCTAGTTTTTAAGGCCCGCTTCAGATGATGTTGCTTCAGGAACTAATCTTGGCCATTATAATGAGACGGACGATGATCCAGCAATGACACATGGTGAGGGGCCCAGTCTTATGCTCGTACTAATGTCTTCTCCTACACGAGTAGGAAACCTACCCCAAACGTCGTACAAGTTTCAAGTTCGCATGTGTGAGCTTCCCCCTTTGATTTTGAAACTTTCCGACCATGTGCTATCTGGAGAGGTGAGAGTCGCTCTCTAGGGTGATTCCTCTTCGGACTGCATTGCTCCCTTTGACAACTCCTTCCCTCTCATTCAAGTTTCTACTTCACAGCTCGTTGTCTCATAAATTAGGGTCAATCATAGGGATGATCGATCAGTTTCGGATGATGAATCAATCCTCGACGAGATGTTGGAAGAGCTCGATGACAACACTTCATATACGGAAGCTACAAATCTTGAGGATGATCCCTTCCAATGGAAGCTGCGAATCCAAATGACGACCTTCTTCAGGAGGCGTTGATCGTTACTAGGTTCTGTGTTTCAAAAGGGCCAACTACGGCCAATTTGGCACCCACTCTAGAGAAATTATGGCTCAGGCACGTGACTTGTCTAGTAACTTAAATCTCTATCAGGCCCAAATTCAATGGTCCTAGGACGTTCTTGACAGGGTAGGTGGCATGGTCGGCATGTCTTTTGGGGCTAAGAGGAAGATGTTTACGACTTCATTCAATTTGTGAGAATAAAAGGGGCCTAGAGGATCCATGAAGAATCGTTGTCAAAGGTTAGGAATTCTCCAAGGGGCTGGAGGGAACTATTGAGCCAAGAATGCTCGATTAATTACACGAGTCTTTGAGTAAGGCTGGCGGCAGCAAGGGGGTAAGAATGGGTAGAGTTGGTGATCAATGTTAGAGCTCTCTCGGAACATTAGGGTTGGGCTACAAGCTGAAGAGGACCCGAGAAAGATTTGTAAGAAGCCAAAGGCAGATGTTGTTTCGCTACAAGAAATGAAGCTTTAGAACATTGGTAGAGGTATGCTAAATTCTATTTGGGGTAGGCCAAATTCTAATTGGGTTTCTCTAGACATTGTCAGTTCACAGTTCTAGTGTCTTCTCAATAAGATCGTTTAAAATTTGATCTCTAAGCTGACTTCCACGCCTTCCTTTCTGTTTCACCATTGGTCTTACAGTGCCCTTTTGAGGATTGTAGCCTTCGTTTGGCTTGTTGGGAGGAAGAGAGTCCTAACTATTGATAACCTTCAAAGGAGATCCCTTGTTCTCCTCAACATCTTTTTGATGTGCATAGAAGACACGCAGTCGGTCGATCACATCTTCATGCATTATTCCTTCATGCGCAAAGGGTGGGATTACTTCTTGATTTTTCAAATATCTAGGGTGACGCCAAAATATGTTGATCATCTCTTATGGGCTTTGCACGGAGCTACCATGGGGAAATCTCGAAAAGCTATATGGGGGTTTGTCATTTTGGAAATCTTCTAGTTTATCTAGAAGGCCACAACAGCCAATGTTTCCAAAACAAGAGCCCTTTTGTTGAAGAGATTGTTTTTTAAGTGAAATATGTTTGTTTTGGAATGGGCCCCTTTTGTAAAAGCGGCGAAGTCTACTAATCTTGATTCTTGGTTTTTATCATAGTTGCCGGGTTGTATTCTTTTCCACCTTTGGGCAGTTTCTTAATAAATTTAAAGTTACCTCTCAAAAATAATAGTAATGATGATGATAATAATAATAATAATAAAAAAATAGCTAGATTTATCGAGGGGTGCTTTAGAATCTAAAGGATTTTAAATTAGTTGGACTAAAACTGAGTATATTGAGTGCAATTTTAGTAGGAATAGGAGTAGGAATGAGGAATTAATTAAAGATTGCTGACCAAGAAGTTTCCCAAAATGACCACTTTCAATATCTTGGGTCGATAGTTCATGAGTGGGAGATTGAGAAGGACGTTGCTCATAGAATTCAAGAGGGGTGGCAAAAATGGAGATGTGCCCCTGGAGTTTTACATGATCATCATGTATAACTCAAACTGAAAGGGAAATCTTATAGGATGGCTATAAGACCAGCCATGTTTTATGGGATAGAATGTTGGCCCGTTAAGGAACAACATGTTCATAGCATGAGTGCAGCTCAAATGAGGATGTTGAGATGGACGAGTAGCAAGCCAATGAATGCATTCAAAGGAATTTAAGATTAGGACCAATAGGCAATAAGATGAGGGAAAGTAGACTTAGATTGCTTGATCATGTGCAATGGAGACCAGGAACTGCAACAGTCACAAGAGTTAGTTGGTACAAGTTGAAGGCTCTAAAAGGGTAAGGGAAAGGCCCAAAAGGATGTGAGTGGAGGTAGTAAGAAAGGCTCGATGACCTATGGTCTAACTGAAGTTATAGCCTAGATAGAGTGGCACGGAAAAAAAGGATTTATGTAGATGACCCCAATTAGTTGGGATGTGGCATAGGTGACGATGGCTCTATTATTAATACTACCGCAAAGAAGCTTAACATCAAATGACATCAATTTGCTTTCTTATCTCATTTTGATGCCTCAAAAACAAGCAATCGCAAGACGTTTAAATGATGACAAAAGAACAATCCATCAATGAGTGAATACTATAATCAAATTTCTAGTTTAATGTTTTCTAGAAATTCTTGAATAATGAGATGGATCTTAAAAGGAAACAAAATAATGAATCTGTAGTAAGGGCAACAGGTAACAAGTATCAAAAGAGAAAAACTGCTAACTAGAATATGAAAAAACTAACCATTGGTAGAAATACTATCATCTATTCGCTTATTCGAGACGTCATGTGGATCAATGCGCATGACTCTTTTCATTTTTCTAGGTACATTGTCTGTTGCGACAGAGTCATTATCTGAACCTTTCTTGCGATTTGTTTTTATCTTGCTAGAGATATCAAGGGATCCAGTGTGATTCCTACTGTGCCTCTCTTCTGAATGTTTATCGGAATTCCTATCTTTAACAGAATCATCTTCATGCAACTTCCTTCCCTTGATAGAAAAGGGTTTTCTGTTGGATAGCTCTACCTCACTATCACGAATTGCATTCTTTCTACCATTATAAATGGTCCTACTTTTCTCTGTATCAGAGTAAGCTTCCTTGGACTTTCTTTCCTTTGTGGAATAGGGTTTTCTGCCAGATCTAGCTGCCTCACAATGTTTGGCTTCCCTACTTCTTTTCTCTTTGATGGAATCACCTTTATATGAATATCTGCCCTCCATGGAAGAAGATCTTCTATTGGATACCTCAACATCATAATATTCTCTTTTCTCCCTAATATTTCGGTTAGCCAAAGACCTCTTTCTTTTCTCATAAGAATTTTCCAACTCAAACCGTCTCTTTACACCAACATCCCTCTTGGACCCTTCCTGATCAAATTGAAAACCTTTATCTTTCACACTCCTCTTTTGACCATTCTCTCTCTTGTACATCTTCTGACCAGGACAAACACCGTCCATCTTATACTTACCAATTTGCTCCTTCTCATTTCCTCTGCTCTCCTGCTTCCTTCTATCTACGGATTTAACATCGTTCTTAGCACCTTTTGCTCCAGCAACTGCAAGTTTCAGCTTTTTCTTGAGCTTATACTTCAAACCTTCTACAGTGGACATTCTCTAGAATCCTTTCAGCGACAACCAACAACAAAAATCTGCACAACCTACTGACTCACACAGAATAAAAGCCAATGAAATCACGTTCCAACCTCAAGGCCGCAAAAGTCACAGGGAGAAAGCTTTATCTAACAGTGAACCTGTGAAATCCCCATCTGAAACAAATGAAACAGCAGCATTACACATCATCATTATCACTCGACAGAACTACAGACAAAAAAACAATTAACTATGAAGATTAGAGAAATGGATTGGGACACAAATGGTGTCTACCACCTCATAGACAAAGCAAAACACAGTATTCCATCTGAGCACCAAATTAACTGGTCCCTCGGATTTCCTCCAGTAGCAATGATTAGTACATAACCGCGTATTGCATAGGTCGATAACTAAGATCAGATCCATCATTACTGCCAATGGGAACCATAGAGACCAAATAATGAAATAATTTACCTATGCTCAGAAAAATGGTGTGAATAGTTGAAAAAGGAACACAGTGTCCAACAATGCAGGTGAGGCCTACCTTTCTGAGATCTGGATAGCTCACCTGGTAGGCCTCATCATAAATGGGTTGTGTTCAAAAATCTTATCCTCACCACCGGTGGATTTTTTTCCCAATTGGATGTGGGTCATTGGCCAACCTGTACATTATTACAGGCCACCCAATCAGTGGTTAAGAAACTCAAGTTGATACCATGGCCCATCCATAATGCGATCCAGCATATGGATGGTACAGAACCAGAAGATCGAATCAACCTGTATGGTTTCTAGGCCGAGCAAAATACCATACTTTCTTCAGATGAGCATCATATTCACTACCCTACTTAAAATTCATCGTTTCAAAACATGGGATTACAAACAAGATGGAACAGGTTCTATGATTTCTTTCCCTTTTTGTTCTTTTTTTCTTTTTGGTTTTTACTTTTTCTGAAAGGCAAAACTATAACCTTGATGCACATAAAACTGGAACCTTCATAAACATATGGATGTCAAATGCATTCACTATTTTTGGAAAATAAAGAAATTTTTTAATAAGCTAAAATTAGATCAAAGGAATCCAGTTCCCAATACAAATAGCCTAACAGTTAACACCCACTTTAGCCAACAGGGTGGCTATACAATTAGCTTCATAATCAACCGGTAAACGAAATGTTAGGCCTGGAGGCAGGGACTTTGATTTCATTGAACACAATGACCATGCCCATGATTCCAACTTTGACTTCACTAGAAAATTTCGAACTGAAAATGCTGAGGGCCTCTCTTAGAAAGAATGCCATGGCCATTTCCATGAGGACCAGTGCCCAAAATGTGAAGTGAAGCCAAGCCATCCCTAAGATGCTAGAATTCCTATAAGAAACCCTAAGGGCCTGTTTGGACAGTGGCATTAAGTTGTATTAAATGGGATTGCATTACTAATCCCACTTTGAAATTGGGAATGGTATGTTTGGAAGGAGTGTGAGATGGGATTAAAATTAACTTTGTAGGCTTTGGAAAATGAGCCTTGTGTTGGAAAGTGTGAGATGGGATTACTAATCCCATGTATGATGGATTTTTGCTTCATCCAAGTTCAATCCAAATGCAATTTGAAAGTAAATCATGGGATTTATTTTTTAATGCATACATTCCAAACATAGTATTAGAAAACATGGGATACACCCAATCCAGGGACAATACCTTACACATGCATTTATTGTAACTTTTACAATTCCATCCACCTTAATCCCGCCTAATGCAGCTGGCCAAACAGGTCCTAAGACAATTCAACTTCCAAACCTTGGACTGAGGAGGGAACCAAAGATTCTCCTATCTAACCCAAGTCGGTATGCTCAAAGTACGAACACCCAATCCCAGCATAAGTTCGGATAAGAGAGACAACACAATAGCATGGTTTTGAGGGCCCACTTAGTGATCTGGCCTTTAAGTTTTTCAAACATTAATTTCAAAAGGTATGAACTCATTGAAAATACGGTCATTATAGCGTACCCTATGTAGTGTGTAGCGTATGCAAATTATCATGTAGCACAGTCTACACGTGACTTGAGCTATGTAGCCGTAAGGCTAAATTGTGCTACGTAGCTTAAGCCACACACTACATAGTGTGTAGCTATTTAAAACACTCCACCTATATGATAAAAAGGTACATTAGTCAAGCAGTTGGTCAGCCCAAATAGAACCAGGCCCAACTTTTGGCAATCCAAATCATTCAAACTGTAGTCCTTATGATCAGTGTTTTTAAGTATCGACAATATCCCACGATATATCTTGTATCCCACCTGTGCAATGCGAAATGCACAAGTAGTGGGATATATCCCACAGTTTGATTCAATGAGCATTTTTTATTTTCAATCATTTTTTCTGTAAATTATGTTAAATCAGTGTCAATTTGTTACAAATCCGTGATTTTTTTTTTTTCATGTTTTGCATGAAAAAAATCATGGATTGGGAGCTTTGATTTCAAGATTTGGAGGAGATGGGCCAAGTTGTTGAAAATTGAAAAAAATAAAATAAAAAACAAAATAAAAAAAATAAAAAATAAAAAACAAAATAAAAAAATAAAAAAATCCCAATATCTCGCAAGTCAGTTGCAATCTTTATATCCAAACATAAAATCAAACATGTATGTAACCTGATCTAGTGATTCTTCTTTTGCTTTTAAATGTATTGCTTATGTTTCCACATGTCTTCTTACATTTATAAATTATATGAATAAACTTTGAATATACTTACATCAATTCAATTAGCGCATCGATTAGGACCCCATACAAAGAAAACGTACTATGTGCACTTGTTTTTTTGTAATGTTTTGATTTATAAGTTTGTATTGATGTCTTTTTTAACAATCAGTGAAGTTTTATTGAAAAAATCGACCAATTTCTCAATGTTTCCCCATGTTTCCAACAACAGCGATACATTACGCGATACAACCGATATATCCCATGCGATAACCTATACGTATTTGTATCTCAAGGGTGTGATACGTAACGCGATACTGATATTTCAAACACTGCTTATGATGGACAGGATATGCCCCAAAAGCCCCCATTGAAACACAACCATCTAGTTGTTCCCCAATTAAATGTGCACCATTGGCTCTACTATTTGTCATCACTAGTTGGCTAGGATCATTTGATAGAGAAGATATTGGAACATTGCCCATCAAGGATGTGGCCCACTAGATGAACAACTTGTATTACTCAAAGGTGGGTTCCCCCAAATCATAGCTAGGTTGGACAAAAGAAAACCATTTCTTTAGTTTCGATTGAGCACAACCTATACAATTATCAACCCAAGATACGCAGTGCCCATGGATCTTCAATTTGCACAAAAGTAGCCCATGGTTCAATTATTCGAATCGTTAAACCCTAAACTAATAGACTATGCTAAAAAAATCTCCCAGATTGGAAGAGATCCTAACCCATTGAATCACATTCATCAGGTTGTTCCCAATTAAATGGGGACCATTGACTCTCCTGTCCATCATCACTAGGCGGCTAGGAATTAGGATAATTTGAAAGGGGAGATATTAGAGCATTGCCCATCAAATGATGGGAGCCCACCAGATGAAAGACTTTATTATTGAAAGGAGGGTTCCTCAGACACCATAGCTGCGTTGGACAAAAGAAGGCCATCACTTTAGTTTAGATTGAGCATGCATATATGAATATCAGTAAGTGGATATCTAATGCCTTCTGATCTTTAGTTTGCACAAGTGAAGCTCATGGTTCAGTTATCCAACCGTTAGTCTAACTCAACCCGCCATTGATAGACCATGACACGAACTCCCCTAAATTGAAGATCCTAGATAGCAATTTCAAGCAGAATGTGAAACATTGCTCTACTTTTCTTAACCATTTAATTCCAAGTCACAAATTGAAAGGTTAGGATTCTCCTACTAAGGAAATGCTCGGATTTTTTCATATTTGAACTAAATCTCTAAAATTCAAGAAAAGAAGGAGAAGAAAAGTATAAAAAACAATGTCGTTCGAACATCAAAACATTTGTGTTTTAAGGGAGATGATCGAATGAAACAAACTCTAGAAATTTCGATCGTGTGCTTAAACCCTAGAATTAGTACAAAGAGAGGGGGATACGAATGAGAGAGAGAGAGAGAGAGAGAGAGAGAGAGAGAGAGAGAGAGACTACTATTAATTATGAAATCTTGACGGATTTGTTGCCTCTTTGGTTAGCCATTTTATGGATGCCCTAGCTATTTTTTGCAAGCATGATTGTTAGGGCACCTTCGGAAATGCATTGACAAACTACTTATTGGGCCGATAGCAACAAATTGGTAGTTTATGTGACAAAAGGGAAGAAAGAGAGAGAGGGATCAATCAAGATTTACTTACAGGCATTTAGTTAGAAGTTGTACCCAAGGTAGCATTTAGGTAAATCGATTTAAACTAATCGAAATTGTGCGACCCATATCTTGATTTTTAATGTGTACATTATCAGTGGGTTGAACCTTATGGGAAAAACTGGATCTTGTATAAGCATGCCATGCTGGCACACATAGTCCGCAAACTCTTAATCCTACTTGTTTTGTCAAATTCATGCAGATAAGATAGATGGTTCCATGATTTTAAAGTATAGAAGAGCGATTGTCAAATCATTATCGGGTACCTAATTGGCCTCCATAGATTTCAGTTGGCATATGAATACATCTTAAGATCATGCATGATCCTTTCATTGAGCCCTTGTCAATATGGACCTTCAACCTTCGATTATGATGTCGATGGTTGTTATTGAGCACTCACTACGTGATTCTTTCTTAAGCCATGTTTGGATACATGTACTCCAAAGAAAAAAAAAAAGAAAAAAAAAGAAAGGCAATAATTATTTCCGTGAGCACTATTAAAACATGGATTTCATTTTTAGGGGTCTTGTTTGGATAGCAAGTGAGAATCTCATATTTGTTAGACAACAGCCACTTAGTTTCTTGTCGCAGAGAAACTGAGCTATGGAAAACTGAGATGATTACTTGTGGAATCCTCCCTTTTTCATTATATTCAAACATCACAAACTGTCACATCAATGAAAAACCTTTTCCATTTCCATAGAATTGGTGATATCCAAATGTGCCCTAATAATTTCACCGAGGAAAGATACTCATGTTTTCAAAAGCCATCATCTCTAATAAACATGAGAATCTAGAAGCACAAAACTAAATTTCCCCAAGTAATGTGAATTCCGTTGAATTAAGTTTTGCAGGATTTGGATGAGATCTCTGGTTTTGTGGATATATAATTTTATCGTTTGGATGACCCCTTCCTAGAACTAAAACAAGTGCTTAGAGAGTTGCTAGAGTGATTCCATGCAATGTCAACTACGGGAATGTTACATCCCCCATTTTATTGGAAAGCTAAGGGCATGCTTGGATCGTAAATCATTTTGCTTCAGCTACTTATGCCTTAAGTAGCTTATCTTTGTTTCTACTTATTCAGAGCATACTTAATCCTGCAAAAAATCCATAAGTTACAATATAAATAAATTACTTTTGCAACATCACTTCTTATGTGAATCATCCATCATCCAAACTCACCTAGCCACCTCTGATGGGGTGGGGTCATCCATTATATGGAATATAGGCTGTGTTTTAAGTATCAATGATATCGGCCGATATATCCCATGATATATCTTGTATCCCACCTATGCGATACAAAACACACTAGTGCGATATATCCCAAATGTGTGATCTAGTGAGCATTTTTTTATTTTTAATCCTTTTTTTGTAAATCATATTAAATCAATGTCAAATTGTAACAAATTCTTAATTTTTCATGTTTTGCATGAAAAATCATTGATTAGGAGCTTCGACTTCGAGATTTGGAGGAGATGGGTCGAGTTGCGGAAAATTGAAACAAATCAAAATTTCCCAATTTCTCAAAAATTGGTTGCAATCTCTATCCAAACATCAAAATCAAACATGTATGTAACCCAATCTAGTGATTCTTCTTTTTCTTTTGAATGTATTACTTGTGTTTCTACACATCTTCTTACATTTATAAATTAAATGAATAGACTTTGAATATACTTGCATCAATTCAATTAGACAACGCATGGATTAGGACCCCATACAAAGAAAACATATTATCTGTATTTATTTTTTTGTAATGTTTTGATTTATAAGTATGTATTGATGTCTTTTTTAACAATTACTAAAGTTTTATTGAAAATTTTGACCAATTTCCCAATGTTTCCCCATGTTTCAAACAACAATGATACATTATGCAATAGAACCAATATATCCCATGTGATAACTGATATGTATCCATATCCCAAAGGTGTGATACATAACATGATACTGATATTTTGAACATTGGGGACAACTTTAATATCGACCACCATCACGGGGCCAACCTTTGATGGAGACCATTCATTATGATACGCCCACTTTGGCCCTATCTTCAATGTGAATCATCCCTAGTGTTGTGCCTATCTCCAAGTGGACCATCCACTTTGCGAGGACCACCTTCGAAATATGCTACCAATCATGTGGGGCCCACCTTGGATGTGGATCGTATAGGAATTGCATTGTGCGCTGTGTATTTATTTAGGTGTGTGAGTGCACAGTGTTGGGTGCTCTTTTGGAGCATGTATGTTTATTTCTAGTGATATAAACAAGCCTTTCACTCAAAACTTTCTCCTCTCTCCCAGTACTTCCTTCTCTTTCCATCTCCTCTTCCTCATCCTAAATCTCTCAAATCAACTTGGTATTTGGTATCAAAGCAGGTTCTTCACATTGACTAGTGATACAAGAATCTGCTACCGTGAGCAGTCATATGTCTTCTTTTTTATAGGGCAGAACATGGTTTGATGGATCTCGAATTTGGAAGATTTATAGTGATTTTTATGAGATTTATGGAGCTCATCTAAGGTATGTTTGGACCATTGTTTTAAATAACGACGATATCGGCCGATATATCTTCTATCCCACGTGTGATACGAAACTCACAAGTAGTGCAATATATCACACATATTCGATCCAGTGAGCATTTTCGATTTTCGGTCCTTTTTTTCTTCTATAAATCATGTTAAATCAGTGTCAAATGGTTACGAATCTATGGTTTTTCATGTTTTGCATGAAAAATCATGGATTAGGAGCTTCAATTTTGAGATTTTGAGGAGATGGGCCAAGTTGCGGAAAATTGAAAAAAAAAGAAGCAAAATTTCCCACTTTCTTGCAAATCAGTTGCAATCCTTGTGTCCAAACATAAAATCAAACATATATATAACTTGATCTAGTGATTCTTCTTTTGCTTTTGAATGTATTGTTTGTGTTTCCACACGTCTTTTTACATTTATAAATTATATGAATAGACTTTAAATATACTTGCATCAATTTAGTTAGACAACGCATAGATTGGGACCCCATATAAAGAAAACTTATTATGTGATGTTTTGATCTATAAATGTGTTGATGTCTTTTTTAACAATCACTGAAGTTTCATTGAAAAATTCGACCAATTTCCCCATGTTTCCAACAAAAGCGATACATTACGCGATACAACCGATATATCCCATGCGACAACCAATACGTATTCGTATCCCAAGGGTGTGATACTTAATGCAATACCGATATTTCAAACAATGATTTGGACCACCATTCTCTTCTGGCAGAAAAACCCCAAATTTCTAATTTTCATCGATCTTCCCAAATCAGTAGCTGTTTCTTGCAATTCTCCTCATATGTTGGATCGGATTCACTATATTTAACTCCTCATGGAGTTGTTTCTAGAAAGAAAAAAAAAAAAGGATTTGGGGGTGGTATTGAGCCAAATAAAGGACCGATTGTGACGTTTTTGGGTCTTAAAAGGGACTAACAGTACACCAAAGCCCATAATGCATGTACCTGAGGCTCAATTTTCATACGTAAGGCATTGTTTATGCCTGGAGCAAGCTTTCTATGATCCCTGTTGTGTGTTCTCTTCTCTTCAATTGTTTCTGGACCCCCAAACCATCATCTGGAACTTAGTTAACATAAATTTGTAGTTGTCTCTGCCCTATGGTCCTTCGTTGAGTTGTTTTCTTTTGGGTTTGGTGTGTAGATCCTTATGGAGGACAAAATTTCTTCCGGATCTAGAGTGCGATCTTCGAAAGCTCATCCCTTGTTAATCACAACTATTAAGTTGAATGGCAACCACCATTAGCAGTGGGCCCAATCCGTGAAACTGTTTCTAGGAAGAAGAGATAGACTTTCGTATATATTAGATGAAGCTCCAAATTCTAGAGATGGAAATTTCAAGACTTGGACCAAGGAAAACTACCAAGTCATGGCTTGGCTACTTAACAGCATGGAATGTTTCCAACCTCCACGAAAAAGATATGGGACACTCTTCATGATATGTATTTTGAAGCTCGGAATATATCCAGAGTGTTCACAATAATCTCAAACATTGGGAGATGTTGACAAGATTTGAAGTCCTTGAAGGAGTACGTTTCAAGTCTCCAAGGAATGGGGGATGAGTTGGACCTCTAACATCCTCTTCCTTCCAACTGTACAGCGGACTATGAGCATGTCAGGAAGCAGCGTGAAGAAACTAAAATTATGCAATTCCTTTCTGGCTTCAACGCTGAGTATCATAGTGTTCAAAGACAAATTATTGTCTTGGATCCTCTTCCGTCTCTTACCGCCATTTATGTCATGTGTCAAAGGGTCAACGCATCATTTACCTCTCCCTTTGTTTTGCCAGATCAATCTGCATAAATTGTTGGCAACCGATCTTCATTTAGCCATAGCTTAGCTCTAGAGCCCTAGCATA
The DNA here is from genome assembly GCA_037074715.1 of Magnolia kwangsiensis. Lineage (NCBI taxonomy): Eukaryota > Viridiplantae > Streptophyta > Magnoliopsida > Magnoliales > Magnoliaceae > Magnolia > Magnolia kwangsiensis. The sequence continues at coordinate 87,832,160 of CM073571.1, read as the reverse complement.
GGGTACTCAAGGACGTGGACGAGATTCTGAATCAAGTACTCGACGTAAGAGTCGTGATATCAATTGTGGAGGACATGGTAGTTGTAGTCGTGGTAGACAAGGACGTGGACATGATGGGCCTCGCATTTGTACTCATTGTAGAGGTTTCAACCACACTACTGAACGTTGTTGGGAATGGGATCTCGTTGGTCACCCATCTTGGGCGAGTGTGTTAGTGGCTGGCAGTGTTTCCACTGGTTCTAAGAAAACCCCAAAGCCAACTGAAGAAAAGTCTACTGCAGGTGATTTCGTTCTCTTGTCCCGTGAAGCCTACGATGCCTTGATGCAAATGCATGTACGTGAGGTCCCTAAAACTTCTAGAGCATCTGCTCTCCATGCATACTATCCCTCTACTTCCTGGGTAATTGACTATGAAGTTACCTCACATATGACCAATAAGCCTTATTTGTTTAGCTCTTATTCTCCTTATATCCAGTCACACTTTGTCACTGTCACTGATAGCAATCAAACTCCCATATTTGCAGCCGGTTCCATCAAGCTTTCTCCCACTATGCGCTTGTCCTCATTTCTACATGTACCCAACTTCCCATTCAATTTACTATATGCCAGCCCTCAAACGAAATCCTTGAATTGTTCAGTAACTTTCTTCCCCTCTCACTGTGTTTTAGGATCTTCAGACGAAGCGGATGATTTGTGGGTGCCATGAACATGGAGGAATTTTTTATTTTTTATTTTAATGATGCACGGGTGATGGCATCTAGTGATGTGTCCTTATATACTGAAACAGTGTTCCAATAGCATTGCCACTTAGGGCATCCATCCTTGTCTAGATTAAAACTTGTATTTCCTTCCATATTTGTATCTAAACCTTTAAGTTGTGATGCTTTTCTCTAAACGTTACTGGGTTGTGTTCCCTTATAGCTTATCTGAGAGGAAACGCACACCATACGAGTTAGTCCACTCCAATGTTTGGGGTCCTGCTCCTGTTACATCCATTTTTCTATATAAATATTTTGTTACATTTATTAATGATTTCACACAGATGACCTGGGTCTATCTTCTAAAATCCAACCATTAAGTTTTTGATATGTTTAAGCTTTTTTACAACGAAATGGTTAACCAATTTCAATGTCCTATCAAAGTTTTACATTCTAACAATGGGATAGAGTAAATGTCGAATGTTTGTTTGCCCTTTTTGCAGGAGCATGGTATCTTAACCCATACATCGTGTCCATGGACCCCTGAACAAAATAGTGTGGTTGAGCAGAAGAACCGTCAACTTCTTGAAGTTATTCGTGCTCTTTTACTTGGTATGAATCTTCCAAAATGATCTGGGATGATGCCTTACTGCCAATTTCCTAATAAATCACATTCCTTCTCGAATACTATCAGACAAGTCCTTATCTATAATCATGAACCCACATGACAAACCATTTCTGTTATCCCCTAAAGTTTTTGGGTGTACATGCTTTATTCAAGTTCTTGATGGGAGTAATGACAAGTTAAGTCCACGAGCCATAAAGTGTGTTCTCTTAGGTTACTCTCGGTCTCAAAATGGGTATAAGTGTCATAATCCCCTAACCTGTAAGAGTCGTGTCAGCAAATGTCACCTTTTTAAAAGAAGTTCCATATTTCTCCACTGAAGGGAAATCCTTGCGTCGTCGTCTTGCTAATTAGGGGGAACTTATACAGTCTAATTATCTAACTCCATACCTCTTCCAGTCTTATGTCTTGACAATGATAATGAGGTTTCTCCTCCTAATGCAAAGCCTATTATTGTGTATCATCGACGAACTAAATCCTCTTTTGATCACCCTCCTACCATCTCATCTGCCTCTACTGAAGGGTCAGGTATATGCTCTCTCTCTCTCTCTCTCTCTCTCTCTCTCTCTCTCTCTCTCTCTCTCTCTCTCTCTCTCTCTCAACCTCATGATGATCTTCGTATTGCCTAATACAAATCTTCCCGCTCATGCACAAGGCATCCCATTAGCAACTTGTTTCATATCAGCATCTTTCACCTTCCCTCTAGTATTTTGCAACCTCCATATCCTCCTCTCTACTACACCACGTAATGTAAAGGAAGCCATGAATAGCCATGACTGGACCAAGGCTAGGGAGTTGGTTTCCTTACCTGAGGTAAAAGAGACAATTGGATGTCGATGGGTTTGTACTATCAATTATCGTCCAGATGGTTTCATCAACCGTTATAAGGCACGGTTGGTCACAAAGGGTTTTACTCAAACATATGGCTTAGACTACTTCGACGCATTCTCACTAGTGGCCAAACTCAACTTTGTCCATCTGGTTATCTCTTTGGCAATCAATTTGCATTGGCATCTATTTCAACTAGATGTGAAAAATGTGTTCTTACATTGTGATCTTGTCAATGATGTCTATATGGATCAACCCCCCGGATTCTCTATGCCTCACGACTCTCATGACTCACCCTTGGTGTGTCGCTTAAAGAAATCATTTTATGGTCTCAAGCAGACTCCACATGCCTAGTTCGAGAAGTTCAATCGTGCTCTTATAGACTTTGGATTATTCATAGCCAAGCGGATGCAGACACTAGACCATTCAAAGTATATCAACACATGAGGCGTGTGTTACCCGTGTCAATGTGGTTAGATGACGGATACGAGTCGAGTTTGTAGAGGTTGAAGACCTTACACGTGTGTTCGTGACATGTGTAAGTTGCTTAAAGGAGACATTTGGACCGTTGAATCGCGAGGATGGTGTAATTAGACCGTTGGATCGTCACGGCCCACCTTCATTACACCACCTTCACGGCGCTATCATCGGGGCCCATCGGGCATTTTCAATTTGCATTTAGTTTATGAACATTTGACTTATTTAAGTTTTGAGACAGTTTGTGCACAATTTTGTGTGAATTTCTTTTTTTAAAATAAAAATTTTTAAGGTATTTTGATAATTTCATGTAATTACAAATTTATAAGGGTTGCCCTAAACCCATAGCATGTTATGTTATGTTTATGAAAAAGAAAAAGTGAGTTTTTTACTTCTGACAATTTCGTCTTCGACTTTCAGTGATTAGAAGAGGGCGTGAGGCCCAGGTAAACGATTTCTCATCCTCTACTTCTTTCTCCTTCTCTCTTTTCTCAAGGTGTTCTTTTCTTTAACCTCATTCTCTTCCTTTTCTCCTAGAATATATAGATCTAGAAGCCAAATCTTGTTTCTTTTTATCGAAATCATTAGATCTCAAAAGATTTTCATCCCAAAATAAAACACATCACCCAAATATAAATCTAAAGAACCATCAATTCTTTTATGAAATTTCCAAATTTCCCAATCTACGAAATTCCTATTTTTCTGGATTAGAAAATCCACTTGGATCGTTAGACAAACCTATTACAAGACGAAAGTTCTATCTTTCGCTGGATCCAACTAAATTCAAATTTTAAGATTCAATACTTCGTGTTTGTAATGGATGGTCATAATCAATATTATATTAACCTTATTTCTTTCTTATTTTATAATGTATAAGGCTGATATTTTATTTGTTTTTTTTTTTTTTAAGATTGCATAAATCTGCCCCTTTCAAATACCATGCTCATTTAAGGTTGGATTAGGCTGTCCTACATCAATTTTTGGTATCAAAACTTAGGTTCTTGTATTAGGTCGTCTTAGATCAAGTTATCAAGAGTCTAGATTTTATTTTTTTTATCTAGGGTTTCATGCATCGCATATAGAGTTTAGATATGAAATTTTCAGATTTGCACCAAAAAAAAAGAAGTCTAGATCTGAATTTTTTCACATTTGCATCATTCTAAAGGTTAGGATCGTTGGTGTCCATAGTCATGTGCCAAAACAATCTCTTAGAGTCGTATTTTACGAAACCTAAGTTGAGTCTTATTGTGTATGCCCACTCGGACTGGTAGAGGATTTGGTCTAAACCCGATTTTCAATATGGAACAGTTGACTGAGATGATGAACACAATCAACCAATGTTTGGCCGCCATTGAGGCGCAATATAGGAACACGAATACCCGTATGGATCAGATAGAAGCGTCCCTAAAAGAAATCTCTGACATTGGAGGGGATGAATAGTCTCACATAGGGGGAATAGTTGAGGAACGGGTAGGAAATCGTGGTAAAGGTCATGAAGCACGTGGCCGAGGGATAGGACATTGAGGGGCGCGAAATCCGCGGCCCGCTATCGAGTATCGAGACCGTTATGATGTCGATGAGAGGGTCTTAAAGAGTGTTAAAGTAGATGCTCCTAGTTTTGATGGGCGTCTTGACCCAAAAGCATTCCTTGATTTGTTAGCGGATATGGACCATTATTTCGAATGGTATGAGATGTCTGAGAACCGACAGGTGCGGTTTGTGAAAATGAAACTTGTAGGTCAAGCTAAATTGTTTTTGACAAATACAGAGCGTAAGATCGAGAGATCAGGAGGTGTCTCAGTCGCACATTGGGTAGAGATGAAGGAGTTATTAAAGGAAAAATATCTTCCTCTCTTACGGTCAAAAGCTCCTAGATCAATGGCAAGCATACGCCAAGGATCTATGTCGGTTGCAGATTACATTGCAAAATTTGAGGAGTATATGATGCAATGTGATATTCAAGAGGATCCCTTAGTGATGTTGGCGCGTTTCAAGGTGGGTCTTCGTATGGATCTGCAGTGTGAGCTTATGACTCATGCAGTGAGTGACTTGGATCAGGCTTACCAAGTTGTACAGGAGTTAGATCTTTATCTAAATTCTCCTGTCACGAGGCACTCTGAGTCACAAGACTATTGTTAGATCTGGTTTTCAGGGAACCAAACCTAACATTGGAAGTCAGCCTAGGGCGCAGGCTAGTACACCGCCTAAGCCTAAGGATGATAAGGGCAAAGGTGTCCTTGGTGCCAATCCTGGAAGTGGCAGTCACTTGAGATGTTATGAGTGCGGAGGTACAGGTCATTTCGCATACCAGTGCACGGCAAAGCCTCGCGGGAAAGCCTTAGTCATAGATGAGTCAAATGAAAATGCGGATGACATGGGTGATTATGAAGTCAAGGAATATCACCCAGAGATAGGTGCTAGTGATTATGAAGAAAACAAACCAGAGACTGCACCACTAGCTGTAGTTAGATGTGCTTTAGTGTAGGCCAAAGAGAGTGATGATTGGCGGAGAAGCACAATTTTCTACACGTTTATCAAGAGCGGTGACAAAAATTGCAAAGTCATTATGGATAGTGGTAGTTGCACCAACGTGGTCTCAGCTAGCATAATCACTCGTTTGGGTTTGAAGCCCATCCCTCACCCTCAACCCTACAAGGTTTCTTAGGTTGACACGTCTTCTATGGCTGTGTCCCAACAGTGTTTAGTCCCCATCCAAATTGGTTCATATAAAGACATGTTGTAGTGTGATGTTTTACCTATGGATGTAGGTCACATCATTCTAGGGAGGCCGTGGTTATACGATAGAGACGTCACGATTTTTGGTCGCTCGAACGTGTGTACATTCATGCATGAGGGCAAGAAAATCAAGATTAATCCATTGCCACCCAAGAGCCACATGGACAAGGCTAGGGATGTGAAAACGAGTGAGTCAAGTAAGGATGTGAGGAAATCTATTCCGAAGTCTCTATATATCATAAATGCAAAAGAATTTGAGAAAGAGACAGAAGATGATTCGACGGTGTATGCCCTAATGGCTCAGGAAGTTACACCTGAAGTTCATGTAGAGTTAACCCTTCATGTAGAGTTAACCCCCTGAGGTGACTTCGGTTCTTGAGGAGTACAGTGATGTATTCCCTGAAGATTTACTGGATGAGCTTTCACCTATGTGGGACATCCAGCATGCCATTGATCTCGTCCCAAGATCTTCTTTACCGAACCTTCCTCATTACAGGATGAATCCTGCAAAGCATGCAGAGTTGCATAGACAGGTAAATGAGCTCTTGCAAAAAGGTTTCATCCGTGAGAGCATGAGTCCGTGTGTCGTACCAGCGCTATTAACGCATAAGAAAGATGGTATGTGGCGGATGTGTGTGGATAGTAGGGCCATTAATAAGATCACGATCAAGCATCGGTTTCCGATACCGAAGCTTGATGATATGTTAGACATGACTTTCTCCACTCTCTCTTCCCTCCTCTATCTCCCTTAGCAAAAATAAAAGAGCAAGATTTTTTTTACTCAAGGCCATAAGTCATTTTAAGGTGTTTAGCAACTTTTAAATGACTTTTTACCAACGTATCTTTTTGTCACATAAGTTGATAATTTGTTGTTGTTAGCCAAATAAATAACTTATCAACAAGTTCCCAAATACAACCTAATGGTTAAGCGTGTAAAAAATAATTAGGGCACCCATAAAATGACTAACCAGAGTGGTAACAAATCTGTCAAGAGTTCAAAATGCATAGCTCTCTCTCTCTCTCTCTCTCCCCCCCCCCGCGTGTAAAAAATAATTAGGGCACCCATAAAATGACTAACAAATCTGTCAAGAGTTCAAAATGCATAGCTCTCTCTCTCTCTCTCTCTGGTATGCCCCCTCTCTCTATACTGACTCTAGGGTTTTCAAGCACAACATTAAAATTTCTAGAGTTTCTATGAATCAATCCTCTTGAAATCCAAACATTTCAAGATACAAACGGCATTAGTTTTTATATTTTTGTTCTTCTACTTCTATTGAATTTTAGAGATTTCATTCAAATTTGAAGATATCTACGTATTTCGTTGACATGGGAATCTCGACCTTTCAATTTGTGACTTGTAAATAGGCAGTTAAGAAGAGAAGTAGAGCGACCTAAGCATGTCGTGACAGTAATGGTGGGCATAACGGTCCCTATTGTTACCGATACATGTAACAACCGTAACGGTCAATTTTTTTAAAAGAATAAAAAATCTGGAAAAAAAATGTAGGAAAAATCCAGAATATTGAGAAGACTCCAAATATGTATTCCTTTGTGATGGTGCAACTGTCCACTCTTTAATAAGATTGGCTTGTCTAATGATTTTATTAGCCTGATAGGCCTAGATTGACCCCTAATTGGCCCAAAATTCATGCAAGTTGTGGCACTCATCCCACTAAAGCACATCCCTACGCATTTAATATCATTCCCCCAAATAATTTTAAGAAAAAATTAAATTAAATTCGAATGAATAGTGTTGCCGATTTGGGGGACCACTCGAATGCTCTGAAATTGACCACAAATTCACACAACCTATGACACTCATCCAACTAATTCGTATGACTAAGCATTTAACATCATCCAGTCCCAGCAGGAGATACAATGGGATTTCCATTGGATTTTGAAATCCACTACATCTATGGGGCCCATGTTGATGCATATGTTTTATCCACGTTGTACATCCATATGCGCCATTTACACGTGACAATCGAGTTGCATACGTATAAAAGTGACCAGCATCAGTTATGAAATCTGGTTCATTGACTATAATTCCATGCTCCACCAAACGCAGGTTTTACTTAATACAGTGTTTTTCCCAAAGGAAAAATTTAATCCCAAATGTGGGATTGGACAGTCAAAATACTGTGGTATTTTCAGACATAATCATTGCGTAATGATGGTGTTAATTCCACATAATGCAATTCAATACCATTTAATCCCGCATTCCAAATAGGCCCTAAAGAAAGACTCTGATCTCATTGAAATCAACCAGAGTGAAAATTTTCAACATTGAATTGGACGAGAAGAAAGTTGAACGATTTCTCTAGAAATAGAGATTTCTGAAACATCAGAACAGAAACCAAGCTGAAATTCATAATTTAACAGGGATCCTTAAAATAATGGATTTCAACAAAAAAACAAACAAAAGAACTTTTTTTTTCCCAAAGAACAACAATATTTCTCTAGAAACTGAGATTCTGCAATCATCATCACAGATTAAAAATAAAAAAAAAAATTTTAAAAAAGGTTTAAGTCCAAGAAACAGCACAAATCCTTTAAAAAGTGCTTTTAGATTTTAATGAACAAGACAAGATTTCTGTCCATAAATTTATTTATTTATTTTCCATTTTTTGAATTGTTGGAGGAAAAAAGCAAGCTGCAATTCAAGCAATAAAATTCCTTAAAAGGCATTTCGCCACAAAATGCATAAACTTTGACGTAAAACAGATGAGAATTATTCTCTAGACTTGTGATTTTTGTTAAAGAATGGAACTCAACAGGATCATTTGGATGCATGTAAGTTCTGTAAGTGGGAAGTAACTTACAGGTAAGTCACTTACAGGTGGTGTTTGGAGGAATAAATTCAACTGTAAGTCAGTTCCAATCTGTAATTCACTTACAGGCGTAACTGCCAGGAAACTTCATGGGGTTGGGGTGAGAAGTCATTGCCCTGTAAGTGACTCTTAGCTGAAAGTCACTTACAACTTAAAAACTTAGGGGCCGTTTGGATGCCTGTAAGTTCTGTAAGTGGGAAGTGACTTGCTGGTGAGTCACTTACAGGTGGTGTTTGGCGGAAGAAATTCACCTGTAAATCACTTAACAGGCATAACTGCCAGGGAACTTCATGGGGCTGGGAGTGAGAAGTCGCATCCCTGTAAGTGACTTACGGGGCAACGTTCTAATCTTTCAGAAAGAAGGTAAGTGCGGGAAACGCACCTTTGAGCTCTCTTGAACTGTGACCGATCGAGAGTACGGCCCACCAGATGGACGGTGCATAGAGAGACGTACGTGGGTTCGGAAAATGAAAATCCAGCGATTTCAAGAGAAGGGTTTCTTGCAGGAATAAGCTAGGTTTCTGAAATAGGAAGCCCGCATCTTTTTCTGAAATATGAATCCACGATTTCAAGGCATTCCGGCGTCATAAGCTGGCTTTCCTTCCTTGAAAGGGTTCCGAAGAGGGAAACGGAAACGCCACTCCCCCCGACACCGGCCCCGTGGCTGGTGGTCGGTGCTCTGTGGGCCACCATGATATACCTCATTTTTAGTCTCATGCCGTAAAATATTCTTTAAAAATGGATGGACGGCATGGATGAAACACATACATCATGGTGGGGCCCACAAAGCACAGACCACCAGCCATTTGCTGGTGTCAGGGGAGTAGCCAATCCGTTCCCTCCGAAGAGAGGGGGTTCCTGGCCAAAGGAAGCTAGGTGGGGCCACCGTGATGTGTGTAAGAAATCCACCCCGTCCATCCGTTTTGCCAGGTCATGTTACATTGGGGAAGCAGATTGGCTGGTGTACCACAGCTGGTCAGCGACCAGCGATCTAGCTAGTGTGTGTTGACGTCAACTATTCTGTGGGTCACATCATGAGTTATGTTTTATATCCAAACCGTTCATCCATTTGAGGAGCTCGTCGTAAGGCTTTAGCTGAAAAGTAAGAAAGATTTAGTGGACCACACTGCAAAAATCAGTGGGGAATTGAACGTCTAGCATTGAAACTTTTTGAGGGTCACTGACGGTAAAAGTCATTATCCCCGCCTATTTTTGGTGTGGTCCAATTGCAATTTAAATATGATTTATTTTTTGACTCGTGCACAATAATAAATACATCATTTTATAGCCCATGTGACTTTGATCTCCTTTGAACCGTTCGTTCAACTCAGCTTGAGAAGCGTCAGCGGTCGTACTAGCACGACACATACTCACACCAGCTATACCGTGCGGTACATCAGCCAATCTGCTTCCTTACATGGGACAGTGGCGAGGCCACACAAAACCATTGGACTAGTTTTTCATTTATGCTGACCCTGTGAATGGTATGAATGGCATATAAACATCACGATTTATCCCAAACATAACTTGAGTCATGTATCTGTCTCAGTTTTTTACCCATGTTGTAACAAGATTTGACAAAACAAATGGATAAAGCCGATTTATCACAAACATCACGGTGGGCCCACATAACTTTCTATCACAAGAATGACAAGAAAGCCAGCAATGTCGGCACTGTGAGGTCTTGTTATTATTGACATCTGCTCAGTTCATCTGCCGAGAAAATTACTTTCTATGATTTTTATTTAATTACCACGCTGATTGGAAACTAAAGTGAGCCATGAAAGAATTTCATAACTAATAGAATATAAATCTATAAAATAATTCATATCCAAAACTTAGTTCAGATATAGTGTTTTGAATTTAGAGGTTTTAATCGTGATATAGCCTATTTGAGTTTTTCATGATGTTGTATTTTATTATTTACGGTTTAAATGGGATGTCTTAACTGATTGACAAATTGGCTTTTATATAAGTATCGTGATTGGCCACGAAAAGCTCAGTATAACACGTGCTTTCAACAACCAATGTTGTTGATGCAGAAATTTGGTTATCCTCCTTATATCACTTGGGACCTGCAAGATAAGACAGATGGTGACCCTAGCTATTGCGGGGGACCATCTAATACCATAGTCAGACAAGTCTAGTAGAATATAAAGCTTTAGGATGTGAGATTATGTGTACCTTTCACTATTAGGAATGCTCCTATTTATAAGTAAGAGATAATGGTAGCATAGGAGGCGATCTCCCTGTTTAGGATGTGCATTTTGTAGGGCGATTCAAATCCAGAACATGTTGTAAGGATCTTTTGAGATCTTCGGTTGAGATCTCAGGCAGACCCGTGTTGCAGTCATTTTCCTAGATCCTCGGCTAGGATCTCGGCTAGACACCAATGGGACCAGGTCAGAGCTAGTAGAAGAGGGGTTATGCCAACCTGACTCCTTTGGTGAGTAGTAGTTGAATTCTGCCTTGGCGTCGAGCAAGTTATCTACTCGTTGACCTGTCTTTGGGACACGTAGTAGAGCATTAGGACCGAGCTCTTTTCCTTATTAGGATACAGATGAGATATCGAGGATGACCATCCTCTTCATTTTTTTCATACGACGGAGATCGTACTTCGGGCCTCTTTTCAAAGAGATGTTCCGAGCACTAGCTCAGAAATGTATGAGTCCGTGAAAGGGTTCGACATCTGGAAGGGCTCTACATCAGTTGGAGACAGGGAGATTCTTTCTATCAGTGGTCAAGCTCGTCATACTATGCATATATGTCTAAGCTGGTTTTCCCTTAGTTTCTAGTCCATTTTTACCTATAAAAGTAAGCCCCCTTACTTTCGAGCTAGTGTAGCTAGTTCGGAAAGTAGGTTATCTTTAGCGAAGTTGGACATTTCTGCACTTGGGGTGTCAGGCCCAATTGTCATTATGGTAAAGTAAGGCGGAGTGCACGAGAATCGAGGTGTATATGCAATCATGATACGGTACGCTTAAGGTAGCGTGTTGTGGCTCGAGGTCACGTGCGCTATCAAGGCGCCTATGAAAGTGCACCTACTAGTGCCCTGGTTTGTCAATTACGGTGTAAGTTGAGTCAGTCGGACAATCGCACCTAACAGGAAGATTAAGTCAAGTGTCTGCCTCAACTGGATGTGTGTAAGCTCGCCATAGGTAAATCATAACTTCACATCCCATGTCCCAAAACACCAGGTGATTAAAACCCTTAAAACTAAGTAAAACATCTTAGGATTTTAGTGTAAGAAAACGTTTTACCAAACAGAAAAATCTTAAAGTTTTCTTACCCTGTCGATTATATCGATTCCCTTTTCGATATGATCGACCTGCATTGTCGATGTCTTCGGCATATCAATCGATACAATTGAGTGAAGATAAAAAGCGTCCAGCAATCAAACATTCATCTGGACGATTTATCGATTTATCGGAATGTGAATCGATATCATCGATATTCGAATATCGATCATATCGAAAGTGGATCGATAATATCGACACAGTTTTTTGGCGCCCTTGTTTTTCTAAAGAAAACTTCTATATGCTTCGATATATCAATGACTGTCCGATTCAATCTGAATCGAAATACCGATCATATCAGAAGTCAGTCGATCATATCGATAGTGGGCGCATGTTTCCTCCAGCATAAATTTCAGGATGTTTTAATCGATTGATCGGGGTGCTTGTCGAGAAATCGATATTCATATGTCGATCATATCGAGACCTAGTCGATTGGATCGAGACCGGACACAAACCGTCCAGCAAGCTTATAGGTAAATCTATACGATTTATCGATCCGATCGACAAGTCCTCGATATCATCGACATTCAAATTCCAATGACATCGGCTGTTCCCCGATCATATCTTTAAAACCTGAAATCCTTCAAGGCTTGTCTCTTTTGTTTTCACCTGTCGATAGATCGATGCCTCTAACGATGGAATCGGAGTTCAAAATCCGATAACATCGATATGTGTCTCGATCCCATCGACCAGTTGGCAAAAGGTTTCCAAAAGCGTAAATGACATTCGAGTTTGTATTATCGAGAGGTCAGTCGTTACAATCGAGAGTATACGCTCGATCATATCGATTCTTGCTCGATGGTATCGAACTCTTTCATAAATATGACCGTTTTATATCCGTTGGAACCTTTTGCCTATATATAGAGAGAGGTTAGTCTTTATTGCTAGTAGAAAAAGAAGAGAGTTCTTTTGAGTGTTTTAAACTTCATATCATTTATCTTAAGCCCTTTCTCTCAGGGAGTTCATCCTCCAATCCACATTCGTTATTGATATTCAATAGAGTGGATTGAAGAATGAACTTTCGCATTCAAGGATCCTCCAGCTACTACCTTAATGACAAATCATTAAGCTGGGATGCCTTGAATGTATAGATGATTGAAACTACTCTATCTTCCTTATAGGAAAATCTTTAGAGAGTGGAATTTCATCATAACCTTGACCCGACCTAAATCCTAGTATAGGTATATCTTTTGTGTTACGGATCAAGGGAGTTGAAGACCCTTCAACATCAAGGAGGAGATCTTCGACATTGTGCTAAAAGGGACTCATCAACTTATCTGTAAGTACTTAGAGTCCAGAGGACACTTGTGATCATTCCTTTTTAGGATTAGGTCTCAAGTGTTGCTCACCCTTTGAAGTCCTCAACGGAGGCCTTCGACGAGAGTGTACGTGCGGGGTGCGTTGTGTGGACCCTTGCTCTGTGGAGAGCATAAACATTTGGGTGCGTTGTGTGGACCCTTGCTCTGTGTGGGCATAAACATCTGGTTAGGAGTGCGCCAGCAAAACTCTAGGGTTAGAGGTGAACCGAGTAGAAACTTTCATGTAAAGGTTGAAGGTAAACCTGTTTTAAAACCTTAGGTTTGAGGTGAACCATGGAAAACCTCCTTAGTGAAATCCGGTCACTCAAGGGTTGAGTGTGGAAGCCGGGAGTGGAGTAGACAAATAGTCGAACCACTATAAAATGACTGTGTTTGAGATTGGAATTGTCTTTCATTTATGTGATTTCCTTACATGCCTTTATATCTGATCATCTGAAATCACATCTTATACACACACATAATCATATCCATCACAATCTTATCTATAAATTTTTTATCTTTTAAATAGTTTGTGATTGGATCCTCTACTAGGCTTGGAAGCTAGTAGAGTTAATTTTGAGTAATCCTATTCTGTACTCTGTGATAGGATTAGTGTGATAAGAATTTTTAATAATTCATAAAAACTTTAAAAAGTCCTATTCACCGCCCTCTAGGACATATTGGCATATTTTACTTCAACTCAAGTGGTTTTCACCGCTATTTCAATTTGATATCAGAGCGGGTCTCTCTTTAAGGGCTTTACCACCTAGAGAGTGATCTTGACTGAAGTTGGAATCATGATCAAGAAAGTCTCAGAGGATGTGACAGATCAAAATAATTGCCTTTTAATCCACATCTCTCTCAAAGTTGGCAATAATTCGAAGTGGTATCTTGATAGTGGATGCTCCAGACACATGACTGGTGATCGTACTCATTTTTGTACATACTCAAACTTCGATGGTAGATCGATCACATTTGGAGATGGCGGCTCAGCCAAAATCATTGGACAAGGAACAATAGCAGTACCAGGTCTTCTAAAAATTAAATATGTTCTCTGTGTAGAAGGTCTGAAACATAATCTCCTCAGTATCTCTCAAATCTGTGACAAGGAACATCTAGTCACCTTCTCAAAAGATGTGTGTAGAATTGTAAATCATACAGGAAAATCTCTCATAAAAGGTTTACGCATGATAACTGTTATATCATTGAGAGTACCAACGAAAATGGGTTGTCCACAAAGTGTAACATGGCTGTAAAGAATGAATCAAAATTATGGCATCAAAGGTTGGGACATGTTCATTACCGAAATTTAGCTAAACTTAGCTAAAAAAAACTTGGTTCGAGGTCTTCCCAAAATTAGAAAAGAAGAAAAAGTAGTATGTGTGGAATGTCTAAAAGGAAAATAGATAAAAGTTGGATATAAAAAGACAACCATCATAGCTACAACAAAGCCCTTGGATCTACTACATATGGATCTGGTAAGTCCTACTAAAGTGGAAAGTCATGGTAAGAAAAGATACTTTCTGGTGTTAGTAGATGACTATACTAGATTTACGTGAGTTGCATTTCTTCGAGAAAAATCGGATGCTTTTAGAAAATTCATAGTCTTGGCAAAACAAATTCAAAATGAGAAAGGATATGACATAAAATGCTTCAAAAGTAATCATCGTGGTGAATTCAAAAATGATGAATTTGAAAAATACTGCAATGATAAAGGAATTCATCATGAATTTTCAGCCCCAAAAACCCCACAGCAAAATGGAGTTACTGAGAGGAAAAATTGAGTATTACAGGAAATGGGGTCAGTTATGCTAAATGGAAAGGATATGGCAAAGAGTTTTTGGGCAGAAGTAGTCAATACCACCTGCTACATCATAAACAGAGTATACCTTAGAGCAGATCTGAACAAAACTCCATATGAACTATGGTATGGGAAGCTACCAAATGTGAAATACCTTCGGGTCTTTGGTAGTAAATGCTACATTTTAAGGGATAGGAATCACCTAGGGAAGTTTGAATCTAAAAGTGATGAAGGCATTTTTCTAGGTTACGCCATGAATAGTTATGCTTATAGAGTATACAACTTAAGAACTCTTACTATTTAAGAATATGTGAATGTGGTAATTGATGATCATCCTCAAGATGTGAAATCCCCTGCAAATGAGATAGAAGATGACGTAGATTCATGAGTACCCGAAAAATCATATGACAAATCTTCATTATTGAATGAACCTCAGCAATCATCTGACATACCCGTTATCAAGATCACCCTTGAGAGCAAATTATTGGAGACCCTAATGTCGGTGTAAGAACTAGACGACAGATAGACAATGTTTATAGTCATTTCTGTTTTACCTCAAAGATTGAACCCAAGAATATTGTAGAAGCTCTTCAAGATGAATACTGGATAAATGTCATACAAGAAGAACTTCAACAATTCCAGAGAAATGAGGTGTGGAAACTGGTTCCTAGACCAACTGATATTAATATCATTGGAACAAAATGGGTCTTCAAAAATAAATCTGACAAATCAGGGAATGTAATTAGAAACAAAGCAAGATTGGTTGCTCAGGGATACTCACAGATTGAAGGAATTAATTTTGATGAAACATTTGCCACTGTTGCACATCTAGAGTCCATTAGAATTCTTATGTCCATTGCATGCGCACTAAAATTCAAATTATTTCAAATGTATGTTAAGAGTGTCTTTCATAATGGGGATCTTGCTGAAGAAGTATATGTGGAACAACTAAAAGAATTTTCAGATCCTAAGCATCCCCACCATGTTTATCGTTTGGACAAAGCTCTGTGTGGTCTCAAACAAGCACCACGTGCTTGGTATGAATGATTAATGAAGTTTCTTTTAGACCATGAATTCCGCAGAGGAAGTGTAGACAGGACACTGTTCACCCAGAGAACAGAGAACTCATTGCTTATTGCACAAATTTATATGGATGACATTGTGTTAGGATCAACATGTGGAGATGAGGCATTCAAATTCGCCAATCTCATGAAATCAGAATTTGAAATGAGCATGGTTGGCGAATTGAATTTCTTCTTAGGGTTACAGGTCAAGCAACTGGATGATGGAGTTTTCATAAATCAAACCAAGTATGCAAAAGATCTAGTGAAAAGATTTAGTCTTGAGTCTGGTCGCACTTATTACACGCCTATGAGTACTACTCTAAAACTTTCAAAAGATACTAATAGCAAAAGTGTGGATCAACATCTCTAGCAAAGCATGATCGAAAGTCTGTTATATCTCACTGCCAGTCGTCCAGATATACCTTTTAGCGTTGGTGTGTGT
Organism: Magnolia kwangsiensis; assembly: GCA_037074715.1. NCBI lineage: Eukaryota > Viridiplantae > Streptophyta > Magnoliopsida > Magnoliales > Magnoliaceae > Magnolia > Magnolia kwangsiensis. Next base: position 87,816,064 of record CM073571.1, on the reverse strand, counting down.
GCAAATTATCAGGCGAATCCTAAGGAATCTCACCTAACAACGGTTAAAAGGATTATCAAGTATGTTACAGGGATAACCACCTTTGGATTATAGTATCCATACGAAACCTCCACCATTATTGCAGAATATTCCGATGCTGATTGGGCTGAAAATTTGGATGATCGAAAATCAACAAGTGGTGGATCCTTTTATATTGAAAATTGTTTGGTTTCCTGGCAATGCAAGAAACAAAACTCAATCTCGTTATCCACTGCGGAGGTTGAATATATATCCGCAGGTAGCTGTTGTGCTCAACTCCTTTGGATGAAACAGATGCTATTTGACTACGGGATTGCACAATCCATAATGAGTCTCTTCTGTGACAATACCGGTGCTATAAATATCACGAAGAACTCAGTTCAGCACTCTCGGACTAAGCATATTGACATTCGTCATCACTTTATCCAAGAACTAGTCGAAGAAAAGACCATTGTATTGGATTATGTAACTACTGAAAAACAGCTTGCTGATATTCTTACAAAGCCACTTGACACAAATAGGTTCTGTGACCTCTAAAAGTCAATTGGCATTTGTTCGTATTAATAATATCTTTGGACCCATGGTACACACTAAAAATCTTAAGGTCTGAGATGTTCATGGTCGTGCTGATGATGAACAAATGTCAAAATTCTTACAGCCTCGATAATATCTATGCAGTTTCAATTTGATAATCGATTCCATCGAGATGGACCATCGATGCAATCGACGGTTCCCTGAACTGCATTTCATCGGATTGCTGTTTTCAAACAACCGTCAGCACAACTTTTGGTGAAAGTCATGACGATGCTATCGATAACTGATTGATATAATCGGTAAGTCTGTTATATAAAGAGAAGGGCAAACTCGAACTCATTTTTTAAAAATATCTCTTCCAGTTCCTATCAGCATCTCAACTCTTCAAAACATGATCAAAGGGAAAGGTAAGGCTTACTTTCAATCTTTAGAGGAGAAAAGCATGTAATCAAATTCCAGTAGGTATCAACCTACTCCAAAGGAAGGAGGTCTGTCTGTCATCACTGAACGATTAGTGCTCAATAGTGTTGTTGAGCCTTTTGGAGTTGACCTCCTTCTCGAAGTAATCGGTTGACAAAATATTCTACATCTTGGAGGATCATACCAACTGGGTGTGATCCATGAATTCTTCAAATATTGCCATATCATTTGTGAAGATCCCCCCAGCATTCGAATTGTTCTTGCACATTACTTAAAGCTTATTACTTCAGTTACTTTGGCAAAACTCCTCAATCTTGCTAGAATTCCGGTAACCAACCGAAATCTCAATGGGTTGGGGGTATGGGGAGAAATAACCCGTGCATTGTGCCAAGGGACTACAGTTCCACGAAATGACGAAAATTTGCTGCATATCAACCATCTTGGACCCACCTTCAAAATTCTTCATAGCATTTTTTGGTCAAATGTGTACCCCTGCAATGTCATTGGTGATCATCTTTCTCCATCTGTGATCAATGTACTCTATGATGTATATCAAGAGAATCGAGTGTGCTTGCCAACTCTCCTCCTTAAGTAAATTATTCGTGTAATTCAAGGACATCATGAGGAGACACTGCCCTTTCCTATGCTCATATGAAAACTCGCACACCATGTTGGGCTTCCTGCCACATATGATGAAGTGTATCCTGAAGCATGGTTTGATGATAATGCATCACTGGTGGCACAACGATTTTGTCTTCCCTTGTCTCCCTCCAGGCATAGTCTTTCTATACCCAGGGCCATCCAACATGGTCCACCAACAATGTAGCCTACACATGGAGGATCAAATCGCACGCCATTGGTCAGTCCTGAGTCGATTACAAATCACCCAGCTCATCACCTCGAACGTCACCTGCTTAATGGGATGGTTGGTATAGAGGACCGTCTGAACAATTGTGAAAGGCGTCTTACTATCATTGAAGAGAAGCTCGATGTCCTCCAGGGAACTACTCAGCAAATGGTAGACTTGCTCATGAATAATCTTCCTCGACAACATTAAGCATTCGTCCAGTTGTCCTCTGACTATCCACCGCGTCTGATGTTGTGTTATGTATTTTGCTTTGGACAAATCTCATTCTGCTGCTGTCTGTGGCAGTATATTTTTTTTTGAGAAACTAATTGGATATGGCTGCATACCACTCTTATTTTACTGCCATTCCTGTTGCCTATCCAATGACTGTGCAGATTGCTTCATTTTTTGTGTTCCGGATGCTGTATGCTTATCACTGTTGAATCTCTATATACATCTATCTGTCTGGTTCTCCCATATGCCTTCAATTCTTCAGTTAATATCACTTGCTATATCTTTGTCAATGACTGACAAAAAGGGGAAGAAAAATTGCAAACACCCCTGTGGAAAATTGGATATTTGTGCTCTTATGTTACAGGTGTTAGAGGGAGCAGCCGCAACAAGAAAGAGAGTTTTTGAAGTAAGGTGAAGAAATTACTGGGTGCGTACATGGGTGATTAGAATTTATAAAATTATGTTAATACATGTACACACAATTTAGGATGTATCTGTCTAAATATTTTCCTAGGGTGTTTTGGGTATTTTCTCACGTAATTGACAAAGGGGGAGATTGAAAGTGCACCTGCTAGTGCCCTGGTTTGTCAATTACAGTGTAAGTTGAGTTAGTCGGATAACCGCGCCTAACAGGAAGATCAAGTCAAGTGTCTACCTCAACTGGATGTGTAGAAGCTCGCCATAGGTAAATCATAGCCTCACATCCCATGTCCCAAAACACCAGGTGATTAAAACCCTTAAAACTAAGTAAAACATCTTAGGGTTTTAGTGTAAGAAAACGTTTTACCAAATAGAAAAATCTTAAAGTTTTCTTACCCCGTCGATTATATCGATTCCCTTTTCAATATGATCGACCTACTCTGTCGATGTCTTCGGCATATCAATCGATACAATCGAGTGAGGACAAAAAGCGTCCAGCAATCAAATATTCATCTGGACGATTTATCGATATATCGAAATGTGAATCGATATCATCGATATTCGAATATCGATCCTATCGAAAGTGGATCGATAATATCGACAGACAGTTTTCCTGCGCCCCTGTTTTTCTAAAGAAAACTTCTATGTGCTTCGATATATCGATGACTGTCTGATTCAATCTGAATCCAAATACCGATCATATCGGAAGTCAGTAGATCATATCGATAGTGAGCGCATGTTTCCTCCAGCATAAATTTCAGAATGTTTTAATCGATTGATCGGGGTGCCTGTCGAGAAATCGATATTCATATGTCGATCATATCGAGACCTGGTCGATTGGATCGAGACCGGACACAAACCGTCCAGCAAGCTTATAGGTAAATCTATACGATTTATCGATCCGATCGACAAGTCCTCGATATCATCGACATTCAAATTCCGATGACATCGGTTGTTCCCCGATCATATCTTTAAAAACTGAAATCCTTCAAGGCTTGTCTCTCTTATTTTCACATGTCGATAGATCGATGACTATCGATAGAATCGAAGTTCGAAATCTGATAACATCAATGTGTGTCTCAATCCCATCGACTAGTTGACAAAAGGTTTCCAAAAGCGTAAATGACATTCGAGTTTGTATCATCGAGAGGTCAGTTGATACAATCAAGAGTATACGCTTGATCATATCAACTCTTGCTCGATGGTATCGAACTCTGTCATAAATATGACCGTTTTATATCCGTTGGAACCTTTTGCCTATATATACAGAGGTTAGTCTTTATTGCTAGTAGAGAAAGAAGAGAGTGCTTTTGAGTGTTTTAAACTTCATATCATTTATCTTAAGCCCTTTCTCTTAGGGAGTTCATCCTCCAATCCACCCTCATCATTGATATTCAATAAAGTAGATTGGAGAATGAACTTCCGCATTCAAGGATCCTCCAGCTACTACCTTAATGGCAAATCATTAAGCTGGGATGCCTTAAATGCATAGATGATTGGAACCACTCTATCTTCCGTATAGGAACCTTAACCCGACCTAAAGCCTAGTATAGGTATATCTTTTGTGTTGCGGATCAAGGGAGCTGAAGACCCTTCAACATCAAGGAGGAGATCTTCGACATTGCACTAAAAGAGACTCATCAACTTATCTGTAAGTACTTAGAGTTCAGAGGACACTTGTGATCATTCCTTTTTAGGATTGGGTCTCAAGTGTTACTCACCCTTTGAAGTCCTCAAAGTAGGCCTCTGACGGGAGTGTATGTACGGGGTGCGTTGTGTGGACCCTTGCTCTGTGGAGAGCATAAACATTCGGGTGCATTGTGTGGACCCTTGATCTATGTGGGAATAAACATCTGGTTAGGAGTGCGCCGGCAAAACTCCAGGGTTAGAGGTGAACCGAGTAGAAACCTCCGTGTAAAGGTTGAAGGTGAACCTGTTTTAAAACCTTAGGTTTGAGGTGAACTATGGAAAACCTCCTTAGTGAAATCCAGTTACTCAAGGGTTGAGTGTGGAAGTCGGGAGTGGAGTAGACAAGTAGTCGAACCACTATAAAATGACTGTGTTTGAGATTGGAATTATCTTTCATTTATGTGATTTCCTTACATGCCTTTATATCAGATCATCTGAAATCACATCTTATACACACACATAGTCATATCCATCATAATCTTATCTATAAATTGTTTGTCTTTTAAATAGTTTGTGGTTGGATCCTCTATCAGGCTTGGAAGCTAGTAGAGTTAATTTTGAGTAATCCTAATCTATACTTTGTGATCGGATTAGTGTGATAAAGATTTTTAATAATTCATAAAAACTTTAAAAAGTCCTATTCACCCCCTCTAGGATATATTGGCATATTCATACTTCAACTCAAGCGGTCTTCACCACTATTTCAGCCTATTCGGTCCTCGGTGTATGGGGTGCTAACGCGTTGCATGCTTTCAAGAGTTGAGCCGTGCGGCGAGTGGTAGCGCTCCACGTGTCCGAGCGCGGGCACGAGGGGTTATTTTGGCTACACAATGAGTGTGGGCATTAAATGTCTGCATAAGTAGGTTTGCTATAAAAGGAGGGAAGCCCTAATCGTGCAAGAGCTATTTGCATTATCGCTCTGCCCATTTCTCTGCTCACCCCATACTCGGACAATTTCGAGGCGATTTCCTACTATCTTCCGGGGGCATCTTTTCCTATGAGCTTCAGTCCTATCCCCCCCCCCCCCTTTATTTTCTTTTTCTCTTGAATTTTCGATTTTCAATGACCTTTCTACTTAAAGGATATGTCAGGATCATCTGATCAGTGGGAGGGGCATCCCGGCGTGATTGAGGGCCAAATGATCTCTGCCTTATGTTGAACCCATCATCACCGCTGTTGATGATCAGTGTCATCGGGACCTCCAAGCGTCCCACGAGTCGCGGATGGTTGTTCAGTCCTTGGTCGAGTGGCCAAAGGACGCAGAGATGTTGTCTCGACGACGGAGGAGGCCAATGGATCCTTGTTGGAGGCAGAAGAAAGGGGGTCGATTGAGTCAACGCTGATGGAAGCCAACCTAGTACGGATCAGGTCAGGGTACCACATTCTAGACTCCATGGTACTCCAAGCTCCTGTGCTTGGTGAGCTTCCAAGCAAGTCCCAGGTCAGCGTAGTGGCCATTTTCTTGGTCGCCCTTCAATGCGTTTTGAGGCTTCCTCTACAACGTATAGTGAGGAATGTCTTCTCGCGTCTGGAGTTAACTCTTGGGCAAATAATCCCAAATTCCTGGAGGGCGCTAGTGGGGTCATTCATCGTCTAGTCCGAGCTTGACCAACCCAAGTTGACTGTGGATGAGTTTCTCCACCTATACCAGGTGAAATCCAACACCTTTCATGAGGGTTGGTATTATTTTTCCACTTGGTCGAGGACTAGCAAGGCCATAATCACAGATGCCCCCAACCTCAATTAAGAATTGGAAGAATAAGTGGTTATGGGCGTCGGGGGATTGGAAGGCTCCAAGAGCTTTCGGGGTACGTTCTCATGTCTCAATTTACTTTGTTAAACTTGGTCGGTACGTCTAAACTACATTTTCTTGATCTTATTTTTCTTTCTCCATCTTTGATTGTGATCATCTCTGGCAATTTTGCACAAGTATCCTGCTGGAGTGGGTGAGGAGGAGTGTTCTCGGATAGCTGAGGCGAGGTCGGTAGATGCCAGGTTGAGGTCTTTGGAGGGGGCGGATTACGCCCAAGCTTGTAAGACCCGTATCCTAATCCGTACTGTTCCATTGTTTTCTGCGATCCTTCTAGTCAAATTCTGGCAATTCACGACCTATAGTTGACGTTGCGCACGACCGTAAGTCGTATCCTATTCATTTGAGCCGACTTAATTCGAGACTTGTATCATTGCGACCGCACCGTCGCCGCGGTTCCAATGCCGCAACTCACGCACCGATCCGATACCCAGATGATGAGATGTGGACCCGCGTTCGGTTCGAGGAAAAACACCGCACGTTGCAAATCCCAAGAGAATCTCTACGAAGTGTCAAATCAATCCCATTAATCAATCACCTATCAATCACTTTATGTCAAGTACAAGCACCCATGCTTCCTTTCTCCACAAGTCAAGCAACCACCTAAGTCAACTAACCTCTCACTTCACCCATCACTCACTTCACCCATCACTCACCTCACATCACTCCATCACTCTTACAACTCTCTCTCTCTCTCTCATTTCTCAACACTCCAAACCCAAGCAACCAAGAGAGCCTCCCACGTCCAAGGCTCCCCATGAGAGAAGTGTGATTTTGGTGGCCTACTTTCCACTCCCAAATCTCCCATCCTAGCCATCTATTTCCCATCTCCACCATCAAAGTGAAGCTCTAGGAGACCGGCTATCCAACGGACCAAGAAGATCAAGTGGTGGGTGCTTCTTTATACTACTTTTTATGTTTTTAAGATGGGCTAAGTGAGGCCAACCGATCAATGGTTTGGATCTCACTTGGGACCCTAAGATGTGGCCAATGGCTCATCTTGATCATCAAGATCATTCCATGATGGGGCCATTCTCCATGGACCCCATCATGATGTTTACTTTCCTTGTATTGAGGAGGTCATCTAGACCGTCCATTTCTAATGGAGTGAGATCTCCACCGTTGATCTTTTGTTGATGGTCCATATGCAAGGGGACCTTTGATGTATGATTGGATGATTGAAACGGAGGGCCCATAGTGCCGTGGTCCCTCCATCACGCGTGTCTCACTCTATTTCTCTCTCCCTCTCTTTCCATTTACTTCCTTGTATGTGATGAAATGGCCGTATGACCCACTTGGATGGACCCCACCTTGAAGTAAGTATTTTATCCAAGTCATCCATGAGTGGGCCCACCTTATATGCATCGTACCCACACCACCTATTATGTGGTGGCCCACCTAGGCAAGGCCCACTTAAAATTTATTTTAGCCCCAAAAGAGTCCAGTGACGTCTGGACGTCACTGGAATGAAAACACAAATATTGGCTTGTTTAAAGCCTTTGGAAGGGGCCACTGGTATAAGCCCCACCTGATGTATGTTTCTAATCCATGCCGTTCATCCTCTTTTCCGACTCATTTTAGGCGTTGAGCCGAAAAATGATGTCAATCCGATATTCAGGCGAGCCATAGCTTAGCAAACATCGTCCTTATCGTTAAAAGTTGGCTAGGGCCCACCTTGCCATAGCTTAGCAAACATCGTCCTTATCATTAAAAGTTGGCTCGGGCCCACCTTGAGTCAAAAAAATACTGTATATTAGACTCATTTGGTTTGTATTAAGCCATGCAATCCAATGGCTAGAGTGGATCCATCACACGTGGGCCCCACACCTGAAAAACTATAAAAAATTATGATTTAGAAAAAAAATAAAATATAGCTTTTGAGGCAGCAGAGGCTGCTGCCTCTGCTCTCGTTAGACGCCCTAGCAGGCGGGCGGACAGCGGACGCCAAGGGGGTCCCACGGCCAATGGAGTGGGCCCCACCTTGATGTTTATTCACCATCTGACCTGTTCCCAAGGTGGCCCACTTTCTAAGGCGGGCCCTCCCCAAAAATGAGATACATCCAAAGCTCAGGTGGCCCACACCGTATGAAACAGTGCGAATTGAATCCTACCATTGAAAGCCATTTTTGGCCCCATAGAAGTTTTGGATCAAGCTGAGATTGGTTTTCCATCCTCACCCAGGTCTTTGTGACCTGATGAACGGGTTGGATGGATTATAAACATTATGGTGGGCCCCACATGGGACCCACAGTGATGTATTTGGCTATATTCCACCGTACGCACGGACGGTGGAGCCCACTGTTACCATGTGTGCGTGCGTGTGTGAGTGCATGTGTGTGTATGCATGTGTGAGTGCGTGTGTGTGTGTATGTGTGAGTGCACATGTGTGTGCGCGTGTGTGTGTAGATATATATATAAATATGTATATATAATATTATATTACATATAATATTGATATATATATAAATATGTATATATAATATTATATTACATATAATATTGTGTATATATATATATATATATATATATATATATATATATATATATATATATATACTGTATATAAATTATATAGTATATTAAAATGATGGTGGGCCTTCATGTGACCCCCGCTATGATGCATGTGTTGCATCTAAACCGTCCATTTATTTGTTTTTGTAAAATTATTTTATGGCTTGAGCCAAAATGAGCCAGATCTATGGTTCAAATGGGCCACCATGGCATGTGTATAGGGCCCCTTATTGATTCAACTTTGGCCATTCATTGAGGCCTACCTTGGTATATATCTAAGGCCCAAATGATCAGGCCCATTTGATACATATAAGGGCTATGGGATTAAGCTCATCTGGCATGTATAATGCCCATGGGTTTGGGCCCATTTGACATATGCAATGCCCATGGGATCCGGCCCACTTATTCTATATAAGGCCCACGGATTCAAGCCCATGTGATACATATTAAAGCCCATGGGAACAAGCACATTTGATGTGCATGGGGCACAAATGGAGTGGCCTAGTTGATATATTTATGTGTATGGGCCCATCTAACATATTTAAGGCCCAAGTTGAGAGGCCACTTTGATGTATTTCAAGGCCCATGGATCATGGACCATTGCAATGTACATAAGGCTCATTGGTGAGGCCCATTAATGCAAACCATTTGGTGAATGTGAGGCCCATGTAATACGACCCATTTGATATATCTAAGGCCCAGGGATCGAGGCCTAACGGATGTCCTTAGGGTCCATTGCAATGTACGTTTATCATGGTTTGTGAAATGATATTTATGGCAAGCCGTGCCTGGGAAACAATGTTGGTTTGACGTCCACATTGTATGTACAATGTTGGTTAAATGTCCGCATTGTAACTCTCTTTAGGGCCCATTGATAGGTCCATACCCGTTGCTATTCATTGCCTAATAACATGCTTATAATAATCTCATGACTCATGCCCATACGCATCATATGTATGCTTGATATGAGTAATGACTGATCATAGCATATGCCATTGGACAGACCATTTACGGGGCTCGTTATGTGACTGAGTGCCCCACATGATCGCGAAGTACATGCTGGATTGCTGCATGTTTTGACAGCGTGATTCATGCATCTCGTATACATATGAGTTGATCACTGCACGCCCTAGCGACATCAGGGCCGTGGCTCCACAGGTACATCGTGGATGGCCGTATTGGATCCCGAAAATACTTATTCTAGCACTGTGGGCACTTAGGATGTCCTTGGGTGAAAGTCCCAGAACCTTTTTGGTACCAGGAGATGCTCCAGCGTCTAGACCGAGTGGATACATAAGCGCCCGAGTGCCGAATACCAGTAGGCCGCGTCTCCCACTGTGTCATGGTCGGTTGGAAGGGGGTGTAGCCTTATCCGCTTGAGTGAGAGGACTATAAGCTAGGCTGAGTTTGACTAGCTCGCAAATGAGTCCGCTATCGACGAGCCGGGTAGGTATTGGCATACTACTGGTCAGGCGGATAGTGAGGTCTTATTCGCTTGCTTGACTGTGCAGCTAGGGAGGTGGCAATCTCTGCGAAGTGTATTAGACCCCGATGATATCCAGAGAGAAACTGTACTGATATACGTACTTGAGGAGTACCGACTTGCTTGGATTGCATTTCGCATATGACATTCGGCTATATAGGCCTTGCAATGTATCGGTGTGGCCGATGACATTCATATCTCATCGCATAGCTTTGGCATGGTTGATTTTATGGACTTACCACATACTTCCGTATTGTTCTGATACTGTACACTTGGCGTTTGCCTTACGCACACACTTACACCACCCTCTAAGCTTTTGTAAGCTTATGCACGATAGTTGCGTGCAGGTAACGTTGGATGGCAGCAGCGCTGAGACAGGAGTGCATATCAGGACCTTTTGGAGCTTTTTGATCACCTTGTATTTTCTCTTCTGCATTGTACTTAAAATTTTTGTTATAGTGGATATGTGGTGTAACGCCCGTGAAAAATTCGTACTTGGGCTCGAGTACCAACTCGACCCGAAATCGCGTAGAATTAATTTTCATGGAAATTAAGCGTAAGTTAGCTAGCGCAACGCTAGAGTAGCTGGGAAATAGTCCCTGATCACTTTAAATACGTTCTGCAAGACCCAAATCGAGTAGAACAAACGACTCTACAATACTCTATAACCTCGGATCAAACTCTAAGCAGGTTTGTTCTCTGGACCACATTGAACTTTTGCATTGGATTTAGACCGCGCGTCGAAGGTCCGATACCTCCTATCTTAGACTGTTAGAACCGCCCAGCTGGACTTGACAATCATCTCGAAAATCAAGTCAAACCGATAATCACAGACTATTTCGTTGAACCCGGACTGAAGCGACCGCGAATAGGGACGTATTTGGAATTTCAAATTCAAATCTGGCACACGACTTGACGCGTCAGTATTAAGCGTTCTGACCATCAGAATTCATCCAGATTACACCCTCGGATCAGGAAAAATTTCTATTTATTATCATGAGACTTTCAGCCCTGATCTACGTGCGGTGACCGCTGAACTGAAACTGGTCCGCCACGTGCGATCTGCGAACCCTGCCAGACTGAAAACTTAATACGAGCTACATCTGGTACACATGAGCTTAAGTCCGATCGCAATCGACCAGGGGACCACCAGAAAGCAGTTTTTGAACCGAAACAGCCCCGAAATGGATAGGCACTAAGTAAACTTCGTTTCGGAGCCTATTTCCGGCGTTTTTAAGCTTATAAAAGGGGTTGAAACCCTCATTTCCCTCTCCCATCCGAAAATTGCAACCCTAGGAGAAAAGGAGAGAGAGTTTGAGAGAGAGATTGGAAGGAATTTTTCCCGCTTCCGAGCCGCCGATTGCTGCTACTTCAGCACTTCTTCCCAATCACCTGGCTGGTGATTTCTCCACTTTTTCAGGTATAAAATAACCCTAGAACTTTCTGATTTAGGGCTTACCTAGATTCATAGCATGTTAGCTAACGTATTCCATAAATCAGGTTCTCCTACTGCCGTAAACGAAGCGTACACGCTCCGTTCAAAATCCCGCAACCGTAAGAGACTAGGTGAGGATTTTAGACGCTTTGATTGACGGTTTACAACGCTTTCAATGTCGTTTAATAGTAGATTACCGACGGCATCGCCGTTTGACATGTACAACATGCTCTCCGTTTCCTGTTTCGTAAATTAACGAAGAATATGAGATTTAAGGCATTTTAGTCATTTGTAGGAAGTACGGTCTACATGCATATTTTGCTGACGTGATTGACATGGTTTGTTGTCGCATTAGGGAGTTAGGAATGCTTGCATAATTGGTTTGGCGAAGAGATTCGCCTAGTTGCGCACTTTGGGTCGACATATTATATGTAGACTTAAGTGTGTAGTGTATGTGTTTGTATAAATGCTTGTATTAGTATGTATTGAATTAAATGATGTTATGTAGTAGTTTGAGATTGATTTCTTGATTAATATGCTGACCTAAATGATTTCCTACATGTTGACCTTATGCATGATTGCATTACATGCATGGAATGTATGTGGTTGAAGATTTGCTTAAGTTGAATATTATAACATGTGTTAACATGCTCACATGATCATATTTCAATTCCAATACCTTTGTATATGTTGCTAATGTGATTCCATAGATGTGTGGGACTTGACTTAGTCCAGGCAGTCGATAACCGAGCGAATTCGTGGCTGACTGGTCATAGCCACGAACGACGCATCGATGAACGTGATTCGTGTTTAGGGTTGACAGCAGTGGTTAGGCCACGCGAAGTGTTTTACGCACTTCATGTCGTTCGACTTGAGATGCGATCGCGCTAGTCGAGCCCGTCAAGTAACCCGACTGGCCGATGTATGTTCACCTTGTATGTGTCATAACTGCTTGAACCTAGGGTACTGAACTTACCATTATAAACCCTGTTAACCATGGTACCTTGATCCACGAAGACTCATGAGCCGGGCATGGTGGTATGGGACACCGTGGTCGAGCTGTCGGCCTACGCTGGGGCCACAAACCTCCCCGTAGTGACCAGTGAGCACCTAGACTCGTGAGCAGATTATGGTGGTATGGGACACTATATTCTAGCTGTCGGCCTACACTGATCAGGCGACGAGCCCTTTGTAGTGACCGCGAGCGTATTCTGAGTCCACGGGAGGCGACGACCCTTCCGTTGCAGTAGAGTACGGTAGGCCTGTATTGATAAGGTGATGGGGGAGCGGTGCAACGAGTGCGAGCAACAGCCCTGACAGCCCTTGCAGTGACCTACGAAATATACATCGTATGAAATTACTAGGAGTGACGACCCTAGACAGGATCTGTGTTGGGATTGATACAAGGGAAGTACCTTAGTTTCCCAATCCTGCTGTTTGAATGGACTAATAACAACTTGGAAATCATATCACCATAGCATTGCATGTGCCTGGAAGATGTGGAGCACTCTAGGGAGTGTGGCATGCCGCGGTCGTAAGATGTTGCCGCATGAGGGTGATCGTCGGTGAGGGCATACATCACGTCATATCATCTTGCATTAATAATAGTATTAGGATTGTCTGATTTACTGCTTTACTATTATCGCGTGATTGAATTGTGAACATGATAATCTTTGCTCTATGATTCCACTGAGTTGATCACTCATTCCCACGTTACGGGATGGTGTTTGCAACACCCACCAGACCCTGTTGTAGATGCAGGTGAGGACGAGATCCAGGAGGTGGAGCCAGAGATCGACGAGGATCAGGATGAGTTCTCGTATATGCAGTATCACGACGGCTTCCCGTAGGCGACCTGGATCGAGGGGACTTCAGTGGGACTATTTTGAATATTATTCTTTTGTTTATGTACATGTATATGAGACTCAGAGATGTAGTCATACTTTGGAGACAGATGAGATTTACTTTGTTTTTCCATACAGTGATATATATATTGTTTAGTCTTCCGCTTGCTTTTATCACTGGATCTGAAGTATGAATTGCAGTTTTGGTATACTTTTACTTATGTGAATGCTTTAAATCAGACAACAATGAATCATAACCATTTTTGTTGCATAAGTGACGGTCTGGAACTCGGGAGTTGAGTTTATACATGACCCCCGATTTTCAGGGTGTTACAAGTTGGTATCAGAGCATGAATGAGAGTATACTGGGCCTGGGTTATGGTCTTGCGACGTACGCTGTCGCTTCCTTTGACTTAGGTGGGTGTGAGAAGGGTCTAGAAACACTTCTAGGATCGCAGATTCGCCGATAGGCGAAGTCTATTAGAATCGATCGCAAGATCGAGTCTGTAATGCATCTCGGGTCGCGTAAGGCAACCCGAATCGCTTCTAAGCTGTAGGAAGTCAGGTTGAGACGACCTATGAGCGGTTTTAAACCACAAAAGTGAATCCTTGGGCCATGGGATGACCACGACTCCTGTAATCAATCGCCAGGGCTTAAAAACCCCGTTTCGCCAAAAATTCTCAAAATTCCTCCTCTAAACACTCCGATCTTTAGTTCTTTCTTATCCATTTCATGTTAGGCATCAAACCTAATGTGAAAATAACACAAATCAGTACTTTCATAAAATTTTATAGTGAATAGTAAAATTCATGAAAAATGGCCATAAGGCCATTCTAACTTCACTTTCTTTAGAAACTAAGGATCTAGATAGATGTATTGGCTCCTTCTACCCCAAATTCATATGCTGCATCATATGGTTTGGTATTCGGGATTGCGATGTGGACCCGGAAAGCCCCGAACACATATTTGGGCCCATACAGATCAAAGTACGATGAACTAGGGGGTGGGACATACATTTTTGGAACCCTTGGACCATGGGGGACCAGACCCATATGGTCCCACCGGCCAACTTGGAAGTTGGCCGGCGATGCCATCGCCGGTCGGGCGATGCATCGCCGACCGGTGGGGTCGGTTGGTGCTGTTTTTCGGGTGCACACCCTTAAATGGGGTGTACACCCTCCCTAGGTAGCTCCCATCTCATGAAAACCCCTAAATCATACCCCTCCTTCCCAAACAGCCCTCTCCATAGCCCTATTTTCGATTTTCAGCAACCATCTCCAAACTCCGGCGTCCCAAAGCACTTCTAGGTCCCTCCTTGGCCAAAACCGACCACCACCCATCACTTATTGGGTGTTGGCAGCCCCTCTTCTTGAAGATCTCACCATTTGGAGCTCCAAAATCCCCCAAATAGAGCTGAAATCGTGAGGTGCTCCATTCTATCTTTTTGTTTGTATTTTTCCTTGAAACTACAGCCTTGGGAAGCCTGAAGCATCCCTCTACGATGCCTAGATTTCCTTTTCTCAGATTGGGCAGCCGCTTCTTCGCATTTTAGCCGTTTTCCATGGCTTTCGTGGAAGCCATTTTGGGCCTTTTGTCACTCTCATCCATCATATCTTTGATGGGTAAGAGGAAAACCGCAACAGACGAGGCTGGGCCGAGCCGCCCTGCTTGATCGAGAAGACCGCGGGGTGGTGCCGCAAGTTCAAGCACCGCCGCAGGTCCAGCTGTAGTCCTGGAGTGCGGTACAAAGCGGGATTTGGTTCCCCATGCACGCCTTGAACGAACAATTCTTTCGGAGATGCCTCATGGCCAATACACTGATCGCAAAGTATTATTTGAGGTGGACGTAGATGGACGATTGTTCGGCGAGTATCTGTTGTTTGAACGCATTGAAGCTGCGCATTGGGGTCCTATCTTTGAAGCTCACGCTCGTGCTAATGTGAGCACCGTTCGTGCCTTCTATGCTAGCATCCAGATCCTACCTTGGAGCCTTTGCAGTTCAAAATCCCTTTTGGTAGAGATCGGATGGCTACGATCGACGTTCGGTTGATTGCGCGACTTCTCAATGTGCCTCTAGGTGATGTGCATCCTAGTGAGAAGAATCTGAGGACTAGACGTGAACGAGATCGCCGCACCAGGTTTCTGTGGGGTAAGTTGGTTCCATGGCAGCCTAATAATAGCCTCAAGGCGACGTACATGTCTGAGGATTTGCGCCTGCTGCATCATATCTGCACGTTCAATGTTTATCCCAGGTCGACGAACCGCATTGAATGTACACGTCTTATGGTCGATTTCTTATTTCTAGTGGCCCAGGGAGAGAACGTATGTATGGCCACTTTCATCTTACGGCAGATAGTTCTCATAGCCAGGTCGAGAAGAACATCCGAATCGCTTCCCTTTGGCCGACTTATTTGCAAGATTGCGCTTGAGTTTGCCTATAGACTTGGGCCGAAATTGCCCGTATCGATTCACACCATCGATGAGTCGACAATGGTCAAGATGAAGATTGGGTCACAATACCGTGAAAATCAACTTGAAAGGGATAGTGGGGATGACTTTGATGATGAGGAAGATCAAAGCGAAGAAGAACCTAGAGCAGAGGTTCAGGAAGAAGCTCAGGAAGAAGCAGAAGAGGAGGCTCAGGATACTGATGAGAGCCCTCCTCCTTCTGCGCAGGCTACTATCGACTATCGCATTGCTCGGATGGAGGAGAGTCAGACCGCGTTGCGAATGGAACTCCAAGAACTTCGCGCAGAAGTCGCTGATGCCAAGGCCGTTACAAAGAAGAAATTTGGCAAGGTGACTCGTACCTTGAAGGCGATCCTGTGTTGCTTACAGGATAAGGGTGCTCCTCCTCCGTCACCAGACTCTGACTAGCGATGCGATCTTTGATGTTGTTATCAGTAGTTAGTCATTTCCTGTTTTATGTGTGTAAGCCTGTTAGGGCTAGTGCTTTGCTTATGTTGCTGTTGTTTAACTGTCTTAATTTCCATGTAATTCTCGTCATGATGCTTGTAAGGATATATCCCTTGTATTGTGACAATTTTGGTTAAATGAAATGCATGGAATGCCTTTGACTCTCTATGTGAATGATTGTGGTGTATTTGTGCAATTGAGACTGACAAGGTTGCGCCCTATTTTGAATATAGGGAATGCCACCTAAGACTGCGCGGAGCACGGTTCGGCTTGCATTGTCAGAGCATATGGATCAGACTCCTTCGCAGTCTGGCACCCATGCGGACCCTGCTGTGGGCCCGATTCCTGAGGCGGTTCGATCGTCTCAGCCTACCGCTGGTCCTACAGATGGACCACCGCCATTTACGCCATCAGTCAGAGAGCCACATCGCGCATCTACTTCCACACCGCATCCGCCACAGCCTGCTCCACCCCCTGACAGATTCGAGCAGATGATGGCTATGATGCTACAGCAGCAGCAGCTTCTGACCACCATAGTGGGGACTTTAGCCCAGGGTGGGGGTGCGACTACATCTACTCCACCTGCACCACCTGCGCATCCAGCTGAGGATGCCTATACATACGCCCAGGATGAGGGCATGGCTCATCCTGCGCTGCCTACTTTCCCTGCGGGGAATCCTGCCGACACACGGGGCCTTTTGGAGCGATTTCAGTGCTTGCGGCCTCCTACTTTCACGGGTTCTCACAGACCCGAGGAGGCTGAGTACTGGCTCGACCGAGTGTCGAAGATTCTACGGATGTTGCACTGCACCGAGGCTGAGCAGGTAGAGCTGGCTACCTTCCTGTTTGAGAGAGAGGCCAGTATGTGGTGGGATAGCGTACTGCGGACCGTTGCCGCAGACTTTGTATGGACGTGGGCAGCATTTGAGTTTCGCTTCCATGAGAAGTATTATCCCCAGACCTACAGGCACGACAGGGAGAATGAGTTTCTCCGTCTCAGACAGGCAGCGATGACAGTTACCGAGTATGAGCATCGGTTCACAGAGTTGGGCAGGTACGTCCCGACGATCCTAGCTGATGAGCAGATGCGCATACGGAGCTTTTTGGAGGGCTTGCGACCGGATATTCGGTCGAAGATATGCTGTGTTAGTTTTCCCTCCTATGCGGAGTTGATTCACATGTCCATGCGGGCAGAGCAGGACGTGGATCGACTTGCGCGATCTCGAGGTCCGGCTACTTCTAGGCCACGACCGGATTTGCCAGACAGGCCCTTCGCGGGCAAGAGGCCTCGCATTGATCCTCCTACTAGGACTACGACGCCTGTACCACCGTTTCGGCGCCCTGATTTGACATGTACATACTGTGGGAGGACAGGCCACTTGGCGCAGAGCTACTTTTCGAGGATGCGGGACAGTGGGTTCTCGCCACCGCAGAAGATTGATCGTGTATGTCCACAGGCGATATCAGCACCGCCTATACGGTCAGCTCCTGCGCATCCTTCTTTCAGACCTCCGGTATCGCAGATTAGACAGCCTCCACGGCCCTTGACACAGCGGCCGAATCGGCCACAGTAGGCTCGGGTTCATGCATTGACAGCTGAGGCAGCTGCGACGCCGACTTTTCAGCATTCAGCCTTCGAGGTTACGACCCATATCGGAGGTACTCCCGTTCTTGTCATGGTGAACACTGGTTCCATGATTTCTTTGATATCGCGTGCCGTAGTCAGACGTCTTGGGTTACAGACTATCACTATGGATAGCGTGCGAGTCTTTGCAGCTCATGGGGATTATTCGGATGTCACCCAGATGTGTGAGGGTTGTTTGGTTGATCTGGGAGGCAGGACGATGACTCTTGATCTGGTCGTCGATCCCTCGTTCGTTTATCTCGACATCATTCTTGTCATGGATTGGTTGACTGCAGCGAGAGCCGAGATTGACTGCGAGACTCGTATAGTCACAGCGTACGAGCCTGAGGGTGCATCCTTCATATTTCCAGTGCGGGTAAATCTTCCTTTCCGCATTCTTAGCTACGCCACTCTATTGCGCGACGCTGGTGCCCAGGTACTTGAGCAGACGCCAGTTGTTTCTGAGTTCGGGGATCTGTTAAGGAAGATCCCTGGTTTGCCGCCCCGACGTGAGATCGATTTCACTATCGATCTGGTTCCTGGTTCTACACCCGTTTCACTGCCGACGTATCACATGGCACCATGTGAGATGGAGGAGTTGAGGACGCAGATTGATGGTCTGCTAGAGCTTGGCCTTATACGGCCTAGCGTGTCTCCTTGGGGAGCACCGGTCTTGTTCGTGAAGAAGAAGGATGGTTCGATGCGATTGTGTATTGATTATCGCAGGCTGAACCAGCTCACGGTGAAGAACAAGTACCCTTTGCCCAGGATCGATGACTTGTTTGATCAGTTGAGAGGAGCGCAGTACTTCTCGAAGATTGATCTTCAGTCAGGTTATCATCAGCTGCGCATCAGAGATGAGGACGTGCAGAAGACAGCATTCAGGACCAGTTTTGGCCACTACGAGTTCCTCGTGATGTCGTTCGGTCTCACGAACGCACTGGCCGTGTTCATGGATCTGATGAACCGGGTATTTCGGCCTTTCCTCTATCGATTCGTCGTTGTCTTCATTGACGATATTTTGGTGTACTCTAGGAGTCGAGAGGAGCATGAGGAGCACTTGCGTTTGGTCCTTGATACGCTCAGACGGCATCAGTTGTTCGCACAGTATAAGAAGTGCGACTTCTGGAAGCAGGAGGTGAAGTTTCTGGGACACGTGGTGTCCAAGGATGGCATGGCAGTTGACCTATCTAAGGTAGCTGCGGTGCAGGACTGGTAGCAGCCTGGTTCTGTCACTGAGGTGAGGAGTTTCTTGGGTCTCGCTGGTTACTATCGGCGCTTCATTCAGGACTTCTCGAAGATCGCGAGACCCTTATCTCAGTTGACACGGAAGGACGTGAAGTTCGCCTAGAATGATAAGGCGGAGTCAGCTTTTCAGGAGCTGAAGGATAGACTTACGTCCGCCCCTGTGCTAGTATTGCTAGAGCAAGGGGTTAGATACACTATATACACTGACGCGTCTAGCGTTGGTTTGGGTTGTGTCCTTATGCAGAGGGACAGGGTAATTTCGTATGCCTCGAGACAATTAAGGAAGCACGAGGAGAATTACCCTACACACGACCTAGAATTGGCAGCCGTTATATTCGCACTGAGACTCTGGAGACATTACCTCTACGGAGAGGAGTTCGAGCTCTTTTGCGACCACAAGAGCCTCAAATACATATTCACGCAGCGAGACTTGAATATGAGGCAGCGGCGATGGATGGAGACGTTGAAGGACTTCAAGTTTTAAGTCTCTTACCATCCTGGGAAGGCGAACCTTGTGGCTGATGCATTGAGCCGCAAGAAGGCGATAGAGTTTGCGGCTCCGCTGATGGTTGCCGAGTGGGATATGGTTGAGTTTTTGCGAGACTTTGAGCAGAAACTCACCGTAGAGGAGCCATTTGAGTTCATCGCACACATACAGGTGCGATCTCAGATTGATGACCGAGTTATCGAGGCGCAGAGGGACGATGTGCATCTTACTGAGCTTCGAGAGCAGGCCAGTGATGATGCTGACGCCGACTGACGAGTTGGTATGGATGGGGGCTTACGTTACCGTGGCCGCCTATGCGTCCCAGATGTCCCTGACTTGAGACGAGAGATTCTCGAGGCTGCACATTCTACTAGACTCGCAATGCATCCAGGCAGTACGAAGATGTATCGTGACGTGAAGAGGACGTATTGGTGGGAAGGTATGAAGACCCACATAGCTGAGTTCGTGTCCCGTTGTCTCACTTGTCAGCAGGTGAAGGCAGAGCATCGCTGACCACCTGGACTTTTGCAGCCTATGCCGATTGCAGAGTGGAAGTGGGATTTCATTTCCATGGACTTCATTTCTGGGTTGCCGAAGACGAGGAAGGGACATGATTCCATTTGGGTGATCGTCGACCGATTGACGAAGTCGGCGCACTTCCTACCGATCAGAGTTACGAACTCTGCAGACGAGCTGGCTAGATTGTACATCAGAGAGATCGTGCGTCTGCATGGAGTTCCATTGGAGATCGTGTCGGACAGAGACACGCGGTTCACTTCTATTTTCTGGACTAGCATTCAGGAGGCTATGGGTGTGAAGTTGAAGTTCAGTACTGCCTTCCACCCACAGACGGACGGACAGACGGAGCGAGTGAACCAGATCCTGGAGGACATGTTGCGAGCTTGCGCATTGGACTTCAAGGACAGTTGGGATGACTGTCTTGCATATGCGGAGTTTGCGTACAATAATAGCTTCCAGGCGAGTATCGGCATGGCACCTTATGAGGCGCTGTATGGGCGACCTTGTCGCGCACCGCATTGCTGGTTAGAGGTCGGTGAGCGTAGCTTGATTGGCCCAGAGTTGGTGCAGGCGACGTCAGAGAAGATTGATATTATTCGACGTCGGCTTCTTACAGCACAGAGCAGACAGAAGAGCTACGCCGATACGAGACGGAGGCCACTAGAGTTCACAGTTGGGGTCACGTGTTTTTACGAGTTTCCCCTATGAAGGGAGTCCTTCGGTTCGGGAAGAAGGGGAAGCTGGCACCGCGATTCATTGGTCCATTCCAGATCCTCGATCGTGTGGGAGCAGTGGCTTACCGATTGGCTTTACCCACGCCCCTCGCGAGCGTCCACAACGTATTTCATGTTTCTATGCTGAAGAAGTACGTTGCTGATCCTTCCCATATCATCTGATGGGAGCAGGTGCAGTTAGGAGAGGATGTTACTTATATCCTGCGACCGACACGCATCTTAGACAGGAAGGAGCAGGTACTGCGTAGCAAGGTGATTCCCCTTGTGAAGGTACTATGGACGCATCACTCTGAGGAGGAGGCTACTTGGGAGATAGAAGCCGAGATCAGAAAGAACTACCCACAGCTTCTCGAGGAGTACGAAAAGGTACAAATTTCGAGGATGAAATTATTTGTTAAGGGGGGTAGATTGTAACGCCTGTGAAAAATCCGTACTTGGGCTCGAGTACCAACTCGACCCGAAATCGCGTAGAATTAATTTCCATGGAAATTAAGCGTAAGTTAGCTAGCGCAACGCTAGAGTAGCTGGGAAATAGTCCCTGATCACTTTAAATACGTTCTGCAAGACCCAAATCGAGTAGAACAAACGACTCTACAATACTTTAAAACCTCGGATCAAACTCTAAGCAGGTTTGTTCTCTGGACCACATTGAACTTTTGTATTGGATTTAGACCGCGTGTCGAAGGTCCGATACCTCCTATCTTAGACCGTTAGAACCGCCCAGCTGGACTTGACAATCATCTCGAAAATCAAGTCAAACCGATAATCACAGACTATTTCGTTGAACCCGGACTGAAGCGACCGCGAATAGGGACGGATTTGGAATTTCAAATTCAAATCTGACACACGACTTGACGCGTCAGTATTAAGCGTTCTGACCGTCAGAATTCATCCAGTTACACCCTCGGATCAGGAAAAATTTCTATTTATTATCATGAGACTTTCAGCCCTGATCTACGTGCGGTGACCACTGAACTGAAACTGGTCCGCCACGTGCGATCTGCGAACCCTGCCAGACTGAAAACTTAATACGAGCTACATCTGGTACACATGAGCTTAAGTCCGATCGCAATCGACCAGGGGACCACCAGAAAGCAGTTTTTGAACCGAAACAGCCCCGAAATGGATAGGCACTAAGTAAACTTCATTCCGGAGTCTATTTTCGGCGTTTTTAAGCTTATAAAAGGGGTTGAAACCCTCATTTCCCTCTCCCATCCGAAAATTGCAACCCTAGGAGAAAAGGAGAGAGAGTTTGAGAGAGAGATTGGAAGGAATTTTTCCCGCTTCCGAGCCGCCGATTGCTGCTACTTCAGCACTTCTTCCCAATCACCTGGCTGGTGATTTCTCCACTTTTTCAGGTATAAAATAACCCTAGAACTTGCTGATTTAGGGCTTACCTAGATTCATAGCATGTTAGCTAATGTATTCCATAAATCAGGTTCTCCTACTGCCATAAACGAAACGTACACGCTCCGTTCAAAATCCCGCAACTGTAAGAGACTAGTGAGGATTTTAGACGCTTTGATTGACGGTTTACAACGCTTTCAATGTCGTTTAATAGTAGATTATCGACGGCATCGCCGTTTGACATGTACAACATGCTCTCCATTTCCTGTTTCGTAAATTAACGAAGAATATGAGATTTAGGGCATTTTAGTCATTTATAGGAAGTACGGTCTACATGCATATTTTGCTGACGTGATTGACATGGTTTGTTGTCGCATTAGGGAGTTAGGAATGCTTGCATAATTGGTTTGGCGAAGAGATTCGCCTAGTTGCGTACTTTGGGTCGACATATTATATGTAGACTTAAGTGTGTAGTGTATGTGTTTGTATAAATGCTTGTATTAGTATGTATTGAATTAAATGATGTTATGTAGTAGTTTGAGATTGATTTCTTGATTAATATGCTGACCTAAATGATTTCCTACATGTTGACCTTATGCATGATTGCATTACATGCATGGAATGTATGTGGTTGAAGATTTGCTTAAGTTGAATATTATAACATGTGTTAACATGCTCACATGATCATATTTCAATTCCAATACCTTTGCATATGTTGCTAATGTGATTCCATAGATGTGTGGGACTTGACTTAGTCCAGGCAGTCGGTAACCGAGCGAATTCATGGCTGACTGGTCATAGCCACGAACGACGCATCGATGAACGTGATTCGTGTTTAGGGTTGGTGGCAGTGGTTAGGCCACGCGAAGTGTTTTACGCACTTCATGTCGTTCGACTTGAGATGCGATCGCGCTAGTCGAGCCCGTCAAGTAACCCGACTGGCCGATGTATGTTCACCTTGTATGTGTCATAACTGCTTGAACCTAGGGTACTGAACTTACCATTGTAAACCCTGTTAACCATGGTACCTTGATCCACGAAGACTCATAAGCCAGGCATGGTGGTATGGGACACCGTGGTCGAGCTATCGGCCTACGCTGGGGCCACAAACCTCCCCTAGTGACCAGTGAGCACCTAGACTCGTGAGCAGATTATGGTGGTATGGGACACTATATTCTAGCTGTCGGCCTACACTGATCAGGCGACGAGCCCTTTGTAGTGACCGCGAGCGTATTCTCAGTCCACGGGAGGCGACGACCCTTCCGTTGCAGTAGAGTACGGTAGGCCTGTATTGATAAGGTGATGGGGGAGCGGTGCAACGAGTGCGAGCAACAGCCCTGGCAGCCCTTGCAGTGACCTACGAAATATACATTGTATGAAATTACTAGGAGTGACGACCCTAGACAGGATCTGTGTTGGGATTGATACAAGGAAAGTACCTTAGTTTCCCAATCCTGCTGTTTGAATGGACTAATAACAACTTGGAAATCATATCACCATAGCATTGCATGTGCCTGGAAGATGTAGAGCACTTTAGGGAGTGTGGCATGCCACGGTCGTAAGATGTTGCCGCATGAGGGTGATCGTCGGTGAGGGCATACATCACGTCATATCATCTTGCATTAATAACAGTATTAGGATTGTCTGATTTACTGCTTTACTATTATCGCGTGATTGAATTGTGAACATGCTAATCTTTGCTCTATGATTCCACTGAGTTGATCACTCATTCCCACGTTCCGGGATGGTGTTTGCAACACCCACCAGACCCTGTTGTAGATGCAGGTGAGGACGAGATCCAGGAGGTGGAGCCAGAGATCGACGAGGACTAGGATGAGTTCTCGTATATGCAGTATCACGACGGCTTTCCGTAGGCGACCTGGATCGAGGGGACTTCAGTGGGACTATTTTGAACATTATTCTTTTGTTTATGTACATGTATATGAGACTCAGAGATGTAGTCATACTTTGGAGACAGATGAGATTTACTTTGTTTTTCCATACAGTGATATATATATTGTTTAGTCTTCCGCTTGCTTTTATCACTGGATCTGAAGTATGAATTGCAGTTTTGGTATAGTTTTACTCATGTGAATGCTTTAAATCAGACAACAATGAATCATAACCATTTTTGTTGCATAAGTGACGGTTTGAAACTCGGGAGTTGAGTTTATACACGACCCCCGATTTTCAGGGTGTTACATGTGGTGATGTTGTTTTGTGACTTGGTTATGCTTGTCGTTATGCTCCATTACAAAAAAAAATTCATTCTGAAAATCATCCTTATAGGATCCCAGGATCGGAATCTGGCATTTGATTGTCAGGAGCCGAGAATGGGGCACTACGGAGGCTGTCGGCACCGAATTCGACAATCGGGATTCATGTGAATCCGATTTTCGGATTTGGGGCGTGACAAAGCTTCTCCTCAAATCAGGTCTTGCTTTGTTCATATCGGGTATATCCTTAGAAGACTGTAAAAAATTATTTTGTTCTCATCTGCTTGCTGACCATTCTTTTTTATGCCTGAACAAAGTTAGTTTAAGCGTAAAGCTCCCTCTGCAGCCGAGCTAGCTAAGAAGAAGCAGGCCGGATTTGAAGAAGAGGGTTGTTGCCCCCTCTACGGCTGGTCAGTCGGGTGTGGCTAGTAACCCCACCACCATTTCTGTTACTGCTCTTCAGACTTGTCAACGGTCCCAGGGGGTGTTGGGGTCGTCGCGGGAGCAGCCTCCGTTACTGAGGCCCAACCTTCCGAGGTTCAGGTGTGTAACGCCCTGAAAATCGGGGGTCAAACAGGGGCCCAACTCTCGAGTTCCAACACATCACTTATGCAACATAGATACTGATGATTGAATGTTGTCCGTATTAGTGCATTAAACATGAATATGATTATATCAAAACAACGCATCATACTCCAGAGATAATTAAATTTTGTAAGTGAAAGACTGTGATAGATATATAAAGTATATAAACTGATATAAGTATCCAAAGTGTGAACATGTTACCAGGTTAAGTATATACATGTATACTCCAAAAATGATCAAAATGAATATACATGGGTGTTCCAAAAGTACAATAAAACAACAACAAAAGGGGGTCTAATCAGCATCCCTGTAACCCCGCCTATCAAATCATTGTCTACATAAACCCGCTTGATAGCTGCATGTAGGAGAACTCCTCCTCGTCATCGTAAAAGTTTGGCTCTACCTCGAAAGCATCGTTATCATCTGCATCTACAATAGGGTATGATTGGTGTTTAAAGCATCGTCCCAGAACGTGGGAGTGAGTGATTAACTCAGTGGAACTATGAAGCAAAGGTTAACACGTTATCAATTCAGTCAAGCAGTAATGATAAAGCAATTCAACAAGCATTCCTAAGTACTTTGGTTAATGCAAGGATGATATGTATTAATGATGCATGCCCTCGCATGTACTCCCTCTGTGAACTTCATATCATGATCGCGGCGTTCACCCCTTCCTCTGTGCTCAACTCCAACGCCAAAGGCACATGCAATGCGGTGCATGAACGTGATTACCAAGTTCTTATTTAGGCCTTTTCATATAGTAGGATTGGGAAGCTAAGACACCTCCCTTTATATCACATACCCCAAACATTGATCCATCTAGGGTCGTCAATCCTAGGAGTCACATACGATAGGCAGTTTCTAGGTCGCTACGGAGAGGCTCTGTAACACCTTGAATTTTTACCAACCTGGGATTAGACGTCCTTAGGCAATGGGTCAACCATAACACCTTGGTAACCTCTCAGAACCCACTTCCAAAGCCAAAGAAATCACTTAGGATTAATTTCTTTAGAAATTAAGCGTAAGTTAGCTAGCGCTACGCTAGAGTAGCTGCGAAATTGTCCCTGATCACTTTAAATACGTTCTGCAAGATCCAAAACTTGTAGAATCAATGACGCTATAATACCCTGAAACCTAGGATTAAACTCTAAACCCATTTGCTCTTAGGAACCCTTTGAAACTTTGTATTGGATCTAGACCGCGTGTTGAAAGTCCGATAACTACAATCTTAGACGGTTATGACCGCTTAGCTGGACTTGACAATCGTTTCGAAAATCAAGCCCAACCGACGTTCAGAGGTTATTTCATTGAGCCTGGAGTGAAGAGAGTGAGAAATGGGTTAGATTTAGAAATTTTAATCCAAATCTGGCACGTGACTTGGCGCATTATTATTAAGCGTTCTGACCGTCCGAATTCAGCCAAATTACACCCTCGGATCAGGAAAAATTTCTCTTTCATATCATGAGACTTGTAGACCTGATTTAGGTCCGATGACCGCTGAATTGAAATTGGACCGCCACGTGCGATCTGTGAACTTTACCGGTCTGAAAACTTGATGTGTGCTAGATCCAGTATCCATGAGCTTAAGTCCGACCGCGTTCGGCCAGGGGACCTCCCGAAACACTCTTTTGGATCGAAAATGTCCCGATTTGGTTATAACTCAAGTATACTTTGTTCCCAAGTCTGTTTTGGTGAAGTTTTAGCCTATATAAGGGCTTAAAACCCTCTCATATCTCTCCCATATGAATTTGGATAAAACCCTAGATTGAGAGAGAGAGAAAGTGAGAGTTTGTGAGAGAGTGTGGGAAAGAATTCCCACCACTTGCTGCAGCGTTTGCACGTATCGAAGCACTGCACTCCAATCACTTTCCCGGTGATTCCAACGCACTCCTAGGTAAGAAAAATCCTAAACCACTTGCTGATTTAGGGGTTCCTTTGATTCAATAGCGAAGAAGCTTATGTAACTTGTGTATTAGGTCGCCGCTACGCTGTTGACGAAGCGTTTTTGTTCCGTTCGAAACGATACACGTCTAGGACAAAAGGTGAGGATTTTAGATGCTTTGATTGACTGATTTCAAAGCTTTCACTGTCGTTTAATAGTAGATTATCGACAACAACGCCGTTTGACATGTACAATGTGTTGTCCATTTTTTGTTTCATAAACGTACGGTAAATATGAGATTTAGGGTATTTTAGGCATTTATAGAAAATACTGTATACGTCCGTATTTTACTGAAATGCTTGACATGTAAATTCATCGTATTATGATATTATGTATGCGTGTATAATCTGTTTGGCGTAGTGATTCGCCCTAATGCGCACTTTGGGTAGACATACGCTATGTAGACTAAAGTGTGTAGACTAAGTGTTTGTATAAATGTTTGTATTAGTATGTATTGAGTAAATGGTGTTGTAAATTAGTTTTGAGAATGAATTCTCAATCCACATGATGTTGTATATGATTTCCTACATGTTTGCTATATGAATTGATTTCCTTATATGTATGGAATACATGTGTTGGTTGATTGCTTACATTGTATGTTATAACATGTGTTAACATACTTGTATGGTTTATATTCATTTCTGTTACTCTCATATGTGTACTGATGTTGATATGCAAATGCTTGGGGCTATGACCTAGTCCAGGCAGTCGGTAACGGATTGAATTCGTGGTTGGCTTCTCTTTGTCACGAAGGACGCGCCGATGAACGCTAGTCGTGTTTTGGGTTGGCGGCAGTGGTTAGGCCACACGAAGTGTTTCATGCACTTCATGTCGTTTAGCTTGAGATGAGCTCGTACTAGTCGAGCCCGTCAAGTAACCCGACTGGCCATTGTATGTTCACCATGTATGAGTCATAACTGCTTGAACCTTGGGTACTGAACTTACCATTGAAAACCCTGTCAACCATGGTACCTTGATCCATAAAGACTCATGAGCCGGGCATGGTGGTATGGGACACCGCGGTCGAGCTGTCGGCCTACACTGGGGCCACAAACCTCCCTATAGTAACCAGTGAACACCCTACTCTGAGCAGATTATGGTGGTATGGGACACTATATTCTTGTTGTCGGCCTACACTGATCAGGCAACGAGCCCTTTGTAGTGACCTTGAGTTTATCCTGACACCGCATGGGGGCGACGAGTCCTGATGCAGTCTTAAGGATAATTAGGCCTGTATTGATAAGGTGATGGGGGAGAGGTGCAACGAGTGTGAGCAACAGCCCTGGTAGCCCTTGCAGCGACCTACAAATATAACATCGTATGAGATTAGTAGGAGTGACGGCCCTAGACAGGATCTGTGTTTGGATTGATATAAGCAAGGTACCCTAGTTTCCCAATCCTGCTGTATGAAAAGGACTAATAACAACTCGGTAATCATTATCCATATCGCATTGTATGTGCCTGTAAGATGTGGAGCACTGCGGGAAGAAAGCATGCCGCGGACGTAGATGGTGCCGCATGAGGGAGTATGTCGGTGAGGGCATCCATCATGTCATTTCATGTATACATTAACAGCAGTATCTAGGAATGTTTGATTGTTTGCTTTGCTATTAACGCGTGACTGATTTGATAACATGCTAATCTTTGCTCTATTCTCCCACTGAGTTAATTACTCACTCCCACGTTACGGGATGGTGTTCCGGACACACACCAGACCCTTTTGTAATTGCAGATGATGGCGCGGCCTGCGAGGCAGAGCCGGACTTGATGATGATGATGAGGATCCCTCCTTTATGCGTGTTCTGATCGACGGGATTACAGGGAGGTTGAGTAGATGCCTTGACACTTGTCATTTTATATTTTTGGAGCACTCATGTATATTCTTTTCTTTCTAGTTTTGGAGTATACATGTATTTAATTAACTTGGTAACCTATTCACACTCTGGAGACTTACAATCAATTATATATTTTATGTATTTATCAGTCTTCCGCTTGCTCATTTAACTGTCTCTGGAGTATGATATGCTGTTTTGGCTCAGTCTCAATCTTGTTTAATGTCATTCTACAGACAACATGCATTTATCATTATCTATGTTGCATAAGTGACGTTCTGGAACTCGGGAGTTGGGTTTCTACCCGACCCTCCGATTTTCGGGGTGTTACAGGCTCGTCACCTCAGCACAGGCTTGATTTATACTCTAGTTTACTATGGAAAGGCTCGTCACCTCAACGTAGTTTCTAGTGTATACTCGAGGTCACTATGGGCTCGTCACCTGATCATAAGCTGACAGCTCGAATACAGTGTCCCATACCACCGTATTTGGCTCACGAGTCTGGGTTACTTACCGGACACTACGGGGAGGCTCGTCGCCCCAGTGTAGGCCGATAGCACGACCACGGTATCTCATACCACCATGCCTGACTCATGAGTCTTAGCGGATCGAGGTACCAAGGTTAAACGGGTTTTTACTAGTGATTTTGGTACCCTATATTCAAGCAGTAGTGTCCATACATGTTGAACACACATTAGGCCAATCGAGTTGCTTGATAAGCTCGACTGGTATGAACGTACGTTGAGTTGATCGACATGGAGCGCATAAGCACTCCGCGTGGCCTAACCACTGTCGACTAACAACGTATGACTCGAAATCCTCGAACTTATCCGGTGGGGCGAAACGACCTCAGCCACTAACTCAGAAATCATTATTGATTGCCTGGACTACATCGTAGCCCCAAACACACTCCAAATGACAGTATATGCATGTAGTAGCCAAAAATAGCATGCGAGAACTAAAATCAAATATAAATCTTACTTTAAGAAATTCGACAAAATACATACTACACACGTACTGTACATAAGCATTTCATCCTTAAGTCGCATAATAGTAAGATAGGTTACATAAAGGATACTATGACCATAGATAGAAGAATTGAGAATCTCATCTCAACACCCTCATTACATGCATTTAAACAAGCATTTTCACATTCAGACATTTTATCAAACACTTAGGCTACACATCTCATATACATATAATTAAGTAGTTATAACAGGTATTATATCAATCCCTTTACAAGGGGTTCACCATACATACAACAATCATGCATTTTTAGTCAATGAACACACTAAGCATAAATCATAATTCCATACTCACTTAAACATTTCAACAAACACATGGAATGCATTAAAATCAACATACCCTACATATATACGTAATATATGGAAAACGTCGTATCTACGCAAATGTGATAGCATTTAAGTCAGTCATAAATCAGTACTAACATTGAAAGCTTTGAAAACCATAACCTAAACATTTATAATCCGCATCTTTCACCGATAGACTCGTAACAAACTCAATTTAAACCCTAAGTCTTTGTTTACAGCACGATGGCAACCTATAGCATGAAATAGGTTAGCTATTTTACCATTTCCTCT
Organism: Magnolia kwangsiensis; assembly: GCA_037074715.1. Taxonomy (NCBI): domain Eukaryota; kingdom Viridiplantae; phylum Streptophyta; class Magnoliopsida; order Magnoliales; family Magnoliaceae; genus Magnolia; species Magnolia kwangsiensis. The sequence continues at coordinate 87,785,767 of CM073571.1, read as the reverse complement.
ATTTGAATATCTAAACTAGATTACGGTTAGGATTTCTTACCCAAGTACGGAGTCGGAATCACTGGAATAGTGATACAGAAGCAGTGGTTAAGCACGTGGAGTGATGGGATTGAATCCCAGGAATAAACTCAAACTCTCTCACTCACTATCTCTCTTTCCTTCTCTTTTTTCTCTCTCTAGAGTTTAGAAATTCGTATGTGAAGGGAGAGAGAGGGTTTAAGGCCTTTATATAGGCCTAGAACTGATGGGAATAGCCCCAGGGCCATGATATACTTAGCTTATAACCAAAGACTGGCCGTTTCGGTCCAACGGAGCTATTTTAGAGGCTCCTTTTCTACATGCAGTCGGACTTAAGCTCCCTGACATTGGATCTAGGTCAGGTTAAGATCTCAGCCCGATCGGATCAGTGGATCGACTGTGAGGGACCTGTTTCAGTTCAACGGTCACCGATACTCTATCAGGGTCACAAGTACACTGACCTAGGTTGGAAATTTTCCCTGATCCGAGGGTGTAATTGGGTCAGAATCTGATGGTCTAAATCCTTAGATTCGGCCTGCAAGAGAATGACTCAATTCATTTAAGTTTCAGTTCATTTCCTAAAGATATTCGCGTTTCTCACACACTTCACTCCGGGCTCAAGTTGTGCATTTTTGGATACCTTTAGGACTTGATTTCTGAGATGGTTGTCAAGTCCAGCAAGACAGTCCTAACTGTATAGTTTTGGGATAATCGGACTTTCGACGCGCGGTCTAGGTCTGATACGAAGTTTCATGGTGCTCCCGAGAGCAACTGGGTTTTGAGATTGATCCTAGATTTCTAGGTAATGTAGCGTTAACGATTCTAATGATTTTGGGTTTTGTGATTTGTATAGAAAGTGGTTCAAGCTAATTCTACTGATTTTTCAGTTTAGTACTTAACTAAATCATGCCCTAATTACGACAGAACAGAGTCCTAAGGCAGTTCTACGTCCAAGGACATCCATCACCAAGTTGGGAAAAATTTGGGCTGTTATAAGGTGACTTATGGTTGTGAGGCTCAATCCTCCTCACCTCAGGCGGATAGTCCAGCTGGTGGCTGAGGTGATGAGGTTTTGGGGTCCCTCAAATCGACCACTTTCACGATAGAGGGCCTCATGCCTTAAATAGCTTGGCATGTTCCAAATGCTGAATTTACCAGGGTGATGAACTTGCCTCCAGTAGCTGTCATGGGCTAGTTGGCAACACTTTTCTACAGGGTAGGTCATTTCTTTCATAATGGTCGTCCTTCATTACTAAGTCATTTTTATTACCTCCTAATGTAGATCTATTTTTATTTCACCCCCTCCCTTTTAAATGTTTGTCGCGAAATATTGTGCAGCGAGATGGAGTGCATAGTGGTGGAGGCAGCTCTAATATAGAAGAGAGTCAAATTTGATTAGCTCCTCTCGAAGGTCTTTATTCTGAAGGCCCAATTGGAGGGGGCAAGGACCGAGCTAGAAGTGTCGAAGTCGCTTCTTAAGGATGCTTAGGAGAAGGGTGCTCAGTGGAAATCCGAGTTGGGCGAGTTGAGATACAACTTCGATGTGAAGATGAAGGAGGCCCGGGTAGATATTCTGGTGGCTCAGGCGATGGTCGTGGAGGATTTCAAGGCCTCCAAGGAGTGGGAGGAAGAGAGGGATGCACTTTATAGTGTCGGGTACGACAAGTGCCTCGAGGATGTTATGAGGGCATATCCTGAGCTCGACATATCCCATTTCGCGGATTGCTCTACTGAAGACCCGACTCCACCAGAGGTTGAGGGCTTGCCTTCCGAGCAGCCTAATCCAGCTGAGCCCTGAACTCCTTTTCTGTTTTTATATTTTTGGCTTCTTTTTCACTTGCTTTTATTATGTACTCCTTTTATATCAACGAAAAAGAAGGTATTTTTTGTAGTAACTGTGTGGGTTTTTAAGTAGATTTCTTAGATCTACTTATCACTTTGCTAGTACATCAGTTGAATGAGATCTCAGGAGTTGTCTATTGAATCATTTCCTTTACTGGGGGATTCTTGCTTTTGCTCGTTGGATAATTGAGCTGCAATGGTCCTTCTATAGATGGCTTAGTAGTTTTGTTGTTACGCTCTAAACTCGAAAACCGGGCTCACAAAATTCTTAATCATCGAATCCGGTGCCGATAGCCTTCGTAGTATCCCATTATCGGCTCCCAGCACCCATTTGCCAGATTCTGATCCTGGGATCCTACAAGGAGGATTTTTAATATGAATTTTTTTAGGGAGCATAACAATAAGCATAACCAAGTCACGAAAACATCATCACCACATATCCACTAATAAAATCATTCGAGTACAATGCTGAAAGGGAAATACTGTAACGCCTTGAAAATCGAGGGTCAAGCAAAAGCTCAGCTCCCAAGTTTCAACGCATCACTTATGCAACATAGATAATGATGATTGAATATTGTCCATATTAGTGCATTAATCATGAATGAAATTATACCAAATCAGTAAATCATACTCTAGAGGTAGTTAAATTACGCAAGCGGAAGACTGTGATAAATATATAGAGCATATAAGTGATTGTAAGTCTTCAAAGTATGATCATCACTAGGTTAAATAAATACAAGTGTAACTCCAAAGATACAAAAAAATGATAAATTGTAATGTCATCTATCCATATCCCTGTAGCCCCGATTTGTAACTCCAGGTATACATAGACCCGTCAGAGAGTTGCATGTAGGAGAACTCATCGTCATAGAAGGTAGGCTCCATCTCACAAGCCTCAACATTACCTGAAACTAAAACAGGGTCTGATTGGCATTTTAAAACACCATCCCAGAACATGGGAGTGAGTGATCAACTCAGTGGAGCTATAAAGCAAAGGTTAACATGTTATCAATTCAGTCAAGCAATATGATAAAGCAGTACAACAATCATATCCTAAGTACTCTTGTTAATGCAGGAATGGTATGTTGTAATGATGTATGCCCGCACCTACACTCCCTCCATGACATCATCTCACGATCGCTGCATGCACTCCTTCCTCTGTGCTCAACTTCAACGCCAAAGGCACATGCAATGTGGTGTATGTGCGTGATTAACCGAGTTGTTAATTAAGCATATTCATACAACAAGATTGGAAAGTTAAGGTACCACACTTTATATTATTGACCCAAATAATGATCCATCTAGGGTTGTCAATCCTAGTTATTCACATACGATAGGCAAGTTCAGGTCACTACCACCAACGCCCTACCAACCGGCAGTCTATTTTTGAAGGCTCGTCACCAACCCGATTGGGGACCACAGCAGGCTGCACCGGGGTAGGCCAATTTGATACTCGAGGTCACTCCACTAATGCCCTACTAATTGACAGTCTATTTTTGAAGGCTCGTCACTAACTCGTCTAGGGACCACAGCCAGGTTGCTCCAGTGTAGGTCGACAGCTCGAATAGAGTGTCCCATACCATCGTATTTGGCTCACGAGTTTGGGTTGCTCACCGGTCACTACGGGGAGGCTCGTCGCCCCTACGTAGGCAGATAGTTCGACCACGGTGTCCCATGCCACCATGCCCGGCTCATGAGTCTTAGCGGATCATAGTACCATGGTTGAAACGGGTCTTTACATTGGTAAGGGGTACCTTAGGTTCAAGCAGTAGTGTCTATACATGGTAAACACACAATAGGTAAATCGGATTACTTGACAGGTTCGATTAGTATGAGCATACACTGAATTGATCGACATGGAGCACTAACCATTGTCGACAATCATCGTACGACTCGGATTCACCAAACGCATCAAATATGGTGAGTTAGCTCGACCACTCAAACAGAAATTGTTATCGATTTCCTGGACTACGTCGTAGTCCCAATCACAGTTAAATGCAAGAAGCAAGCATACACGATAATCATACGACATTTAACAACCAATTCCAACGCAAATATCATTTGAGCATATTATTCAACACATATAACATGATATTCTGCATATACATTTTCTACACAAAACATGCACTTGAAATTAAAGCTACATGAAGAAAAGTACACATATAGCTAAGGTAGTCGAGAATCCTATCTCAACAACCCTTGTAAATACACGCATCAACCAATTACTCATACAAGCATTTTGTCAAACACTTAGACTACATCTTACACATGTGTAATATACTAGTTTCAACAGACATTAGGGCAAATCCTTTTACAATGGAGTTGCCACTCATACAACGATCATATATTCTCAATTTACAAGCATGACAAGCACAAATCATATTTCCATAGTCGTTTAGACATTTCAACAAACACATAGAACGCATTATACTCAACATAGTTTATATTTATATGTAATATATGGAAAACATCATATCTAAGCACATGTGATACCAATCAAGTCAGTCATAAACCATTACTGATATTGTAAGCCTTGAAAACCATAACCTAAACATTTATAGTCCACACCTTTCACTGGTAAACTCGTAACGAACTCACTTTAAACCCTAAGTCTTTGTCTACAACATAACGACAACTTATAGCATAAAATAGGTTAGTAACCGTACCTTTTACTCTATTTAAATCCCTAAAATAGATTAGGGCTAGGATTTCTTACCTAAGAACGGAGTCGGAATTGCTGGAATAGCGATACAGACCGGGTGGTTAAGCACGTGGAGTGGCAGGGAAAGATCCTAGGAATAGTCTCTCACTTTCTCTCTCTTCCCTTCTCTCTTTGCTCTCTTCTCTCTCCTAGGGTTTTATAAATTCGTATGGAATGAGAGAGAGAGGGTTTAAGGCCCTTATATAGGCCAAAAACTATTGAAATGGCCCCAAGGCCATGGTATACTTAGGTTATAGCCAAAGATTGGCCATTTCGGTCCAACGGAGCTGTTTTGGAGGCCCTTTTTCTAGATGCGGTCGGACTTAAGATCTCTGACATTGAATCTAGGTCAGGTTAAGATCTCGGCCCGATCGGATCAGTGAATCGACCGCGGGGGACCAGTTTCAGTTCAATGGTCACCAGTACTCGATCAGGGCCATAAGTGTACTGACATGTGTTGAAAATTTTTTCTGATCCGAGGGTAAAATGGGGTCAAAATCTGACGATCTGAATCCTTAGATTTGGCATGCAAGCGAATGACTTAATTTACTTAAGTTTTAGTTCATTTTCTAAAGATATTTGTGTTTCTCACACACTTCGCTCCGGGCTCAAGTTGTGTGTTTCTGGATATCTTTAGGACTTAATTTTCGAGATGGTTGTTAAGTCCAGCAAGGCAGTCATAACCATATAGTTTCACGGTAATCGAATTTTCGACGCGCGGTCCAGGTTCGATATGAAGTTTCAATGTCCTCCTGAGAGCAACTGGGTTTAGAGATTGATCCCATGTTTTTAGGTGATGTAGTGTGAGCGATCCTACTGATTTTGGGTCTTACAATTCATATTTAAAGCTATCTAAGCTAATTTGACAGGTGATTTCGTTTAGCACTTAGTAAATTTTCGTCTAATTCCTAAAAGATTTGGTTCTTAATGATTTCTGCCTAAGGTGGTACTCGGGTCCTTGTACGGATTTTTTCGAGATGTTACAATCTACTCCCCTTAAAGAACAATTTCATCACCGAAATTGCCTAAGGGTAATCAGTAAAAGTTTTTATTATTTTATTTGCTTAGTTCTGTTGGTTTCAGGTTTATATACGTGTTAGGGTATGTAATAACTACATCATCATAGCTCATATTGGTCTACCCCCCTTAAAAGTTTCTACCTTTGAGGTTTGAAGATAAATGTTCAAATCATTATTATTGTGTTAAGTGTTTAATGATACAGTTTACCTAAGGGTGGTATAATCTACCCTTTATGATTGAGCTAATACGGAAAGACAGTTGTGGTAGGCTCAAATTCGATATGTCGATTGTCTGCCTGACCAGGGTAGACAACGTTGTATCCCTTCCTAATCCTAATGGATCCTGGTCTTTTGCTCGATCAAAGCAGTGAGTCCTTTAGTAATCACCCAGGATTGAGAATTGAGTTAAGCCGCGAATGCCTCATAGGGATATAGTTCTGAAATTCTGAAATTTGACTATCCTAATTATTTAAGGAGTATTATAGTTCATTAAGAGGTTCAAGTCTCATGTTTATGAGGTTATCCTTCGGGTCTCTTTCAACGAGAGTTCTCATTTAACCTATGTTTAACTTGGTGGATAATAAGTTCTTCCATGGTGCTCATAGTCAAAAGGCTATATTAGAAGGGTTTTTAATCTCCTAAAATTATATTTGTATGTCACCATTTCGATCATACGGCTAGGGGGTTATGGGCAAATTGTACTTCGATTTCATTAACTTCAAGAGGGAAGGAAGAGTCGAGAGTTCTAAATTATTTTAGAAGTTTGGAATGTTAGTGACATAAGGCCACGAGAAAGGAAAGAAGAGGGACATCTCCTCGACACAGTATGAACCTTCAATCTACAAGGGATAAGAAACTCATAATATTTTACTGTAGTCCACCTCTAACATGAGCTTACAGAGTATTAAACTATAAAACTCAAACCTACCCGAGGGTCCTAATTTACTTGTATAAAAATAACTAAAAATATATATATATCATTACATATAATCAAATTTAATCACAGAATAATTCATAGTATAATTATAAATAATTTCTAAATAGGCACCACATACTAAACTTTAATATGAAAAGATATGACCAGACTATTGGTAACTCGAAGTTGTAGAAATTTTTCGTTTCGACCCTTCTATCATTTATAACATATTTGTCACCTCTAGCTACCATATTATATATATATATATATATATATATATATATATATATATATATATATATATATATATATATATTATATTAATCCATTGTTAGACCTATTCTTTCATATGAATTGGTTTAATAGACCCAGCTCTAGCTACCATATTATATATATATATATATATATATATATATATATATATATATATATATATATATATTATATTAATCCATTGTTAGACCTATTGTTTCATATGAATTGGTTTAATAGACCCAGTGTCTACTAATAGGAATACAAGTGTACCTTGAATGTGAGTAGCAACCTCAAAGGCCAAAGGTGCTGCAGTTGCTAACTTAGGTGTTTTAGCTGCAAGTGTATGCACACAGGCTTTGTTGAGGATAATTTGGTTACGCTGTCATAGGTCGTTGAGGTGACCTATTTCGGGGTACAGATAGTTGGTAAAGTGGCTGTGCTAGTATTGCAGATCGTGAAGGTGGAGTCGTTATAACACGTGGTGGCTGACGGTCGGTCTTCTGAGGTGGTGTGACACCGTTGTCTTTTAACTTAGTAAAACAAAAGGGGTCAGTGTGTCCCCCTTTGTTGTAATATGTACACCAACGACCCGTTTGTCTCTGATGGGTCAGCGGAGACATGGGCCTAGGAGGCAAGTCTAGATGTGGCCTCTTACCTAAGATTGGCCGGTGCTGCAATCTGGGCTGAGGCCTCGGGACCATTGGTATATGTGTCTGAGAAACTCTGTCCCTATCTCGTTCAGCTCACAGAGACATGTCAACTAGCTCAGCGTAATTGGGAATGCTAGTACAACACGTATTAGTGCGGATATCGGGCCGCAGCCCATCTGAAAAATGCCGCATTTTCATTGGCGTAACTTCTAGTATCAAAGGAGCGTATTTGGCTAGCTCTGTGAATTTATTCTCATATTCTGACACGGTCATCCCTCCCTGTCGGAGGTGAAGAAACTCACCCTCCTTTTTATTATGGTATGTGATGGAGAAGTACTTCCCATGGAAGCATGTCTCAAATGCATCCCAGGTCCACAAATGTCTTGTGGAAACTGTTTGGAGGATGCTGTCCCACCACAAACTAGCCTCCTTCTCGAACATATAGGTGGCTAGCTCAACTTGTTCTGCCTCATTGCAGTGTAGCGGCTTTAACATCTTAGAGATGCAATCTAGCCAGTAATCAACCTCCTCAGGTCTATGAGTACCTGCAAAAGTGAGAGGACGGAAATGCTGAAAGTGCCTAAAAAGTCAGTTGGTATTCATGTTCTTAGCAGGGTGCATAGGTGATGTAGGCGGAACCAAACTCATATTTTAGGCAAGGGCCCCTGCTATGGTGGTAAAAAACTGTTGCTGTTACTGCTGATGCATCAAGAGCATTATCTGCTCCAACCTAGTAGGAGGAGGAGCCGACTGAGGTGTGTGTGGTGTCAATGTGGATGCACAGTTCTGTTTGGGAACTAGTGGTGTAAAAGGTGTTGGCCCATTAGCAGGACCAGTGGTCGGTTGTGAATCTGGCATCGTCTTAAAGTTCGGGCCTAAGTTAGGGTCCGTGTGGCTATCGCTTTGAGGAGGTGCCCCGTCAAATGATCCACCAAGTGCTAGACACCTAGTGTCCCGAGTAGCTTTTGGAGGCATTCCGTATACACAACATAGGGTGCAACGTGTGTAAGATTAGCATGACATCACTCAATTTCTCAGGCACTCTACACACTTCATAGTGAAAGGAGCTGCATGCATTTCTTTTAACTAAAATTTGTCACAATACATGGGATGTAGTCTTACATGAATCATGACAGAAGATGTATGCGAACTAATCTAAGAAAGATTCCACACCCTAGAACCTACAAACCATTCTACCACATTACTAAGCCTATCAAGGCTATACATAGGAACAGGAAACAAACAACAAAGTAGCCTAAAAGACGAATACATGTACGACTAGTCGTTTGAATCTGTCGATGATGGAGGTGCACCCTTATCCTGGAAACAATACAGGATAGCCTTCAGGGTACGAGATACTTTACTGAATTTTCTCTTTACGAAGGCCTTGTTCTTTTCAAAACCCTATCGCAAGGCAGCTTGACCCTCCTCAAGTCGAGTCAAGTGAGCTTTTGTAGCAGCCCGGTCACTGTCACGCTCTCGTGTAGCAGGAGGAGAGCCCTCATCAATGTCCCGGGCCTCCTCTTCCTCTTCCTCTTCCTGCTCTACTTCTTCCTCTATCTCATTTTCTTCCTCTTCCTCTTCTTCTTCACTTTCCTCAGACCCGTCGCTACTTTTCTCTTCCTCAGACCTAACACGTCGTTGTAACGGCCCAATCTTCATGTTGGCGAGTGTGACATCATTTATAAAGTGAATCAGCACCACCTCATCAGGGCAAAGTCTGTAGCCGAACTCGTAAGCGAGCTTGCATATGAGCTAGCCAAAGGTAAGTGTAGTAGCCGTCCTAGTAGAACGGGCGGCCATGACTATCTCATGTAGGATTAAGTAGGTAAGCACAAGTTATCTCCCTGCTTGATACGGTACAAGAAGTCTACCATCAAGCGTGTGCAGTCAGTGCGGTTACTCCACCTGGGATACACATTGTATGTGAATATATGGTGGAGTAGTCAGAAATCAGAAGTTATCTTAATCGCTGAGAGGCAAGTGCCTCGGTTGCTCCAGTGGACCAGGCGGCCGTAAAGGTATCGCGTGCGGTGATCTCTTTCACGCGCACTCTTGAAATACTTCTCATCAGCATGCGCCTCACCACGCGGTATCCCTAAGACCTGAGCTATCAAACCGACATCGACTACTGCTTCCCACCTTGCCACGGGAATCTTGAACTGCAAAGGCTTTAGTGATGGGTCCCGTATATGGGTATAGAAGGCTCGGACAGTGTCCACAGTTGCACATGACTTGCCTTCAAATACAGGCCCCCATCTGACATCCGACAGGTGGTCCATCAACAGATATAGCCCAAACAGCTTCTCCTCTACATGTGCTTCGAAGAGAACCCTATGACCCTCAAATTTACCATGTGCAATGCCAGGCTGTGGAGCTCTCTCAATGGGAACCTAGGGATCGCGCTCCTGCTTCATCCTCAGCTCTTGTGTGGCACTCATACTTGGCCCTAGGCCGATCTCTTCCTTGGATGTGTTGGGCAGTTAGGCCCAGCTTCATCCACGGGAGCCCTCTTCTTTCCTATGAGGGAAAGAAATGTGGAGAGAGAAAATGGCAGCCACAAGCTCAAAAAGAGCCATGGGAACCAAATAGCCTTATGATAAAGGTAAATTTGGAGACTTTTTGAAAAATGAGACACAAAGCTATGAACTTTATGCCCAAACGTGTAGGGAAGAGGGGAAATAGGAGTTGTAGAAGATAGGTTTTTGTTTTCCTTTGAAGAGGATGAAGGAAAGGGAGTAGGGGGGTGACGAAAATGAAAAAGATGGTAGAATGGAGGGAGATTTGAGAGAGAAAGAGAAGGTTTTAAGGGATTTAGACATCTTGGAGTGGTGTGGGGGAGGGAAATGAAGCATAAAAGGGATATGGAAAAGGTCCCACATGATTTTGTGGACCCCACAACCCTCCACACACGTCGGCCCGCTGGCCAAAATCGGGGATACATCCTCGATTTGAGGATGCCATCCCCGGTCGTTGGATAGTTGGGAGATGCCACCCTAATTTGGGGATGCTATCCCCCCTCGGGGATACCAGATGTGCGTGGGACCCACCTCGGATCCCTCTGATTTGAGTCATTTGGGCCCCCGAGTCCGTTTGAAGCATTTTTGGGTCCCATCGCGCGTATATTCACACTCTTCCGATTCTTTGAGTGCAAAATGCACCAAATCCTCTCCTAAAATTATTGATTAACGGTTTATAAGGAATTTGGAGCCATCTCACGTGATCACCGAGGCCTACGGGCCTGGTTTCAATGTTCAATTTCGATCACTTTCTTCAATTGGTGAAACTAGGCATCCTATTACTGTTTCTACGTTTTATCACCCCCATCTAAGTCAAAATACATCAGGTACATCGTGTTACCCTAACCCAGGTCTAGTTTAATCTAAATCATGCTCTGATATCAACTTATAACACCCTGAAAATTGGAGGTCGAACAAAAGCTTAGCTCCTAAGTTCCAACGCATCACTTATGCAACATAGATAATGATGATTGAATGTTGTCCATATTAATGCATTAATCATGAATAAGATTATACCAAATTAGTATATCATACTCCAGAGACAGTTAAATTACGTAAGTGGAAGACTGTGATAAATATATAGAGTATATAAGTGATTGTAAGTCTTCAGAGTATGGACGTCACCAGGTTAAATAAATACAAGTGTAACTCTAAAGATACAAAAAAATAATAAAGTGTAATGTCATTGTAAGACCCATATCTTAGACCGTACCGTTTCGTAGGCTTCCACGGTCTTCCTGATCGAATTTCGGCAACCTTCGACCCTTAACTGGTATTTACGCGCGACCCTGAGTCGTATGCCGTTAACCAGAGTCACTCAACCTGAGACTTGTATCATAGCAACCGCGCCGTCACCACAGTTCTGATGCCGTGACTTGCACACCATCCGATACCCTGGTCAGGAGATGTGGGCCCATGTTCGGTGCAAGGAAAACACCGTGTACAAATTCTGAGAGAATCTCTACAACTTATCACATCCATCAATCCCATCATGTCATGTACATGTCAAGTACACATTACCTTTCACCCATTCCCAAGCAACCCCAAAGTCAAAAGTTTCTTATACAAGCCCATACTTTTCTTGCACCATTTGCCACAAAAGTCAAAAAGTTCTTACACCCATCACTCACTACATCCATCACTCCATCACCCATCACTCTCTCACTCTCTCTCTCTCTCTCTCTCTTTACAACCCTCTCTCTCATTTTCATTTCTCAAAAAAAACTCCCTTTCTCATGCAAGAAAGCATCACATGTCCAAGCCTCTCCAATCCCTCCCAAGCAACAAGTGTGGCCCACCTTTCCTACCCCTTCATCTCCCATCTCAACTATCCAAACCTCATCTCCTCTGTTGGAATCGAAGCTAAGGAGCTAAGGAAGCTAAGGGAGCAAGAAGATTAAATGAGTGGGTGCTTCTATAAGCTAGTTTTTCATGCTTTCATGATGGGGCAAGTGGGGCATACCGATCAATAGTTTGGATCTCACTTGGGACCCTAAGATGTGGCTGATGGCCCACTTTGATCATCATGATCATTCCATGATGGGGCCAATCTCCATGGACCTCATCATGATGTTTACTTTCTAGTTGATAAGGGTTATCTAGACCTTTCATTTTGGTGGAGAAGGAATCTTCACTATCGATCTTTGATTTGGTAAGGCCCACATGTATTGGGACCCACTTGATGTATGATTGATTACAAGTGAGGGCCCATAATGTCAAGGTCCCTCCATCACGCGTGTTCCACTCTCTCTCTCTTTCTCCCTCTCTTTTTCATTTTTTTCTTTCCTTGTGTTAATATGGTCATGTGGCCCATCAGGATGGACCCCACCATGGGGCAGGTATTTTATCCAAGCCATTTATAAGTGGGGCCCACTTTAAATGTGTTGTACCCACACCATCCATCATTTGCTGGCCCACCTAAGTAGGGCCCACCTCAATGCATGTGCAATGCCAAACCATCCAGCATCTAGGGACGCTAGACAAAGGGGAAAAATATAAATATTAGCTTGTTTCCAAGTTTATGGGGTGGCCCACTCATATAGGCCCCACCTGGATGTATATATTCAATCCACGCTGTCCATTCCTTTACCAAGTTCATTTTAGGCGTTGAGCCGAAAGATGGGGCCAATCTGACTTTCGGGTAGGCCATAACATGGCAAACAACGGGTTTACCATTGAAATATCCCCTTGTCGTTTCTATACCCCAAAATATATTGAATATTGGGCTTGTTTAGCTTGTCTCGAGCTATGGGAAGCAATGGCGGGGTTGGATTCTTCCTATGCGGGCCCCACAGTCAAAAAACCTCTGAAAATAAGTTTTTTTTTTAAAAAATATATATGGCAGCAGACGCTGCTGTTGCCAGAGGCACAGGCATCACCTACCATGTGGAGGGTAGGTGATCGTGTAGGCAAGGACCCACGGCTCCAGCTGTGGGCCCCACCATGACGCTTATTTGTCATACAAACTGTTTATTTGATAGGCCCCTCCCTGAAGTGGGGCCCCCTCCAAAGATCAGGTCGATCTGACGTTCAGGAGGCCCACATCATAGGAAACAATGGTGATTGAACGGCTACCATTGGACTCATTTAGGTGTCCAGAAGCTTTGGACTGATATGAAATTTGTTTTTACTCTTCGTCCAGGTCTCTGTGACCGTATGGACAGATTGGATGGAGTATACACAGTAGGGTGGGCCCCACGTGGGACCCATAATAATGTATGTGTTTTATTCACACCGTACACCATGGTACATGTGTTTTCACCACACCGTCCAGGGCTGGATGGTTGGACCCCAACGATGCAGGTGTTCTCTCCATGCCGCCCATTTATATGGGACCCACCTTGATGTAGGTGCCGTATCCAATCTGTCGATCCATTTTAAAGCTCATTTTATGGCATGAGTTAAAGAATGATCTAGATCCATAGTTCAAGTGGACCCCACCTTGGCATGTTATGAGGCCCATGTTATGAGGCCCATTTGATGTATTTTTAGCCCATGGTTGAGGCCTACTTTAATATATATAAGGCTTATGTTATGAGGCCCATTTGATGTATTTATGGCCCGTGGTTGAGGCCCACTTTGATATATATAAGGCCCATGTTATGAGGCCCATTCGATGTATTCGTGGCCCATGGTTGAGGCCTACTTTTATATATATATAAGGCCCATGTTATGAGGCCCATTCGATGTATTTGTAGCCCGTGGTTGAGGCTCACTTTGATATATATATATACATAATATATATATATATATATATATATATATATATATATATATATATATAAGGCCCATATGATATGGTCCATTTGATATATTTAAGGCCCAATGGGATGTTCCTAAGGTCCATTACAATGTGTGATCCCAACATAGTTTATGTAATGATGTTTACGACGGGCTATGCCTTGGGAGCAATGATGGTTTGATGTCCACATTGCAAGTATAATGTTGGTTAAATGTCCACATTACGACTCTGCCTAGGGCCCATTGATAGGCCTGTACTTGTTATGTGTAGGCCTTCTAGGCCATCTGCGTTGTAAGGATAGAGCATTACTTTATAACATGTTTAGTAAAGTTCCATGATTCATGATCATACACATCATATGTATGCTTGATATGAGAAGTGACTGATCATAGCATATGCCTTCGGGCAGATTGTTTAAGGGCTCCCAGATAGGCGATGTTGCCCTATATGAGTGCACGATACACCCAGGATTGCTGCATGATTGGATAGTGTGATTCATGCATTCGTATTGTGTGACCTAGTTACTGTACGCCCTAGCAACATCAGGGTAGTAGCCTCCACAGGCGTATCGTGATTGGTAGGATTGGATATAAGAAATCTTGTTCTACATGGGGTGCTATAGATATCCCTGGGTGAAAGTCCCTAAACCCTTATGGTACCAAGAGGTTGCTCCAATATTTAGATCGAGTGGGTACAGGAGCGCCAAGTGCCGATTACCAGGAGGCCGTGCTTTCCACTGTGTCGTGGTCAGTTGGAAGGGGGTGCAGCCTTACCCACCCGAGAGGAGGGGACAAAGCTAGGCTGAGTTTGACCAGCTCAAGGAATGGGTCCACTATCGACGAGCCGAGCTCGATATTGGCAGGAAGATAGTGAGGTTTCTTCAACTTACCTTATTGCGCGTGATGGGGCGACGATCTAGTTTAGAGTGTATTAGACCTCGGTGATATTCCAGAATCGAACTGTATCGATATGTGGACTTAGATGAGGATTTGTATGCTTGAGTTGTATTTCGCATCACATGGCCTTGGTATGGTCGACATCATTCATACCTTACATCGTACGGCCTTAGTACGACCAATAATATTCATGGATCCTTCAACATTTTCTGCATTATTCTGATATTGTATTACTACCTTGCGCACACACTTTCACCACCCTTTAAGCTTTTCATAAGCTTATGCATGACTGTTGTGTGCAGGTGAGTTGGGGTGCAGCAGCGCTAAGGCAGGAGCGCTTTGTAGATCATCTTGGAGTTTTTGTTCATCATCATTATATTTTCCTTTATACTCATTGTACTTATAAAGTTTTTGATCATAGTGAAAATGTAATGGAGTTTTTGATTGTTGTTTGTGGGTTACGCCTTTGGTTATGCTTATCACAAATCAAATTGATGTTAAAAATCCTCTTCGTAGCATCTTAGGATCAGAACCTGGTGAATGGGCGCCGAGAATGGGGTTCTACGGAGGCTGTCGGCATTAGATTCGGCAATCAGAAATTTTGTGAGCCCGGTTTCCAAGTTTGGGGTGTGACAGTCATCTATCCATATCCCTGTAGCCCCGATTCACAACTCCAGGTCTACATAGACCCGTCAGAGAGTTGCATGTAGGAGAACTTCTCCTCGTCGTTATAGAAGGCAGGCTCTCTCTCACAAGCCTCAACATTATCTGAAAGTAAAATAGGGTCTGGTTCGTGTTTTAAAACACTGTCCCAGAACGTGGGAGTAAGTAATCAACTCAATGGAGCTATAAGACAAAGGTTAACATATTATCAATTCAGTCACGCAGTAATGATAAAGCAGTACAACAATCATATCCTAAGTACTCTTATTAATGAGGGAATGATATGCTGTAATGATGCATGCCCTCGCCTATACTCCCTTTGGGACATCATCTCACGATTGCGGCATGCACCCCTTCCTCTGTGCTCAACTCTAACGCCAAAGGCATATGCAATGCGGTGCATGTGCGTGATTAGCCAAGTTCTTAATTAAGCATATTCATACAATAAGATTGAGAAGCTAAGGTACCACCCTTTATATCATTGACCGAAACGATGATCCATCTTAGGTCGTCAATACTAGTTATTCACATACGATAGGCAAGCTCAGGTGACTACCACCAACACTTTACCAACTGGCAGTCTATTTTTGAAGGCTCGTTACCAACCCGACTAGAGACCACAGCCAGGTTACACCGGGGTAGGCCTATTTCATACCTGAGGTCACTCCACTAACGCCTTACTAACTGGCAGTCTATTTTCGAAGGCTCGTCACCAACCCGACTGAGGATCACAGCCAGGCTGCACCAGTGTAGGCCGACAGCTCGAATACAGTGTCCTATACTACCATATTCGGCTCACGAGTTTGGGTTACTCATTGGTCACTAGGGAAGGCTCGTCGCCCCAGCTTAGGTCGACAGCTCGATCACGGTGTCCCATACCACCATGCTCGGCTTATGAGTCTTAGCGGATCGTAGTACCATGGTTGAAACAAGTCTTTACATTGGTAAGGGGTACCTTAGGTTCAAGCAGTAGTGTCCATACATGGTAAACACAAAATAGGCAAATCAGGTTTCTTGACAAGTTCGATTGGTACGAGTGTACGTTGAATTAATTGACATGGAGCCCTAACCACTGTCGACAATCATCGTACGACTCGAATTCACAGAACGCATCAAATGTGATGAGACTAGCTCAACCACTCAAACAGGAATTGTTGCCGATTGCCTGGACTACGTCGTAGTCCCAATCACAGTCAAATGCAAGAAGCAAGCATACATGATGATCATACAGTATATAACAACCAATTCCAACGTAAATATCATTTGAGCATACTATTCAACACATATAATATGATATTCTACATATACATTTGCTACACAAAACATGCACTTAAAATTAAAGATACATGAAGAAAAGTATACATATAACTAAGGTAGTCAAGAATCCTATTTCAACAATCCTCGTAAATACAACGAATCAACCAATTACTCATATAGGCATTTTGTCAAACACTTAGACTACATATTACACATGCATGTAATATACTAGTTTCAACAGAGATTAGGACAAATCCTTTCACAAAGGAGCTGCCACTCATATAACGATCATATAGTCTCAATTTACAAGCATGGCAAGCACAAATCATATTTCCATAGTCGTTCAGACATTTCAACAAACACAGAACACATTATACTCAACATAGTTTATATCTGTACTAATATATGGAAAACATCATATCTAAGCACATGTGACAACATTCAAGTCAGTCATAAACTATTATTGACATTGAAAGCCTTGAAAACTATAACCTAAATATTTATAGTTTGCACCTTTCGCTGGTAGACTCGTAACGACTCAGTTTAAACCCTAAGTCTTTATCTACAGCATAATGACAACCTTTAACATGGAATAGGTTAACAACAACACCTTTTACTCTATTTAAATCCCTAAAACAGATTAGGGCTAGGATTTCTTACCTAAGAACGGAGTCAATCTCCGAAATAGTGATACAGACCTGGTGGTTAAGCACGTGGAGTAGCAGGGAAAGATCCCAAGAATAGTCTCCCACTTTCTCTCTCTTCCCTTCTTTCTCCTAGGGTTTTGTAAATTCGTATGGAATGGTAAAGAGAGGTTTAAGGTCCTTATATATGTCCAGAACTAATGGAAATGGCCCCAGGGCCATGGTATACTTAAGTTATAGCCAAAGACTGGCCATTTCAGTCCAACGGAGCTATTCTGGAGGCCCTTTTTCTACATGTGGTCAGACTTAAGCTCTCTGACATTGGATCTAGGTCAGGTTAAGATCTCGGCTTGATCAGATCAGTGGATCGGCCGCGGGGGACTAGTTTTAATTCAACGGTTACCGGTACTCGATCAGGGCCACAAGTGTACTGACATGTGTTGAAAATTTTTCCTGATCCGAGGGTAAAATTGGGTCAAAATTTTATGGTCTGAATCCTTAGATTTGGCCTGCAAGCAAACGAATCAATTTACTTAAGTTTCAGTTCATTTCCTAAAGATATTCGAGTTTCTCACACACTTCGCTCTAGGCTCAGGTTGTGCGTTTCTAGATACCTTTAGGACTTAATTTCTGAGATGGTTTTCAAGTCCAGAAAGACGGTCATAACCATATAGTTCCACGGTAATCGGACTTTCGACGCGCGTTCCAGGTCCGATATGAAGTTTCAATGTGCTCCTGAGAGTAACTGGGTTTAGAGATTGATCCCAGTTTTTAGGCGATGTGGCATCAGCGATCCTACTGATTTTGGGTCTTGTAGTTCGTATTTAAAGCTATCCAAGCTAATTCAACATGTGATTTAGTTTAGCACTTGGTAAATTTTTGTCTAATTCCTAAAGGATTTGGTCCTTAGTGATTTCTGCCTCAGGTGGTACTCGGGTCCTTGTACGAATTTTTTCGGGACGTTACAAATACATATATGAAACAAAAAATCTAAAGCTCTAGCACACGCTCCTTTCTCAATGCTGTTGCAACCTAACGTTACTTGCACACAACGGTCGTGCATAAGCTTATAAGAAGCTTAGATGGTGGTGAATGTGTGTGCAATGCACATGCCAAACATATAAATATCAGAGTAAGCAGAAAATACTGGCAAGTCCATAATCATTTGACCACAAGGACATAATAAACCAAATATCATATGCTGAGGATGCAATGTAATATGTAAATCCTGATGAGTCCATGAATATGTGGGACCAGGTTCTACCTTCATTGTGTGCGGCCAACCACTGGTAGCTCGCCCAGGCCCACTAGGCCTCGCCCACATCAACGTCCTCCCATGTATGTCTGCCCACATGTGACCACAATGACAGGGCATCACAATATGTCATATGCACAGGATGTAATGTAGTATGCAATGCAAAAGAAATGATAAAGATGAAGTGTGTAGTCAGGATGATAGTATGTGGTATCGCAAGCTGTGGAGTTTATCACAAGAGATTTCTATCCAAACCAGTCCCATACCTAAATTTGTATAGTTAGACTCAATGTGATAAATTTTTAATCTCAGGTTGGTCACACGTCCAACCAAAATCTTAGCTATTGCGAAGGTACACATAATAATTTGGTTGCGCACCACCAGCTCGAGTGGATAGTGAATGAATAAATGAATGAGTCAAATGCTAAGTACGCAACTCCTCTCAGTAAGTCCACATAGCAGTACCGTACATATCTGGGATCATCACCAGGGTCTAGTACACTCCGCACTGGTTGTTGTCCTCCCTGACCGCATAGCCCAACAAGTGAAAAAGACCTTACTACCTGCCTGGCCAGTAGTCTGCCAATATATATTTGGCTCGCCAATAGCGGACTCATTTTCGAGCTGGTCAAACTCAGCCTAGCTTTACCCCCTACCCTTAGGTGGATAAGGCCACATCACATTCTAACCAACCCCGACTTAGTGGGAGATGGGGCCTACTGGTATTCGGTACTAAGGCACTCATGTATTCACTCGGTCTAGACATTGGATCATTCCCTAACCACGGGGGTTTAGGTACTTTTACTCAAGGACATCCAACGTGCCTAAGAGCTACAACCAAATATTTTCGATGTCCTATTTGGCCATTCACTGTCAGGCTCAAAACTAGGAAATCGGGCTCACAAAATTCTCGATCGCCGAATCCGGTGCTAACAGCCTCCGTAGTGCCCCATTCTCAGCTCCCGACACCATACGTCAGATTCTAATCCTGGGATCCTATAAGGAGAATTTTTCATCGTACATTTATTTCGTAAGAAGCATAACCACAAGTTTACCCAAATCACAAAGGCAACATAATCATTACATATCCACTAATATAAATAGTTGAATACAGTTCTGAAAGAAAAATACATATATCAAAAATTAAAGCTCCAGAATACAGCTGCACACTCCAAGCTCTACGCTGTTGCGACCTAATGCTACCTACACGCATCTATCGTGTATAAGCTTATAGAAAGCTTAGAGGGTGGTGTAAGTGTGTGCACAAGGTAAGCGTCAAGTATGCAATATCAGAACAATGCGAAAATATGTTGGTAAGTCTAAAAATATAATAAACCAATATCATATACTGAGGAAGCAATGTAATATGTGGTGTAAATAAAATGGCCAAGCTAGAGTGTGAAGTCGGGATGATAGTACGTAGTATCGCAGGCTATGAGGTCCATCATAAGGGACTTCTATCTAAACTAGTCCCATACCTAAATTTGGATAGATAGACTCAATGTGGTAAACTCCTGACCTCAGGTTGGTCACACACCCCCATCGAAATCCTAGCTATTATGAAGATACATATAACAATTAGTTATGCACCACTAGCCTGAGTGGATAGTGAATAAATGAGTATGCAACTCCTGCTCAATAAGTCCACATATTAGTACCATACATCTCTGGGATCATCACCGGAGTCTAATACACTCTACACTAACTTGCAGCCCGTATCCGAGCACACAACTGGGTAAGTGGAAGAGACCTCACTATTCGTTTGCCAATATCGGGCCCGGCTTGTCGATAACGGACTCATTCCTCAAGCTGGTCAAATTCAACTAGATATTGCCCCCTCACTTAGGCGGGTAAGGTTATACCCCCTCTAAATCGACCATGACATAGTGGGAGATGCGACCTACTGGTATACAACCCTCATGCGCTTATATATATTCACTCAGTCAAAACGTTGGGGCATCTCCTGGCCACAGAGGTTTAGAGATTTTCACTCAAGGACATCTATGACAGTCGTATGCTAGAATCAAATATTTTTAATGTCTTATCTGACCATCCATGACATGCTTGTGGAGATCACGACCCTGATGTCGCTAGGGATTATGGTGGTCATAACAGAAAATGCGAGATGCGTGTGTTATACCATCCAGTTATGCAGCAATCCTTCACATATCATGTGCTCATGCGCGTAACTCCTCCTTATGACATATGCAATGGTCAACCACATCTCATAACAAACATGCAGGCGATGCTTATGGGCATGTATCATGATGTTACGCTGTCACATACTCATAATCAGTATCGATGATCGGCACCGATAATCGACATCGATAATCAGCCTTGATAATCGACATCGATGATCAACATTAGCCTTGATAATTGACATTGATAATTAGCATCAATAATCACCACTAATAATCGGCCTCGATAATCGGTATTAATGAGAATTGGCCTATAAGACCCGTATCCTAGCCCGTACCATTCTAAATGCCTCTGCGGTCCTCCCGGTCAAAGACCCTCGACTTGTATCCGATGTTTGTGAGCGATCCTAATCCAAGTCCTACATATCAGAGTCAGCTCGACTCGAGACTTATACTAGTGCGACCGTGCTATCGCCACGGTTCCGATGTCGCGTCTCCAACGCCGATGCGATACTTAGGCCAAGAGATGTGGGCCTGTGTTCAATTTGAGGAAAACGCTGCTTGTTACAATTTCGAGAGAGTCTCTACAACATGTCACATCAACAATCAAAGTACAACCCATCAGTCCATCCCATCCCCAAGTACAACCACCCTCCCCAAAAGTTAACACTTTCTCTTACACAAGTACACATCCATCACTCACCCATCACACCCCATCACTCACCCATCCCTCGCTCTCTCTTACAACTCCCTCTCTCATTCTCCAAGCAACCTAACTGTCCAAGCTCTCCATGAGAAGAGCTTGGTGTGGCCCATCTTCTTACCCCTACATCTTTCATCCTAACCCTACATACTTCATCATCCTCCGTCAAAGTTGAAGCCAAGGAGCTAGGGATTCCATCAGACTAAGAAGATCGAATGGTGGGTGATTTATTATTTGATTTGTGATTTAAGGGCCCACATATGTGGGACCCATCTTGATGTATGTGTTGTATCAAGAGGGACCCATAGTGGCGGGGTCCCTTCGCTACTCTGATCTCCATCTCTTTCTCTCTCTCTCTCCCTCTATCTCTCTTTTGTGATGGCTTATGGCCCACCTAATATTTGATCCAGACAATCTACCTGTGGATCCCACTTTGATGGAGTCCAGTGGTTGGTTGGATGATCCAGCACCGCTGGTACTGTCCAGTAGCCCTGGACGAAAGGAAAACACAAATTGCAGCTTGATCCAATGTGGGGCCCACCATCTCAACGTACTGCATCAGCACATGGGACTCACTAGCCTGGAAGTGGATTGGCTAGTGCATCATATGCAACTGCAGTTGCTGACGTTGTGACATCAGTAAGTTTTGGTGGAGCCCACCATGGTGTAGATGAGAAATCCACTCTGTCCAGCAGTTGTGGGACCCACGTGGTATGTGTTATCCCCACACCGTTCATCCATTCATCCATGGGACCCACCTACAGCAGTGGGGACCATCACGTTGTACGTGTACCACGTCCAGGCCATCCATCCAAGGCCTGGACGTTGGCAGATTTAATGTTTAAAATATATATATATATATATATATATATATATATATATATATATATATATATATATATATATATATATAATATAGTACATATATGTATATATTATGTATATGTTGCCATATGGTGGGTCCCACGTGGGAACTGATTGGCTGGGATTCTCTCACCAATAGTATAGCTGTTGTAGTCTGCATTTTTGAGGCATGTATTAATCACAACCGTCCATCCATCTTGCTGTGCTGGACGGTGGAACCCACCATTATATATGTGTCTTATGCACGCCGACTGTCCATCTCCCTGGACATGGCCCCACTTGATGTAGGTGTATTATCCAAATCGTCCCTCAGGATGGTGGACCTTGATGAAGTGTGTGTTATATCCTACACCGTCTAAACATGTCTGGATGGCGCAAAACTGGTTAGATGGGGCTGTAATGTGCCACCCAATAAATGTATATATTTTATATCTAAATCATCCACCCATTAGATGTGGACCCACCACGGCAGCATGTGGGGCCCACCTTGTATTGATGTAGGTGCACACCCAGCCGTCCATTTGTTGTGCTGCTGTTGAAGGACCACTATGATGTATCTGTTCAATTTACGTCGTCTATCATTTTGGCAATGAGCTAGCCCACCCTGTGATGTCTGTATCGAGGTCAATTTTGAATGTCGATTCTAGTGTCGATTTTGATTATCGAGGCCGATTTCGCTTGCCAAGGCTGATTGTCGAGACCTATATGATGTGTATGCAACCTATAGTTGAGGCCCATTGTGACGTGTATTCGACCTGTGTGATGTATGTGCAACCATGTTTAAGGCCTAATGTGATGAATATGAGGTCTATGTGATGAGGTCCATTGTAATGCATTTGAGGGCCAGGTGAGGGAGTCCACTGTAATGTACATGAGGCTCATGTGAGAGGCCCATCGTGATGTGTATTAAGCTCTTGAGTGAGGCCCATGGTGTTGTATATTTGGCCCTTGCGTGAGGCCATGGGTCCACTGTATGTTAGGCTTTATGAGGGCCATGCCTTGGGGCCAATGTTGGTTAGATGTCCACATTATTGAGGTTGATTCTCGATGCCGGTTATTGATACCGATTATGAGTATGTGATAGCATAACATCATGAGACAGGCTCATACGCATTATCTACATGTTTGTTATGAGATGTGGTTGACCATTACATGTCATTGGGTAGGTTGTTAAGAGACTCCATGATATACGGAGGTTTATCTCACATGAGCGTACGGTATGCATAGGATTGATGCATGATTGAATTGTATGACTCATGCATCTTGCATTGTGTGTTGTGATTACTGTATGCCCTAACGACATCAGGGCCATAGCCTCCACAGGCATATCATGGATGGCTAGATGGGACACTGAAAATCTATTATTAGCATTGGGCTGCCATAGATGGCCCTGGGTGAAAATCCCTAAACCCTCTTAGTACCAGAGGATGGCCTAACGTCGAGACCGAGTGGATATATATGAGTGCATGAGGGTTGTATACCGGTAGGCCGCGTCTCCCACTTGGTTATGGTCTGTCGGGTGGGGGTATGACCTTAGCTACCTAAGTGAGGGGGCAATGTTTAAGTTGAGTTTGACTAGCTTGAGAAATGGGTCTGTTATCTACGAGTCGGGCCCGATTTTGACAGATGGATAGTGAGGTCTCTTCCACTTACCCAGTTGTGCGCTTGGATAGGGACGACAAGTTGGCGTAAAGTGTAATAGACCCCGGTGATGATCTGTAACACCCTGAATTTTTGCCAACCTGGAGTTAGACGTCCTTAGGCAATAGGTTAACCATATCACTCTCAAAGATCAATTCTAAAGTCTAGAAATCTCTTTTCAACCCATTTCCTTCAAAATCTCACCTTTCACCACTTCATTCTTCAAAATTCTCCAAGTACTTTTATATTAGACACAATCCTAAAGCTTAAAAGGTGAAGAACTATACTTAAACTAAAACTTACCGTAAATGGTACGTACACGCATAAAATAGGATTTTGACTATGGAATTCTTGGAATCTCATGATGTAGATAGGTTATTTGGATGGATTAGCTTCTTCTACTCCAAAAACATATATTTTACATCGTGTAACTCATTTCGATTAGCAAATGAGACTCGATAAACGCCTCGACGGACTCGTGGGCCCAAACGGCTCAATTCGGAGGGATTCAAGGTGGGTCCCATATGTTTTCGGCATCCCCGGGAGATGGAGATCTCACCCCTGGGGCGATCCCACACCAATTTGGTCAGTGGCCGACGAGGACCTCGCCGACCTCATCCGTACAGCGGTCAGGAAGCCCAGTTTCTGCATTTTTTCTACTCATTTTGTCAAACTTTGAATCTCCTTCGTTATAACTCCGATTTAGGTGATTAAAAAACAAGATTGAAGATAAATGAGTCTAATTTTATATAAAAATATGTGAAAAATATAATAAAATATTTAATATAGTTTAAATTAGGTCATTGTGAGCAACTGTCCGATAATCACTTGTTGGACAGCTGCTACTTCTGGAATGTTTAGAATTTTTTTACAACTTGAAATCTTAAGAAATTTGGTGGAGATAGGGTAAACTTGATGATAAACCACTAAAAAAATAATTAAAATAATATGATAACTAGAAGTGCCCAAAATGGGGCATAGAATGGCCCTAGGACCGTATTCTGCCATAATTAGGCTAGAATTAGGTTAAGTACCAAACTGAATACTCAGTAGAATTAACTTGAACCACTTTAAATTTGAACTACAAGACCCAAAATGAGTAGAACTGCTAATGGTATGTTACCTAGAAACCTAGGATCAATCTCTAAACCTAGTTGCTCTTGGGAGCATCGTGAAACTTCGTATTGGACCTGGACCACATGTTGAAAGTCCGATAGCAATGAACTTAAGCCATTATGATCGCCTAGTTGGACTTGACTATCATCTTAAAAATTAAGTCCAAACGATGTCTTGAGACTGTTTTCTTGAGTTTGGAGTGAAGAGAGTAAGAAAACGAAGATTTTTAAAAAATTAAATATATTTTTAAGTAATCTGGAACGGTTCACTTGCACGTTATTTTTAAGCGTTCTGACCGTTAGATTTTGACCCAAATTCACCCTCGGATCAGGATAGGTGGCCCTTACATGTCATAACACTTGTGGCCTTGATCGAGTTTTGGTGATCGCTGAACTAAAACTGGTCCTCCACGGTCGATCTGGAAACCCGACCGGACTAAAAACTTAGCTTGACCTAGATCCAATATTAGAGAGCTTAAGTTTGACCGCATTTAGTAACAGGACCTCTTGAAGTGCTCCGTTGAGATGAAACCGTTCGTATTTGGACATAACCTAAGTATACCATGACCCTGAGTCTAATTTGGAGAGTTTTGTGCCTATATAAGGACCTTAAACCCTCACTCTCTCATCCCATATGAATTTGGGAAAACGTAGGAGAGAGAAGAGAGAAAAGAGAGAGAAAGTGTGAGAGAAGTGGGAGGATCTTCCTGCTATCCTACCCTGCTATCCTACGTGCTTAACCATCACGATCTAATCACTTTTTCGATGACTCCGGCTTCATTCCTAGGTAGAAAAACCCAAACCCTAACCTTTTTTGAAGCTTAGAATAGTCTAAGTAATGTTGTAGCTAACCTATTTCATGCCTTAGGTAACCTATTCACCGTTGACAAAGACTTATCGTCTGAATCACATCCGTTATGCGTTTTCTGGTTTAAAGTGCGGACTATATACGTTTAAGTTATGGTTTTCAACACTTTCAATGTTAGATAATGATTTATTCTTGCCTAGGATGCTATTTCACATGTACAAAGTGTTGTGCGTTTCGATTTTCAGTTATACGTTAATTATGTTGAATATACTGTATTCCTCGTATTTGTAGAAAATACCGTATACGTATGAAATTCAAATTTGTGCTTGCCATGATTAATTACTATCTAGGTATGCTAGATGCTTGTGTATCAACTTCTAGGTGAACGGATTTGCCTAATACATGTTATATTAACATACATCGTGTATGTTACAATGCATAGCCTAAGTGTTTGTAAAAATGACTAAATGAGTATAAACCTTGCGTTAGTATACGCCATGAATAACCATCATAGCTATGTGATTGTTGTGTAGGTGACAATGCTTTGACGAAAAGACTTGTCCTAATACGTATGCTAACTAATACATACCATGTATGATATAACGTGGATGCTAAGAGTTTGTAAATATGTTTATATGAATAAATACTTGTAAACTGTTCTTTAAATGGGTGTTGAGATAGGATTCTTAGCCACTCTAATGATGTGTATGATTTCCTCCATATACTTTTTCATACTCATTGGTTTTACTTAGAAATGCATAAGTATGGATTCATGTTTATGTTGTACTTCATAACATGCTCAATTGATTGTATGATTTGAATCATTGCTCCATTACTGCCTTGAGTATCTCATATGCTAGATCGTTGTAATTGAATGTGATTGGGGCTATTGTATAGTCCAGGTAATCGGTAACCGTTCTTCAAGTGGTAGTTGAGGATGTTTCGCCACACAGGATATGTTCGACGAACCCGAGTTGTACGTGGGATGTTCGATAGTGGTTAGGCCACACGGAGTGCTTATGCATTCTATGTCGATCAACTCAACGTGCGCTTGGCCTAGTTGAGCTTATCAACTAACCGATTGACCGATATTTGCTCACCATGTTTGGACGCTACTGTTTGAACTTAAGGTACCAAACTTACCATTGGAAAGCCCCTCTAACCTTGGTACCTCGATCCGCTAAGATTCATGAGCCGATTATGGTGGTATGGGATACTATATTCGTGCTGTCGGCCTACTCTGATTGGTGACGAGCCCTTTGTAATGACCAGTGAGCACCAATACTCGTGAGCCGATTATGGTGGTATGAGACACTATATTCGAGCTGTCGGCCTACATTGATTGGTGATGAGCCCTCTGTAGTGACCTCGAGTATATCTTGATAGTGCATAAGGGCGACGAGTCTTGTTGCAGTATTTGGGATATAATTAGGTCTGTATTGATTTGGTGATGGGGGAGTCGTGTAACGATTGCGCGCAACAGCCTTGACAGCCCTTACAGCGACCTAGAACCGTAACATCGTATGAGATTATCTCAGACTGACGACCCGAGAATGGATCACCATTTGGGTAATGATACAAGGGAGTTACCTTAGCTTCTCAATCCTGCTATATGAAAAGGACTAATAAGAACTTGGTAATCATACTCATGACATCGCATTGCATGTGCCATTGGCGTTAGTGTGAGAGCACAGTGGTAGTGATTCATGCCGCGATCGTTAGATGATATCGCATGAGGGAGTTTATGGTGAGGGCATGCATCATTACCTCATATCATTCTTGCATTAACAAGAGTATCTACGACATGTTTGATTGTACTGCTTTATCATTACTGCTTGATTGAATTGATAACATGTTAACCTTTGCTGTATATAGTTTCCACTGAGTTGATCACTCACTTCCACGTTACGGGACGGTGTTGGCCACACCAACCAGTCCCTATTTTAGTTTCAGATGATGACGATGCTTGCGAAGCAGAGTCGAACTTTATGATGATGAGGAGGATTTCTCCTATATGCAGGTCCTGATCGACAGGGTTACAGGGTTACTAATTAGATGCCAATACACTTGGTATTTTACCTTTTATTTAAACACCCATGTGTATTTTTTTCTTTCCATTTTTGGAGTATACATGTATTTAGTTAACCTGGTAACATGTTCACACTCTTGAGACTTACAATCAATTATATATTTTATATATTTATCACAGTCTTCCGCTTGAGAAACTTAACTGTCTCTGGAGTATGATATGCTATTTTGGTCTAATCCCACTCATCTTTTCTGCACTAATATGAACAACATTCATCCATCATTGAAATCTTGCATAAGTGATGTTCTGGAACTCGAGAGTGGAGTTTATGCTCGACCCCTGATTTTCGGGATGTTACATGATCCCAGAGATGAACAGTACTGATATGTGGACTTATTGAGTAGGAGTTGTATACATATTCATTCATCATTCACTATCCACTCGGGTTGGTGGTGTGTAACTATTTGTTACGTGTACCTTTGCAATGGCCACAATTTCGGTTGGGGTGAGCGACTAACCCGAGATCAGGTGTTTACCACATTGAGTTTGACTATCTAAATTTAGGCATGAGACTGGTTTGGATAGAAGTCTCTTGTGGAAGATCCTGTAGCCTGCGATACTACGTACCATCATCCCCACTTCACACTCCTGCATGGTCATTCACACTGCATATTGCATTACATCCGTGGCATATGACATTTTTTGTTGGTCTGTTTCTACACTTATATGACCTAGACGGACTTAGAAGGATATATATATTGCATTGTATCATCGCCATCTGATATTTGGCTCTCTTTGACTCCTCATTTGCATAACTAATTTATATTGCTTACTCTGCTACGAGTTGACTCATGGACTTGTTAGTATTTTGTCTTACTCTGATATGGTATGGCTTGTGGACTTATCGGTATCTCCGTTTACTCTGATATTACATTCTGAGCACGCATATTTTTCTCACACACTTTCACTACCCACTAAGCTTTCTATAAGCTTATGCACGATAGATGCGTGCAGGCGGCGTTAGGTTTCAGTAGCGTGGAGCTTGGAGCATGCAGTGGACCTCTGGAGCTTTGATTTTTGATATTGAAAAGGCCGAGATATATGTCTTAGAGGGAGGGGAGTGAATAGGACTATGCTAAATTAAAATGATAACAGAAAAATTTAAACAATTAAATGAAAGATAGCACTTTAAACAATTCAGAACATGAAAATGTAAAGCAACCTCAAAATTCTAGTATTGAGAGGTTGATACAAATGTTATTCTAAGGATAACCTTACACCATAAAAACCAAGGGTTTGTGGGAGGATAAACTTACTAGAACGGTTTGTGCATCAAATTCTTAAATTGAAGAGGCATAAAAATTTAATCTAAGTTATTACAACATTCCCCACAATGCTTAAAATGTAAAAGATTACAACATTCACATCCATAAATACATCCCACAATATTGAATGATAAAGGATATAGAAAATAAACCACATAGCCAGAAAATATAAAGAATTATAGTGGTTCACCTGTGTGTACACCAACTGTTAAACAGCAGCCACACAGCTACTCCACTCCTAATATACTCACACAATGGATATTGGCTTTCTCTATAAAATAGGATTTTCTAGGTTCACTTAAAACCCTCACAATTGTGTCTTTCAAGTGGGCTTACATAATTCAAAAACCCCTACGCTCTAAGTTTTCTGTATCTCCTCAGATAACCAAAAAGAATGAGATTTTTCTGTCTTAATCTCAAAAGAAACCAAAAACAGAAGATTTACACAAATGTAAAATACCTAGATATTCTCCTCTTGTTGCAGCTCACAAGAACCAAGTCGGAGTAGAAGTTCAAATATAGAAGTTCAAAGTCCACACTCACATATGAAATGATTCTAAGTTCTATATTGATTTTAAATTAAATCAAGTTGGGCTAGCTCTATTTGATTTTGATTCCAAGAAGTAGGAATAATCCTTCTTTCAAATCAGATTGGAATGCAGAATACAAAATCAAATATAAAAAAGTAATAAAAGAGAATATGAAATATGCACAATATAGCTTAAGAAGTTTATAAACTTATCTCTCAGAGTGATGTCTTGATTTTACTTGAATTGAATTACCAAACTCTGAAAATCCTGCTCTATTTATAGGTGAACAGATCTCACCTACGACTGGTCATAGGACCAATGGATTTTTAAAATTTTAAGCACGATAGGATAAAGCCATTCCATGACTGGTCGTAGGCCTTGCATGACCGGTTGTGTGCCCTCCACGACTGGTCGTGACTTGTCCATGACTGGTCGTGTGGAACCAAAAACAGTTGCTGGAGTTTAAGTCATAGTTGCAGGACTAGTCGTGAACGAGTCGTGCACTGTTTACATGACCGGTTGAGCAGTCTCTAGGACTGGTTATGGATTAACAAATTTTTTTGAAAATATTCAATTAACTTAAGACTGGTCTTGAAATTTCTTGGACTGGTCGAGCCAGTGCTAGGAGTTCGAGTCCTAGCTACAAGACTGGTCGTGAACGAGTCATGCACTGTTTACACGACCGGTCGAGTAGTCTCCTGAAGTGGTTGTGGCTCAACAAATTTTTTTAAAAATATTCAACAAACTTATGACTGGTCTTGTAATTTCTTGGACTGGTCGAGCCAATGTTAGGACTAGTCGAACATAGTCCAGGACTAGTCGAAGAATAGACCAAATACTTATAAAATGAGCAATTGAATTATGTATTTAAAATGACCTACACTAAGGTCAATCTAAGGACATCCAAACCTTGTTGGTGAAGAATGGACATTGAACCTTCTGGTCACTCTTTGAAGTTTGTGAAGCTTGATATCTCGATACAAAATGAAGCTTGTACTTGAGATCTTTTGAAGCTTGAATTTGTAGTACATGTATTGTACTTCAACTTGAGTCTTGAGTATGAACACTTGACTTGTCTTTCGATGTCTCTTTACAACATTGAACTTTGAAGCTTAAAGAAGTAAATAATGTACTTGATCTTGCATTTTCTTTGAAGTAAATCTTGTTCTTGACTTGAAGCATTGTCCTTGTACATGTGATGCCATTGCCTTGAACATATACATATCACTGTGAGCTTATTCTTGCCTTAAAGCATTGTCCTTGTACATGTATGCATTACCTTGAACATATATAACAATGTGCTACACAAGATACAGATAGTGGTTTTGGCACTACAAAATTTGACAATCAAAGGAGAAAGAAACTATAGAACTTACAATCTCCGCCTTTGTCAAATTTGTGACAAAATACACTCCATTAAAAATAAGAGAAGTATTACATGCTCAATAAAGAATCATGCACCATATATACACAAGAAAGTATAATGCATCAGCTAGAATAACCAGAACACATCATCATGAAATAGTTAAAACACCTCCTTACCCCCTTGAGTAACACACATAAGAAAGAAAAAATGCTACTACCCACAATCCATATCCATAATCAAGCACAAGCATAACAAAATATATTCTCTCACTTTTTATCATAAGAAGACAAAGGAAGAAACTAAGATATGAAAGAAGAAAGTAACTAAAAGAGGAATAATGGAGCAAACTAGTCAAGAAATGAGATACAAGCAAATAATGTTCACATATAAGTAACCAACATGAACCAAGTTCATCCAAAGTCAGTCACACAAACTAAAAGAAAGAAAATTGTCATGAGAGTTAATACAGGCCAAATGAGAAAATACTTAATCAGATCCTGAAGGAGCACGTATGTAAAGATCAATTTGATGAAGGCCCTTGTTAATGCACCTAAGATACTTGCGCATATATTTAAATTGCAAATCATGGGCAACATTCATGTTCTCTACCTTCTCCTCAAGTGTACGTAAACACACATCAAAGTTAGATGGCTAATAGTCAGGGTCAGCCTCAGAATCCGAATCAAGCTTATTAAAAATATCATCCATGTTTATATCAACTGGAGGTAAATCTTCATCTTCTTCATTCTCTATTTGAGCTCCACCACCACCCACATCCATTTGGCCATTAACCAACCTCAAATTCATCTTGTTTATATTTTGTTGTTGAAGATAAGGTGATGTATAAGAGCTTCTCCAACAGGCATAGCTACTAACATATGAGTGGCTAACGCAGTCATAAGATATGCAAAAGGTATATCACAGTGACCCGGATGGAGATGAAATTGAATGATGGAATAATAAATTAAAGAAGGAAGACAAATATTAACTCTAGAGATTATGGAATGTAAAATCCAAACCATAAAAGAAGTCAGTTCGGTTTTGTTACCAGATCTAGGGTAAAGATTGAAAATAAATATCCTATGAAGGACCCTTTATCTGGGTAACAAGTACTTTGAAGTAAGCGCATTCCCATTCTGACTCCATCGCGTATCTATATTACATAATGCTCTATTGAGCATACATTTTTCTGATTCAGATGGTTTATCAACTAGATTGCTAATAGGAATACCATCATCATTGACTGGTATGCTCATAAGGCTAGAAATCAAATGTTGATTAACTTCAAATGGACCTTCTCTAGTTACAATTATAAACGTTAAATTTTCTGCTGAAAAATCAGAAATACAAGCAAACATATCCTGCGCAATAGACCGGTATGTTGGTCCACCCTAATGTAGAATGTTAGCCCATCCTACAGATTGGAGAAGCGAAAGGAGATCAAAAGGAGCAAGATGTTCAACATGCATAGGTCACTCAACTATCACATTGCGTAACCTCAAATCCCGCACATAGGGAGGATCATCTTCTGGATACCGAAGGTGGCGCCTTGTGATAGGTGATGATCTAGATGTTGAAGGACCACGAGTGTTTTTCTTTCGACCTCTTACATCCATTTGCAATAAAGAATACAAATAAATAAGAAGTTATAAAAGATGTAAGGTGGGGTTTTGATAGATCAAATTTCACAAGAGAAATCCCCAAAAACCTCAATGAATCACAAAATAAATCACTCCAAGTGTGAAAAGGAAGTGATAAGGACTTGAATCTATAAAAAAAATGTAAATAATGTACTAAGCTTGAAGGATCAAAGCTTAAAGAATCAAGAAGTTTGGTATGACTGGTTGTGAGACCCGTATCTTGGTCCGTACCTTTCCGTGGACTTTCGCGGTCTTACCGGTCGAATTTCGGCAACCTTCGACCCTTAACCAATATCGACGCGCAACCCTGATTTATATGCTGACAACCCGAGTCGACTCAACCCAAGACCACTACCATAGCGACCGCACCGTCGCTGCGGTTCCAATGCCGCGACTTGCGCGCCGAGGCGATACCCTGGCCAAGAGATGTGGGCCAACGTTCGGTGCGAGGAAACAACGCGAGTTGCGAAACCGAAGGGAATCTCTACGATGTGTCACATCAATCACATCAATCCCATCAATCAATCAATCCATCAATCCATCACATGTCAAGTACATGTCAAGTACACATCACTTTCACCCCTTTTCCCAAGCAACCACAAAAGTCTTTACCTCCCATACCTCTCTTACACAAAAGGCCTCAAAAGTCAAGCTTTTCTTACACCTCCCATACCTCTCTTACACAAAAGGCCACAAAAGTCAAGACCTTCTTACACAACCATCATTCATCCATCCATCCATCTCTCTCTACAACACTCTCTCTCTTTCTCATTTTCTCATCTCAATTCCAAGCAACAAAGCCCCATACGTATGAGCATTCTCCAAGCCTCTCCCTCCCTTTCCAAAACTCCAAGGTGGCCCACCTTCCTACCCCATCATCTCCCATCTCAACCCTCCATTCCTCATCTCATCCATTAGGATTGAAGCTAAGGTGCCAAGGAACCCCTAGGAGCAAGAAGATCGGACGGTGGGTGCTAGATCATACTAGTTTTTTCTATTTTTGTGATGGGCCAAGTGAGGCCAACCGATCAATGGTTTGGATCTCACTTGGGACCCTAAGTTGTGGCCGATGGACCACTTTGATCATCATGATCATCCATGGTGGGGCCATTCTCCATGGACCCCATCATGATGTTTATTTCATTGTATTTAAAGGTCATCTAGACCAATCATATCGGTAGGGAACGGATCTCCACCGTTGATTGTCAATTTCAATGATTCCATGCATAGACGGATCCATTAATGTATGATTTCATTTAAGGGAGGGCTCATAGTGGCGGAGCCCTCCATCACAAAGCGTGTCCCACTCTCCATGTCTCTCTCCCTCCTTATTTCTTTTTATTTTATTTTATGCAATAGGGTTGTGTGGCCCACTTGAATGGACCCCACCTTGAGATATTATTTTGTTCAAGGTTTATTCAAGTGGGGCCCACCATATACATTGTACCCACGTCACCCAACAGTGGTGGCCCACTTCATCAGGGCCCACCACCATGTATTTCTAAAAGAAACAAACCGTCCAGCGTCTGGGACGCTGGACGTTCTAAAAAAAAAAGAAGAAGAAAAGAAGGGCCTTTGGGTGGTCCACTTGCTTAGGCCCCACTGTGATGTACTTAAACAATCCAAGCCGTCCATCCTCTTACCTACAGTATTTTAGCTGTTGGGTAGAAGTTTGGGGCTGATTGGAAGACCTGGTGGGCCATAGCATCGAAGAATGCATCATTACCATTCAAGAATCCTTCTCTGATTTTATTTCATTTTCTAATCATAAAAAAATTCAAACTTCGAACTCATTTCACCTGTTACGTGCCACTGAACGCAATGGCCGGGGTAGATCTTTGTAAAGCGGGCCCCACATGCGAAAAACCTCAGAAAATCGGGTTTTTCCCAAAAATTGCAAGAGGCAGAGCCTCTGCCGTCTGACATGCAGCAGCGGCGGCTGCACGCTGCTGCGTGCAGCGTTTGGGACGGGCGGACGCTGGCCACCCACGGCCCTACACGTGGGCCCCATAGTGATGTTTATTTACGATCCAATCTGCTCATGTGGTGGGCCACCTCCTGAAGTGGGCCCCTGCCAAAATTCAGGCCCATCCAAGGCTCAGGTGGACCACACTAGAGGAAACAGTGGTGGCTAAAAGCCTACCCTTTAAGCCATTTTTTTTGGCCATGGAAGTTTTGAATCAAGCTGAAATTTACGTTTTCCCTTCATCCAGGTTCAGGTGACCTTATGAACAGGTCGGATGACATCTAAGCCTTACAGTGGGCCCCACATGGGACCCACAATTATGTATGTGTTTTAAGACCACCGTCCAGGCGGACGGTGGCACCCACCTTGCCTATGTGTTGCCTCCACCGTCCAGCGGACGGTGGGGCCCTTTGTGATGTATGTGCTCTATCCGCACTATCCACTGGACAGTGGAACCCGCCATGATGCATGTGATACATCCAGACCGTCCATCCACTTGGTAAAATCATTTTAGTTGAGTAATGATTGGGTGGACCACCTATGTTGGGAAAGGCCCATTTAATCTATTTAAAGGCCTATGGGTTAGACCCATTTAATCTATTTAAAGCCTATGGGTTAGGCCCATTTGATTTGCTTAAGGCCTAGGGGTTTAGCCCCATCTGATTTATACAAGGCCTACGGGTTTAGGCTCATTTGATGTACCATAAGGCCTAGGGGTTTAGGCCCATTGAACTCATATAATGCCTATGGGTTGAAGTCCATTTGATGTACATGTGGGGGGCCCAATTGGTGTGGCCCATTTGATACATATTAGACTCATGTGACTAGGTCCAATTGATGCAATCTAAGGCCCACGAGTTATGACCCATTGCAATATACCTAAGGCCCATTGGTGTGGTTCATTTATGTGGCCCGTTTGACAAACACAAGGCCCATATATCATGGCCTATTAGATGTATTTAAGGTCCAATGGGATGTACCTAAGGTCCATTGCAATGTGTGATCCCAATACAGATTATGTGGCAATGTTTACGGCGATCGTGCCTTGGGGGCAATGTTGGTTTGACGTCCACATTACGAGTGTAATGTTGGTTAGATGTCCACATTACGACCCTCCTTAGGGCCCATTACTGGCCGTACTTGCTGTGTATAGGCCGTCTAGGCCCATCCGCGTTGTAAGAATGGTTCATCACTCATTTTCATGTTTAGTATAGTTTCATGACTCATGATCATACGCATCATATGTATGCTTGATATGAGGATTGACTGATCATAGCATATGCCTTCGGGCAGGTTGTTTATGGGCTCCTGGTTAGGCTGTATTGCCCTACATGAGCGTACGATATGCGCAGGATTTGTTGCATGACTGGATAGCGTGATTCATGCATTTTACATTTATGTGACATAGTTATTGTACGCCTTAGCGACATCAGGGCCGTAGCCTCCACAGACGCATCGTGGTTGGCAGGATTGGATACCGAAAATCTTGTTCTACATGGGGTGCTATAGATATCCCTGGGTGAAAGTCCCTAAACCCTTATGGTACCAAAAGGTTGCTCCAACGTCTAGACCAAGTGGGTAAACGAGCGTTGAGTGCCGATTATCAGACAGTTTCGCTCTCCACTATGTCGTGGTCGGTTGGAAGGGGGTGCGGCCTTACCCGCCCGAGAGTAAGGGGCAATGCTAGGCTGAGTTTGACCAGCTCGAGGAATGGGTCCGCTATCGATGAGTCGCGCCCAATATTGGCAGATGCATAGTGTGGTCTCTTCCACTTACCTTATTGCGCGCGATGTGGCGGCAATCTGGTTTAGAGTGTACTAGACCCCGGTGATATCCCATATTTGAGCTGTATTGATGTGTGGACATAGATGAGGATCTGTATGCTTGAGTTGCATTGCACATCGCATAGCCTTGGGGTGGCCGATACCATTCATGTCTTGCATCGTATAGCCTTGGTTCGGCTCATGATATTATGGATCCATCTGCATATTCCACATTACTCTGACATTACATGTTCATATTACTACCTTGCTCACACACTTTCACCACCCTCTAAGCTTTCTATAAGCTTATGCATGACTGTTACGTGCATGTGACGTTGGTTCGCAGCAGCGTTGAGGTAGGAGCACGTTGCAGATCGTTTTAAAATTTTTTATCCTTTACCATTGTATTTCCCTTTATGCTCATTGTACTTGTAAAGTTTTTGATCATAGTGGAAATGTAATGGAGTTCTTGGTTGTTGTTTGTGGGTTATGCCATTGGTTATGCTTATTACGAATCAAACTGACGTTGAAAATCCTCCTCGTAGCATCCCAGGATCGGAACCTGGCGAATGGGTGCTAGGAGCCGAGAATGGGGTTCTACGGAGGCTATCGGCGCCGGATTCGGCAATCGAAAATTTTGTGAGCCCGGTTTTCGAGTTTGGGGTGTGACACCGGTCAAGCTTTGGCTCATTGGAGAGGAAGAGTAAATGAAGAAGAAAAGAGATTTTTCCCAAATTAAAAGTACTAGTGCGCTACACGACTGGTCGTGGGACATCCTCGACCAGTCTTGCCACGACTGGTCGAGTATGTTCTCGACTGGTCGTGCACAGCTCAAAACATGCATTTCCAGCTGCGATGTATTTAGCCTTAGCTGTTGAGAGCGATACGGAACTTTGTTTCTTGCTAAATCAATAAACTAAACAGTTTCTAATATAAAAATAACCACCACTAGTTGATTTCCTATCATCGATATTACCAGCCCAATCAGCATCTGTGTAACCAGCCAATTAAACACTAGTATCATGAGGATACAACAGAACCAAATTAGCTGAGCTTGCGACATATCGCATAATCCACTTTACAACAGTTAAATGTGACTCTTTAGGGTTAGATTGATATCTTGTACTTGCAGTTAAATAAAGTAAACTTCTAATCATACTACGATATAATTTGGGATCCACACTTTTACCTGTAGAGTCCTTTGAGAGTCTTAGTGTTGTACTCATAGGAATATCAAAATTTTTACCATTCTCAAATATGAACCTTTTAATTAAGTTCAAAGCATATTTAGTTTAAGAAATAAAGATACCATCAAGTTGCTGTTTAATTTACAACCCTAATAAATAATTCAATTCCCCAACCATGCTCATTTCAAACTTAGATTTCATAAGATCTGCAAACTCAATAGTCATGTTAGTACAGGTAGATTCATAAATAATATCATCAACATAGATCTGCACTATTAAGATATGATCGTTATGTTTCTTAACAAAAAGAGTCTTATCAACACTTCTCATTAGAAAATTATGAATTAGTAGAAACTTAGTCAATTTTTCGTACCATGACCTGGAAGCTTGTTTCAAATTGTAGAGAGCCTTTTTTAGGTGATAGACATGATCAACTTTCTTAGGGTCTTCAAAACTTGTCTAGTGTTCACCATACACTTCTTCATGTAAATCACCATTTAAAAAAAGCACTCTTTACATCCATTTAATAAATTTTGAATTTTCTAAAGCAAACAATGGATATAAATAGTCTAATTGATTCAAGATGAGCTATTGGGGCAAAGGTTTCATCATAATTGATGCCTTCAATTTGAGTGTACCCTTGTACAACTAGTCTAGCCTTGTTTCTAATTATATTACCAAATTCATCAGACTTATTTTTGAAAATACACTTAGTTCTGATAATATGTTTATCTTTAGGTCTAGGAACTAAGTACCAAACATCATTTCTAGCAAATTGATTAAGCTCTTCTTGCATCGCAACTATCCAGTTTTCGTCAGTAAGAGCTTCTTTTACATTTGCTGGTTTGATCTAAGATGTAAAGCACGTGTAATTATATATATCTTCTAGTTATCTATGAGTGCACACTCCAGTGAAAGGGTTTCCAAGAATCTGAGTGGTTGGATGATCTTTAATAGTTTTCAGTTCAGAGTTATTTTGATTTGATGAAGTATCTGGTTTGTCAATTAGAAGAACTTCATCATTATCTGAACTTAAGGCAGGTGTATTCAAGTGATCGTCAATGACCACATTGATGGATTCTTGAATTACACCGGTCGGTCCTCTTATTCAGTACATGATACGCTCGACTATTTAAAACATATCCTAAAAAGATCCCTTCATCACTTTTGGTGTCAAACTTACCCAGATTTTCACGGTCACGTAAAATATAGCACTTGCTGCCAAAAACTCGAAAGTATTTGACAGTAGGCTTCTTATCAAACCAAATTTCATAAGTTGTTTTATTGTTTAACTTACTTATATAAACCTGGTTAATTATATAGCAGGCAGTATTTACGGCTTCAGCCCAAAGATTTCTAGAGAGCTTCATACTATTCAACATTACACTTGCCATTTATTGAAGCACTCTATTTTTTCTTTCAATAATTCCATTTTGTTGTGGTGTTTTGGGTATAGAGAATTCATGTGATATTCCCTCATCGTAAAAAAATTTCTCAAAACTGCTATTTTCAAATTCTTATCCATGATCACTACGGATCTTACTGACTCGAGAACCTTTTTCCGTTTGGATCCATTTGAGAATCTTTTTTACTTCATCAAGGGTTTCTGATTTACCTCTTAAGAAGGTTACCCAAGTAAATCTGGTATAATCATCCACGATTACTAGTATTTATTTTTTACCACCTCGACTCTCCATCCTGGTTGGTCCTATAAGATCCATGTGGAGAAGTTCGAGTGGTTTGGATGTGGCATGGGAGTCCACCTTTTGTGAGTACTCCTAGTTTGCTTACCAATCTGGCATTTGCCACATATTTTATCTACTTTTTATAATTTATGTAAACCTCTTATTAGTTCTCTTTTGCTCAATCTATACAAATTGTGGTAGTGTACATGTTCAAGGCGTTTATGCCATAACTCAGTTTCATCGGTATGGACGATGTAACACGATTGATTAGATGAGCTAGAATCACTTACGATGTAGCAGTTTTTAGAAGTTTTGCAACCAGTTAATATTACAAAACTATTTTTATTTAAAATTTCACACCCTAGGTTAAAAAATTTTACGCTATGATTTTTATCACATATTTGAGAAATGCTTAATAAGTAATGTTTTAAACCTTCTACGTAAAAGACATTCTTAAATAAGGGGAGGTTAGAAAGTTGAACCGTACCTTGGCCAGTAATCCTGCAGTTGCTACTATCACCAAATGTGACCGATCCATCAGTTATGTCTTTAAGAGTGGTGAACAGACCTTTGTCACCAGTCATGTGCTTGGAGCATCCATTGTCTAGGTACCACTTTGAATGGCTTGAAGCTTTGAAAGCGGTGTGGCCAACCAAGCAAGTAACCTTAGAAACCCATTTCATAATTGTTTTGGGTTTAGGAGTATAATTGGTCTTCTTGTATTTGTAGTTGTTGTAAGAATGACCTACTGAGTTAGATTTTAAGAGCTCCTTAAGTAAATCAATTATTTTCTCAGCTAAAGGATTTTGGTTATGATTTTTATAGTTGATATTTTTGCCTTTAGGTTTTGAAGATTAAAAAGTTTTGATATTTTTAGAAAAATTTTGATTTGAACTATTCCCTTTTGAGTTTGAAGACTATCCTTTTACAAACTTAGGAGGAATATTCTTCTGTTTAGGAGGAATATTTTTGTCGTAGCCCAAACCGGATCGGTCACCACATTTTCTTTATCCAGATAAAAGCTTTTCTAACATTGGATCACCTTGGGCATACCTCCATGTATCCTTTAAACTCAAAAGCGAAGAGACTTCAAGTTTAGGTTTTTTATTTTCAGATTTAAGATTTTCAATAAGGGAGGTCTTGAAATCTAAATCACCTTTAGATTTTTCAAAGCAATCTAAAATATGAGATTTTTCTAAAACAAAAGAGTCAAGATTTTCTTTAACTTTTAAAAACTTTTCTTTTTGAAGTTTCAGTTTAACAGCAATTTTATAACTTTCCTTGTAAAGGGCATTATAAGCATCTTGAAGATCATCTTTATTTTTAGGATCACTATTCAAATTTTCTTCACTAGTTGAATCATCATTATCTGAAAAAGTGAAGTTGGCTAGAGTCATAAGGACTTTAATTTCATTGCCTGACTTTAGAATCTTCTGATTCAAAATAAGTTTCAGAGCCAGAAGATTCATCAAAAGTAGCCAACATTCCTTTCTTTTTAGGTTTATCCTTTTTAAGACACTTGTTTGCTAAATGTCCATATTCATGAAAGTTGTAACAATGACTGTCTTTTAAAGTTTTTTGAGTTTTAGATTTAGATCTTTTCTTATCATTAGACTTTTGAAAATTAACTCTCTTTTTACTTTTGAAAATTTTGTAAAACTTTTTCGCTAAAAGGGCCATATCATCTTCAGAATTTTTTAAATCAGAATTACCACTATTTTCTTGAGAAACACTTTTAAAAGATTTAAGGACGATAGATTTACCTTTAGGAGCTTTAAAAGTTAACTCATAAGTCTGTAAAGAGCCAACTAATTCTTCTACCCTCATATTATCTGTATCACGAAGTTCCTGGATCGCAGTTACCTTAGAATTGAACTGTTCAGGAAGTGAGCATAGTATCTTTGCACAGATTTTACTTTATGGGATTTTATCACCAAGACCCTACATAGAGTTCACAATGTCATTTAATCTTATATAGAAGTCCATGAACATTTCATTTTCTTCCATATGTATTTTCTCAAATTTGATTGTGAGGATTTGAATTTTAGATTTCTTGACAATTGATGTTCCCTCGTGTGTCATTTCTAAAATATCCCAGGCTTGCTTTGCAGAATCACATAATATAATTCTTTTGAATTCATCCAGTGATAGTGCGCAAGTGATTATATTTAGAGCTTTTGCATTGACACTAAATAAGGTGTTATTCTCATAGATTTTGATCCATCGATACTAGTTACTTTAGTGGTAGAAGGGGTCCATTTAATCACTGTGGCTAGCTACACACTCTCATCCATAGATTTTAAGAAAAATCTTCATTCTGGCTTTTCAATAGGTATAATTGGTGCCATTAAATAGTGGAGGCGTAGTGACTGAAAGGCTATAAAAATTTGACATCTTATAAATAACTCAGATCGATTAGCTCAGGAAATAAATCCAAATGGAATAATTAAAAATAAGCTATTAGGCTTTGATACTACTTGAAAAGGCCAAGCTATATGTCCTAGGGGGGGGGGGGGGTGAATAGGACTATGCCAAATTAAAATGATAACAGCGGAATTTAAAAAATTAAAGAAAAAATAACACTTTAAACAATTCACAATATGGAAATATAAAGCAACCTCAAAATTCTAGTATTTAGAGGTTGATACAATTATTGTTCTAAGGATAACCTTACATCATAAAAACCAAGGGTTTATGGCAGGACAACCTTACTAGAACGGTTTGTGCATCAAATTCTCAAACTGAAGAGGAATAAAAGGGAAATAACTAGAAAGGAAATTGAAGTTACTACAACATCCCCCAGAATGCTTGAAATGTAAAAGATTACAACATTCACATCCACAAATACATCCTCACATGGTGGATATTATCTTTCACTATAAAATATGTTTTTCCAGGTTCACCTAAAACCCTCACAATTGTGTCTTTCAAGTGGGCTTACACAATTCAAAAATCCCCACGCTCTGAGTTTTCTGGATCTCCTCAGATAACCAAAAGGAATGAGATTTTCCTGGCTTAATCTCAAAAGAAACCAAAAACAGAAGATTTACACAAATGTAAAATACCTAGAAATTCTCCTCTTGTTACAGCCCGGAAGAACCAAGTCGGAGTAGAAGTTTGAATATAAAAGTTTAAAGTTCACACTCATATATGAAATGGTTCTAAGTTCTAGATTGATTTTAAATTAAGTCAAGTTGGGCTAGCTCTATTTGATGTTTATTCCAAGAAGTAGGAATAATCTCTCTTTCAAATCAGATTGGAATACAGAATACAAAATTAAATATAAAAATCTAATAAAAAAAAATATGAAATATGCACAATATAGCTTAAGAAGTTTATAAACTTATCTCTCAGAGTGATGTCTTTATTTTACTTGAATTGAATTACCAAACTTTGAAAATTGTGCTCTATTTATAAGTGAACAGATCGCACCTATGAATGGTCCTGTGGACACTACGACTGGTCGTAGGACCAACAAATTTTTAAAATTTTGAGCGCTATCGGATAAAGTCGTTCCACGACTAGTTGTAGGCCTTGCATGACCGGTCGTGTGACCTCCACGACTGGTCGTGACCTGTCCACGACTAATCGTGTGGAACCAGAAACAGTTGCTGAAGTTCAAGTCGTAGTTGTAGGACTAGTCGTGAACGAATCGTGCACTGTTCACATGACCAGTTGAGCAGTCTCTAGGACTAGTCGTAGCTCAACAAAAAATTCTAAAAATATTCAACAAACTTATGACTGGTCTTGGAATTTCTTAGATTGGTCGAGCCAGTGCTAGGACTAGTCAAACATAGTCCAGGACTAGTCGAAGAATAGACCAAATATTTATAAAATGAGCAATTGAATTATGTATTCAAAATGACCTACCCTAAGGTCAATCTAAGGA
Source organism: Magnolia kwangsiensis (assembly GCA_037074715.1). Classification (NCBI taxonomy): domain Eukaryota; kingdom Viridiplantae; phylum Streptophyta; class Magnoliopsida; order Magnoliales; family Magnoliaceae; genus Magnolia; species Magnolia kwangsiensis. Next base: position 87,742,741 of record CM073571.1, on the reverse strand, counting down.
CATCCAAACCTTATTAGTGAAGAATGGACATTGAACCTTTTGGTCACTCTTTGAAGTTTACGAAGCTTGATATCTTGACACAAAATGAAGCTTGTACTTGAGATCTTTTAAAGCTTGAATTTGTAGTATATGTGTTGTACTTCAATTTACGTCTTGAGTATGAACAGTTGACTTGTCTTTCAATGTCTCTTTACAACATTGAACTTTGAAGCTTAAAGAAGTGAATAATATACTTGATCTTACATTTCCTTTGAAGTAAATCTTGTTTTTGACTTGAAGCATTGTCCTTGTACATGTGATGCATTGCCTTGAACATATACATATCACTGTGAGCTTGTTCTTGCCTTGAAGCATTGTCCATGTACATGTATGTATTGCCTTGAACATATATAACAATGTGCTACATAAGACACAGATAGTGGTTTTGGCACTACAAAATTTGACAATCAAAGGAGTAGGAAACTATAGCACTTACAGATATATATATTTCCCTTTTAGTATTGTATTCAAATGATTATACTAGTGGATATGTGATGATGATGTTGCCTTTACGATTTGGGTAAACTTGTGGTTATGCTTCTTATAAGAAAAATGTACGTTGAAAAATCCTCCTTGTAGGATCCCGGATCGAAATTTGGCGTATAGACGCTGGGAGCCGAGAATGGGGTACTACGAAGGCTGTTGGCACTGGATTTGGTGATCGGGATTCCTTTAAGTCTGATCTCTGGATTTGGAGCGTGATAGAAGATGGTATCAGAGCATAACTTGAGAATACCTGAGGATAACATCACATATCTGTTAATAATTACTCTTCACTTTACGATTGTTAAAAACATAGAATGATTAGGTCTCCGAATTTAAATAACTTAGAGATTTTCTGATATAGTCCCTACTGTTGATATTATGAGGCTGCATAGTATTCCCGTTTTGATTGTTTCTAGTCCTGAATCTGAAGAATAGTAGGGTCACCATAATGTTGATGATGCGTCTTGGGAGGGCGAGGTTGAGATTAGAGAGCATTATCTTCATCCTTTGGTAGATTGATTGTGCCTTGACTTATATACTTGATGATGTTTCCTCTTCCCTTCTCTACTCTGTAAATTTTGAGGATGAAATTTTTATTAGGAGGGGAGAGTTGTGAGACCCTATCCTAGCCCGTACCATTCCGTGTGCCTGCACGGTTCTCCTGATTGAATTTTGACGACCCTTGACCTGTATCCGACGTTTGTGCGTGATTCTAAGCCGAGTCCTATATATCAGAGTTGGCTCGACTTGAGACTTGTACCAGTGCGACCGCATTGTCGTTGCTGTTCTAATGCCACGTTTCGCACACTGATGCGATACCCAAGCCAAGAGAAGTGGGTCCATGTTCAATTCGAGAAAAATGTCACGCGTTGTAATTTTAAGAGAATCTTTATGATACATCACATCAATCAATCAAAGTATAACCCATCGCTCCATCCCATCCCTAAGTACAACCTCCCTCCCCAAAAGTCAACACTTCTCTTACACAAGTACACATCCATCACTCACTCATCCATCACACTCCACTCACCCATCCCTCTCTCTCTTACACACCTCTCTTTCATTATCCAAGCAACTCAATCGTCTAAGTCCTCCATGAGAAGAGCTTGGTGTGGCCCATCTTCCTACCCTCACATCTTTCATCCTAACTGTACAAACTTTATCATTCTCTGTCAAAGTCGAAGTCGAGGAGCTAGGGATTCCATCGGACCAAGAAGATCGAATGGTGGGTGATTTATTATTTGATTTGTGATTTAAGAGCCCACATATGTGAGACCCATCTTGATGTATGTGTTGTATCAAGAGGGACCCATAGTGGTGGGGTCCCTCCGCTACTTCGATCTCCATCTCTCTCTTTCTCTCTCTCCCTCTATCTCTCTTTTGTGTTGGCCTATGGCCTACCTAATATTTGATCTAGACCATCTACTCGTGGATCCCACTTTGCTGGAGTCCAGTGGTTGGTTGGATGGTCCAGCACCGCTGGTACCATCCAACAGCCCTGGACAAAAGGAAAATACAAATTGCAGCTTGATCCAACATGGGGCTCACCATCTTAACATGCTGCATCAGCACGTGGGACCCACCAGCCTGGAAGTGGATTGGCTAGTGCACCATATGCAACTGTAGCTGCTGACACTATGACATTAGTAAGTTTTGGTGGAGCTCACCTTGGTGTACATGAGAAATCCACTATGTCCAGCAATTGTGGGACCCACGTGTTATGTGGTATCCCATACCGTTCATCCATTCATCCATGGGACCCACCTACAGCAGTGGGGACTATCATGTTGTACGTGTACCACATCCAGGCCGTCCATCCAAGGCCTGGACGTTGGAAGATTCAATGTTTAAAATATATATATATATATATATATATATATATATATATATATATATATATATATATATATATATATATATATAGTACATATATGTATATATTATATATATGTTGCCATATGGTGGGCCCCATGTGGGACCCACCTCTGTGGAAACTGATTGGTTGAAATGTCTCTCACCAACAGTATAGCTGCTGTACTCAGCAGTTTTGAGGCCTGATCATGAGGCATGTATTAATCTCAACCATCCTTCAATCTTGCTGTGCTAGATAGTGGAACCCACCATTATATATGTCTTATGCACGTCGACCATCTATCTCCCTAGACGTAGCCCCACCTGATGCATGTGTATTATCCAAACCGTCCCTCAGGATGGTGGACCCTGATGAAGGGTGTGTTATATCCTACACCGTCCAGACATGTCTGAACGGTGCTGAACTAGTTGGATGGGGCTATAATGGGCCACCCAATAAATGTATATATTTTATATCTAAATCGTTCATCCATTAGACGTGGACCCCACCATGGTAGCATGTGGGGCCTACCTTGTATTGATGTAGGTGCACACCTAGCCGTCCATCTGTTGTGCTGCTGCCTAAGGACCACTGTGATGTATCTGTTCAATCTATGTCGTCCATCATTTTAGCAATGGGCCAGCCCAGCCTGTGACGTCTGTCCATTTGAGCGGGACTCACCTGGAGTATGCATCGCGTCCTGGCCGTCCATGGCTTGGACGACGCTGGTCTGTATATGTATTAAATATTATATATAATACATTATAGGATATATAGTATTATGTTATATATTATATATTACATGTAAGATGCATATTTGGTGGGCCCACATGGGAACCCACCTACCTTTTAAACGGAATGGCTAGTGAATGCTGACAACAACCGCATTACTACTGTCACGACGTCCCCAGATTCTGTGGGTCCCACTTGTATTAACGCCAACAGGTTCTGTGGCACCCCACCATGTTGTATGCATTTCATCCATACCATCCACATATCTAGACGGTGCCGGACCATGTTTGTACAAGTGCTGATTTACATGGATTATGTTTGGATGGTGCTTATTTACTTGGGTAATGTTTGGACAGTGCTGGTCACACTAGTGAGCCATGTACCCCCATGATAGTATTCAGTGATACACATGTTGCACCTACCACTATTGAAATGATTTTGATGTAATCTAAGCTCCCATATGTGAGGCCTACTTTGATGTATTTTTATGGCCCATTCGTCAGGCCCACATTGATGTATTTTGTGGCCCATGTAATTTATTTGAGGCCTAAGTGCAAGGCCCACCCTGTTATGTATATTAAGGCCTATACGATGAGGCCTATGAGACATATGTGTGGCCCATGGGTTATGGCCCATTGTGAGGTATTAGGCCCATTGATGCGGTCCATTCGATGTATATAAGGCCCGTTGGTGTGGCCCATTAATACGGCCCACTTGATGTATATTGGCCCATTGGTGTGGACCATGTGATGTGGCCCATTTGATGTATATGAGGCCCATATAGTGCGGCCCATTTGATGTATATGAGACCATGTATTGTGGCCCAATGTGATGTAATCGAGGCCCATGGGCGAGGCCCAATGTGATGTATTCGAGGCCCGTGGTTGAGGCCCATGAGACATATGTGTGGCCCATGGGCATGGCCTAATGTGATGTATATGTGGTTGTTGAGTGAGGCCCATGGCGATGTATATTTGGCCCTTGTGTGAGGCCATGGGCCCACTATACGTATGACTCTATTTGGACCACTCCTTGGGAGCAATGTTGGTTAAAGGTCCACATTGATGGGTAATGATGGTTAAACGTCCACATTATGACCTTCCCATAGATTGATTGTTGAGGCCGATTCCGATTTCAAGTATCGAGGCCGATTGTATAGGATGATTCTGATTATCGAGGCCGAGTATCAAGGCCGATTTCGATTTGTCAAGGCCTATTGCATAGGGCGATTCTGATTTGTCGAGGCTAATTGTATAGGTGATTCTGATTATCGAGGCTGATTCTGATTTGTCAAGATCGATTATATAGGCCGATTTCGAGTATTGAGGATGATTTCGATTTGTCGAGGCCAATTGCATAGGCCGATTCTGATTTGTCGAGGCCGATTGTATAGGTCGATTCTGATTGTCGAGGCCGAGTATCGAGGCCAATTCTGATTTGTCGAGGCTGATTTCATAGGTCGATTCAGAATATCGAGGCCAATTCTGATTTGTTGAGGGTGATTACATAGGCCGATTCCAATTTATCGAGGTCGATTGTATAAGTTGATTCTGATTGTCGAGGCCAAGTATTAAGGCCGATTCCGATTTGTCGAGGTTGATTGTATAAGCCGATTCCGAGTACCGAGGCTGATTTCGATTTGTCGAGGGCGATTACATAGGCCAATTTTGATTTGTTAAGGCTAATTGTATATGCCGATTCTAATTGTCGAGGCCGAGTATCGAGGCTGATTTTGATTTATCGAGGCTGATTGTATAAGCCGATTTCGAGTATCAAGGCCGATTCTGATTTGTCGAGGCCAATTGTATAGGCCAATTTCGATTTGTCAAGATCAATTGTATAGGCCGATTCTGATTGTTGAGGCCGAGTATCGAGGCCGATTGTATATGTCGATTCTGAGTATCCAGGCAGATTTCTATTTGTCGAGGCCGATTCTGATTTGTCGATGCCGATTCCAATTATCAAGGCCGATTCCGATTTGTCGAGGCCAATTGTATATGCCGATTCCGATTTGTCGAGGGCAATTGTATAGGCCGAGTATCGAGGCCGATTCTAATTTATTGAGGCCAATTGTATAAGTTGATTTTGATTGTCGAGGCCAAGTATAAAGGCCGATTCCGATTTGTCGAGGCCGATTTCGATTGTCGAGGCTAAGTATCGAGGCCGATTCTGATTTGTCGAGGACGATTACATAGGTCGATTCCGATTTGTCGAGGCCGATTGTATAGGTCGATTCCGATTGTCGAGACTGAGTATCGAGGCCAATTTCGAGTGTCGATTTCGATTGTTGAGGCTGATTTTGATTGCCAAGGCCAATTGTCGAGACCTATATGATGTATATACAACCTGTAGTTGAGGCCCATTATGATGTGTATTCGGCCTATGTGATGTATGTACAACCGTGTTTAAGGCCTAATGTGATGAATATGAGGTGTATGTGATGATGTCCATTGTGATGCATTTGAGGGCCAGACGAGGGAGTCCACTGTGATGTACATGAGGCCCATGTGATGTGTATTAAGCTCTTGAGTCAGGCTCATGGTGTTGTATATTTAGCCCTTGTGTGAGGCCATGGGTCCACTGTATGTTAAGCTCTATGAGGGTCATGCCTTGGGGGCAATGTTGGTTAGATGTCCACATTGTCGAGGTCGATTGTCGATGCCGGTATATGATACCGATTATAAGTATGTGACAGCATAACATCATGATATATGCTCATACGCATCATCTACATGTTTGTTATAAGATGTGGCTGACCATTATATGTCATTGGGCATGTTGTTATGGGACTCCCTGATATGCAGAGGTTTATCTCACATGAGCGCATGGTATGCCCAGGATTGATGCATGACTGGATTGTATGACTCATACATCTTGCATTGTGTGTTGTGATTACTATACGCCCTAGCGACATCAGGGTCATAGCCTCCACAGGCATATCGTGGATAGCTAGATGGGACACCAAAAATCTGTTACTAGCATCAGACTGTCATAGATGACTCTGAGTGAAAATTCCTAAACCCTCTTGGTACCAGAGGACGCCCCAACGTCAAGACCGAGTGGATATATATGAGCGCATGAGGGCCGTATACCAGTAAGCCGCGTCTCCCACTGTGTTATGGTTGGTTGGGAGGGGGTGTGACCTTACCCGCCTGAGTGAGGGGGCAATGTCTAGGTTGAGTTTGACCAGCTTGAGGAATGGGTCCACATTGACTAGTCGGGCCCGATTTTAGTAGGCGGATAGTGAGGTCTCTTCCACTTACCCAGTTGTGTGCTCTGATAGAGGCGATAAGTTGGCATAGAGTGTAATAGACTCCAGTGATGATCCCAGAGATAAACAGTACTGATATGTGGACTTATTGAGCAGGAGTTGCATACTCATTCATTCATTTATTCACTATCCACTCGAGCTGGTGGTGCGCAACTATTTTTTACGTATACCTTTGTAATGGCTACAATTTCAGTTGGGGCGCGTGACTAACCTGAGATTAGGAGTTTATCACATTGAGTCTGACTATCGAAATTTAGGTATACAACTAGTTTGGATAGAAGTCTCCTATGGAAGATCCCATAGCTTGCGATACTATGTACCATCATCCCCACTTCACTCTCCTACATGGTCATTCGCACCGCATATTGCATTACATCCGCGGCATATGACATTTTGGGTTGCTATGTTTCTGCACTTATATGACCTAGACGGACTTAACAAGATTTATATATTGCATTATACCCTCGTCATCTGATATTTGGCTCTCTTTGACTCCTCATTTGCATAACTGGTTTATATTGCTTACTCTAATACTAGATGACTCATGGATTTGTTAGTATTTCTACTTACTCTAATATTTTATGGCTTATGGACTTATCAGTATCTCTGTTTACTCTGATATTACATTCTGAGCATGCATATTTTGCTCACACACTTTCACCACCCACTAAGCTTTCTATAAGCTTATGCATGATAGATGTATGCAGGCGGTGTTAGGTTTCAGTAGCGTAGAGCTTGGAGCATGCAGCGGACCTCTGGAGCCTTGATTTTTGATATATGTATTTTCCTTTCAGCATTGTATTCAAATGATTATATTAGTGGATATGTGATGATGATGTTGCCTTTGTGATTTGGGTAAACTTGTGGTTGTGCTTCTTATGAGAAAAATATACGTTGAAAAATCCTCCTTGTAGGATCTCAGGATCGAAATCTGGCGTATAGATGCTGGGAGCCGAGAATGGGATACTACGGAGGCTATTGGCACCGGATTCGGCGATCGGGATTCCTTTGAGTTCGATGTTCGGGTTTGGGGCTTGACAGGGCCTAACAAGGTCTAAGGGAAGGTCATAATGTGGACATTCAACCATCATTGCCCATTAATGTGGACATTTAACCAACATTGCTCCCTAGTAGTAGCCTAAATAGAGCCTAACATATAGTGGGGCCCATGACTTCACACGAGGCCTCACATACAACATAATGGGCCTCACACAAGGGCCTCTCATAATGGGCCTCATCGTATGGGCCACATATACATCACATTCGACCTCAACATAAGGGCCTCATATACATTACAATGGGCCACATCCATGGGCCTTAAAGGCATCATAATGGGCCACCTCCATGGGCCTCAAATACGTCACAATGGGCCACACCACCCAGGCCACAAATACATTATAATGGGCTACTTCCATGGGCCTCAAATACGTTTCAATGGGCCTCGCCAAATGTGCCTTTCATACATCATAATGGGCCTCATCATAAGGGCCATATATATACATCACAGTGGGCCTCATCAAAGGCCACAAACATATCACAATGGGACTCAACAAATGGGCCACAAGAACCTCACAATGGGCCTTACCAAATGGGTTATAAATATATCACATTGGGCCTCATCAAAGGCCTCGATACGTCACGATGTGGGTATACATCAAGATAGGGTCCACATCCAACTGGACTGGACGACATAGATGAAATATGTACAACATGGTGGGCCTGTACAGTGTAGGCGGGCCCAACACATACAGAAAGTGGGCCCTTCGCCATCAAAATGGGTAGACAATGCGGATATGAAATACATACATCAGGGTGAACCCCACCATCCAGCGAGCTGGATGGTGTGGATATACAATACATTCATCATGGTGGGGCCACGTCAATCACGTGATGGATGTTGTGAATAGACAACACATCCTCAAAGTGGGCCCCACCCCAATAAATGGATGGTCATCATAGATGAAACACATACATCATGGAGTCCCACGTGGGACCCATGATCTGGATGTACGGCTTGAATATAATACATACATCCAAAGTAGGCTCCACAACACAACATTAAGGTGGGCCCCACTCGTCTAGAAACAGATGGACGGTGTGGCTGTAACACAAACATTAAGGTGGTGTCCCACTGTCCAGAGTGCTAGACGTTGCGGATCAGACCCATACCTCATGGAAGTGGGTCTCACGTCCATCTCACGGACAAACAGCATGTATGGAACACATACATGAAAGATGGGTCCCATTGTCCTGTGAACACATACATTAAAGGTGGGTCCCACTGTCCAGACCACTGGACAGTGTGGCTGGACGGTGTAGATTTAAAACACATACATCATACATCATGTGGGCCATGTCCACAGAAATTGCTGACGTGATTGCAGTGGGCCCATCGTCCTGAAAACTGATGGACGACTTGGATGAAATGCATATATCAAGGTGGGTCCCATCCCACATGTGCAACACGTGTAGGGTGGGCCCCACACATCCAAAAAATGGACGGACGGGTATGGATATAACTTATACCTTATGATGGAGCCGCATAACTTGCTGACGTCCAAGTAATGTGACCCACCGTCCCAGCTTTGCTGGACGGATGGCTTGAATATATAAATCATATATCTAGTGGGCCCCACCCTCACATGTGTCAGGTGGGTTCCCACACCATGGGCAGCGAAGTTAAACCACATACATCGTGTGCCACGTGGTGGGCTACAACGGTTTGGATCAAGCTGTGAACCGTGATTTGGACGGTGTGGATCTAGCAATGCATCAAGGTGGGTCCACACGTGTGGGACCCACTAGCTATAATCAAACTAATATTTGATTTTTTACCTCGTTCAGGCCTATTGGACTTCCAGTGGACGGACGGCCTGGATGAGGCATATGGGCCTATTGGGCTGTTGCCTTTGATGGGCTAGACAGTGTGGACACCGTTCACACCTCAAGGTGGGTCCACGGAACTGTTAGATGGACGTATGGTGGGGGTAATGCATCCGTCAGGTGGGCCATCAACAGTGAAGGAGAGAGATAGAGAGAGAGAGAATAAAAGAAACGAGAAGCGGGAAGGAGCTCCGCCACTATAAGCTCCCCCTTAATCATACAACACACACATCAATGGGCCTCACTTGTCCCATACATCAAAGATATCTACTCTAGAACACCCATTTATCCTTCTTCTTCCTCCCTAGCCTTCCAATGCTCCAAGAGTGCTCCTTCAATGGTGGAGATGATGATCCAAGGGTTGGATTGAGTGAGACCTTGCAAGGAAGGGGGGTTGGCTTGATGGAGGTTTTGGTCTCCAAGCTTGGACGTCCAAAGGCTCTCTCTTGGGAGTTGCTTGGAAAAAAATGGGTAGGGAAGAGAGAGAGAGAGAGAGAGAGAGAGAGAGAGAGAGAGAGAGAGAGAGAGGTTGTAAGCGAGAGGGATGGGTGTGATGGATGAGAGATGGGTGATGGGTGATAGGTGATGGGTGGAGTGATGGATGTGTACTTGACTTGAGAGTTGACTTTGGATGAGAGAGGGATGGGTATTGATACTTGATTGATTGATTGATGTGATGTTTGGTAGAGATTCTCTCGAAATTCGCTATGTGCGACATTTCTTCAGAAAATACGTGGGCCCACAGCTCCTGGTCTGGGTATCGCATCGGTGCCCAAAACACGGCGTTGGAACCACGACGATGGTGCGGTCGCAATGGTACAAGCCTCGGGTCAAGTTGACTCAGAATTGCATGGTGCGACTTAGGGTGACGTGCAAATGCTGATTAGAAGTTGAGTGTTGCTGGAATTCAACAAGGAGGATCATGGAAGTGTATGAAATAGTACGGTCCAAGATACGGGTATTACATTCACGATATACCTATGGAGGCCACAACCTGATGTTGCTAGGGCATAACATGATCATGTCATACAAAACATGAGTCATACCATCTAGTCATGAATCAAACATGTGCGTATCGGGCGATCATGTGGGGCAAGTCTGTCTCACAAGGAGTCCCATAAATATCTCAGCCTAATGGCATATGCTATAATCAATCATCCCTCATAACTGACATACTAATGATGCGTATGAGCATGTATCATGATGTTATACTAAGCATGTTCTCAGTATATCGATCAAGTCACACAAAATGTGATATGAATGAGTCATACCATCCAGTTATGCATTAAACCTGCGTATATCGCACGATCATGTGGGGCAACTCCATTTCATGAGAAGTCCCATAAATATATCAACCCAATGACATTTGCTATTATCAATCATCCCTCATAATGGGCACACCAATGATGCGTATAAGCATGTATCATGATGTTATACTAAGCATGTTCTTAGTGTGTCGATCATGTCGCATAAAATGTGAGATGCATGAGTCATACCATCCAGTCATGCATCAACCCTGTGCATATCACGCGATCATGTGAAGCAACTCCATTTCACAAGGAGTCCCATAAATATCTCAGCCTAATGGCATATGCTATAATCAATCATCCCTCATAATAGGCATATCAATGATGCGTATGAGCATGTATCATGTAATCATGTGCATAGAGTATATAACATATAGGGATTCACATGCACCATCAATATCATGGCCATTGTCTAATACTATCATTATACATGCCCTAGGTATTAGTTGTCTATCATGCATAAAGTTATCCTTACGTCCACCAATATCATTTATTTATCATTATACATGCATCAAGTAAATATATGATTATTTTATCCACATTATCATCACGACAATCAATACTGCATTATTATCACTTAGATATCAAGCATGGTGGTTAACTAGCATGTTTTGTCATCATGTATATAAAATATCATCATCATTACGATGAGGATCATTTTCACTTCATGATTAACATAAAAAATGTCATAAGTACTATAAATAATCACTCATTCATCATCAATGCATATGCTATAATTCATCATCCATTAAATCATATCTATCATTTCAACCAATAACTCACCATCATCATTATCATGTTACCATACATGTATCATCGTCTCTCCCATCACTAGGTGCATCCCACTAGACTAAGCACACTAACATGATTATGAGATATAAACAATAACTGGCCTAAATACATAATGGGGTCCATAGATGGACGGCGGATCTAGTCCAAAACATCAAGATCAGATCTAAACAGTGGATATACCAACCTAATACCACAGATTCTTCTATCTATGATAAGGGGTGATGAAGCACTCACCTATAGAGAGTGGACGATCTAGATGTCATACTACATCAAGGATGGACCTCATGGGGTGAGTTTAATGGGAATAAAACAAAGGAAGTCAAGATGATGAGCCTAAGTACAGTAAGTGGGCTTCCTCACCCACTCTATCATGTAATAACTGGGCTTTCCTATAGGGGTCTGATATGAATACAAGGTGGGCTTTGGTGGGGTACATATATCTAGGATTATGTGTCCTTACAAACAGATCAGGTAGCCCGCTCATCATCTAAGTGGGCCTTGGGTTTGGTCACTGAGCTTGGTCAAACATATGTATCTAGGTGGACCACATTTCCTATGGAAGGTCCGGTATTACCACATGATAGGTCCCAAAGTTTGAGTAGTCCTACAGATGGTTCAGTCACATTCGATGATAGTAGCAACTAGTACAATTCAACTCCCTAACCTCCCTCTATTTGAGAATATTTTATATGTAGAAGGTTTAAAACATAATTTATTAAGCATTTTTCAAATTTGCAATAATAATCAGTGTAAAATTTTCAAGCCAAAAGTGTGAAATCTTAAATAAAAATGGTTTTGTAATATTAACTAGCCACAGAACTTTTGAAAACTGTTATATAGTTAGTGACTCAAACTGATCGAAGTTATCATGTTACATGGTCCATACCGATGAGACCGAACTATGACATAAGCGCTTAGGGCATGTACACTATCGCAACTTGTATACATTGAGCAAAAGTGATTTAGTAAGAGGTCTACCCAAAATAAAGAAAGTGGATAAGATATGTGGCGAGTGCCAGATTGGTAAACAAACTAGGAGTGTTCACAAAAAGATAAATTCCAATGCCACATCTAAACCACTTGAACTTCTCCATATGTATCTCACTGGACCAACTAGAACAGAGAGTTAAGGTGACAAGAAGTATATTCTGGTCATTGTAGATGACTTTACCAGGTATTTTTGGGTAGTCTTCTTAAGAGAGAAATCTGTAACTCTCGACGAAGTAAAAAGGGTATTTAAACGTATCCAAAATGAAAAAGAGTTACAAGTCACTAAGCTCCATAGTGATCATGGTTCTGAGTTTGAAAATAGCAGTTTTGAGAAATTTTATAGTGACCAAGGAATATCACATGAATATTATGCTCCCAAAACACCATAACAAAACAAGGTAGTGGAAAGGAAAAATAGGGTGCTTCAAGAAATGACAAATGTAATATTAAATAGTATAAAGCTTCCTAAAAATCTTTGAGCTGAAGCCGTAAAACTGTTTATTAAATAATTAACCATGTTTATATTAGAAAATCAAATAATAAAACGGCTTATGAGATGTGGTTTGATAAGAAGCCTTCTGTCAAATACTTTCGAGTTTTTGACAGTAAATGTTATATCTTGTGTGACTGAGAACATCTAGGTAAATTTGACACCAAAAGTGTTGAAGGGATATTTTTAAGGTATGCTCTAAATAGTCGAGCATATTGGGTACTTAACAAGAGGACTAGTGTAATATAAGAATTTATTAATGTGGTCATTGATGATCATTTGAATACACCCATCTCAAGTTCAGAAGATAATGAGGTTCTTCTAATTGATAAACCAGTCTCTTCATCTAATCAAAATAACTATGAACAAATAAAGATCATCTTACTGATCAAATCCTTGGAAATCCCCTCACTGGTGTACACAATCATAAACAATTAGAAGATATGTGTAACTACGCGTGCTTTTCATCTCAGATGGAACCGACCAACGTAAAAGAAGCACTTGCTGATGAAAACTAGATTGTAGCTATGTAAAAAGAGCTCAATCGGTTTGTGAGAAATGATGTTTGGTATTTAGTTCCATGACCAACTGATAAACATATTATTAGAACAAAATGGATTTTCAAGAATAGGTTTGATGAACTTGGTAATATAATTAGAAATAAGGCTAGGCTGGTTGCACAAGGATACACCCAAATTGAAGGTATTGATTATGATGAAACCTTTGCCCCAGTAGCTCATCTTGAATCAATTAGACTGTTTATATCCATTATGTGTTTTAAAAAAATTCAAAATATATCAAATGGATTTTAAGAGTGCATTTTTAAATGGTGATTTGCATGAAGAAGTATATGTTGAACAACTAAAGGTTTTTGAAGACCCTAAGCATGTTAATCATGTTTATCGCCTAAAAAAGGCACTCTATGGTTTGAAACAGGCTCCTAGGGCATGGTATGAGAATTTAACTAATTTCTTGTTAAGTCATGAGTTTATTATGGGGAGTGTAGCCAAAACATTATTTGTTAAGAAACAGAATGATCATATTCTAATTGTGCAAATCTATGTTGATGAGATTATCTATGGATCTACCTGTGCTAACATGACTGTTGAATTTGCAGATCTTATGAAGTTCAAATTTGAAATAAGCATGGTTGGAGAATTAAATTATTTCCTAGGGTTGTAAGTCAAACAGCTTCTCGATATATTCTTCATCTCTCAAACCAAATATGCTCTGAACTTAGTTAAAAGGTTGGGATTTGAGAGTGAGAAGAATATTGATACTCCAATGAGTACCACTCTGAAACTCTCTAAGGATTCAACAGGTAAGAGTGTGGATCCTATGGTGTATCGCAGTATGATAGGAAGTTTACTTTATTTAACTACGAGTCGATTTGATATTGCTTTTAGCATTGAAATTTGTGCCAGACAATCGGAACCTAAAAGTCCCACTTGATTACTGTTAAGCATATTTTATGATATGTTGCTAGTTCAGCTAATCTTGGTCTTTGGTATCCACATGATACTAGTGTGTAATTAGCTGGTTACACAGATGCTGAATGGGCTAGTAACATTAATGATCGTAAATCGACCAACAGTGGTTATTTCTATGTCGGGAACTGTCTAGTTTCCTGGCTAAGTAAGAAATAAAGTTCTGTATCGCTCTCCACTGCTGAGGCTAAATATATTACTGCAGGTAATGCATGTACTCAGCTAGTATGGATGAAGAGAATGCTAAGTGATTATTGAATTGCACAAGAATCTTTGATGTTATATTGTGATAACTCAAGCAAAATTAATATATCCAAAAATCCTATTCAGTATTTACGAACCAAGCACATTGACATTAAGTATCATTATATTCGTGAATTGGTGGAAGAAAAGATAATTTCATTAGAATTTATTCAGACCGAGAATCAACTAGCTGACATATTCACAAAATCGCTCGACAAAAATTGATTTGCAAAATTGAAATTTGATCTTGGTATGTACAATATGAACTAATGATTTGTGCTCATTTGTATCATAATGTATGTATATATTATTTTACATTTTCTATTTAAATATATGAAAAATTACACATTTTTAGTATTACATGACCAGTTGAGTACACACTCGACCAGTCATGGCACGATTAGTCGAGTACACACTCGACCAGTCATGGCATGACCGGTCGAGTATGTACACGACCAATCGTGAAATTCATGAAATGGGTTTTTATTTGGAGAAAATGTCACTTTTTTCATATCTTTCTTCTTCTCTATTAAGCACAACTACGACCGGTCAAACCCATATCTCGATTACTCTTTGGTTAGTGCTTCATTTTTATTTTCTTGTTGATTTAAGTTCTTTGATCATTCTTAATCTTAATTTTGCTTCTTGTTTCAAGATTTATGGTGGTTTGAAAGGGTTTTTTTCTTAAAATCTGATTTGTTTGGAATCCTTTCATTTATTTTTGCAATCCTTCAGTTCTTTATTTTCTTGTTGCAATCGAAGGAAGAAATAGGAATATAGCCACTCGTGGTCCCTCTTCATCCCGTTTCACACCCATTACCATGCGTCACCTTCGGCCTCCCGAAGAGGATCCCGAGTATGTGCGGGATTTTCGTCTTAGAAATGTTATTGATGAATGTGTTGTCATTGTTGATCATCTTGAGCACTTCAACATTGTCCCTCTCCTTTAAGCTGTAGGTTGGGAAAACATACTATCTTGGGGTGGTTCTGCATACCGATCCGTTGTGCAAGCCATGTACGCTTGCATTACTGAGTTCTCTCTAGAAGATTTGACATTTACTGTGTCAACTAGAGAAGGTCCAATTTAGGTAGACTGTCATTCAATTTTAACAATCATGAATATACCTGTTGTTGATGACGGCATGCCCATATCCACTTTGCAATCTAGACCTTCTGAAAATGCTAAATAATTGATTACGAGAGTTCTCTGTAACATGAATGCAGAATGGAACGGCGGTACTACGCTCAATTCCAAATATATGTTTCCCAGATACAAGGTCTTGCATCAAATTTTTATTTTGAATGTGTACTGAGCTGACCTCTTTTATGGCCTGCATTATGCATTCAGTTGTATCTGACATCCATATCTATCTTCCTTCTCTTATTTGTCATCATATTATTCAGTTTTGTCTCCATCCTGGTTATAACGATATTCCATTCACTTATCTTATGACTGCTGTCACGCCCCAAACTCGAAAACTGGACTCATAAAATTTTCGATCGTCGAATCTGGCGCCGATAGCCTCCGTAGAACCCCATTCTCGGCTCCCAGCTCCCATTTGTAAGGTTTCGATCATGGGATGCTACGAAGAGGATTTTCAAGATCAGTTTGAATCATGATAAGTATAAGCAAAGGCATAACCCACAAACAACAACCAAAAACTCCATTAAATTTTTTCTATGATCAAAAACTTTACAAGTACAATGAGCATAACGGGAAATACAATGATGATGAATAAAAAACTCCAAGAAGATCTGCAAAGCGCTCCTGCCTCAGCGCTACTGCGCCCCAACGTTACCTGCATGAAACGGTCGTACATAAGCTTATAGAAAGCTTAGAGGGTGATGAAAGTGTGTGCGCAAGGTAGTAATATGATCATGCAATATCAGAGTAATATAGAATATACAGATGGATCCATGAATACCATAAGCCATACCAAGGCCATGCAGTGCAAAGTGCAAATGATGTCGGCCATACCAAGGCCATGCGATGCGAAGTACAACTCAAGCATGCGAATCCTCATCTAAGTCCACATATCAATACAGCTCAACTCTGGGATATCACCGGGGTCTAGTACACTCTAAATCAAATCGCCGACCCATCGCGCATGATAAGGTAAGTGGAAGAGACTACACTATCCGTCTGCCAATATCGGGCTCGACTCGTCGATAGCGGACCTATTCCTCGAGCTGGTCAGACTCAGCATAGCTTTGCCCCTTACTCTCGGACGGGTAAGGCAGCACCCCCTTCCAACCGACTATGACACAGTGGAGAGCGCAACCATCTGGTAATCAACACTCAACACTCATCTACCCACCCGGTCTAGACGTTGGAGCAACCTCTTGGTACCATAAGGGTTTAGAAACTTTCACCCAGGGATATCTATAACACCCCATGTAGAACAAAATTTTTGGTATCCAATCCTGTTAACCACGATGCGTCTGTGGAGGCTATCGCCCCGATGTCGCTAGGGCGTACAGTAACCATATCATACAATGCGAAATGCATGAATCACACTATCCAATCATACAGCAAATCCTACGCGTATCGTGCGCTCATGTGGGGTAACACCGCCTAATCAGGGTCCCATAAACAATCTGTCCGAAAGCATGTACTATGATCAGTCACTTCTCATATCAAGCATACATATGATGCGTATGATCATGAGTCATGGAACTATAGTAAACATGTTATAAAGTAATTCACTATCCTTATAAAGCAGATGGGCCTAGATAGTCTATACACAACAAGTACGGGCCTAACAATGGGCCCTAGGGAGAGTCATAATGTGGACATCCAACCAACATTATACTCGCAATGTGGACGTCAAACCAACATTGCTCCCAAGGCACGATCGTCGTAAATATTGTTACATAATCCGTGTTGGGATCACACATTGCAATGGACCTTAGGTACATCCCATTGGGCCTTAAATACATCAAATAGGCTATATCATATGGGTCTTTTATTCATCAAATGGGCCACATAATGGGCCGCACCAATGAGCCTTATGTGCATTACAATGGGTCATAACCCGTGGGCCTTAGATTACATCAAATGAGCCTAATCTCATGGGTCTTATATGTAACAAATGGGCCACACCAATTGGGCCCCATATGTACATCAAATGGGCCTCAACCCATAGGCCTTAGTACATCTCAATGGGCCTTAACCCATGGGCCCCTAAAACATCAAATGGGCCCAATCCCGTGGGCCTTAAAATACATTAAATGGGCCTTGACCCATGGGCCTTACATATATATATCAAAGTGGGTCTCATCCATGGGTCGTAAATACATCGAATGGCCCCATGACATGGGCCTTACATCCACATCAAAGTGGGCCCTAATGAACTACCACAAATACATTAAGATGGTCCTCATAACATGCCAAGGTGGGGTCCACTTAGACTATGGATCTGACTCATTCTTTATGCCTATGCCATAAAAATGGGCTTTCCAAATGGATGGATGGATTGGATGCAACCCATACATCATGGTGGGGGCCCACATGAAGGCCCACTATCATGTATATCATATATAATATAATATATATATATATATACACACACACATATACACATACACTATTCCACACGTGGGGGTAGGTCCCACCATCCGATCACACATGCCTCAAGGTGGGACCCACAACTCCCTGGATGTCCCTGGACGTTAAGAGATGGAGAGAGATTTATAGAGAGAGAGAGAGGTAAAGAGAGAAATATGGAGAGAGAGAGAGGGCACGTGGCCATTCCTTTTTCTTTCTTTTTTTATTCTTTTCTTTTCCTTTTTCTTTCCTTCTGACACAACAGAGGTGGGTCCCACGTAGGGCCCACCACCCAAGCATATTATATATATTAGTATATATTATATATATATATGTAATATAATAATATATATATTATATATAAGAGACACGTCCAGGCCGTGGCTTGGAAGGTCACGTACACCAAGGTTGGGCCCCACATATGGGGTGTGTCCCACCGTCAGATGGACGCTGGACCCAATACATGCATCACGGTGGGGCTATCTTAGACGGATGGACGACGTGGATGGAATACATCAGAGGGACCCACAGATTTGTTGGCGCACAGGGCAACAACAGCTGCCTGCTGCATGAGAACCACCGTCCATATGGATGGCGTGAGTGTAACCCACGTATCTCGTGTGGGGCCCACCGAATTTGCTGTGTACAACAGCTATGCAGCTAGCTGCTGTTCAACGTACACTAGCCAATCGACATTCTCACACAAGGTGGGGCCCACGTGGGGCTCACCTTAATATAATATACATATATAATATATATAGATATACATATATCATGCTGATGTATGTACGAATGAAGCACGTACATTCATGGTGGGGTTCATGGCCATGTCTGGGTGACTGGACGGTTATGATAAACCCATACATCATGGTGTCTAGGTGGGCAGTGCAGATGGCACACACGTCCAGGCAGGGTTCTGCACATGTGTGGGGTCCATGCTGCCCAGGAGCATGGATAAAATACATAAATCACACATGGGTCCCACAAGTGCTGACACTAGTCCAGTGGCTATGTTGTAATCCTGTTGGACGGATAATATAGGTGAACGCATAGGACATGGTGGTCACGCACATGCATGGTGTGGATCTGAAACATACATCCCATGGGCCACGTTCAATGATCAGAGATAATGGAGGGGCCCCGCCACTATAGGCCCGTCTAAGATACAAGTATATATCAAAGTGGGTCCCATCACACATGGGCCCATTAAATCCAAAATCCAACAGTGGAGATCCCTTCTCCATCAAATAGATGGTCTAGATGACCCTAGGTATACAAGAAAATAAACATCATGATGGGGTCCATGGAGAATGGCCCCATCATGGAATGATCATGCTGATCAAAGTGGGCCGCCGCCACAACTTAGGGTCCCAAGTGAGATCCAAACCATTGGTTGGTTGGCCTCACTTGACCCATCTTAAAAACATGCAAAATTTCTTTTATCGAGCACCCACCGTTCGATCTTCTTGCTCCTATGGGTTTCTTAACACCTTAGCTTTGATTCCAATGGAGGAGATGAGGAATGGATGGCTAGGATGGGTGATCTTAGGATGAAGAGGTGGGCCACACTTGTGGCTCTCTTGGAGAGATGAGAGAGGCTCATATGTATGGATTTTTAGTTGCTTGAGAGAGTGGTTTGAAAATGAAGGAGAGAGAGAGTTGTAAAGGGAGAGGAGTGATGGATGTGGTGGTGATGGGTGTAAGAAATTTTTGACTTTGGAGGCATTTTGTGTTAGAAAGGAATGGGCATGTAAGAACTTTTTGACTTTGGAGGCATTTTGTATAAGAAAGGAATGGGCTTGTAAGAACTTTTTGACTTTTGTGACTTGCTTGGGAAAGGGTGAAAAGTGATGTGTACTTGACATGAGATGTGATGGAATTGATTGATTGATGAGATTGATTTGACTAGTCGTAGAGATTCTCTTGGGTTTAGCAACGGGCGGCATTCTTCTCACACCGAAGTTAGCCCACATCTCCTGACCAGGGTATTGCCTCGGCGCACGAGTCGCGGCATCGGAACTGCAGCGACGATGCGGTCGCTATGGTAAAGGTCTTGGGTTGAGTCGACTCGGGTTGACGGTGTATGAATCATGTTCGCGTGTAAATATCGGTTAAGGGTCGAAGATTGTCAGAATTCGACCGGTAAGACCGCAGAAGTCTTACAACTGCCTTAAATAATCATGATTTGATAGCTATGCCTGTTAGAGAAGGTTCTTTTAATATCCATCCATTTAATAATTCTAATATCAACAAGATGAATTTGGACTTGATACCTGGTCAAGTTGATGGAAATACTGGAGGAGATGAAGAAGCCAATGCTTTACCTCAAGAAGACGTTAATATGGATGATTTATTTGATGAACTTGAATCAGATTCTGAGGCTGACCCTGATTATCAGCCTTTTAATTTCAATGAGATGTTGCGTAATCTTGAGGAACAGGTGGCTCAGATTTGTGTAACATAGGATTCTCAATTTTCTTATATGCGCAAACATATGAGGCCCATTAATAAGGGTTTACATCAAATTAATTCATCTATTCCTGCTCCCTCTTAAGGATCTGATTAGTTTTGTTATAATTTGATGGTATCTGTAATAACTTTATTCTAACTCTTTTGCCTATGACTAATTGGATAATTTTGTTTAAACTCTTATTTATTCAGTTCAGATACTCTATTTATTTGATTTGGCTGAGTAGTTATTTATTCTACATGCTCTCTTATTCTCTTCATTTATCCTTATTCGCTTCCTTTGTCATATTGTGACTAAAAGGGGGAGATATTATAATATTGAATCTTCGATGTGAATGAGGATATGATATGATGAAATGTGGCTAATATATATATATATATATATATATATATATATATATATATATATATATATATATATATATATATGCATAGAGTAGTGGATTAAGGGGGAGAGTTGATTATTGTGCATGATATCTATTATAGATTATATCATACATGTGTATGCATGTTAATGCAACATGTTTGTGCAATGTGTTGTTTGAATATCTATTGTATATTGTAATTTTAGTTTTGTTACAAATTTGATAAAGGGGGAGATTGAAAGTTCTATGTTGATAAATCCTAAATATTGTCAAATTTTGGTATGACAAAACAATTCAAGTTTGTATATTGATTTATATCAAGCTTGTGCATTTGTTCACATTGAATCTTCGACGTTTGTTCTGTTCGTGCTAAATTTATCTTGCCAATATTTACGACGAACTTACTAAGATCTTCAAACTGGAAGAAAGTAAAGACTTTCACATATTGAGTAAAGATAGAGTTTTCAAGAACATTGCGGTTCAAGATCTGAAACCAGAAAAGTCCAAGAACTCAAGACCTAGTTGAATATTATGTTCGGTATGTCAAGTTCAAGCTTTGAAGATCCCAAGAATTAAAGCTACTGAAGTGATGGATAGATTAAGTGTTCATATGTTCTATCTCACAAGCAGGGTATGATTGACCAAGATTGACCTTAGATCATGGTTAGTTCATTTCGTACTTTTGGTCGATCATTTTGGTCATTTTATAAGTATAAAATTCTATTCTTTCGATTAGCCCTAGCACTGGCTCGACCAGTCTTAGTATTTTCTCGACCAGTCCAGGATTTGTTATGAATTTTTAGAAATTTTCTGTTGCTCTACGACTAGTCCTGGAAACTGCTCGACCAGTCGTGTGAATAGTACTCAACTCATTTTCCAGCGAGTAATCTGGACTCACACGATCAGTTGTGTGGTGTCCATGACTAGTCGAATAGGCCAGTCGACCAGTCGTGGGACCCACAAGGCCAGTCGTGCAGCTAAAAATTTTTATCGCGCCAGAATTTTTGAAAATATGTCTGGATAAGGCCAGTCGTAGCTAACCAAAGGCTAGTCGTGTGAACCGATTTTTTACCTATAAATAGTGCTCGAATTTCAGAGTTTTCTATTCAATTCTTATCATTCTTAAGTAATCAATCTGAGATAATTTTGAGTACATTCTAAGCTATTTTTTGCATATTTGAGATTCTTTAAAGTAGCTCTTATTTTTTATTTTGAATCTCTATTCCATTCTCAATCTGAAAAGGAATATTTAATTTACCCTTCCTTGAGATCAAAATCAATACAAAGCTCTTGCTGATTTAATTTAAAATCATCTAGACTTAAAACCCTATACACTTGTGAGACTGAGCATTGAACATCTACGTTGTCATCAAGTTGGTTCTACTGGGCTACTTCAGAATCGTCATACAATAAGTTTTTACTTTTTCTGTAATTCAATTCATTTCTGGTTTGTGAGATTGTTCTAGTAAATCTCCATTTTTTATTTTGTCTAAGGTGACCTAGAAAATCTAAGAGAGGGGTTTTTAAATTGTGTAAGTCCATCTAAGGACACAATTGTGAAGGTTTTAGGTGAACATTGAAAAACCTATTTAATTAGTGAACGCTAAGATCCTGAGGGAGTGGATATTAGGAGTGAAGTAGTAGGGCTGAAAGTCGGGTGGGTTGGGTCGGGTTGGTGCTCAACCCTAGCCCAACCTAAGGTTACTATACCTCAACCTTAACCCAACCCAACTTCAGGTTGGAAATTCTTAACCCAAGCCCAACCCATGAGGGCTCGATCGAGTTGGTCGGGTTGATGCATGTTAATATTTTTATTATTACATTAGTCTACTATATTTTAATACATGTCTTATTTTTGTACATATAATTTTATTAATTATATATGTAATTATTTATCACAAAGAACTTTATTTTTTCTAAACAAACAAGCTCAAATATAAGACAACTACTCTTTTAACAATCAAGCATACCAAATATCAACAACATTTTAAATTTTAAATAATATCACAAGTAAGAAAGAAAACACAGTAGAAACTATAAAGACAAGAACATACCTCCAAAAAATAGAAGATCCAAGTTGTATATATATGATTACTTTTGAAATCCAACTGTGGATGGCTCACAAGATACTAAAACAAAATAAATAAATACTGTATTAATTCATCAATAAAGATAAAAATATATTTATAAAAACACCACTAAAGTAAAAGTTTAGTTTAGTTACTTGATTCATCATCTTCTAACTCTTCCAATTTTTCTTCAATATCGACTGGAGTTGATGAAATCCGTAACCAATCTTGTGTATGTATCAAAGATTCCACAATATCAGGTGTCAACAAACTCCGAAATTGATCAAGAATTCAACCTCCAGTACTAAAAGCCGACTCTGAAGTAACGGTGGATACTGAAATTGCAAGTATGTCACGAGCCATGTGTGAGAGTACGCGATACTTTGAAGAATTTACCTTCCACCAATCTAAAATGTTGACATTAGACAAATCCACTTCAACATCTTCTTCAAGATATCGATCAATCTCAGATTTAGTGGCAATAACTTATTCTTCTTGTAGAAATCTGAGATATTCTTGCCTAACATCCACAATATGCCCAACAACTCCATTAGAAGGAGTATCAATGCTCTTTTGTGTTAATGCATTATCTTCAGCTGAATCTAGAGTTGTTGCAAAAGAATTTTATTGATCGAAGAGACGATTCATAGTATCTTTGACTTTCTCAATCATCTCCTTAACTTTTTCCATTGGATACAACTTAGAATAAGAGAACTTCAAATACTTTAACTTATAACAAGGATCCAAAACCACAACAATCACTAGCAATATATTAACACGATCAAAGTCCCCCCAATACTTTACAAACTTCATTTTCATCTTTAATCCCACGTCACGATAGCTCAAATCTTTGCTTACAGACCAAGAAGATAAGAGTCCTTCAATCACATAAATCTCATGAAAGTATGCATTTGCAGTAAATACTTCGAACTAGATAGACGTTTGGTAACATCATAAAAAGTTTTTAAAAACTTGCACAATACATTTGCTTTAACCCAATCTGCATTTGTAGGCATCCACTCACCAATGTCTTTTTGATATTGTTTGTCATTTTCGTTCATTCTCTCAAAAGCCTTTTGGAACACTAAAGCGGATTTCAACATGAAAAAAGTAGAGTTCCTTCTAGTGGCAACATCCAAGCAAACAACCTTTTACTGGTTATTCTCTCTTCTGCCACACAGCGTTTGAAATTTTGAAGTCGAGAAGGTGAACTTCTAACATACCGTACACAATGATGGATATTGATGATTTCTTCTTTAACTTCATCGATACCATCTCTCACAATCAAGTTTAAAACATGTGCACAACAACGCACATGAAGGAACTCACCATCTAATAGCAACCCATTCCGTTTAGCTAGTTTTCTATTCAATGAACGAACAACCACATCATTTGAACTTGCATTGTCTACTGTGATGGTTTGTATATTTTGTAACCCCCATGTTACTAGACAAAGCTCAACTGCATTAGCAATGTATTCACCACTATGAGGCATTGGAACCACGCAAAAGTTGATAATTTTTTTTTTGCAACTTCCAATCTTTATCTATATAATGTGCAATGAGGCACATATATCCAAGATTTTGGATGGATGTCCACATATCAGTGGTTATACAAACTCTTTGAACCGACTTCTCAAATTTGCCCTTCAACTTAACCCTCTCGCACTTGTATAACTCAAGACAATCTTTTCTTAAGGTGATGCGTGACAAAATCTGAAACTTTGGATACATTACTTGACAAAAGTTTCTAAAACCCTCATGCTCGACAAAATTAAACGGCAACTCATCAACTATTATCATACGTGCCAGGGCTTTTCTACAAGCCTCTTGATTAAAACTCCAATTTACTATCCCATTGCTCCCACCATCTTTCTCTACTAAGACTGTCAATGTCCGTTGTTTTGGATCTTTATTATTTGGATATTTCTTACATTTATCCAAATGTCTCCAAAGTGCAATAGTGCCTTGCTTACTATCAGCTTGATATTCTTGATTACATTAATTGCAAAATGCTCTCTTCTCTTTTGTTTCTGGCTTCTCAACTTTTTTAAAGTGTTCCCATATTCTTGAAACATTATTGTGTGTCACCGTTATCTTCCTTTTCTTTTTTGATGTCACCTGTTCACTACCTGTAGAACTACCCGTAACATCAACAGGAGTATTACTATCACATATTCCAGACATCTACTTATATATCCTGATATTGAAAGAATTAAAATAAAATAAAATCTGTACATAAGCGACATGTTGAAAATAAGTTATTAATATTACTAATCATGTGCATTTTATATTTCATGATATGATTACCAAAAAACCTAAATCTTTACATGTGTTGCATAAATATGCTGATCATGACTATGAAAAATATCAAAATAATTTCAAATGCAGGGAAAAAAAAGAAAAAAAAACAATCAAACCAATTACCTTTGTATGATGTAGAGAGAAAGAGAGATTAATAGATTGATGGTGATACATAGTTACATACCTTGTGAGATGCTCTCTATCTCTCAATCTCTTCAGCACAAACGAGCTCCCTAACTCCCTCTCTCACTCGTACGCATGAATTTCTCTCTCCAAAATAGTTTGCATATTACACACCATGACATTTAGCATGTGAAACTTCTTGGGGCCCATAGTGATTTAGGTTTTACATCCACACTGTCCATCAATTTTTACATATGATTATTGAGCATGAGCCCCAAAATGAGACACATCCAAAGCTCAAGTGGACCACACCACGGAAAGCAACGGGGATTAAATTACTACCGTTAAAAATCTTTTTGGGGCCATAAAAGACTTTGATCAACCTGATATTTGTATTTTAACTTATTCCAGGTGTGTGTGATATCATGAACAGATTAGATAAAAAATTAGCATCAAGCTTGGCCCTAGGAACGTTTCAATGGTAGTTTGTTCAATCCGTATTGCTTTTTGTGGTGTGGCTCACTTGAGCTTTGAATGTGCCTCGTTTTTGGGGCCATGCTCTAGAATGATCCATAAAAATTGATGGATGGTATGGATGTAAAATGCAATCATTGTGGGGCCAAAGAACTACCACACATTAAAAGTCATGCAATTATCAAGCAATCCGGATAGAAGTTATACAGTGACAAACTGACAATGGATTGGCTACTCAATGGCTAGTGATAGGTGTTGTGCGGACCCCAACATATGTATGTGTCTCATCTATGTTGTCCATCCATTTTTTTAGATAAATTTATGTTATAGGCCCAAAAATGAGGTAGATCAAAATCTCATATGGGACCACACAGTGTTGATTGAGATCCTTGAAATCCCACTATTAAAAACTTCTTAAAATTTTCTTGGGGTTACAAAAGTTTTGTATCAAGCTGATATTTGTTTTTTGCCTTCATCTTGGTCTCTATGACCTAATCTACAGGTTTGATGTTAGATAAACATTACCGTGGGCCCTAGGAGGTTTTTAATGGTAGATCTTCAATCACTACTGTTTTCCTATGGTGTGGTCCACCTGAGATTTTGATCTGCCTCAATTTTGGGTTGATGCCATAAAATCATCTGGAAAAATGGATGGACGGCATGGATGAGACACATACATCATGTTGGGGTCCATAGAGCATCGACCATTGGCCATTGCGAATAGCCCATCCATTTTCGCTGTCATCGAGCGTGCAAACAGACGTGGTTTCCGAAAAGCCTTCCGCATTAAGTTTCTCTGCAAGGATTCCTGGTGGGGCCCACTGCCATGTTCATTAGAAATCAAACCCGTTCATCCAATTTTTGAGTTTATTTTAGGAAATGTGACCAAAAGTAGGATGGATCCAAAACTTAAATGGGCCACATGAAAGGAAACAGTGGGGATTTAGTGACCACTGATGAAATATTTATATGGCTATAAAAGTTTCATAGGTCTTAAGTTTTTAGTTTTTTTACTTCATCCCGGTAAAAATGATCTTATAAATGGTTTGGATGACATATAAACATCAAGGCAGAGCCTAGAAAGGTTTCAACGGTAAGAATTCCTTTTCCCACAGTTTCATATTTTATGGCCCAGTTGAGTTTTGGATCCTCTTCTTTTTTGGTCCAGTGTCCTAAAATGATCTAGAAAAATGGGTGGACGGATTGGATTTTTCATAAATATCACGGTGGACCCCACATCGCATCCATGCATAGGATCTTTATAAGAAAGGCTTCTGCACTGTATCCGCATAGCATGTAATATGGGAGAGAAAAATCAGGCGCATGAGAGAGAAAAATTCGACGCCGTATGGGAGAGAGAAATCCCTCATCGGGAAATGACGTGCAATGAAGACCATTCGACTGATTTTTTATATATTTATATTACAACTCTCGGGTTCGGGTTAGGTCGGGCAACCCGAGACTTCAACCCGAGCCCGATCGAAATTTTGTTGGGTTAGTGCTTTTATGGCCCAAGCTCGAGACTGAACCCGAAATATTCTGCCCAAGCCCAACCCAATGTCAGGTCGGTCATGGGTCGGTCGGGTTGAACCCGCCTGACTTTCAGCCCTATGGAGTAGTTGTGTCACTATTTATTAAGAGTTGGTGTACACACACGCGAACTACTATAATTCTCTATGTTTGGTGGATGTGTGATTTATTTCTTTATCTTTTATGTATTAAGATTGTGGGATGTATTTGTGGATGTGAATGTTGTAATCTTTATATTTTAGCATTGTGTGGTGAATGTTGTAATAGATTAGTTTCTATTTCTTTCATATCCTCTTAATTTTGAGTTTTTGATACTCACCCACGTTCTAGTAAGGTTGTCCTGCCATAAACCATTAGTTTTTGGTGTTAGGTTATCCTTAGAACCAAGTTTGTATCAACCTCTCAATACTTGATTTTTGAGGTTATTTTTTTTTATTTGCATTCTTTTTAGCTATCTATTGTCTATAATCCGCTTATTAATTTTTATTTGACATAGTCCTATTCACCCCCCCTCTAGGACATATAGCTCGGCCTTTTCACTCTCCACCATGGTCACTCCTGATTCATTTTATGGAATACCCTTTTTCATTTTGAATCCTTTTTGCCAACTTCTAGATTTCTTCAAATGCATCAGATTTTTCCCAAAGAAAGGCAACCTAGGTGAATCTGGAATAATCATCTACTACTACCAAAAAGTACCTCTTTTTCCCATGGCTCTTAACTTTATTAGGTCCCACTAAATCCATGTGTTATAGGTCAAGAGGTTTGGAAGTTGCTACGGTGGTTGTCTTTTTGTGTCTAACTTTTATTTGTTTGCCTTTTAGACAATCACTGTATACAATCTTCTCCTTTTTCCTGATCTTAGGGAGACCTTTCACCAAGTTTCTTGAGCTTAACTTTGCTAAATTCCAATAGTGGACATGCCAAAATCTTTAGTGCCACAATTTAGATTCATTGTTTAAGGCCATGTGGCACTTTGTGGATGGGACACGTTCTCCACTTCTTTTAATTACATAATAGTTATCACTTGTACGAAGACCTTTCATAATAAGTTTTCCTATACGATTGAGATCTTGCACACATCTTTAGAGAAAGTTATAGAGCGTTCTTTGTCACAGATTTGGGAAATGCATAGGAGATTGTGTTTTATTCCCTTTGCACAAAGAACATCTTTAATTATGCACAAGCCAGCCCTAATTATAGTCCCTTGTCTAACAATTTTGGTCTACCTCCTATCGCCAAATGTGACTAACCCACCATCTGTAAGTGCTGTGTTGTAAGTGCACCATGTTTTGTCAAATTTTGGTGTCCCAAACCACTCCAGAATCACTGACTCATTTCGATAGATGGAAAGCTCACCTTCATTCGAAGTTGTGTATCAAGCTGTCTACATCAACAACTAGAGAGTAGTCAATTTCATAACAGTGTGCATCCCTCAAGAACTCAAGCTCAAGCAATCAACTCAAGTTAAAGTTCATATACTCATACCTCAAGTTGGAACTCAAGTACTTAGACTCAAGATCAAGTCACAAGGACTCAAGCTCAAGTCACCAGGACACAAACTTAAGCTCATGTTCAAATATACAAGGACAAGATTCATGTACTTCAAGATAAACTATCACCCGTAGTGGATGATGTTTCATTGTTCTATATTCACATATAAGGTATATATGACCCTAGATTGACCATAGATTAGGTCATATTGATTGCATATTTAATTTGGGTCATTATATAATTTTATAGGCTTTTTCTTGACTCGTCCTAGCTATTGTTCGATTAGTCTAGGCATTGGCTTGACTAGTCTAAGAATTGTTGAAGATTTTCAGAAATTTCTGGCGAAGGTTCGACCAGTCGAGCATCCTACTCGACCGGTTGTGAAGACAGGTTTGACCAGTTGAGCAGGGCTCAACTCGAACTCTAGCAATGCGATTTTTATTCACTTAACCAGTTGAGTGCTCTTCTCGAACAGTCGAGCTGGCTACTTGACCAGTCGAGCTATTTTTTTTCTGTTCGCGCCAGGAAATTTGAAAATTGGTTTTTCCTTGACCATTCGAGCCGAATCTTAGACCAGTCGAGAAACCTAATTTTCAGCCTATAAATTGAGGACATTTCTCAGAGATTTCAATTCATTCCATTACAAATCAAGTCATCACTTTGAGAGATAAGTCTCCACTATTGTGAAGCTATTGGTTAGTAATTTCAAATTCTTTTATAGCTTTTCTATTTGATTTTATTGATCTCCTTATTCAAATCTATTTTCTTAAAAGGGAACTCAGCTTTACCCTTTGAGAGCTAAAATCAAATTCAAGCTAGCCCTAGGTTGATTTAATTTAAAATTCATCTAGACCTAGAACCCTTCCACTTGTGAGATTGGACATTGAACATCTACATCTACAAGGAATTGGTTCTACTGGGCTACATTGAAGAACAATCTGTAGATAAGTATTATTTCAATTTTTTGTATTTTTGGTTTGTGAGGTTCAACCAGGAAAATCTCATCTTTTGGTTTTATCTAAGATCTGCCAGGAAAATCTTAGAGTGGGGTTTTTGTAATGTGTAAGCCCATTTGAAAAACACAATTGTGAAGGTTTTAAGGTGAACCTTGGAAAACCTTATTCCATAGTGAATGCCAGTATACCGTGGGTGTGGATATTGGGAGTGGAGTAGTTGTATGGTTGTTTGCGAACAGTTGGTGTACACACACGAACCACTATAATTCTTAGAATTTGGATGATGATGATGATACATATGTTGTGGTGAATGTTGTAATTTACTTTATGCACTTGTGGTGAATGTTATAATAACTTAGTTTATTTCCTTTACCTCTTTATTGGTTTGAGTTTTTGATATTTACCAACGTTCTAGTAAGGTTGTCCTACCATAAGCCTTTGGTTTTTGGTGTTAGGTTGTCCTTAGAACCAAGTTTGTATCAACCTCTCAAGACTAGTGCATTTGAGGTTACAATTCACTTGTGCTATCTTATTATTTATTTATGCTATCTACCTTTACTTTTCACATTTAATTGTTATTTGGCATGATCCTATTCATCCCCCCCCCCTCTAGGACTCAGAGCTCGTCCTTTTCAAGTGGTATCAGAGCCTAATAGCTCATTTCATTGGATTTATTTCATGAGTTAAGTGGTATTAAACTCTTAATATGTCAAATTTTGATAGCCTATCTATTTCTAGGCCACCACCTTTTGATGGCTCTAATCATACCTATTGGAAAGCCAGAATAAGGATTTTTCTAAAATCTATGGATGAAAGTGTGTGGAAAGTAACAATGACTAGGTAGCACCCACCTACGGTTGAAGTTCTAGGCACTGATAGAACTAAGCCCTTAAAAGAATCACCTTATTTTTCATGGACTACTCTTCAGAAAAATGAAAGCAGTGAAAATGACAAAGCTTTAAATGCAATCACTTGTGCACTATCACCAAATAAGTTCAAAAGAATTATATCTTGTGATACTGCAAAACAAGCCTAGGATATCTTAGAAATGACACACGATGGAACAACTATTGTCAAAAAGTTAAAAATGCACATTCGCACAACTAAGTTTGAGGAAATTTGTATGGAAGAAAATGAAACATTCATGGACTTCTATACGAAATTGAATGACATAGTCGGCTCAATGTGGTGTCTTAGAGATAACATCCTAGAAAGCAAAGTTTGTGCAAAAATATTATGATCACTTCTTGAGAGATTCAATTCTAAGGTCACTACCATTCAGGAACTTTAAGATACCGATAATATGAGGGTAGAAGAACTTGTTGGTTCACTTCAAACCTACGCGTTAAATTTTAATGCTCCAAAAGGTAAGTCTATAGCCCTTAAATCTTCGAAACATATTTCTCAAGATAATAATATTTCTGATTGTGAAAATTCAGAGGATGATATGGCTTTATTTGCGAAAAAGTTTTATAAAATTTTCAAGAGTAAAAAGAAAGTTGATTTTTAAAAACCCTCTGAAAAATTTCAGAAAAAGAGTAAATCTAAAACTTGGAAATCTCTAAAGGATAGCCAATGTTTCAACTGTCATGAATATGGGCATTTGACAAATAGGTGTCCAAAAATGGACAAGCCAAAGAGAAAAGGCATGTTGACCACATGGGATGAATTGTCTAGCTCTGAAGCTTTTTTTGAGTCAGATGATTCAAAACTTAAATCTACAAATGAAGTCAAGGCCTTAATGACTCTAGTAAGAGTCACTTCCACAGATAGTTGTGATTCAACTTATGATGAAAATCAGAGGAGTGACCCTAAAAACGTTGAAGATTTATAAGATGCCTATAATGCCCTATACAGGGAAAGTTGTAAGATAGCTATCAAGCTTAAATTACAAAAAGAGAAATTTCTAAAATTAAAAGAGGATTTTGAAAATTTACTTTTAGAAAAGTCACATATCTCTGATTGTTTTGAAAAATCTAAATATGACTTGGATTTTAAATCATCTGAACTTGAAAAATTAAAATCAGAAAATGAGAAATTAAAACTTAAAGTATCTTCTCTCTTGAGTTTAAAGGACACTTGGAAGTATGCCCAAGGAGACCCTAAACTTGAAAGATTGTTAACTGCATCTAGAAAATGTGGTGATAGATCAGGTCTGGGCTATGATAAATTCATACCTCCTAAGAATACAATTCCTATATTTGTTAAAGGAGAGTCCTCCAACTCAAAAGGGAAAGGCTTAAATCAACAGTTTTAAAAACTCTAAAACTATTCAAACTCCCAAATTTAATACCAACCATATCAGCCATAGAAATCAAAATTATAACCCCTTAGCTGAGAAAATTGTGAACTTACTTAAGGAGCTTTTGAAATCTAACTCAAATGTGAGATTTGATAATGTCTATAAGAGAAGAAAAACCAACAATGTTCCAAAACCCAAAATGACTATGAAATGGGTTCTTAAGGTTACTTGTTTGGCTGCCCATACTGCCTTTAAAGCTTCAAGTCAATCAAAGTGGTACTTGGATAGTGGTTTCTCTAGACACATGATAGGTAATAAAGGTTTTTCACCAACTACAAAGAAATGACTGACGGGTTAGTCACATTTGGTGATGGAAACAACTGCAAAATAATTGGCTACGGTACGATTCAACTTTTCAATCTTCCTCCTTTTGAAAATGTTTTATTTGTAGAAGGTTTAAAGTATAATCTTTTATGTATTTCTCAAATCTGTGATAATAAACATAGTGTTAAATTCACTAATCAAGGATGCGAGATATCTAATGAGAAAGGCCGTGTGATTCAAAATGGTCGAAGAACATCTGAGAATTGTTATATTGTAAGTGATTCTAGCTTGTCTAAATTTACTTCTTACATGGTCCAAACCAACAAAACTGAGTTATGGCATAAAACGCCTTGGACATGTAAACTACCGAAATTTATACAAAATGAGCAAGACCAATCTAATAAGAGGTCTACCCAAATTGAAGAAAATGGATAAAATTTATGGCGAATGTCAAATCGAAAAACAAACAAGGAGTAGTCACAAGAAAGTGAACTCCTATGCCACATTTAAACCCCTTGAACTCCTCCATATGAATCTTATTAGACCAGCCAGAATAGAGAGTCGAGGTGGAAAGAAATATATTCTGGTAATTGTAGATGATTTTACCAGATTCACAAGGGTTGCTTTCATGAGAGAAAAGTCTGAAACTCTTGATGAAGTGAAAAGGATACTTAAGCGTATCCAAACTAAAAAAGAAACAAATGTCTTTAAAATCTGAAGTGACCATGGATCAAAGTTTGAGAATAGAAAATTTGAGAAGTTTTGTATTGATCACGGAATATCGCATGAGTTTTCTACACCTTAGACACCTCAACAAAATGGGGTTGTTGAAAGGAAGAACCGTGTACATCAAGAAATGACTAATGTAATGTTGAATAGCATGAAGTTACTTAAAAATATTTGGGCTGAAGCTGTTAACACTGCATGTTATATAATAAATCATGTTTATACTAGAAAATTAAATGATAAAACTGCATATGAACTATAGTTCAATAAGAAGCCCACAGTTAAATACTTTTGAGTTTTTGGAAGTAAGTGTTATATTTTGCGTGACCGCGAAAATTTAGGGAAGTTCGACACTAAAAGTGACGAAGGGATTTCCCTAGGGTATACTCTAAGTAGTTGAGTGTATCAAGTTCTCAACAACAGAACCGGTGTTATTCAGGAGTCCATTAATGTGGTTATATATGATCACCTGAATACACCTATCTCTTGTTCAAAAGATGATGAAGTCACTATATTTGATAAACCTGACTCTTCATCCAGTCAAAACAACGCTGAACTACGATCAGTGAAAGACCATCCAATTGATCAAATACTAGGTAACCCTCTCACTGGTGTGTGTACTCATAAAAAATTAGAGAACATATGTAATTATGTATGTAATTGAGTCGACTAATGTGAAAGATGCACTCACTGATGAAAATTGGATAGTAGCTATGCAAAAGGAATTAAATTAATTTGTAAGAAGTGATGTATGGTATCTAGTTCCTAGACCAAATGATAAACATATCTAGGAACTAAGTGGACCTTTAAAAATAATTCTAATGAGTTAGGGAACATTATAAGAAATATGGCAAGACTAGTTGTACAAGGGTACACTCAAATAGAAGGCATTTATTATGATGAAACCTTTACCCCAGTAGCTCATCTTGAATCTATCAGATTATTCACATCCATTACTTGTTTTAAAAAGTTTAAAATTTATCAGATGGATGTCAAGAGTTCTTTCTTGAATGGTGATTTACATGAAGAGGTGCATGTTGAACAACTTAAAGGGTTTGAAGATCCTGAACACTCTGATCATGTGTATCGCCTGGCAAAGGCACTCTATAGTTTAAAACAAGCTCTTAGGGCATGGTATGAGAAATTGACTAAGTTTTTTCTAAGTCATAACTTTTTTATGGGAAGTGTTGATAAGACACTGTTTGTAAAGAAACACAATGATCACATACTTATAGTGCAGATATATGTTGATGATATTATCTATGGTTCTACATGTTCTAACCTGTCCACTAAGTTTGCAGAGTTGATGAAATCCAAGTTCAAAATGAGCATGGAAGGAGAACTGAAATACTTCCTTGGACTACAAGTGAAACAACTTAAAGATGGAATTTTCATTTCTCAGATCAAGTACGCCCTAAACTTGGTTAAGAAGTTTGGATTTGAGAATGGTAAAAACTTCGATACTCCTATGAGTACAACTCTTAAGCTTTCTAAAGATGCTTCAAGTAAAAGTGTAGATCCTAAGTTGTATCGTAGTATGATTGAAAGTTTATTATATTTAACTGTGAGCCGACCTGATATAGCATTTAGCGTAGGTATTTGTGCTAGATATCAATCAAACCCTAAGGAATCTCACCTAATTTTTGTTAAGAGAATTATCAGATATATCACAAGTTTGATTATTTTAGGTTTATGGTATCCGCATGATACTAATGTTCAATTAGCTGATTACTCAGATGCTGACTGGGTTGGGAATATAAATGATCGAAAGTCCACTAGTGGTGGATGTTTTTATGTTGGGAACTATTTGGTTTCCTACCATAGCAAGAAGAAAAGTTCTGTATCTTTATCCATAGTTGATGCTGAATATATTACAGCAAAAAATGCTTACACTCAACTTGTATGGATGAAAAGAATGTTACTTGACTATGGTATTTCGCAAGATACTATGATTTTATATTGTGATAACTCGAGCGCAATAAATATATCTAAGAATCCCATCTAACATTCCCGTACCAAACATATTGATATACAATATCATTATATTTGGGAAGTAGTTGAAGATAAAATTATTTGATTAGATTATGTGTAATTTAAAAATCAACTTGCAGACATGTTTACTAAACCTATGGACAGAAACAGGTTTTCTAAATTAAAGATTGATATTGGCATGTGTAATTCTAACTGAGATTATCATGTTTAAATTGCTTTATTTTTGTACATTTTTATGCATTTTATTTCTGCATTTAAATTGAAAATTATGCAATTTTTTGTGCTTGCACGGCTGGTCAAGCACCATACTCGACCAGTCGTGGCACGACCGGTCGAACACTATATTCGACTACTCGTGGTGTGTGGGCGGAATCCCCTTTTATGTGGAAAGTCACTTTTTCACCATTTTTCTCATCTTCCTCAAGTGTTCCTTCCACGACTCGTTGAACCATCTTTGATTCTTACGAGTAAGTGCTCCATTTTTTTATTTCCTTTTGGATTTAGGTTCCTCGAGTCTTATCTTACTTGGATCTTATTTTAATTTCATCGATTATAGTAGTTTATTAGGTCTTTTTGAGAAAATCTTGTTGGGTTTCATTTCCTAGCTTTCTTTGGTAGCTTTTCTTGATTCATTATACTAGTGGAACGTCGCACAAAGAAAACCCGAGCTTCTACTTCTTTTGAATCATTTGTTAGGGTGAGAACCCTACGGGCTCCCGGAGATGATTCAAATTATGTGTGTGACTTCCGTCAACGGAATGTCATTATTGATCGGCTCGTTAATACATATCATATAGCTCAATTCCGGATTATTCCTCTCCTTGTCGCTGTACAATGGGAAAATATTTTGAAATGGGGCGGACCTGCATACAGGTCCATTGCGCAGGACATGTTTACATGCATCATAGATGTCTCTTTAGATGACCTGACCTTCATTATAGCCTTTAGAGAAGGCATATTTAAAATTGATAAATTTATGATTGCTGATCAATTAGATGTAAGTGTGAATGTGAAGGTATTCCTATAATGGTCCTAGCTAAGAGAATTTCTAACTCAAAAAAATGCCTTTTGACTCGTAAGTTATGCAATATGGATACGGAATGGGTTTCTGGGAAGGCACTTCGGGCTAATCAAATGTTGCCCAGTTACAGAGTGCTTCATCGTATTTTTATTGCTAATGTGTATCCCAGATCAGGTAATAAGGCTGAATTAACTTCTTTTATGGTCCATATCCTTCATTTTGTAGTATTTGGAACTTCTGTTTGTCTTCCTTCCTTGATATGTTATACGATCATTCAGTTTAGACTTCATTTGGGTCACAGTTATATTCCCTTTTCTTATCTAATGACCGAACTTACCTTACATTGCAATGTGGTCATGCCACCCGGTGAAGCACCTATTAGTCTTCTCCCATTCAACAATTCAAACATCAACAAGATGAATTTGAAGCTAGCTCATGGACAAATGGATGGGGAAGCTGAGGAAGCCAAAGAAGGAGATGACTTGCCCACCATCACTAATATGGATTATTTCTTTGATGAACTAGAAGAAGATGATCCTGAGGCTGATCCTGACTTTCAGCCTTCTGATTTTGATGAGCGCCTTCTCGCTTTGGAAGAAAAGGTGGATGGTTTGCGTGTATCCCACGAGTCACAATTTAAATATACGCGAAAATATCTTCGTCGCATTAATAGGGGATTACATCAAATTGACCTATCCATTCCTCCACCTTCTTCATCTGGTTCTGGTTAGTTTTTATTTGGACATGTACTAAATATTAATACTTTCCTTTGTTTGGTTGTTACTTGAACATGGTACTTTGATGGTACTCTTTGGACATGTTATGTTTATTTGAGCTTGATTGATATATTTATAACTCCTAATGTTAACTCTCTTTCTTACTCCTCTCTTTAATTTATTTTTTACTCAATCATCTATATATATATATATATATATATATATATATATATATATATATATATATATATATATATATATATATATATATATATATTCTTCCTTCGTCATTTTGTGACAAAAAGGGGGAGAAATAGTGAGGTTTAATTGGTATAAGTGGTGTGATAATTTTTTATGATGATTGGTGGATGTGGTTGGTTGTAGAAATATGGAAATGCATATATGTATTTGATTAATATAGGTACTCTATAATCATCCTTGCTCAGATTGAGGGGGAGTAATATCGTTGTCTCTCAATGTTATCACTGTCTTACGATGTTTATAATCTGGTGCATGATTCTTTAGTTGGTTTTGTCACAAATTTGACAAAGGGGGAGATTATAAGTGCTGTGTTGTAAGTGCACTATGTTTTGTCAAATTTTGGTGTTCCAAACTACTCTAGAATCACTGACTCATTTTGATAGATGGAAAGCTCACCTTCATTCGAAGTTGTGTATCAAGTTGTGTACATCAACATCTAGAGAGTAGTCAACTTTAAGACAATGTGCATCCCTCAAGAACTCAAGCTCAAGTAATCTACTCAAGTTAAAGTTCATATACTCATACCTCAAGTTGGAACTCAAGTACTCAGACTCAAGCTCAAGTAACCAGGCTACAAGCTCAAGCTCATGTTCGAATATACAAGGACATGCTTCCTGTACTTCAAGATAAACTATCACCCGAAGCGGACGATGTTTCCATGTTCTATATTCACCTATAAGGTATGTATGACCTTAGATTGACCATAGGTTAGGTCATATTGATTTCATATTTAATTTGGGTCATTATATAATTTTATAGGCTATTTCTCAACTAGTCCTAACTATTGTTCGACTAGTCTAGGCACTGGCTCGACCAGTCCAGGGAATTTCCCGATTAGTCCAAGAATTGTTGAGGATTTTTAGGAATTTCTGGTGAAAGTTCGACTAGTCGAGCATCCTGATCGACCGGTCGTGGAGACTGGTTCGACCAATCGAGCATGGCTTGACTTGAACTCTAGTAACATGATTTTTATTCACTTAACCGGTTGAGCGCTTTTCTTGACCAGTCAAGCCGGCCACTTGACTAGTCGATTAAGTCACTCAACCAGTCGAGAAACTGTTTTTTTTCTGATCGTGCAAGGAAATTTAAAAATTGGTTTTTCCTCGACCAGTCGAGCCGAATCTTATACCAGTCGAGAAACCCATTTTTTAGCCTATAAATTGAGGACATTTCTCAGAGATTTCAATTCATTCCATTCCAAATCAAGTCATCACTGTGAGAGATAAGTCCCTACTATTGTGAAACTATTGGTTAGTAATTTTAGATTCTTTTATAGCTTTTCTATTTGATTTTATTGATCTCCTTATTTAAATCTATTTTATTAAAAGGGAACTCTGCTTTACCCTTTGAGATCTAAAATTAAATTCAAGCTAGCCCTAGGTTGATTTAATTTAAAATTCATCTAGACCTAGAACCCTTCCACTTGTGAGATTGAACATTGAACATCTATCTCTACAAGGAATCGGTTCTACTGGGATACATTGAAGAAGAATCTTTAGATAAGTATTATTTTAATTTTTTATATTTTTGGTTTGTGAGGTTCAGCCAGGAAAATCTCATCTTTTGGTTTTGTCTAAGATTTGCCAAAAAAATATCAAAGTGGGGTTTTTATAATTGTGTAAGCCCATTTGAAAAACACAATTGTGAAGGTTTTAAGGTGAACCTTAGAAAACCTTATTTCATAGTGAATGCCAGTATCCAGTGGGTGTGGATATTGAGAGTGGAGTAGTTGTGCGGCTGTTTACAAATAGTTGGTGTACACACGAACCACTATAATTCTTGGAGTTTGGATGATGATGACAGTACATATGTTGTGGTGAATGTTGAAATTTACTTTATGCACTTGTGGTGACTGTTGTAATATCTTAATTTATTTCCTTTACCTCTTTAATGGTTTGAGTTTTTGATACTTACCAACGTTCTAGTATAGTTGTCCTACCATAAGCCTTTAGTTTTTGGTGTTAGATTGTCCTTAGAACCAAGTTTGTATCAACCTATCAAGACTAGTGCATTTGATGTTACAATTTACTTGTGCTATCTTATTAATTATTTGTACTATCTGCCTTTACTTTTCGCATTTATTTTTTATTTGTCATAATCCTATTCCCCCCCCCCGGACTTAGAGCTTGCCCTTTTCACCATCAAATTCTGAATACTCATAAAAATGAGTCCGATCACCTGTCATATATCTGGAGCATCCACTATCAAGGTACCACTTATAACTACTACCTACTTTAAGTGCAGTGTGAATTACAAAGCAGTTATTGTTGTTCTTTACAACCCACTTGATGACTGTTTTCTTGGGAGATGTCAATTTATCTTCATTTGAGAGTGTTTTGGGTTTAGACATTTGAACCATATTTCCATGTTTCATTAATTCCCTGGTTTTTCGATTTATTTGGTCCACCTTTTTTATTAGCTCCTCTAGCTTTTTAGTCATTGTATGTGGAGTAGTTTTTTTCTTCCTATAAGTGATGTTGTTTTGAAAGGTTTTTGGTCTTTTGGACTAATCTTCTAGTTGGATTAGATTTTCCTATATGGTTTAGCTTGGAAGTGAGGTGAGACTTATCGGATGTAAGACACTCAAACTTGTAATGTCCTAAATCTCCACAGGAGTGACAGAATGAAGTGCATTTTGTATTGTTACCAGATGTAACAGTTTTCTTCATCACAGGTAATGCAGAAACGGGGCTTGATTTGCAAGTTTCATTGCCCAAGCCTCTTTTATTTTTGTGTCTTCTTCCCATACCAAGAAGTTTTCTAAGTTTTTCATTACTTTGGAAAAATTTGTAATTGAGTTCAACAGATTGTTTTGACTTTTCTACTTCGAATCTCAATTTGTGATTTTCTATTTTAAGTCTTTCATTTTCTGATTCTGATTGTTCAATCTGTTTGGTCAATTTTTGTACCTTGAATTTCAGATATATTGAGGTTCTTCCAAGTTTGTCATTTTCGACATGGTATTGTTGAAGATCATTAATTAATTGGTTATTAATTCCTTATGTATCTTCTAACTATATTTGCAGTTGTTTATTCTTGTTTTTTGCAATTTCATGTTTTCTAAGTATATTGATACTATGTATATATAGTTGATTGTAGGCATCATATATACTTTCCTTTTCTTCTTATTCTTCTTCTGCCTCATTATTTTGATGTTCATTTTATCTCCTCATTGTCCATGCTTCGTTCCTATGCCAGGATCTCCCTCTAAGTTGTTAAACCCTTGAAGAGGAACCCGCTTTGATACCAATTGAAATTGCGATTTGCATCGCACTAGTGGAAGTATGGAACTGTTCTTATAGTCCTAAAGGGAGATGAATATGACTTTTCAAATGATTGTGCCAAATAAAGACTTCTATTGCCCAACTTAAATGATTTGAAAATAATCTTAGCAAGGCAATGTAACTCTAATTGCTTCCAAGTAAGTCAGAGGGTCCAATCACATAGGCAGCTTTAAATATACTAATGTAACAACTAGCCTATATCATATTGAGCTTGTGTGTGGGAAGTTCTTCCTATTAATCAAATAACATTCATTTAATCATGTATAAGAATTTAAACATTCAAGAAAATATAAGCATGATTAATTAGATATGCAAGTGACAATCCCAAACGCAAGCATATATAGTGGTTCGGCTACGTGCCTACTCCACTCCCGACATCCACACTCAATCCTAGAGTGCACCGGATTTCACTATTGATGGTTTTAAATCAGGTTCACCAACAACCTTTATAGTCCTACACTAAGGACACCAATTTATACTCTCTGCAAGAGCAAATGTCCTAAACCTATAACCCACATTTAGGCTGTAACGACTCAGAAAAATTCGTACAAAGACCCGAGTACTAACTCAGTTAGAAAACCCTTAGGATTAAATCCTTTAGAAATTAGACGAGAATTTCTAAGTACTAACCTAGATTACCCGTGAAATTAACACCAATCACTTTAAATATGATCCGTAAGATACAAAACCTATAGAATTAGTAACGCTATGTTACTCTAAAATCTAGGATCCAACTCTAAACCCAGTTTCTCATAGGAGCACTTTGAAACTTCGTATTTGACCTATACCGCACGCCGAAAGTCCGATTGCGATGAACTTAGAAGATATTGACCACGTAGTTGGACTTGACAAGCACCGTGAAAATCATGTCCAAACGATGCTCTGAGATGATTTCCTTGAGTCCGGAGTAAAGAGTGTGAGAAACTGAAGATTTTTAAGAAATTAAATATGATTTTAAGAAATCTGAGACGTGTCGCTTGCACGACATTTATAAGCATTCTGACCGTTGGATTTTGACCTAAATTCACCCTCGGATCAGGGATGATGACCCATTCATGTCAAATTATTTGTGGCTTTGATCGAGTTTCGGTGACCGCTGAACTGAAACTGGTCCGCCACGGTCGATCTGGAAATCTGATCAAACTGAAAACTTAACTTGATTAAGATCCAACATCCAAGAGCTTAAGTCCGACCACACTCAGTAACAGGACCTCCAGAAGTGCTCCGTTGGATCAGAACAAGGCCAATTTGGTTATAACCTAAGTATACCTTAGCCTTAAGGCTATTTCCATCGATTTAGAGCTTATAAAAAGGCCTTAAACCCTCTCTCATTTGCTTCATACGAATTTAAGAAAAACTCTAGGAGAGAGAAGTAGGAAAAGAGGGAGAAAGTAAGAGAGAAGTGGTGATTTCATCTTGTGATTCTACCCAACTGCACTACGTATCAAATCCATCCATTAGAATTGTTGTTTCGGCAATTTTGATTCCACACTTGGGTAAGAAAATCAAACCCTAACATGTTTTAAGGTTTGATATAGATGAAATCATGAAATAGCTAACCTAGTTCATGTTATAGGTTGCTAAACCACCGTTGATGAAAGCTTACGGCTTAAAACATATACGTTACGCTTCTACGACGTAAGGTACGGATTATAGACGTATAGGTTATGGTTTTCAAAGCTTTCAATGTCAGATAATGGTTTATTACTGACGTGGATGCTATTCTACATGCCAAATGCACTATCTGTTCTGTCTTACGATTATGTATAGTTTATGTTACAAACTGAGTGTTCCATGTGATTGAGAAAATGCTTGTATGCGTATGAAATCTGATCTAGTGATTGCTATGATAAATCTTTGTTAGTGCATGCTCGATATGTATGTGACAACTCCTTAGCAAAGTATTTGCCTAAATATATAATATATTAACATACGTGATGTATATTGAGTAGGATAAGCTAAGTGTTTGTATAAATGTCTAAATGAGTTAGAAATAGGTAAAGTATGATTAGTTTTGAATTGAGATATGAATCTCAATCGCTTTAATTGTGTGTATGCTTTCCTTCATGTTATGCCTAGTTTATTTCGTTCCTGCTAATTGTGTGTATGATTTCCTCCATGTATAGTCTTCATGTTTAAGTTATATTTCATATCCTGCTTATATGAAT
This sequence comes from Magnolia kwangsiensis, assembly GCA_037074715.1. NCBI lineage: Eukaryota > Viridiplantae > Streptophyta > Magnoliopsida > Magnoliales > Magnoliaceae > Magnolia > Magnolia kwangsiensis. The sequence goes on along the minus strand of CM073571.1, from coordinate 87,700,105 downwards.
GTGAATGTTGAATCATATGTACGTGATTGGGGCCATGTTATGGTCCAGGTATTCGATAACAAACTTAAGTTCGTGGTTGAGCTTTATTCACTACGAAGGACTTGTTTGACGAACCCGAGCCGTACTAGAGTTGTCGGCAGTGGTTTGGCCACACGGAGTTCTTATGCATTTCTTGTCGATCAACTCGATGTACGATCGAGCTAGTCGAGCTTGTCCAGTAACCCGATTGACCTGATGTGTGTTCACCATGTATGGATGCTTTTGTTTGAATTTAGGGTACCAAACTTACCAATGCAATCCCGTTAACCTTGGTACCTCGATCCACTAAGACTCATGAGCCAGGCATGGTGGTATGGGACACCGTGGTCGAGCTATCAGCTTACGTTGGGGTGACGAGCCTCCCCATAGTGACTAGTGAGTACCTATACTTGTGAGTCAATTATGGTGGTATGAGACACTATATTCGAGCTGTCGGCCTACTCTGATTGGTGAAGAGCCCTTTGTAGTGACCTCGAGTATATTCTGAAACTGCATTAGGGTGACGAGCCCTGTTGTAGTCTATAGGATATAACTAAACCTGTATTGATTGGTGACGAGCCCTTTACAGCGATTTAGAACTATACTATCGTATGAGATTGTCTCAGACTGACGACCCGAGAATGGATCATCGTTTGGGTAATGATACAAGGGAGGTACCTTTGCTTTCCAATATTGCCGTATGAAAAGGACTGATAATAACTCGGTAATCATGTTCATATCATCGCACTGCATATGCCGATGATGAAGTGCATAAAGGGTTGTAAGCATGCCGCGAACGTAAGATGGTGTCGCATGAGAGAGTGTAGGCGAGGGAATGCATTCATGAAACATCTCATCCCTGCATTAATAAGAGGATTTAGAAATGGTTGAATTGTTTGCTTTATCATTACTGCTTAATTGAATTGATAACATGTTAATCTTTACTCTATGATTCCACTGAGTTGATCACTCACTCCCACATTCTGGGACGATGTTCTGAACACCCACCAGACTCTGTCTTAGTTACAGATGAGGATGCGACTCAGGAGGCGGAGCCTGACTATTACGACGATCAGGATGAATTCTCTTATATGCAGTTTTCTGACGACTTCGCTTAGGCCGTACTGATCGATGGGGCTATAGGGCATACTGTCATAGTTGGATTCTTTTTGACATTTTGTTTCTAGAACATTACATGTATATGGTGACTCAGAGATGTATTCATACTCTAGTAGATCGACAGTAATCTTGATTTCCTATTGTTTATATATAGTTTTAAGTCTTCCACTTGCGTTATTTAAATTGATCTGGAGTATGAACTATTGTTTGGCGTAATCCCACTCATGTTTAATGCAATACCATGAACTACATTCAATCATCTTCATTTATGTTGCATAAGTGATGCATTGGAACTCGGGAGCTGAGCGTCTGCTCGACCCCCGATTTCCAGGGCGTTATATAGGCCCACCAGCCAAGATCCCATACATGGAACCTACCGTTTAGGCCCACCTACTAAGGTCCCACACAAGGCACCAAACTTTTAGGCCCACTGGCCAAGGTCCTAAATAAGGCACCTAACGTTTAGGCCCACCGGCCAAGGTCCTACATAAGGCACCTAAATTTAAGCCCACCCACCAAAGTCCCACAAAAGGAACTTAAACGAGTTTTTTGATAGCAAAATCTTAGCCTCAATCCTACAAGAGGAAAGAGACAAATTTTGAACTCTTAAAATGACACTTACTTGTCGGATTGAGTTTTCTCTTGTAGCTCATCTCTGGTTGCTAGATCTTCGTGCTCTTGTGCTTGAATTAACTTCCCAGTGCTCAACCGATTGTGTTGCTTATATTTACTTGTTGGTTTGACTTCATGATCTAGAACCTTGCATTTGATGTACCTATCAGGGTGACCAAGGTTACGGGAGATGGTTAAATCTCTAACGAAGGTTATGAGTGGGTTTCCTAAGAGATTCAACCTATGGATGATCAAGAGTATCAAAGAACCAAGGACATTCCTATTTGTTTGGCCTTTATACTCTACATAAGGCATGAGTTCATGTTTTTCATTAATAAAGAGAATATGAACTCGTATGGATAGAGTCTAAATGAGTTAGGATAAGCTTGGGATACACTAGAGACTCTATGGTGCCTATTTTCACTTGTTTTGTAAGTTTCTACAAGCCGCTTTTATATACAAAAGCTTCCAACAGATATAAAAGGGCTATAAAATGGCTAGTTTACAGTGATACCGAAGTGAAGTTCGGTATCACCGAACTTGCTTTGGTGATACCAAAATATCATTTGGTAGTACCGAATTAATTGCTCAAGTTGTTGTTCAAAATATGTCCATTTCAGTGGCACCGAACATTGTTCGTTGGTGGCAGTCAGTGTCACTAAATTATCCAATTGATGATACCGAATTAACGTTGTAAGCTTGCTCGATAATTTTGAGCACCTTCAGTAACACCGAAGGTATCTTCAGTGATACGAAAGGTAAAAATTGGTGACACCTTCTTCCTACCGAAGGTGGAAAGATTTTCCTGTTTTTGACCTTTTAATCATTCAACAACTTGGGTTATGTAAAAACTAATACTATAGGATAAAATATGAACTTGAGATTGGCTTAGAATAGATGTCCTAGGTAGGTGTTCTTATTTAGGTTGGGATCATCTATTTGCAAGGTCAAGATCGCAGAAGCATTTCTTCATCTTCAATTCTAATCCAGTTGTGTCGGCAGTCTTCACTTGCCAAGAACTCATCCGACTACAAGACACAACTAGTCATATAATTGACAAATATGGGTGTAAATAAGTGCACTAACAATAATGTTAATGATAAAAAAATCTACAAGTGGTGGATGTTTCTATATTAGAAACTATCTTATCTTTTGGTTGAGCAAGAAACAAAATTATGTATCATTATCCACTATAAAGGCAGAATACATCGCTGCAGGGAATGCTTGCACAAGCTTATGTGGATGAAACGTATGTTAGCTAATTATGGAATTACACAAAATACAATGAATTTATATTGTGATAACACTAGTGCGATAAATATATCGAAAAATCCAATTCAACATTCTTGTGTAATAAATATTGACATAAGATATCATTACATATGAGAATTAATTGAAGATAAGACTATCATGCTGGAATACATTCAAACTGAGAAACAACTTGCAGATATCCTAACTAAGCCACTTGACAGTGTCAAATTCTCAAATTTAAAGCATGATATTGGATTATGTGTTGTTAAATAATGATATTTCTATTTTTACTTTTCTTTTTGCATTTATTCTCTATTTTTTCATTATAAATAATTTTTGCATTAAAAGAAAAGAAAATGAAAATAAAAAATAAAAATAATCTGTGCATTAATATGGATAACATTTTTAATAACTTGGAAGCTTCTGAAGATACGGCTGACTCAGACTATCACCCCTCTCAATTTTATGAGAGATTGTCAGCATTAAAACAGAAAGTGGATTCAAGTATCTCAAGAATCATTAGTCCAAACTCAAAAAAAGAATATGAAGTACATCAAAAAGTACTTTCATAAATTTAATAGGAGTTTAAGGATTAATGATCCTATGATGCCTGCTCCATCCTCTTCTAAGTCAGAGTGAGATTATTATTTTTTGTTACTACTGGGTCTATAATAACTTTGTATTATAATGGTTTGGTGTGACTTGATACACTATTTTATATAGTGCCTGCTACTTCTTATATGATGTTATGTTTCTTTTCACTTGCATTGATGATACTCTTTCATTTCATTTATACTACTAGTATATCTATATTATGAATTTTTCCTTTGTCAACTTGTGACCAAAAGGGGGAGAAATAAATTATATAAATATGTAATGTGATGCTTGTGGAAATTTGTGGAATTTATTACTAATATATATATATATATATATATATATATATATATATATATATATATATATTAGGATACAATAGTGTTTGACAAGAAACAAATGCATTTGGTTTGGAGATTTATCATTCAATAATAACAAAGAAAATAGAAGAATATTCATCATCATATATTTTATTAATTCTGATTTTGTTTACATCCTTATATCTTCATTATTTCTGAAACAAAGTATAGAGAATTAGTGCAAGCATGAAAGGAGAAGTAGTTCAATGGCAATTTCAACAGCATTTCAGCGTGTTTTGTATCCATCGAAACGACAGAGGTGTTGTGTGGGTTTAAGATCCTCGCTTCAAGCTGACATTCATTTGTTGCATAGGTCCACATAACTCGTCTTTAGTTCTTATATTGAGTTGCGCGAGTCCGCACAACTCATCCTCCCAATACTTATTCCCTCTCCCTCTCTCCTGGCACCTCTCTAAAACCTCTAATGATGATGCAAATGAGAGGGGGAAGGGCTATTTATAGGCTTTTCGATGCGTGAGACATTAATTTTCATGCCACGGACCCCATTACACGCAACATTATTCACCCACACAACTATTCACCTTCGTAACACTATTCACCCACGTAACTATTCATCTGCGCAACTATTCATCCCGCGTAACTATTCATCCACAGAATAATTCATTCCACATAACTATTCATCACAACACTATTCATCGTGGCACTATTTATTGCAGCAGATTTTCCAGAGAGGGATGATAGAGAGAGGGCCTCACAATGGGCAGGGCTCCTATCTTGGACCTTGATGTGCAATAAACCAAACTCTTATCGACTCGAGTATTTTTTATGCCCCAACAGATGCCCCGTCGATCCTTCTTTGATTGTTTTATGAAATCAAATGGAGGATCAATCTTCTTTTGCATAAAAATCCTTTCATGTCAAATAATGATCAGTTGAACAGAGATCTTCAACAGTCGAGTTCGAATGGAAGACTAAATGATCTTGCTTGAATAGAAGACTGAATGATAGTGCTTGAATGGAAGACTAAATGATCGCACTTGAATGGAAGATTGAATGATCGGGCTTGAACAGAAGACTGAATGCCCCTAGTCAAAAGCACTGAATGAATATTTTAATAGGGAGGATAATGGCAGCAATAAAAGCACTCTGTCTTCATAGCAGTTAATCAGATAGAACTCCTTTCTATGAACATGGCCATAATTGCATCCTCCACAGTTTTAACTCCCTAATTTACATAATTTTCTTTTCATTAAAACTTGCAGCTATAACATATGTGGCGACTTCATCTTTGAGTAACTTGATCAGAGAACCGTCTTTCAATGCTGCTCATGCTGCAACAATCTCTTCGATCAACTCTGGCGACTCTTTCTTTGAATTCCGTGGCTAGGGAATTATTCTTTAATGCTGCTCTTATTACAACATTCTCTTCAATTGTCTTCTTTATTCATAGTCTGCGTAATCCAGTATTTCGTATGGTAATCTTTCCTGCTAAATTAATCAAAATTAGTATCTCAAGATATCATAATTTTTCAATTTAGTTTTATGAAGTATTGATAATTTTGAAATATATTGAAATCTTTTAGAATGATTATAATATTTACAATATGATAATGATTTGGTCATTCCATCTTTATGCTTGTTAGCGTGTTTTGCATTGCATTTGTTGCATTCTTTTCTCATTATATCGTGCTTTCAGAGATGTCATTTTTGGCTCTAAAGGCTCAAATGTTGAGTCTTTTTTAGTTTGTGCTCATCATTTCTTCATAGGATAGCTAAGAGTGTATTTTCCTTGGACCTTTGCTGATTCTTAAAGAGCCTATTCAAATCCTCATTTTCTTCCACTCCAACATCATCAACTGAGAAAGATGATTGAAAGATCGAATGTTTAGGTCGCCAAAAAAATAGAGAACACTTATTTCAATTTCCATTTAGTAGATTTCTGAAGGTCATATAAGTGACTGATGATGGTTCTATTTCTTTTGGCGAACATTCATTTCTTGTCTCCATCAGGTCCATTACTCTTCTATTGAGGGAAGATAGTTTATTTTAGTATGAACCATATTATCCAAGCAGATTTGCTCGTTAATTTAGATTTGACTAGACCGTACTGGAGACTTGTAATATCATTACTAGAACAATGAGAAGTTATGGAATCCGACCATGTAATTGGGCCTTGCTATAGAAGCAACTTTTAAATGTTCATACTAGATCACGCTTTATAATTCCTGGCTATAATTATCTAGTTCATGCTTCTTATAGTTGGATGCGTTGGTGGGCTCATCAATATTACTTAATTCGCAATTATTGCCTAGTTGATTGTGCCATATGGATTCCTCCACCGTGCATAAGAAATTATCAGAAAGATCACAACATAGATTACTTTGAAGAAATAGATCATGCCCCCTCTCCAGGTCAACTTTGTATAAAGATTTTTTCAAAAGATAATATTTACGAAATGAAGCCTGCTGAAATCCTTGAAGGATGGATAACATTTGGTGTTCCTTTGAAGAATCCAAAGAATACATCTAAATGTTTTAGATCATCTAGAAGAAAATGATGATTTTTCATATTTTCATCCTCCTCCACCTTTGCAGATATTACAAGAAAATCTTCCTTGTTAAGAAAGCAAGAGACAGGAAGGCATTATTACTCTCTTTCAAAGGATAAACATATTATAATTGAAGATTTGTCGTCAATCTTGAAGAATTTAACTTTTGAATAGAAAGTAGCAAGCATTTTTAACAAACTTGCTACTGCTGTAAATTGAAGCTGATTAAAGAGAGAAACGCATTTCTGTACGTTGTTTAATCAGTGTTTGAGATTTTCATGATTTATTTTATCATATCGGGCAATCGCATATTGTTTCGAATAAGAAACAAATGCATTTGATTTGGGAGATTTCATTCACTCAATGATTAATAAAAGAAGATGAAGAAGATAATCACAACATTTATTCATTCCAAATTCTTTTACATCCTTTCTCTCCTTTGATTCCAAAATAGAATATTCATAGAATCATAATACAAAGAAAATGTGTGACATATGTCTTGATTACTCCTTTAATCAAATATGAAGCTTTTTTGTTGATCTTTAACTGTTGGAGAAATCACACATATGTCACTTTCGCGGAGAAATATCATTATATGCTGACAGCACTTTGCGTAGGAGCATTATGCACTGGAGGTATTGTGCACCGAAGCTTGTTGTGCACTGACAATGTTGTGCACCGCACAACACCTGTTCTGCAGGTGCAGACTATACCTTTTTCCCTCCAAGGTTTGTTCCTCTCCTTTTTCTTCTCCTGAATCTGGTACTAATGACCCCTTTAGAGGGGTCATGGGGTATTTATAGCTCTCCCACACGTGTGAATATGCCACATATTCATTGTGCGCCGATCCCCTCTATGCGGACCTGAGTGTGCGGTCTTCATTGTGCGCCCCCCACTGTGCGGGCTCCATTGCACGGACTCCATTACGCAATCTCCATTGGGCAAACTGGCCTGTTTTAGTCACAATGCCTTTGCACATAACAGAAATTGCCACTCTCTCTTTTTATGCCTTAACAGATGCCCCTTGATCTTGCATTTTTTGATTTTTTATTTATAAAAAATAAAAATGTGGGATCAATACTTCAATACTCTAACTAAAATTCACTCCTTTCTTTCCATTGCGTGCTTTTTACCATTTTGCGCACAATGACTTGCACATGATGAATTGTGCACACTAGATCGCGTGAGCCTATAAATACAGAGTCAACACTTTCTTTCTTTACTCGGCTTCACTTCCCACTCGTCCAAGTCTTTTTGCATGCTGAACCTCTCTGCGCACAACAATAGGTAGCGCATAACACCTTCTTGCGCACAATACTTTCTTACGCACAATGGATTTTGCACATAATGGCTTCTTGCGCACAATGGATTTTGTGTACAATGGCTTCTTGTGCACAATAACCCTACACACAATGAACTTTACATATAGTGCAGACTTGCTCATAATCGGAACTTTCTTTCTCCTTGCACACAGTAAGATTTGCTCTACTCTTTCAACTTCTGGGACTTAGAATTATCATGCATGCTTCAAACTTCTTTCCCTGATTTTAATTTGTTCATTGACTTTTGTGTATTTGCAAATTCCACAGATCTCCGATGGCTTGCTCTAAGAGACCTCATGCTTCCTCAAATACTGTTGGAGCCTTAGACTCTCAACCAGCTGAGACTCACATTTAGAAAAAGCCTAGATCTATCGAAGGCTATTCTTCCTTCTTTAAGGAACCTGCTCCTTCTATCAACAATTTCGCTAACCGCATCCAACGTCTATCCGACCACATTCACATGGTAGTCCTGATGAGAGAGATAGAGGGACCTCGCACTGAAGGCCAAGAGTCTGATTGGGACGACTGGCTAAAATCCACTGCCAATCTCTGAACAGACGACCTGCCTTGCCCCTGTCAAATCTTCCCCCTCTTCAGCGATTTCGAAGAAAGCAAGGGAAAAGAATAAAGATGAAGCCTTCCAAGAGAAAATCTGGGAGCACAATAAGAGATGCTTCCAGAATGCCTGAGATATGATCAAATCTAATGTTGACGCCATTAAATTCCGTAATCCCTACAAAGATGAGACTATCATCATCCCCTTACATCCCCAGCGTCATCTGTCAATACTCCAAAGTGAACCTACCAACTATATGACACAAAATCGACTCTTGTATGTGTCAAATTGGGTCATTAAAGAGTAGAAAATCCTCGAGGGCTATCTTACAGAGAAATGCCTAATCCAGAAGATCGGGTAGATATCATACATGTACTTCCTTACACCATGTTACAACCCTCATGCCCTATACCCCACTCATTACTTCGAGACAATTCAACATCATTTTTGTGACCGCGACTCCCTGTAGGGTAAAGATGAATTTAGGACATGGGGTCTTTGGGCCGATCGTCCATATTATAGCACATGGACTAAAGCAATCTTAAAGAAATATAAAGATGCTCTCATTGCAACAAAGATATATTATGCTATAGAAGCTACCTTAGAGTTCTTCCATAAGTACACCATGATTTACAAGGGCTTTCTAAAGTACTAGTCTTCTACTAAAAATTCTTTTCACCTCCCAGTTGGTGAAGCATCACTCTGTGGGATCTACATAGGATGACAGGTTTGCCTATCTCTAGATCATTTCTGGAAGAGTACGTTCCTACAAACGAGAAATTTGCTTACGTTGCCCCCAATAGGGTGCCTAAGATTTCAGCATCTACCATTGAACTCTTCCATGAGATGTCTTGCTTCCCTGATGTTCACAAGATATCTGCTCTTCAATGGCTCGCGCATTTCTCACGATACCTACTGTAAGCATTTCAACATTCCTTTTCTCTTTTAGATAAAAAAAATTTCACACATGTATATATCCTTATTTCACTTTTTTTGTTCCTTAGGTTCCCTGGCAGTCATTATGCCGAATTGGAAGCCACTCACAAAAAGATAAAGGGCCCAGTGAAATTCACCACTGAGACCGAGTTAGCTGCTTTCTTGGCTTATTGGTTAAGCTTGGTCGTCCTTCCTAGTTCAAAAAGCTCGAACTCTGTTCGACCAACCTTATTTGTAGTGGTAGGCACTATGGCAGAAGGCAGGAAAAAATACTCTCTAGCTTCCCCTGTGTTATGTTCGCTATATAGAGCTTTTGGACATGCTGCGGCACATTGCTCAAGCCCAGTAATTAGAGCCTAATCCTCTTTCAACCCATGACATTATTTCTCAAGCTGGCTCGACATGTACTTCCCTTGGACTTATGGAGACCTGGAGAAGGCCTACGTCCACCCTGAACATCTACCCTTATGGCATTTCTTTAAGCGAAAAATGATAAAGAAAGGGTATGACTGGAAAGTGGACAAGATCAAAAACATGGACTCTATTAATTTCTTTCCTTTCTATCTAGATTACCAAGCCGAAGATAGGGAGATCGAAGATAATAACAACTTGGTACCCATTGAGAGGACCTTTTTTCTTTGTATCCACTCTTGCAGTTTACCCATGCGAGAAAGGGTAGAGTTCTGGAGAGAGCCATACTATCCAAGTATATTCACTAGATAATTTGGCTATGATCAAGATTTACCTCAGGCAGGAGGGGAGGTCACACATATAATGAGAAGTTATGGAGTTGGTCCCTATAATTGGGCTTTGATATGGAAGCAACTCTTGACGAGAAATTTTGACTCCAACTTTCTTCTCCCAGGCTATAATCATCAAATATCGGCCTCATACTCCTGGATGCGGTGGTGGATGCATCATTACTAGTTGGTGCGCAAATGTTTTCCTATGGATCATCCTATCTGGGTTCCTCCTCTACATTTGAGAAACTACAGACCGGAGCAAGGAATCGAATATTTTATTGAGAAAAACCATGTCACTGTTCCAAGGCAACTTTGCCGCAAATTTTCTATAGAAGAACCAATTAGAGAGATAAAGTCGTCGAATACTCTGGAAGGATGGATTGCTTTCGGCTCTCCTTTGGACTTGATAAGACATGGAGAAATACCAGTTACTCCTCGTGATGAATTAGAGACCTTGGGTGGTATTTTGCCTTCCCCTACTCCTGAAGGAAGAGACCTGCCTGAACTCCCTGCTCCCATCATTTCTCCTGCTGCAGAGCCTGTTATAACTACGACTTCTCCCGTCATTAATCATGCAGCCACTGCGGTTGTCCCTGCCATGGATCATGCAATAGCTACAGTCCCTTCTATTACAGGTCGTGCTATAGTTATAGCTTCCCATGCTACAAATGGGGTCACTATTACTACATCTCCTATGACTCATTCGCGTGCCAAGTCATTGTCTCTTGAAATTTTTGCGCAACAAGTCCTTTCTCCCATTCGAAGTGCTCGTCTTCTCCCTGTGAAGATTGCTCACAAGGGGAAACAAAGCATATCGGAGGAAGATAGTTCATTAGAATACTTCGCCAACACTCTAAGCAACGACATGTCTTCTTCTACAAGTTTAACCAACAAAAGAGATGTCTTGTTAAATCAAGATACCGAAGCCGAAGTAGATATCGGAGCAGAAGGTGAGGTTAGGGTCGAGTCTCTACCTCCTGACACCCAAATCACTCGTTCGGATGTCCCTTATCCAATCACGGTGACCTCCTTAGAAGAAGAGCAACTTGATTTTAGAGAGTCTAGATATTCTCTCGGCACAAATATCTTCCTTTCTTTTGATGCCTCATATTCTCCATGTATCGTGGAAGTCGCTGATGTAATTGCTCATGAAGCATCGAGACTAAGGGAAGCAGAAGCCCAATCATCAAAGATTCAAACAGGGATGGAAAAAAATACTTCTTCCTCAAAGCATAGGAACAGTCTTCCCAATGGTCACCGCAACATCTGATGCCCCCATTCATGCTAATAAATCTCCTACTATGCGCCCTCCTCCTATCCAGCCAGTAGCCTGGAGTTTGGAATTCTTCTCTGACCAAGTTGACGTTCCGACTCTGATGACTCTCGACTCGAGTACCGGAGGGACTCAGAAGCTTTCTTTCAATGTTGTCATGGCTACAGATGCACTCGGATCTGCAGCACCAGGAACCTGTTTTATTCAATCTACTTTTGTAGTTTCCCCTAGACAGGGTATATACTTTCTTTTCTTCTTCTCTTTTTCTTTACATTGTTATATATGTGTATCTTCTTGTTTAATTTATAGTTCTTCTTTTGCTTCCAGCTTTGTTCCTACCAACTCCAAGTGGGTTTGAAGGCTCTAACTTAGTAGCTACAGTTTTTTTATAGACTTTCATTGGAGAAGGTGTCACCTCTCATGTTGGGACTCTTTAAGAATGCAATCTCTGTTATCATAAATGCTTTTAAAGATCCAGCTCAGTGGCCCTTTTTAGACAGTACCTTAGCCGTTCTTGATCACTAAGCTTGTCTGGCTCACATAAATGTTCAATCCCTTCATGACTTCTTATCACAGTTTTATGACTCCACCAAAAATTTTAAGGCAGCACGAGGTGTAGTCATCACTCCAAAAATTCTGAACTATCAAAAAGAGCTAGCGCTACTCAAGGAGAAACTTTCTCATTCAGACGACATTCTCTCTAATTGTGGTGTTGTTGGTCAATCTCTTCATGAGAGGTTAAAAGCTTCTGATAGAAATAAGACAATCGTTAATGACCAAATCGCCTTTTTAGAGAGAGATTATGCTACTCAAAGGCCAAAAGAAACAGAGGAATTGAATATTCATCAAATCAGGGAGGAACTTAAAACGAATACTCAAGCTGCCGACATTGAGAAGGCTGAACAAATGAAGAATAGGAAAGCTGCTACTTTTTTAGAATCAGAATTGGTTGTCGTTCCTGATCAAGCTAAGATTATTCTTGTCACGCCCTAAACTAGAAAACCGGGCTCACACAATTCTCGATCGTTGAATCCGGCACCAATAGCCTTCGTAGTACCCCATTCTATAGGCTCCTGGCACCCATATACCAGGTTCCGATCCTGGGATCTTATAAGGAGGATTTATATATCACAAGTCTGTTTCATAATCAGCATACCCAAGATCATAACCATAGAAAATAACTACAAGAAAAGTATTACAAAATCTACAAAGAATTAAATTTTTTTACAATACATGGCTCGAAATAAAGAAAGATATAATGATAAATGATAAAACTCCAAAAGAAATAACTCCTCAGCAAGCTCCTACTCCAGCACCTACTACTACCTAGCGTCACCTACACGTATCAATCAAGCATAAGCTTATAGAAAGCTTAGAGGGTGGTGTAAGTGTGTGCAAGACAGGCGTCAATGGTTTAATATTAGAGTATGCAAAAATGCTGGCAAGACCATGAATATCATCAATACTATCAGCCATACCAAGGCTATGTTATATCAAGCATAAATGCTATCAGCCATTACAAGACTATGCAATGCAACATATGAGTACTGAGCGCCATACCAAGGTGATGCAATAAGAGGCCTACATAGCCAAATGCTATATGCAAGGTGCAATGCAATCATGTCAGTCCTCATATCAAGTCCACATATCAATACAGTTCCTCTCGAGAAAATCACCGGGGTCAAATACACTACATGTTGATTGCTGCCTCCTTAGCCGTGGAGACCAGCGAGCATAAGAGACCTCACTACCCGCCTGTGGAAAGCTAATCACTGACAAAGCTCGACGGTAGCGGACCCATTTACGAGCTGGTCAAACTCAGCCTAGCTTAAATGCCCTCTCACTTGGGCAGATAAGGCCACACCCCTTTCTAACCAACTACATTACAGTGGGAGACACGACCTCAAGGTGTAGGCACGGGCGCTCATATTTCCACTTGGTCTAGACGTTGGAGCGTCTCCTGGTACCATGAAGGTTTTAGGACTTTCACCCAAGGACATTTTAAGTGCCCACAATGTTTAAAATAATATTTTTGGTACCCAAATCTGGCCATCCACGTTATGCCCGTGGAAGCCATTACCCTGATGAAGCTAGGGTGAATATATATACCATACCAATATAAGATGCATGAATCATGCCAGTTAACCATGCATCATCATGCGCACCCAGCGCTCATGTAGGGTAACTCCATAACTCTGGGAGTCCCATAAAATAATCTGCCCAATGGCATAAGTCATGATCAATCATACCATGCTCTAAGCGTACATATGATGCACATGGATGAATCATGAAGGTAACTAAGTATGACATGTGACAATGTTGTACTCTTCTTTTACCAAGGTTAAGTTTAGATACTTAGATAATTCCTTAAAATGTGAAAGATACATACTACTAGTGGGGGCCCAATGGTTTAGGGTTGCCCATAAGGTCTAAGTAAACAATACTATGGGCCTAAAGGGTATGAATGGGCCCAAACAAGGTCTAAGGTGGACATTCGACCACCAGTAGATGAGAATGGACCTAAAAAATGGGCCTAAGGTGGACATTCAACCACCAATGGGCCTAAAGGGGTACACAATGGGGACATTCAACAACCAATGTCCTAGAAGGGGGGGGGGGGGGGGGGGGTGAATAGGACAATGCCAAATTTAAAATAAATATAGTGGAATTAACGAAAGATAGATAGCCAAATAAAGAAATCAATTCACAATGCTGGAATAGAATGCAACCTCAAAATTCAAGTCTTGAGGTTGATACAAATGTCGTTCTAAGGACAACCTTATACCAAAAACCAGAGTTTATGGTAGGACAACCTTATTTCTAGAAAGTTCTTTATATCAAAACCTCAAACCAAAGAGGAATAAATAAATAGCAAGGAACTGAAGTAAATTACAGGAATATAAATCTAAATTATTACAACATTCCCCACTGAGCTTGAAATGTAAATATTACAACATTCACATCCACATATACATCCCACAAATGAATAATCAAAGATAGAAAAATAAACCACACAACCACAAAACATAAGGGATTATAGTTGTCACGCCCCAAACCCGGGTATCAGACTCACAGGAATCCCGATCACCGAATCTGGGGTCGACAGCCTCCGTAATACCCCATTCTCGGCTCCCAGCGTCTGTATGTCAGAATCCGATCCTGGGATCCTACAAGGAGGATTTTTCAACGTATATTTTTCTTGTAAGAAACATAACCACAAGTTTACCCAAATCACAAAGGCAACATCATCATCCATATCCACTAATATAATCATTTGAATACAATGCTGAAAGAAAAATGCATATATCAAAAATCAAAGCTTCAGAGGTCCGCTGCATGCTCTAAGCTCCACGCTGCTGAAACCTAACGTCGCCTACATGCATCTATCGTGCATAAGCTTATAGAAAGCTTAGTGGGTGGTGAAAGTGTGTGAGCAGGATATGCATGCTCGGAATGTAATATCAGAGTAAACGGAGATACAGATAAGTCCACAAGCCATACAATATCAGAGTAAGCAGAAATACTAACAAGTCCATGAGTCATCTAGTATCAGAGTAAGCAATATAAATCAGTTATGCAAATGAGGAGTCAAAGAGAGCCAAATATCAGATGGCGAGGGTATAATGCAATATGTAAATCCTACTAAGTCCATCTAGGTCATAAGTGCAGAAACATAGCAACCTAAAATGCCATATGCCATGGATGTAATGCAATATGCGGTGCAAATGACCATGCAGGAGTGTGAAGTCAGGATGATGGTACGTAATATCACAGGCTATGGGATCTACCACAAGAGACTTCTATTGAACCAGTCTCATACCTAAATTTGGATAGTCAGACTCAATGTGGTAAACTCTTGATCTCAGGTTAGTCGCACGCCCCAACCGAAATCATGGCCATTGTGAAGGTATACGTAAAAAATAGTTGCGCACCACCAGCCCAAGTGGATAGTGAATGAATGAGTATATAACTCCAGCTCAATAAGTCCACATATCAGTACTGTTCATCTCTGGGATCATCACTGGGGTCTATTATACTCTACACCAGCTTGCCACCCCTATCCGAGCGCACAATTGGGTAAGTGGAAGAGACCTCACTATCTGCTTGCCAATATTGGGCTCGGCTCGTCGATAGTATATCCATTCCTTAAGCTGGTCAAACTCAACTTAGACATTGCTCCCTCATTCAGTCGGGTAAGGTCACACCCCCTCCCAACTGACCATAACACAGTGGGAGACGAGGCCTACTGGTATACGGCCCTCATGCGCTCATATACATCCACTCGGTCTCGACATTGGGGCGTCTCCTGGCCACAGAGGTTTAGGAATTTTTACCCAGGGACATCTAAGGCACCTGTATGCTAGAACTAAATATTTTTGGTGTCCCATCTTGTCATCCACGATATGACTGTGAAGGCTATGACCCTGATATCGCTAGGGCGTGCAATAATCTCAACGCACAATGTAAGATGCATGAGTCATACAATCCAGTCATGCATCTATCTTGCACATACCATGCACTCATGTGAGACAGTCTCGCCTATCAGGGAGTCTTATAACAGCCTGCCCAATAACATGCAATGGCCAACCACATCTCATATCAAACATACAGATGATGCGTATGTGCATGTATCATGATGCTATGTTGTCACATACTCGTAATCGGTATCGACAATTGGCCTCGACAATGTGGACATTTAACCAACATTGCCCCTAAGGAATAGCCCACATAGAGCCTAACATATAGTGGACCCATGACCTCACACAAGGACCTAATATACAACACCATGGACTTCACTTAAGAGCTTAATACACATCACGATGGGCCTCTCACATAGGCCTCAACACAATGGGCTCCATCGCATGACCCTCCAATGCATCACAATGGGCCTCATCACATAGACCTTATATTCATCATATTAGGCCTTAAACACGGGCTGCATATACATCACACAGGCCGAATACACACCACAATGGGCCTTAACTAGGGGTCATATAGACATCATATAGGTCTCAACAATCGGCCTTGGCAATCAAAATCGTCCTATACAATCGGTCTTGACAAATTGGAATCAATCGATAATTAAAATTGGCAAACTGGTCACAACAATCGGAATCGATCGATAATCAAAATCGGTAAATCGGTCACGACAAATCGAAATTGATCGATAATTAGAATCGATAAATCGGTCACGTCAATCAAATTTAGCAATTGGTCACGACAATCGAAATCGATCGATAATCAGAATCGACAAATCGGTCATGCCACTCGGAATCGGCAATCGGTCACGACAATCAGAATCGATTGATAATCAGAATCAAAAACTCTGTCACGTCAATCAAAATCAGCAATCGGTCATGACAATCGAAACCGATCGATAATCAGAATCGATAAATCGATCACGTCAATCGAAATCAGCAATCGGTCACAACAATCAGAATCGATTGATAATCAGAATCGGTAAATTGGTCACGTTAATTGGAATCGACAATCGGTCATGACAATCGGAACCGATCTATAATTAGAATTAGCAAATCGGTCATGTCAATCAGAACCGGCAATCGTCATGATAATCGGAACCGATTGATAATTAGAATCGACAAATCGGTCACGTCAATCGAAATCAACAATCGATCACGATAATCGAAATCGACAATCAGTCATGATAATCAGCCTCGATCGTTAATCAACAATTGGCCACGATAATCGGAATCGATCGATAATCAAAATTGGCAATCAGTTATGATAATAAGCCTCAATCGCTAATCGATAATTGGCTATGACAATCGAAATTGATTGATAATTGAAATCGACAATCAGCCACGATAATCAGAATCGATCAATAATCAGTCTCGATGATCAGAATCGACCATTGACATCAATGAGGATGGCTTAACAAGGCCTAAGGGAAGGTCACAATGTGAATATTAAACCATCATTGCCCAGCAATGTAGACATTTAACCAACACTGCTCTCAAGGAGTGGCCCACATAAGACCAAACATACAGTGGGCCCATGACCTCGTACAAGGGTCTAATATACATTATGATGGGTAAAATACACGGGGCTAATATACATCACCATGGGCCACGACCCATGGTCCTCAAATACATCATAATGGGCTACGACCCATGGGCCTCAATATACATCAAGTGGATCGCATTAATGGTCCTCATATATGCTACAGGTAGGCCCTATATATGGGCCTCAAACACACAACATGCGAGCCCTACACATGGGTCTCATATACATCAAATGGGCCACGTACCTGGGCCTCGAATACATCAAGTGGGCCACACATCATGGACCTAATACATATCACAATGGGCCTTGCCTTTAGGCCACGAATACATCACAATGGGCCTTGTCCATAGGCCTTGAATACATCACAATGGGCCTCTCCATTTGGGCCACAATTCCATTATAATGGGCCCTATCCCATGGGCCTCAAATACATCTCATGGATTGGGCCCTGCTCATTCCAAATGGGCCCATCAATGGATAACTTGGATGTGACGCCCCGGTCACTGCTTCATGTGGGCGGGCACATGTGGGCGGGCGCACATGTGGGCGGGCCCCAAGGAAGGCTGGCAGGCTACTGTGTGGTTGACAGGCTACTGTGTTGGGCGAGCTACTGTTGCAGTTGACTGTAGCGTAACTTGTCCCACATCGGAAGAGTTGTCTAGAGTTGTGGTGGTTATATGTGGGGTTCCTCCCTTAACAGACATGACGCGTTGGCCTTGTGCACCAGGAAAAACCTCCGCTATGCACTCTGATGACGGTTGGGTTGGACAATATCATGGACGGGTAGGTGCTGATGTGGGCGGGACCACGGGAGCACCGGGTCTGGGCGAGCTACCAGTATCCTTACCCCAAATGACGCGTTTTAAAGCCGTGAGCCCACTGGGCAAAGTGGACAATATCATGTGCTGTGGGGGTGGGCCTTACAAATGGTATCAAAGCCGAGGACGGCTCTGCCCTCGGTGCGGGATAATGTGACGCCCCGGTCACTGCTTCATGTGGGTGGGCACATGTGGGTGGGGGCACATGTGGGCGGGCCCCAAGGAAGGCTGGTAGGCTACTGTGTTGGGCGAGCTACTGTTGTAGTTAACTGTAGCGTAACTTGTCCCACATCGGAAGAGTTGTCTAGAGTTGTGGTGGTTATATGTGGGGTTCCTCCCTTAACAAACATGACGCGTTTTAAAGCCGTGAGCCCATCGGGCAAAGCGGACGATATCATGTGCTGTGGGGGTGGGCCTTACACCCACCCACATGTGCCCGCCCACATGAAGTAGTGACCGGGGCGTCACATTTGTGGAGGTCCATTATTCAACATCAGAGCATCAACTTTCTGTGTCAGGCTATCAATTATGGCATAAAGATTTGGCGTGGCTCCTATCTCATATATTCCACCTTTCTTTGGTAGTTGGAGACTTCTTTCACCTCTATTTGAGTAGTCCCATTGCTAGAAATTTTCACACAAGGTTTCAAAGAAATTCCACGCTTCGACATCACTTTTGGTCTGAATGACCCTCCATTGGTGGCATCAACCATGCGACGGTCTTGGGGTGTCAAACCGTCATAGAAGTATTGAACTTGTTGTCACTTCTCAAAACCATGGTGTGGACATTTAAGAAGTAAGTCCTTCCATCTTTCTCAACATTCATGAAAGTGTTCACCCTCTTTTTATATGAAATTAGTGATTTCTCTACGGAGAGCATTCGTTTTGTGAACAGGGAAGAGCTTGTTTAAGAACTTCTTAGAAAGTTGATCTCATGTAGTGATCATCCCAACTCGTAGAGAATTCAACCATGCTTTTACCTTATCCTTCAAAGAAAAAGGAAAAAGGCGCAACCTGATCGAATCATCTGAGAAGTTTTGAAACCTAAAGGTAGAGCAAATGTCTAGGAATTCTTTTACATGATGATATGGATCTTCTTTGTCTAAACCATAGAAAGACGGTAACAACTGTATGACCCCTGGTTTAAGTTCAAAGTGTGCTGCCGTGGTGGCTGGCAATACTATACATAAAGGCACATTAAATTGGACAGGAGTTGAATAATCTCTAAGCACTTTAATTCCATTCTCGTCTGTCATTTCAAATAGGATATTTTTAAATCTTCTACGAACGGTTCTTTCTATTTCAGGATCAAAGGGTGCTAGTTCTATATTCAGAGATCTATGCCTAGCATAAACTGAATAAATGAAATGTAGGAAAGAAAACTAAACTAAACTAAGATGCAACCTAAGAGAAATAAGACTAGAATTAAAAATTATGAATTCCTAAAAAATAAGAAAAAGCTATGTAAATAAGAATTGGAAGAAAGAAACTAGAAAACGAGATTTGGTAGCTTCTTCTTTTGAAGACAATCTTATTTAACAGCTCTGTTCTTCAATTCCTGTAAAAATAAAAATGAAAACAAATTAAATTTCCTAAAATTAGAAAAAAAATCCTAAGCAACGGTTAGTTTCTAAAAAAAAAGAAGAAAGTTTCTAATCTTAGAACTAAAAAGCTAAGTTAGTTTCTAAAAAGGAAAAAATTTCTAAAACTAGAAAATAGAAAGCTACTTGAAAGAAGAATCTAAATCTAAAATTAGAAAATAAAAAATTTTAAAAAAGAAAAGCCTTAATTCTAAAAATAGAAATTAGAAACAATAGAGAATTTAAAAAGGGATTACTAAATTTCAAGACAGGACCCTACAAAACAAAAAATAAAAAAAACTTTCACCTAAAGTTAGTAAAATCCTAAGGCTATGAATTATGATAAGAGAGAATCCTAAATCCAATTTAGACCAAAACAGTTACTGGCAACGGCGCCAAAAACTTGGTGTTTTAATTTAAACCAGTCTGATTTAAATGATTTTAACTCGCAAGTATACGAATCAGATGTAAATATGGTACGTATTACGAGATCATTCCCATGAGGACTGGTTGTCAGAATTTAAAATTTATAACTCTTCTTAAGTAATCCAACAAATATTTTAGCAAACTAATAACAAAAATCTATAAAAAATAACTGAGAGCAATGAGGAAAATTCAATCAAGAAGAAGACTAGGGCTTTCGAATACACCCCTAATTATCCTGACCCTCATTTTACCTGTTGATTCACCCTAATTCAGATTAATATAAATTTTAATAAACAAAGTACACACTATGTCCTTGATCGGGCACACAGAATATATAATCCTTGAAAGCATATGGATTACATCTTTCCATCTATAGTCAGGCATGGAGAGATGTAGATTCCTGTTTCTTCCTCTATAGGAAACTTGTTCATGGTCAGACATAAGCACCTAGTTAAGATTTCAAACAACATCCATATCTAGACTTTGGTCGAGCTCATAGAATGGAGTAGTATGAAAATTACAGTTAAGCACACTAGAGAAAGGAACAAATCAATCAGATCAAAATAAATTCAACATAGACAAGAGTTAATCAGATTAGGGGCTTCATCTCAGCCCTAGCTGAGAAATTAGCCACTCATAAATTCAAATAAAAGGAAAAAATAAAATTGATAAGATGAGAACATCTTTCTCTCTTCTTTCTTCCTCTCTCTCTCTCTATCTCTCTCTCTCTCTCTCTCTCTCTCTCTCTCTCTCTCTCTCTCTCTCTCTCTCTCTCTCTCTCTCTCTCTCTTCTCTTTCTTCTCTCCAAACCGAGCTCTGGATCTGCTCCCAGCTGTGTATCCCCTTTCTCACGGCCACCTCTCAGGCCCTTTTATAATCGTCAGAAGTCGGCAGAAAGGATCTAGCTAAAGTCAGTGGAATTTTCACAGCAATAGCCACATGCACGTATAACCATTACTCGGCTAAAATCGGAGACCCCCAACTACCATTCTCCTTGCATGTCGTCCGTTAGATCGACGTCCCCTGGGATGGCTTTGAACAAGCTACATGATGGATGGATCAGATCTGCTATCTGATCAATGATCATGATCGTACAATCGTCCTAAAACCAGTCGGTGTCGAGTCGCTGGAATAGAGATCGCGTGACTCTTCCGCTGTGGCACTGGTGGGGCCCATGATCATCGTATTTTGATAAATCGACACCGTCCATTGGATTAACCTCGAAATTTTGATAAAAAATGATTGCTTTTGGGTTGCTTTTGATGTGGTCCACCTGATTTCCTTCTCTACTGCCAGTCCTGTGTTTGAACGGCTAGGATCCCATTCTCTTTATTTCTTCAAATTCCATCACCAAGGTCTTAGTAAGCCAGGCCATGGGAATCTAATGAATGGTTTGGATTATCCATTTGAACAAAGAGTGGGGCCCACAACTACGAACTGACGGACTCCTGCGTTAATGCTCGAGAAAAAAAGAAATTTTGTTTTTTTTTGCATAATAGTCGGTCAACACCGACTTTGACCGAGTTCCTTCATTCGGTGCATGGCGCGAGCATGTGTACTCCATGTACACACGCTATACATGTGGGGTCTACTGCAATGTTTTGAAGAAATCCAATCCATCCATTCATCTTCTCATATTATTTTAGCCGTCAATACCAAAGTTGAGGCATATCCAGAGATCAGGTGGACCTCAGGTTAATGATTTGTGGGTTGATCTGTCAGTTGGGGCACTTTCATAGTGATCCAATGGCTGAAATTTAATATGTACAGTGAATTTATGGCCCCCATCACATGTATGAAGTTTCGAGCCAATCAAATAACGGGAACCATGTGATCTTGCATTTTGTACCAATTTCGGGCCCCTTTAACATGAACGGCTCGATTTTCTCAGATCCCTGGCGTGTCAATCCATCAGTCTTAGTCCTCTAGAGCCCGTCCCCTATTCTGATGACTTTGAAGCGTCAAATCCCTGTTTTTAATATCAATTTTCAGTCCATGCTCTTAATTACTACCTGCAACAAAAACACAATTAAAATACTCCATAAAACTTTATCATGTACGTAAAATAAGGCAGTAATCGGGGTCTGATATGCAATATTTGACCCTCATTAGAACACAACTCAGGATCATGCGCAAACACCGACAACCGGGAGGACTGTGGAGGCCTACGAAACGGTACGAGCTAGGATATGGGTCTTACAATAGTGGTTCGCCTGTGTGTACACCAACTGTTAATAAACAGCCACACAACTACACTCCTAATATCCTCACATAGTGGATATTAACGTTCACTGTCAATATAGGTTTTTCAGGTTCACCTAAAACCTTCACAATTGTGTCTTTTTCTGTGGGCTTACACAATTTTAAAAAAATCCCACTTCTGAGTTTTAATGGCTTTCTCAGATAACCAACAGAATGAGATTTTTCTAGTAAATCTCAAAAGAATATCAAATAAAGTAAATTTCACAAAATGTAAAATACCTAAATCTCTCCTTTATTGTAGTAGCCCGGAAGAACCAAGTTGGAGTAGAGGTTCAAATGTCAAAGTTCAATGTCCTATACTCACTTTATAATGGTTCTATGTTCTAATAGATTTTAAATTAAACCAGTTGGGCTAGCTTTAATTGATTTTGATTCTAGAAAAAGGAAAATTAAACCGTCCTCTTTTCAGATGAATACAAGAAACAAAATCAATTTAAAAAGCTAAAGAAAGAGAATATTAAATATGCACACTTGGCTTAAATGGAGTACAGACTTATCTCTCAGAAGGCCAGATTAAAATTGCTTGAGTTATATCAAATATTCTGAGTTTCGTGCTCTATTTATAGGTGAGAAAATCGCATCTTTGACTGGTCTAGAGATCACCATGACTGGTCTTAGGACCAATGGATATTTGAAAATTTGAACGCGATAAGATAAGGCAGTTTCATAACTGGTCGTAGGTAGTCTATAACTAGTCGAAGGTCACCTTTGACTAGTCGTAAGTTGCTCACGACTAGTCGAAGCCAAGCAAAATTCAACACTGTAGTTTGAGTTGTAGGTTCATGACTGGTCGAAGGAGCAGTCGATACTGTTCATATGATTGGTCGAACAGACCCCAGGACTGGTCGAAGCTTAATAAAAAATTTTAAAATTTTGCAACAAACTTACGATTGGTCTAAAAAAATCTTAGACGGGTCGAAGCAGTACTAGGACTAGTCAAGCAAGGTCCAGGACTAGTCTTAGAACAGACCAAATTCTCAAATATAAAACATTTGGATTATGTATCTGAAATGACCTACTCTAAAGGTCAACCTAAGGTCAAACATACCTTAATAGTGAAGTAAGGACATTGAACCCTTAAGATATGTAACCTTTAAAGAAAGTGAAGCTTGAAATCTTGATGTAGCTTATCCTTAAAACCTTCAATTAAGTAATCTTGGATCTTGACTTGTAACTTGTGAATTCAGTTGAACATTCTCGAGTCTTGACTTGTAAACTTATCTTTTCTTTCGAAGTCGATCTTGCGAAACAATGTTGTGGCTTGACATATCTTGAGTTGAGCATTGTGCTTCACTGATGTAGTTAACATCCATACACTATGACTCGCTTCATCCATACACACTTCATCCATACTGTGTCTCGAACATGTACGCAATTTCACAAAGTACAAGCAGTGTTTTTGGCACCACAAATTTGACAACATAAAGGGGCTTTCAACCATAGCACTTACAATCTCCCCCTTTGTCAAATTAGTGACAAAACACACTTTCAAGATATATTACATAAAGCAGAATATCTGGTTAAAGAGTTATGCACCAGTTATTATCAACCTGCACACATTCATAATAGTATGAACCTGCAAATCAAATCAACATATAGTCCACCTCTGCACTTACTCCTCTTGAGTAACATACATCACATAAATCTAAAAAAAATCTTACAATACTACTCCCTCATCATAACATAGACAACCATTAGACATCCATTCTTCCCCTTTTTATCACAATAGGACAAAGGAAGCAACAAACAAATGGCAGAGGAGTTAAGAGATAATAGGATAAATAATGTATATAATCCATAAATAGAGATAAGTCAAAAGTAGCAACAATCTCACAAACAGAGAGAGTAGAAGAGTAATAATGTTATTACAGTCTAGTTAAATAAAAAGAACTAATCTGAGCCAGATGAAGTAGCAAAGATGGAAGGACCAAGTTGATGCATGCCCTTATTCAAGCGCCTAAGATATTTGCGCATATATTTGAATTGTAAATCATAGGAAATATTCATATTGTCTACCTTAACATTCATAGTTTCTACCTTCTCCTCAAGTGCTCGCAGATGCGCATCAAACTCAGATGGTTCATAATCAGGATCATTAGCAGAATCAGACTTAATTTCTTTAAAAATATCATCCATGTTAATGTCATCAGGAGGAAGATCACCAACTTCTTCCTCATTTTCAGCTTCAACACCACCATTACCATCACTTTGGCCAAGAAACACATTCAGCTTCATCTTATTAAGGTTATAATTGTTAAATATCAGATGATGGATAGGGGTCTCTCCAACAGGCATGTCGACTAACATATATGTAGCCAACACAGTCATCAAATAAGCAAAACCGATGTCACTGTGACCTGGATGGAGTCGAAACTGAATAATGGAGTGACAAATCAAGGATGGTAAACAAACATGAATACCTCTGACAACAGTATGAAGAACACGATCCATGAAGGACGTCAATTCAGATTTATTACCAGATCGAGAATACAAGTTGGACATAAAAATCTTATGAAGAACTTTGTATTTGGGTAACAAAAACTTTAAGGGGAGCACATTCCCTTTATGCTTCCATTGTGCGTCCATGTTGCATAAGGCTCTAGTGAGCATACGTTTTTCAGTTTCTGAAAGTTTTTCAGATAAGGTATGGATGAGAATTCCCTCATCATTCATAGAAATTTCTATAAGAGTTGAAATCAAATGACCATCAACGTTAAATTTTTCATTGAAAAATCACTTATGCAAGTGAACATGGACTGGACAATGGACCGGTATGCTGGCCACCCGAATGCAATAAGTTATCTCAACCTATAGTTTGAAGAATATGAAGGATATCATACGAAGCAACATGATATACATCAACAGGATGTTGTACAATAACATTCCTCAATCTAATGTCCCGTACAAAAGATGGATCTTTTGAGAATCGAAGATAACGCTTAGTAATAGGAGTAGATTTGGAAGAAGATGGATCACGGGATGTTGTCTTTCTTCCTCTAAATATCATATGCAACAAAGATTTGAAGGAAACAAAGTGTTGTAATAGATTGAGAAATGAGTTTTCTCAAATCATATTTGAGTGAAGAAAAACCCCAAATCTCAAAAAAATAAGAAATAGATAACTTCAAGAAAGAGATAGAAGCAAACTTGACACAAATCCACAAGAAATAAGTAAATGGAACACTAACCTCGACGGATTTGGAAGGTGGGTTCGATTGGTCGAGCATCGACTTGTCAGAGAGGGAAGTTGAAATAAGGAAGAAATTGAATTTTCCCCAATTTAAGTCAATCAGCGTGATGTATGACTGGTCGTGGGATTTCTTCGACTGGTCGTGCCATGATAGGTCGAGGAAATCCTCAAATGGTCGAGTATCACATAAAAAATTGATTTCCTGCATATTTCATAAAAATTGAAATCTAAACTAGCAAATATATACAATATGATACAAATAGGCATAAACTATCATTTTAGAATACACATGCCAAGATCAAATTTCAATTTGTTAAACCTGCTTTTGTCAAGCGTTTTAGTGAAAATGTCAGCACGTTGATTCTCGATAAGGATATATTCCAAAGATATAACCTTTTCTTCTACTAATTCACGAATATAATGAAATTTAATGTCAATGAGCTTAGTACGAGAATGCTGAATTGGATTTTTTAAAATATTTATGGCACTGGAATTATTACAATATAATAATATAGAATCCTGTTTAATTCCATAATCACTTAGCATACGTTTCATCCAAACAAGTTGTTTACACGCATTACCAGCTGCGATATATTCAGCTTCGGCAGTTGAAAGTCATATAAAACTTTATTTTTTACTAAACTAAGAAAATAAACAGTTTCTGATATAAAAGCAACCACCATTGGTTGATTTTCTATCATCAAGATTACCGCCCAGTCAACATCCGAGTACCCAGCTAATTGAATACTAGTCTCATGTGGATACCAGAGACTGAGATTAACAGTACTTGTGACATATCGCATAATCCGCTTAACAGTAGTCAAGTGCGATTCTTTTGGATCAGACTGATATCTAGTGAAAATACCAACACTTAGAGCAATATCGGGTCTACTAGCAGTTAAATATAATAAACTACTAATCATACTCTGATATAATTTTGGATCCACATTTTTACCTGTAAAATCTTTTGAGAGTTTCAAAGTTGTACTCATAGAAGTATCAAAATTCGTACCATTCTCGAATCCAAATCTCTTAATCAAATTCATAGTATATTTAAATTGAGAAATGAACATTCCATCAAGTTGTTATTTTACTTGCAACCCAAGGAAATAATTCAATTCCCCAACCATGCTCATTTCAAACTGAGATTTCATCAAATCTACAAACTCAATAGTCATGTCAGTACAAGTAGATCCATAAATGATATCATCAACATAAATCTATACTATTAAAATGCGATCATTATGTTTTTTAATAAATAGAGTTTTATCAACACATCCCATTTAAAAATTATAGTTTAATAAAAACTTTGTTAGTTTC
The DNA here is from genome assembly GCA_037074715.1 of Magnolia kwangsiensis. NCBI lineage: Eukaryota > Viridiplantae > Streptophyta > Magnoliopsida > Magnoliales > Magnoliaceae > Magnolia > Magnolia kwangsiensis. Next base: position 87,673,194 of record CM073571.1, on the reverse strand, counting down.
TCGTACTATGCCCTAAGAGCTTGTTTTAAACCGTAAAGTGCCTTTTTAAGGCGATACACATGATCAGCATTTTTTGGGTTTTCAAAATCCATCGGTTGTTTAACATAGACTTCCTCATGCAAATCACCATTTAAAAATGCACTTTTCACATCCATTTGGTAAATCTTAAAATTTACGAAACATAGATGAAACATAGATGAAATGAAAGTAGAAGAACTTGTAGGTTCCCTACAAACATTTTAACTACACTTCAAGCAAACCCAAAAATCTAAAAATACTATCCTCAAAACTTCAAAGAAAACAACAAATGAGGACATTGAAAGTGAAAGAGAAGATAAAGATGAGGAAGTGGCTCTATTGGCTCAACGGTTTAGAAAGTTCTTTCAGAAAAATCGTGGTCGTTCACTTAAAGGAAGAAAGATGGACAACAGACCTTCTGCAGGAAAATTTGGTAAAATGGCCAAAGAACCCAAATATAAAAATTAAGGGTAAGGCAATGACAGCCACATGGGATGATACGGAAGAGTCAAACCCAAAATCAAGCGACTCAGAGAGTGATGGAGACCAGAAATCTTTGAAAATCCTTATGGTCTCCACTACTCCAATCATTCCCATTGAAACTGAGAAGGAGAAAGAACAGCAAGCCACTGAATCATTTCCATCTGAAAATGAGGAAACAGAGAAGGAAGAAGAGGAACACGATAAACTACAGGAAGCTTACAATCAATTCTATATTCATAGCATCAACATCCTTAAAAGACTTGGAATGTCTGAAAATAAAAAGGAATTGCTGCAAAAAGATCTGGACAAAACCTTGGAAATCAATACACAGCTAATTAATGATCTACAGTGAAAGAGCACCTACTAGTGCCCTTGTTTGTTAATTATGATGTAAGTTAAGTCAGTCAGACTACAGTGCCTAACAGGAAGATCAATTCAAGCGTCTGTTTCAATTGGATGTGTAGAAGCTCGCCATAGGTAAATCATAGCCTCACAGCTCTTGTCCCAAAACACCAGGTGATTAAAACCCTTAAAAATAACTTAGAACATATGAGGGTTTTTGGGTAAGTGAACTTTTTCAAACAACAGAAAATCTCTAAGTTTTCTTGCCCTGTCGATTATATCAATACACCTTTCGATATGATCAACCTGCTCTGTCGATGTCCTCGACACTTAATTGATACTATCGATAAGAGGACTAAAAGTGTCCAGCAACTGCATACCATCTGGACAAATTTATCGATATATTGATACATCTATCGATATCATCGATATTCAAACATCGAGTCCATCGGAAGTGGCTCGATAATATCGACAGGTAGAATTTCAGAGCCCCTGTCTTTCTAAAGAAAACTACTATGAGCTTCGATATATCGATGACTGTTCTGATTCAATCTGAATTCAAATATCGATCATATCAGAAGTCATTCGATCATATCAATAGTGGGCGCGTATTTCTTCAAGCAAATATTTCAGGATGTTCTAAAACTTAATCAGGGGCCACTCGAGGAAATCGATATTCTTATGTCGATGCTATCGAGTCCTGGTCGATTGGATTGAGTCTGGGCACAAACTATCCAGCGTGCTTATAGGTAAATCTATACGATTTTTCGATCCTATCAACACGATCTTGATATCATCGACATTCAAATTCCGATGATGTCGTTGACCCTCGATCATATCATATAAAACCTGAAATATTAAAGCTAGTCTCTCTCATTCTTCAAGTGTCAATAGATCAATCTCAATATCGATGGAATTGGAGTTTGAAATCCAATGACATTGACATAAGTATCGATCCCATCAATCAGCTAGCAATAGGTTCAAAAGCGTATAACTTTTGAGTTTATGTTATCGTGCAGACAGTCGATCCCATTGAGAGTATACGCTCGATGATATCGACCGTGCTCGATGACATCGAACTCAGTCATAATTATGACTGTTTTATATCCATTGAAACCTTTTACCTATTTAAAGAGAGATTGTTCATATTGCTAGTAAAGAAAGAAGAGAGTGCTTTTGTGTGTCTTACCTTCAGATCATATACCCAAAGCCCTTTCTCTCACGAGAGTTCATCTTCCAATCCACTCTCATTCATTGACATTTAATAGAGTGGATTGTGAAATGAACTTTCACATTCAAGGATCCTTCAGTAACTATCTTAACAGTATATCTTTTAGCTGGGATGCCTTGAATGAATAGATGACAGGAATCACTCTATCTTCCTTATATGAAAATTCTAAGAGAGTAAATTTTCGTCCTAACCTTGACCCAACCCAAAACTGAATATTGGTATATCTTCTATGTTACGGATTAAGGGATCTGAAGACTCTTCAACAACAAGAAGGAGATCTTCATCACTGTGCAAAAAGGGACTCATCAACTTATCTGTAAGTACTTAGAGTCCAGAGGACACTTGTGATCATTCCTTTCTAGGATTGGATTTTAAGTATTGCTCACCCTTTGAAGTCCTCAAAGGAGGCCTTCGGCAGGAGTGTACATTGTCGGTACGTTGTGTAGACCCTTGCTCTGTGGAGAGCATAAACATCCGGGTGCATTGTGTGGACCCTTGCTCTATGTGGGCATAAACAATTGGTTAAGAGTGCACCAGCAAAACTCCAGGGTTAGAGGTGGACCGAGAAGAAACCTCCATGTAAAGGTTGAAGGTGAACCTGATTTAAAACCTTAGGCTTGAGGTGAACCCTGGAAAACCTCCTTAGTGAAATCTGGTTCACTCAAGGGATGAATGCGACAGCCGGGAGTGGAGTAGACTAGTAGTCGAACCACTATAAAAATGACTGTGTTTCTGATTGTTATTGTTTTTCATTGTGTGATATTTCTAACATGTACTTATATTTGATTATTTAAGATCACACCTCATATACACATACAGTCATATTCATCATAACTTATATGCAACTTGTTTATCTTTCAAGAAGTTTGTGATTGGATCCTCCACTAGGCTTGGAAGCCAGTGGAGTTACATTTGAGTAATCCTGATAATTGTATATCTGATAAGATTAGTGCAATAGGATTTTAAATATACCATAAAACTTTAAAAAGTCCTATTCACCCCCCTTAAGACATATTGGCATATTTCTACTTCATCTCAAGTGGTCTTCACTGCTATTTCAATTGGTATCAGAGCGGGTCTATCTTCAAGGGCTTCATCACCTAGAGAGTGATCTTGACTGAAGTTAAGAAATATGGCTAAAGGAGAGGACTCTTCAGTCATTAGAGCTCCAGTATTTGATGGTTCAAATTATGCATACTGGAAGACTAGAATGTATTACTTCCTGAGATCTTTGGTTCATGATGTTCGCGATGTAGTTGAGAAGGGATATGTGGTACCATCTGAACAAATCGTACTTGAAGATGAAACTACCATCACTAAGCCCAAATCTAAAGAAAAGTGGATGGCATTCGACAAAGAACAACAAACTACTGAAGCAAAAGCAATGAATGCCATCTACTGTGTCGTGTCTCAAGATATATTCAATCAGATAAGTATGTGTGAGACATCCAAGAAAGCATGGGATCTACTGGAAACAACCCATGAAGGCACAAGAGGTCTAAACTATAACTTTTGACTTCACAGTTTGAAAATCTCAGGATGGAAGAGCATGAGACCTTTATGAAGTTTTTCACCAAACTGAATATTATTTGTAACTCCATGGGTGGATTGGAAGAAAAGATTAGGTACCTAAAATATGTAGAAAAATCTTAAGATCACTACCGGAACGGTTTAATCCCAAAGTAACAACAATTGAGGAGTGTAGAAATATTGATGAGATGAAAGTAGAAGAACTAGTAGGTTCCTTACAAACTTTTGAACTACACTTCACTCAATCCCAAAAATCCAAAAACACTATCCTAAAAACTTCTAAAAAAATAAAACATAAGGACAGTGAGAGTGAAAAAGAAGATGAAGATGAGGAAGTGGCTTTGCTAGTACAAAGATTCAAAAGGTTCTTTCAAAAGAATCACGGCCGCCCCTCTAAAGGAAGAAAGGTGGATGACAAACCTTCTGCAGGTAAATTTGTGAAAAGAACTAAAGAACCACAATGCTACGCCTGTCGGGAGTATGGACACCTATCTACCGAATGCCCAAATAGAAAAACCAAGGGCAAGGCAATGGCTGCCACATGGGATGATACAGAGGATTCAAATTCAGAATCAAGCAACTCAAGGAGCGATGGAGACCGAAAATCTTTGAAAATACTCATGATCTCCACAGCTTCAATCATTCTAACTAAATCTGAGGAAAAACAACAAGCTACTGAATCATTTCCATCTAAAAATGAGGAAGAAAGAGAACAAGATGAACTACAAGGCGCTTACAATCAACTTTACATTCATAACGTCAATATTGTTAAAAGACTTGAAATTGTTAAGAATAAAAAGGAATTGCTGCAACTAGATCTAGACAAAACCTTAGATATTAATACACATCTAATCAATGATCTGCAGCAACATCACTTAGATAATGATAGACTTAAGAGAATTAATTCCTTCCTTAAATTTGAATTTAAAAAATTAAACAAACAGGTCAAGAAACTCAAGGATAAAAATATGCTCCTTCAAAATGAAAATTATACACTTCTGTTTGATTTAGAAGAATCCAGAAAAATGGCCAAGCTAAACTGTAAATTTTTCCAAAGTAGTGGGAAATTAGAAAAACTGTTAGGCATGGGAAAATGGGGAGAGGACAAAAAGGGATTAGCTTATGGAAAAGCGAGAACAAAAACTAAATACGATACACAACCATTTGGAAAATCTGTTGCCGCTAATAGTAACGTCAGACCTATCCCAGCTTATCACAAAAAAGGTGAGTTAGTTTATGAGCTAAACAAAAGAAATATTGTAACATCCCGAAAATCGGGGGGTCGAGCAAAAACCCAACTCCCGAGTTCCAAAATGTTATTTATGCAACATAGATATGTATGATTGAATGTTATCTGTGATAACGCATTAAACATGAGTGAGATTAAGCTAGAACAACATATCATACTCCAGAGACAGTTAAATTAACCAGCGGAAGTCTGTAATAGTATGTATAACATATATAAACTGTTGTATGTCTCCAGAGTGTGAACATGTTACCAGGTTATATACATACATGTATACTTCAAAAGTAAGCAAAAGAATATACATGAGTGCTCAAAAAATATAAAATAACAAGTGTCAAGGCATCTAATCAACCTCCCTGTAATCCCGTCGATCAGAACACGCATAAAGGAGGGATCCTCCTCATCATCATCAAGTCCGGCTCCGCCTCACAGGCCGCGCCATCATCTACAATCACAAAAAGGTCTGGTGGGTGTCCAGGAACACCGTCCCGTAACGTGGGAGTGAGTAGCTAACTCAGTGGAATAATAGAGCAAAGATTAACATATTATCAAATCAATCATGCGATAATAGTAAAGCAATAAATCAAACATTCCTAATACTGTTGTTAATGCAATTATGACATGACGTGATGTATGCCCTCACCGACGATCACCCTCATGCGGCAACATCTTACGACCGCGGAATGCCACACTCCCTAGAGTGCTCCACATCTTCCAGGCACATGCAATGCTATGGTGATATGAATTCCAAGTTGTTATTAGTCCATTCAAACAGCAGGATTGGGAAACTAAGGTACTTTCCTTATATCAATCCCAACACAGATCCTGTCTAGGGTCGTCACTCCTAGTAATCTCATACGATGTATATTTCGTAGGTCGCTGCAAGGGTTGCTTGGGCTGTTGCACGCACTCGTTGCTCCGCTCCCCCATCACCTTATCAATACAGGCCTACTGTACTCTACTGCTACTGAAGGGTCGTTGCCTCCCGTAGACTCAGAATACGCTCGCGGTCACTACAAAGGACTCGTCGCATGATCAGTGTAGGCCGACAGCTAGAATATAGTGTCCCATACCACCATAATCTGCTCACGAGACTAGGTGCTCACTGGTCACTACGGGGAGGTTTATGGCCCCAGCGTAGGCCGACAGCTCGACCACGGTGTCCCATACCACCATGCCCGGCTCATGAGTCTTTATGGATCAAGGTACCATGGTTAACAGGGTTTACAATGGTAAGTTCAGTACCCTAGGTTCAAGCAATTATGACTCATGCAGGGTGAACATACAATGGCCAGTCGGGTTACTTGACGGGCTCGACTAGCACGATCGCATCTCAAGTTGAACGACATGAAGTGCGTAAAACACTTCGTGTGGCCTAACCACTGCCGCCAACTCCAGAACACGGCTCGCGTTCATCGACGCGTCGTTCGTGGCGAAGATAAGCTAACCACGAATTCGCTCGGTTACCAACTGCCTGGACTAGGCATAGTCCCAAACAATCATAGAATCACATCAGCAGTTGTGTAAGGGTAATGGAAATGAAATACAACTATGAGAGCATGTTAATACATGTTATTACATACAACTTAAGCAAATCATCGTACACATGTCTTTCACACATATAATAAAATTAAGCATGTCGCCAACATATAGGAAATCCTCTCCATCAACATATTAATTGAGAATTCAATCTCAAAGTAACTCATAAGGAAATCATCAAGCACATGTTATAACATACAGCTTAAACGAATCGTCAAGCACATGCATTTCATTCATATCATGAAATCATGCATATGGCTAATATGTAGGAAACCATTCACACCAGCATATTAATTGAGAAATCAATCTCAAACTAATTCATAACACCATTTAATTCAATACATACTAATACAAGCATTTATACAAACACATACACTACACACTTAAGTCTACATATAGTATGTCGACCCGAAGTGCGCATTTAGGTGAATCTCTTCGCCAAACTAATTATGCACGTATTCCTAACATCCTAATGTGACAACATATCATATCAATCACATCAGCAAAATATGAATGAAATCTATACTTCCTACAAATGACTAAAATGCCCTAAATCTCATATTCTTCGTTAGTTTACGAAACAGGAAACGGACAGCATGTTGTACATGTCAAACGGCGTTGCCGTCAAGAATCTACTATTAAACGACATTGAAAGCTTTGGAAACAGTCAATCAAAGCGTCTAAAATCCGCACCTTTTCCCTTTTAGGGGTGAGAGTTCGAACGGAGCGTATACGCTTCGTCTACGGCGAATAGAGAACCTAATTTACGAGTTATATCAGTTTACATGCTATGGAACGGAACGAATGCCAAATCAGCAACTTCTAGGGCTATTTCTTACCTGAAAACGTGGAGGAATCGCCGAAAAAGTGCTTGGATCGCGTGGCTTAAACACGTGTAGCAGGTAGCACCAGCAGCAGGAAATTCTCTCCCACCTCTCTCACAATCTCTCACCTTTTCTCTCCCTCAATCTATGGCTTTTCCCAAATTCGGATGGGAGAGATATGAGAGGGTTTCAACCCCTTTTATAAGCTTAAAAATGCCCGGAATAGGCTCGGGAACAAAGTTCACTTGATGCTTAACCAAATCGGGGCTGTTTCGGTCCAAAAGATGCTTTCTGGTGGTCCCCTGGTCGAATGCGATCAGACTTAAGCTCATGCATACCAGATCTAGCGCGCATTAAGTTTTCAGTCCGGCAGGGTTCGCAGATCGCACGTGGCGGACCAGTTTCAGTTCAGCGGTCATCGCACGTAGATCAGGGCTGGAAGTCTCATAATAATAAATAGAAATTTTTCCTGATCCGAGGGTGTAATCTGGATGAATTCTGACGGTCAGAACACTTAATACTGACGTGTCAAGTCGTGTGTCAGATTTGAATTTGAAATTCCAATTCTGTCCCTATTCGCGGTCTCTTCAGTCCGGGCTCAATGAAATAGTCTGTGATTATCGGTTTGACTTGATTTTCGAAATGATTGTCAAGTCCAGCTGGGCGGTTCTAACGGTCTAAGATAGGAAGTAACGGACTTTCGACGCGCGGTCTAAATCCAATACAAGAATTCAAAGTGGTCCAGAGAACAAATCCGCTTAGAGTTTGATCCGAGGTTATAGAGTATTATGGAGTCATACGTTCTACTCGATTTGGGTCTTGTAGAACGTATTTAAAGTGATCAGGGACTGTTTCCCAGCTACTCCAGCGTTGCGCTAGCTAACTTACGCTAAATTTCCATAGGAATTAATCCTAAGTGGTTTCTTTGGCTATGAAATTGGGTTCTGAGCGATTTTCCAGGTGTTTTAGTTGACCCATTGCCTAAGGACGTCAAATCTCAGATTGGCCAAAATCCGGGGTGTTACAAATATACAATCATCACCACTCAAGCTAGTTGACAGGATGAAGGAACCATTAAGTCATGTGGACAAATCAGATAAGATGTACAAATCTACCACTAGTAAAACTCCTGTCACAAAATGGGTAATTAAGGAAAAGATAAATTGCCTTGTTACACATTTAGATCATCTACCAGGCAATGAGGCTAAATGGTACCTTAACAGTGGTTGCTCAACACATGTCATAGGCGACAAATCCCTTCTCTCCAACTATAAAAATCTTCATAAAGGGATAGTCACCTACGAAGATGGAGCCACTGCCAATGTAATTAGACAAGGAATGATAAGAGGAATTGATTTGCTCAAAAATGAGAATGCTTTTTGCATAAAAGGACTAGCACATAATCTGCTAAACATTTCTCAAATTTATGATAATGGGCATATGGTCAAGTTCAACAAAGAAGAATGCGATATCCTAGATCAATCAGGAAAATCAGTAATTAAGGGTCATCGCACAAACAACCACTGCTACATTATTAAAGAAGAAGAGTATTAGGAATGAAGGAACATGTCCAGATTATGCATCGAAATCTAGATATTTGCTGAAATGATGCAATTTTGCTGAGCTCCAAATTAAATACCTAAGGTTCCAGACCTCCTTTTGTATATAAACAATCAAATGTTTATTCTTTTGTTATATATTATTTTGCTAAGTATATCATTATCTCTTAGAAAGTCTAGGAGTATGCTTGAAAAATCATCTAAATTATGAAACTAGAGAATCATTAACCTTGGATATAACTTTTTTATTACATCGAACAAGGATCGATACAATCGATGGCCCTTCAGAATGTGAAAAGCCGTATGATCGTTGATGACATCGGAGACAGAATCGATGGAATCAATCGGCAACTTCTCGATAGTCATCGAGACAATGGTCGATATGATCGATAGATGGCGTCCAATAAAAGGCTGTTGAGCAAAAATTTTACTTATTTGAACCAGTCTGGTCTCACTGCCTTGATTAGTTTCTTTGTTTACTCGAAGCCCTAATGAGAAAATCTCAGCATCTAAATGAAGCAAGGAAGATGGATAAAGGAAAAGGCAAGGCTCTCTTAGAAAAATCTTTCAAGACTAAGAAAGGAAAAAATACTAGACCACCTCAAAATCAATCTAATTAGGAACAAGTTACGATCGTGGATTGTACCATTCTCCCTAGTGCTATCAATCCCTATGGGTTAAATCTCATGATGGAATCTATTGGATGAAAGAATATGCTTAATATGGGTGGCCCATATCAATTTGAAATGATCCAGCAGTTCTTCAAATGTTGTCATGTTGTCCAAGTTTACCCACCATGTATGAGTCTAGAATTCATGCAACACACCAAGCACATTTCTCCAACTGTCCTTGGTCATGTTCTAAACATAGAGGTGACACAAATCTCTGTCACTAGCAGAAATCTAAACGAATTGGGTAGATGGGAAGAAATTACTCGAGCACTGTGTCAAGGTATGACAATTCCCAGAAATGATAACAATATCCTTCCAGTTAAACATCTAGGAATCGTGTTTCGACTCCTTCACAGTATTTTCAGTACGAATGTATACCCATGTGATGCCAATGACACATACCTGAGTCCCCTTGTGCTTAATATCCTGTATGATGTCTATCAAGAGGTTCCTGTATGCCTACCAACTCTCATACTAGACCAACTAATTCAAGTAATTAGAAGTGACCATCTTGAAATTCTGCCTTTTCCATCTCTTATCTGCAAGCTCGCACACTAGGCAGGTCTGCCGAAAATAACTGATAAGGTATATCCTGAAGTATGGTTCGACCATGATGCAGTGTAACAAGTGTATGTCTCTGTCTCATCGGATACTAAGATCCCTCCACCTGTTGAAAATAGTAGTCCCATGCTTAATGAAGAAACTCTTTAGGGATCCAATCGAACTCCTGAATATAGTCCTGCTTCTGTCACAAATCATCAGTGTCATGTGCTTGAGCGCTAATTTTTAAACAATCTCACTGGAATTGATGAGCGGCTCCAACACTGCGAACAACGACTATCAGGAATAGAAAATAAGATGGAAGCTCTCCAACATTCTGTGCAGCAGATTCTTGAGCTACTAACGACTGGCGGTCCTTCTATGTGTTAGAAGGAGACAGATTTGGTAGAGTTATGTGTCTAGTCGTAAACACTTGATTTTGTACCCATCTCTGTTTACTTGTTTTGGGTATCCCTACATGGGGCTGAAATCTCTGTCTGATGAATACACTACTGCTGTCTGGGGTAGTGTATATATATATATATATATATATATATATATATATATATATATATATATATATATATATATATATATATATTGGGTTTAGATGTTTCTGGATGATGAAACTTTTTGAGGATATGGCTGAATTCAATTCTTATTTCATTGTCATTCTAATATGCAAGATTCTATGCTTCTCATATCTTCCTGCTTATGAAATGACTGTGTCGATTGCTTCATCTATTCACTTCCTGCCTTAATAGATGTATGCTTATCACTGTTGAAAATCTGTATACATCTATCTGTCTGTGGTTCTCCCATATGCTTAAAATCTTTAGTTAATATCACTTGTTATGCCTTTGCCAATGACTGACAAAAAGGGGGAGAAAAAGTTTGAAACACCCCGTGTGGAAAATTAGATATCTGTTCTTATATATTGCAGGTGTAAGGGGGAGCTGCTGCACCAAAAAAGGAGTTTTTACAGTAAGGGGGAGTAAATTGTGGTTGTGTACATGAATGTGTTAGAATTTATAAAATTATGTAATCACATGTACACACAATTTAGGATGTATCTGTCTAGATATTTTTCTAGGGTGTTTTGGGTATTTTGTCACGTAATTGACAAAGAGGGAGATTGAAAGTGCACCTACTAATGCCCTTGTTTGTCAATTACGATGTAAGTTGAGTCAGTCGGACTACAATGCCTAACAGGAAGATCAATTCAAGTGTCTGCCTCAACTAGATATGTGGAAGCTCGCCATAGGTAAATCATAGCCTCACAGCCCTTGTCCTAAAACACCAGGTGATCAAAACCCTTAAAAATAACTTAGAACATATGCGGGTTTTTGGGTAAGTAAACTTTTCAAAAAGTAAAAAATCTCTAAGTTTGCTTGCCCTGTCGATTGTATCGATACACCTTTCGATATGATCAACCTACTCTGTCGATGTCCTCAACACTTAATCAATACTATCGATAAGAGGATTAAAAGTGTCCAACAACTGCATACCATCTGAATAGATTTATCGATATATCAATACATCTATCGATATCATTGATATTCACACATCGAGTCCATCGGAAGTGGCTCGATGATATCGACAGGAAGAATTTCGGAGCCCCTGTCTTTCTACAAAAACTACTATGAGCTTCGATATATCGATGACTATTCCGATTCAATCTAAATTCAAATATCAATCATATCGAAAGTCATTCGATCATATCGACAGTGGGCGCATATTTCTTCTAGCAAATATTTCAGGATGTTCTAAAACTTGATCGGGAGCCACTCGAGGAAATTGATTTTCTTATGTCGATGCTATCGAGTCCTAGTCGATTGGATCAAGTCTGGGCACAAACTGTCCAGCGTACTTATAGGTAAATCTATACTATTTATCGATCCTATCGATACGGTCTCGGTATCATCGACATTCAAATTCTGATGACATCGGTTGACCCTAGATCATATCCTATAAAACCTGAAATATTTTGGCTAGTCTCTCTCATTCTTTAAGTGTCGATAGATCGATCCCAGTATTGATGGAATCGAAGTTTGAAATTCGATGATATCGACACAAGTATCGATCCCATCGATCAGCTGGCAATAGGTTTCAAAAGTGTATGACTTTTAAGTTTATATTATCGAGCGGACAGTCGATCCCATCGAGAGTATACACTCGATGATATCGACCGTGCTCGATGACATCGAACTCAGTCATAAATATGACCATTTTATATCTGTTGAAACCTTTTGCCTATTTAAAGAGAGACTTGTTCATATTGCTAGTAGAGAAAGAAGAGAGTGCTTTTGTGTATCTTACCTTCAGATCATATACCTAAAGCCCTTTCTCTCATGAGAGTTCATTTTCCAATCCACTCTCATTCATTGACATTCAATAGAGTGGATTGGGAAATGAACTTCCACATTCAAGGATCCTTTAGCAACTATCTTAACAGTATATCTTTTAGCTGGGATGCCTTGAATGAATAGATGACGGGAATCACTTTATCTTCCTTATAGGAAAATTCTAAGAGATTGGATTTCCATCTAAACCTTGACCCAATCCGAAACCGAATACTGGTATAACTTATTTGTTGCGGATCAAGGGAGATGAAGACTCTTCAACAGCAAGAAGGAGATCTTCATCACTGTGCAAAAAGGGACTCATCAACTTATCTATAAGTACTTAGAGTCCAGAGGACACTTGTGATCATTCCTTTCTAGGATTGGGTCTTAAGTATTGCTCACCCTTTGAAGTCCTCAAAGGAGGCCTCCGGCGGGAGTGTACGTTGTGGGTGCATTGTGTGGACCCTTGCTCTGTGTGGGCATAAACATCTGGTTAGGAGTGCACCAAAAAAACTCCAGGGTTAGAGGTGAACCGAGTAGAAACCTTCGTGTAAAGGTTGAAGGTGAACCTGATTTAAAACCTTAGGTTTGAGGTGAACCCTAGGAAACCTCCTTAGTGAAATCTGGTACACTCAAGGGATGAGTGCGACAGCCGGGAGTGGAGTAGACTAGTAGTCGAACCACTATAAAAATGACTGTGTTTGTGATTGTTATTATTTTTTATTGTGTGATATTTCTAACATGCTACTATATTTGATTATTTAAGATCACACCTCATATGCACACACAGTCAACTTATTTATCTTTCAAGAAGTTTGTGATTGGATCCTCCACTAGGCTTGGAAGCCGTGGAGTTACATTCGAGTAATCTTGATAATTATATATCTGATAGGATTAGTGCAATAGGATTTTAAATATACTATAAAACTTTAAAAAGTCCTTTTCACCCACCTCTAGGACATATTGGCATATTTCTACTTCAACTCATGTGGTCTTCACCGCTATTTCATACAGCAATATCACTCAGATAATGATAAGTTGGAAAGAATCAATTGTAACACCCTGAAAATCGGGGGTCGTGTATAAACTCAACTCTCGAGTTCCAGACCGTCACTTATGCAACAAAAATAGTTATGATTCAATGTTGTCTGATTTAAAGCATTCACATGAGTAAAAGTATACCAAAACTGCAATTCATACTTCAGATCCAGTGATAAAAGCAAGCGGAAGACTAAACAATGTATATATCACTGTATGGAAAAACAAAGTAATCTCATCTGTCTCCAAAGTATGACTACATCTCTGAGTTTCATATACATGTAAATAAACAAAAGAATAAAGTTCAAAATAGTCCCACTGAAGTCCCCTCGATCCAGGTCACCTACGGGAAGCCGTCGTGATACTGCATATACGAGAACTCATCCTGGTCCTCGTCAATCTCCGGCTCCACCTCCTGGATCTCGTCCTCACCTGCAGCTACAATAGGGTCTGGTGGGTGTTGCAAACACCATCCCGTAATGTGAGAATGAGTGATCAACTCAGTGGAATCATAGAGCAAAGATTAGCATGTTCACAATTCAATCACGCGATAATAGTAAAGCAGTAAATCAGACAATCCTAATACTGTTGTTAATGCAAGATGATATGACGTGATGTATGCCCTCACCGACGATCACCCTCATGCGGCAACATCTTACGACCGCGGCATGCCACACTCCCTAGAGTGCTCCACATCTTCCAGGCACATGCAATGCTATGGTGGTATGATTACCAAGTTGTTATTAGTCCATTCAAACAGCAGGATTGGGAAACTAAGGTACTTCCCTTGTATCAATCCCAACACAGATCCTGTCTAGGGTCGTCACTCCTAGTAATCTCATACGATGTATATTTCGTAGGTCGCTGCAAGGGCTGTCAGGGCTGTTGCTCGCACTCGTTGCACCGCTCCCCCATCACCTTATCAATACAGGCCTACTGTACTCTACTGCACGGAAGGGTCGTCGCCTCCCGTGGACTCAGAATACGCTCGCGGTCACTACAAAGGGCTCGTCGCCTGATCAGTATAGGCCGACAGCTAGAATATAGTGTCCCATACCACCATAATCTGCTCACGAGTCAAGGTGCTCACTGGTCACTACGGGGAGGTTTGTGGCCCCAGCGTAGGCCGACAGCTCGACCACGGTGTCCCATACCACCATGCCCGGCTCATGAGTCTTCGTGGATCAAGGTACCATGGTTAATAGGGTTTACAATGGTAAGTTCAGTACCCTAGGTTCAAGCAGTTATGATACATACAAGGTGAACAAACATCGGCCAGTCGGGTTACTTGACGGGCTCGACTAGCGCGATCGCATCTCAAGTTGAACGACATGAAGTGCGTAAAACACTTCGCGTGGCCTAACCACTGCCGCCAACTCTCAACACGAATCACGTTCATCGACGCGTCGTTCGTGGCTATGACCAGTCAGCCACGAATTCGCTCGGTTACCGACTGCCTGGACTAAGTCAAGTCCCACACATCTATGGAATTACCTTAACGCTATATACAAAGGTATTGGAATTGAAACACATCATGTGAGCATGTTAGCACATGTTATAACATTCAACTTAAGCAAATCTTCAAGGCATACTTTCCATGCATATTCAACTTAAGCAAATCTTCAAGGCATACTTCCTATACATGTAATACAATCATGCATAAGGTCAACATGTAGGAAATCATTTAGGTCAGCATTTTAAATCATGAAATCAATCTCAAACTACTACATAACATCATTCAATACAATACATACTAATACAAGCATTTATACAAACACACACACTACACACTTAAGTCCACATATAGTATGTCGACCCAAAGTGCGCAACTTGGCGAATCTCTTCGCCAAACTGATTATGCAAGCATTCCTAACTCACCAATACGGCGACAAACCATGTCAATCACGTCAGTAAAATATGCATGTAGACCGTACTTCCTACATATGACTAAAATGCCCTAAATCTCATATTCTTCGTTAATTTACGAAACAGGAAACGGAGAGCATGTTGTACATGTCAAACGGTGATGCCGTCGATAATCTACTATTAAACGACATTGAAAGCGTTGTAAACCGTCAATCAAAGCGTCTAAAATCCTCACCTAGTGTCTTACGGTCGCGGGATTTTGAACGGAGCGTGTACGCTTCGTCTACGGCTGTAAGAGAACCTGATTCACGGATTACGTTAGCTAACATGCCCTGAATCTACGTAAACCCTAAATCAGCAAGTTTTTGGGGTTTTTCTATACCTGTAAAAGGGTAGAAATCACCAGCCAGGTGATTGGAATGAAGTGTTGAAGCAGCAACTGTCAGGGGCTCGGAAGCGGGAAAAATCTCCTCTTTCCTTTCTCTCAAACTCTCTCTCCTTTTTCTAGGGTTTGTGAAATTCGGATGGAAAGGAGAAATGAGGGTTTCAACCCCTTTTATAAGCTTGAAATTGCCGGAAATAGGCTCCGGGACGAAGTTTACTTGATGCCTATCCATTTCGGGGCTGTTTCGGTCCAAAAATGGTTTTCTGGTGGTCCCCTGGTCGATTGCGATCAGACTTAAGCTCATGGGTACCAGATGTACCTCGTATTAAGTTTTCAGTCTGGCAGGATTCGCAGATCGCACGTAGCGGACCAGTTTCAGTTCAGCGGTTACCGCACATAGATCAGGGCTGAAAGTCTCATGATAATAAATAGGAATTTTTCCTGATCCGAGGGTGTAATCTGGATGAATTCTGACGGTCAGAACGCTTAATACTGACGCGTCAAGTCGTGTGCCAGATTTGAATTTGAAATTCCCAATTCGTCCCTATTCGCGGTCGCTTCAGTCCGGGTTCAACGAAATACTCTGTGATTATCGGTTTGACTTGATTTTCGAGATGATTGTCAAGTCCAGCTGTGCGGTTCTAACGGTCTAAGATAGGAGGTACCGGACCTTCGACGCGCGGTCTAAATCCAATACAAAAGTTCAATATGGTCCAGAGGACAAACCTGCTTAGAGTTTGATCCAAGGTTATAGAGTATTGTAGAGTTGTCTGTTCTACTCGATTTGGGTCTTGTAGAACGTATTTAAAGTGATCAGGGACTATTTTCCAGCTACTCTAGCGTTGCGCTAGCTAACTTACGTTTAATTTCCATGGAAAATATTTCTACGCGATTTCGGGTCAAATCGGTACTCGAACCCAAGTACGGATTTTTCACGGGCGTTACAATCTACCCCCCTTAACAAATAATTTCATCCTCGAAATTTGTACCTGTTCGTACTCCTCGAGAAGCTGTGGGTAGTTCTTTCTGATCTCGGCTTCTGTCTCCTAAGTAGCCTCCTCCTCAGTATGATGCGTCCATAGTACCTTCACAAGGGGAATCACCTTGCTACGCAGTACCTGCTCCTTCCTGTCTAAGATACGTGTCGGTCGCAGGATATAAGTAATATCCTCTCCTAACTGCACCTGCTCCCATCTGATGATATGGGAAGGATCAGCAACGTACTTCTTCAGCATAGAAACATGAAATACGTTGTGGACGCTCGCGAGGGGCGTGGGTAAAGCCAATCGGTAAGCCACTGCTCCCACACGATCGAGGATCTGAAATGGACCAATGAATCGCGGTGCCAGCTTTCCCTTCTTCCCGAACCGAAGGACTCCCTTCATAGGGGAAACTCGCAAAAACACGTGATCCCTGACTGTGAACTTTAGTGGCCGTCGTCTCGTATCGGCGTAGCTCTTCTGTCTGCTCTGCGCTGTAAGAAGCCGACGTCGAATAATATCGATCTTCTCTGACGTCGCCTGCACCAACTCTGGGCCAATCAAGCTACGCTCACCGACCTCTAACCAGCAATGCGGTGCGCGACAAGGTCGCCCATACAGCGCCTCATAAGGTGCCATGCCGATACTCGCCTGGAAGCTATTGTTGTACGCAAACTCCGCATATGCAAGACAATCATCCCAACTGTCCTTGAAGTCCAATGCGCAAGCTCGCAACATGTCCTCCAGGATCTGGTTCACTCGCTCCGTCTGTCCGTCCGTCTGTGGGTGGAAGGCAGTACTGAACTTCAACTTTACACCCATAGCCTCCTGAATGCGAGTCCAGAAAATAGAAGTGAACCGCGTGTCTCTATCCGACACGATCTCCAACGGAACTCCATGTAGACGCACGATCTCTCGGATGTACAATCTAGCCAGCTCGTCTGCAGAGTTCGTAACTCTGATCGGTAGGAAGTGCGCCGACTTCGTCAATCGGTCGACGATCACCCAAATGGAATCATGCCCCTTCCTCGTCTTCGGCAACCCAGAAATGAAGTCCATGGAAATGAAATCCCACTTCCACTCTGCAATCGGCATAGGCTGCAAAAGTCCAGGTGGTCGGCGATGCTCTGCCTTCACCTGCTGACAAGTGAGACAACGGGACACGAACTCAGCTATGTGGGTCTTCATACCTTCCCACCAATACGTCCTCTTCACGTCACGATACATCTTCGTGCTGCCTGGATGCATCGCGAGTCTAGTAGAATGCGCAGCCTCGAGAATCTCTCGTCTCAAGTCAGGGACATCTGGGACGCATAGGCGGCCACGGTATCGTAAGCCCCCATCCATACCAACTCGCCAGTCGGCGTCAGCATCATCACTGGCCTGCTCTCGAAGCTCAGTAAGATGCGCGTCGTCCCTCTGCGCCTCGATGACACGGTCATCGATCTGGGATCGCACCTGTACGTGTGCGATGAACTCAAATGGCTCCTCTACGGTGAGTTTCTGCTCAAAGTCTCGCAAAAACTCAACCATATCCCACTCGGCAACCATCAGCGGAGCCGCAAACTCTATCGCCTTCTTGCGGCTCAATGCATCAGCCACAAGGTTCGCCTTCCCAGGATGGTAAGAGACTTCAAACTTGAAGTCCTTCAGCGTCTCCATCCATCGCCGCTGCCTCATATTCAAGTCTCGCTGCGTGAATATGTACTTGAGGCTCTTGTGGTCGCAAAAGAGCTCGAACTTCTCTCCGTAGAGGTAATGTCTCCAGAGTCTCAGTGCGAATATAACGGCTGCCAACTCCAGGTCGTGTGTAGGGTAATTCTCCTCGTGCTTCCTTAATTGTCTCGAGGCATACGAAATTACCCTGTCCCTCTGCATAAGGACACAACCCAAACCAACGCTAGACGCGTCAGTGTATATAGTGTATCTAACCCCCTGCTCTGGCAATACTAGCACAGGGGCGGACGTAAGTCTGTCCTTCAGCTCCTGAAAAGCTGACTCCACCTTATCATTCCAGGCGAACTTCACGTCCTTCCGTGTCAACTGAGATAAGGGTCTCGCGATCTTCGAGAAGTCCTGAATGAAGCGCCGATAGTAACTAGCGAGACCCAAGAAACTCCTCACCTCAGTGACAGAACCAGGCTGCTCCCAGTCCTGCACCGCAGCTACCTTAGACAGGTCAACTGCCATGCCGTCCTTGGACACCACGTGTCCCAGAAACTTCACCTCTTGCTTCCAGAAGTCGCACTTCTTGTACTGTGCGAACAACTGATATCGTCTGAGCGTATCAAGGACCAAACGCAAGTGCTCCTCATGCTCCTCTCGACTCCTAGAGTATACCAAATGTCGTCGATGAAGACAACGACGAATCGATAGAGGAAAGGCCGAAATACCCGGTTCATCAGATCCATGAACACGGCCGGTGCGTTCGTGAGACCGAACGACATCACGAGGAACTCGTAGTGGCCAAAACTGGTCCTGAATGCTGTCTTCTGCACGTCCTCATCTCTGACGCGCAGCTGATGATATCCTGACTGAAGATCAATCTTCGAGAAGTACTGCGCTCCTCTCAACTGATCAAACAAGTCATCGATCCTGGGCAAAGGGTACTTGTTCTTCACTGTGAGCTAGTTCAGCCTGCGATAATCAATACACAATCGCAGCGAACCATCCTTCTTCTTCACGAATAAGACCGGTGCTCCCCAAGGTGACACGCTAGGCCGTATAAAGCCAATCTCTAGCAGACCATCAATCTGCGTCCTCAACTCTTCCATCTCACATGGTGCCATGCGATACGTAGGCAGTGAGACGGGTGTAGAACCAGGAACTAGATCGATAGTGAAATCGATCTCACGTCGGGGCGGCAAACCAGGGATCTTCCTGAACAGATCCCCGAACTCAGAAACAACTGGCGTCTGCTCAAGTACCTGGGCACCAGCGTCGCGCAATAGAGTGGTGTAGCTAAGAATGCGGAAAGGAAGATTTACCCGCACTGAAAATGTGAAGGATGCGCCCTCAGGCTCGTACGCTGTGACTATACGGGTCTCGCAGTCAATCTCGACTCTCGCTGCAGTCAGCCAGTCCATGCCAAGAATGACGTCGAGATATACGAGCGAGGGATCGACGACCAGATCAAATGTCATCGTCCTGCCTCCCAGATCAACTAAACAACCCTCACACATCTGGGTGACATCCGAATAATCTCCATGAGCTGCAAGGACTCGCACGCTATCCATAGTGATAGTCTGCAACCCAAGACGTCTGACTACGGCACGTGCTATCAAAGAAATCGTGGAACCAGTGTCCACCATGACAAGAACGGGAGTACCTCCGATATGGCCCGTGACCTCGAAGGCTGAATGCTGGAAAGTCGGCGTCGTAGCTGCCTCAGCGGTCAGTGCATGAACTCGAACCTGCTGTGGCCGGTTCGGCCGCTGTGTCAAGGGCCGTGGAGGCTGTCGAATCTGTGATACTGTGGGTCTGAAAGAAGGATGCGCAGGAGCTGACCGTATAGACGGTGCTGATATCGCCTGTGGACGTACACGATCAATCTTCTGCGGCGGCGAGAACCCACTGTCCCGCATCCTCGAAAAGCAACTCTACGCTAAGTGGCCCGTCCTCCCACAATATGTGCATGACAAATCAGGGCGCCGAAACGATGGTACAGGCACCGTGGTCCTGGTAGGAGGATCAAAGCGAGGCCTCTTGCCCGCAAAGGGCCTGTCTGGAAAATTCGGTCGCGGCCTAGAAGTAGTCGGGCCTCGAGATCGCGCAAGTCGATCCACGTCCTACTCTGCCCGCATGGACATGTGAACCAACTCCACATAGGAGGAAAAACTGACACAGCACATCTTCGACCGAATATCCGGTCGCAAGCCCTCCAAAAAGCACCGTATGCGCATCTGCTCATCAGCTAGAATCGTCGGGACGTACCTGCCCAACTCTGTGAACCGATGCTCATACTCGGTAACTGTCATCGCTGCCTGCCTGAGACGGAGAAACTCATTCTCCCTCTCGTGCCTGTAGGTCTGAGGATAATACTTCTCATGGAAGCGGAACTCGAATGCTGCCCATGTCCATACGAAATCTGCGGCAACAGTCCGCAATATACTATCCCACCACATACTGGCCTCTCTCTCAAACAGGAAGGTAGCTATCTCTACCTGCTCAGCCTCGGTACAGTGCAACATCCGTAGAATCTTCGACACTCGGTCGAGCCAGAACTCAGCCTCCTCGGGTCTGTGAGAACCCGTGAAAGTAGGAGGCCGCAAGCTCTGAAATCGCTCCAGAAGGCTCCGAGTGTCGGCAGGATTCCCCGCAGGGAAAGCAGGCTCCGCAGGATGTGCTATGCCCTCATCCTGGGCGTAAGTATAGGCATCCTCAGCTGGATGCGCAGGTGGTACAGGTGGAGTAGATGTAGTAGCACCCCCACCCTGGGCTAAAGTCCCCACTATGGTGGTCAGAAGCTGCTGATGCTGTAGCATCATAGCCATCATCTGCTCGAATCTGTCAGGGGGTGGAGCAGGCTGTGGCGGATGAGGTGCGGAAGTAGATGCGCGCTGTGGCTCTCTAACTGATGGTGTAAATGGCGGTGGTCCGTCTGTAGGACCAACAGCAGGCTGAGACGATCGAACCGTCTCAGGAATCGGGCCCACAGCAGGGTCCGGACGAGTGCCAGACTGAGAGGGAGTCTGATCCATCTGCTCTGACAATGAAAGCCGAACCGCGCTCCTCGTAGTCTTAGGTGGCATTCCCTATATTCAAAATAGGGCGCAACCTTGTCAGTCTCAATTGCACAAATACACCACAATCATTCACTAAAGAGTCAAAAGCATTCCATGCATTTCAATTAATCAAAATTGTCACAATACAAGGGATATATCCTTACAAGCATCATGACTAGAATGACATGGAAATTAAGACAGTTAACCAACAGCAACATAAGCAAAGCACTAGCCTTAACAGGCTTACACACATAAAACGGGAAATGGCTAACTACTAATAACAACATCAAAGATCGCATCGCTAGTCAGAGTCTGGTGACGGAGGAGGAGCACCCTTATCCTGTAAGCAACACAGGATTGCCTTCAAGGTGCGAGTCACCTTGCCAAATTTCTTCTTCGTAACGGCCTTGGCATCAGCGACCTCTGATCGAAGTTCTTGGACTTCCCTTCGCAAAGCGGTCTGGCTCTCCTCCATCCGAGCAATGCGATCGTCGATAGTAGCCTGCGCAGAAGGAGGAGGGCTCTCATCAGTATCCTGAGCCTCCTCTTCCGCTTCTTCCTGAACCTCTTCCTGAACCTCTGCTCTAGGTTCTTCTTCGCTTTGATCTTCCTCTTCATCAAAGTCATCCCCACTATCCCTTTCAAGTTGATTTTCACGATATTGCGACCCAATCTTCATCTTAACCATTGTCGACTCATCGATGGTGTGAATCGATACCGGTAATTCGGGTCCAAGTCTATAGGCAAACTCAAGCGCAATCTTGCAAATGAGGCGGCCAAAGGGAAGGGACTCGGATGTTCTTCTCGACCTGGCTATGAGAACTATCTGCCGTAAGATGAAAGTGGCCATACATACGTTCTCTCCCTGGGCCACCAGAAATAAGAAATCGACCATAAGACGTGTACATTCAATGCGGTTCGTCGACCTATGATAAACATTGAACGTGCAGATATGATGCAGCAGGCGCAAATCCTTAGACATGTACGTCGCCTTGAGGCTATTATTAGGCTGCCATGGAACCAACTTACCGCACAGAAACCTGGTGCGGCAATCTCGTTCACGTCTAGTCCTCAAATTCTTCTCACTTGGATGCACATCACCTAGAGGCACGTTGAGAAGTCGCGCAATCAACCGGACGTCGATCGTAGCCATCCGATCTCTACTAAAAGGGATTTTGAACTGCAAAGGCTCCAAGGTAGGATTCTGGATGTTAGCATAGAAGGCACGAACGGTGCTCACATTAGCACGAGCGCGAGCTTCAAAGATCGGTCCCCAGTGCGCAGCTTCAATGCATTCGAACAACAGATACTCGCCGAACAATCGCCTATCTACGTCCGCCTCAAATAACACTCTACGATCAGTGTATTCACCATGAGGCATCTCTGATAGAATGGTTCGTCCAAGGTGTGCATGGGGATCTAAATCCCGCTTTGTACGGCACTCCAGGACTGCAGCTGGACCTGCGGCGGCGCTCGAACTTGCGGCACCACCCCGCGGTCTTCTTGATCGAGCAGGGCGGCTCGGCCCAGCCTCATCTGTCATGGTTTTCCTCTTACCCATCAAAGATATGATGGATGAGAGTGACAAAAGACCCAAAATGGCTTCCACGAAAGCCATGGAAAATGCCAAAAATGCGAAGAAATGGCTGCCCAATCTGACAAAAGGAAATCTAAGCGTCGTAGAGGGATGCTTCAAGCTTCCCAAGGCTGTACTTTCAGGGGAAAATACAAACAAAAAGATGGGATGGAGCACCTCACGATTTCAGCTATATTTGGGGGATTTTGGAGCTCCCAATGGTGATATCTTCAAGGAAAGAGGCTGCCAACACCCAATAAATGATGGGTGGTGGTCGATTTTGGCCAAGGAAGGTTCTAGGAGTGGTTTGGGACGCCGGGGTTTGGAATGGGTTGCTGAAAATCAAATCTAGGGCTATGTAGGGGGCTGTTTGTGAAGGAGAGGTGGGATTTGGGGATTTTCGTGAGGTGGGAGGTACCTAGGGACGGTGTGGACCCTATTTAAGGGGGTGCGCCCGAAGGACAGCACCAACCGACACCGCCGGCCGGCGATGCATCGCCCGACCGGCGATGGCATCGCCGGCCAACTCTCAAGTTGGCTGGTGGGACCCCATGGGTCTGGTCCCCCATGGTCCCAGGGTCCCAAAAAGTTAGGTCCCACCCCTTGGTTCACAATAATTTGGTCTGTATGAGCCCAAACATGTGTTCAGGGCTTTCCGGGTCCACATCACAATCCCGAATACCAAACCATATGATGCAGCATATGAATTTGAGGTAGAATGATCCAGTACACCTATTTAGCTCCTTAGTTGCTAAAGAAAGTGAAGTTAGAATGGCCTTATGGCCATTTTTCATGAAATTTTACTATTCACTATAAAATTTGGTGAATGTACTAATTTGTGTTATTTTCACATTAGGTTTGATGCCTAAAATGAAATGGATAATAAAAAACTGAAGGTTGAAGTGTTTAGAGGAGGAATTTTGAGAATTTTTGGCAAAACGGGATTTTTAAGCCCTGGCGTTTGATTACTGGAGTCTTGGTCATCCCACGGCCCAAGGATTCACTTTTTCGGTTTAAAACCGCTAATAGGACGTCTCCACCTGACTTCCTATAGCTTAGAAGCGATTCGGGTTGCTTTACGCGACCCGAGATGCGTTACAGACTCGATCTTGCGATCGATTCTAATAGACTTCGCCTATCGGCGAATCTGCGATCCTAGACGTGTTTCTAGACCCTTCTCGCACCCACCTAAGTCAAAGGAAGCGACAGCGTAAGTCGCGAGACTATAACCCAGGCCCAGTATACTCTTATTCATGCTCTGATACCAACTTGTAACACCCTGAAAATCGGGGGTCGTGTATAAACTCAACTCCCGAGTTCCAGACCGTCACTTATGCAACAAAAATATTTATGATTCAATGTTGTCTGATTTAAAGCATTCACATGAGTAAAAGTATACCAAAACTGCAATTCATACTTCAGATCTAGTGATAAAAGCAAGCGGAAGACTAAACAATGTATATATCACTGTATGGAAAAACAAAGTAATCTCATCTGTCCCCAAAGTATGACTACATCTCTGAGTTTCATATACATATAAATAAACAAAAGAATAAAGTTCAAAATAGTCCCACTGAAGTCCCCTCGATCCAGGTCACCTACGGAAAGCCGTCGTGATACTGCATATACGAGAACTCATCCTGGTCCTCGTCAATCTCCGGCTCCACCTCCTGGATCTCGTCCTCACCTGCAGCTACAATAGGGTCTGGTGGGTGTTGCAAACACCATCCCGTAACGTGAGAATGAGTGATCAACTCAGTGGAATCATAGAGCAAAGATTAGCATGTTCACAATTCAATCACGCGATAATAGTAAAGCAGTAAATCAGACAATCCTAATACTGTTGTTAATGCAAGATGATATGACGTGATGTATGCCCTCACCGACGATTACCCTCATGCGGCAACATCTTACGACCGCGGCATGCCACACTCCCTAGAGTGCTCCACATCTTCCAGGCACATGCAATGCTATGGTGGTATGATTACCAAGTTGTTATTAGTCCATTCAAACAGCAGGATTGGGAAACTAAGGTACTTCCCTTGTATCAATCCCAACACGGATCCTGTCTAGGGTCGTCACTCCTAGTAATCTCATACGATGTATATTTCGTAGGTCACTGCAAGGGCTGCCAGGGCTGTTGCTCGCACTCGTTGCACCGCTCCCCCATCACCTTATTAATACAGGCCTACTGTACTCTACTGCACAGAAGGGTCGTCGCCTCCCGTGGACTCAGAATACGCTCGCGGTCACTACAAATGGCTCGTCGCCTGATCAGTGTAGGCCGACAGCTAGAATATAGTGTCCCATACCACCATAATCTGCTCACGAGTCAAGGTGCTCACTGGTCACTACGGGGAGGTTTGTGGCCCCAGCGTAGGCCGACAGCTCGACCACGGTGTCCCATACCACCATGCCCGGCTCATGAGTCTTCGTGGATCAAGGTACCATGGTTAATAGGGTTTACAATGGTAAGTTCAGTACCCTAGGTTCAAGCAGTTATGATACATACAAGGTGAACAAACATCGGCCAGTCGGGTTACTTGACGGGCTCGACTAGCGCGATCGCATCTCAAGTTGAACGACATGAAGTGCGTAAAACACTTCGCGTGGCCTAACCACTGCCGCCAACTCTCAACACGAATCACGTTCATCGACGCGTCGTTCGTGGCTATGACCAGTCAGCCACGAATTCGCTCGGTTACCGACTGCCTGGACTAAGTCAAGTCCCACACATCTATGGAATTACCTTAACGCTATATACAAAGGTATTGGAATTGAAACACATCATGTGATCATGTTAGCACATGTTATAACATTCAACTTAAGCAAATCTTCAAGGCATACTTTCCATGCATATTCAACTTAAGCAAATCTTCAAGGCATACTTCCTATACATGTAATACAATCATGCATAAGGTCAACATGTAGGAAATCATTTAGGTCAGCATTTTAAATCATGAAATCAATCTCAAACTACTACATAACATCATTCAATACAATACATACTAATACAAGCATTTATACAAACACACACACTACACACTTAAGTCCACATATAGTATGTCGACCCAAAGTGCGCAACTTGGCGAATCTCTTCGCCAAACTGATTATGCAAGCATTCCTAACTCACCAATACGGCGACAAACCATGTCAATCACGTCAGTAAAATATGCATGTAGACCGTACTTCCTACATATGACTAAAATGCCCTAAATCTCATATTCTTCGTTAATTTACGAAACAGGAAACGGAGAGCATGTTGTACATGTCAAACGGCGATGCCGTCGATAATCTACTATTAAACGACATTGAAAGCGTTGTAAACCGTCAATCAAAGCGTCTAAAATCCTCACCTAGTGTCTTACGGTCGCGGGATTTTGAACAGAGCGTGTACGCTTCGTCTACGGCTGTAAGAGAACCTGATTCACGGATTACGTTAGCTAACATGCCCTGAATCTACGTAAACCCTAAATCAGCAAGTTTTTGGGGTTTTTCTATACCTGTAAAAGGGTAGAAATCACCAGCCAGGTGATTGGAATGAAGTGTTGAAGCAGCAACTGTCAGGGGCTCGGAAGCGGAAAAAATCTCCTCTTTCCTTTCTCTCAAACTCTCTCTCCTTTTTCTAGGGTTTGTGAAATTCGGATGGAAAGGAGAAATGAGGGTTTCAACCCCTTTTATAAGCTTGAAATTGCCGGAAATAGGCTCCGGGACGAAGTTTACTTGATGCCTATCCATTTCGGGGCTGTTTCGGTCCAAAAATGGTTTTCTGGTGGTCCCCTGGTCGATTGCGATCAGACTTAAGCTCATGGGTACCAGATGTACCTCGTATTAAGTTTTCAGTCTGGCAGGGTTCGCAGATCGCACGTAGCAGACCAGTTTCAGTTCAGCGGTTACCACACATAGATCAGGGTTGAAAGTCTCATGATAATAAATAGAAATTTTTCCTGATCCGAGGGTGTAATCTGGATGAATTCTGACGGTCAGAACGCTTAATACTGACGCGTCAAGTCGTGTGCCAGATTTGAATTTGAAATTCCCAATTCGTCCCTATTCGCGGTCGCTTCAGTCCGGGTTCAACGAAATACTCTGTGATTATCGGTTTGACTTGATTTTCGAGATGATTGTCAAGTCCAGCTGGGCGGTTCTAACGGTCTAAGATAGGAGGTATCGGACCTTCGACGTGCGGTCTAAATCCAATACAAAAGTTCAATATGGTCCAGAGGACAAACCTGCTTAGAGTTTGATCCAAGGTTATAGAGTATTGTAGAGTTGTCTGTTCTACTCGATTTGGGTCTTGTAGAACGTATTTAAAGTGATCAGGGACTATTTCCCAGCTACTCTAGCGTTGCGCTAGCTAACTTACGTTTAATTTCCATGGAAAATATTTCTACGCGATTTCGGGTCAAATCGGTACTCGAACCCAAGTACGGATTTTTCACGGGCGTTACATCAATCTATCCCTAAAAACTAAATCATTAAAGCTTACTTAACAAATTAAATTTTTAGAAGATGAAAATGAGCATCTCCAGAATGAGAATCACACACTTCGTTTTGACTTAAAGAAATCCAGAAATTTTTTTGAAATAAACTATAAATTTTCCCAAAGTGGTGAAAAGCTACAAAAATTGTTAGGGATGGGAAACAAGGAAAAGACAAGAGTGGCCTAGGGTATGATAAAACTAAAATGAGAACTGGAAATGCAACACCAATAACTGGAAAATCTACTACTTTAGGTAGTAATATAAGAACTATCCAGTTTATCATTTATGTGGTGATTTGGGTCATTATTAATTTGAATGTTAGACACCTAGAAGGACTCCACATAACTCTAGTCAAAATCATATTGGTAAATTCAAACCGCCCAGAAAAATACAAAGTGTCAAAAGTCCACCTATGAGATTGGTTAAAAGAAATACACATCCATCACCACCTAAAATGAATGATAGAATGAAGGAGTCATTGGATCAAGTGGGTAAGATAAACATGAAAACTAAATCTACCATAGTAAAGAATTTTGTCTCAAAATGGATAGTGAAAGAAAAGATGAATTATCTGATAACTCACTCTATTCATATGCCCTGAAATATTAAGCATGAAAAGACAATTCCAAGTCATGCATCGAGATTTGGATATTTGCTGAAATGATGCAATTTTGTTGAGCTCTTAATGATATATCTGAGGTTCATCACCTCAATCTTTTCGTATATAAACATTCTAATGTTTATAATTTTGATTTGTAAAATGCTTGTGCAAAATTTTGCTGTGTATATTGTTGATTCAAAGATATACTATGCTATACATAAAAGTCTGTCGATTTGTGAAAAAAAAATACTCACCTTCGATGTGTCTGTCGATAAGTCATGTGCATTTTCGATCAAATCGATCAACAGTCGATATCATCGACATCTCTTTAGAATTTAGAAAGTCACATGATTAAGACTATTATCAAAGCCATTATCAATAACATTGAATGAGGATCATCGATATAATCGAAACTAAGTTCGATGAAATTGAAGGATGCAGCCCGATAAAAGGCGGTCAAGCGAAAAAAAAATCATTTCTTTCGAAAAGGCATTTCACTTTTTCCCTGCTCATCCCCTCAGCTAGAAGTACATCAGTGGGTCCCGGAAGCACCTTAAAATCAATATTACCCTTACATTCCTTCTTTTAAAGATTCCATCTTGCTTTTGGTTTGGGTATTTTTCAGGTTTTCTAGGAGAAATATTGTCCGATTTTCCTCAAATCTTTCAAATCTCTGTTTATATGAGTAAGGACAAAGAAAAGGTGTCTGGTCCTGAGGAGTCCTCTAGAACCTCTTGACAAAAAACCCTTGCTTCAAAAGAGAGAACAAGAGCTCCTTAACAAGGGACCCCCACTCGTCAGAGGACACGACTTCTGAGATACCAATCCTTCCTCTAGCTAGAATAAATTTGGTTCTGGTTAAATATACCAGTAGGAAGCTTATCCATGAAAGAAAGGTTGATAGGAACTGTTTAATTCCATATAATCTGGAATCCCTTTTTGTTGCAATCGATTAGTTGCCTGTTCTTGACTTCGGTGGGCCATGTCATCTTGAACGAACACGCAACTTTCTCACTGCTTGTCACTCACCCGTGTCTGATCCTCCTTCTATCATGGTCTCTCTTAATTGTGGTGATGTACTTATCACTCCTGCTACAATTGAAAACATCATAGGGCTGAAAACTCACCCGATGGTCTCCCTAAAATGGACCTCGAAAATGTTAAATGTCATGGTAGAGACATTCCTTGGTACCAAGGAAATGCATTGAAATCTAAGTTCATGGAACCATGATTTTGGATCTTGCACGGTATCTTCGCCATAAACATCTATCCTAGAAGTACCAACCGTTCCGATCTCACAGGGTTCATGACCATGATAGTGTACTCAATAGCCACAGGAATAAAAATCTGTCTCTCAACTCTGATTGTACATCACTTGGTCTATTTCATTCATACATCCTGGCATCTTCACCTGCCCTATCCCTAGATTATACACATGGTGTGCAACGCCATCAACTTTCTAACTACCAACGATCCGGAACTTCCCCTACAAGTCTTCAACAAGAACAAGATTTGGGGGATGGATTTAAAATTTCACAAGTTCCCTGAGGATCCACCAGAGGAAGGAGAAGGAGGTGAAGGTGATGCTCCTGCTGAAGGGGCTGGAATGGCTGGGGAAGAACCTCCTACGCCCCATCAACCACTGTCCACATCAGCACCCGAGCATGAAAAAAGGTTTAAACTCCATCAAGACAGGATTGGAGCAATACAGTGCAATGTCTCCCAGCTCAGGGAATCGGTGAATGAAAGGTTTACTGTCTTAAAACGCATGGTAAATGGAGTGCAACAAACTGTACAATAGTTAGTTGATCTGATCACCTACCGTTGAGACGACACGACACCATCTTCCTCGGCTCCATAGTGCTGGTCTCTGAATGCTATCACATACACACTACTCTTATTTCTACGTATGAACATTAGTATCTCTTCGGATGTTCTGCACTCCCATGAGTGTATGTGATAACTCACTGACCTGCACAATCTAAACAATTTTTTTGTGTTGCATAAGCCCATGGATGGGCTAAATACTGATGGTTAGTTTTGGGTGCCCATGAATGATCTTAGTAAATGTTTTTGGGATAACTATTATACTGCTGCCAAATTAGGGCAATATATGCATTGGATATTTTTAGTTATCGCTGGTTATAATTCACACATATTTACTGTCATGTTTATATCCCCTATCTTACCTGATCATCACTCAAATAGTGTGGAATGCATTTGATGTTTTGATCATTATTCTATTTGCTTCTATCACTGCTCTATTTGGTCTATTATGCATACATAGTTTCTGAAAATGATGTCTAAATAATCCACTGTTTTGATCATTATACATCTATCTTTTATATATGTATGCTCTCTACATGTTGTTTCTCCCAAATTACTTTAACTTCAGTTAATATCAACTGATATACCTTTTCCAATGACTGACAAAAAGAGGGAGAACAATTCAAACACCCCGATGAAAAAATTGTATATCTACTTGAATGGTATTGCAAGTGTTAGGGAGAGCAATTGCACAAGATAGGGGAGAATGTTGTTAGGGGGAGCAGCTACTTATTGTGTGTATGGTTTCACTAGACATTGTAAAATTATGTAAAATACATGTACACACAATTTAGGATGTGTTTGTTTAGATTCTATTCTAGGGTGTTTTGGGTTTTTGTCACGTAATTGACAAAGGGGGAGATTGAAAATGTCCTGGTTTGTCAATTAGCGTGAGTGTTGAGTCAGCTAGACAGAGAAACTCCATAGGAAGATCAATTAACCGTCTGCCTCAATCGAATGTGTGCTCGAACTCACCACAGGTAAATCTCACATCCCATGTCCCAAAACACCAGGTACTTAAAAATGTTAAAATTGATTAGAATATCATAGGGTTTTTGGGGTAGAATACTTCTACAGAATTTTAAAAAATCTATAAATTTTCTACCTCTGTCGATTTAACGATATACTAATCGATATAATCAAGAAGTGTTATCGATGTCTTCGATGCTCAATCGATACTATCGAAATGAGGACAAAAGATGTCCAGTAACCACATATTCTTCTGGATAGAATTTTCAATGTATCGATACCCCTATCGATATCATCAAAATTTAAAACTTGAGTCTATCGAAGTTGACTTGATATAATCGACAGCATAGAGTTTGTGTCCCTATTTTTTAAAGAAAATCATGAAGTCCTTCGATATATCGATGTACTCCTTAATATCCTTGAAATTCAAAAACTGATGATATTGGAAGGCCTTCGATGATATCGGTCTTAGACACAGTTTTTCAGTAATATTTTTCAGGTTATTTTTATTTTAAATCGAGGGTCACTCGATAGAATCGATATTCAAATATTGATAATATCAAGACCAGATCAATTGCATCGAGAAAAGACATAAACTGTCCAGTAAGCTCACTAGTAAACTCTTTGGATTTATCAATGCATCGACACGGCTATCAATATCATCAACATTCAAATTCCGATGATATCGAGTGTACCTCGATCATATCCTTGACCTAAAATATTTCAAAAGCAATGCCTCTCTCATTTTAAAATGTCAAGGAATCGAACCTCATATCGATACAATCAGAGTTTGAAATCTAATGATATCAACACCTATTTTGATCTCCTCGACCAGCTGGCAAAAAGTTTTAAAAGCTTATGACATTTGAGTTTGAGTCATCGAGTGGTCAGTCGATACAATCTAGATTATATGCTCAATGATATCAAACTCTGTCATAAATGTGACCGTTTAATATTCGTTGGAACTTTTTGCCTATATATAAAGAACTTATCTTTAGTTGCTCGTAGAGAAAGAAGAGAGTGTTTTTGAGTGTTTAATCTTAGATCATTTACCCAAAGCCCTTTCTCTCATGGGAGTTCATCCTCCAATCCACCCTTATCATTAATATTTAATTAAGTGGATTGGGGAATGAACTTCCACATTTAAGAATCCTCCAGCTATCACCTTAATGACAAATCATTAAGTTGGGATGCCTTGAATGCATAGATGATTGGAATCACTCTATCTCCTTTATAAAAAAATATTTAAGAGTAAGATTCCATCATAACCTTGACCCAACCCGTCCCTTTGCATTGGTACATCTTCTGAGTTGCGGTTCAAGGAAGTAGAAGACTCTTCATCAATAAAGGAGGAGATCTTCGACAACGAGCTAAAAGGGACTCGTCTACTTATCTGTAAGTTATTAGAGTCCGGAGGACCCTTGTGATCATTCCTTTGTAGGATTGGGTTTAAGATATTTCTCACCCCTTGTAAGTCCTTTAGGAGGCCTCCGGCGGCAGTGTTAGTGGTGGGTGCATTGTGTTGACCCTTTCTTTGTAGAGAACATAAACAGATAGGGTCTTGTAGAAGATCCTTGGCCAATGTGCCTAAAAGTGGGTGCATTATGTTGACCCTTACTCGTGAGAGCATAAACGAATTAGGGTCTTGTATAAGATCCTTCGCCAGTATGCCTAAAAGTGAGTGCATTATGTTGACCCTTGCTCATGAGAGCATAAACAGTCAGGCTAGGTATAGATTATAAAGGTTAAATGTGAACCTGATTTAAAATCTTGGGTTTAGGGTGAACCGTGTGAAACCTTTTTAGTGAAATCCGGTACACTCAAGATTTGAGTGCGATTACCGGGAGTGGAGTAGACAAGTAGTTGAACCACTATAAAAATAACTGTCTTTAAGATTATTATTGTCTTTCATTTGTTTATGTGATTTTCTTAAATACTTTCATATCTAATTATCTGAGATCACACCTCACACACACGCATAGTCATATCCATCATAAACTAGTTTGCATATTGTTCATCTCTTAAATAGTTTGTGATTGGATCCTCTACCGGGCTTGGAAGCCAGTGGAGTTATTCTTGAGTAATCCTAATATATGTTTATTCTTAGGATTAGAGTGATAAGATTTTAAAGTGTTATAAAATTATTAAAAAGTCTTATTCACCCCCTCTAGGACATATTGGCATATTCCTACTTCAATTAAAGCGGTCTTTACCGTAATTTCAACTTTCACCACCCACTAAGCTTTCTATAAGCTTATGCACGATAGATGCGTGTAGGTGGTGTTAGGTTAGAGCAGCGTTGAGCATGGAGCATGCAACGGTCTTCTGGGGCTTTGATTTTGACAAATGTATTTCTCTTTCAGTATTGTATTCAAATGTTTATATTAGTATATATGTGATGATGATATTGCCTTTATGATTTGGGTAAACTTGTGGTTATGCCTGTTACGAGATAAATGTATGTTAAAAAATCCTTCTTGTAGGATCCCAGGATCGAAATCTGGCATATGAGTGCTGGGAGCCGAGAATAGGGTACTATGGAGGCTGTTAGCACCGAATTCGGCGATCGAGATTCCTGTGAGTCCGATCTCTGGGATTGGGGCATGACATCTTTTCTTCAGGTCGGCCCTCATCTTAGTTAGCTACTTCAAGATCATTTTCTCTATAACCTCCATGAGCACCTATTTAAGCATGGTGTTCTATGGAGTGTATCGGTGGAATCAGATTTCTAGGAATCGATTAGCTTAGGGATCATTGCTTTATCATCATTTCTTCTTCTTTTGGTGCTCACACTAGACCGCTTATTGTTTTCCTTTCTCTTCATGTCTCTCCCTGAGTTACCCTCACTCGAGCATCCTTATGGGCGTTGAATAACTCCTTGACATTAAAATATTTTTGAGCTCGATTAAGGAGATCACCTTACCATCATCGCTATGAAGGCTACCTAGTCGGAAGATCTCTCTACTTGGACGGTCTTAACATTAAATTGGACAAGTCTTCCAGTAGATCATTCTCCTTCTGGGTTACTGTGAGGAGGTGGGTTGTTGGCTTCCTTATATCCTTGCCTCTAATGACTTGAGTGGAAAAGGCCCAGTTAAGTCGGGAAAATGAACCAATAGACTTTGGTTTCAGGTTCCATACCACTTCTGAGCTACCCCAGTCAACGTAAGGGAAAATACCCTGCACATCATGGGTCTGGAAGTGCGTTGAAGCTCCATCCATGCTATGAACGATTCTAGGTGCTTGGCCGGGTCATATGAACCCAAGTAGGATGAAATCTAGGGCATCTAAAACCTGGACTGTAACTAGGGCTAACATGATGTCATCTATAAATGGAGGTTCGGTCCGTTCGAAGAGGTAGAGGTGTACACGAGTCAATCTAAGTCGAGCTTTACCCAGCTCGGCTCGACTCGTCCAGCAAGATACCCCATCTTGAACTCGGATTGGCTCGGTCATCGAGCCTAGATTACCAGCTCGACTTGGCTTGGTCAACAACTCAATCCAGTTAGAGCCGAGTTCGAGTTCGAGTTCGAGTTTTCGAGCCAATTTCGAGTTTAAGTTTCGAGCTGAGTTTAAGTTCGAGTTCGAGTTATATATTGAGTTTAATTCAAATTTGAATTCAATTTCATATTCAAATTTGAAGTTGAACAAACTAATAAAATATATATAATGCATAAATTACAATTATAAAGCTTCAATAATTACATTGTTCACAAATTACAACTAATAACCTCCATAGGAGTGCCTTACTGTTCCTGGCACATAATTATAAGTTTTTGCATCATCATATGATCCATCCGAACTACTATTTAATTTTTCATATACATATTAGTTTACCTCTTCAAAGTTAGAAGGTGAAGAGATGTTTCCTTCGTGCTCTTTTATGGTTTGAAGTAGATTTTTAAAAATTTCTTTATGTAACGATTTGTACATAGTACTCAATGCCTTATAAAATTTTAAAATGTTAGTCGATGGGTCAGATGACGACATATCTACACTTATTTTTTTATAAAAAATAAAAATGTTGATAAATAATTTGAACTTGATATAAGAAATAAAAGCAATATGAATATATATATATATATATATATATATATATATATATATATATATATATATATATATATATAAAAGAAAATAAAAAATAATGAGTAAATAAATGTCACGGATAGCATTCAAGTAGTTGATATCAAGTTTAAGTTTCAACAAAAAAGAAAGTAATTGATAAATGGCTTCATGTAGTTGTTGTTGCAGATAAAGTCTCATCATGAATCTCGATCTCTTCATATTCCTTATCATTAATATCATCTTCTCCCCATATCGGACGCAATCAATCTTTTGTACAAATCAATGCTTCAACTGTTTTTTATGAAAGTAAGCTTCGATACTTGCTCACAACCCTACTCTCTGTGCTAAATGCGGATTTTAATGCCACTATTGAAATTGGTATTGATAATATATCTCGTGCTATCACAAATAATGTAGGGTATTTTAATTCACTGACCCTCGTCTTCTAACATTCCAAAACATCAAAATCGGATTACTTTACGATTGACTCTTTCATATACAATTCTAGTTCTGATTCCTTAGTCTGAACTCTTAATTGTTCTTATGCTAAGTAAGACATGTATTCATTTAGCACATTGTCATCATCAATTATAGAAACATCTGTATCTTTACCTTCTTTAATACCTGTTATAGGTAAAGTACTAGCATACAAACTATACAAATCTTTGAGTGCTTGATGAACCTTAAAAGTCTCTATTATCAAACTTTCAACAGAAAAAATCTTTATAAAAATAAACTTGACTAAGACCATATTACAACGAGGATTAAGAGCAATTGATGAGGACATCAACAAATGACATTCGTCCTAGTATATATCGAACTTCATCTGCATACCAATCATCATCTGTCACATAAAATCTGGACCCTCACTAACATTTTTTTATAGAGCATCCAAAATCTTCTAAAGAGATGGAAGAAACAGATTCACATTGGATACTTATTTTCAAAAAAAATCATTGTGCAGTTGTAAAAAACTTTGAGAAAGCTGTGAAATTATTTTGCTTTGGTCCAATCATCTATGCTCGGTAACACGAACACGTTCTGTCACTCGCGGTACATTCAAAAAATGTAAGTTGTAATTTCATTGTCATATCTAACATTTTATAAGTTGATTTCCAATATGTATTCACATCTAACTTCAACATTTTTTTAGATGACACATTCAAACGTTGGGTAATATCATTCCATACACTCAGTCTCGACGACGACCCCTTTATATTTTCACATTTTCTCTTATGTTCTCTATAGTATGGTCTATTATTTTTAGCCTTTCTTGTACAGTCAAGTTTAGAATATGGGCACAATATCTAACCTAAAATATTTTTTCATCAAAACATAAATTTTTGGTTTCCCTGAACTTCTTATGTAAACATGAAATTATACTGTCATTTGTTGAAGATTGTTTAACGTTATTGCTGATATTTTCTTTTCAATGCCCCAGTCTTGCAAACTGTAGATGCAATCTGAAATAAGTAAACCAGTATGAGGAGGAGGAAGATGGAGGAAGTTCAAAATTCTCTTGCCAATTTTTCAATCTTTATCTACGTAGTGTGCGGTTAATGAAATGTACCATTTTCTTTGATTGGACATCATTCATAAATCAAACGTCAAACTTATTCTGAATATCCAAGCCAAAACTTCTTTCAATTTTATCTTCTTGTTTGTGTGCATCTTTATGCACTCTCTCTACACAGTGACGCGGGACATTCTCAGCTCAAGGGTTAAGTAATTGATAAAAAGACCTAAAAGCTTTAGTTTCTATCATTCTAAAAGGTTTTTCTTCGAGGATCACTAATTTGTCATACCACTTTTTCAGCTTTTCTTTATTAAATTTGTGAATGGATGCTATGCCTTGTGAGTCATCCCCTTCTGACTTGGTAAATGACAGCAACTATTGTCGTGGAGGTGGGAGTCTTGGTCTCTTAAAACAGTTTTTCCTATGTCTGTTCAAATGTATTATTGATCTCCCTGGATTCTTACTATATAGTGACTTGCAATGAATACAGTTGATATTCAACACACCATTAATCGTGACTTCTTCAAAGTCATCCCATATTGTTGATCTTCTCTTTCCTTTACATATAGTTGAAGACGTGTTTCCCTCTATGAGAAGAGGAGATGTGGCTAATGCACCCACACTGGGAGTATTTGGGGCTTCCTTTTCACTAGTCATCTATATAAAAAAAGTTCTTGATATGTTATAATCTTCCCTACACCGCTCTATAGAATTTCAGGATGTAATGCTTACCTATACTTTGACTAGACGGGCATACTTACCTAACTGTCTAAATCAGACACTCATTCAAGGTTGGATAGATTGTAATGCCTTCATTTTTCAATTTAAACGTTACACCAAAATTTCGATAGCCTCTCCCCTTATCTCTTCAAAATATATTCATCGTGTATTTAATTTTCATGGCAAGCATCAACATAAAGTATGGATATTTAATGACGGAAATAAATACAAGAAATATATCTGAAGAGAAAAAGGAGAGACGAAATCGGAATAGGCATATGCATTCAAATTGGAATAAATGAAGACATTACAATATATCTAACCCTGAACTATCTAAAAAGGGACAATTTAAGAATTTCTATGTTTTCAAGAACACATTGTATCTATGTTTGGCAACATATAAATTCTCAAATGGGTAACTGATTATCTATCTTTATTCCTTACAATCTATTTTTAAAAATACAACAAAACCAATCTCATAAATAATAATCTAACGGTAACGAGTAAACTGAAATAACGGTGAAGACTGCTTGAAGTTGAAGTCGGAATATGCCAATATGTCCTAGAGGGGGGTGAATAGGACTTTTTAAAGTTTTTAGAGTTTATTTTAAAATCCTATGTCACCGATCCTATTAATATGCATTCACCAGGATTACTCAAATGTAACTCTACTGGCTTCCAAGCCTAGTAGAGGATCCAATCACAAGCTATTAAAGAGAACAATATACAATCAAGTTTATGATGGATATGACTGTGTATGTGTGTGAGGTGTGATCTCAGATATATAAATATGAAAGTATTAAAGCAAATCACACAAATAAAGGAATAACAATCTCAAACACAGTCATTTTTATAATGGTTCGACTACTTGTCTACTCCACTTCCGGTAACCATACTCAACCCTTAAGTGTACCGAATTTCACTAAGGAGGTTTCACATAGTTCACGTCTAACCTAAGGTTTTAAATCAGGTTCACCTTCAACCTTTACAACCTACACTGAGGCTGACTGTTTATACTCTCACGTGCAAGGGTCAACACAACGTACCCACTTTTAGGCACACTGGCCAAGGATCTTCCATAAGACCCTAACGGAGGTTTCACCTGATTTACCTCAAACCCAAGGTTTTACACGGTTCACCTCAAACCCAAGGTTTTACTGGTTCACACCTAACCAGATGTTTATGCTCTCCACAGAGAAAAGGTCCACACAATGCACCCACCACGTACACTCCCACTGGAGGCCTCCTTGAGGACTTCAAGGGTGAGAAACCCCTTAGACCCAATCCTACAAAGGAATGATCAAAGGGTCCTCTGGACTCTAGATACTTACAGATAAGTTGATGAGTCTCATTCAACACGATGATGAAGATCTCCTCGTTGTTGAAGAGTCTTTTGCTCTCTTGATCCACAACACAAATGATGTACTAATAAGGCGACAGGTTGGGTCAAGGTTATGATGGAATCCTACTCTCTAAATGTTTTCCTATTAGCAAGATAAAGCGATTCCCATCATTTATGCATTAAAGGCATCACAGCTTAATGATTTGTCATTAAGATAGTAGCTGGAGGATCCTTGAATGTGAAAGGTCATTCCCTAATCCACTCTATTGAATATCAATGATGAGGGTGGATTAGAGGATGAACTCCCTTGAGAGAAAGGGCTTAGAGTATATGATCTAAGGTTAAACACACAAAAGCACTCTCTTCTTTCTCTACCAATAACAACAGACAAGTTCTCTTTATATAGATGAAAGGTTCCAACGGATATAAAACGGTCACATGTATGACAAAGTTTGATATCATCAAGCATATACTCTTGATCGTATTGATGGTCCACTCGATGACACAAATCAATTTCATACGCTTTTAAAAAACCTTCTGCCAACTGATCGAGGGAATTGGGACTCGTGTTGATGCCATCGGATTTCTAACTCTGATATTATCAATACAACGATCGAGTCCTCGACATTTGAAAAATGAGAGAAACTTGCATAAAATTTTTCAGATCATTAGATATGATCGGGGGATGCTCGATATCATCGGAATTTGAATACTGATGATATCGAAGGTCATGTCGATGCCATCAATAAATTCAAGGATTTAATCATTAAGCTTGCTGGACAATTTATGTTCATTCTCGATGCAATCGATCCGGCCTCGATACCATCGATATTTGAATATTGATTCTATCGAGTGACCCCCGATCAAAATTAAAGAACCACCTAAAAAAATGTTACTGGAAGACAACGTGTCCATGACTGATATCATCGAGATTTGAACTCCAATGGTATCGAGGAGAGCTCTGATATATCGAAGCATATATGATATTCTTAAGAAAAAATAGGGGCGCTGGAACTGTCTGTCGATATAATCGAGCCATCGATCGGCTCAAGATTCAAATATCGATGATATCGATATATCGATAATTTCTTCCAGATATGTATGTGGTTGTTGGACACATTAAGTCATCATTCGATTTTATTGATTGGTCTTCCGAGGACATCTACAGCGCAGGTCGATCATATTGAGTTGTGTATCGATACAATCGACAGGGCAAGAAAACTTAGAGATTTTCTGATTTTTGAAAATATTTTCTTACCTAAAACCCTAATATGTTCTAACTTGTTTTAAGAGTTTTATTCACCTGGTGTTTTAGGACAAGGGATGTGAGGTTTAGGTTTACTTATGGTGAGCTTCCACACATCCGGTTGAGGCAGACGCTTGAATAGATCTCCTGTGAGGCTCTGTAGTCCGACTGACTCAACACACACAATAATTGACAAACTAGGGCACTAGCAAGGGCACTTTCATAAACAACAACTTAACAATTTAACAATTTAAAAATAAATTAACAATCTAACTAATTAAAAATTCAACAATCTAATAAATTTAAAATAATCTAACAAATGAAATCAGTTTAATAAACTAGTAGTTACATCTATTCAATCATCTAACCACCCAAACAAATCATCCATATATGATACATCCATCCATTCATCTACTTCACTCAACCATCCCATACATCCATCTATCAATATATTTACTATAATGTAAAGTTATTTGATAATATCAATATGCTAGAGTATGTCACTTGATATGCAAGCATTCAAATTTCAAATGTTGTACAAGCATAACTATGTGTTCAATTTGTATAAAATACATATATTATACAAACATACATATATACATATATATATATATATATATATATATATATATATAATGTAATATTATATAAATCTTACTATAATATATATTATATATATTTATAACCATTGGAGTTCGCAGGAGAGTACCTGAAAGAGGGTCGCGCGGTCGAACGTTGTAAGGTGTATGTTGGAAAGAGGGCAGTCACCTGGTCAGGTGGGTCTACCGGACAGGAAGGCAGGGTTCACCGAACAGGCAAGCAGGGTTTGTCGAATAGACAGACAGGTGAGCAGGGTTGAAGGGGTGACCGAGAAGGGCAGGGTCCGTCGGACAAGCGAGCAAGGTTAGGCGGATAGGCGAGCAAGGGTGACTGGACAGGCAACTGGAGATGGCCAGTAGTGGCAGAGAGAGAGAGAGAGAGAGAGAGAGAGAGAGAGAGCTCAGGATCAGGCCAAGCGAGCAGTAAATAGGCGACCAAGACGGCCGACCAGTGGTTGAGAGGGAGGGAGAGAGAGAGAGAGCTCGGGCAAGCGCTGGATAAGAGAGAGAGAGAGAGGGAGAGGGAGAGGGAGAGAGCTTGGGTCGGGCAGCATGGGTTTGTGTTGAGAAATGTGGGATCCCGATCTTTTGCAACACTGCTCATATGCACGTGTCCCAACTCGCACTGTTCATAGACCATACATTGCACCCTAATACACCTAGAAAACTCACCAAAGTGATTTATTCTGTATGATCTTGAGACCTCTATCATGTGTAATGCGTCGTCGTTGTGGTCACAATTGTGAAAACCGCGCATCAATCCAACGCTCTGTTAACGAGATATGACTCATCGAATGTAAGGTCCAAATTATGTATCCAATACACAAACAACCTTTATTAGGCTAGGCCCATTGGACTTGAGCCCATGTGGGCCTAAAGTCCACTTTTAGAACATAAAAATTACCAACAAATAGGACAATTGCTACACAACAAAATAAGAAGTTAGCAAATATAAGACAAGCACTATAAGACAAAGTTGGATTCTCTCTCAAAACCCATCATTAGCTCTCTCCCTATGCCTTATAAACTAGTCATGATCCATGTCCACCTCATCCTATACATGCATCCAATGCATGTCTTGATTTGTGCTACATCACTTCAAACAACCAATTGCAACACTCCACTTCATCATTCACCATACATCACCTACAACCCATAACCTTTATCCATCCATTAGCCAATGCATGTCTAGATTTCTTCTACCTTAGCCAATGCATTCTTAGCACCATCTACCTCATCTACCTCACTTTTAGTACCAATAAGATCTCATAAACTTGTCACATCATCTTAACACCTCAACCCCAAATTCCCTATATAAGAGTAGGAGCTCTCTTGCACTTATTTTTTTCCTATACTTAGAAAGATTCTGAGATTTTAAGAGAGAGTGAGAGAGAGTGGGGTCAAGGTGTGGCCCACCATCAATCCCAGAGAGAGTGGATAACACATCATCATCCAACCACCCATCCATTGAGGTGAGTCTACACCCCTCCTTCCATCTTCCTCATCCTCATCTTTCTTCCTCTTTTATTTTCTTGATATGTGTGGGCCCCACTAGTGTGGAGTTCTTGTGTGCATGTATTTATATCTATGGTGGTTAGCAAAGTGGCCCATGTCAGTATGGTTCACCATGATGAACATTATATCCACACCCTTCATATGTAATCCTTTTTTTTCTGCACAGCAAGTTCTAAAAATCATATAAAATTAATCTTCTAAGATCGGAGTTGAAAGTTAGGAATAATATGAACCACTATATGATCTAACTCTGGGCCAAATTTTGTATCCATCCAACGGTCCAATCATCCATAACATCAAGTTTACTTGGCTGCTGTCCAGCAGCACATATTGGATTCCAATTTATATAAAATGGACCCATTTTTAACTCTTTTAGTGAATGAATCAAAAATATACATTCCATTGGATTTGTAGAAAATCGAACAAGTTTTCCAACGATATATAATAAGCCTCAAACGGAGTTCGGACGGCTGAGATCCTGGCCTTATACGATAGATGCATTTTAGGAGCTTGTTAACCATTCTTGTTTGGGCAATATCCATGATTCCAACGGTCAGATGTATTTGATATTTACTTTTAACTTAATTGAGATAGTTACTAATCATATGTATGGTCTTTATGGTTAGATTCTTTCATGATAATATTTAGAAAATTCTGGACCGATAGATACCTTTATAAGGACAAATCTTGAATTTCTATGTGTGGTCTAGATGAATCCAAGGCTCTGTATGGTTGGAAACCTATATATAGCCTAAATGATGTATTACTAATTCATCCATTAGATCGGATTTTCCAACAGATAATCTAATCATAGAGATTTGATCAATATATTTTATGTGCTACTAGATGTGTATGTTGGATATATGTTGTACATAACATTCATCCCCTTATTAACCAACTTGGGTGTGTGATCACTTGTGATTTATGTATTTTGTTAGTTCATCCAATCTGGAAACCCATGTATATTTTTGTGTCTTTTATCTATGGTTTGCTAGCATGTGTGCCCCACTTGCCATTAGATTTATTTCATTCCCTTTACACTTTCTGTTTGTAGAAAATTTTCCAAGTACTTGACTGTATTGCATATAGGCCTCTTGACACCTTGTAGTGGACCCCACACTCTGTAGTTAAAGGTCCCACTTTAGGGAATGTTTAATCATTATATAAGTGAACTGGGATGTCGCACCTTTTTGTTAGGAATGATTCCTGAGTGTTTGGAAATTGGGACCTAAGTTGTGACAGACCCCATTTCTGAAAACTGTCTGATTATTTATGTTTTGTACCAACTTTGGGCCTCTGTAATGAACCACACGTTGAAGGTTTGAGTAGGCCACTACTTAGAACCTCTAATCTAAACTAATGAATAGACAAATAATATTTTAATTGGGCCAAATCAGACCTCACATGATGAGAGTGTGGATCCCAAAATGAGGTCAGGTATGGTTGTGCAGAAAATTATGTGCAGAAAATTAAAGTACCTATGTTTGGCCCTATACCAAATATTACGTGTGCACAATTAGTTGGTCTCAGCTTATAGTTTTTGAAGTACATATATAGTAAAACCAAGGGCATCTAATGGGGCACTGGAAGGTGGTCCCGTGTGATCATAGGATGTACTCAAGATTGGGCCAAAACAAATTCTGCACTATATTCCCCGCATAGTTTCTCCAAGTACACATGTTTAAGCCATCACCATAAATTGTACTCACCCAACTAATGAGGCCTACCTTATAATTTGTAAAGCCCATACCAGGTGGTTATTTTCTTTCACCATATGTAGGCCCCACATGATCATGAATCGGACTTTAAAATGACCCAGAACCAACATTGCACCAAAAATCTGTTTGATGTAAGTTTATGTAGGGTCATGTCGGTGGGGTCCACAACCATCCCAAAGCATTTAATGCAGCATCTAAACTCTTAAAAGTAACTCTTAGATATTATTCGGCTTAAAAACATTATGTGGGTCATCTAGTATGGGTTGTCTTGTATGGGCCTTACCTTTCATGTAATGAGCTCCAACTGGCATGTTTTGTAAATGGGTGTTGTATAACTTGTAAAATATTTAGTGGACAAATTTTGATGTCCAAATGTTCTATTAAGATATAGGTGGCCTTAGGCCCATCTAAATGATGTAACCCTAAGGCCCAAGTAAGCCCAACACTAGGAGAAATCGTTGGGGAATGAGAAACTCACAAAGGTAACCTTCCTCGAGCCCGTTGGGCAAGCCCATTGCCTACTGGGTAGCGTTCTTGTATACTACCTCTAGTCAAGTAAACCATACTTAGAGAGACCTATTTTCTAATTTATAAACTGGATAATTAGGATTTTTCTTAGTTTGTTGTGTATATGGCTAGTAGGACCAATATGATATATGACATGAAAGATGTTAGTATGTTATCCTGTGTTTGAGATTGTGCATTGTTTCTAGTTGGTGGAATGTGTAGAGCCCACTTAGTTGTGCAATTAGACCCACACATTGAAAGCGTTGTAGTTGAACGTTTATGCGCTTGGGTTGGCCTATTGGTTCACCAAGTGGGACTCACACTTGACCTATACAACCCCATGCCTTGCATGTAGTTCAAGTTCAATGTGGAATTCACACTAGGTAGATGCACCTAGTGACAGGTGAGATGATGATACATGTATGGTAACATGATAATGATGATTGTGAGTTGTTGGTTGAAATGATACATATGATTTAATGGATGATGAATTATTGCACATGCATTGATGATGGATGAGTAATTATTTATAACACTTATGACGTTGTTCATGTTAATCATGGAGTGAAAATGATAATCATGGTAATAATGATGACACTACACCAAAATCATCATTTAGGAACGATTTTAAACCGTTCATAAATGCTTGAGGAATGGTTTAATATAGTCCCTAAATGAGGCGTCGCAGAAAATCAGGAACGGTTCAGAACCGTTTTGGGTACCGTTTTAGGAACGGTTTTAAACCGTTCTGGTGCCAACGGTCAGGCACAAAATTTTAGAAATGGTTTTGAACGCTTATTAATGTTGCCAATGGTCAGATTTTAAGATGGATTTTTAATAACAATTTTAAACCCCTTTGTTCATTGTATGAGAGAGAGAGTGGGGTATGTAATCTACTTGTATTATATGATAGATAATTACACAAATAGAAG
The DNA here is from genome assembly GCA_037074715.1 of Magnolia kwangsiensis. Taxonomy (NCBI): domain Eukaryota; kingdom Viridiplantae; phylum Streptophyta; class Magnoliopsida; order Magnoliales; family Magnoliaceae; genus Magnolia; species Magnolia kwangsiensis. The sequence goes on along the minus strand of CM073571.1, from coordinate 87,628,253 downwards.
AAAAAGACAATAGAATGATTCACACACAATAATCTTTAACTACAGAGACTGCAGTAGCAACTAATAACCATCTCCGCGGCTAACCAATTAATATAAAATCCACCAACCACATCCATCCACCCGTCCACCGATCTACTTCAACATCCTGTCCCTCCATCAATATACCCCACCCAAGATAAGTACAAAATACAACATACAAGATCTCCCATACCCAATTTTTTAATTCCATTTATGTCCTTCTCTACTCCTAGAATCTTCTCAATACCCTTCTAGGAAAACATCAAACACATCCTTCATACCGGCCAACCCATCTTTTGGGGCGGCGTACACAAACTTCAATATATACTCGACTATCTTATCTTTCATTCTCTTCACTCTTTCCTCTCCCAGCCCTTCCAAAACGACTCGAATTGAGGTTCCGTTGTTCACAGCTCTTCTATCAATGAAAATCGAGTACAATTTCGGGTCTTCTAGTAAATGTCACTTGTATTGCAGGTAGGTTGTACGCCTCCAAAAGAAAACCGAGATCGAACTGGTGATCATACAGTCGAAGATGGACCGTCTCGTGAAGCTATCACCTCGCGGCTATACCTATAAACATGTTGAAGGAAACTAAACGTGTCAAAAGCACATATGGACATATATCTAACCATAGGGAAATTAGATTTGTGTGCTTTACCTTGCTATGATCATGTAAGAGCTTCCATGATACAAAGGAAGCCATTAGATTTCAGTGGCATTGTTCTCAACGAGGAGAACACGTGCACCGGCATTGTTCTCAAAAGCACTTGAAAAACTGACAGGAAAAAAAAAAGGGAAAGGAAAAGAAAAAATAAAAAGCCTCACGTCAGGTACTCCATTGGCAATACCAACTTGTAATAGTTCCGAAACTGTTGCGTAAAACAATGCACAAGCCAATATGACGATCAGCTGTATGATTGGCTGCTCTCAAGTTACCAACCAAAATAGTGGAAGCAGAAATGTAGGGAGAGTTGAATGAATCTGGAGCATAAAGTGAAATCTAGGAAAAGGATTTTACCTGAACCTCTTGTAGGAGTTCTTCAAGTTCCACTGTTATCTGTGAGAAGGATGGCTGATCAGTAGGAGTTCCCTCCCAACATCTCTGCATCAAGTCTAACAGCTTGGGGTGCATGTTGTCAGGAAGTTCCAGTCGCAGACCCTAGAAAGCATATGCACCAGATCAGCCTTCTTTATGGCATCAGCTCGGTTTGGAACTGTATCAATTGCACATGACTGTGACAAAGCTACCCTTATATGCAGCACAGTTGTAAGAATGTAGATGGCTAAGTTAAGATTATAATCTTGACATCAGTGAGATCCACATCGTGTTCCTTGAGAAAGGTCAACAGCATCATACAAACCACGCAACAAACTCCCAGCTGAATAGACATAATGTGAGTTGTTATTTGCAGAGTAACCAAACCAGAAAATACTTTGATAAATCAAATTTAAGTTTGTGCATGCAACAATACTATTATAAATCAAATTTAAGGTTGTGATTGTGCGTGTACATTTGAAGGTCAAGAATCAAAAGATAATCTTTATATGATCTTCAGACATGAAATCTAGGATAGACCATCATACCTTTCAATTCAGGCTTCCTTTCGACTTTTGTCTTGTTCAACCTATTCACTATCTCATTCAGGCGCTTCTCTACTCTCGTGGTGCAGACCTATGCACAAGTATCACAACCATTTAGAATTAGAAGGCCCTATCTCTTCACACAATGAATTTTTGCTCAGTATGCAGAAAGAAACAAGCTGCACAATGCAAAATCATTCATGCTAATGGAATCTTAAAGGATTGATACGATAAGTATTGATATGATCTAATTCATAAGTTTTTACATGATAGCTTATGTCAGATTACAGGTAAACAACTTCTACATGAGTTTTTTAGGACTTAAAGCCAATTTTACATTTTTCAAGACTTGAAGACCTCCAAAATCAACTTGCTAGCAAGACTTTCCAAACAAAATGCATACAGAGGAAATTTATTTTAAAAATTGGACAAGTAAAAGGAAATTTTTGAATAATTTGGTTGTCCAGCAATCTAAATGGAATGCTAGCAATAAAATATAAGCTAAAAGTCCTGTCAGTTGCTAGCTCAAACAAAAGATACTACAAAGGCTGTTGAAAAGCATACAATGTCATTCAAATGGGCAACACATTAATCCACATGGACCTGCCTTAAAATGTACCAATCTAAAATGGTTGCCTAATTCAACAAATGGGAACAATTCAAGATCAACCTATCACTTAGAAATCAAGTGGCACTTTATATGCTTCATAAACTCTTGAAGCTACCAGTAGTACTATCAAAGAGAGCCAAAGTAATATGACACAAAGTCATAAGAGTATATCAGCTGCACAAGAAACAACAATCTTTCCATGCACTATGTGAAAGCAGAAAACTTATGAGCTAGCAAGAATCCTGCTACATAGTACTGCTGCAAAAAAAAAAAGAGAGAGATGTGATAGAAGTGAGTGATAAACGATTCATCCAGCTTAGCAACCACCTGAATAGGATGAAAGTTAGACTTCTTAAAAATCAAGGAATAAAATTCCATTGTGTGTGTCAAATAGACTTCATAATGCAAGATTTGTTGTAAATAAGGACAGTTGCAGATTTTGATGAACCACAAGCATGAGAAGTGAGCTTGTAACTGTAGTTGTAGCAAAAGTGCCTAACCAAGAAAGCAGAGACTTCCTAGCAACATAAGCAAGAACCAATCAATTTTGTTTCGTTGAAGATTTCAGTGATCATTTCAGCAAATAATCCAAACAAATATCATGCCACTTACAATGCAACCATATCCACCTTATCTACTTACTCTTAAATATATACTACAAGATTTAGATCCTGCTGTAATGAATAAATGGCATGCCTTCCATCATCACAAATAAATCCTTGATGCCAAATTGGGCTGACCTGGAATCCTTCTAATAAGGTTATTGAATTCCTGTACAAAATAAATGAGAGTCAAGGTTTCTTGTGGTTATCAAAACTTAGGATGGCAAAAAAAAAAAAAAAAAAAAAGTCACTCCATTTCCATTGAAAGATTTATTTCATTTTAAAAAAAAAAAAAAAAAAAAAAAAAAAAAAACAAGATAAGAGTAACCATGTCCTCATGAAAACCAAAGACCCTTGATGATCCATGCAAAATTCAACAAGCTAATGAAAGCATCACATTTAGCTATACACTCATAACTTTAGAAACATATTGTTTTATGATAAAATATCCTGACATCTCCCCAAAATGGGAACTTTCATTGTTCCAGTTCCATGGTAAAATATCCTGAAAGTATCACGTTTACCTATACACTCATAATTCATTGTTCTCCTCTTTAAGTTTTGCAACTTCAGCCTCCAGTTCCATGGTATAAGCCTAGAAGAAAAATTAAATTAGATAAAACACAAGCATGCATACCAGGATATGAAATATTGTAAACTCTGAGGTGGTTACATAAAAAAATTTTAAATCAATGCAGCATCAAGTGTGCTTTGTTCTCCATATCCCCATAGCTTCGAGGAGTAAAGACCGTAGGTATCAAATTTGATTGTGTGTCCTTTTTAAGATGTAGTCTGGGTTTTAGTTTACATACCTTTTGTCAGATGTAAGTGATAACACAACTCAAAAAATGAATTACCTATAATCTGGTATAAATAATCTTAGCCCTATATTCCTCCACCTCTTGCTATATCACCAACACATCTTAGCCATTAACAATGCTGTTATTTTAAACAACAGAATTATGGGGAAGCATCTACATGCAGCATGTCCATGATAGGATAACAGCTAGAGGCACTCAACTACCAAGATACCACGGCGCTACCTTGGAGGTTGACTCTCAACTACCAAGATCACCAAAAGTGCTCCCCCATACATACAGTCGAGAAAAAAGACTAGAAAACATGCATACACTCGCCCACCTGATGACTAACCAGCTTGATTTCCAGGCCTAGGTAATGTGATCAGCTGACCATCTGATGTGGTATGATCCTTCTGGCGAAGGACAGAGAATGACAATCCACAAAAGCAAAACACAAGGATTTAGGGAAGTAAAACAATTAGAAGAAATAACCCAATTAGGTTGGAATCATGTGGAAAATAGACAGAATGGTATCATACTTCATAGTCGATGTTATGTTACTTGGTCTTAAGGCAGCTTCCTTTTACTTGGAAGAGCAGACAAATTGCCACTATATATATTATTAAAGAACACAAAAAGTATAGATTAAAATTAAACCATGTCATTCTATTGAAAAAATTAAAGATGAAGGTGCTTGAATGTGCACAACATATCAAAATTTGAGAAAGGTGTCATGCTACCATGAAAACAATATACATTATGCATTGACTACCATACAGATGTATTTCTTCTCTTTACAACTCCATTCTAATGCTTTGTGGCCAAAAAGAAAAGATAGTACATTACTTTGTTTGCTGTGCTCGAGAAGTATGAGAGATTTGACTCCATGTGAGGTTCGAACACAAAAGGTGCAGTATCAACATCTTCTAATTGAACATCTTTATTATTATCTGGTGTTACTGATAGTGACATTGAGCTCTTGCTATTAAATGGCAAAAAGGGAAATATGCCTGTTGTGGGAGACTATTGAACCTGCAAAATAAGATGTAAAATAGGCTCTCACATGCAATTTTTTGTTGGGATAAAAAATAAGATGTGACATTGAGCTCCTGCTATTAAATGGCGCAAAGGAAAATGGCTAACTTGATTCTCATACATCCAAATTGCATGTGAGAGCATATTCAGTAACAGACTAGTGAAGTCACTGCCATTGAAAAATTTCCCCATTTCACCAACATTTTTTGGTGCAGGAAAAATCCACATCATGACCCAACAGATCAAATCTAGACCATCAAACCATGGCCCAATTAATATGGACTAGGAGACCTTAGAACACTTTACACATCCATAGGGTGACAACCCTATAATTAGTATAGTCATCCTTTTTGGAGATTGACATGAGAAACAAAGGGCAAACTACATAAAGTTATCCCATAGCCAGATGCAATACATAGCAATGCGTTGCAAGCTGCATCTAGTAAGGTACATAAGTACAAGTTCTAGGAAGATTTACAGCATAAACGTAGCAACTATGTAAATGATCTAGGCCATTCTTCACGTGGGCCACACCATGAACCATGGCCCCAACAAGTACAATCATCTGAAGGTGCAGACATGTATTAGAAAAAAATTGAACTGTTGAAAGAGATGACCAATAGTCTATAATCAACAAACGTGTGCAGCTGTATCATACGTGATGATACAATCACTTTCCCTGACAATGTCTCTCATATGTAGAATATGGTATCTGTACCATGATGACCACCTGATACGAAAATCAAGCTGATCCACAACGTCAATATCAGAGGACAGCCGATGGCATGAAATAGGGTTTTGGCGTGGCCCACCGACGAGTGGATTGGCCTGATGTTCGTAACATCATACTCTAGCCCACATGGATGGGATATTCTACATACATGAAACGTTGGCAAGAAAACGGTTGTATCATAACGTATGGTACAACAGCTATATCAATCACTACTCCAACAAAAAAAAAATGTATGGTTGAAAGAGATGGCCAATAGTACCTGTCTGCACACTGATATACCTGTCTAAACCAGGGATCGAAAGAGGGAGGGAGAGTGAGAGGGAGATCGAGAGAGGGAGGGAGAGTGAGAGGGAGATCAAGAGAGAGAGGGTTGACATCGGAAGAGGGAGAGGGTTGAGATCGGGAGATGAAGATCGAAAGAGAGGGAGATCGAGAGAGGGAGAGGGAGATCGGGAGAGGGAGATCAAAAGAGTAGGAGATCGGGAGAGGGAGATCGAGAAAAAGGCTTGAGATTGGGAGAGGGAGATCGAGAGAGAGGGTTGAGATCGGGAGAGGGAGATCGAGGGAGCGAGATTGAGGGAGGGGGAGATCGAGGGAGATAGAGAGGAAGACGCAAAAGGCGCAAATGAAGGATTTTAAGGCGTTTTGGTGTAAGGAAACGAAGAAAAACAATCAGTAGTTTGCCATAATTTATAGTAATGTGGCTCTTGGGCCATGTGAGGTCCACTTACAGGTTATTGACGGAATCCATTCCGTCCATCTATTTTAAAATAAAATAATAAAGAATAATAATAATAAATAAGAACATCAAACACTCAACTAGGACACACCAACAAAACAATGGAAATAATAAAAAAATGGAAACAAAAGCGTACGACAGTAACTAGTCAAGCACAGTTGAGTACCGTTTCAATTCAGGAACGGCTTAGAGCCGTTTCTGAACCAAAATCCCCACCGTACCAGATTAATGATTTTGGTGTAGTGTGATACACACACACACACACACACACACACACACACACACACATGATGACAAAACATGTTAGTTGACCGCCATGCTTGATATTCAAAGTGGTGTATATGAGGCCCTTATGTGAGGCCCAAAGTAATGTCTATGAGACCCATGAGTGAGGCCCGATGTGATGTATATGAGGCCCATGAACGAGGTCCAATGTGATGTATGTGAGGCCCTTGGGTAAGGCCTAAGGTGATGTATATAAGGCCCAATTGTGATGTGTGATTCCACCATGATGTACGTAAAGATGTTTATGATGCCCATTCATCTTCCTAGTTGGTATTAAAATGGGCCATGCTTGGGAGCAATGATGGCTAAATGTCCACATTGTAAGGCCAATAGTGGTTAAATGTCCGCATTATAACCCTCCCTAAGTTCCATTGTTATGCTCATTCTCATCTCCTCTTAGTGGGCTAACCTAAATCATTGGACCCTCCATAATTATTAGGCACATTCTTAATATGAGTAGGCCATTTAGGCCCATCCTTGATATGAGGAGAGTACATCATCACCATGATTCATGCCCATATGCATCATCTACATGCTTGATATGAGATGTGGTTGACCATTACATATGCCATTGGGTAGATTGTTTATGGGACTCCCTGATAGGCGGAGTTGTCCCACATGAGCATGATTGGACTGAGTGACTCATGCATCTTGCATTATGTGATTATGATCACTATATGCCAGTGACATTAGGATTGTAGCTTCTACAAATATAGCGTGGATGATAAGATTGGACACCAAAAATTCTTGTTAAGCACGGGGCGCACGAAGGATATCCCAGGGTGAAAGTCCCCAAACCCTTATGGTACCATGGAGGATGCTTCAATGCCTAGACCGAGTGGATGTATGAGTGCATAAGAGCCGAATACCAGGAGGTCGCGTCTCTCATTGTGTCATGGTCGGTTGGAAGGGAGTGTGGCCTTACCCACCCAAGGGGAGGGGACATTTGCTAGGTTGAGTATGACAAGCTCGTAAATAGATCTGCTATCGACATGCCGGATAGATATTGGCTAACTATTGGCCAGGTGGATAGTGAAGTCTCTTTCACTTGCATGGTTGTGTGTCCAGTGTAGGTCAGCAATAAGGTGTATAATGTATTAGACCCTAAAGATTATCCAGAGAGAACTGTACTGATATATGATGCTCCAGAGATGACCTGGATTGATATATGGATTGGTATGTTTGAGTTGCATCTTGTATATGACATTGGCTATGTAGGCCTTGCATCGTATCGTATGGCCTTGGTGTGGTCGATAGCATTCATGTCTTGCATTGCATAGCCTTGGTACGGCATATAGCATTCATGCCTTGCATTGCATAGCCTTGGTCTAGCAGATAACATTTATGTCTTGCATCGCATAGCCTTGATATGGCTGACAGCATTGTACTAATCCTCGGTGATGATCCTAGAGATATTCGGTACTGATATTATGACATCCTATCATTGTTGTACACATGGGCGAGCACATGTGGGCGGACGCTGATATGGGCGGGGCCTAGGTGAGCTACCAATGCTTGGCAGACTACTGTGCTAGCAAACTACTGTGGAGGGGTTGCGTACTCAGCATTCGACTTATTCATTCATTCATCCACTATCCACTCGGGCTGGTGGTGCACAATCAAGTTATTATGTGTACCTTTGCAATGGCCAGGATTTCGGTTGAGGTGCATAACCAACCTAAGATTAGGAGTTCGCTGCATTGAGTCTAACTATCTAAATTTAAGTATGGGACTAGTTTGGATACAAGTCCCTTGTAATGAACTCCACAGCTTGCGATACCACATACTATCATCCCGACTACACACTCCAGCTTGTTAATTCTTTTGAATTGCATATTGCATTGCATCCTCAGCATATGAAATTTAGCTTACTATGACTATACACTCTAGCTCTGTCATTTTCCTTTCATCGTATGCCATATACTAGAAAATGGAATTTGATTATCTTGTTCATGATGATTGGTTATTTTAATGATTTATAGTCGCTTGTTGAGTGACATGCCTATTATTGATGTCATGTTCGTGATAAAATGTATAGTTATACAACATGCTTAATTAATAACCTGCTCACATATGATAACATGCTCGGTTGATAACATGCCTATGATTGTTTTGGATGTCTTTACTGGAGTGCCCTGATAAGATGTGTTTCACTCCTGTCACGCCCCAAACTCGGAAACGGGGCTCACAAAATTCCCGATTACCGAATCCGGCACTTACAGCATCAGTGGATCCCATTCTCAGCTTTCGACACTCATATGCCAAATTCCAATCCTGAGATCCTACAAGGAGGATTTTCAATGTGAATTTTTTTAATGGTTAATCTGTTTAGGTGATTACACATTTTATACATGGTATCAACGCATATCGAAGAAACGAATGTGTGACCTGATAAGTAGTATTTTACTCCCAGCACACAGTAGACTCACGAGCTGTGGTTTGCTCATACGTATGACTTACACATTTTCAAGATACATATAAGAGTTGTTGGAGTTTTCTATTGTTTCCTTCATTATTGTTGAGCTAGTGCACCATATTATATGTGACATGTCGAACAGGTTCGTCTCTTCGATATGCGTTGATACCATGTACAAAATGTGTAATCGCCTAAACAGATTAACCATTAAAAAAATCACACTGAAAATCCTCCTTGTAGGATCCCAAGATCGGAATCTAGCATATGGGTGTCGGGAGCTGAGAATGGGATACTACAGAGGCTGTAAGCGCCGGATTCGGTGATAGGGAATTTTGTGAGCTCAACTTCCAAGTTTGGGGCGTGACAGGAGTTGGTATCAGAGCAATAATCTTAGGGCAACCTATGTGTACTCTAACGTTTGGAAACCTAGGAACACTTAGTTATCCCGATATGTAAAATACATGAGTATAAATGTAAAACTCTCATCCCTTGATTATTATTCTTACTTGTTTCATGTTTTATTGAGGTATTCTTAGTTGCTATGCCCTGTCTAGATGCTATGAATTTATTCTGATTATACAACGACCTTTGGGATTCGGTTGTTCATTTGTTTAACACAATTGAATGTGACCTTAGTTAGAAATTTCGTGGACAAAATTTTTTGTAAGGTGGGTAGAATGTGGGATCCCAGTCTTTTGCAACACTGCTCATATGCATACGTGTCCCAACTCGCACTATTCATAGACCATACACTGCACCCTAGTGCACCTAGAAAACTCACCAAAGTGATTTTTTCTGGATGATCTTGAGACCTCTATCATGTGGACCACGTCATCGTTGCAGTCACAATGGTGAAAATCTTGCATCAATCTGACGCTTCGTTAGTGAAATATGACCCATCGAATGTAAGGCCCAAATTATGTATCCAATAACACAAGCAACCTTTATTAGGTTAGGCCCATTGGACTTGAGCCCATGTGGGCTTAAAACCTATTTTAGAACATAAAAATTACCAACAACTAGGACAATTGCTACATGACAAAATAAGAAGCTAGAAAATATAAGACAAGAACTATAAGATAATTGGATTCTCTCTCAAAATCCATCATTTGCTCTCTCCCCATGCCTTAGAAACTAATCATGACTCATGTCCACCTCATCCTATACATGCATCCAATCATGTCTTGATTTGTGTCATATCACTTCAAACAACCAATTGCAACACTCCACTTCATCATCCACCATGCATCACCCACAACCCATAACCCTTATTCATCCATTAGCCAATGCATATCTAGATTTCTTCCACCTTTGCCAATGCATGCTTAACATCATCCACCTCATCTATCCACTACCCATTTCATACACCACCTTCCACTTCACTTTTATCACTAATAAGATCCCATAAACTTGTCACATCATCTTGCCACCTCAACCCTCAATTCCCTATATAAGAGTAGGAGCTCTCCTACACTTATTCTTTTCCTATACTAAGAAAAATTATGAGATTTTAAGAGAGAATGAGAGAGAATGAGGCCAAGGTGTGGCCCACCATCAATCCTAGAGGGAGTGGACCACACATTATCATCATCCAACCACCCATCCATTGAGGTGAGTCTGCACCCCTCCTTCCATCTTCCTCATCCTCCTCTTTCTTCCTCTTTTATTTTCTTGATATGTGTGGGCCCCACTAGTGTGGAGTTCTTGTGTGCATGTATTTATATCTATGGTGGTCAGCAAAGTGGCCCATGTCAATATGGTCCACCATGATGAGCATCATGTCCACGCCCTTCATATGTAATCCTTTTTTTTTCTGGACAACAAGTGCTAAAAATTATATAAAATTAATCTGCTAAGATCAGAGTTGAAACTTGGGAATAATATCAACCACAATATGATCTAACTCTAGGCCAAATTTCGTATCTATCCAACGGTCCAATCATCCGTAACATCAAGTTTACTTGGCTGTTGTCTAGTAGCACATGCAGACTCCAATTTGCCTAAAATGGATACATTTTTAACTCTTTTAATGAATGAATTAGAAATATATGTTCCATTAGATTCGTAGAAAATCTAACTAGCTTTCCAACGGTATATAATAAGCCTCAAACGGAGTTCGGACGGCTGAGATCTTGGCCTTATACGATAGATGCATTTTGGGAGCTTGTTATGACCATTCTTGTTTGGGTCATATCCGTGATTCCAAAGGTTAGATGTATTTGATATTTACTCTTAACTTGAGATAGTTAATAATCATATGTATGGTCTCTATGGTCAAATTCTTTCATGATAAGATTTAGAAAATTTTAGACCGATAAATACCCCTGTAAGGACAAATCTTGAATTTCTATGTATGGCCTAGATGGATCCAAGGCTCTATATGGTAGCCTAAATGATGTATTACTAATCCATCCATTGGATCAGATTTTTCAATAGAGAATCTGATCATAGAGATTTGAATATGGTCTAGCCTGTGCACCATATTTTGTGTGACATGTCGAACAGGTTCATCTCTTCGATATACGTTGATACCATGTACAAAATGTGTAATCGCCTAAGCAGATTAACAGTTTAAAAAAAAATCACCTCGAAAATCCTCCTTATAGGATCCGAGGATCGAAATCTGGTATATGGGTGTCGAGAGCCAAGAATGGGATACTACGGAGGTTGTAAGCGCCAGATTCGGCGATCGGGAATTTTGTGAGCCCGGTTTCTGAGTTTGGGGCGTGACAAGAAAGGGGAAGGGTTTAGAGGTTTTTTTAAAGTATTTGTATACCTTAACCAAGTCAAGCTGAATCAAATCGATTTGAGCTGAGTCAATTTCGAGCTATATATAGAACCGAGTCGAGTTGAACTCGGGCCAGATCAAACTCAACTCGAAAAATTTTTGAGCTCAAAAAAACCAGCATGACTCGGATCAAACTCAATTTCAAACCGAGTCAAATCGAGATTTTTCAATCCAAGTCAAGTGGGCTAGCTTAATTCGTGTACAGCTCTATGAGGAGGGCATCCACAGATGTCGAGGCCTTTCCTCAGTAAGCTTGTTAAATGTTACCAACCTGATCCCGAATCTCTCTGATATCTGCCCCTAAGGGACCTCATTTTCTGCCATAACTTTTAGGGCATTCTCCCAAGTTTATCGCCTCTGGTCTAGGGTATGGCATAGGTCTAATCCTGTGAGTTTGGTAGTCATTGGAGTCTATGCTGGGGCGATGAGGCTTCCCCCAGCTCGGGTTGGCCCTTGAGGTGGATCGAGGCACGACTGCTTTGGGCGAGACTTCTCGGTCTCTACTTCCTCCTCGCATTATTGGCTAGGGGCACCCGTTGCCTTTCTAACAACCTCATGATACAGTCTAAGTTTCCAGTCAAGGCACCCATCTCATTCTTAAGAGAGATGAGCCAACTACCTCAATTTCAGGACATATGCACCACCGCTTATGAAAGTGGTTGGGACTGAGGCAATGACTGCGAGGCCTGAGCCTCGTCGGTTGAGCCTGGTGAGCAGATTTGGTAGTAGTAAGAGATCTTCCCTTTCTTTTGGCCATTAGGGGAGGAATAGGTAGTGGGTCAAGCCGGAGATGGTGAGAACTTGACTTTGTTGTCGATTCCCATAGACAACACCAATCTGTTGTCGTCGGAATCTAGTGAACAGATATGATCAGTTATGGAGGTAATATGATCATTTATGGAGGTACACCCACTGATAGACTTGTTAAGAAATAGGAAAAAGTAGTCAACGGGTGGAGCGAACGACGGTTGTGTACCCTCTGATACTTAAGTTAGACTGGTGGATTCGAATCAAGGGTTTGAGTTTGGATTTGATCGATTACCTTCTTTCGTTTGCAATGGTTATACTTATAGGATTATTGGGTGGTTTTAAGACATGCGTATCTTCGTAGGATACACTGGATATGGTAGATGGTCCTTATTTAGATGGGAATATACTCCCAAAAATTTCACCGAGCTTACATTGGTTGGTGTGATCTTTAGTTACGATCATTCAAAATCTTCTCTTTCTAGTTCCAAGGTGGGATTCTCTCTGGATTTTTCATTCCACCTCTGGTCATGATCAATCTGATCAACTTAGGATGTTGGGGAGCTTGCAGCCCGAGCTCCTTACCTTGAGGATCCTTTGCCCGTATCCATAGGCATATTTGAAAATTCAACACATGGTGTAATGGGATTACCATGGTTGTGTGTGCAGAAGCTTGGAGGAGCTAGGGAATGAAGGCTATGTCTTAGAAGGGGGTGATTAAGAACAATTAAAATTTTCATCTTTTAAACCAAAATTACCTACTTAAGCTAATATGCAAGTTAAGCTAAGCAATACAATTAACTCTAAGGCTTCCAATCTAATAAAGGGTTCAATCGCATAGACTACAAATAATATGCCAATTAAGTAACTAGTCTATAAACATGGTAGTGTATATTTGTGTGTGGGATTTACTAACTATCAATTCCTAACATTTATTTAATCATGCATTCATATAATCAAACATTCAATTACATAAGCATAATTAAAAAAAAAATGCACAAGTGACAATCCCAAACACAAGCATATATAGTGGTTCGGTTTCCCTACTCCACTTTCTGTGGATGCACTCAACCAATGAGTGTACCAGATTTTACTATTGGAGGTTTTAAATCAGGTGCACTTCTTACCTTTATAATTTTATACAAGAATCAGCTCATGTAAGAGACTTTATGTGGTTTTTCATAGGCTCCCCACGAACCTCGGCCCTACACAAGAACCTACCAATGTACACTCTGGTCGGAGGCTCTCTTAGGAAACTTTAGTTGGTTTTCCTTTGGCTAACTAACAACCTTGGTCCTAATCCAAAGACCTAAGTTTACTCCCGTCGGATGCTGCCACAGAGACTGACACGCAAACACTCGTGTCCGGTGGCCTACACGAGGACTTGATTTAGGCCCTATACAAGAGCTAATGTCTTACATAAGAACCTTGATTTAGGCCTTACATAAGAGCCAAGGTCCTACACAAGAAGCTAGTTGAGATTGACAATTCAAAATTTATACTTAATCTTATACAAGGAGTGTGTGTACCTAAACTCTTACAATTGACAACTTACTTATCGAATTAAGCCCCTTTTATAATGTCTTCTCAAGTTACTGATCGATGCTCTTCTGTGCTTCAATCAGTTCCTCTTTGCTCCTCCGATTATGATGATGATGCTTTATCAAGGCTTCAGCTCCAAGACCAAACACCTTACATGTAGTTCTTTGATGCGCTGACCAAGGTGATGAGATGTTGGTTGAATCTTATACAATTAATGGAAAGTTATAATTATTAGGGGCTTTTGTAAGGCCCGTATCCTAGACTGTACCATCCCATAAATTTCTGTGATCCTCCCTGTCGAATTTCAATGACCAATGACCTGTAACCGGCATTTGTGCGCAACCCTGAGGCACACGCTATCAACCCGAGTCGACTCAACCCAATACCTGTACCCTAGTGACCATGTCGTCGCCATGATTCCAATGTCATGTCTCGTGCCGAGGCAATACCCTGGCTAGGAGATGTGGGCCCACGTTCAATTTAAGGAAAACGTCGCGCGTATGAATTCTGATAGAATCTCTACGACTTGTCACCTCAATCAATCAATTAATCCCATTAAGGGTCAAGTATATGTCAAGTACACATTACCTCACACCACATCCCCAAGCAACCCCATAAGTCAATAAATTCTTACACAACTCATACCCTTCTTACACAAATTACCTCAAAAGTCAACAAATCTCTCACCTCACCCATCACTCCATCACCCATCTCCTCTCTCTCTTGTTTCTCTCTTCTTTTCCAAGTAACCCAAAACATAAAAAATTTCAACGTCCAAGCTCTCCCAACCTCCATGAGGAGATTTTGTGTGTGACCCACTTCCTAACCCTCTCATCTCCCATCTCAACCATCAAAACTCTATCATCTTCCGTTGGGATCGAAGCTAATGAGCAAAGGAAGCCAAGGGAGCAAGAAGAAGACGGTGGGTGATCTTGGATTTTCTCCTTTCATTTGTTTTTTATTTAAGGGTCCATATATGTGGGACCCACCTTGATGTGCACCTTGTAACAAGAGGGGCCCATAGTGGCGAGGCCCTCCACCGTCGAAATCTCTCTTTCTCTCTCTTTTCTCTCTCTTATATTATGAACCCCACTGTGATGTATCATCCATGTCGTCCCATCTGTAGGTCCCACCTTGTTAACTGTCTTTGGGTGGGCCTGGATGTAGGAGAAACACAAATATCAGACTGATCCAAATCTGGTGGGCCATTTCCATGTAAGACCCACCATGATGTCGTGTTATATCCATGCCGTCCAGCGTCCCTGGACGCTGGACGTGATAGCAGTGGGGTATGGATAACCGTTTAGTGTGAACTGATAGTGAGGTGTGTACTAGCGGTGGGTGTGGCCAGCAGTGAAGTGTGCGCTAACTATGAAGTGTGAATGGCTAATGGGGTCAATGGGACCCATCCACGTCGTACATCCTTTGGGGTGGGCCACACCATCATGTATGTGTAGTGTCCACTGTCCAAGTACCCACCCCATGTATGGGGCCCTCCTTGATGTATGTGACCGTCCAGGCCATCCAAGGGCTTAGACATTACATTAATATAATATATATTATTATATTATATATATTATATATGTTATATATTATATATATGCACGAGGGTGGGCCCTACGTGGGACCCACCTCTGCTTTTCTTAAAAAACAGCATAGCTGCAAGTGTAGTAGCTACAAGGCTACCTTGTTTACATTAGCAGGTCTATTGTTGTATGTGTGGGTGTAACCCACACCGTCCAGCTATGTGGACCCCACCACTGGCCGCTGTACTGACAGCAGTAAACACCGAGGGTCCCACCTGTTCCATCCACGCCGTCTATCTATGAGACCCACCATTGATGCATGTGTTGTATACAAACCATCCAACCATTTGTGAGATCATTTTCTGGCATGAGTAAAAGAATGGGACAGATCTAAAGTTCAAGTGGACCCCCACCATTTGCAATAATAGTGGACAGTGACATCCACCATTCAAACACCTAAGGGCCACAGTAGTTTTCAATTAAGCTGATATTTATTTCCACTTCATTTATCTCTATGTTAACTTATGAATAGGTCGGATCTCAAAAATACATAAGGGTGGGCCCAATTTGATATACATGAAGCCCATTGGTGCGGCCTATTTAATATACATGAAGCACATTTGTACGGCCTAAATAATGTGGCCCATGTGATGTGGCCCACTTGACATATGAAGCCCAGTGATAAGGCCCATGGGCGAGGCCCATTGTGATGAATTTGAGGCCCATTGTAATGTATTCGATGCACATGGGCGTGGCCCAGTGTGATGCATATGTGGCCCATGAGTGAGGCTCATGGCGATGTATGTTAGGCCCTTATGTGGGGTCATGGGCCCACTATACGTATGGCTCTATGTGGACCACTCCTTGGGAGTGATGTCAGTTAAATGTCCACATTGATGGGAAATGATGGTTGAATGTCCTCATTGTGACCTTCCTTTAGGCCTTATTAGGCTCATTCTCATCATTCTCTTAATAGGTTGACCCAAATAAGTGGGCCCCATTCACGATAGATGGATGGCTCAGTGCTATCAAATTTGATATAACCACGGTCAAGGGTCGATCCTTATATTATGGTTAATTGGTTGTTCATTTATAGACCCCACCTTATTTATGTGCTGGTTGTCGGTGTTAATTATCGATGCTGATTGTCGGTGTCGATTATCAATGCAGATTATCGGTGCCGATTGTCGATGCCAATCATTGGTGCCGATTGTCGAAGTCGATTCCAATTGTCGAGGCTGATTCTGACTGTCGAGGCCAATTCTGATTATTGAGGCTGATTCTAATTTTCGAGGCCGATTCTAATTATTAAGGCTAATTCCGATTGTCGAGGTTAATTTTGATTGTCGAGACCGATTGTATAGGTCGGTTATTGATACCAATTATGAGTATGTGATAGCATAGCATCAAGATAACACACCCTGGGGCCCACCTAAGTGATGTATCTGCCGCACCATCTAGCATGGGATGGTGGGCCTACCATGATGTACGTGTTTAATCCCTGCTGTCCACATGGGACACAGGTGATGTATGTGCCTTATATCCAAACTACCTATGGGACGTGGACCCCACACAAAATATGTTTTATCCACACCGTCCATGGGACATGTGATCCAGCTTAATGTGTGATTTCATCCACACCGTCCACGGACAGGGGACCATCATGATATATGTTTTATCATTGTTGTCCATCAGTTTTCAGGGCCCGCTTGCTTTATGTGCAAGGCCCACCTGTGATGCATATTTGAGGCCTGATGTGATGTATTTATGACCCATGTGTCGAGGCCCATAGTGATGTGTATTAGGCCCATGTCATGCAGCCCATTGCGATGCATGTTAGGCCCATGTGATAAGGCCCAACTTAATGTATGTTAGGCCCGTGTGAGCAATCCATTGCGATGTATATTAGACCCATGTCACGGAGCCCATTGTGATGTGTATTAGGCCCAGGTATGTGGCCTGTTATGATGTATTTGTGACCCATATAATAAGGCTCATTGTGATGTATTTGTGACCCGTATGGCGAGACCCGATGTGGTGTATATGTGGCCCTTGAGTGAGGCCCAATGTGATGAAGGTGCAAACTGATGTAATGTGTGATTTCACTATAATATATGTAATGATATTTATGTGGGCCACTGCTTAGGAGCAATGTTGGTTAAATGGCCACGTTGATGGACAATGATGGTTTGATGTCCACATTGTGACCTTCCCTTGGGCCCATTGTGAGGCCCATTCTTGTTATGAGTAGGCTGTCTAGGCCTATCTTTGATATGAGGAAAGTACACCATTATCATATAGCATGCGTAGTATAGCTTCATGATCCATGTCATGTGCATCACATCATCATCATATAGCATGCTTAGTATAGCTTCACAACCCATTCCCATGTGCATCATATGTATGCCTAATATGAGGAATGATTGATCATAGCACATTCCATTGAGCAGATTATTATGAAACTCCCTGATAGGAAGAGTTGCCCACATGAGCACGTGGTACGTGTGGGTTTGATGCATGACTGGATGGTATGACTTATGCATCTCATATTTTATGATATGATCACCATATGCACTAGCGACATCAGGGTCGTAGGCTCCACAGGCATATCGTGGATGACCAGATGGGATACCGAAAATCCGTTCTATATGGGGTGCTATAGATATCCTTGGATAAAAGTCTCAGAAACCTCTTGGTTCCAGAGGTTGCTCCAACGTCTAGACTGAATGGATGCATGAGCGCATGAGGGCCATATACCATTAGGCCGCATCTCCCACTATGTCATGGTCGGTTGGAAGGGGGTACGGCCTTACCTGCCTGAGAGGAAGGGGCAATGCTAGGCTGATTTTGACCAGCTCGAAGAATGGGTCCGCTATCAACGAGCCAGGCCCGATATTAGTAGGTGGATAGTGAGGTCTCTTCCACTCACCTTATTGCGTGCGATGGGGTGGCAATCTGGTTTGGAGTGTAATAGACCCTCGTGATTTTTCAGAGAGAAACCGTACTGATATGTGGACTTATTGAATAGGAGTTGCATACTTATGCATTTATTTCATTCACTATCCACTCGGGTTGGTGGTGCGTAACTAATTATTGTGTACCTTCGCATGGCCAGGATTTCGATTGGACGCATGACTAACCTGAGATCAAGAGTCTACTACATTGAGTCTGGCTATCTAAATTTAGGTATGGGACTAGTTTGGATAGAAATCTCTTATGATAGACCCTATAACCTGCGATACTATGTACTATCATCCCGACTTCACTCCAGCTTGATCA
Organism: Magnolia kwangsiensis; assembly: GCA_037074715.1. Taxonomy (NCBI): domain Eukaryota; kingdom Viridiplantae; phylum Streptophyta; class Magnoliopsida; order Magnoliales; family Magnoliaceae; genus Magnolia; species Magnolia kwangsiensis. Next base: position 87,609,549 of record CM073571.1, on the reverse strand, counting down.
TTTCATTCGCATTGCATATTGTACTGCATCATCGGCATTTGATTTTTGGCTTACTATCTCTATATTGCATAACTGATCTACATTGCTTCATTAGTATATGATATTATTTTTTATATATTTTTACTTCGAATAACCTGGATAAGAATGATAACATTTATGGGCCTATCAGTATGTTTTCGCATTATCCTGATATTGTATGATTTATGGGCTTACCAGTATATTTCTGCTTACTCTGATATTTATATTCTTGGCGCTTATCTTGTGCACACACTTTCACCACCCTCTAAGCTTTCTATAAGCTTATGCACGATAGATGCATGCAAATAGTGTTAGGTTGCAGCAGTGTTGCACTTGGAGCATGCAGCGGTCTTTGGAGCTTTGATTTTTTGACATATGTATTTTCCCTTCAGCATTGTATTCAAATGTTTATATTAGTGGATATGTGATGATGATGTTGCCTTTATGATTTAGGTATACTTGTGGTTATGCTTCTTATGAGACAAATGTATGTTGGAAAATCCTCCTTATATGATCCCAGGATCGAAACCTAACGTATGGACACTGGGAACCAAGAATGGGGGTACTATGGAGGCTATCGGCATTGGATTCGGCAATCGAGAATTTTGTGAGCCCGATTTTCGAATTTGGGGCATGAAAGCTTCACCTAAGTGGGTCTTCTAGAGGATTTAGACAATGATATACATATATAAGTTAAGTCTAATCTCTGAAAAATGGTAGAGTTTAAGCTCATCTTCAATGTAAAGGTTGAAATCCTCACAAGAGTGTTAATCTCAGGGAAGATGACTTAAAAATCATTGGTTTAGAAGCTTAAAATAAGGGATATGATTATGAAATATCCTAAGCTTCTATTACACTAAACACCCATGAAAATGTTGAAGAACCAAATGCCCTTTATAAGAAGTTCGAGTTCTAACGTTTAGAAAACAGGTAAATAATGGCTCTGTCGATGGGATCAAATGGTCTTCAATTCCATTGAGAAAATCAGATAATATGATTAATTCTTACTAGATGTATCTAAGTTACCTATTCGATGCCATCGAGTGATCTTCATTGCCATTGAGGTGAACCTTCAATGCCATCAAAAAAATTAGATAAAACGATCAATATACTAGACCTATCTGAATTCTCTACTCAATCTGCTCGATGGGACCGAGCATCACTCGAAAATTACTGTTTTGGGTGCATATTTTTACATTAATTTCACACCTCTTCTAGTATTACTTATCATGTTTTGATTAGGTTACTAAGGCTAAGGGATGATCAACAAGGGTTATCTATTAAGCCAAGATCATCTAGCGATTCAAGGGTTGTTTTAGGTCAATGGTTAGGGTCACCAAGGCTCTCCATTTATCTGTTCTTTGCTCCTTGATACTCTTGTCCTCTTGTATCTTCGGTCTTCAACTTCTAGAGGCTTAACCAACTACATGACACAAGGACTCACATGATTGACAAACAAGAGGCACAAATCAGTGCACTAACAATATTCTCCTTTGTCAATTACGTGACAAAAACCTAACCTAGACCATGTCATGGTCCATGCCAATGATATAACAAAACAACTCAAAATATTATATGTCAAATATAAATGATTTACAACTCGATACACTAGGACATGTAACACTTGCAATGCTCCCCCATAGTTGTTCTCCCTATCTTATCAATCCTTGTAACAATAACCAAATCCTGAACACATAATTCATTGCTTTGGTGGGACTTGATCTTTCTCTCCTTTTTTGTTAGTACTTGACAAGGAGTTAGTTTCAATAAATATGCCAATAAAAACATAATATGAAACAACTTTGTAAGTCATAAATTCACCAATTATAAGGAACATACTAAAAGGGATTAAATGGTGCATATAATCATTAAAAACATGGAGCATGCTAATTATGGTCATTCAACAGGTATATCAATTAAAAATGGGAATAACCAGTGATAATCTAAGCTGAAAAATATGATATCAAAATTTAGCAAATTTAAATCTAAAACTATTAATGCACATGAGGCTTAATCCACATATTTGTTAATTGAGCTCAAGATTAGGCTTGATCCTCTGATTTACCTATTCAACCTAAAGAGACCTTTTAGGGTCACCTTCTTCAGGTATTATTGCCTCCCAAATCTCTAAGGAGGGATGTTGTGGTGTAGGCCGATAAGATACATAAGCGACTAACGTCTTCACTACTAGAGGAGTCTTCTGAAGCAGATTCAGATTCCTCCGTATCGTCCCATATTACTACCATAGCCTTGCCTTTATATATTATTTTTTAAGGCAATCGGGGGCAAGATGTCCATAATCTTTACAGTTGTAACATTAGACTTAGGTATTTTATCAGATTTACCTTTATACTTGTCAACTATCTTATCATTCTTGTCACAACTCTTTCATCTACTAAACTAAAGAATTTTCTTAAAATTTACAGATAATTCCTCATTCTTATCATCATCATCACTATCATTTTCAGATTTGATTTCTTTATATTTATATGAGTGCCTATGAGATATTTTGAAGATGGCTAATTTCTTTGCTCTAGAGGGGGTCTTAAAGTGTAGTTCGAATGTTTGTAGAGAACCTAAGAGTTTTTCTACTTTCATCTCATTTATGTTCCTATACTCTTTTATTGAGTTTATCTTGGGAGTGAACATATTTGAAAGGGATCTAAGTATTTTCTCACATATACGCCCTTCCAGAATCATCTCTCGTAAACCGCACATGGGTTACAAATATCATTGAACTTATAATATAACTCCATGAAAGTTTTAGACTATTCCATTTTAATATTTTTGAAATGAGTCATTAAGAGCTAAAGCTTTGATCTTTTTACTTCACTAGTTTTCCTTGTAGGAGATTTCCAATATGTCTCACGCTTCCTTTCTGGTTTCACATATGCAAATGCATTTAAATTCATCAGGAAAAACTACACAGTAAATAACATTGAGAGCTTTGACATCATAGTTATACCACGCTCTCTCATCAGCACTTCATTTGGATCTATCTTTAGGAGCACTAATGGTTTTACCATTAACCATGACTTGTTCCATGGGCATCGTCCATCCTTGTTCAACAATGGCCCAAACTATGGGGTCAAGAGATCATAGAAAAACCTTCATCTGAACCTTCCAATAAGCGTAGTTAGTCCCAAAAGAAAATGGTGGTCATGTGACGGCACACCCTCTTAGGTAGACATCATTCTTAAGCCCATTGGATCAAATCTAGGCAATTAAGCCCTTCAAAATTCACCTGCTCTGATACCAATTGAAAATTGGTGTAATGGGATTACCATGATTTTGCATGTGGAAGCTTAACAAAACTAAGTAATGAAGGCTATGTCCTAGAGGGGGTTAATAGGACCAATTAAAATTTTCATCTTTTAAACCATAATTACCTACTTAAGATGATATGCAAGTTAAGCTAAGCAATGCAATTAACTCAAAGGCTTTCAAGCAATAGAGGGTCCAATCACATAGACTACAAATGAGATTTCAATTAAGAAACTAGTCTGTCAGCATGATAGTATACATGTGTGTATGGGATGTGCTAACTATCAATTCCTAGCATTCATATAATTAAACACTCAATCACGCAAGCATAATTAAACAAGTACACAAGTAACAATCACAAACACAAGCATCTATGGTGATTCAATTTACCTACTCCACTCCTAATGGATGCACTCAACACATGAGTATATCAAATTTCACTATCAATGGTTTTAAATTAGGTGCACCTCAAACCTTTACAATCTTATACAAGGACCGGCTCCCGCAAGATACTTTGTGTGGTTTTCCATAGGCTTGCCACAAACCTCGATCCTACACAAGAACCTATTAATGTACAGTCCCTTCAGAGGCTCTCGCAAGAGACTTTAATTAGTTTCCCTTAGGATAAACAACAACATTGGTCTTAATCCAAGGACTTACGTTTAATCCCCCTAGAGGCTCCCATGAAGACTTACACACAAACACTCATGCCTAGTGGCCTACACAAGGACTTGATTTATGCCCTACACAAGAACCGATGTCCTACATAAGAACTTGAATTTAGGTCATACACAAGAGCCAAGGTCCTACATAAAAAGCTAGTCAAGTTTGGCAATTCAAACTCTACACTCAATCCTACATAAGGAAGGTGTGCACCCGAACTCTTACAATTGATAAAGTATTTGTCGAATAAAGCCCCTTTTGTAACGGCTTCTCAGGTTGCTTGATCGATGCTCTTTCATGCTTCAATCAACTCCCTTGATCATGATGTTGATGCTTCACTAAGGCTTCAACTCTAAGATTAAACATCTTGCATGTAGTGCTCCAATGCAGTGACCAAGGTGATGGGAGGTTGGTTGAATCTTGTACAACTAATGAAAAGTTATAATTCTTACAGTATTCACTTAAATGGGTCTTCTAAAGGATTTAGACAATGGTATGTCGATATAAGTTATGTTTACTCTCTAGAAAATTGTGTAGTTTAAGCTCATATTCAATGTAAATGTTGGAATCTTCATAAGAGTGTTAATCTCAGGGAAGATAACTTTGAACTCATTAGTTTAGAGGCTTGGAATAAGGGATGTGTTCATGGAATATTTTAAGCTTCTATTGCACTAAAAACCCATGAAAATTCTGAATAACTAAATGTCTTTTTTAAGAAGTTCAAGTTCCAATGGGCAAATAACGGCTCTATCAATGGGATCTAATGGTCTTTGATGCCATCGAAGGGTACCTCAATGCCATTGAGAAAATCAGATAATATGATTAATTTTTAATAGATATATCTGAGTTACCTATTCAATGTCATTGAGTAGTCTTTGATGTCATTGAGGTGAACTTTCGATGCCATCAAAGAAAACATTGATGTCATCGAGAAAATAAGATAAAATGTTCAATCTTGTTGGACTTATCTAAATTCTTTACTCGATGCCACCGAAGACCCCTCGAGGTATACTTAATGGGATCAAACACCACTAAAAAACTATTGTTTTGGGCATATATTTTTCTAGGAGCTTCACACCTCTCTAGCCTTACTTATTATGTTCCAATTAAGTTTCTAAGGCTGTTCCAATTAAGTTTCTAAGGCTAAGGGATGATCAACAAAGTTTACCTATTAAGCCAAGATCATCAAATGGTTGTTTCGGGTCAAGGGTTAGGTTACTAAAGCTACTCATTTACTTGTTCTTTATTCCTTAATGCTTTTAACAGCCTGTGTCTTCAGTCTTCAGCTTTCAGAAGCTCAACCCACTACACAACACAAGGACTCACATGATTGATAAATAAGATGCACAAATCAGTGCACTAACGGTACTCAGTGAGACGATTCTTCCCCTGCTGAGCTCTATTCTCGGATAGCTCAGCTTGGGGGCTCATTCCTTCATCGAAAAAGTTGCTCATTTTGTATCCGAACCCTATGCTCTAAACAACTCATCTCGAAAATCCATCCTAGCCCCTTGATTACCTTGGTTCGGATTCTCTTATAGTTAGTCGATTGTTTTTCCTGTGTGAGGGACCAGTTCAATTTTCTTCATAACAACAATGATGCAATGTTATTATATATATCTCGCCTCATGATCCATGGTTCAACAAGATATGATTTTATGGCTGCCGAAAACTTGGGAACAGTCGTTCATGCTCTACAATGCTCATTCTGTTTATCTCTTCGGGAATCCAAGTTCAAGCTTGGGCTGAACCTTGTATATATATTTCAAGCTGGATTTGGACATACTTTAAAGAATATGGGCAGGCTTGGACAAAACTTGGCTCAACCCAAACCCAGCCCGTTAACACCGATTAATGAGTTGGATGATAAAGAGATGTTCATGTGCTTTCGCAGAACTACAAATTATACTGCTCCAACTTATATAGAGACAATTATGACAATCTGATCCCTTTGTCTAGAAGATTCATTAGGTTTAGTGGACATTTCATAGGGCATCATCTAAACATCACACTAATATGATAGATATGAACCATTTGATCAATGGCTTCAATGCTGTCAATGGGCCAGATCAGGCTTACTAAAATCAATATTTTGAATAGGCCTAACCCGACATAGTTCAAAATCCGAGCTAAGGCCAACCTAGGCCCGCTCAGTTGACAACCCTAAATTGGCCAGTGTTACGGATGGTCAAAAAAATTTACAGAAAGTAGGTTAAATCACAAGTTCATCCATCTATTGATTAGGCACTGTCGTGGATTGCATATGATTCTAAGGGGACATTTGGCATAGGGTATCATATGGGATTAGGTGGGATAGAATTGCATTTTCAATTCCATCTGGCATTTGAAGAGGATGGGTAAGGTTGGAATTTAGTGGGATGAAATTGCATTTAATCCCATAGAATTGCATTTGTTTCCATGCTCATGCTCTATTCCAGTTGATTTTGAAATCCACTACACATGTGGGCCTACATTGATGCATATGTTTATCCATGCCGTCCATCCATATACAAGGTTTACACGTGACATTCCAATTATATATTTGTATAAGTGAACAACATTGGCTGTAAATTTGGTCCATTAATTACAATTTCATAGTCCACCAAACATGATTTTACTTAATCCAGTATTTTACTGCAGCAAAAATTATATTCCAGACATGAGATTGAATGACTACAATGAGAAATTTGTGACTACACGACCCATTTATGGCCCATTTAGGAGACTAAGCCCACCTCATTTTCCCTTGCGAGAATACGCCCCAGCTGGATGGACGCCTTGCCAAAGGTCGAAAATGCCCCTGTTTTTTCCTTCAAGCGGGAAGACAGCGCTGACGCTCCTCAAACTCCAAGTTGTATAAACAGTTCAAAACAGATCAACGTTACGTGGGCCCCACAGTTATGTATTCATTATATCCACAACGTTCATCCATATTTCGAGATCATTTTGAAGCATTATCCAAAAAAAAAATCACATCCAAAGATCAACTTCACCACACCACAGAGCAGCAGAAAATTGATTTTCGTATCGACATCTACTCGATATTATCGAAAATACCTTTTAAAAATATTTTGTCGCGGGACAGTTGGTGACAATTTTCGATCAATCGAACCATAGTCGATATATCGGTCGGTTATAAGGATGACTTAGTACGATTATATCGACTAGATTTCGATGTAATCGATAGCTTAAGCTATATATTTAATCAATTAGGCTTCAATTACATAGAAATGCCTAGAATCTATGCCTACAGATATAATCCATAGCCATAACTACAGCCCATGCTTTTTCAATATGTCGTTTGCTATGTCTGCGATTAATCAAAAGTCTTTCGATTAATCGAAAAAGGTCCAGAACTATCCAGCGACTTTGCATAAAAAATCCTGTAATTTTTGATACATATCGAAGTGTACTCGATATTATCGAAAATATAACTACGAATTATACCCGTAGCCATAACTGCAGTCCGTAAAAGTCTGTGCAATTTTTTAAAATTTTTAAATTTTTAAATTTTTAATATTTATTTTTTACATGGAGAACTTTATTCTACCTACAATTTCCTCTAATACTTATTTTTATAAATATGTATATATAAGTATATAAAAAAATTTTACTTTCATTTTTTCATTTATTTCTTTATTCATTTAACAAGAATATCTTCTAAACCAAAATTAGTTACTTGATATACCCTATATGATTTTGGGGTAGGAGAAGCTACTTTAGCCAACTAACCTAGTTATTTTCCAATAATCCATTAGGTCGATGGTCAAAAATCCATTTCATATTCACTTTGCGGTCAATTTCAATCAGTTCGCGGTCAATGTCATTCATTTCATTTACTTCATGGTCATTTTAATGCATATCACGGTAATTCTCGCCTATTCTGTGTTGATTCACGGTCCTTTCAGCGCATTTCACGGTCAATTCCCTTCACTTCATGGTCATTTGCATGCATTTCACGGTCAATTTGCTTCAATTCATGATCACTTCCATGCATTTCACGGTCATCCGAAACAATTCCATGTTGATTCATGGTCATTTTGAGGCATTTCGCAGTCAATTCCCTTCACTTCATGATCATTTACGAGCATTTTACGGTCAATTCGCTTCAAACCATCACCATTCCCATGCATTTCATGGTCATTCGAAACAATTTTGTGTTAATTCACGGTCATTTCGAGGCATTTCGCGGTCAATTCCCTTCACTTCACGGTCATTTATAAGCATTTTGCGGTCAATTCGCTTCAAACCATGATCATTCTCATGCATTTCACGGTCATCCGAAACAATTCTATGTTGATTCACAGTCATTTCGAGGCATTTCGTGGTCAATTCCCTTCACTTCACGGTCATTTGCATGCATTGCGCGGTCAATTCACTTCAAACCATGATCATTCCCAGGCATTTCATGGTCATCTGAAACAATTTTGTGTTAATTCATGGTCATTTCGAGGCATTTCGCGGTCAATTCTCCTCACTTCACGGTCATTTGCATGCATTTCGAGATCAATTCGCTTCAAACCATGATCATTCTCATGCATTTCACGGTCATCCGAAACAATTCCGTGTTGATTCACGGTCATTTCGAGGCATTTCGCGGTCAATTCCCTTCACTTCACGGTCATTTACATGCATTTCACGATCAATTCGCTTCAATTCATGACCATTCCCATACATTTCACGGTCATCCCAAACAATTTAGTGTTGATTCACGATCATTTTGAGGCATTTCATGGTCAATTCCCTTCACTTTACGGTCATTTGCAAGCATTTCGCGGTCAATTCACTTCAAACCATGATCATTCCCATGCATTTCACAGTCATCCCAAACAATTCCGTGTTGATTCACGGTCATTTCGAGGCATTTTGCGGTCAATTTCCTTCACTTCACGGTCATTTGCAAGCATTTCGCGGTCAATTCGCTTCAAACCATGATCATTCTCATGCATTTCACAGTCATTCGAAACAATTCCGTGTTGATTCACGGTCATTTCAAGTCATTTTGCGGTCAATTCTCTTCACTTCACGGTCATTTACAAGCATTTCGCTGTCAATTCACTTCAAACCATGATCATTCTCATGCATTTCACAGTCATTCGAAACAATTCCGTGTTGATTCACGGTCATTTCGAGGCATTTCACGGTCAATTCCATTCACTTCACAGTCATTTACGAGCATTTCGCAGTCATTTCGCTTCAAACCATGATCATTCCCATGTATTTCACGGTCATTCGAAACAATTCCGTGTTGATTCACGATCATTTCGAGGCTTTTCGAGGTCAATTCCCTTCACTTCATGGTCATTTGCAAGAATTTCGAGGCAATTCGCTTCAAACCATGATCATTCCCATGCATTTCATGGTCATCCGAAACAATTTCGTGTTGATTCATGGTCATTTCGAGGTATTTCGCGGTCAATTCCTCTCACTTCACGGTCATTTGCAAGCATTTTGCGATCAATTCACTTCAAACCATGATCATTCTCATGCATTTCATGGTCATCCGAAACAATTCTGTGTTGATTCACGGTCATTTTGAGGCATTTCGCTGTCAATTCCCTTCACTTTCCGGTCATTTGCATGCATTTCACGGTCAATTCGCTTCAATTCATGATCATTCCCAAGCATTTCATGGTCATCTCAAATAATTCTGTGTTGATTTACGGTCATTTCGAGGCATTTCGCGGTCGATTCCCTTCACTTCACGGTCATTTGCAAGCATTTCGCGGTTAATTCCCTTCAAACCATGATCATTCCCATGCATTTCACGGTCATCCGAAACAATTCTGTGTTGATTCACGGTCATTTCGAGGCATTTTGCGGTCAATTCCCTTCACTTCACGGTCATTTGCAAGTATTTCGCGGTCAATTCCCTTCAAACCATGATCATTCTCATGCATTTCACGGTCATCCAAAACAATTCCGTGTTGATTCATGGTCATTTCGAGGCATTTTGCGGTCAATTCCCTTCACTTCACGGTCATTTGCATGCATTTCGTGATCAATTCGCTTCAAACCATGATCATTTCCATGCATTTCATGGTCATCCGAAACAATTCCGTGTTGATTCACAGTCATTTCGAGGCATTTCGCAGTCAATTCCCTTCACTTCAGGGTCATTTGCATGCATTTCGCTGTCAATTCGCTTCAAACCATGATCATTCCCATGCATTTCACGGTCATTCGAAACAATTCTATGTTGATTCACGGTCATTTCGAGGTATTTTGCGGTCAATTCCCTTCACTTCACGGTCATTTGCAAGCATTTCTCGGTCAATTCGCTTTAAACCATGATCATTCTCATGCATTTCACGGTCATCCGAAATAATTCCGTGTTGATTCATTGTCATTTTGAGGCATTTCGTGGTCAATTCCATTCACTTCACGGTCATTTACATGCATTTCGTGGTCAATTCCCTTCAAACCATGATCATTCTCATGCATTTCATGGTCATCCGAAACAATTCCGTGTTGAGTCACGGTCATTTTGAGGCATTTCACGGTCAATTCCCTTCACTTCACGATCATTTGCATGCATTTCGCGGTCAATTCCCTTCAAACCATGATCACTTTCTTGCATTTCACGGTCATCCGAAACAATTCCGTGTTGATTCACGGTCATTTCGAGGCATTTCATGGTCAATTCCCGTCACTTCACGGTCATTTGCATGCATTTCGCGATCAATTCACTTCAGGTTTAGGTTATAAGCTATAGGTTTAGGGATTTGAGAATAGGTTAAGGTTTAGGTTTAAGAAATCGGGTTCGGGTTCGAGATCGGGTTTAGGTTTGGGTTTTCAAGTTTAGGTTTATGTTTAGGTTTAGGCTAGGGAGTTGAGATTAGATTATGATTAAGTGTAGGTTTAGGTTTAGGGATTCGAGAATACATTTAGGTTTTAGGTTTAGGTTTAGGTGTAAATCAACACGGAATTGTGTACCAACATGGGCGTATACTAACAAGCGAACTTATAAAAGTAAAAAAAAAAAAAACACATTAGCAAAAAAAAGTAAAAATTACACTTCGATATATCGAATATCAAACGATATATCGAAACTCATTACATTTCGATGTAATCGAAACCTAATCGATTAAATATAGCTTAAGTTGTCGATTACATTGAAATCTTGTCGATTAATCGTACTAAGTCATCCTTACAACTGACCGATATATCGACTATGGTTCGATTGATCGAAAATTGTCACAAACTGTCAAAAGACAAAATATTTATAAAAGGTATTTTTGATAATATCGAGTAGATGTCGATATGAAAATCAATTTTCCCGCTGCTCTTTGTGGTGTGGTCTAGTTGATCTTTGGATGTGATTTTTTTTTGGATAATGCTTCGAAATGATCTCGAAATATGGATGAACGTTGTGGATATAATAAATACATAACTATGTGGCCCACGTAATGTTGATCTGTTTTGAACCGTTCGTACAACTCGGAGTTCGAGGAGCGTCAGCACTGTCTTCCCGCTTGAAGGAAAAAGCAGGGGCATTTTTTACCTTTGGCAAGGCATCCATACAGCTGGGGCGTATTCTCGCAAGGGAAAATGAGGTAGGCTTATTCTCAATTCCCTAAACCTATAGCTTATAACGTAAACCTAAACCTGAACCTAAACCTTAACCTAAACCTAAACCTATAACCTATAACCTAAACCTAAACCTAAAGCCTAAATGTATTCTCAAATCCTTAAACCTAAACCTACACCTAATTCTAATCTCAACTCCCTAACCTAAGCCTAAACCTAAACCTAAACTAAACCTAACCTAAATCTATGGGCATATCACGGTCATTCCCACCTATTCCGCGTTGATTCACGGTCCTTTCGGCGCATTTCACGGTCACGCGCCTTCACTTCACGGTCATTTCCGCGCATTTAACGGTCCAATCGCTTCACTTCACGGTCATTTTCATGCATATCACGGTCATTTCAGCCTATTCCGTGTTGATTCACGGTCATTTCAGCGTATTTCATGTTCTGGTGAAGGATTCCAGGTGGAGGAGGTGGGCACCATCTGCCTAGCAAGGAGCCCGATTTACATATAGATGGGGGTGTGGGAAATGTTAATGGACGAGAGAGTGCGACAAGGTAGGATTATATATATCGAAAAAGGTCCACAAGTCTCTAAAGAACTTATGTTCATTTACACGATTTGAGAATACATTTAGGTTTTAGGTTTAGGTTTAGGTTATAGGTTATAGGTTTAGATTAAGGTTTAGGTTTAGGTTATAAGCTATAGGTTTAGGGAATTGAGAATAGGTTAAGGTATAGGTTTAGGAAATCAGGTTCGGGTTCGAGTTCAGGATCGGGTTTAGGTTTGGGTTTTCAAATTTAGGTTCAGGTTTAGGTTAGGGAGTTGAGATAAAGATTAGGTGTAGGTTTAGGTTTAGGGATTTGAGAATACATTTAGGTTATAGGTTTAGGTTTAGGTTTTAGGTTATAGGTTAAGGTTAGGTTATAGGTTATAAGTTTAGGTTATAGGTTATATATTAAGGTTTTAGGTCATAGGTTTAGGTATAGGTTTAGGTTTAGGTTATAAGCTATAGGTTTAGTGAATTGAGAATAGGTTAAGGTTTATGTTTAGGAAATTGGGTTCGGGTTCGGGATCGGGTTTAGGTTTGGGTTTTCAAGTTTAGGTTTAGGTTATAAGTATAGGTTTAGGTTAGGTTATAGGTTAAGGTTTAGGGAATGGAGTTTAGGTTATAAGTTCAGGTTATAGGTTATAGGTTTTGGGATTTGAGAATATATTTAGGTTATAAGTATAGGTTTATCTTAGGTTGTAAGTTAAAGTTTAGGAAATTAACTGCGAAATGCATGCAAATGACCGTGAAGTGAAGGCAATTGACCACAAAATGCCTCGAAATGACCGTGAATCAACACAGAATTGTTTCAGATGACCGTGAAATGCATGAAAGTGATCATGAATTGAAGCGAATTGACCACGAAATGCATGCAAATGACCGTGAAGTGAAGGGAATTGACAGCGAAATGCCTCGAAATGACAATGAATCAACACGAAATTGTTTGGGATGACCGTGAAATGCATGGGAATGATCATGGTTTGAAGCGAATTGACCGCGAAATGCTTGCAAAAGACCGTGAAGTGAGGGGAATTGACCTCAAAATGACCGTTAATCAACATAGAATTGTTTCAGATGACCATGAAATGCATGGAAATGATCATGGTTTGAAGCGAATTGATCGCGAAATGCATGCAAATGACCGTGAAGTGAAGGGAATTGACCGCAAAATGCCTCGAAATGACCATGAATCAATACAGAATTGTTTTGGATGACCGTGAAATGCATGAGAATGATCATGGTTTGAAGGGAATTGACCGCGAAATGCTTGCAAATGACCGTGAAGTGAAGGGAATTGACCGCGAAATGCCTCGAAATGACCGTGAATCAACACAGAATTGTTTCGGATGACCGTGAAATGCATGGGAATGATCATGGTTTGAAGGGAATTAACCGCGAAATGCTTGCAAATGACCGTAAAGTGAAGGGAATCGACCGCGAAATGCCTCAAAATGATCGTGAATCAACACGGAATTGTTTCGGATGACCATGAAATGCATGAGAATGATCATGGTTTGAAGGGAATTGACCGCGAAATGCTTGCAAATGACCGTGAAGTGAAGGGAATCGACCGCGAAATGCCTCAAAATGACCGTGAATCAACACGGAATTGTTTTGGATGATCGTGAAATGCATGAGAATGATCATGGTTTGAAGGGAATTGACAGCGAAATGCTTGCAAATGACCGTGAAGTGAAGGGAATTGACAGCGAAATGCCTCGAAATGACCGTGAATCAACACGGAATTATTTCGGATGACCGTGAAATGCATGAAAGTGATCATGGTTTGAAGGGAATTGACCGCGAAATGCTTGCAAATAACCGTGAAGTGAAGGGAATTGACCGTGAAATGCTTGCAAATGACCGTGAAGTGAAGGGAATTGACCGCGAAATGCCTCGAAATGACCGTGAATCAACACAGAATTGTTTCGGCTGACCGTGAAATGCATGAAAGTGAGCATGGTTTGAAGCGAATTGACCGCGAATGCATGAAAATGACCGTGAAGTGAAGGGAATTGACCGCAAAATGCCTCGAAATGACCGTTAATCAACACGGAATTGTTTGGGATGACTGTGAAATGCATGGGAATGATCATGGTTTGAAGCAAATTGACCGCGAAATGCTTGCAAATGACCGTGAAGTGAGGGGAATTGACCACAAAATGCCTCGAAATGACCGTGAATCAACACGGAATTGTTTCGGATGACAATGAAATGCATGGGAATGATCATGGTTTGAAGGGAATTGACCGCGAAATGCATATAAATGACTGTGAAGTGAAGGGAATTGATCGCAAAATGCCTCGAAATGACCGTGAATCAACAAGAAATTGTTTCGGATGCCCGTGAAATGCATGAAAGTGATCATGGTTTGAAGCGAATTGACCGCGAAATGCATGCAAATGACCATGAAGTGAAGAGAATTGACCGCAAAATGTCTCGAAATGACCGTGAATCAACATGAAATTATTTCGGATGACCGTGAAATGCATGGGAATGATCATGGTTTGAAGCGAATTGACCGCGAAATGCATGCAAATGACCATGAAGTGAAGGGAATTGACCGCGAAATGTCTCGAAATGACTGTGTATCAACACGGAATTGTTTCAAATGACCGTGAAATGTATGAAAGTGATCATGGTTTGAAGCGAATTGACCGCGAAATGCATGCAAATGACCATGAAGTGAAGGAAATTGACAGCGAAATGCCTCGAAATGATCGTGAATCAACACGGAATTATTTCGGATGACCGTGAAATGCATGAAAGTGATCATGAATTGAAGCGAATTGATCGTGAAATGCATGCAAATGACCGTGAAGTGAAGGGAATTGACCGTGAAATGCGCCGAAAGGACCATGAATCAACACGGAATAGGCGGGAATGACCGTGATATGCATGAAAATGACCATGAAGTAAATGAAATGAATGAAATTGACTGCAAACTGATTAAAATTAACCGCAAAGTGAATATGAAATGGATTTTCGACCATCGACCTGATGGAATCTTGGAAAATAACTACGTTAGTTGGCTAAAGTAGCTTCTCCTATCCCAAAATCATATAGGGTACATCAAGTAATTAATTTTGGTTTAGAAGATACTCTTGTTAAATGAGTAAAGAAAGAAATGAAAAAAAGAGAGAAATTTTTTTTTATATGCTTATATATACATATTTATATAAATATGTATTAGAGAAAATTGTAGGCAGAATAAAGTTCTCCTTGTAAAAAATAAAAAATATAATATTAAAAATTTTAAAATTAAAAAAAAAAATGCATAAACTTATATGGACTGCAGTTATGGCTACAGTTATAATCCGTAGATATATGTTCAATAATATCGAGTTCACTTCGATATGTATTGAAAATTATAAGAGTTTTTATGCAAAGTCGGTGGACAGTGCTGGAGCTTTTTCGATTAATTGAAAGACAAGTCTTTCGATTAATCGAAGACATAGCAAAGCACGTAGTGAAAAAACATGGGCTGTATTTATGGCTACGGATATAATCCGTAGCCATAGATTCTAGGTTCTTTTTTTTTTTTTTTTCCTTATTGTAATTCCTTCCGCTTTCGTGGGTCCTTTTATGAGGTATATGTTATATCCAAACTGTACATCTATTTGGTGAACTCGTTATAAGTCTTGAGAAGAAAAATAAGACAGATTTAGCTATCAAGTGGACCACACTGTAAAAGGTAGTGGAGGATTGAACGTCTACCGTTGAAACCCTTTTAGGGGTCATGGAAGTTTTGGATCATTGCGAAATTCGTTTTTCCTCTTCATTCAGGTCTTTGTGACCTTTTGAATAGATTGGATGGAAAATAAATGTTACGGTGGGCCTACAAAAATTTTAACGGTGAAAATCAATTTTCTGCTGCTCTTAGTGGTGTGGTCCAGTTGATCTTTTGGATATTATTTTTGTTTGGATAACGGTCCGAAATGATCTCAAAATATGGATGAACGCTGTGGATATAATAAATATGTAACTGTGCGGCCATGTAACTTTGATATCTTTTGAGCCGTTCGTACAACTCGGAGTTCGAGGAGTGTCAGCGCTCGTCGTCGAGCAGCGGCCGATCCGCTTGAAGGAAAAAGCAGGGCATTTTCGACCTTTGGCAAGGCGTCCGTACATCCGGGGCGTATTCTCGCAGGGGAGGATGAGGTGGGCTTAGTCTCCTGATTGGGCCATAAATGGATCGTACAGTCGTAAATTTTCCGACTACAAAACTGCTGTACCTTCATATATGCAATCATTGTGCAATAACCTTTTTAATACGATTCAATACCATCCAATTTTGGGGACCAAACACGCCATAAGGAATCACTTCGTTTAGGCAATTTAACCATCCCATCGATGTGTGTGCGTGCGTAAAGAAAAAAAAAAAAAAAACCATCCCATTGATGGCTTCGAAATGGATGGCTGCAGAAAATTAGAACAAACGAAACTTGGATTGGATAATCTGACCAGTAACCATTTTGTATAATATCTAGAAAATGTGTTCTGAATCTAATGTACAGTTCGGATCTACGGAATTACCATCCAAGTGAACCGATGCAGCTAGGAGCTCTATCACTTATTATAGTACTCTGATAGCACTGGATCCTTTCTCAATGAGAGACGATATTCGGATCTATTTGAAAAGGTTCTTTGCAAGTTTGCAAGAAAAGTGACAGGCTAAGCATATTCCAAGAGAAATTTAGGACTGCGGACCCCACCTTTTAGCCAGCCGGGTTTCATGAAAGAAGACGAACTTTGTTTTGCAACTTATACCTGCTCGTACGGACAGAAAATTTGAGGACGAAAATACCCCTCCCTTTCGAAGACGAGCGCTGACGCTCCTCCAGCCGAGAGTTGTACGAACGGCTCAAAAGAGACGAAAGTTACGTGGCCCCACACCTATGTATTTATTATATCCACAACGTTCATCCATATTTTGCGATCATTTCGGAGCATTATTCAAGAAAAAAAAAAAATATCATATCCCAAGATCAACTGGACCACACCACAAAGAGCTGTAGGAAAATTGATTTTCACCGTAACATTTACTTTCCATCCTATCTATTCATGAGGTCACAAAGGCCTGGATGAAGAGGAAAAAAAGGTTTTCATAATGATTCAAAACTTTCGTAACCCGTAAAAGTGTTTCAATGGTAGATGTTCAATTCTACCTTTTATAGTGTGGTCCACTTGATAGTTAGATCTATCTTATTTTTCGTCCCAAGCCTTAATATGAGCTCTCCAAATAGATGGACGGTTTGGATATAACACAGACATCATGATGGGACCCACAAAAGCAACATAACAGAAAAAAAAAAAAAAAGATGGTCGTGGCACTGCGTGTCCGCTACGATAATAGCTACGGTTATAATCCGTAGCTAAAGTATCTCAAAAATTTTATATTTTTAAGGCAAACTCGCTGGACAGTTCTGAACTTTTTCGATAATATCGACAAATCGTCGATATATCGACACAATTATAGCTACGGTTATAATCCGTAGCTAAAGTATATCAAAAATTGTTATCTAAGACTAACGTCGATATATCGATTATATGTAGATAATATCGACAACTTATGTCGATTATATCGATGATATGTAGATAATATCGACAACTTATGTCGATAATATCGACGATATGTAGATAATATCGACGTTTGCATCTTTTGTAAAAAAAAAAAAAATTGTATTTTTTTATTTTATTTTTGTTTTCGTTTAGGTTATAGGTTTTGGTTTAGGTTATAGTTTTTGATTTAGGTTATAAGTTAACGGTTTAGGTTAAAGTTTAGGTTTAGGTTATAGGTTTTTGGATTTGAGAATGGGTTTGGATTTGGGTTTAGGTTTAGGTTATAGGTTTTTGGATTTGAGAATGGGTTTGGGTTTAGGTTATAGGTTTTGGTTTTGGTTATAGGTTTTGGTTTAGGTTATAGGTTATAGGTTTAGGTTATAGGTTTTAGGATTTGAGAATGGGCTCGGGTTTATGTTATTGGTTTTGGCTTTGGTTTAGGTTATAGGTTTTAGATTTTGGTTTTGGTTTAGGTTTAGGTTATAGGTTATAGGATTTAAGAATGGGTTCGGGTTTAGGTTATATGTTTTGGTTTTAGTTTAGGCTATAGGTTTTGATTTAGGTTATAGGTTAACGGTTTAGGTTAAGGTTTAAGTTTAGGTTTTAGGTTTTTGGATTTGAGAATGGGTTCGAGTTTACGTTATAGGTTTTGGTTTTAGTTTAGGTTATAGATTTTGGGATTTGAGAATGGGTTCGGATTTAGGTTATATGTTTTGGTTTTGGTTTTGGTTTAGGTTATAGGTTTTGGTTTAGGTTATAGGTTATAGGTTTTGGGATTTAAGAATGGGCTCAGGTTTAGGTTATAGGTTTTGGTTTAGGTTATAGGTTATAGGTTTAGGTTTTGGTTTAGGTTTAGGTTATAGGTTATAGGATTTGAGAATGGTTCAAGTTTAGGTTATAGGTTTTGGTTTTAGTTTAGGTTATAGGTTATATGTTTAGGTTAAGGTTTAGGTTTATGTTATAGGTATATGTTTTGATAATGTTTTCTCTTGGGTTTTCAAGTTTAGGTTTAGGTTAAGGAGTTGATATTAGGATTAGGTGTAGGTTTAGGTTTAGAGATTTAAGAATACATTTAGGTTTTGGGTTTAGGTTATAGGTTTAGGTTTAGGTTATAAGTGTTGGTTATATGTTAAGGTTTAAGGAACTGAGAATAGGTTAAGGTTTAGGTTTAGGAAATCGGGTTCGGGACTGTCACGCCCCAAACTCGGAAACCGGGCTCACAAAATTCCCGATCGCCGAATCCGGCGCCGACAGCCTCCGTAGAACCCCATTCTCGGCTCCTAGCTCCCATTCGCCAGGTTCCGATCCTGGGATGCTACGAGGAGGATTTTTTTTTTTAACATCAGTCTGATACGTAATAAGCATAACCAAAGGCATAACCCACAAACAACAACCAAGAACTCCATCACATTTTCACTATGATCAAAAACTCATGGTACATTGGAAGACTGCAGGCCGAACTCAAAGTCATACGCAGCAATATCCTCAAGCATCCGCCACTCCTGAATCATCATGTGCGCCACTAGGCCTCGTGGCTGACGGCTGAGGGCATCTGCCACCACGTTCGCCTTGCCCGGGTGGTACTGAAGGTCGAAATCATAGTCCTTCAGGAGCTCCATCCAGCACCTCTGTCTCATATTCAACTCAGACTGTGAGAAGAGGTACTTCAAGCTCTTGTGATCAGAGAAGAGCTCGAACCTAATCCCGTAAAGGTAGTGCCTCCACACTTTCAGTGCGAAGACAACGGCAGCCAGCTCCAGATCATGTGTAGGGTAGTTCAGCTCATGGACCTTGAGCTGACGAGACGCGAAGGCCACTGGTCTCCCGTGCTGCATCAGGACAACACCTAAACCGATGTGCGAGGCATCAGTGAATACAATGAAGCCGTCACTCCCAGATGGAAGAGTGAGGACAGGAGCGGACGTCAGACGGTCCTTCAACTCCTTAAATGCCCGCTCGCAGGCGTCACTCCAAATAAACTCTGCGCCCTTCCGAGTCAACCTGGTCAGCGGGACTGCAATACGAGAAAAACCCTCGATGAAACGTCGGTAATAGCCCGCCAAACCAAGGAAACTACGGATCTCTGTCGCAGTCGTGGGCTGGCCCCACTGACGCACTGCCTCGACCTTCGAGGGGTCCACTGCGACACCCTCCCTCGTCACCACGTGACCGAGGAACTTCACCTCCTCCTCCCAGAACTCGCACTTCTCCAGCTTCGCATACAGCTGGTGTGCACGGAGGGTCTGTAAAGTGATCTCCAAGTGCTGCTCATGCTCCTCACGGGTCCTCGAGTAGATCAGAATGTCGTCGATGAAGACTACAACAAACTGATCTAGATATGGGCGAAAAACCTCGTTCATCAGCTGCATGAAGACCGCTGGTGCATTGGTCAGTCCGAAGGACATGACCTGAAACTCAAAATGACCATAACGCGTCTTGAATGCCGTCTTCGGAATGTCCTCATCTCGGACCCGAATCTGATGATAACCGGAACGCAGGTCAATCTTCGAAAAGAACTGTGCACCCTGCAGCTGGTCGAACAAATCATCAATCCTAGGGAGCGGGTACTTGTTCTTGATCGTGACTTTGTTGAGCTCGCGATAATCAATGCAGAGCCTCAACGAGCCATCCTTCTTCTTCACGAAGAGTACCGGCGCTCCCCACGGCGAACTGCTCGGACGGATAAAACCCAACTCACGTAACTCGTCCAACTGCTTCTGCAGTTCCCGTAACTCCAACGGTGCCATACGATACGGGGCCTTCGAAATAGGCGCGGTACCGGGCACGAGATCGATCTGAAACTCGGTGAGTCAACGAGGCGGTAATCCCGGAATCTCCTGGAACACATCGGGAAAATCACAAACTATCGGTAAATGGTCGATGCAAACGGCGACAGGCTCCTCTATGGCGCAAGACATCAAACAAGACAACCGCTCTCCTCTGGCCTCTGCAACGAACTGGAACTGTGGCACGCCGGGTATACAAAACGTGACGGTCCTCGCGGCGCAGTCCAAAATGGCATAATACTCAGCGAGTCAATCCATGCCCAAGATAACGTCGAACTCGGATATCGGCAAAACAAACAAATCAGCAGGCAGGAAGGTATCCCCAACTAGAACGGGGCATGACGAGCAAAATCGTCCTAATGCTGCAGTCCTCCCCAAGGGAGTAGATACTGATAGGCTCTCACCAGCAGACTCCAACGGTAAGCCAGCCGATCGACAAAAGCTCTCAGCCACAAAAGAATGCGATGCACCAGAGTCAAACAATACACGTGCAATGCATGCAGAAACTGGCAATATACCCTCAACGACTCCTCCGGATGACTGCGGATCCTGCTGAGCCGCATAAAACCTAGCCTGAGCTGGCTGGGGAGGTGTCTGTCCCCTCTGAACGTGCTGCTGCTGCTGCTGAGGTCGCTGAGGCGGTCGAAACTGCTGCCTCTGCTGCTGCGGCCTCTGAGGCTGGTGCTGATGCTGATGCTGCTGCTGAGGTGGCCTCGGTGGTAGAGGCTGCTGTCGCTGCTGCTGTGGGGGTCTCTGCTGCTGCGGTGGAGGTCTCTACTGCTGTGGACCTCTCTGCTGCTGCTGGGGACTGGGACACTCCCATGAACGGTGTCCTGTCGCACCGCACCTGAAGCAAGTGCCGGTGAACTGCCTCTGAGGTGGTGGTGGAGGTGCTGATGGTGCTGATGGTGTACGGAAAGCTGGGCGACCAGTGCGCCTCTGCTGCTGTGGTCGACCCTGCTGGGAATGACTGGAAGAAGCCTGCCTCTTCCGGTCTCCCCTCTGACCACAATCAGACTGAGAACCGGCCCACTCAGTCTCATATATCTGAGCCTTTCGCACCACTGCCTGGAAGGTAGGAAGCTCATGCCCAATGACATGACCTCGAAGGCCGTAACGTAAGCCGTGCTCGAAACGGCGGGCCTTCCGCCCCTCATCATCAACCATATATGGTGCGAATCTCGACAGTGCCATGAAACGGGCCGCGTACTGTGCCACGGTCATGTCTCCCTGCACCAGAGTCTCGAACTCTAAGGCTCGCTGACGACGGATGTGGTCAGGGAAGTACTGCTCCTCGAATCGGTCCACAAAGTCCTCCCATGTCCAGACATGATCAGGTCCGGCGACACGGGCGACAGAGGTCCACCAATGCTCGGCCTCACCGTGGAAGAGAAATACTGCTAACCGGACGCGCTGCTCGGTCGTGCATAACATGGTATCGAATATCTTCTCCACATCGGAGCGCCATCTCTCGGCAGCGGTCGGATCTGGCTCGCCCTGGAAACGAGGGGGATCGTGCCGTCTAAACTCACGAAGTACAGCGCTCGCGCGCTCCTGCTCTGCCTGAGCTGGTGAAACAGCTGGGCGTCTACCCTGTCCCTGTAGTGCAGCTGTCACAGCCTGCAACATCTGCTGTAACTGAGAGGCACTCACAGTCACAGTCGGCTCCTCATCAGTCTCAGGTGGAGGAATGTCATCCTCATGGGAAGAAGCAGGAATCTCTGAGGGTGGAATAGGAGACGCAGGTGGTAGAGCTGGAGTCTCCGATGGTGAGGTAGAATCCTCAGGTGGTGGTGCGGGAGTCGATCGAGTAACAGGCGTCATACCCTACAGGAAAGAGCGAAAGCGCCTATCATCTTCCAGAACTCTCGAATGTACGCATGTTAATGGTCTGATTCGGAAGGTCGTGAAGCTATCCGAACATCAGAACTTAGCCATTCTTCACTCATAGCAAACATGTAATGTTGTTCTCGGTTATTCTCAAGTTATGCTCTGATACCAACTTCTGTCACGCCCCAAACTCGGAAACCGGGCTCACAAAATTCCCGATCGCCGAATCCGGCGCCGACAGCCTCCGTAGAACCCCATTCTCGGCTCCTAGCTCCCATCCGCCAGGTTCCGATCCTGGGATGCTACGAGGAGAATTTTTTTTTTAACATCAGTCTGATACGTAATAAGCATAACCAAAGGCATAACCCACAAACAACAACCAAGAACTCCATCACATTTCCACTATGATCAAAAACTTTACAAGTACAATGAGCATAAAGGGAAATACAATGGTAAATAACAGAAAACTCCAAAATGATCAGCAACGCGCTCCTGCCTCAACGCTGCTGCAGTCCAACGTCACCTGCACGCAACGGTCATGCATAAGCTTACAGAAAGCTTAGAGGGTGGTGAAAGTGTGTGCGCAAGGTAGTAATATGAATGCAATGTCAGAGTAATGCGGAATATGCAGATGGAACCAAAACGTCATGAGCCGTACCAAGGCTATGCAATGCAAGACATGAATGGTATCGGCCATCCCAAGGCCATGTAATGTGCAATGCAACTCAAGCATACAGATCCTCATCAATGTCCACATATCAGTACAGCTCAAAGTATGGAATATCACCGGGGTCTAGTACACTCTAAACCAGATTGCCACCACATCGCGCGCAATAAGGTAAGTGGAAGAGACCTCACTATCCGTCTGCCAAAATCGAGCGCGACTCGTCGATAGCGGACCCATTCCTCGAGCTGGTCAAACTCAGCCTAGCATTGCCCCCTACTCTCGGGCGGGTAGGGCCGCACCCCCTTCCAACCGACCACGACACAGTGGAGAGCGTAACCGTCTGGTAATCGGCACTCAACGCTCATCTACCCACTCGGTCTAGACGTTGGAGCAACCTCTTGGTACCATAAGGGTTTAGGGACTTTCACCCAGGGATATCTATAGTACCCCATGTAAGTCAAGATTTTCGGTATCCAATCCTGCCAATCACGATGCGTCTGTGGAGGCTACGGCCCTGATGTCGCTAGGGCGTACAATAACCATGTCACACAAATGCAGAATGCATGAATCACGCTATCCAGTCATGCAACCAATCCTGCGCATACCGTGCGCTCATGTAGGGCAACACCGCCTAACCGGAAGCCCATAAACAACCTGCCCGAAGGCAAATGCTATGATCAGTCAATCCTCATATCAAGCATACATATGATGCGTATGATCATGGGTCATGAAACTATACTAAACATGTTATAACGAAATGAATTATCTTATGATGCAGATGGGCCTGGACGGCCTATACAAGGCAAGTACGGCTAGTAATGGGCCCTAAGGAGAGTCGTAATGTGGACATCCAACCAACATTACACTCGCAATGTGGACGTCAAACCATCATTGCATTCTAGGTACAATCTTCTTAAACACCGTTACATAATCGGTATTGGGTTTACATATTGCAATGGACCTTAGGTTCCTCCCATTGGGCCTTACATATATATCAAATGGGCCACATCTCATGGGCCCTTTATTCGTCAGATGTGCCATATCTTATGGGCCTTTTATTCATCAGATGGGCCATATAAATGGGCCACACCAATGGGTCTTAAGTGCATTGCAATGGGTCAAAACCCGTGGGCCTTGGATTACATCAGTTGGACCTAATCATATGAGTCTAATATGTATCAAATGGGCCACACCAATTGGACCCCCAAATGTATATCCAATGGGCCTCAACCCAGAGGCCTTATATGACTCAAATGAGCCTAAATCCCTAGGCCCTAAACAATTCAAATGGGCCTAAACCATGAGCTTGCATGCATGTCAAAGTGGGCCTAAACCCTTAGGCCTTACATATATCAATTGGCCTACCTCCATGGGCTTTAAATTTCAACAAAAAGGGTCCAATTACATGGGCCTTGAAGTACATCAAATGGGCCTAGTCCCATGGACTTGCAACACGTTAAATGGGCCTAAGTACAAGTGAGCCCAAGCCCATAGGCTTTACGTGTCAAGTGGGCCCAAATTCTTAGGCCTTAAATGGATCAAATGGGCCCAGCCCATAAGCATTTTATAATTCAAATGGGCCTAACCCATAGCCCTTTTTTTTTTTTTTTTTTTACAGTCCAAAGGGGCTTAACCCATAGGTCTTATATGTTAAAGTGGATGGACGGTATAGATGCATTTCATGCATCATGGTGGGTCCCACTGTCCAGTGGACAGTGCGAATGGCGCACGTAAAATACACAGGGCCCCACCGTCCGCTGGATGGTGGAGGCATACATGCATCAGGTGGGTGCCACCGTCCACTGGACGGTGGACTTTACTATGCACCTCATTGTGGGTCCCATGTGGGGCCCACCCTGCAGTGTTTACTTGACATCTAATCCATTCAATAGGTCCCTCGAGCCTGGATGAAGGGACAATATAAATTTCAGCTTGATCCAATATTCAGTGGGCCCAAAAAGAATTTTAAATGATAAAATTCAATTCGCACTGTTTCACTTGGTGTGGGCCACCTGAGTGTTGGATCTGTTTCATTTTTGGAGGGGTCCCATCTGAGGATGGGACCCACCTCATGAACTGATTGGATGGCAAAGAGGCATTACGGTGGGGCCCACGGCTGAAGCCGTGGGTCCCTGCTGGGCGCCGCTGCCCGCCTACACGGCTGCACGGCTGCAGCGCTGGAACGTCAGGGAGGCAGGGGGGTAAGCCTCCTTCAAAAATGAGAAAAAATGGATTTTTGGATGGTTTTTCACGCATGGGGCCCACTAAAGTGGAATCCGCCCCGGCCATTGCGTTCAGTGGCTCGACGCCGTCCAAATGAGTCCAGAGTTTGGATTTTTTTGACGCTTGGAAAGTGAAATAAAACAAAATAATGATCTTGAATGGTGGTGATGCATTCATTGATGTTATGGCCCACCAGGTCTTCCAATCAGCCCCAAATTTCTACCCAACGGTTAAAACACCGTAGGTAAGAGGATGGACGGCTTAGATCGAACCTAAACATCAAGGTGGGGCCTGCACTAAGGGACCACCCAGAATCCTCTCCTTTTCTTTCTTTTTTTTTTTAATTTCTGTTGTGAACGTCCAGCGTCTGGACGGTTTTAAAAATATATATATTTTTTTTATTTTTAAGATGGAGGGCCCTGATGAAGTGGGCCCCACTGATGGGTGGCATGGGAGTAACAGCCAAGGTGGGCCCCACTTGAATAAAATATCTCAAGTGGGATCTACTCAAGTGGGCCACACCCTCCTATTGCAATAAAATACAATAAAATAAAATAAAATAAAATAAAATAAAAGAGAGAGAGAGAGAGATGGAGAGTGGGACACGGCTTGTGATGGAGGGACCCCGTCACTATGGGCCCTCCCTTGCAATGAAACATACAATAAATGGATCCTTTTGATCATGGGACCATCAAAATTGTAAATCAACGGTGGAGATCCATTCTCCACCGTTATGGACGGTCTAGATGACCTTTTTGCAATGAAATAACCATCATGATGGGGTCCATGGAGAATGGCCCCATCATGGAACGATCATGATGATCCAAGTGGTCCATCGGCCACATTTAAAGGTCCCAAGTGAGATCCACACCATGGATCGGTGGGCCTCACTTGGTCCACCATAAAATCAAGAAAATCTACCCTATAGAAGCACCCACCGTCCGATCTTCTCGCTCCTAGGGGTTCCTTGGCACCTTGTCTTCAACTTCAATGGCTAAGATGAAGAATGGAGGGTTGAGATGGGAGATTTTGGGGTAGGAAGGTGGGCCACTTGGAGCTTAAAGGGACTTGAGAAATTCCATACGTATGGAGCCCTTGCAATTTTTGTTGTTTGGAAATTTTAGAATGAGAAAGAGAGAAAGAGAGAGAGTGATGTAAAGGGAGAGAGAGAGAGTGATGGATGGATGGGTGAGTGATGGTTGTGTAAGAAAAGTATGGGTTAGGAAGACTTTTGTGGCTTTTTGTGTAAGAAAGGTATGGGTTGAGAAGACTTTGTTGGCTTTTGTGTAAGAGAGGTATGGGTTTGGGAGACTTTTATGGTTGCTTGGGAAAATGGGTGAGAGTGATGTGTACTTGACATGTGATGGGTTGATGGGTGATTGATTGATGGGATTGATGTGATTGATGTGACACATCGTTGAGATTCCCTTGATTTTCGCAACGCGCGACGTTTTCTCGCACCGAACGTTGGCCCATAACTCTTGATCAGGGTATCGCCTTGGCGCACGAGTCGCGGTATCGGAACCGCAACGACGGCGCGGTCGCTATGGTATAGGTCTCGAGTTGAGTCGACTCGGGTTGTCGGCACATGAATCCGGGTCGCGCGTCGATATCCGTTAAGGGTCGAAAGTTGCCGGAATTCGACCGGTAAGACCGCGGAAGTCTACGGAAAGGTACGGACCAAGATACGGGTCTTACAGGGACCAGGTTTAGGTTTGGGTTTTCAAGTTTAGGTTTAGGTTAAAGAGTTGATATTAGGATTAGGTGTAGGTTTTGGTTTAGGGATTTGAGAATACATTTAGGTTATAGGTTTAAGTTTAGGTTATAGGTGTTGGTTATATGTTAAGGTTTAGGGAACTGAGAATAAGTTAAGGTTTAGGTTTAGGAAATCGGGTTCGGGACCGGGTTTAGGTTTAGGTTTTCAAGTTTAGGTTTAGGTTAAGGAGTTGATATTAGGATTAGGTGTAGGTTTAGGTATAGGGATTTGAGAATAAATTTAGGTTTTAGGTTTAGGTTTTAGGTTTAGGTTTAGGTTATAAGTGTCGGTTATATGTTAAGGTTTAGGAAACTGAGAATAGGTTGAGGATTAGGTTTAGAAAATCGGGTTCAGGACTGAGTTTAGGTTTGGGTTTTCAAGTTTAGGTTTAGGTTAAGGAGTTGATATTAGGATTAGGTGTAGGTTTAGATTTAGGAATTTGAGAATACATTTAGGTTTTAGGTTATAAGTGTAGGTTATAAGTTAGGTTATAGGTTAAGGTTTAGGGAATTGAGAATAGGTTAAGGTTTAGGTTTAGGGATTTGAGAATACATTTAGGTTTTAGGTTACAAGTGTACGATATAGGTTTTGGTTTAAGTTAGATTATACGTTAAGGTTTAGGGAATTGAGAATAAGTTAAGGTTTAGGTTTAGGGATATGAGAATACATTTAGGTTTTAGGTTACAAGTGTACGATATAGGTTTTGGTTTAAGTTAGATTACAGGTTAAGGTTTAGGGAATTGAGAATAAGTTAAGGCTTAGGTTTAGGGAATTGAGAATACATTTAGCCCTAAAAGGGTTTCAATGGTAGACGTTCAATTCCCCACTACCTTTTACAGTATGGTCCACTTGATAGTTAGATCTATCTTATTTTTCGTCTCAAGCCTTAATATGAGCTCGTAAAATATATTGACGGTTTGGATATAACACATACATCATGATGAGATCCACAAAAGCAAAAAAAAAAAATAATTCAGTTTGCCCCGCTCAATTTCTAGTTTGCCCCACTCAATTTTCAGTTTGCCCCGCTCAATTGAGCGAGACAAACTAGAAGTTGAGCGGGGCAAACTGAATTTTTTTTATATTTCTTTTGTGGGTCCCATCATGATGTATGTGTTATATTCAAACCGTCCATATATGAGCGGGGCAAACTAAAAATTAAGCGGGGCAAATTAGAAATTGAGAGGGGCAAACTAAAAATTGAGCGGGTGTCACGCCCCAAACTCGGAAACCGGGCTCACAAAATTTTCGATCACCGAATCCGGTGCCGACAGCCTCCTTAGAACCCCATTCTCGGCTCCTAACACCCATTCGCCAGGTTCCGATCCTGAGATGCTACAAGGAGGATTTTCAACGTCAGTTTGATTCGTAATAAGCATAACCAAAGGCATAACCCACAAACAACAACCAGGAACTCCATTACATTTTCACTATGATCAAAAACTTTACAAGTACAATGAGCATAAAGAGAAATACAATGGTAAGGAACAAAAATTCTAAAAATGATATGCACGTGCTCTTGCCTCAGCGCTGCTGTGCCCCAACGTCACCTGCACGCAATGGTAGTGCATAAGCTTATAGAAAGCTTAGAGGGTGGTGAAAGTGTGTGCGCAAGGTAGTAATATGATCATGCAATATCAGAGTAATGCGAAATATGCAGATGGATCCATGAAAACCATAAGCCATACTAAGGCTATGTGATGCAAAGATGAAGGATGTCGGCCATACCAAAACTATGCGATGCAAGATGCAAGTCAAGCATACAATCCTCATCTAAGTCCACATATCAATACCGCTCAAATCTGGGATATCACCGGGGTCTAGTACACTCTAAACCAGATCGCTGCCTCATCGCGCGCAATAAGGTAAGTGGAAGAGACCTCACTATCCGTCTGCCAATATCGGGCACGACTCATCGATAGCGGATCCATTCCTCGAGCTGGTCAAACTCAGCCTAGCATTGCCCCCTACAATCAGGCGAATAAGGTCGCACCTCCTTCCAACCGACCACGACACAGTGGAGAGCGTAACCGTCTGGTAATCGGCACTCAACGCTCATCTACCCATTCGGTCTAGACGTTGGAGCAACCTCTTGATACCAAAAGGGTTTAGGGACTTTCACCCAGGGATATCTATAGCACCCCATGTAGAATAAGATTTTCGGTATCCAATCTTGCCAACCACGATACGCCTGTGGAGGCTACGGCCCCGATGTCACTAGGGCGTACAATCACCATGTCACACAAATACAAAATGCATGAATCACCCTATCCAGTCATGCAATAAATTCTGCACATATCGTGCGCTCATGTAGGGCAACACCGCCTAACCGGGAGCCCATAATCAACCTGCCTGAAGGCTTATGCTATGATCAGTCAAGTCTCATATCAAGCACACATATGATGCGTATGATCATGAGTCATGGAACTATACTAAACATGATATAATGAAATGAACTATTCTTACAATGCAGATGGGCCTAGACAGCCTATACACAATAAGTACGGGCCTAATAATGGGCCCTAAGAAGAGTCGTAACGTGGACATCCAACCAACATTACACTCGCAATGTGGACGTCAAACCAACATTGCTCCTAAGGCATAGTCTATAAAGAAAATCCTTATATAAATCAGGTTGGGATCACACATTACAATGGATCGTAGGTACATCCAATTGGGCCTTTATTACATCAAATGGGCTACATTAGTGGGCCTTACGTTTATCAAATGGGCCGCATTACTGGGCTTCACCAATGGGCCTTAGGTACATTGCAATGGGTCACAATCCATGGGCCTCAGAGTATATCAAAATGGGCCTAATCACATGGGCCCTATGTGTTTTGAATAGGCCTAAACCCATAAGATTTTTACGATAAATGGGCCTAATCTCATGGGCCTTGTACATACTAAGTGGGCTTAATCCTATAGGCCTTTATATAAATCAAATGAGCCTAAATCCATAGGCCTTTTTCAAATCAAATGGGCCTAACCCATAGGCCTTAAATAAATCAAATGGGCCTAACCCATAGGCCTTTTGTAAATCTGTAACACCCCGAATTTTTGTCAACCTAAGGTTAGACGTCCTTAGGCAATGGGTCGACTAAAACACCTGGGAAATCGCTCAGAACCCAATT
Organism: Magnolia kwangsiensis; assembly: GCA_037074715.1. Lineage (NCBI taxonomy): Eukaryota > Viridiplantae > Streptophyta > Magnoliopsida > Magnoliales > Magnoliaceae > Magnolia > Magnolia kwangsiensis. Next base: position 87,579,562 of record CM073571.1, on the reverse strand, counting down.
TCATAGCCAAAGAAATCACTTAGGATTAATTCCTTTAGAAACTAAGCATAAGTTAGCTAACGCTACGCTGGAGTAGCTGTGAAATTGTCCCTGATCGCTTTAAATACGTCTACAAGACCCAAACTTTATAAAATCAATGGTACTATAATACACTAAAACCTCGGATCAAACTCTAAACCGGTTTGCTCTCAGGAACTCTTTGAAACTTTGTATTGGATTTAGACCGCGAGTCGAAAGTCCGATATCTACCATCTTAGGCCATTATGACCGCTTGGCTGGACTTGACAATCATTTCAAAAATCAAGTCCAACCGACATTCAGAGGCTATTTCATTGAGCCTGGAGTGAAGAGAGTGAGAATAGGGTTAGATTTGGAATTTAAAATTCAAATCTGGCACACGACTTGGCGCGTCAGTATTAAGCGTTCTAACCATCAGAATTCAGCCAAATTACACCCTCGGATCAGGAAAAATTTTTATTTCATATCACGAGACTTGTAGACCTGATCTAGGTGCGATGACCGCTGAATTAAAACTGGACCGCCACGTGCGATCTGGGAACTCTACCGGTCTGAAAACTTGATGTGTGCTAGATCCAGTATGCATGAGCTTAAGTCCGACCGCGTTCGGTCGGGGGACATCCACAAATGCTCTTTTGGATCGAAACAGCTCCGTTTTGGTTATAACTTACGTGTACTTTGTTCCCAAGCCTAATTTGGGAAGATTTGAGCTTATAAAAGGGCTTTAAACCCTCTCATATCTCTCTCATCCGAATTTGCTAAGAACCCTAGATTAGGAGAGAGAGAAAGTGAGAGATTTTGAGAGAGGGTGGGAGAGATTTTCCTGCCACCTGCTGCTGCTGCTGCACGTGCTTAGGCGATGCACTCCAATCACTTTTTCGGTGATTCCAACGCATTTCTAGGTAAGGAAAACCCTAACCATTTGCTGATTTAGCATTCCGTAAATTTCATTAGCGGTGTAGCTTATAGATCTTGTGTATTAGGTTTCCGGTTCACTGTAGACGAAGCATATACGCTCCGTTCGAATCGGTTCACCTCTAAGGAAAAGGTGCGAATTTTAGACGCTTTGATTGACTGTTTTCAACACTTTCAATATCGTTTAATAGTAGATTATCGACGGCAATGCCGTTTGACATGTACAACATACTGTCCGTTTCCTGTTTCACAAGCAGACGAAAAATATGAGATTTAGGGCATTTTAGTCATTTGTAGGAAATACTGTTTCATCCATATTTTGCTGATATGATTGACATGGCTTCTTGTCGCATTAGGACATTAGGAATGCGTGCATAATCAGTTTGGCGAAGAGATTCGCCCAAATGCGCACTTTGAGTCGACATACTATATGTAGACTTAAGTGTGTAGACTAAGTGTTTGTATAAATGTTTGTATTAGTATGTATTGAATTAAATGGTGTTATGAACTAGTTTGAGATTGAATTCTCAATTAATATGCTGATGTAAATGATTTCCTACATGTTAGCTATATGCATGATTTCATTATATGTATGAAATGTATGTGTTAGATGATTTACTTAAGCTGTATGTTATGACATGTGTTAACATGCTCATATTGTTATATTTCATTTCCATTACTCTGATATGATTGATGAAGTGGATTCACAAATGATTGGGGCTATACTTAGTCCAGACAGTCGGTAACCGAATCAATTCGTGGTTGGCTTATCTTTGCCACGAACGACGCGTCGATGAACGCGAGTCGTGTTTTGGAGTTGGCGGCAGTGGTTAGGCCACGCGAGGTGTGTTATGCACTTCATGTCGTTCGACTTGAGATGCGCTCGTGCTAATCGAGCCCGTCAAGTAACCCGACTGGCCATTGTATATTCACCATGTATGTGTCATAACTGCTTAAACCTAGGGTACTGAACTTACCATTGAAAACCCTGTCAACCATGGTACCTTGATCCACAAAGACTCATGAGCTGGGCATGGCGGTATGGGACACCGTGGTCGAGCTGTCGGCCTACGCTGGGGCCACAAACCTCCCCGTAGTGACCAGTGAGCATCTATGACTCGTGAGCAGATTATGGTGGTATGCGACACTATATTCTTGTTGTCGGCCTACATTGATAAGGTAATGGGAGAGCGGTGCAATGAGTGCGAGCAACAGCCCTGACAGCCTTTTATAGTGACCTCGAGCGTATTCTAAGTCTACGGGAGGCGATGACCCTTCCGTGGCGACAAGAGTACAAGTAGGCCTGTATTGATAAGGTGATGGGGGAGCGGTGCAACTAGTGCGAGCAACAGCCCTGGCAGCCCATGCAGCGACTTACAAAATATACATCGTATGAGATTACTAGGAGTGACGACCCTAGACAGGATCTGTGTTGGGATTGATATAAGGAAAGTACCTTAGTTTCCCAATCTTGCTGTATGAATGGACTAATAATAACTCGGTAATCATATCACCATCACATTACATGTGCTTGGAAGATGTGGAGCACTGAGCGGTACGCAAGCATGCCGCGGACGAAGATGGTGCCGTATGAGGGAGATCGTCGGTGAGGGCATCCATCATGTCACGTCATATTGCATTAATAACAGTATTAGGAATGGTTGATTCATTGCTTTACTATTATCGCATGATTGATTTGAGAACATGCTAATCTTTGCTCTATTATTCCACTAAGTTAGCTACTCACTCCCACGTTACGGGATGGTATTTTCGGACACCCACCAGACCCTATTTTGGTTGCAGATGATGGAGCTGCTTGAGAAGCGGAGCTGGACTTGATGATGATGAGGAGGATCCCTCCTTTATGCGTGTTCTGATTGATGGGATTACAGGGAGGTTGATTTGTTGCCTTGACACTTGTCATTTTATATTTTTAGAGCACTCATGTATATTCTTTTTGTTTACTTTTGGAGCATACATGTATGTATATAACCTGATAACATGTTCACACTCTGGAGACATACAACAGTTTATATATGTTATAAATATTATCACAGTCTTCCGCTTATAAATATAACTGTCTCTAGAGTATGATATGTTATTTTGGCTTAATCCCACTCATGTTTAATACATTAACTCAAACAACATTCAATCATACACATTTATGTTGCATAAGTGATGTTCTGGAACTTAGGAGTTGAGTTTTTACTCGACCCCCGATTTTCGGGATGTTACAAAATCAGATGGGCCTAACTCATAGCCCTTTTACAAATCAAGTGGGCCTAACCCATAGGCCTTAGATTACATCAAATGGACTATGCCAATTGGGCCCCATATTTCCATCAAATGGGCCTCAACCCATGGGCCCAGAGGCCCACTAAAATATTTATTTTCTGTCCAACAAGGCAAGGGCCCACAGTAATATTTAATTGTCATCCAACGTGTGAGCCAGGGGAAGGCCCACTGCAATATTTATTTGTAGTACAGCCAGGGGAGGGGGGTGGCGTGATCAACACGTGCGCAAGGTGGGCTCCACCGTCTGCTGGACGGTGGAGGTAAAACACAAATATCATGGGGGGTGTCACCGTCCACGGACGGTGGACGATGTGAATAAAATACATACATTACTGTGGGTCCCACAAACGTGACCCACCATAATGTTTCAATGCCATCCGAGCTGTTCATAAGGTCACTCAGACCTGGATGAAGGGAAAAATATAAATTTCAGCTTGATCCAAAACTTCTGTGGGCCCCAAAAAGATTTCAATGGTAGATATTCAATTCCACTGTTTCCTGTGGTGTGGGCCACCTGAGTTCTAGATCGAGCTGAAATTTGGAGGGGGCCCACCTGAGGAGGGGACCCACCTCATGAATGGTGTGGATCTAACATATACATCATGGTGGGGCCTCGCTGACTGCCCGCCCGCCCCAATCGCTGCACGCAGCAACGTGCAGCTGCGGCTCGTGTCAGAGGCAGAGGCAGCGCCTCTTGCAAAAATTGAGAAAAACCCAATTTTTTTGCGGTTTTTCGCACGTGGGGCCGGCTTTACAAAAATTCACCCCGGCCATTGGCTTCCTTGGCCCGAAACGAATCTAACGAGTCTAATGTAGAGTAGTTTTTGTGTTTAAATTTTTTTTTTTTTTTTTTTAAAAAGGTATTTGAATGGTAGAGGAGTAAATCTCCAATGCTATGGCCCACCCGACCTTCCAACCAGCCCCATCACTCGGCTCAACGCCTAAAACGAGATGGGTAAGGGGTTGGACGGCTTGGATTTCATACTTACATCAAGGTGGGGCCTACATAAGGGGACCACCCCAAAAGCTTCTTTCTTTCTCTATTTTTTTTTTCTTTCTTACAGGGACGTCCAGCGTCCTAGACGCTGGACCGGTTTGACTTTTAAAAAATTACATTATGGTAGGCCCTGTTGAAGTGGGCCACCACAGATGAATGTTGTGGGTACAGCATGTAAGGTGTGCCCCACTTGAGGAACACTTGGAACAAATAAATACCTCAAGGTGGGGTCCATTCAAGTGGGCCACACAACCCTATTACATAAAATAAAATAAAAAGAAATAAAAAGAGAGAGAGAGAGATAGAGGGTTGGACACGCTTGATGGAGGGACCCCGATACTATGGGCCCTCCCTTGCAATGAATCATACAATCAAGTGGATCCTTTAACACATGGGACCATCAAAATTTAGAATCAACGGTGGGGATCCTTTTCCCACCAATATGGACGGTCTAGATGACCTTTTCTAAGAAATAAACATCATGATGGGGTCCATGGAGAATGGCCCCATCATGGAATGATCATGATGATCCAGTGGGCCATTGGCCACATCTTAGGGTCCCAAATGAGATCCAAACCATTGATCGGTTGGCCTCACTTGGCCCATCTCAAAAATAGAAAAAACTACTATGATCATGCACCCACCGTCCGATCGTCTTGCTCCTAGGGGTTCCTTAGCACCTTTGCTTCAACTTCAATGGATGAGATGAGGAATGGATGGTTAGGATGGAAGATGATGGGGTAGGAAAGTGGGCCACTTGGAGCTTTAGAAGGAGAGGGAGAATTCCATACATGGGATCTCTTTTTTCTTGGAGATTTAAAATGAGAAAGAGAGAAAGAGAGAGAGTTGTAAAGGGAGAGAGAGAGGGTGATGGATGGATGTGGTGAGTGATGGTTGTGTAAGAAGACCTTGACTTTTGTGACCATTTGTGTAAGAGAGGTATGGGAGGTGTAAGAAATCCTTGACTTTTGAGGCTTTTTGTGTAAGAGAGGTATAGGCTTTGTAAGGAAAGCTTGACTTTTGTGGTTGCTTGGAAATGGGTGAAAGGTGATGTGTACTTGACATGTGATGGATTGATTGATTGATGGATTGATGGGATTGATGTGAACATCGTAGAGATTCTCTTGAGTTTCGCAACGCGCGACGTTTCCTTGCACCGAACGTCGGCTTACAACTCTTGACCAGGGTATCGCCTCGGTGCGCAAATCGCGGCATCAGAACCGCAGCGATGACGCGTTCGCTATGGTATGGGTCTCGGGTTGAGTCGACTCGGGTTGACGGCGTATGAATCAGGGTCGCGCGTGACTATCGATTAAGGGTCGAAGGCTGCTGAAATTCGACCGGTAAGACCGCGAAAGTCTACGGAAAGGTACGGACTAAGATACGGGTCTTACAGCGAGACAAACTGAAAATTGAACGAGGCAAATATGAAATTGACCCCACTGTCAAAATCTAGTTTGTCCACTTTTTATCCAGCTATTTTTATGAAAGAATACAAACTTACTTTTGCAACTTAGACCTCCACGTGCGGAGACCCAATTCCAGGATGAAAATATCCCTCTTTTTCACTGTTGTCCACTTTTCCTCTCCCTTTTCACTATTTGATTTTTATATTCCTTTTCAGGATAAGGTTTAGGTTTAGGTTTTGGTTTTTAAGTTTAGGTTTAGGTTTATGTTAGGGAGTTAAGATTAGGATTAGGTGTATGTTTCGCTTTAGAAAATTGAGTTTAGGTTATAGGTTTAGGGAAATGTTAGGTTTAGGTTATATGTCTTGGGATTTGGGAATAGTTTTAGGTTATAACTATAGGTTTAGGTTAGGTTATAGGTTAAGGTTTAGGGATAAGTTATAGGTTTTGAGATTTGAGAATGGGTTCGGGTTTAAGTTATAGGTTTTGGTTTTGGTTTAGGTTATAAGTTATAGGTTTAGGATAATGTTTATGTTTAAGTTTATGTTATAGGTTTTGGGATTTTAGAATGGGTTCAAGTTTAGGTTATAGGTTTTGGTTTTGGTTTTGGTTATATGTTTTTGGATTTGAGAATGAGTTATGGTTTAGGTTTAGGAAATCAGATTCAGGTTCGGGATTGGGTTTAAATTTGGGTTTTTAAGTTTAGGTTTAGGTTTAGGTTAGGGAGTTGAGATTAAGATTAGGTGTAGGTTTCGCTTTAGGGAATTGAGTTTAGGTTATAGGTTTTGGGAAAGGTTAGGTTTAGGTTATATGTTTTGGGATTTGGGAATAGTTTTATGTTATAAGTATAGGTTTAGGTTAGGTTATAGGTTAAGGTTTAAGGATAGGTTATAGGTTTTGGGATTTGAGAATGGGTTTGGGTTTAGGTTATAGGTTTAGGTTTAGGTTTTGGTTTAAGTTATACGTTATAGGTTTTGGGATTTGAGAATGGGTTCGGGTTTAGGTTATAAGTTTTGGTATTGGTTTAGGTTATAGGTTTTGGTTAAGGTTATAGGTTTTAGGTTTAGGTTTAGGTTAAGGTTAGGTTTAGGTTATAGGTTTTGAGATTTGATAATGGATTCGGGTTTAGGTTATAGGTTTTGGTTTTGATTTATATTATAGGTTATAGGTTTATGATAAGGTTTATGTTTAGGTTTAGGTTATAGGTTTTGGGTTTTGAGAATGGGTTCGGGTTTAGGTCAGAGGTTTTGGTTTTGTTTTAGGTTATAGGTTTTGGGATTTGGGAATGGGTTCGGGTTTAGGTTATGAGTTTTGGTTTTGGTTTTAGTTTAGGTTTTGGTTAAGGTTATAGGTTATAGGTTTAGGTTTAGGTTTAGGTTAGGTTTAGGTTATAGGTTTTGGGATTTGAGAATAGTTTTAGGTTATAAGTATAGGTTTAGGTTAGGTTATAGGTTAACGTTTAGGGATAGGTTATAGGTTTTGGGATTTGAGAATGGGTTCGGGTTTAGGTTATAGGTTTAAGTTTTGATTTAAGTTATATGTTATAGGTTTTAGGATTTGGGAATGGGTTCGGGTTTAGGTTATAGGTATAGGTTTTGGTATTTGGGAATGAGTGGGTCAATCATGAAATTGAGCAGGGCAAACATGAAATTGAGCAGGGCAGACTAGAAAATGAGTAGAGGAAATTTGAATTTTGAGAGGGAGAAACTTGAAATGATGGATTTAAATGATGGATATCCAATCACTATTGTTTTCCTGTTGCATGGTACATCTAAGATTTATATCCCTCTTATTTTTAGGATGAAGCCCTGAAATGATCTTTACAAATCAATGAATGGAATGGATGAAACACATACATCATAGTGGGCCCCACAGAGCACTAACCACTAGCCACGGGGCTGGTGTCAAGGGGAGTAGCCAATCCATTTCCTATACTACATACATTCAATGTGGGCCCAACTGATGCGTGATTTCTTCTCTGGACTGACCATTTTTGGAAGAAGACAAAATGCTGATAAGGGGGGGCCCACAAAATGAGTTTTTTTCATCTTTCTTGTGGAACCAGAGGGTGGAAAGGGGGTGAAAGCAACGTGAAAGCAGTAGTGGAAGGGAGATGAAAATCAAGCAGTGAAAAGGGAGAGAAAAAGTGGACAACAGTGAAAAAGAGGGGTATTTTCGTCCTGGAATTGGGTCTCCACACGTGAGATCTAAGTTGCAAAAGTAATTTTATATTCTTTCATAAAAACGGCTGGATAAAAAGTGGGCAAACTATATGTTGACAGTGGGGTCAATTTCATGTTTACCCAGCTCAATTTTTAGTTTGTCCCGCTCAATTTTCAGTTTGCCCCGCTCAATATCTAGTTTACCCCACTCAATTTCCAGTTTACCCCACTCAATTTCCAGTTTGCCCCGCTCATATATGGATGGTTTGGATATAACACATACATCATGATGGGACCCACAAAAGCAACATAGCAAAAAAAGAAAAATTCAGTTTGCCCCGCAATTGAGCGGGGCAAACTAGCAATTGAGCGGGGTAAACTGATTTATTTATTTTTTTTTGCTATGTTGCTTTTGTGGGTCCCATCATGATGTATGTGTTATATCCAAACCGTCTATATATTTTACGAGCTCATATTAAGGCTTGAGACGAAAAATAAGATAGATATAACTATCAAGTGGACCACACTGTAAAAGGCAGTGGGGAATTGAACGTCTACCATTGAAACCCTTTCAGGGGTTACAGAAGTTTTGGATCATTACGAAATTTATTTTTCCTCTTGATCCAGGTCTTTTTGACCCTATGAATGAACTTAGACGGAGAGGATTTCTGACAAACATCACAGTGGGCCCCCTAAAGGTTTCTAATGGTTGGCGCTCATTTAACACTATTTCCTGTAATGTGGTATACTTGAGATTTGGATATATCTCATTTTTGGTCTCATACCATAAAATGATCTGGAAAAATATATGGACGGCATGGATGAAAAGCACACATCAAGGTGGGGCCCACATAGCCATTGGCTGGTGGCAGGCGGATATCCAGTCCGTTTCCTACAGTACGACCATGATGTCACATACTACCATGCTCGGCTCATGAGTCTTAGCAGATCGAAGTACCAAGGTTAAACGAGTTTTCAACGGTAAGTGGTACCTTAGATTCAAGCAATTACGTCCATACATGGTAAACATACAATGGGCAGATCGGGTTGCTTGACAAGCTCGATTGGTATGAGCGTACATTAAATTGGTCAACATAGAGCATGTAAGCACTCCGCGTCGCCCAGCCACTGCCGACAATCTCCATACGACTCGGATTCCTCGAACATATCTGTAGTGGCGAAATTAACTTAGCCACTCGATCGGGAGTTGTTACCGATAGCCTGGACTATGTAGCAATCCCAAACATACTTAAACATAACAGGAAAACATATGTGATAGGTATATAAGCAATAAACAATTAATTCAAACAAGAGAACCACTTGAGCATTTTTATGAAGTATAAATAAACATGCTTTCACACCTATACATTTCATACATAAATCACATTAAATAATCTAAGTTACATGAATGGATTTATACAGATACCTAAGGTAGTTGAGAATCTTATCTCAATACCTATATAAAATACAATTTACCAAATATTTACACATTCAGACATTCCTACAAACACTTAGACTAAAAAATTCAACATACATGACGTATGCTGGTCATAATATATATTAGGACAAATCCTTTCACCAAGGAGTTATCACATATATAACAATCATATATCCACAACGGATAATCATGGCAAGCACGAATCCAAATTCCATACCCATTCAAACGTTTTTACAAACACTTATACTACACACTTCAACATACATGACGTATGTTGGTCATAACATGTATTAGGAAAAATCCTTTCATCAAGGGGTTTCACCTATACAATAATCATATATCCACGACGAATAATCATGGCAAGAACGAGTCCAAATTCCACACTCATTTAAATATTTCAACAAATACTTAGACTACACACTTCAACATACATGACGTATGTTGGTCATAACATTTATTAGGGCAAATCCTTTCACCAAGGAGTTGTCACCTATACAACAATCATATATCCATGACGGATAATCATGGCATGCACGATTTCAAATTCCATACCCATTCAAACATTTCAACAAACATATGAATTACACTATATTCAACATAGTTCATATATATCTGTAAAGCGAGGGAAACATCGTATCTAGCATGAGAAATGACAACCGACATTGACAGCCTTGAGAACCATAACCTAAATATTTTTATTCCGCACCTTTCACAGGTAAACTCATAACGGATTCAGTTTGAACACTCTTACCTTGTAAACTAGATTTTGGATACCTAATCAACAAAACGGGTTAGCTATTTCACCGATTTACATATTTGGATTCCTAAAACAGGCTAAGGTTAGGGTTTTTTTTACCTATGAACGGATTTAGAATCTCTGGTATAGTGACACGAAAGCGGTAGTTATGTACGTGGAGTAGTGAGATCGAATCCTAGGAACTATCTCACACTCGCTCTCTCACTTCTCCACTTTCTCCTTCACTTTCTCTATTTTCTCCCTTGGGTTTAGAATTCATATGAAATGAGAGAGGGGTGGGTAAAGGCCCTTATATAGGCCCAAAATTGATGGAAATTGTCACGCCCCAAATCTGAAAATCGGATTCACATGAATCCCGATTGCCGAATCCGGTGCCGACAGCCTCCGTAGTGCCCCATTCTCGGCTCCTGACAATCAAATGCCAGATTCTGATCCTGGGATCCTACAAGGAGGATTTTCAGAGTAAATTTTTTTTTTATAATGGAGCATAACCATAAGCATGACGAAGTCACAAAACAACATCACCACATATCCACTATATCAAAATCTTAAGTACAATGCGGAAAGGGAAATACAAGGTGATCAAAAGCTCCAAAAGGTCCTGATATGCACTCATGTCTCAGCGCTGCTGCTGTCCAACGCTACCTGCACGCAACTATCATGGGTGGTGTAAGTGTGTACGGAGGGCAAACGCCGAGTGTACAAGATCAGGTAATGCGGAAGTATGCGGTAAGTCCATGAATATATCAAGGCTATGTAATGCAAGGCATGATGCGAGATATGAATGTCATCGGCCACACCGATGCAATGCAAGGCCTACATAGCCGAATGTCATATGTGAAATGCAATCCAATCAAGTCGGTACTCGTCAAGTACATATATCAGTATAGTTCCTCTCTGAATATCACCGGGGTCTAATACACCTCGTAGTGACTGCCACCTCCCTAGCTGCACAGTCAAGCAAGTGGAATAGACCTCACTATCCGCCTGGCCAGTAGTCTGCCAATACCTACCCGGCTCGTCGATAGCGGACTCATTTGCGAGCTGGTCAGACTCAGCCTAGCTTATAGCCCCCTCACTCAGGCGGATAAGGCCACACCCCCTTCCAACCGACCACGACACAGTGGGAGACGCGGCCTACTGGTATTCGGTACTCGGGCGCTCGTGTATCCACTCGGTCTAGACATTGGAGCATCTCCTGGTACCAAAAAGGTTCTGGGACTTTCACCCAAGAACATCCTAAGTACCCACAGTGCTAGAATAAGTATTTCCGGTATCCAATATGGTCATCCACGATGTACCTGTGGAGCCACGGCCCTGATGTCACTAGGGCGTGTATTGATCAAATCACACATATGCGAGATGCATGAATCATGCCATCAAATCATGCGGAAATCCAGTGCGTACTGCGCGATCATGTGGAGCACTCCGTCTCATAACGAGTCCCATAGATGGTCTACCAAATGGCATATGCTATGATCAGTCGCTACTCAAACCAAGCATACATATGATGCATATGAGCATGAGTCATGAGATTATACTAAGCATGTTATAAGGTGATGGATAACAACGAGTATATGCCTATCAATGGGCCCTAAGGGAAGTTACAATGCGGACATTTAACCAACATTGTACATACAATATGGACGTCAAACCAACATCGTTCCCTAGGTACGGCCCGCCATATATATCATTACATGAACATGGGAAGTCACACATTGCAATGGACCCTAAGGTCATTCCGTTGGGCCTCGACCCATGGGCCTTAGATACATCAAATGGGCTGCGTTAATGGGCCTCACCAATGAGCCTTATGTACATTGCAATGGTCCATGAACCATGGGTCTTGGAGTACATCAAAGTGGCCTCACAACTTGGGCCTTAAATATGTCAGATGGGCCTACATACACGAGCTTTAAATATATCAAATGGGCCACTCCATTGCGCCCCATGCACATCAAATGGACTTGAACCCATGGGCTCTTTATGTATCAAATGGGCTTAGTCCCCTGGATTTTGCATATGTCAAATGGGCTTAGTCCCATAGGCTTTAGATATGTATCAAAGTAGGCCTCAATGAATGGCCATAATTAAGTAAATTGTGGGCCCTAGACACACACCAAGGTGGGCCCATTTGAAATATAGATCTGCCTCATTTTTATTTTTTTATTATTATTATTTTTTTGTCCATGTCATGAAATGATTTTTATCAAATAAATGAATGGTTTGGGTGCATCATATGCACCATGGTGGATAGAGTGGATGGGACCATAAATCATGGTGGGTCCCACTGTCCAAACGGTGGACAGTGTGGATAGTCACATACATCACAGTGGGCATCCACACCGTCCACTGAACGGTGTGAAGGAGGCACATGCAGCGAGGTGGGCTCCACCGTCCACAGGGTTCCACCGTCCACGGCTGTGGACGGTGTTTCTAAACTCATACATCAAGGGTGGGATCCACGTGTGTGGCCCACCATTATGTTGCATGCCATCCAAACCGTTGGTAAAGGTCACAGGGACCCGGGGTGCAGAGAAAACACAAATTTCGGCTTGATCAAAAACTTCTGTGGACCCCAAAAGGATTTTAATGGTAGAATTTAATCACCACTGTTTCTTGTGGTGTGGGCCGCCTGAATCTTGGATGGACCTCATTTTTGGGGAGGGCCCACCTCAGAGGATGGGCCACCTTATGGACGGCGTGGATACAGCATATACATCATGTGGGGCCCACGGCAGGAGCCGTGGGTCGGCCTCGTCCACCCGCTAGCGTGAGCGTAGGCGCTGCCTGCTCCTCTGACATGCAGCAGCATCTGCAGCTCTTCTTCCCTTTTCTTTTTTTTTTTAAAACATGTATTTTCAAGGTTTTTCAAGTGTGGGGCCCGCGTGAAGTGCATCCACTCCGTCCATTGTATTCCCGAGCACAAAATACACCCATCAAGACCAATATCGGCCATTTTTCAGCGTGTAGGAAGAGTTTTGGTAGAGTTCAATGGTAATGGTACCATTTTTAAAACTATGGCCCACCAAATGCTCTGATCAACCCCATCTTTCATTTCAACGCTTAAAATGGAGCTCTAAATGGGATGGACGGCATGGATTGAATACATACATGAAGATGGGGCCTATATAGGTGGTCTTCCCCAAAGGCTTAGAAATAAGCCATTATTTGTGTTTTCATTCCAGTGACGTCCAGCGTCACTGGACTCTTTTGGACTAAACATAAATTTTAAGTGGGCCTTGCCTAGGTGGGCCACCACATGATAGGTGGTGTGGGTACAATGCATATAAGGTGGGCCCACTCATGGATGACTTGGATAAAATACTTACTTCAAGGTGGGGTCCACCCAAGTGGGTTATACGGCCATTTCATCACATACAAGGAAGTAAATGGAAAGAGAGGGAGAGAGAAATAGAGTGAGACACGCATGATGGAGGGACCCCGGCACTATAGGCCCTCCGTTTCAATCATCCAATCATACATCAAAGGTCCCCTTGCATATGGACCATCAACAAAAGATCAACGGTGGAGATCTCACTCCACTAGAAATGGACGGTCTAGATGACCTCCTCAATACAAGGAAAGTAAACATCATGATGGGGTCCATGGAGAATGGCCCCATCATGGAATGATCTTGATGATCAAGATGAGCCATTGGCCACATCTTAGGATCCCAAGTGAGATCCAAACCATTGATCGGTTGGCCTCACTTGGCCCATCTAAAAAATATAAAAAGTAGTCTACAGAAACACCCACCACTTGATCTTCTTGGTCCATTGAGATGCCGGTCTCCTAAAGCTTCACTTTGATGGTGGAGATGGGAAATGGATGGCTAAGATGATGGGATTTGGAGATGGGAAGTGGGCCACCAAAATGCACATTTTCTCTCCATGGAAGGCTTGGACGTGGGAGAGCTTTCTTGCTTGAGATTTGGAGTGTTGAGAAATGAGAGGGAGAGAGATGTGATTAATGAGAGATGGAGTGATCTGAGGTGAGTGATGGGTAGGTGAGTGATGGGTGAAGTGAGTGATGGGTGAAGTGAGAGGTTAGTTGACTTAGGTGGTTGCTTGACTTGTGGAGAAAGGAAGTATAGGTGCTTGTACTTGACATAAAGTGATTGATGGGTGATTGATTGATGGGATTGATTTGACACTTTATAAAGATTCTCTTGGGATTTACAACGCACAGTGTTTTTCCTCGAACTGAACGTGGGTTCGCATCTCATCGTCTGGGTATCGGATTGGTGCGTGAGTTACGGCGTTGGAACCGCGGCGACGGTGCGGTCGCAACGATACAAGTCTCGAATTAAGCTGGCTCAAATGAATAGGATACGACTTACGGTCGTGCGCAACGTCAACTACAGGTCGCGGATTATCAAAATTTGACGAGAAGGATCGCGGAAAGCGACGAAACAGTACGGATTATGATACGGGTCTTACAGGAATGGCCCTAGGGCCATGGTAACTTAGGTTATAGTCAAAGAGTGGTTATTTCGGTCCAACGGAGCACATCTAGAGGCCCATTTTCACATATGATATGGAAAAAGTTCTCTAACATTGAATCTAAGTTAGGTTAATTTTTTGGTCTGATTAGATTTATGGAACGACCACAGAGGATCAGTTTCAGTTCAACGGTCATCACCATGATCAAAGCCATAACTACACTGACCTACATATGAAATTTTTCCTGATTCAAGGGTGTATTTAGGTCAGATTCTAACGTCTGAAACCTTAGAATTATCCCGCAAGTGAACGGCCTAGTTTACGTAAAAATGAGTACATTTTCTAAAGATATTCACGTTTCTTACACACTTCATTTCGGGAAAAAGTTGTGCATTTTTGGATACTATCTGGACTTGATTTCTGAGATGATCGGCAAGCCTAGTAAGGCGGTCGTATTCGTATAGTCTCACAGTAATCGGACTTTCGACGTGCGGTACAGGTCCGATACAGAGTTTCAGTGTGCTCCCGAGAGCAACCGAGTTTTGAGATTGATTCTAAGTTTTAAGGTAATGTAGCTCAATGATTCTACACGTTTTGGGTCTTATAGTTCGTATTTAAAGTGGTTCAAGTTAATTTCACAAATAATTTAGTTTAGCACTTGATTAATTTTCCTCTAATTTCTAAAGGATTTGGTCCTGAGCGATTTCTTCCTGAGGTGGAACTCGGGTCTTTGTATGAATTTTTCCGAGATGTTACACAAAAATTGAGCGAGGTAAACTAAAAATTGAGCAAGGAAAACTAGAAATTGAGTAGGGAAAACTATAAATTGAGCGGGGTAAACTTCAAATTGAGCGGGAAAAGCATGAAATTGAGCAGGGCAAACTAGAAATTGAGTGGGGCAAACTAAAATATGAGCGGGGTAAACTAAAAATTGAAAGGGGCAAACTGAAATTTGTAAAATCATGTTTGGTGGACCATTAAATTGTAATCAATGAACCAAATTCACAATGGATGTCATTCACTTGTACTCATATATAAGTAAAATGTCGCATGTAAATGGTGTGTTTGGATGAACGACATAGATAAATGCATGCATCAATGTGGGGGCCACAATTTTAATGGATTTTAAAATTCATGGAAATCCTGCATGGACCAAATGCATGCATCAGTTTGCCCTGTTCAATTTTCAGTTTGTCCTGCTTAATTTTAGTTTGCCCTGCTCAATTTTCAGTTTGCCCTGCTCAATTTTTAGTTTTCTCCGCCCAATTTTTAGTTTACCCCGCTCAATTTCTAGTTTGCCCCGCTCAATTTCTAGTTTGCCCAGCTCAATTTCTAGTTTGGCCCACTCAGCTTTCAGTTTTCCCCACTCAATTTTTAATTTGCCCTGCTCAATTTTTTGTTTGCCCTCCTCAATTTTCAATTTGCCCCGCTCAATATCTAGTTTGCCCTGCTCAATTTCTATTTTTCTCCGCTCAATTTTCAGGTTACCTCGTTCAATTTCTAGTTTACCCCGCACATTTTCCAGTTTGCCCCGCTCAATTTCTAGTTCGCCCCGCTCAATTTTCGGTTAGCCCTGCCAAATTTTTAGTTTGCCCCGCTAAATTTTCAGTTTGCCCCGCTCTATTTCTAGTTCTCCCTGCTCAATTTTCAATTTTCCCTGCTCAATTTCTAGTTTGCCCTACTCAATTTTTGATTTTCCTCGATCAATTTCTAGTTTGCCCTGCTCAATTTTCGATTTGCCCGCTCAAGTTCTAGTTTGCCCCATTCAATTTTTAGTTTTCCTTGCTCAATTTTGAGTTTTCCCCACTCAATTTCTAATTTGCACCACTCAATTTCTAGTTTGCCCCGCTCAATATTCGGTTTGCCCCGCTCAATTTCTAGTTTGCCCTACTCAATTTTCGGTTTGCCCTGCTCAGTTTCTATTTTGTCCCGCTCAATTTTCAGTTTGCCATACTCAATTTCTAGTTTACCCCGTTCAATTTTTAGTTTTTCCCGCTCAATTTTTAATTTACCCTGCTCAATTTCTAGTTTGCCCCGCTCAATTTTCAGTTTTCCCCGCTCCATTTTCAGTTTTCCCCACTCAATTTCTAGTTTGCCCCACTCAATTTCTAGTTTGCCCTGCTCAATTTTCGGTTTGCCCCACTCAATTTCTAGTTTTCCCCGCTCAAAATTCAGTTTACCTCGCTCAATTTCTAGCTTACCCCGCTCAAATTCCAGTTTACGCCGATCAATTTTCAGCTTGCCCCGCTCATTTCCAATTTACCCCACTCAATTTCTAGTTTGCCCCGCTGGATTGGCTGGTGCAAGTTCTTTGGGTCTTATCTTGAGGTATGTGTTATATCCAAACCATCCATCCATATGGTGAGCTCGTATTAAGGCTTGAGACTAAAAATAAGACAAATCTAACTTTCAAGTGGACCACACTCTAAAAAGCAGTGGGGGAGTGAACTTCTACTATCGAAACCCTTTTAGGGGTCAGAGAAGTTTTGTATCAATATGAAATTTGTTTTTCCCCTTCATTCAGGTCTTTATGACCTTATGAATAGATTGGATGGTAAATAAACGTTGTGTACCCTAAAATAAACAGTACAGTGGGCCTTAGGAGTATTTTAATGGTATATATCCAATCATTATTGTCTTAGTATGGTGTGGTCCACCTGAGATTTATATTCTTATCATTTTTGTATCAAGCCCTAAAATGATCTGTAAAAATGAATGAACAGAATGGATGAAGCAAATATGTCATGGTGGGCCCCACAAAGCACCGACCATCAGCCATGGGGCTGGTGGCAGGGGAGAAGCCAATACGTTCCCCGGACACGGATTAGGTACTGACAGGTTGAGTAGCGAGTCGACTACTGAAGTAACGTCACCAAGTTCTGTGTTATATCCACATCGTCCATCGATTTTTAGATATCATTTTAGGGTATGAACCAAAGAATGAGGCAAATAAAAATCTTAGTGGACCCCACCAAAGAAAACAATGGAGAGAGTGATTCCCACCGTTGAAATTATCCTAAGGCCCATCATAATGTTTATTTGAAATCCAACCTGTTCAAAAGTTAAAAAAGACATGAAATAAGGGAAAACACAAATATCAGCTTGATCTAAAACTTTGTGGCCTTTAGAAGTTTTTAATGGTAGGTATCACTATCCCACTGTTTTCTGTGCTGGAGTCCACTGGAGATTTGGATTTAACTCGTTCTTTGGATATTGCCCTAAAATGATCTCTCCAAAAGAGATGAAAGGTGTGGATACAAAACACACATCATGGTGGGGCCCACGAGCGACGGCACTCGTCTTCGCACCCCGGCCAATCTGGATGTGTGAAAGGAATAGCTTTATGGGATGTTGGTCCAACGGTCGGATTGGAGAAGATGACAGACTGATAATGGAATTTTCATGAGGGACGGTTTATTCGTAGATCAGGGCCGTTTAGATGGTCCTGATGTGTCCTAACAGTGATGTGGGGGCCGCCTTACGGTGTAAGGAGAGCCATTGATTAAGAAAACTCGCTAAAAGTGAAAAATCGGGGCGTAGCTTCAAAATCTCGTTATTTTCTCGGATGCTATGAAAAATATCTGCTTGCCCTATTTCGGAAGTCCCAGATTGGTCGAGAGAAGCTTCCAGAGAACGTGCAACGGCTTGGATGTGTTTTTCTATAAGGGAAAAGAATTCCTCCGCTTTCCGACGGGTAGGGGAGCTTCTTTTGGAAATAGTAGGGCTGACGGGGCTCAGGTTGCGTACATGGATTTCGCCCGCCTGCTTCCAACGGTCGGATCTGCCAAAGGTGCTGTGCACGTGGCTCTATCACCTTCGTCAGGGACTTTTCTTTACAATACAGGTTCGGACGCTGACCGAGCTAACATAGGGAACTTTCAATCCCAGGTAACATCGGGGTTAGGGTTAATGGGACCCTATCAATCAAATGAACGGTCTGGATCGGATTTTCGTATTCGAAAAAACGTCCAATTACACCATCAAACGGACGGTATTTTTCAAACGCTGTTACTAGCGGGAAAACAGAGAAAAATCTCTCCTCTTAGGTTTATCGGGTCAGCACGGTCAAATCGTGCTGACAATTTCGGTGTACCGCGGGTAAGAACGGGCTGTGCACACGCACGCCACAAGTGGGGTCCACATAGATGTATTTGCTAAATCCACTCTGTCCATTTCATTTGGAGGCCCCACATCAGGTCGTCTGACCAATGTGCAGGTATACCCAAACCTTGGTGGACCATATTTTCCATTTTGTAAGTCTAACTGATGATTTTCATCGATCTAATGATTACATCATTCTAGGATTGAACGTCAACGGTCAAAATGGTCCCAAGGGTCCCTTAGTTGGAAATCAATGGTTAGATTACTGATAAGATGGTCTAATATGTATTTAAAATTTTAAATATTTTTGTTACAATATCTTTAATAATGTTATCATTATTATTATTAAATTCATTATTACTATATTTTTAATCATTGAATATTTATATTTAAATATGATGGTTCTATTATTAGGAGTTGTATTCTAGGCTTTTTCAAACTAATTTATCTACTTATTTATTTATTATACTTATTTAATTTTATTTCGGATTAACGGTTGGATGTGACTATACGAATAACCTACGTTATTAACCTTTAAGTCCCAATGTAACACCCCGAATTTTGGCCAACCTGAGATTAGACGTCCTTAGGCAATGGGTCAACTAAAACACCTGGAAAATCGCTCAGAACCCAATTTCATAGCCAAAGAAATCACTTAGGATTAATTCCTTTAGAAACTAAGCATAAGTTAGCTAGCGCAACGCTAGAGTAGCTGGGAAATAGTCCCTGACCGCTTTAAATACGTTCTACGAGACCCAAAACTTGTAGAATCAATGGTGCTATAATACTCTAAAACCTCTGATCAAACTCTAAGCCGGTTTGTTCTCTGGACCTCTTTGAAACTTTGTATTAGATCTAGACCGCGCGTCGAAAGTCCGATACCTACAATCTTAGACTGTTGGAACCGCCTAGCTGGACGTGACAATCATTTCGAAAATCAAGTCCAACCGACATTCGCAGGCCATTTCATTGAGCCTGGACTGAAGAGAGTGAGAATAGGGTTAGATTTGGAATTTGAAATTCAAATCTGGCACACGACTTGACGCGTCAGTATTAAGCATTCTGACCATCAGAATTCAGCCAAATTACACCCTCGGATCAGGAAAAATTTCTATTTCATATCATGAGACTTGCAGGCCTGATCTACGTGCGGTGACCGCTGAACTGAAACTGGACCGCCACGTGCGATCTACGAACACTGATGGTCTGAAAACGGGATGTGAGTGACATCCGACATGCATGAACTTAAGTCCGATCGCGTTCGGCCAGGGGACCACCAGAAATATCCTTTTTGACCGAAACAGCCCCGATTTGGATATAACTTAAGTAAACATTGTTCCCGAGCCTATTTTGGGCATGTTTGGGCTTATAAAAGGGCTTGAAACCTTCATTCCTTTCTCCCATCCGAAATTGGAAAAAGCCCTAGATTGAGAGAGAGAAAAGGTGAGAGATTATGAGAGAGAGTAGGAGAGAATTTTCCTGCTGCTGCACTACCTGTTGCACGTGCTTTAGCAACACGCTCCAATCACTTGGCCGGTGATTTCTCCACGTTTCTAGGTAAGAAAACATCCCTAATTTGAGGTTCCCTTGGTTTCATAGCGAAATAGCTGATAGATATTGTGTATTAGGTTCACAGTTCGCCGTAGACGAAGCGAATACGCTCCGTTCGAATCGCTTCACCTATAAGAGAAAAGGTGCGGATTTTAGACGCTTTGATTGAATGTTTCCAACGCTTTCAATGTCGTTTAATAGTAGATTATCGACGAAAACACCGTTTGACATGTACAACATGCTGTCCGTTTCCTGTTTCGTAAATAGACGAAGAATATGAGATTTAGGGCATTTTAGTCATTTGTAGGAAATACTGTTTTCATCCATAATTTGCTGATGTGATTAACATGGCTTCTTGTCGCATTAGGATATTAGGAATGCGTGCATAATTAGTTTGGCGAAGAGATTCGCCTAAATGCGCACTTTGAGTCGACATACTATATGTAGACTTAAGTGTGTAGTGTAAGTGTTTGTATAAATGCTTGTATTAGTATGTATTGAATTATATGGTGTTATGAATTAGTTTGAGATTGATTTCTCAATTAATATGCTGATGTAAATGATTTCCTACATGTTAGCTATATGCATGATTTCATTATATGTATGAGATGCATGTGCTTGAAGATTTACTTAAGTTGTATGTTATAACATGTGTTAACATGCTCACATGGTTGTATTTCATTTCCAATACTCTCACATGATTGCTGATGTGAATTCATAATTGTTTGGGACTATACCTAGTCCAGGCAGTCGGCAACTGAGCAAGTTCGTGGTTGGCTTATTTTTGCCACGAACGACGCGTCGATGAACGCGAGCCGTGTTCTGGAGTTGGCAGCAGTGGTTAGGCCACACGAAGTGTTTTACGCACTTCATGTCGTTCGACTTGAGATGCGATCGTGCTAGTCGAGCCCATCAAGTAACCCAACTGGCCGTTGTATGTACACCCTGTATGAGTCATAACTGCTTGAACCTAGGGTACTGAACTTACCATTGTAAACCCTATTAACCATGGTACCTTGATCCACGAAGACTCATGAGTCGGGCATGGTGGTATGGGACACCGTGGTCGAGCTGTCGGCCTAAGCTGGGGCCACAAACCTCCCCGTAGTGACCAGTGAGCACCTATGACTCGTGAGCAGATTATGGTGGTATGGGACATTATATTCTTCCTGTCGGCCTACATTGATAAGGTGATGGGGGAGCGGTGCAATGAGAGCGAGCAACAGCCCTGAAGCCCTTTGTAGTGACCTCAAGCGTATTCTGAGTCTACGGGAGGCGACGACCCTTCCGTAGCAGTGAGAGTACAGTAGGCCTGTATTGATAAGGTGATGGGGGAGCGGTGCAACGAGTGCGAGCAACAGCCCTTGCAGCCCTTGCAGCGACCTACAAAATATACATCGTATGAGATTACTAAGAGTGACCACCCTAGACAGGATCTGTGTTGGGATTGATATAAGGGAAGTACCTTAGTTTTCCAATCCTGCTGTTTGAATGGACTAATAATAACTCGACAATCATATCACCATCACATTGCATGTGCCTGGAAGATGTGGAGCACTGAGCGGTACGCAAGCATGCCGCGGATGAAGATGCTGCCGTATGAGGGAGAATGTCGGTGAGGGCATCCATCATGTCATGTCATATTGTATTAATAACAGTATTAGGATTGTTTGATTTACTGCTTTACTATTATCGCATGATTGATTTGAGAACATGTTAATCCTTGCTCTATTATTCCACTGAGTTAGCTACTCACTCTCACATTACGGGATGGTGTTTTCGGACACCCACCAGTCCCTCTTTTGGTTGCAGGTGATGGCGCTGCTTGAGAAGCAGAGCTGGACTTGATAATGATGAGGAGGATCCCTCCTTTATGGGTGTTCTGATTGATGGGATTAAAGGGAGGTTGATTAGATGCCTTGACACTTGTCATTTTATATTTTTAGAGCACTCATGTATATTCTTTTTATTTACTCTTGGAGTATACATGTATGTATATAACTTGGTAACATGTTCACACTCTGGAGACATACAACAGTTTATATATGTTATACACACTATCACAGTCTTCCGCTTGTAAATTTAATTGTCTCTGGAGTATGATATGCTGTTCTGGATTAATCTCACTCATGTTTAATACATTAACACAGACAACATTCAATCATACATATATATGTTGCATAAATAATATTTTGAAACTCGGGAGTTGGGTTTTTACTCGACCCCCAATTTTTAGGATGTTACAGATGGTATCAGAGCATGATTTGGATTAAATAGGGCCTGGGTTATGGTCACGTGACATACGCTGTCACTTCCTTTGACTTAGGTGGGTGCGAGAATGGTCTAAAAACTCTTATAGGATCGCAGATTCGCCAATAGGCGAAGACTATCCGTATCGATCGCGCGATCGAGTCCGTAACGCATCTAGGGTCTCGTGAAGCAACCTGAGTAGCTCCTAGGTGGTAGGCAGGTGGGTTGAGATGTTCTTGAATGATTCTAAACCCATAAATGTGAATCCTTGGGCTGTGGGACAACCACAACCCTTACATTCATTTGCTAGGGCTTAAAAACCCCGTTTCATAGAAATTCTTCAAAATTTTTCCTCTCACCACTTCATTCTTTAATTCTTTCTTATTCTCTTCATGTTAGGCATTAATCCTAGTGTGAAAATGATATAAAATCATACTTTGACAAAATTTTACAGTGAATAGTAAAATTTCATGAAAACTGGCCATTAGGTCATTCTAAGTTTACAATCTTTAGCAACTAATGGGCTAGATGGATGTATTAGCTCCATCTACCTCAAAATCATATGCTGCATGATAGGTAATTGTATTCGGGATTACAGATTGGCCCCAGAAATCTCCGAATGCATGTTTGGGCCTCTATAGGTCAATATACAATGAACTGAGGTGGGGCCCATACATTTTTGGGGTCCCTGGACCATAGGGGACCAGACCCATGTGGTCCCACCAACCAACATGAGAGATGGTAGGCGATGCATCGCCGTCCGATGTGGTCTACTCGCTGTGAAATTTGGCACGTGCGGTCTTTTGGGGTAGTACACCCCCTCCATGTAGGTTCCGTCCATAGAAAACCCCTAAAAGGGGTACTTCCTTCACAACAGCCCCCTTTTCAAGCTCCATTTGGTTTTCTTGCTGCCCTCCCTCCAAACCGTGGCTTCAAATCACTCCCAAATCCATTCTTGGCTGAAAACGACCCCACTCCATCATCCATAGTGATTTGCAGCCCTCCCTCTTGCAAATCTCATCGTTTGGAGCTCTTACAACCCCCAAAACGAGCTGAAATCGTGAGGTGCTCCATTCCCCTTTTTCATTCCCTTTTCTTTCTAAAAATCCATCCTAAGGGAGCTTGAAGCATCCCTCTACAACGTGTAGATCTCCTTTTTCCAGTTTGGGTAGCCATTTCCTTACATTTCTCCCATTTTTCATGGCTTTTGTTGAAGCCATTTTGGGTCTTTTATCTCTCTCCACCATCCTTTCTTTGATGGGAAAGAGAAAGACCTCAACGGATGAGGCTGGGCCTAGTCGCCCTGCTCAATCAAGAAGACAGAGGGGTGGCGCCGCTAACTCAAGCACCGCCGCAAGTCCAAGCACAGCCCGAGATTCCATACAAAGCGGGATTTAGATCCCCATACTCAACTTGGGCGAGTGATATTAGCAGAGATGCCTCATGGCGAATACACTGACTGTAAGGTGTTGTTTGAGGTGGACGTGGAAGGACGACTCTTCGGTGAATTCCTGTTATTCGAGCGCATTGAAGCTGCGCATTGGGGTCTGCTCTTTGAAGCTCGTGCTCGTGCCAATGTGAGCATCATTCGTGCCTTCTACGCTCGCATCCAGAATCCTACACTGGAGCCATTACAGTTCAAGATTCCTTTCGGTAGGGATCGGATGGCTATAATCGATGTTCGGTTGATAGCACGACTTCTGAACGTGCCTCTTGGTGATGTTCATCCTAGTGCGAAGAATTTGTGGAGTATGCGTGAGCGAGATCGCCGTACTAGGTTCCTATGCGGTAAACTGGTTCCATGGCAGCCTAACAATAGCCTCAAGGCGTCTCATATGTCTGATGATTTGTGCCTACTGCACCACATTTGCACGTTCAACGTGTATCCCAGGTCGACAAATCGCATTGAGTGTACGCGCCTTATGGTTGATTTCTTGTATCAAGTGGCCCAGGGAGAAAATGTGTGTATGGCCACTTTCATCTTGCGACAGATTATCCTCATAGCGAAATCAAGAAGAACGTCTGAGTCGCTTCCTTTTGGTCGACTTATATGCAAGATCGCGCTTGAGTTTGCTTACAGACTTGGGCCGGAGTTGCCAGTTCCGATTCATAGCATTGATGAGTCTACCATGGTCAAGATGAAGATCGGGTCTCAGTACCGTAAGACTCAGCTTGAGGAGGATAGCGAGGACGATTTCGATGATGAAGAGGACCCAAGTGAGGGAGAACCTGGAGCAAAAGTTGAGGAAGAAGTCCAGGAAGAGGTAGAAGAGGAGGCTCAGGATACAGATGAGAGCCCTCCTCCTTCTGCTCAGGCTACTGGCGATGATCACATTTCCCGAATTGAGGAGAGCCAGGTCGCCTTGCGAAGGGAAGTTCAGGAACTTCGAGCTGAGGTCGAGGATACCAAGGCCGTTATGAAGAGGAAATTCGGCAAGGTGACTCGCACCTTGAAGGCGATCCTGTGCTGCTTGCAGGATAAGGGTGCTCCTCCTCCATCACCCGACTCAGACTAGCGATGATTTTAGGTGTTGTTGTTAGTAGTTAGTCATTTCCTGCTTTAAGTTGTGTAAGCCTGATAAGGCTAGTAGTTTGCTTATGTTGCTGTTGTAACTTTAACTGTCTTAGTTCCCATGTACTTCTTGTCATGATGCTTGTAAGGAGATATCCCTTATATTGTGACAATTTTGATTTAATGAAATGCATGGCATTTTTCGGCTTGTTATGTGAATGTTTGTATTGTGGTTTGGGCTTAATATAGCCGAATATGGTTAGATGGAATGCATGCCGTTTCGTTCGCTATAAGGTGTTGTCCCTAGTTTGGGTGTATCCTATGGTTTTCACTGCCATATTGTAAATCTTGGGATTAAGCCTACAAAATTAGTTTTTATCCCACCCCACCCTCCTACCAAGCATGCCACTTCCAATCCCGACATGGGACTAGGAATGCCGTTCCAAATGATACAACTTAATGCTACTGGCCATATAGGCCCTTGGCATTTTGGACCTAGTGTTAGCACTCCTAGATTTGAAGGATCTGACGATATAGGAAAGCCAAATTTTTTCGATAATCTTGACCCTAAGCGATAGAGCAATTTCCTGTATTAGTAATGGTATGGAACCATTTACCGTATAATCTTAGACTTTGGATTATCGCTACTGAGTTACAGACTAGCCTACTAGTTATCTTAAAGTAGTGTAAAGCCTATATATGCTAAGGAATTGTAGGTTAAATTTGGTTGAAGTAGAACCTTATTCTTTCGATAGATCCCCTTATGACTTATAGACTTTTGTTGTTGCCCATAGGAAAGAATCATTCACTCTCAGGGAACATTTATAAATCCCTCAGATTGAACTTAGAATGAACTAGCACGCCCCTTAGAATTGCCTTCCCCAAGGGCTTATTGCATTCGGGAACGCGGAATAAAGGAAATGCAATTGTCAGCGAAGTATTCGCGGTTTGAATCGATTTCTTAATCCTAGTAGTTACCAATAAATTCAATGCTCTGATCAAGCAGAAGATCGGCATCGACTAGGATTGAGGACTGATACAACAACTTTTCTGTCATCGTGGGGCAGAAGGTTTATGTATCTGACTCAGACCCATTACACAACTATTCTTCCGTGTTGGCCCGACCAACTACAACCACAAGTTATTACTTTTTCCTTGGTAAATGTTAAGGACTTAAAGCTAGTAGAGAATTCAACATCTTGCCACCAACTCATACCTGCCCCTGAACTCAACCACAATAGAGATTAGGCTCATCTCTATCGCCATCAATGCCAATGCCATAGAACGCATCATTAGCAAAGAAAAACCACTGTAATGAGAGGTTGTTTCCATTTTATGTCAAGGATAGCCCCTAAGTTGCGCCTCGTTCTGATATACGGATTGATGCAAAGATTCTTGAACCTTAAGTAGAACTAAGTTTTAAGGGGGGTAGAACGTGTTGAGTCCAATCCAATTAGGTCAGCTAAGGCAACCGTTCGATCAGAATGGCACAGCGGAAGTGTGGTTGGCCTCTTCCCCACTAGCCCAGGATCGAAATATTTGAGTTAGGGTATACGTACGGTTAGGTCATTAAGTAGGATTGACCCTTCCTTAGAATGTCAATACCGAAGTCTTTCTAGATACTCCTCACCCTTCGCCAATTTCGGGGACGAAATTGTGTTTTAAGGGGGGTAGATTGTAACACTCTGGATTTTGGCCAACCTGAGATTAGACATCCTTAAGCAATGGGTCAACTAAAACACCCGGAAAATCGCTCAGAACCCAATTCCATAGCCAAAGAAATCACTTAGGATTAATTCCTTTAGAAACTAAGCATAAGTTAGCTAGCGCAACGCTAGAGTAGCTGGAAAATAGTCCCTGACCGCTTTAAATACGTTCTACGAGACCCAAAACTTGTAGAATCAATGGTGCTATAATACTCTAAAACCTCGGATCAAACTCTAAGCCGGTTTGTTCTCTGGACCTCTTTGAAACTTTGTATTGGATCTAGACCGTGCGTCAAAAGTCCGATACCTACAATTTTAGACCGTTGGAACCGCCTAGCTGGACTTGACAATCATTTCGAAAATCAAGTCCAACCGACATTCGCAGGCTATTTCATTGAGCTTGGACTGAAGAGAGTGAGAATAGGGTTAGATTTGGAATTTGAAATTCAAATCTAGCACACGACTTGACGCGTCAGTATTAAGCATTCTGACCGTCAGAATTCAGCCAAATTACACCCTCGGATCAGGAAAAATTTCTATTTCATATCATGAGACTTGCAGGCCTAATCTACATGCGGTGACCACTGAACTGAAACTGGACCGTCACGTGCAATTTACGAACGCTGATAGTCTGAAAACGGGATGTGAGCGACATCTGACGTGCATGAACTTAAGTCCGATCGCGTTCGTCCAGGGGACCACCAGAAATGTCCTTTTTGACCGAAATAGCCCCGATTTGGATATAACTTAAGTAAACATTGCTCCCGAGCCTATTTCGAGCATATTTGGGCTTATAAAAGGGCTTAAAACCCTCATTCCTCTCTCCCATCCGAAATTGGAAAAATCCCTAGATTGAGAGAGAGAAAAGGTGAGAGATTGTGAGAGAGAGTAGGAGAGAATTTTCCTACTGCTGCACTACCTGTTGCACGTGCTTTAGCAACACGCTCCAATCACTTGGCCGGTGATTTCTCCACGTTTCTAGGTAAGAAAACATCCCTAATAGTTGCTGATTTGAGGTTCCCTTGGTTCCATAGCGAAATAGCTGATAGATCTTGTGTATTAGGTTCACAGTTCGCCATAGACGAAGCGAATACGCTCCGTTCGAATCGCTTCACCTATAAGAGAAAAGGTGCGGATTTTAGACGCTTTGATTAAATGTTTCCAACGCTTTTAATGTCGTTTAATAGTAGATTATCGACGGCAACGCCGTTTGACATGTACAACATGCTGTCCGTTTCCTGTTTCGTAAATAGACGAAGAATATGAGATTTAGGGCATTTTAGTCATTTGTAGGAAATACTGTTTTCATCCATAATTTGCTGATGTGATTAACATGGCTTCTTGTCGCATTAGGATATTAGGAATGCGTGCATAATTAGTTTGGCGAAGAGATTCGTCTAAATGCGCACTTTGAGTCGACATACTATATGTAGACTTAAGTGTGTAGTGTAAGTGTTTGTATAAATGCTTGTATTAGTATATATTAAATTAAATGGTGTTATGAATTAGTTTGAGATTGATTTCTCAATTAATATGCTGATGTAAATGATTTCCTACATGTTAGCTATATGCATGATTTCATTACATGTATGAGATGCATGTGCTTGAAGATTTACTTAAGTTGTATGTTATAACATGTGTTAACATGCTCACATGGTTGTATTTCATTTCCAATACTCTCACATGATTGCTGATGTGAATTCATAATTGTTTGGGACTATACCTAGTCCAGGCAATCGACAACTGAGAAAGTTCGTGGTTAGCTTATTTTTGCCACGAACGACGCGTCGATGAACACGAGCCATGTTCTGGAGTTGGCGGCAGTGGTTAGGCCACACGAAGTGTTTTACGCACTTCATGTCGTTCAACTTGAGATGCGATCGTGCTAGTCGAGCCCGTCAAGTAACCCGACTGGCCGTTGTATGTACACTCTCTATGAGTCATAACTGCTTGAACCTAGGGTACTGAACTTACCTTTGTAAACCCTGTTAACCATGGTACCTTGATCCACGAAGACTCATAAGCCGAGCATGGTGGTATGGGACACCGTGGTCGAGCTGTCGGCCTACGCTGGGGCCACAAACCTCCCCGTAGTGACCAGTGAGCACCTATGACTCGTGAGCAGATTATGGTGGTATGGGACATTATATTCTTCCTGTCGGCCTACATTGATAAGGTGATGGGAGAGCGGTGCAACGAGTGCGAGCAACAGCCCTGGCAGCCCTTTGTAGTGACCTCGAGCGTATTCTGAGTCTACGGGAGGCAACGACCCTTCCGTAGCAGTGAGAGTACAGTAGGCCTGTATTGATAAGGTGATGGGGGAGCGATGCAACAAGTGCGAGCAACAGCCCTGACAGCCCTTGCAGCGACCTACAAAATATACATCGTATGAGATTACTAGGAGTGACGATCCTAGACAGGATCTGTGTTGGGATTGATATAAGGGAAGTACCTTAGTTTCTCAATCCTGCTGTTTGAATGGACTAATAATAACTCGGCAATCATATCACCATCACATTGCATGTGCCTGGAAGATGTGGAGCACTGAGCGGTACGCAAGCATGTCGTGGACGAAGATGGTGCCGTATGAGGGAGAATGTCGGTGAGGGCATCCATCATGTCATGTCATATTGCATTAACAACAGTATTAGGATTGTTTGATTTACTGCTTTACTATTATCGCATGATTGATTTGAGAACATGTTAATCCTTGCTCTATTATTCCACTGAGTTAGCTACTCACTCCCACGTTACGGGATGGTATTTCCGGACACCCACCAGTCCCTCTTTTGGTTACAGATGATGGCGCTGCTTGAGAAGTGGAGCTGGACTTGATAATGATGAGGAGGATCCCTCCTTTATGTGTGTTCTAATTGACGGGATTATAAGGAGGTTGATTAGATGCCTTGACACTTGTCATTTTATATTTTTAGAGCACTCATGTATATTCTTTTTATTTACTCTTGGAGTATACATGTATGTATACAACTTGGTAACATGTTCACACTCTGGAGACATACAACAGTTTATATGTGTTATACATACATCACAGTCTTTCGCTTGTAAATTTACCTGTCTCTGGAGTATGATATGCTGTTCTGGCTTAATCTCACTCATGTTTAATACATTAACACAGACAACATTCAATCATACATATATATATATATTGCATAAATAACATTTTGAAACTCGGGAGTTGGGTTTTTACTCGACCCCCGATTTTCGGGATGTTGCACCCAACCTACCTGTAACGCCCTGGAAAAATCAGTACTTGGGCTCGAGTACCAACTCGACCAGAAATCGTGTAGGATTAATTCCTTTAGAAAATAAGTGTAAGTTAGCTAGCGTAATGCTAGAGTAGCTGGGAAATAGTCCCTGATCACTTTAAATACGTTCTACAAGACCCAAGGCGAGTAGAACCAATGACTCCATAATACTCTAAAACCTCGGATCAAACTCTAAACTGGTTTGTTCTCAGGACCTCTTTGAAACTTTGTATTGGATCTAGACCGCGCGTCGAAAGTCCGATACATACAATCTTAGACCGTTATAATCGCCTAGCTGGACTTGACAATCATTTCAAAAATCAAGTCCAACCGACATTCACAGGCTATTTCATTGAGCGTTGAGTGAAGAGAGTGAGAATAGGGTTAGATTTGGAATTTGAAATTCAAATCTGGCACACGACTTGACGCATTATTATTAAGTGTTCTGACCGTCAGAATTCAGCCAAATTACACCCTTGGATCAGGAAAAATTTCTATTTCATATCATGAGACTTGTAGGCCTGATCTACGTGCGGTGACCGCTGAACTGAAATTGGACCGCCACGTGCGATCTACGAACACTACTGGTCTGAAAATGGGATGTGAGCGACATCCGACGTGCATGAACTTAAGTCCGATCGCGTTTGGCCAGGGGACCACCAGAAATATCTTTTTGGACCGAAACAGCCCCGATTTGGTTAGGCATCAAGTAAACATTGTTCCCAAGCCTGTTTTGGGTAAGTTTTAGGTTATAAAAGGGGTTTAAACCCTTACTTCTCTTACCCATCCGAATTTGCTAGAAACCTTAGCTGGTGTGAGAGAAAAGGTGAGAGATTGTGAGAGAGAGTGGGAGAGAATTTCCTGCTGCTTGCACTACGTGTTGCACGTGCTTAAGCAACGCGCCTCAATCACTTTTTCGGTGATTTTTCCATGATTCTAGGTAAGAAAATACTCCAAATACTTGCTGATTTAAGGTTCCTTTGGTTCCTTAGCATGGTAGCTGATACATCTTGTAAAATAGGTTCCCGGTTCGCCGTAGACGAAGCGTATACGCTCCGTTCGAATCAATACACTTATAGGAGAAAAGGTGCGGATTTTAGACGCTTTGATTGACTGTTTCCAACGCTTTCAATGTCGTTTAATAGTAGATTATCGACAGCAATGTCGTTTGACATGTACAACATGCTGTCTGTTTCCTGTTTCGTAAGGAGACGAAAAATATGAGATTTAGGGCATTTTAGTCATTTGTAGGAAATACTGTTTTCATCCATATTTTGCTGATGTGATTGACATGGCTTCTTGTCACATTAGGATACTAGGAATGCGTGCATAATTAGTTTGGCTAAGAGATTCGCCTAAATGTGCACTTTGAGTCGACATACTATATGTAGACTTAAGTGTGTAGTTTAAGTATTTGTATAAATGCTTGTATTAGTATGTATTGAATTAAATGGTGTTATGAATTAGTTTGAGATTGAATTCTCAATTAATATGCTGATGTAAATGATTTTCTACATGTTAGCTATATGCATGATTTCATTATATGTATGAAATGCATGTGTTAGATGATTTACTTAGTTGTATGTTATAACATGTGTTAACCTGCTCACATTGTTGTATTTCATTTCCATTACTCTTATATGATTGCTGATGTGGATTCATAATTGTTTGGGACTATACCTAGTCCAAGCAGTCGGCAACTGAGTAAAGTCGTGGTTGGCTTATCTTTGCCACGAACGACGCGTCGATGAATGCGAGCTGTGTTTTGGAGTTGGCGGCAGTGGTTAGGCCACACGAGGTGTTTTATGCACTTCATGTCGTTCGACTTGAGATGCACTCGTGCTAGTCGAGCCCGTCAAGTAACCCGACTGGCCATTGTATGTTCACCCTATATGAGTCATAACTGCCTGAACCTAGGGTACTGAACTTACCATTGTAAACCCTGTCAACCATGGTACCTTGATCCACAAAGACTCATGAGCCGGGCATGGTGGTATGGGACACCGTGGTCGAGCTGTCGGCCTACGCTGGGGCCATAAACCTCCCCATAGTGACCAGTGAGCACCTATGACTCGTGAGCAGATTATGGTGGTATGAGACACTATATTCTTGCTGTCGACCTACACTGATAAGGCGACGAGTCCCTTGTAGTGACTGCGAGCATATTCTGAGTCTACAGGAGGCGACGACCCTTCTGTAGCAGTGAGAGTACAGTAGGCCTGTATTGATAAGGTGATGGGGGAGCGGCGCAACGAGTGCAAGCAACAGCCCTGGCAGCGACCTACAAAATATACATCGTATGAGATTACTAGGAGTGATGACCCTAGACAGGATCTATGTTGGGATTGATATAAGGGAAGTACCTTAATTTTCCAATCCTGCTGTTTGAATGGACTAATAATAACTCGATAATCATATCACCATCACATTGCATGTGCCTGGAAGATGTGGAGCACTGAGCGGTACGCAAGCATGCCATGGACGTAGATGGTGCCATATGAGGGAGAATGTCGGTGAGGGCATCCATCATGTCATGTCATATTGCATTAACAACAGTATGAGGATTGTTTGATTTACTGCTTTACTATTATCGCATGATTGATTTGAGAACATGCTAATCCTTACTCTATTATTCCACTGAGCTACTTACTCCCATGTTACGGGATGGTGTTTGCAACACCCACCAGACCCTGCCTTAGATGCAGGTGAGGCGGCGATTCAGGAGGTAGAGCCGGACTATGATGAGAACCAGGACGAGTTCTCATATATGCAGTACCACGACGGCTTTGCTTAGGGGGCCTGGATTGGCGGGACTTCTCAGTGGAACTATTTCTGACATTTGATTTCTGTTTATTTACATGTATTGAGACTCATAGATGTATTCATACTTTGGAGACAGTTGAGATCTATTTTGTTTTCCATACAGTGATATGTATATTCTTTGGTCTTCCGCTTACTTTTATCACTGGATCTGGAGTATGAATTGCAGTTTTGGTGTACTTTTACTCATGTGAAAGCTTTAACTCAGACAACATTGAATCATAATCATTTTTGTTGCATAAGTGACGGTCTGGAACTCGGGAGTTGAGTTTTTACACGACCCCCGATTTTCAGGGTGTTACACTACCACTTAGTTTTTGTTTGATCATTTAAATCTTCTCTTATTCCAGGGTAACGATTTGATAACCTTAAAATTTGCTATTTGAGTGGCTCACAAGACTTTGTAACTACTGAGATGAAGATTTACGTTGGATCTCCCAAATTAATAATCAGATGGCGAAAATCTTTGGATGGAGATTACTCTTAATGGTCAATTTAAGCTATAGTGCAAGTAACTGTTCAGATAGTCTAGGTTTGTATTTAAACTAAGTTTGGTTACAAGGCAACACCCGAGTACTAGAAAGCACGGGGTGTTACAATCTACCCCCCTTAAAGAAGAATCACGCCCATGAGATTCGATAATGCATGCCAATTATTATGGTATAAGTGGTATGGTTATCCCTAAGGTACAATACGATTTTCTATTCCCAGTATTCGAGTTAACATGAATGGATGGTTGTAGTGAGTTTGGGCCTGGTACGTCAATCCTTCGCCTGCGCAGAGCATAGGACTCACTGTATCACTTCCTAATCCTGGTAACTCCCGATCTTCTGCCTGATCAAGGCATTGAGATCATTGGAATTTGCTAGGATATGGAATTTGGATCAAATAGCGCAACTTCGCTTAAATATGGTTTCATCAACCCGTGATCCCGATTATTCTAGACTTTCAGAGAGTAGCATGTGATCATCTAAATTAGCAATGAGAGTGCCCGAAATCTACCTGAATAGACACAAACGACCATCACGCTTTGACTGCACACTCTAGTAAATGCACTACTTAAAAAATTCCGAACCAGAATTCCTCCATGGAGACTTGAGTTTGAAATTTGCTAAATTTTATCCAGACTCTCAAATTTAGTTCTCATAAGCTCAACTTAGGGTCAAAATTTTACTTAAAATTCTATAACTTCACCTCAAATAAATTTTACATGGTGAAATTGTGAAAAATGTTATTTCTAACAAATTCAAATCCTAGATTTCTAAAAATGTTTTCAATTATCTTAATCGCATCATAGTGGGCATTGGTCTTTCCACGATACCTAAGTCAAATTTCTAAGTTCAATAATTATCAGGGTAGTCTATAGTGGGGACCTAGGTTTTGTTTTTAGGCTCTATGGTTATTCAAACAATTTTCTACGGAACTTAAAAATTTTGAGTCTCTAAGTTCACAATTTTCCTTACTATAAAGGAATTGTAGATAAATTCAAGTGGTTATCCTATCAATTTCAAAGGGAACTTAAATTTAATTTCTAAGTTCAAATAACTAAATCTGAAATTTCCTAAGGGCCTACAATTTGGGTCTCTATGTTCAAAATTTCCATTAACTCTAAGGGAACTCTAAATAAATCCAAATGTCTTCCCTAAAAATCTTCTATGGGGAACTAAGTTTGATTTCTATATTCAGACAACCAAACGGGGTGGACATTTTTAGACAATTGTAATGAAAATATCCAATGATTATAGTATTCAATTGGTAAGCTTCAACTCAATGTTACAAAGGATAGTGGAAAGTCAAAATTCAAATGCATACTTCAAGGTAGATAAGAAGACACCTTTGATACTCTGGTGGTGAATGATACACAGATATTCAGAAATTGTAAACATGTCATGTGTAATCTAAAACATGCACAGTGGTTCCCACTTTAGATGGCATATAAAATAAAAATTAGACTAAAATGAAATCATCAACTAATTTGTTAAAATCAAGTGAATGATCCTTATGAAATGAAATTAACTAACAGCTCACGTTTAATAGTCATAGTTTCATAAATCAAAGGTTACGATCATTCAATTAATGATATTTTCAGTTTATTCTACTTAAGAAAGATATTATAACATAATTCAATTTGCATAGCAACATGGAATCAGTATACCTACTTGTATTGAAAGTCAAGTTTTATAGGATAACTATCAGACTAGTAATGTTGTTATGGATAGAAATATTTGTTAGTTAAAGAACAAGATGTTTACAGTTAATTACAATTGACATAAGGATGTTGGCAGGAGTGAGTATATGTCTATGAAATCTAATGTGATTATGGGGTTCAGTACTGAGAGCCTAAATTTAATTTCTACATCCCAACAGCTAAATTTGAACTTTCCTATGGGGCCTAAAGTTCTGAGTTTCTACGTTCGCAATTTCCCTAATTCTAAGGAAATTCCACGTACATCAAAATGGTTAAATAACTTCAGATGGGACCTAAGTTTAAGTCTCTGCATTCTCAAAATTTACCTAAGTCTAGGGGAGATTCACCTAAGTTTAACTTTCTAGTTCAAGTGTATATCTATGAAACTCTAAACTTAAAATGTTGAAATTTTGCACAAACTCTTTCCCAAAGGCAAGGTTTGTCTAAACTCTCTCTCTGATACCAACTTGTAACACCCTGGTTCTCAAAACTCGAGGATAGTCGCTCCTTGCTGAGAACCCGAGTATTACGTTATGAAGTGGACTAACATACATCAAAATAGCAAATTTCATAGTATAAAGTAAAGCAATCACTACCTAAGACAAGGATATCAAGAGTAATAAAAAGGAAGTTTACTACATGTAAATGGGAGAAAAATGAAATCCCACAACAGGGAAAATATTTTATTACAATTCAAACAAAACATAAAATCTGAAATTATGAAAGCAAGTAAATCCTAAATGATTAGTCGAGCTCCAACGGCCCAACTGCAACAACATAGAAGCCCTCCTTACCTAACTCCACCGCAACCGTCCCTGGGATCCTGTCATAGGTGTCTCCACTTGTCCTCAATCCTGCATCTATTTGGTGCAACCACACTATGGGTGAGTGAAAACTCAGTGGAAACTTTCCGCAAGGATTCATGCATACCATGTTATTCCAAAACAGTTTAAGCCAATCATATTCAATCACAATGAGGATGATATAAACTCGAATGTACTGTAGGGATGCATGAATGTATGCTCAAGTCACAGATCTGGGGATGCACATCCAGCTGTCAAAATAAAGGGTCGCCCACAGTAGTAGACTACTTGGAAAAGACCATTCAGACGAGTGTGCCTAAGGATATCTCTTGGAAAAATACACGGGGTACGCCCAAGGAGAGTCTAATCCTGGAAAAGCCTCATGTAAAGGAGCACCCAAAGTCACACAAATGCACATGCTCTGTAGTTTAACTGAAGTAACAGGACTTACAGCAAATTAAACAGAGTGTGACTTACATTGAGCACTCAGAAAAGCTCATGTGTCATGCATGGATGTCATGCACCATGACGCTCATACATATTCCATATAATTAACAAGGTTACTTTCATAGATGTTGTTAAAGATCACCATATATTAAACATCCAAGCATAATTTCAATCATAGATTCATTTACATTTTTCTAGGTCTAAATGATAGCCCATAAATGTAACATGTCAAGTATAATCAATCGTTGGTAAGTTCTAGCTAGGTTCCTTATAGAAAATAACATCTTACTCACAATATTCATTATACGATATGTAACATAGAATGAAATGAAATTTCATTACTCTTATCATTACTACTTGAGATATGAATGTAAAGGTTCAATTACCATCCACATTATTTTATACATATGAGATTTAAACTAAATGAAGTCTAGCACATGTAAGAAGCAACAATACAGTTTATAAGGTGGGTGGAAGTAAGATTCATTACTTCATATTATACTAATAGGAAGGTACATATAGCCAAACCATTTCAAATGTAGCAAGAGAAGTATATTACTAAAATCCTATAAACATGAATTAGAGTAATATGCTTTGGAAGATCCATTAGTAATTATCAATATCAACTAGGCAAAAGGAAACGAAATTAGAAATTATTGTACACATTAGGCTTAAAACCAATTTGGATTAAAATGGATGAAAGAAGCCATGTGGGATATCCCTCACTTCGATTGGATGAGGTGCGTCTATGAACACCTAGTTTGAGATTGATTGAAGGAAAAGGTCCTTCAAATATATCTGATGCAAACAGTCCCTAACTCGGTGGGACAAGAACCGAGTTGACTCGGCACAATTCAACATGCCACCATACTCTCTCACTTTCTCTTTTTCCTTTATCTTCCTTTCTTCTTCTCCTATCTTCCTCTTTCTTTCTCATCTCAATCATCCTTGTCCAGGAATGGACATTCGACCCACGAATCACCCACTCCAGTCAGACTCAGTTGAGTCACTCGAACTCGGCAGCACCCTCTTGTCGTCCTTCTCCCATTCCTCTTCCTCCTACCATCTTTCCTCTCTACTCCTTCCTTGTGCTTTCTCTCTCTCTAGCCCCATAGAAATCCAGCTATAACAGGGCCAAAACCAAGCCTAGACTCGACCCATGACTCGGCAGCGAGTTAAACTCCCAAACTCGCATGGCTCTCCATCTGACTCGCCCATGCCCTTACTTCTCTTATTCTTCTCCTCTAGCTTCTCTTTCTTCCTGTTTCTCTGACCTTATTCATTCTTCTTCAGATTCGAGGAGATCAACACCCAAAAGCTCAATACGAGCCTGTCATTACAGCATCCATTAGAGGGTGAGTTGACTCAGTGTTCGACACAGTGGCTGGAATGAAAGAATGGCCACGCCACCCCTCTTCTTCCTCTTTCTTTCCCTCTTCTTTATCTTCTTTCTCAGCTCCCTATCTCTGCTTCTCCTCATCATGACCAGATCTGAGTTTTTTTTTTTCCCACCTAGAAATGTGGCTAAGTCACTTAACTCGTGACTGAGTTGAGGTGACTATGAATATAGTCAACCGTCCAGATGGCTTTCAACAAGAACTGAGGGAGGATTTCTTTGAGATTACTAGATTAGGGTTGATGTTGGATGCGTGAAGGAGGTTTGGAATGATCGGTGTCACCCGTGGATGATGCAGCCGGACGGCGAGTGGGTTCGAAACTCGATTTATCTGCCTAGCCAAGCAACAACTGGGAACCGGTCCCAGTAGCTACTACTCACTCTCTCCCTTCTTCTATCTCTCTCAATCTTACTTCTCTCCTTCTGTTTTCTCCTCAGAAGACAAATTTCTCCACTGAGTTGGGTTGCAACGGGTTATGCAACTCGCTTCAGCGGCAACAGATACTCCCTCTCTCTCTCTCTCTCTCTCTCTCTCTCTCTCTCTCTCTCTCTCTCTCTCTCTCTCTCTCTCTCTCTCTCTTCTATTTCCTTTCTTTTTCTTGTCTTGGGATTCGCCCTAATACAAGGCTTTTTATAGCCATTTAGTTTCTGGAAACATTCCCAACTAATCACAAAGATTAGCGCAGAGATAGCACGAGTTAGCCGAGAATGGCTCGTCATCA
The DNA here is from genome assembly GCA_037074715.1 of Magnolia kwangsiensis. Lineage (NCBI taxonomy): Eukaryota > Viridiplantae > Streptophyta > Magnoliopsida > Magnoliales > Magnoliaceae > Magnolia > Magnolia kwangsiensis. Next base: position 87,541,367 of record CM073571.1, on the reverse strand, counting down.
GGGCCACTCCAGGAATTAGCTCTAGTGCTTGGGTTTATGAGACCGATCTTGATGAGTTTTAAGTGTGGTAGGTCACATGATGGACGGTCTGGATGTGTGAAAGGAATAGCTTTATGGGATGTTGGTCCAACAGTCGGATTGGAGAAGATGACAGACTGATAATGGCATTTTCATGAGGGACGGTTTATTCATAGATCAGGGCCGTTTAGATGGTCCTGATATGTCCTAACAGTGATGTGGGGGTCACCTTATGGTGCAAGGAGAGCCATTGATTAAGACGACTCGCTGAAAGTGAAAAATCGGGGCATAGCTTCAAAATCTCGTTATTTTCTCGGCTGCTATGAAAAATATCTGCTTGCCCTATTTCGGACATCCTAGATTGGTCGAGCGAAGCTTCCAGAGAACGTACAACGGCTAGGATGTGTTTTTACTATAAGGGGAAAGAATTCCTCTGCTTTCTGACGAGTAGGGGAGCATCTTTTGGAAATAGTAGGGTTGACTGGGCTCAAGTTGCGTACGTGGATTCCACCCGCCTGCTTACAGCGGTCGGATCTGCCAGAGATGCTGTGCACGTGGCTCTATCACCTTCGTCAGGGACTTTTCTTTGCAATACAGGTTCGGACATTGACCGAGCTAACATAGGGAACTTTCAATCCCAGGTAACACCAAGGTTAGGGTTAATGGGACCCTATCAATCAGATGAACGGTCTGGATCGAATTTCCATATTCAGAAAAATGTCCGATTACACCATTAAACAGACGGTATTTTTCAAACGTCGTTACTGGAAGGAAAAGAGAGAAAAATCTCTCCTCTTAGGTTTATTGGGTCAGCACGGTCAAACCGTGCTGACAGTTTCGGTTTATTGCCGGTAAGAACAGGCTGTGCACACGCACGCCACAAGTGGGGTCCATATAGATGTATTTGCCAAATCCACTTCATCCATTTCATTTGGAGGCCCCACATCAGGTCGTTTAACCAATTTTCAAGCATACCCAAGCCTTGGTGGACCATATTTTCCATTTTGTGAGTCTAACTGATGATTTTCATCGATCTAATGATTAGATCATTCTAGGATTGAACGTCAACGGTCAAAATGGTCCCAAGGGTCCCTTAGTTGGAAATCAATGGTTAGATTACTGATAAGATGGCCTAATATGTATTTAAAATTTTAAATATTTTTGTTACAATATCTTTAATAATGTTATCATTATTATTATTAAATTCATTATTACTGTATTTTTAATCATTGAATATTTATATTTAAATATGATGGTTCTATTATTAGGAGTTGTATTCTAGGCTTTTTCAAACTAATTTATCTACTTATATATTTATTATGCTTATTTAATTTTATTTCGAATTAACGGTTGGATGTGACTATATGAATAACCTACGTTATTAACCTTTAAGTCCCAACCTACCACTTAATTTATATTTAATCATTTAGATCTTCTCTTATTCCAGGGTAACGATCTGATAACCTTAAAATTTGCTATTTGATTGGCTCACAAGACTTTGCAACTACTAAGATGAAGATTTACGTTGGATCTCCCAAATTAATAATCAGATGGCAAAAATCTTTGGATGGAGATTACTCTTAATGGTCAATTTAGGCTATAGTGCAGGTAACTGTTCATGTAAGACCCGTATCCTAATCCGTACTATTCCGTTGCTTCCCGCGATCCTTCTCATCAAATTCTGGCAATCCGCGACCTGTAGTCGACGTTGCACACGACCGTAAGTTGTATTCTATACATTTGAGTCGGCTTAATCCAAGACTTGTATCATTGCGACTGCACCGTCGCCGCGGTTCCAACGCCACAACTCATGTACCGATCCGATACCCTGACTAAGAGATGTAGGTCGGCGTTTATTTTGAGAAAACGTCGCGCGTTAACATTCTCAAGAGAATCTCTACAAAGTGTCAAATCAATCCCATCAATCAATCACCCATCATTCACTTTATGTCAAGTACACATCACCTTTCACCCCATCCCCAAGCAACCACCAAAGTCAACTCCTTTCACCCTCTCTCTTACACCACCCATACTTGTCAAGTACCACATCACTCACATCCATCACTCTTACAACCACTCCTTTTCTCTCTCTTTCTCTTCACAAATTCCAAGCCTCACCAAGCACCAAAGAAGTGCACGTCCAAGCTTTCCCAAGAGTGAGAGAAAGTGTGATTTTGGTGGCCCACTTTCCATTCCAAGAGCTCTAATCCTAGCCATCCATTTTCCATCCCCACCATCAAAGTGAAGCTCTAGGAGACTGGCTTTCCAACGGACCGAGAAGATTAAGTGGTGGGTGCCTCCATAGCCTAATTTTTCATGTTTTTAAGATGAGCCAAGTGAGGCCAACCGATCAATGGTTTGGATCTCACTTGGGACCCTAAGATGTGGTCAATGGCCCATCTTGATCATCAAAATCATTCCATGATGGGGCCATTCTCCATGGACTCCATCATGATGTTTACTTTCTTGCATTAAAGAGGTCATATAGACCGTTCATTTTAGATGGAGAGGGATCTCCACCGTTGATTCTTGATTTGACAGGCCCACATGCAATGGGACCCGCTTGATGTATGATTGGATGTATGGAAGGGAGGGCTCATAGTGGCAGAGCCCTCCATGCACGTGTGTCACTCAATCTCTCTCTCTCTCTCTCTCTTTCTTTTTCCTATTGTATGAGATGTTGTGACCATGTGGCCACCCAGATGGACCCCACATTTATGCATGTTTTATCCACACAATTCATGTGTATGGTGGCCCACCTGGATCGTCTGAAGGTGGGGCCCACCATAAGATGTGTTGTGTTCACATAGAAGAGAAAGAAAAAAATAATAATAAATTAAATAAACCGTCCAGCGTCCTGGACGCTGGACGTCACCTGGATAAAAATAAAATATCAGCTTTATTTTTTAAAAAAATTGGGGTGGGCTACTTGTAAAGGCCCCACAGTGTTGTATTTATTCAATCCAATCCACCTATCCTCTTTGCCAACTCATTTTAGGCGTTGAGATGAAAAATGAGGATGATCCGAGTATCTAGTGGGCCATGGTTTTAAAAACATTACCATTACCATTGAAACCTTTCCAGATTCTTTTTACACGCTAAAAAATGGTCAATACTAGTCTTGATTAAATGGTCATGGGCAGAGGAATCTAATGGCTGGGATGGATCTACCTGAAGCGGGCCCCACATGGAAAAAAACTCAGAAAACAGGTTTCAAAAATTTAAAAAAAAAAACTACACAGCAGACTGCTGCTGTGTCAGAAGCTGGCCACGCCAGCAGCTGGCGGGCGGACGAGCAGGTCCCATGGCTCCAGCCATGGGCCCCATCTTGATGTTTATTTTCCATCCACTCCGTTCATTAGGTGGGTCACCCCCTAAGGTGGGCCCCATCAAAATATCAAGGGGGTGACCCCATCAAAATATCAGGTTGATATCAGCCTCAGGTGGCCCACATCATTGAAAACAGTGTGGATCAAAGTCTGCCATTAAGACCTTTTGGGCCCCACAGAAGTTCTGAATCAATCTGAAATTTATTTCTCCACTTCATTTTAGGCCCGTACGACCTTACCAATGGGTTGAATGGAAAGCAAACGTTATGGTGGGCCCCACATGGGACCCATAATGATTTATGTATTTTATTCTTAGAGCCCACAGTGATGTTTTTCCCTCATTCACGCTGTCCAGATCCGACGGTGGAACCCACCTTAAATGTATGTGTTCTACCCACCGTCAACTGTCTGGACGGTGGGCCCCAGTAATGTATTTGTTTCATATCCACACTAATGGTCAGGTGGACCACACGGCTGGAACAATGGGGATTTAATGTCTACCCTCGAAACTTGTTTTTCCTCTTCATCCGATCCATGTGACCCTATCAAACAGTTGGATGTAAAATAAATATTATGGTGACCCCACGTGGGACCCACCAAGGATGTATGTGTCTCATCCTCACCGTCCACTGTTTGGACGGTGGGACCCACCCTTGATGCATGTGTTGTATCCATACCGTCCAACCTTTAGGTGGGCCCCCACCATGGTGCATGTGTGCATCTAAACCGTCCATTTATTTTTGTAAAAATCATTTTATGGTTTGAGCTAAGAATGAATCAGATCCATGGTTCAAGTGGGCCCACCATGGCATGTGTATAAGGCCCTTATTGATTTAACTCTGGCCATTCATTGAGGCTTACCTTGGTATATATCTAAGGCTCAAATGAATAGGCTCATTTAATCCATATAAGGCCTATGGGATTAAGCCCATTTGGCATATTTAAGGCCCATGGATCATGGACCATTACAATGTACATAAGGCTCATTGATGAGGCCCATTAACACAGCCTATTTGATGAATGTAGGGCCCATGTGATTCGGCCCATTGATGTATTTAAGGCCCATGGGTCGAGGCCCAACGGGATGACCTTAGGGTCCATTGCAATGTGTGACTTCCCATGGTTCATGTAATGATATTTATGGCGGCTCGTGCCTAAGGAACAATGTTGGTTTGACGTCCACATTGTAAGTACAATGTTGGTTCAATGTCCGCATTGTAACTCTCCTTAGGGCCCATTGACAGGCCCATACTCGTTACTATTCATTGCTTTATAACATGCTTAGTATAATCCCATGACTCATGTCCATACGCATCATATGTATGCTTGAATTGAGTAGTGACTGATCATAGCATATGCCATTTGACAGACCACTTATGAGACCCGTTATGAGACGGAGTGCCCCACATGATCGCGTAGTACGCGCTGGATTTCTGCATGATTTGACGGCATGATTCATGCATCTCGCATATGTATGATTTGATCATTGCACGCCCTAGCGACATCAGGGCCGTGGCTCTACAGGTACATCATGGATGGCCGTATTGGATACCGAAAATACTTATTCTAGCACTGTAGACACTTAGGATGTCCTTGGGTGAAAGTCCCAGAACCTTTTTGGTACCAGGAGATGCTCCAACGTCTAGACCGAGTGGATACACGAGCGCCCAAGTGCCGAATACCAGTAGGCCACGTCTCCCACTGTGTCGTAGTTGGTTGGAAGGGGGTGTTGCCTTATCCGCCTGAGCAAGGAGGCTATAAGCTAGGCTGAGTTTGACCAGCTCACAAATGAGTTCGCTATCGACAAGTCGGGTAGGTATTGGCAGACTACTGGTCAGGTAGATAGTGAGGTATATTCTGCTTGCTTGACTGTGCAGCTAGGGAGGTGGCAGTCACTGCGAAGTGTATTAGACCCCGGTGATATCCAGAGGGAAACTATACTGATATATGTACTTGAGGAGTACCGACTTGCTTAGATTGCATTTTACATATGACATTCGGCTATGTAGGCCTTGCATTGCATTGGTGTGGCCGATGACATTCATATCTCGCATCACATGGCCTTGGTATGGCCAATAGCATTCACGTCTTGCATTACATAGCCTTAGCATGGTTGATTCTATGGACTTACCGCATACTTCCGCATTGCTCTTTTACTGTACACTTGGTGTTTGCCTTACACATACACTTACACCACCCTCTAAGCTTTTGTAAGCTTATGCACGACCGTTGCGTGCAGGTAGCTTTGGACAGTAGCAGCGCTGAGGCAGGAGCGCGTATGAGACCATTTTGGAGCTTTTGATCATCTTGTATTTCCCTTTTTGCATTGTACTTAAAAGATTTTGATATAGTGGATATGTGGTGATGTTGTTTTGTGACTTGGTTATACTTGTGGTTATGCTCCATTATAATAAAAAAAATCATTCTGAAAATCCTCCTTGTAGGATCCCAGGATCGGAATCTGGCATTTGATTGTCAGGAGCCGAGAATGGGGTACTACAGAGGTTGTTGGCACCGGATTCGACAATCGGGATTCATGTGAATCCGATTTCCTAGTCTGGGGCGTGATAGTTCAAATAGTCCAGGTTTGTATTTATACTAAGTTTGGTTACAAGGTAACACCCGAGTACTAGAAAGCATGGGGTGTTACAAAAATGGAAAGCTCAGGGAGAGAAATCATCACCTTATGTTTGAATCGCCTACACCATTGCTAAGAAATGTGTGTTGCCTTGGAATCAATTCTTGCCATCAATCGTAAAGTTGTACAATTAGATCCAAGCTTACACATTGTTTAGGGTTAGGGTCCTAACCTAGAGTTTAGAGCACTTAGATCTAGGATTTTGTCCTAGAGTTTAGGTCTATGCTATGTAATTAGGGTTTGATCCCTAGTCGGTGTGCAATTGATTTTAGTGTTAATTCAATAATATTTATTAACATTAGTGTTATAGTTAATATTAGTTAATAATCATCATGATGATAATTAATATTGTGATCTATTATTTATGATACAATGATACATTAGTATTTAATAATGATATTATTTCAATTTCTTGTATATAGTAACTATCATTAGAATAGATAATTTATTGATGGCTATGCATTCTTGATATTTGCAAATCCTAATAATGATAGAAATGGTAACGATGTTAATTTAATAATTAGAAAATAATTATTAACACTAATGTTAAAATTAATAGTAGCTACCATAATAATTATAATAATTATGATGACAATAATTACTATGACATACTATTAAGGATAATATGATTAAACTACTACTATTTGATGATTACAATTCTATTTATCCTAACTAATTTGAATACAAATAGCCTACTAATGGCTAATCATGTCTATATTGAAAATTCTTATGATAATAGCTCAAGGATGATAATTGTAACTCGAAATGCTTCTAGTTTGGGAAGGACGAGACTCACCTTATTGACTCGGCTCGATACAACCACCACAACTCTCTCTCTCTCTCTCTCCTTCTCTTTTTCTTTTTTCTTCTCCTTTTCTTCTTCTTTACTCCTTACTCAAGACCACTCATCTAGCAGAGTTGCTGGACTCAACCAGCCAATGGGCCAGTGATCTAACTCGGTCCCAAACCGAGTTAACTCGGCAGTGACTCAGGACTCAACTCCCACTCTTCTTCTTTCTTTCTCTTTTCTTTTTCCTTTCTTCCCTAGGGTGAATTGGGCTGAACCAAGCCCACCATTACTTTGGTTCGATTTTCGACCTAGACTTGGGCTGATTTCAGCACAGTTCTGGGGCTGATTTCAGCCCAGCTCCAGGGCTAATTTCAGCCCAGAACGTGGCCCACATTAGTGGCTCCCCATGGCCCATATCAAGGCCCGATCTAGATGCTGGGACCCAACTCAAACTCGACCCATAGACTAAACTTGAGTCCGGCCCGAAGAGCTGGCCGTTCTGGCCCAAATTTGATTCCAACCTACTCTGAGCTGGTTTTTGAAGCGGAGTTTGGACCTGACTCATCATGGCCCTGCGTTGCATTCATCCCAGGCTCCAACCCAGCTTTTGTGGCCGTCTTTGGCCTAAACTCCATCCAAAACAGTGGCCGATCTTAACCTTGATTGCTGCCAAACCAAGTAAGTCTGGCACTATCATGCCCCATACCCAGAAATTGGGCTCACAAAATTTCCGATTGTCGAATCCGGTGCTAATAACTTCCATATTACCCCATTTTCAGCTCCTAGCACCCATACGCTAGGTTTCGATCTTGGGATCATACAAGGAGGATTTTTCAACGTACATTCGTCTTATAAGAAGCATAACCACAAGTATACCCAAATCACAAAGGCAACATCATCATCACATATCCACTAATATAAACGTTTGAATACAATGCTGAAAGGGAAATGCATATATCAAAAATAAAAGCTTTAGAAGATGATGCATGCTCCAAGCTCCACTCTGTTGCAACCTAACGCCACTTGCATACATATATCGTGCATAAGCTTATAAAATGCTTAGAGGGTGGTGAAAGTGTGTGCACGAGGTAAGTGCTAAGTATTCAATATCATGCCATAATTATATAATGTCGAAAATGCTGTCAAGATCATGAATTATACGATATCAGAGTAAGTAAAAATACTGCAAGTCTATAAATCATTCAATATCAAAATATACAATGCGAATCAACTATGCAATGCAGAGACATAGTAAACTAAATATCATATATCGATGGATGTAATGCAATAGGAAAATCCTACTAAGTCCGTCTAGGCCATATAAGTGCAGAAACATAGTAACTCAAAAATGTCATATGTCGCGGATGTAATGCAATATGCAGTGCAAAAGGAATGACCATGCTGGAATGTGAAGTCAGGATGATAGTACGTATTACCGCAGGCTACGAGGTTCACCACAAGGGAATTCTATCCAAACCAGTCCCATACCTAAATTTGGATAGTCAGACTCAATGTGGTAAACTCCTGATCTCGGGTTATTCGTGCGCCCCAAATCCTAGTCATTGCGAAGATACACAACAATTAGTTGCGCACCACCAGCTCAAGTGAATAGTGAATGAATGAATGAGTGTACAACTCTTGCTCAATAAGTCCACATATCAATAGGGTTCCTCTTTAGGATCATCATCATGGTCTATAATACTTTACACCAGCTTGTCGCCCCTATCCGAGCGCACAACTGGGTAAGTGGAAGAGACCTCACTATCCGCCTGCTAATATCGAGCCCGGCTTGTCGATAGCAGACTCATTCTTCAAATTGATCAAACTCAACCTAGGTATTGCCCCCTCACTAAGGCAGGTAAGGTCACACCCTCTCCCAATCGACCACGATACAGTGGAAGACGCGGTCTACTAGTATACGACCTTCATGCGCTCATATATATCCACTCGGTCTATACGTTAGGGCATCCTCTGGTCACAAGAGGGTTTAGGAATTTTCACCCAAGGCCATCTATGGCAGCCCGATGCTAGTAACAGATTTCTAGTGTCCCATATAGTCATTCACAATATGCTTGTGGAGGCTACGGCCCTGATGTCGCTAGGGCATACAGTACTCACTACACACAATGTAAGATGTATGAGTCATACAATCCAGTCATGCATCAATCTTACGCATACCGTATGCACATGTGAGATAATTTCTGCCTATTAGGGAGTCTCATAACAACATGCCCAATGACATATGCAATGGTCAACCACATCTTATAACAAACATGCAGATGTGCGTATGGGCATGTACCATGATGCTATGCTGTTACATACTCATAATCGGCCTCGGTAATCGGAATTAGCCTCGACAATCAGAATCAGCCTCGATAATCAAAATCGGCCTCGACAATCGTAATCGGCCTCGACAATCAGAATCGGCCTCGATAATTGGAATCAGCATCGACAATCGGCCTCGACAATCCGAATCTGCCTCGACAATTAGAATCGGCCTCGACAATCGAAATCGGCCTCGATAATCGAAATCAACCCCGACAATCGGAATCAGCCTCGACAATTGGCCTTAACAATCAAAATTGGCCTTGATAGTCATAATCAGCCTCAACAATTAGCCTCGACAATCGGAGTCAGCCTCGACAATCAGAATCGGCCTCGATAATTAGAATCAGTATCAACAATCAGATTTAGCCTCGACAATAAGCCTTAACAATTAGAATCGACCTCGACAATTGGCCTCAACAATTAGAATCGGCCTTGCCAATCGGAATCAGCCTTGACAATCAAAATCAGCCTCGGCAATTGGAATCGGCCTCGATAATCGAAATTAGCCTCGACAATCGGCCAACAAGGGCCTAAGGGAAGGTCATAATGTGGACATTTAACCATCATTGCTCCCAAGGAGTGGCCCCATAAACATTATTATATACATTATAGTGAAATCACACATTACATCGGTCTGCACATTCATCGCATTGGGCCTCACTTATGGACCTCATGTACATCACAATGGGCCGTAATACATGGGCCCCATATATGTCAAATGGGCCGGAATATATGGGCCAGAAAATACATCTCATTGGGCCTTACTAAATGGGCCAAAGATACATCACAATGGGCCTCATCATATGGCCAAAAATACATCACAATGGGCCACTCATATGGGCCTAATATACATCACCATGGGCCATAATTACATCACGTCGGGCCTCATCAAATGGGCCATGAATACACCACAATGGGCCTCACCAAATAGGCCATGAATACACAATAATGGGCCCTTGCCAAATAGGCTATGAATACACAACAATGGGCCTAATATATATATATATATATATATATATATATATATATATATATATATATATATATATATATATATATCATAATGGGCCACAACCATGGGCCTCCCATACATCACATCGGGCCGGAAATATATCACAATGGGCCTCATCACATGGGCTGAGTATACATCACATCGGGCCGGAAATATATCACAATGGGCCTCATCACATGGGCTGAGTATACAATACAATGGGCCGCATCAATGGGCCTTATATACATAACGGGTGGGTCTCATCTCATGCCAACAGGTGGGCATCATGGATACATAACACATACAAAACCATGGGCCGCTTGCTGGATGTTCAGTCCACCAACGTGGGGGCCACATGAATGGATGGTGGATAACATATATATTGCAATGGGTCCCACTATAATGTGGGTGAGGGCTTGGATTACATCTAAAATCATTTCAATAGTGGCAGGTGCAACATGTGTATCACTGTACACTATCATTCTATTGGGCACATGGCTCACTAATGATAATCAGCACCACCTAAACATGGTCCATGTAAATCAGCACTGTCCAGCACAATCAGGACGGTGTGGATGAAATAAATATATCACGGCGGTCCTATGCTGGAAAAACAGATTGACGGCTTGTAAAACAAATACATCAGATGTGGGTCCCACCATCTGGACCATCCATCAAAATGGACATATGACATGGATTTGAAGCCCAAATATCATGGTGGTCCCACGTCCAGTGGCTGGGATAAAACACATATCACATGGTGGGTACAGGCAAGACCCATACATCATGGCTGGCCTCGCAATAGCACCAGAGATGGAAGGCTGGTGTAAAACACATACCTGATCTGACCCTCAGAACTTACTGACGTCAGCCAGCAACTTTGAGCTGCGTGGGATCCACCGTCCAGGGTCTGGATGGTGTGGATCCAACACATCATCAAGTGGACCCCATGTGCTAGAGGCAGCACGAATGGCGTGGTTACATATACATCAGGGCCCCACAAGACCTACTGATGTCAATACTGCAGCTGAAATGCTGCGTGGAAGGAACACCAGCCAATCTATCTCCATCCACCGTCCATGATATAGAATACTTATATCAAGGTGGGTGGGGTCCACATCCTTAGATGGACTGGATAGCCAGGATCAGACGCATACATTAGGGGGGTCCCACCATCCTTTGTTGGACGGCGTGGACACCACATGCATCACGTGTAGGTCCCATGTGAGGCCACCACATAATATAATATAATATTATAATAATTATTATTATTATTATTATTATTATTATTTAAAGCATATAGTGTCCAGGCCGTGGACGAGCGACCTAGATGCAGGATACATAGAGGTGGGTCCTACCGTCAATGGACGGTGTGGATAAGGCCCTTACAGGGCTCGCCGATTGGATAGATGGTCCAGATATAATACGTATGTCAAGGGGTCCACGGAGTTGCTGAAGTCACACAGCAGCTAAGGCTGCACCGTCCCAAAAAGGTCCAGCACCGTCCAGATGATCTGGATGATGTGGATGAAACTAATACATCATAGTGGAGGCACCAGAACACCTTCTCACGGTGTCCAGCACCGTCTACAGCATTGAACGGTGTGGATAGAAGACATACATCACGGTTGGGTCCACGGAAGAGTGGGTCGCCCCACACTAAATCAAGGTGGGCCCCACGTCCCATGCATGGACGGGGTGGATCTAGAATACATACATCAGTGTGTGGTCCATGCGGCTGCACGGCGTGGATTAAGTGGTCCACAACCATCACAAGAGATAAATATAGAGAAAAAGAGAGAGAGATCGGTGGAGATGGGAAGAGCTCCGCCACTATGAGCTCCTCCATGATACAATGCATACATCATGATGGGTCTCGTCCTTAAATCATTAAAATCACACAAATCAAATCATAAAATACACCCACCTCAAGATCTCTTCTTCATTCATCCACAAACTGGTTTTAGAGCTCCAAGGAAACAAGATTCAACAATTGAGATTGATTTTGGATGGTGGAGATTGGAGGTAGGAAGTGGGCCACACGAACTCTATCCAGTGAGCTTAGACGATTGCTCTCATGGGGTTGCTTGAAAATGGAGAGAGAGAATGAGAGAGAGAGATGATGGGAGAAGTGATGGGAGAGAGGGATGGTGAGTGATGGATGGGTGTACTTGACATGTAAGGGAGAGTTGACTTTGGGGATGGATATTATACTTAACATTTGTTGATGGATTGATTTGATGTGTTGTAGAAATTTCCTCAACATTTGTAACGCGTGGTGTTTTTCTCGAACTAAACATTAGCCCACATCTCCTAGCCTGGATATTGCCACGGCACGCGAGATGCGACGTCGGAACAGCGGCAATGGCGCGCTCGCAATGGTACAAGTTTCGAGTCGAGCCGACTCTGATTTACAGGATGCGACTCAAGGTCGCGTGCAAATACCAATTATAGGTCGCGGGTCGCCAGAATTCAACTGGGAGGATGGCAGAGGCCTACGGAACGGTATGCGTTAGGATACGGGTCTTACAGCTCTCTCCACCTAATAAAAATTTCATCCTCGAAATATATAGAATAGACAAGGGAAGAGAAAAAATTATCAAGTATATATGTGAAGGCACAATCAATTTACAAAAAGATGAAGATAGCGCTCTTTAATCTCAACCTCACACCCTTAGGATGCCTTATCAATGCTATGATGACCTCATTGATCCTCAGTTTTCGGATCAGAAATGATCGAAACTGGAATACTATGCAGCCTCAAAATCTCAATAGTAAGGAACTATGTAAGAAATCTCTAAGTTATTCGAACCCGGGGATCTAACCATTTTAAGTCCTTAACAATCATAAAGTGCAGGGTAGCTATCAATAAATATGTGATGTTATCCTCAAGTATTTTCAAGTTATACTCTGATACCATCTTCTGTAACGCCCCAAACCCAGAAATCAAGCTCAAAAAATTTTTAATTGTCGAATTCGGTGCCAACAGCTTCCGTGTACCCTATTCTCTGCTCCCAGCGCCCATATGCTAAGTTTCTGAAAGTGCCTTGGTTTGTCAATTAGCATGATTGTTGAGTCAACCAGACTGCAGAGCCTCATAAGAAGATCAATTCAATGCGTCTGCCTCAACTGGATGTGTGCAAGCTCGCCATAGGTAAATCTAAGTCTCACATCCCATGTCTTAAAACACCAGGTACTTAAACCCTTAAAACAAGTTGGAACATCATAGGGTTTTTAAGTTAAGAAAACTTTTTCAAAATCAGAAAATCTCTAAGTTTTCTTGCTTTGTCGATTTTATGAATACACATCTCGATATGATTGACCTGGACTATCGATGTCCTAGATGACATATCGATTCCATCGGAATGAGGACAAAAGTGTCCAGCAACCACATATATCTCTGGACGGATTTACCGATGTATCGATATACTTATCAATATCATCGATATTTGAATCTTGAGTCCATCGAAGGTGACTCGATAATATCGACAGGCAGATCTTTGGTGCCCCTGTTTTCACTTAAGAATATTATATGTGCATCAATATATCAAAGCCCTCCTCGATACCATCAAAGTTCAAACTCGATGACATCAGAAGGCTCTCGATGATATTAGTAATGGGCATGAAGATTTCCAGCAAAACATTTCAAGATAGTTAATCTATGATTAAGGGTCACTCGATAGAATCGATATTCAAATATCGATGATATCGATACGGTTTCGATGTCATCAAACAGGGACAGAAACTGTCCAGCAAGCTTAAACGAGAATCCCTTGGATTTATCGATGCCTCAACACAGTTATCAATATCATTGACATTCAAATTTCCATGATATCGAACGTCCCTCGATCATTCGTGTAAACCTGAAATATTTCAAAGTAAATCTCTCTCATTTTCAAATGTCGAGGAATCGAACCTCACATTAATAAAATCGGAGTTCGAAATCCGATGACATCGACACGTGTTTCGATTCCCTCAACCAACTGGTAATAGATTTCAAAAGCGTATGACATTTGAGTTTGAGTCATCGAGCGGACCGTCGATGTTATCAAGAGTATACGCTCGATGATATCAAACTCTATCATAAATGTGACCATTTTATATCCATTGGAACCTTTTGCCTATATATAGAGGACTTGTTTATTATTGTTGGTAGAGAAAGAAGAGAATGCTTTTGAGTGTTTTACCTTAAATCATATACCCAAAGCCCTTTCTCTCGTGGGAGTTCATCCTCTAATCCACCCTCATCATTGATATTCAATAGAGTGGATTGGGGAATGAACTTCTGCATTTAAGGATCCTCCATCTACTACCTTAATGGCAAATCATTTAGCTGGGATGCCTTAAATGCATAGATGACTAGAATCACTCTATCTTCCTAATAAGAAAACATTTAAGAGAGTTGAATTCCGTCTTAACCTTAACCCAACCCAACGACGTATATTGGTACGTCATCTGTGTTATAAATCAAGGAAGCAGAAGATTCTTCATTAACAAAGAAAGAGATCTTCGACAACGTGTTGAATGGGACTTATCCACTTATCTTTAAGTAACTAGAGTCCAGAGGACCCTTGTGATCATTCCTTTGTAGGATTAGGTCTATAGTATTTCTCACCCCTTGTAAGTCATCTAGGAAGCCTCCGACGGCAGTGTACGTAGTGGGTGCGTTGCGTTGACCCTTGCTCTATGGAGAGCATAAACGGTTAGGGTCTTGTGGAAGATCCTTGGCCAGTGTGCCTAAAAGTGAGTGTCTTGTGTTTACACTTACTCGTGAGAGCATAAACAGTGAAGTTCCTTATGTGGATCCTTGGCCAGTGTACATAAAATCGGGTGTTATGTGTTGACCCTTGCTCAGGGAGCATAAACAGTCAGCCTAGGTGTAGGTTGTAAAGGTTGAAAGTGAACCTGATTTAAAACCTTAGGTTTGAGGTGAACCGCTGTGAAACCTCCTTAGTGAAATCCAGTACACTCAAGGGTTGAGTGCGGTTACCAGGAGTGGAGTAGACAAGTAGTCGAAATACTATAAAAATGATTGTGTTTGAGATTGTTATTCTTTTGTTTGTGTGATTTACTTTAATAATTTCATATCTGAATATCTGAGATCACACCTCACACACATACACAGTGATATCCATCATAAACTAGTTCGCATATTGTTCATCTCTTAAATAGTTTGTGATTGGATTCTCTACCGAGCTTAGAAGCCAATAGAGTTACTCTTGAGTAATCCTAATATAGGCTTGGTGTTAGGATTAGTATAATAGGATTTTAAATTATCATAAAATTATTGAAAAGTCCTATTCACCCCCTCTAGGATATATTGGCATATTCCTACTCAACTAAAGAGGTTTTTAACGCAATTTCAATTGGTATTAGAGCGGGTCTCTCTTTAAGGGCTTCACCGCCTAGAGAGTGATCTTGATTGAAGTTAGGAATATGGCCAAAGGAGAGGGCTCATCAGTCACTAGGCCTCCAGTATTTGATGGCTCAAATTACACATACTGGAAGGCTAGGATGCACTACTTTCTAAGATCTTTGGATTATGATATTTGGGATATAGTTGAAAGTGGATATGTGCCACCATCTGAACAAATTGTACTTGATAGTAGCACAACCATCACAAAACCCAAACCCAAAGAAAAGTGGACGACGTTCGATAAAGAAAAACAGACTGTTAAAGCAAAAGTTATGAACGCCATCTATTGTACCATGTCCCAAGACATCTTCAATCAAATAAGCATGTATGGGACATCCAAAGAAGCATGGGATCTATTGGAAACAACCCATGAAGGCACAAGCACTGTGAAGAGATCGAAACTACAACTTCTGACTTCACAATTCGAAAGTCTCAGAATGGAAGAGCATGAGACTTTTATGGAGTTTTTCACAAAGTTAAATATCATCTGCAACTCTATGGGTGGATTGGGAGAAAAAGTTCTGGTTCCTAAAATCTATAGAAAAATACTGAGATCACTACCGGAACGGTTTAATCCCAAAGTTACAACTATTAAAGAGTGTAGGAACATAGACGAGATGAAAGTAGAAGAACTGGTAGGTTCCCTACAAACTTTCGAACTACACTTCAAACAAACCCAAAAATTCAAAAACACTAACCTAAAAACTTCAAAGAAAACAACAAATGAGGACAGTGGAAGTGAAAAACAAGATGAGGATGAGGAAGTGGCTTTGCTGGTGCAACGATTTAGGAAATTCTTTCAGAAGAATCGTGGTCGTCCCTCCAGAGGAAGAAAGGTGGACAACAGACCTTCTGCAGGTAAATTTGGTAAAAAGACCAAAGAACCACAATGTTATGCCTGTCAGAAGTATGGACACCTATCTATTGAATGCCCAAATAGAAGAACAAAGGGTAAATCAATGGCCACCACATGGGATGATACAAAAGAGTCAAACTCATAATCCAGTGACTCAGAGAGCGATGGTGACCAGAATCCTTAAAAGTTCTTATGGTCTCCACTGCTCCAATCATTCCCATGGAATCTAAAAACAAGAAAGAACAGTAAGTCACTAAATCATTTCCATCTGATAATGAGGAAAGTGGAGAAGAAGAAGAGATAAAAAAGGATAAACTGCAAGATGCTTATAATCAACTCTATATTCATAGCATAAATATCCTTAAAAGACTCAGAATAATGGAAAGTAAAAGTAAGTTGTTGCAGAAAGATTTAGAGAAAACATTGGAAATCAACACACGACTAATAAATGATCTACAACAATATCATTTAGATAATGATAGGTTAGAAAACGTGAATATTTTCTTAAAATTTGAATCTGAAAAATTGAACAAATAGGCTGAGCTATTAAAAGATAAGAATATGCTTCTTCAAAACGAAAATCACACAATCCTGTTTGATGCAGATGAATCTAGAAAAATAGCCAAGATAAACTATAAGTTTTTCCAGAGTAGTGAAAAGCTAGAAAAACTATTAGGTATGGGAAGACCTGGAAAAGACAAGAGTGACTTAGGATATGAAAATTTTAAGTCAAAATCTGAAAATGCGGCACCAATAACTGAAAGATCTGCTGCTTCAAGAAGTAAAACTAGAACTACTCCAGTTTGTCATTTGTGTGGTGATTTGGGTCATTATAAGTTCGAATGCTTGACACCTGAAAGGACTCAACATAACTCTGGTCAGAATCATATTGATAAAGTCAAACCAACCAGAGAAATGTAGAATTTCAAGAGCCCACTTAGGAATATGGATAGAAGAAATGCACTTCCATCACCACCCAAAATGACTAACAAAATGAAAAAGTTATTTAATCAAATGGATAAACTGAACACTAAAATTAAATCCATCACAGTTAAAAACTCTGTCATAAAATGGGTAAGGAAAAACTAGTTCAGATCATGCATCAAGATCTGGATATGTACTAAAATGATGAAATTTTGCTGAGCTTCAAAACGTTACATCTGAAGAAAAAAAATCATAAACATTGTGATAATTTTGAGTTGTACAAAACCTGTATAAAATTTTGGTGTGTATATCATAAATTCAAGGATAAAAATCTCCTATACTTTCATGTCTGTCAAACTGTGGTAAAATGAAAAATATTCAGAGTCAATATGTCTCCTGACAAGCCACTCTCGATTAATCGATCAAGGGTCGATATCATCGACACCTCCTTACAATAAGAAAAGTCATGTAATTGAGAATGATATCAAAGACCGGATCGATGAAATCGATCGAGGTCTCTTGATATCATCGAGATGAGGATCGATGATATCAACAGATGTCGCCCGATATACAGTAATGGAGAGCGAAAAAAAGGGATTTTTGTCTCAGGGTTTTCTTTTCCCCTTCCCTACTTGCTTCTATCAACCAGACCGCTCAATGCCTCGTAGGACAGCCCCAAATGCTCCACAAATCCAGTAATACCCTTCAATACATTGGGATTCCATCTCTTTTTGGGTCTTTCATTTTCAGTCAGGTCTTGTCCTCCTTCCCAAGATTCTTAGAATTTTTTTTGTGTAAATGGGAAAAGATAAAGGAAAAGCATCCGGACCGGGTGAGTCTTCGAGATCCGCCAGACAAAAAGTGCTAGCTCCAAAAGAAGGGCAAGGGCCCTGGAACGAGGGACCCCCACAAGGCAACGCACGAGACATAGTGGGTCCTAGTCTAAGGCCCAGGCACCTCCACCGGTGCATGTTAATCCGGTCTTGGCTAAATTCATTAAAAGAAAGGTTATTCTCGAGAGAAAAGTCGACAGAAGTTGTCTAATTCCATATAATCTGGAACCACTATTTGCCGCCATAAATTGGTTACCAATTCTCGACTTTGGGGGATCGTATCAACTTGAACGAAGCTATAATTTTTTTATCGCATGTTATTCTCCGATATCTGAACCACCATCCATCATCATAATCGTCGATGGTGATGATGTGTTGATCACTCCTGAGTCTGCCGCAAGGATATTCAATCTTACCTTATCACCTGTAGGACACCCAGATATGGACACGAAAAATGTTGAGGCTCAGTCCAAGGTCACTAAATTCCTTTGTCATGATCATGACGTCCAGTGGCACCAAGGGAATGCCCTAAAAGTCAGATTCATGGAACCACAGTGTCGGGTCTTGCATGGTATCCTTGCTTCAAACATTTACTCTAGGGGTTCCAACAGGGCAGATCTCACGGGCTTCATGACTATGATAATTTATTCAGTTGCCTCTGGGATCAAGATTTGTCTGCCTACCCTCATCGTGCATCAGTTAGTTTATGCTTTTCATATGGCTAGGGATATTCACTTATGTCACGCCCCAAATTCGAAAACGGGGCTCACAAAATTTTCGATCGCTGAATCCGGCGCCGACAGCCTCCGTAGAACCTCATTCCTTGCTCCTAGCGCCCATTCGTCAGGTTCCGATCCTCGGATGCTACGAGGAGGATTTTCAACGTTAGTTTGATTCGTAATAAGCATAACCAAAGGCATAATCCATAAACAACAACCAAGAACTCCATTACATTTTCATTATGATCAAAAACTTTACAAGTACAATGAGCATAAAGGGAAATACAATAGTAAGGAACAAAAACTCTAAAAATGATCTGTAAGTGCTCCAGCCTCAGCGCTGCTGCACCCCAACGTCACCTGCACGCAACGGTGGTGCATAAGCTTATAGAAAGCTTAGAGGATTGTGAAAGTGTGTGCACAAGGTAGTAATATAATCATGCAATATCAGAGTAATACAGAATATGCAGATGGATCCATGATATCATGAGTCGTACCAAGGTTATGCGATGCAAGATGCAAGTCAAGCATACAATCCTCATCTAAGTCCACATGTCAATACAGCTTAACTCTGGGATATCACCGGGGTCTAGTACTCTCTAAACCAGATTGCCGCCTCATCGCGCACAATAAGGTAAGTGGAAGATACCTCACTATCCGTCTGTCAATATCGGGCACGACTCGTCGATAGCGGACCCATTCCTCGAGCTCGTCAAACTCAACCTAGCATTGCCCCCTACACTGGGGCGAGTAAGGCCACACCCCCTTCCAACTGACCACGACACAGTGGAGAGCGTAACCATCTGATATTCGACACTCAACGCTCATCTACCCACTCGGTCTAGACGTTGGAGCAACCTCTTGATACCATAAGGGTTTAGGGACCTTCACCCAGGGATATTTATAGCACCCCATGTACAATAAAATTTTCGGTATCCAAACCTACCTACCACGATAAGCCTGTGGAGGCTACGACCTCGATATCGCTAGGGCGTACAGTAACCATATCACACAATGCGAGATACACACTATCCAATCATGCAGCACATCCTTGCACGTAACGTGTGCTCATGTAGGGCAACACAGCCTAATCGGGAGCCCATAAACAACCTGCCCAAAGGCATATGCTATGATCAGTCACCTCTCATATCAAGCATACATATGGTGCATATGATTATGAGTCATAAAACTATACTAAACATGTTATAATGAAATGAACTACCCTTACTATGCAGATGGGCCTAGACGGCATATACACAATAAGTACGAGCCTAACAATGGCCCCAGGGAGAGTCGTAATGCGGATATTTAACCAACATTAAACTCGTAACGTGGACGTCAAACCAACATTACTCCTAAGGCGCGGTCATCATGAACATCATTACATAATTCGTGTTGGGATCACACATTGCAATGGACCTTAGGTACTTCCCATTGGGCCTTAAATACATCAAATGGTTCATGTCGTATGGGCCTTTTATTCATCAAGTGAGCCACATAAATGGACCACACCAATGAGCCTTATGTGCATTGCAATGGGTCAGAACCCGTGGGCCTTAGATCGCATCAAATGGGCCTAATCTCATGGGCTTTAAAATACATCAAATGGGTCCAATCCCATGGACCTTGGAACACATCAAATGGGTCCACTCTATGGGCCTTAAATTACATCAAATGGGCCTAATCCCATGGGCCTTGGAACACATCAAATGGGTCCACTCTATGGGCCTTAAATAGTTCAACAACTGGCTACATTCATGGACCCAATTAAATTCAACTGTGGTGGGCCTCAAAAGTGCATTCATTAAGCCCAACATTTAAGGAACTAAAGGTATAAATCATTTCCTCTAAGATCTTTATAATATGGTGGGCCTCACTCCTCAAAATTTCAGCCCAAGGCCAGCATAATTATAACATGTTGCTCTCCTAAATTTGGGCACTCCATTGGAGTGGGTCCAAGGCCTCTAAAACTCTGAAAATTGAGGGCCAAGGTCCCTCATCATGCATACAATGAGAGGAAACCCAAAAAGGTGGCCCGCCATCAGAAGAAATATTTTTGAATTATGGTTTTTTATCAAGGCATATTGCTGGACTGCACAGCAGAAAAAAATCTAGGAGTCGAACCATCTTGGCCTATTCTTTTGGATACCCAAACGGGGTCACCTGAGGCTGAAATTTCACAGAGTGATACTTCCATAGGTGGGCCACACCCCCACAAAATTTCATAATTTTTTAGATATCTCTAAGTATTTTAATTAATTTAAACAAAACAGACTGTCCAGAAAAAAATCGGACAGACCTGGACGTCCCTACGTGGTGGGCCAATCCGGCCCTCACCACGGTGTGTACAGGGGTCCATTGGCCCTGAAATTTGGTAGGTAGGTTCTAACATAAGTGGACCACACTCCTAAAAAATTTTAAAATTTTTTGACATCTTTAAATATTTTAATTCATTTACATAAATCAATCTGTCCTGAAAATCGGACTGATCTGGACACCATATTATAATGGGTCGGTCCCGCCATCACCATGGTGTGTACAGGTGTCCATTGGCCCCAAAATTTTGTAGGTGGGTCCTACCATAAGTAGGCCACCCCCCTGAAAATTTTTATAATTTTTAAACACCCATAGGTATTTTAATAAATTTTAAAAATCTAACTGTCCATGGTAGAATGTTGCTGGAACAATGCAGAAAATCCAGACTGTCCACCTCACTTAGACCACACCTTTGGGACCCCAATGAAGGTCAGTTGGGGCTGAAATTTGGAGGACATCAAGATGAGATCCCCACCTTTCAGAAAAGTATATTTAATAAGTATGAATAGTCCCCCAAACAGTCCCAAAATCTGGTCCAAAAACAACCAGAAACTATCCAGAAAAATCTGGACAGCAACATGTACTTAGATAAAATTTATTAAATAAGTTAAATAAAAAGAAAAATACATTAATGGGCCACACACATCAGGAAATAAAATGAGGGAAAAGAGAGATAGAAGGACAATCTGGCCATAGGGAAAGGGGCTCCGCTACTATTGAGCCCTCCCAAGATCAATCACACCCGCACATCATACCTAGATTTACATTTACAATATGGATCTTGCACATGCATGGCCTATAATTAAAATGCATGGTGAGGATGTCATCCCCACCATGGTTATAAAGTCTAGATGACCCAAACATAATATGATATGAAATAAAACTACCATGATGGGGCCCATAGAGAAAGGCCCCATGCATGGATCATGCATGCATAAGGTAGGCCATTAGGCCACAACTATGGGATTGCGTGGGATCTCCACCATTGATTGGTGGGTCCTACACTTCCCTCATGAAAGAAAAAAATATCTAGGCTATAAAAATCAGATTTTTACATCTAGAGGAGCACCCACCATCCAATCTTCTTGCTCCCAGGGGTTCCTTAGCACCTTAGCTTGGATTTCAATGGAGGAGATGGGGAATGGATGGTTAGGATGGGGAGATCATGGGGTAGAAAGTGGGCCACCTTAGAGTTTTGGGAATGCTTGGAGAGCTCTCATACGTATTGATTTTTTTGCTTGAGAGAATGAGATGAGAAATGAGAAAGAGAGAGAGTTGTAAAGAGAGAGAGAGAGAGAGTGATGGATGGATGTGGTGATTGATGGTTGTGTAAGAAAATCTTGACTTTTATGGCCTTTTGTGTAAGAAAGGCATGAGAGGTGTAAGAACTTTTTGACTTTGATGGCTTTTGGTGTAAGAGAGGTATGAGCTTTGTAAGAGATTCTTGACTTTTGTGGTTGCTTGGGAATGGGTGAAAGGTGATGTATACTTCACATGTGATGGATTGATTGATGAGATTGATGTGACATCTCGTAGAGATTCTCTTAAGTTTCGCAACGCGCGGCGTTTTCCTCATACCGAACATTGGCCCACATCTCTTGACCAGGGTATCGCCTTGGTTAAGGGTCGAAGGTTGTCGAAATTCGACCGGTAAGACCGCGAAAGTCTATGAAATGGTACGGACTAAGATACGGGTCTTACAACTTACCATATCCCTATATCATACATACATATTGCAATGCCATAGCCTTTCCAACTACAAGTGATCATGTACTTCCTCTCCAAACCTTTAACAAAAGTAACATTCGAAAGATGGATTTAAAGTTTCATAAATATCCTAAGGATCCACCTGAGGAAGGCATTCAAGTAGAGAGGAAAATTGGGGTAGGTGATGCTCCCATAGAAGGAACTGAGACAGTTGGAGATGAAGGTTCTAGACCCCATCAAGCACCGTCAACATCAACTCGCGGGCATATTAAACGATTTAAGCTCCATCAGGATCGGATTAGAGCAATTCCGCAGGATGTCTCATGTCTTGCCGTCAAGACGACATGGCGCCATCATACTCTTCTCCATAGTGCTGGTCCTTGAATGCTATCACATACACCTCACTCTTATTTCCGTGTATGAATATTAATATCTTTTTGGATGCTCTACGCTCTCATAGGGTGTATGTAATAACTCTCTAATCTGCACAGTCTGACGTTTTTTTTTTTTTTTTGTGATTGTATATGCTCATGGTTGGACTAAATACTGATGGTTATTTTTAGGTGCCCTTAGAAGGGCTTGGAAAGGTTGTTGGGATAACTATTGATCTACTGCCAATCTTGGGCAGTATAGATATATTTTGGATATTTTGAATATGGCTTATCATAATTCCTTCCTATTCTCTGTCATATTTCTATATGTGCTCACCTGTTTTCTCTAAGTATATGTGGTGTGTGCTTATATTGCAGATGGTACGTGATGCATTTAATGTTGTGTTTATCCAGCTTACCTATTTCTCTACCTTACTTGGTCAGCTCTGCATACATCAGATCCAAACATGAGATGTATAATTCACTGCTTTCATCATTATGCATCTATCTTTTATATGTATGCTCTTTGAATGATTGGTTCTCCCAAATACTTCAAACTTCAGTCAATATCAACTGCCATATTTATCTTTGTCAATGACTGACAAAAGGGGGGAGAACAGTTCAAACACCCCGTTAGTAAAAATGTATATCTACTTGAGTATAGTATTGTAAGTGTTAGGGGAAGTAGCTGCACTAAGATAGGAGGAGTTTGCAGATAGGGGAAACAACTTCTAAATCCTTCTAAATGATTATGTGTGTGCTTACTAGAGTAAAATTGTAAATTTGTGTAAAGTGTATGTACACACAATTTAGGATGTCAGTATAAAAGCTGGTCTAGGGTGTTTTGGTATTTTGTCACGTAATTGACAAAGGAGGAGATTGAAAGTGCCCTAGTTTGTCAATTAGCGTGAGTGTTGAGTCATCTAGACTGCAGAACCTCATAGGAAGATCAATTTAAAGCGTCTGCCTCAACCGGATGTGTGCAAGCTCGCCACAGGTAAATCTAAGCCTCACATCCCATGTCCCAAAACACCAAGTACTTAAACCTTTAAAACAAGTTAGAACATCATAGGGTTTTTAAGTTAAGAAAACTTTTTCAAAATCAGAAAATCTCTAAGTTTTCTTGTTTTGTCGATTTTATTGATACACATCTCGATATGATTGACCTGCGTTGTCGATGTCCTCGATGATAAATCGATTCCATCGAAATGAGGACAAAAGTGTCCAACAACCACATATATCTCTGGACGGATTTATCAATGTATCAATATACTTATTAATATAATCGACATTTGAATCTCAAGTCCATCGAAGGTGACTCGATAATTTCGACAGGCAGATCTCTGATGCCCCTATTTTCACTTAAGAATATCATATGTGCATCAATATATCGAAGCCCTCCTCGATACCATCGAAGTTCAAATCTCGATGACATCGGAAGGCCCTCGATGATATCGGTCATGGGCGCGAAAATTTTCAGCAAAATATTTCAGGATAGTTTATCTATGATCGAGGGTCACTCGATAGAATCGATATTCAAATATCGATGATATCATATGGTTTCGATGTCATCAAACAGGGACAGAAACTATCTAGCAAGCTTAAACGAAAATTCCTTAGATTTATCGATGCTTCGACACAGCTATTGATATCATCGACATTCAAATTCCAATGATATCGAACATCCCTTGATCATTTTTATAAACCTGAAATATTTCAAAACAAGTCTTTCTCATTTTCAAATGTCAAGGAATCGAACCTCACATCAATGAAATCAGAGTTCGAAATCTGATGACATCGACACGTGTTTCGATTCCCTCGACAAGCTGGCAATAGGTTTCAAAAGCGTATGACATTTGAGTTTGAGTCATCGAGTAGACCGTAGATGCTATCGAGAGTATACGCTCGATGATATCGATCCCGCTCGATAATATCAAACTCTGTCATAAATGTGACTGTTTTATATCCGTTGGAACCTTTTGCATATATAAAGAGGACTTGTCTATTATTGCTGGTGGAGAAAGAAGAGAATGTTTTTGAGTGTTTTACCTTAGATCATATACCCAAAGTCATTTCTCTCATGGGAGTTCATCCTCCAATCCACCCTCATCATTGATATTCAATAGAGTGGATTGGGGAATGAACTTCTGCATTCAAGGATCCTGCAGTTACTACCTTAATGGCAAATCATTTAGCTGGGATGCCTTGAATGCATAAATGACTAGAATCACTCTATCTTCCTAATATGAAAACATTTAAGAGAGTTGAATTCCGTCTTAACCTTGACCCAACCCGACGTCGTATATTGGTACATCATCTGTGTTGCGGATCAAGGAAGCAGAAGATTCTTCATCAACAAAGAAGGAGATCTTCGACAACGTGCTGAATGAGACTCATCCACTTATCTGTAAGTAATTAGAGTCTAGAGGACCCTTGTGATCATTCCTTTGTAGGATTGGGTCTAAGGTGTTTCTCACCCCTTGCAAGCCTTCTAAGAGGCCTCCGGCGGGAGTGTATGTAGTAGGTGCATTGTGTTGACCCTTGCTCTATAGAGAGAATAAACGGTTAGGGCCTTGTGGAAGATCGTTAGCCAGTGTGCCTAAAAGTGGGTGCCTTGTGTTGACCCTTGCTTGTGAGAGTACAAACAGTGAGGTTCCTTGTGTGGATCCTTGGCTAATGTGCCTAAAATCGGATGCTATGTGTTGACCTTTGCTCAGGGAGCATAAACAGTCAGCCTAGGTGTAGGTTGTAAAGGTTGAAAGTGAACCTGATTTAAAACCTTAGGTTTGAGGTGAACCGCTGTGAAACCTCCTTAGTGAAATCCGGTACATTCAAGGGTTAAGTGTGGTTACCGGGAGTGGAGTAGACAAGTAGTCAAACCACTATAAAAATGACTATTTTTGAGATTGCTATTCTTTTGTTTGTGTGATTTACTTTAATATTTTCATATCTGAATATCTGATATCACACCTCACACACATACACAATCATATCCATCATAAACTAGTTCACATATTGTTTATCTCTTAAATAGTTTGTGATTGGATCTTCTACCGAGCTTGGAAGCCGGTAGAGTTACTCTTGAGTAATACTAATATAGGCTTGGAGTTAGGATTAGTGTAATAGGATTTTAGATTATCATAAAATTATTGAAAAGTCCTATTCACCCCCCTCTAGGATATATTAGTATATTCTCACTTCAACTAAAGCGGTTTTTATCGCAATTTCAATTCCGATTCTGAGATCATACAAGGAGAATTTTCCAACGTACATTTGTCTTATAAGAAGCATAACCATAAGTATACCCAAATCACAAAGGCAATATCATCATCACATATCCACTAATATAAACGTTTGAATATAATGCTGAAAGGGAAATGCATATATCAAAAATCAAAGCTCCAGAAGACGCTGCATGCTCCAAGCTCCACTCTGCTGCAACCTAACGCCACCTGCATATATATATCGTGCATAAGCTTATAGAAAGCTTAGAGGGTGGTGAAAGTGTATGCACAAGGTAAGTGCCAAATATTCAATATCATGCCATAATTATACAATGTCGGAAATGCTGTCAAGATCATGAATCATACGATATCAGAGTAAGCGAAAATAATGCAAGTCTATAAATCATTCAATATCAGAATATACATTGCGAATCGACTATGCGGTACGGAGACATAGTAAACCAAATATCATATACCGATGGGTGCAATGCAATATGAAAATCCTTCTAAGTCCGTCTAGGCCACATAAGTGCAGAAACGTATTAACCCAAAAATGTCATATGTCGCAGATGTAATGCAATATGCGGTGCGAAAGGAATGACCATGCTGGAGTGTGAAGTCAGGATGATAGTACGTAGTATCGCAAGCTACGGGGTTCACCACAAGGAACTTCTATCTAAACCAATCACATACTTCAATTTGGATACTTCTGATCCCGGGTTAATTGCGCGCCCCAAACGGAATCCTGACCATTGCGAAAATACACAACAATTAGTTGCACACCACGGGCCCAAGTGAATAGTGAATGAATGAGTATGCAACTCTTGCTCAATAAGTCCACATATCAATACGGTTCCTCTCTGAGATCATCACCGGGATCTATTACACTCTACTTCAGCTTGCTGTCCCTATCTGAGCGTACAACTAAGTGGAAGAGACCTTACTATCCGCCTGCCAATATCGGGCCCGGTTCGTCGATAGTGGACCCATTCTTCAAACTGGTCAAACTCAACCTAGATATTGCCCCCTCACTCAGGCAGGTAAGGTCACACCCCCTCTCAACCAACTACGACATAGTGGGATACGCAGCTTACTACTATACGGCCTTCGTGCGCTTATATATATCCACTTGATCTACACATTAGGGCATCCTCTTGTACTAAGAGGGTTTAAGAATTTTCACTCAAGGCCATTTATGGCGACTACCAAAAAACTGAGAAAAGGCCACGAATTAAATCCATAGCCATAGAGCTATGGCTACGGTTTTCGTCTATAGCATGACCGTTGTCGTAGGTGCCGAGCCAATAGGTTTGAAACCTATGGCTACGGATTTAATCCATAGCTATAGATGAGCTACAGATATAATCCGTAGCAACTATTTTTGTAGCCATACCAACTAATTCTGTAGCCAAAAGTGCTACAACTACAGATAGTATTTGTAGCTAAAACTAGTGTTGGATCCATAGCAATAAGGTTGTCAAATTACTAGCTACCGTCAATATCCGTAGCTATTTTCTATATTAAAAAAAAATTATAATCATTCATTCATTCAATTACCAATCCTTCATTCAATCAATTACAATTACAATTACAATAATACTGAAAATACAAATTTTGGTGAGTCTGTGTGCACTCGCATATGGTACCATAGTGAATTAATCACCTGGTGAGGATTTCGGTCTATGATCGACTGCTGCTTGAATTTTAGCTTACACAAATATTCAGAATTTACTTCTGTTTGCGTGGTAGTAGAGCTTTCCCAAAATAAGGTTGTAAATGGAAGTTGTGACCTAAAGGAAAAAATAAAAAAGAAATACGCATTTCAGCTTGAACCCTATGAGGAAACAAATGTTACTATTTTCATTCATGATTTTCATACCTTACACATTGTAAGTGAAGAATACAAAAACCGCACATGAATTGCCACAGCCTATGTTACCCAAACACTATGAAATGCAATATGAACCGTACCAATCACCATGAGGAATGGTTGACAGTCCAACACAATCTACAGCAGGAAAATTTAAATGCAAAATAAAAAAGCAGTATCAGACTAATTACCAGTTGCCAGCAAAAACTAATTTGGAATGTCCAGACAGTGCAAGAGAAAATAATATTGGAGTTGAAAAAATACAACATCAGTGGAACTTCACGTCCTACTTGAAACCACACCTTCAACATCTCATTTTGGGCCGTGAGCAACTGATCTCGTTGTTGAAGCTGCTCAACCGTCAGTTGGGCATCTAGTACTTCTGCTTGCCGTTGATTGATTTCCTCAATCCAGCTACAAAAACAAAGCACCCATATGAAACTGGTCCTAGAACTTCATTTTAAAATATTGCAATAAAGAAAACATGAATGCAAGATGTTATGCGGTAGAAGTGAATAGTTCCATGCACCAAAAACAATGTTCTTTAGGCACTGGAAATCCTTTCTTTTCTGCCAGAAACTGCAATTAAAAAATAAATAAATAAATAAATAATTTGCTGCTTGGAGGAAATCCTTTTTTCACCATTAGGAGCCTTTACTGCAAAATGTTGTTTTGAAGCTCGCTTTGCTCTACTCTCCCATGGCTAATTACCATGATCTTTGCAACTATTTTGAATCCCATCACATAAACTTTCCAACGAGCTCTAGATTGTCATAAATCGACATTTGAGTATGAAGTTGTGGTCAAAATGATCAGAGGCTTTACGTTAGTTCTCTATTAAGTAGAATGGATGGGGCCCAAAATGAGTAAACAAGATAATTTACAATGCTTAAATGAGTAAACTACAAACGTAGTTATTGTGATGCACCAAAACCTCAAGAGCAGGAAACAAAATTAGTTTCCTAGTCATTCATGAAAGCAGGTGGACTCCGCAATATTCCGCAAAAGAAAGAAAAAACAGGCAGTCCTTGGTCTTGAACATTCAAAGAAACCTCAATCATAGTCTTAAAGTCTCACGAGTTCTGACAATGTGCATTAGAAAAGCAATAGCACCCATTACATGGACTTTTTTTTTTTTTTGGGTATAGCATGATTACCTCCGAATGACAAGAGAAAAATACGAGGGTATTTGAAATTTGAACTTGTACCTAGGAAAGCAAGACAAACACACACACACACACACACACACACACACACACACACACACACATATATATATATATTAAAAACCATTCAACACAAGAAATACCAAAATAGACAAGCTAAAAGAGATTGACATGTTAACTAGAGAATGAGAGCAAGAAAAATTGCATCATTATTGACAAAAAGATCCTGGCTGCTTGTGAAAAAAAGATATAAAATTCATCTTTCCAACATAAACAAGTAACAAAATTCAAATCAAAAGCAAGTTTGTTGCAAGACCACTTTCAAAGTACATCAATATTTGATGAGTACACTTCCAACAAATATTCCAATCAGTAAACAAATTTGTAGAAGAGATTGGTGAATAATACCTGGCAATTTTCTTGGTTTTCTCAACGGAGCAAACTTTGCACCAATCGCTAACGCAATTGGAGGACCAAATATAATGCCCCTAGCCTCAACTCCTATAAGCATACCAAATTCAATATCAAATCCATTGAATTAAGCTCCTTCATAAGTATAAGCATAAAAAGGGACCAACAAAAAGAAATCAATTACATTTCAGAGTCAAATGCTCAATTAAAACTGAATGGTTAAGAAAGATGTACACCTCGTTGTAGTCAACGTACATGTTGTTTGCTCTCAGATGGGCTTCTATCATTGCCACCTGGTATATAAGAGGGTGGTTTCCTCATCAACCAAATTTCTAATCCCCCCATTCCCCAGTCAAAACATTCACAAGTACAATACTTACAGTTTTATCACTTCGTCTTGTTAGCTTGAGATAATGTAGAGTGACATGATCTACAGGAAAGAAACCCATGGTTGCTCCATATTCAGGAGACATTAGCAATAGTAGCCCTATCAGGCAATGATAATTCACCCATGCCCCCACCTATATGAGAAAAGTAAAGATTTAGAACAACAGATTTACGTCAGAATAAATGGAACAGAAAGCCTGCGGCCTAATCTATTCAACTCCATGAAAATGAGATTACCATAAAATTCAACAAACTTCCAAACAATTCTAGTGAGGCACGGTTAATTGATTCAAATTAACATATCATGCAGCATACTTTTCTAGCTCATGTCTGATGTCAAGTACTGCTTCTTTGATAGCAATTACCTTAATTATAAAGGCACTTGTAAATGAGTCAAGGGAAGAGGTTCTCCATTTGCTATACGGATCTGCCACTCTACAAGGTGTTGGCCAACAATCATCTCAATCACAGGATGCTCAACCTATGAATATGCTCAGCCTCGAAAATAACCACCTGGTTGAGAATATTGAAAGTAATAGTGGATGTCTGCTGCTTGTTAGATGAGCTGGTAGAAACAAGTGCACCTCTGTAAAATTGCCTATGAATGGCAGTTGATTCCACCTCTGTAAATGTGGAAGGGAGACCCTGGATTGGGACCATCCACCGAATCTGGTCCTGCTTTGCATGGACCATGGCTAAAAGCATCTAGCTAGTAGGACAATGCTCTCTCTCCTCGTCAGTGATGAGATAGAAAGGAATATGATCATCTAGGATTTCAAATGTCAAGTCTCATTCATCAGTCAGAAATACTATAGTAAAGAATAGGAATTTAGAAATAAAACTCATTATTCCCAAGAGTCCAAAGGATAAAAAGACCACCATATTTTCCTTAAAATTAGTATGGTTTATCAACAAAAAAACCTGATATCAGAGATTCAACCTGAGAATCAAACGCCCATCATAAAAAAACTGCAAATCCAAAAAAAGGAAATGAAACCAATGCATGTTGATTAGAACACATTTTCAGATTTCTAATCAAAATCAGGTCCATCGATGAATAGCAGAACCGTTAAGATATAGAATTTCAAAAATAGAACACGCTAAGAAGAATTTAAAAAAGAAAAAAGAAAAAAAGCCATCAAACAGGGTGGACCATATCAAAAGCTCAAGTGGACCATATGAAATCAGTGCTAATATCTGCTACATACTAGTAATGTGCCACATATTCTACACCAAACAGGGAATGCATTAGATAGTCACTTTCTAGCTGCTCAGCAGCACGATAGTATGGATTATAGGTAGCTTAATCCCCAAACAAGCCTCATTATGCAGAGAGGAATAGAAGATATAAGAAAATAACCAAAGGATCCTTCGAGAAGATCACAACTGCATGATTTAGCTGAGATTTCCTCATTCTTTGCATAATCAAACCTCCAAAATCATATCATCAAAAATCACATAATCAAACCTCCAAAATCATATCAATGACTGCCATCATACGCAACTCAACAGTAAGGAACTTCACCTACTAAGCAACCTATTCACAAAATTCAAGATGGCTACACATCTAGAAAATCTACTTGCAGCGGTACATTCCGAAGGATGCCATTTGTATCATAAGCCAAACGAGCATCCACTTTAGTCGACACCCGACCAGGGACTAACTGTGCGAGGTCAGCTCCAACATTTGCTAAAGCCTGTAAAGTGCAAACTCCCAAGTATTCATAAGTAACCCAACCAAGCAAATACTATACAGATTAAGCACAATGCAATGCGGAGAAGGCATACCTTATCAAAGAAACAGGACATCCGAATGCTAGAATCCTGTTCAGCACAGCACTCCCCATCCGCAAGAGATGTTTCGATAGCGCTCTACACCATAAATCTCAGCCATTTCATGATTAAGCAGTCTAATTTGGTGTAAAATTTCATGATATTCTTTGCAATCAAATGTACTGTAACAAAAAAAAAAGAACCAAGCAACCACGAAATTGAACTGAAAATGCTGATTATTTTTATTGATTAACATTAAGTATGGGGCTAAGGTAGACCCAGCCTAACATCCAACTGAAAGCCTAACCATTCTGAGCTGTATAAAAAGTAGAGCTGCACCCATGTCTCTTCTGATGATTTTTGGGCACATTATCCAATCCTAACTGATTTTTTCTGTTTTGGTATGAAAGGCTTGTACAGAAATCACCCTTTGAGTTTTTGATGACTATTAATAAATGTTCTTTTGCATATATTTTCCATGAAGTTTCTTCTCCACAATCCTATTATAATACAAAAATCACCCTCCACAATAGCTTTTGTTATCATGGGAAGGCAATGAAAAGTTGTTGCTATTTGAATGAGTTGGTTACCTGTGCTTGGTTGTTAGGTGATGGAGAAGGACCAACATCTCCAGCTTTACTAGCTCATTCCTTGGCCAGGAGTGGATTCCATTGCCAAATTGCATGAATGTGTTGGCCTTTGGAGTTACCTGTATGTATGTAGTTTAATTGATTAAAACCAACTATCCTATTATAATAATAATTATTAGCCATAAACGCCAAAGGAAATTTTAAAAACTCAAGAGGATGGTTGGAATTTAGTGGTCATTATGGGGGAAGGGAGAACTAGTGGGGTTAAACTAAAAAAATAAAAATACAAAAAAGGAGGTGGTAACCTATTCCAATTTTGAAACGGTACCTCAAATCTGGCGGGATCAAACTTGTCAGGATCAGTGAAGATATCAGGGTTGTGGTGAATGTTCCTGAATAGTGGTAAAACTTTCCATCCTTTTGGGATAAGGTACCCTGAAGAACAGAAAGAGTCATAGTCATTAAAGAAGAATAAAATGGGTAATCTCTTCACAGCTACAATCCTCCCATCAGGGAGAATCCCCTGCCCAAATCCAATATCAAATATCAAATTTTCAGTATCTCAACTCTCTGATTCACATGACAGAAACGGGCAACCACAGAAGGGAAGAAGAACAAATATGCAATTCTTGGCCCGAATTATCGGTGTCTTCATTTGGGACAGCATACCGTACAGGTGGGGCCCATCTTTCAGTAATCTAGATCATTCATCTGGTAGGCCCCACTGTGGATGGGTGATGCTACTTGGCATTCATTAATTGGCTGGCAAATAACTCTTGAAAATAAAATTTAGACAGTGGTTTACATGCAATGGGAAGTACTCGAGTGTGATGGCTGGGAATGTTCAGTGGAGGAGATTTCTGTCCATCACACATCCATTGCCGGAAAGAAGTGCCCCACCTTTTCCCAAAATACAAAAGGGGCACACACCACCACCCCAAAGAAAGAAAGAAAGAGAGAGAGAGAAAAGAAGTATTACAGAAAAATCACTTACTAAAAAAAATCAAACCATAAAAAAATATGACAACTCTTCTCATGTGAAGCAGAATCCAGCCTTCTCAAAAAATATAAATAAATAAATAAATCCTAAAGAAACACAAATCCAATCCACAACATGGAAAACAGGCACAGATGAGTTTAGTTGGTGCATTAGAATTTTTTTTTTTAAAAAAAAAAAACAAGATCCACACATTAATACCAGGTTGTAGAGGCCATCAGATAGATAAACACATGATTTCAAAGAATAACTTTAATGAACTCCTTTTTTTTCATTGAAGCGTGTAAAACTAATAATATGCCCACAAATAACATAAGAATGATAAAGATAATTAAAGATCTACATGGATCAAA
Organism: Magnolia kwangsiensis; assembly: GCA_037074715.1. Classification (NCBI taxonomy): domain Eukaryota; kingdom Viridiplantae; phylum Streptophyta; class Magnoliopsida; order Magnoliales; family Magnoliaceae; genus Magnolia; species Magnolia kwangsiensis. The sequence goes on along the minus strand of CM073571.1, from coordinate 87,507,360 downwards.
TTATTCTATCCATATGATCAGAGAACAGCTGAAAACAAGATGGCCACATTTTGGAGAGCATCAATAACTATTTCGGGTTGGCTATCAACAAGTTTACATTTTGTGGAGGATCAATAACTTTAAGGTTGCATTCCATGTCATCAAAATAAGTGCAATGACACACCCTGCTTGCTTAAATATTTCTGCGGCCCGCATTTGGTTTCTTTGGCAACAGGTAGATGCCATCCCATCTCTTTTCAGGAAAATTATATTTAAGAACTATGTTATATATATGAGGAGGGTGTGTCATTGCAACTTACGTTCCATGATCATCTGAAACATGAGAGATTTTTTCCAACTTAAGCACTGAACAAAAATTAATACACCATTCTCAACACGAGAGAGAGAGAGAGAGAGAGAGAGAGAGAGAGAGAGAGAGAGAGAGATGCGAGATTTGTTGCGAGAGAAACCAGCAGAAAAATGGAACGTAAGAACAGAATTTAAACGAACCCTCATCTACCAATAAGTGCTAATCAAGATGCATAATACTCAAGTGTAGAAGCAATATCCACAAATTGCTATAAGATAGGAAATTCCTCATTTCTTTTGTCAGACAACATATTTAAAGAAACGCAAGGGCATTATTTGGATAACTAATGTGGAATTCGAGTCTCTAAAATAAAAGCATCAGAAGACAAGACTAGGATTGTCTCAAGTTTTTTTCATTTTTTCAAACTTTTTGACCTTTTTGCAGCATCAACCTCTAGAGTGGGAAGCATAAAGGAAACCTAAGGTCAAGCCATAGAGGATGATCCATTCATAGTCTTCTGGAGTGATCTAGAAAGGTAATAAAGGTCAGGGAAGCAGAAGTGCTTCTTGCAATGGAGAGATGCAACACATATAAAGAGAAAGATCACTGATCAAAGAAACCACAGGGTCCAAATTTCTGATAGGACAGTTTGTGGGGTTGACTTAACTGATTATGTGGATGGTGGAGCCCACCAATGATTTGAAAAATGTGATGTGGGCCCACTCTTAAAGTGTATCAAGCATTAATGAAAATTATCTCATGTCTTGTAAGAAACAGTAACAAATAATGTGAGACTATTTAATCAGTAGCTGATATCGAAACAACTAAGTAGAAACAAGAAACATGAACAAGCAACCAAATGCAGCTGCACCAATTAAACACCATTGCCCCAATTAACCACATATTCCACATCAGTTTTTGTAAGTGGTCCGATCGAGGAGTATTCCAAAGTTGGTCACTCAGTTTTCGAGTTCTTTTTTCTTATTCTTTTTGAAAGTTTTTGAGTTTACTTGATGCATTAATAAACGAGTCACTTATATTCTAAACCTTTTCTCTGACGACAATTGAAAAAGCGTTTTTTTATGGATTCGCAGTTAGTTTCATTACTCAGAAACTAGAAACTAAGTCATCCTGGCTCAGTCCTGAGCTAATCAGTGAGATTTTTCATAACTGATTTCATATTTAGCTCCAATCAAAATTCCAAACTTCTCTCCAAGTTGATTGATAAATCAAGCTCCAAAGTGATCTTTAAGACTAACCTCTGACTTGGAAGGAACAATAGCTCTTAGATTTATCCATGAAAACAGCCTGATTTTCTGAATTATCAAGTTTCCCAACTGTTTCTGAGAAGTTTGGGAGAGACCCACTTCTGAAACAAGGGGAAAGAAAAAAAAAACAGAGGAACACTTTTTTTTTTAAGAAAAAAAAAAAGAAGAGTAGAAATTGATTCCGACAGAAATAGAAAAAAATCCCACCATCAACAAAGAAGATTCCAACAACACACTACTTACAAGTTGATCGTGAATTGCACACCAGTTGAGTCACATCCTGTAATCAGGAGATGACCTGCTTATGCAAAGCTTCCGAAATTTGCCAAAATAAGTGTTGTTTGAGGAAACCACGCAATATATAAGCACAAAACATCTTGGATAGTACCAGTGAAACCTCAAATTCTCCTTAGCCCAAGCAAGAAAAGTAAAATATCACGTTGTAGGGTTAAGCTTAACTTACGAAGCAATGCCAAGCATCTACACTGTTAGCAACTATGGCGCTCCTTATCCAGTTAACAAAATAACAACATAAAACATTCCTTGTTGAGCCATTTCATCAAACAGTTAGCATGAATGAAATATAGGAGGAATTTTATTTTTTTTCCTTAAAAGAAGAAAAAGAAAAGGAAAGAGGAACAATCCACCACAACCCAATCCACCCATACCCTACTCATCTTCGAGCCTGCTGAGATTCAACAGCAAATCACCATCACCACATCTTCAACCAGCTGCCACAACTCTGCAGCACACAACTGCCGACTCCATCAAAACCTCTGCTTCCACCCTCTCCATTTGGCATCACCACAACTTTTAAATGAATCAGATAAGATAAATGCGTCTCGTTTGAGTTGATTTGGATTCGGTCCGACCCATCCAGTTCCACACCATGAGTTACCCCTCACTGGGGCGAGTCATGCCTATTCACTCCATACGAATTTCACCACTTTAGTCATTATATGCAATCAGCACACAAATTTCCCATAAATCTGCAGAAAATTAAACAGATACAGATGCCCATTTCAATGATTTCCACCAAGTCCATTCCGAGTTCAATAGAATATGTCAAAATCATAGAAACAAAGAGCTAGAATATTCATATTCATACAACCAAACACACACATTCCTGATTTTACACTTCTCTGCAGAAAATTTAAACAGTTCCGGAAACCTATTTCATTGGCTTCAACCACACAGTTACCACATTAAAAACACAGTAACTTCAAGCTATCTAGACCTAATATAAATGCAAAGAACAAAACCATAGAAATGAAAGTTCTCTAGCTAAGTCTTTCTCATTCAACTGAGCAAGTGCACCTCATTTTACATTAGTTCGCTGAAAATTGAAAAGACCTAGATGCCCATTTCATCAAATTCCAACAGATGGGTTTCACATTATAGAATATTTTCAAAAATGGATAAAACCGTCAAGAAATCTATCCCAGGTCTAAATACAAGAAAAGAAAAACAGTAGGAAAGAGGCTTCTCTGTTTAAGTCATCTTCACGCTATTGACCACACATACACCTCATTTGACATCAGTCTGCTGAGAATTAAACAGATCCAGATGCCCATTTCATCTATTTCAACAGCACTGATGCCACATTACACAATTCCTCGCAGAGAAACACTAACTCAATGAAAGCCGGATCAAATTACAAAAAAGAGACAACAATAGAGAGGGAGGTTCTCCATAGAAGTCGCTTGCATGCAACAAAGCACACATACACCCATTTATATCAGTCAGCTGAAAATTACCAAATACCCAGATGCTGGTTTCATCGGATTCTACTATACGGTTTCTGCATTACCTAATATCTCACGGAAATACGTTCAATTCTAGATATCTAAGTTGGATGCGCAATCTGTTGCGAGAGAGAGAGAGGGAGAGAGAGATATATTCTAATGGACCCCATGAAGCCCATTAAGCACCATCAATATCTAATAAGGTTCTGGCGAGGAGGTAGGTTTTACCTACAGATAATTTAGATTTTAGCAACGGATTAAATTCATAGTATAATTACTACAGATTTAATCCGTAGCTAAAAACTTTCAAAGTCCGTCGTAGCCTTTGTCCGATTTTTTTATAGTAGGCGGTCCGATGCTAATAATAGATTTCCGGTATCCTATCCGGTCATCCACGATATGCCTGTGGAGGCTACATCGATAGGGCGTACAGTAATTACAACACATAATACAAGATGCATGAGTTATACAATCCAGTCATGCATCAATCATACATATATTGTATGCTTATGCGAGAGAATCTCCACCTATCAGGGAGTCTCATAACAACATGCCCAATGACATATGCAATGGTCAACCACATCTCATAACAAACATGCAGATGATGCGTATAGGCATGTATCATGATGTTATGTTGTCACATACTCATAATCAGCATCGATAATTGGCTTCGACAATCAGAATCGACCTCGACAATCGGCCACAACAATCGGAATCAGCCTCGACAATCGGAATCGGCCTCGATAATCGAAATCGACCTCAACAATCAAAATCGGCCTTGATAATCGGAATCAGCCTTGACAATCAGCCTCGACAATCGGAATCGGCCTCGATAATCGAAATCGGCCTAGACAATCGGCCTCGATTATCGGAATCGGCCTCGACAATTGAAATCGACCTCAACAATCGGAATCGGCCTCAACAATTGGACTTAGCCTCGACAATTAGAATCGGCCTTGATAATCGAAATCGGCCTCGATAATCGGAATCGCCTCGATAATCGAAATTGACCTCGACAATCGAAATCGGCCTCGACAATCGGAATCGGCCTCGATAATCAAAATCGACCTCGACAATCGGCCTCAACAATCAGAATCTGCCTTGATATTCAGAATCTGCCTCGACAATCTGTCTCAACAATCGAAATCGGCCTTAACAATCGGAATCGACCTCGATAATCAGAATCGGCCTCGACAATCAGAATCGGCCTCGATAATCAGAATCAGCCTCAACAATCGGCCTAACAAAGGCCTAAGGGAAGGTCAAAATGTAGACATTTAATCATCATCGCCCATCAATGTGGACGTTTAACCATCATTGTTCCCAAGGAGTGACCCACATAAATATCATTACATACATTATAATGAAATCACACATTACATCGATCTACACATTCATTGCCTTGGGCCTCAATTATGGATCTCATGTACATCACAATAGGCCGTAATACATGGGCCCCATATATGTTAAATGGGCAGCAACATATTGACCAAAAAATACATCTCATCGGGCCTTACTAAATGGGCCAGAGATACATCACAATGGGCCTCGTCATATGTGTCACGCCCCAAACTCGGGAACTGGGCTCACAAAATTCTCGATTGAAGAATCTGGCGTCGACAGCCTCCTTAGAACCCCATTCTCGGCTCCCAGTGCCCATTCGCTAGGTTCCGATCCTGTGATGCTACGAGGAGATTTTCAACATCAGTTTGATTCGTAATAAGCATAACCAAAGGCATAACCCACAAACAACAATCAAAAACTCCATTACATTTCCACTATGATAAAAAACTTTACAAGTACAATGAGTATAAAGGAAAATACAATGCTAATGGAGAAAAAGCTCCAAGATAATCTAATAAGTGCTCCTGTCTCAGCTCTGTTGCGCTCCAACGTCACTTGAACGCAACGGTCGTGCATAAGCTTATAGAAATCTTAGAGGGTGGTGAAAGTGTGTGCGCAAGGTAGTAATATGATCATGCAATATCAGAGTAATGTGGAATAAGCTGATGGATCCATGAATACTATTGGCCGTACCAAGGCCATGCGATGCAAAGTATGAATGATGTCGGCCATACTAAGGCCATGTGATGCGAGATGCAACTCAAGCATACAAATCCTCATTTAAGTCCACATATCAATACAGCTCAAATCTGAAATATCACAGGGGTCTAGTACACTCCAACTAGATTGCCGCCCTAAGGCCGCACCCCCTTCCAACCGACCACGACACAGTGGAAAGCGTGGCCTTCTGGTAATCGGCACTCGGAGCTCATACACCCACTCGGTCTAAACGTTGGAGCAATTTCCTGGTACCATAAGGGTTTAGAGACTTTCACCTAGGAATATCTATAGCACCCCATATAGAACAACATTTTCAGTATCTAATCCTGCCAACCACGATACGCCTGTAGAGGTTACGGCCCTGATGTCGCTAGGGCGTACAGTAACCATGTCACACAATACGAAATACATGAATCACACTATTCAATCATGCAGCAATCCTGTGCTTATAATGCTCTCGTGTAAGGCAACACCGCCTAACCGGGAGCCCATAAACAATCTGCCCGAAGGCATATGCTATGATCAGTCACTTCTTATATCAAGCATACATATGATACGTATGATCATGAGTCATGAAACTATACTAAACATGTAATAAAGTAGTGAACTATCCTTACAACGCAGATGGGCCTAGACGGCCTACACACAACAAGTATGGGCCTATCAATGGGCCCTAAGGAGAGTCGTAATGCGGACATTTAACCAACATTATACTTGCAATGTGGACGTTAAACCATCATTGCTCCCAAGTCATAACTCGTCGTAAACATCATTACATAAACCATGTTGGGATCACACATTGCAATGAACCTTAGGTACATCCCATTGGGCCTTAAATATATCAAATGGGCCATATCACATGGGCCTTATATTTATCAAGTGGGCCACATCAATGGGCTGCACCAATGGGCCTTATGTACATTGAAATGGGCCATAACCTGTGGGCCTTAGAATGCGTCAAATGGGCCTAATCACATGGGCCTTATGTGTAACAAATGGGTCACACAAATTGGGCCCCATATATACATCAAATGGGCCTCAACCCATAGGCCCTAACACATCTCAATGGGCCTTAACACATGGACCCCTAATACATCAATGGGCCTCAACCCATGGGCTTTACATATAACAGGGTGGGCCTCATACATTCACAAAAAGAATCATATTGAAGGATCTGGACCATTCCACAAATAGTAGTGGAGATAATGATTTTCACCGTTTACAATCCCAAGGCCCACCACCAGGTTTATTTCCCATCTAGTCTGTTAGTAAAGTCACATAGGTTGATTGGGAGGAAAAACAAATATCACCTTAATCCAATACTATTATAGTCCAAAAAGGACTTCAATGGTGGGCATTCATCTCTCCACTATTTTTTTTTTGTGGTGGGGTCCACTTGAACCTTAGATCTGACTCATTCTTAGCCTCAAGCCCTAAAATGGGCTTTCAAAATGGTTGGATGGTTTGGATACAATGAGTGCATCATGGTGGGCCCCACCATTCAAACGGTGGATGGTGTAGATATGACACATACATCATTGGGGCCCACACCATATGGATGAAACACATACAGCTGGAGTGGGTATGGGACCCACAAAATTAACTACTGACGTTGAGAGAGAGAGAGCAGCCACATGCTGCTTGAACGAGCAGCATATCTGCTTTTATTTATTTTGATTTTCTCTTTTTCTTTTTCTATTCTGTAACAAGACAGAGGTGGGTCCCACCTAGGGCCCACCACCATAGCATATATTATATATATATTAGTATATATTAGTATATATTATATATATAATAATAATAATATATATATAATATAATAATATATATATTATATAAGAGAAATGTCCAGGCCGTGGCCTGGATGGTCACATACATAAAGGTTGGGCCCCACACAGGGGGTGTGTCCCACCGTCCAAGGATGGTGGACGCAACACATGCACCATAGTGGGCCCAAGTAAATGGATGGATGGTGGAGATGGGTCCCATGGACCCCACACTAGCCACCGCCACAAGGGATCGATACCATGACCTTAGTGTTTGAAAAGAGGGATCTTTCACTCTGTCTGCCAGTCGAGCTATGGATTTGGGCGTCAGGGAGGGCCCCACACGAGGGGGTGGGTCCCATCGTCCAAGGACGGTGGACACCACACGTGCATGGTGGTGTGGACCACGCCAAATGGATGGATGGTGTGGATGGGTCCCATGGACTCCACACCCTTGTCAGCACACACATGTCAGTACACACCCCACGTCAGCCACATCACACCCATGTCAATGCACACTCCATGTTAACCACCACCAATAAAGATTAATACCAGGACCTCAACGTGAAACAAGTTATCTTTCACTCGGTCTACCAGTGAGCTATGGGGCTGGGTGGGCCCACGTGGATCACTCTTCATTGGCGGCCACCCCCACTATTAGCCACCTCAAGGTGGGCCCTCCCTTATGGACGGTTGGGATGGCATATAAACATCATGGTGTGCCCCACATAGATGGGGTCCACCGGTAGATGGCATGGATGATATACACACATAGGTGGGCCTAATCAAAGAAAGAGAAGGGAAAAAGAGAGAAAGAGAGATAGGAGACAACAGATGTGATGGAGGGGCCCCGCCACTATGGGCCCCTCTTTGATACAAAATATACATCAAGGTGGGTCCCACATACATGAACCCTTAAATCAAATAAACGGATGAAAGACAAAAATCAAAGATCACCCACCGGCTTCTTCTTACACCCTTGGCTTCCTTAGCTCCTTAGCTTCGATTCCAATGGAGGAGATGAGGTTTGGATGGTTGAGATGGGAGATGAAGGGGTAGGAAAGCTAGGCCACACACAAATTTCTCTTGGAGAGGTTTGGGAGAGCTTGGGCGTATGGTGCCTTCTCTTTCTTGGAAGAGTGCTTTGAAAATGAAGGAGAGAGAGGGTTGTAAAAGGAGAGATGTGATAGAGTGATGGATGGGAGAGAGAGGGATGAGTGTGTAAGAGCCTTTTTGACTTTTGGGGTTTTTGGTGTAAGAAAGGTATGGGTGGTGTAAGAAAACTTTTGACTTTGGAGGTTGCTTGGGGATGGGTGTGAGGTGATATGTACTCGACATGATGGGATTGATTAATTGATTGATTGATGTGACAAGTTGTTAAGATTCTCTCAAAATTCGTATGCGCGGCGTTTTTCTCTCACGAAACGTTGGCCCACATCTCTTGGTCAGAGTATCGGATCGGCGTGCGAGTCACGGCATCGAAACCGCGGCGACGGCACAGTCGCTATGGTACAAGTCTCGGGTTGAGTCAACTCGGGGTGACGGCGTGCGAATCAGGGTCATGCGTAAATATCGGTTAAGGGTCGAAGGTTATCGGAATTCGACCGGGAAGATCGTGAAATCCTACGGAACGATATGGACTAAGATACGGGTCTTACAGACATGGTCCACCGTCTAGAACAGTGGACGGTTTGGACAAAAAACATACATCATGGTGCAGCCCATTTGGAGGGGTGGAGGACGGGAGTGGGTCCCGTGAACCCCACTGTCAACACACCTATGTCAATACACAACCATGTCAGGACACACGCTCCACGTTAGCCACCTCCACAGGGATCAATACCAAGACCTTTAGCATTTAAACGATGCATCTTTCGCTCAGTCCACCACGTGAGCTATGGAGTTGGGCCCACGTCTGATCACACTTCACTGACAGCCACATCGACTATTAGCCATATCAAGGTGGGCTCCCTTTGGATGGTTGGGATGACCTATAAACATCATGGTGTGTCCCACATGGGTGGGGTCTGCTGGTAGGTGGCTTGGATGCAAACATTATAGTGGTCCACACACCTCATCATGATCATTACCATACAAAAGGAAAAAAGGGAGAGAAAAAGAAAATAACAAAAGATCAGATGGTGGTGGAGGGGTCCCGCCACTATGGGCCCTCCATGATCACAATACATACATAAAAATGGGTCTCATCACAAGTAGGCCTTGTAATAGCAAACCAACGGTGGATCACCCACCTTAGATTGTTTCTTCTTGGCTCCAATAGCTTCTTTGCTCGTTAGCTTCGATCCTAATGAAGGAGATGAGGTTTGAATGGTTGAGATGGGAGATGAAAGGGTAAGAAAGGTGGGCCACACTTGTAGCTTGGAAGAGATGGGGACAGGCTTGGACGGATGATGCTCTTGGGTTGCTTGGGAGGTGAGTTTGAAAATGAGAGAGTGATTGTTGTAAAGAGAGATAGAAAGATGGATGATGGAGTGATGGATGTGTTGATGTGGGAGTGATGGGTGTAAGAACCTTTTTGACTTTTATGGTAGAATGTGTAAGAAAGGTATGGCCTTGTAAGAAACTTTTGACTTTGGGAGAGGTTGCTTGAGGATGGGTGAAAGGTGATGTATACTTAACATGATGGGATTGATTGATGGATGGATGTAACATTTGGTAGAGATTCTCTTGGATTTTGCAACGCGTGGTATTTTCCTTGCACCAAATGCTAGCCCACATCTCCTAGCTAAAGTATCGGATCGGCACGCGAGTCGCAGCATCGGAACCACGGTGACGGCGCGGTCGCAAGGGTACAAGTCTCGGTTTAAGTTGATTCAGGTTGACGGCATGTGACTCAGGGTCACGCACAAATACCAGTTAAGGGTTGAAGGTTTCAAAAATTTGACTGAGAAAATTGTGGAATCCTATGGAATGATACAGTCTAAGATACTGAGCTTACAATATGGGTCAGAAATACATCACAATGGGCCACTCATACGGGCCTAATATACATCACCATGGGCCATAAGTACATCACATCGAGACTCATCAAATGGGCCATGAATACACCACAATGGGCCTCGCCAAATAGGTCATGAATACACAACAATGGGCCTCGCCAAATAGGCCATGAATACACAATAATGGGCCTAATATATATATATATATATATATATATATATATATATATATATATATATATATATATATATATATATATATATATATATATCACAATGGGCCTAATCACATGGGCTAAGTATACATCACTTTGGGCCTCAAACATGGGCCTCATATACATCACAGTGGGCCGCATAATGAGCCTCATATACATAACAGGTGGGCCCCATCTCATTCCAGCAGGTGGGCATCATGGATACATAACGCATACAAAACCGTGGGCCTCTTGCTGGACGTTCAGTCCACCAACATGGGGGCCACATGAATGGATGGTGGATAACATATATATTGCAGTGGGTCCCACTATAATGTGGGTGAGGGCTTAAATTACATCTAAAATCATTTCAATAGTGGTAGGTGCAACATGTGTATCACTGTACACTATCATTCTATTGGGCACATGGCGCACTAATGATAATAAGCACCGCCTAAACATGGTCCATGTAAATCAGCACTATCCAAACATTGTCCAGCACCATCCAACACAATTTGGACGGTGTGCATGAAATAAATATATCATGGCGGTCCCATGCTGGCAAAACAGATGGACGACTTGTAAAACAAATACATCATATGTGGGTCCCACCATCTGGACCGTCCATTAAAACGGACAGATGACGTGGCCCATATATCATGGTGGTCCCACGTCTAGTGGCTCGGATAAAACACATATCACATAGTGGGTACCCACCGTCCAGACCTGTTGGACAATGCAGGTAAGTCCCATACATCATGGCTGGCCTCACAACAGCACTAGAGATGGACGGCTGGTGTAAAACACATACCTGATCAGACCCTCAGAACTTACTAACGTTAATCAGCAGCTTTGACCTGCGTGGGACCCACTGTCTACGGTCTGGACGGTGTGGATCCAACACATCATCAGGTGGACCCCACGTGATAGAGGCAGCACGAATGGCGTGCTTACATATACATTAGGGCCCCACAAGACCTTCTTACGTCAATACTGCAGCTGAAATGCTACGTGGAAGGAACACTAGCCAATCTATTTCCATCCACCGTCCATAGATGGACGGTGGATATAGAATACTTATATCAAGGTGGGTGGGGTCCATGTCCTTAGATGGATTGGACGGCCAGGATCAGACGCATACATCAGGTGGGTCCCACCATCCTTTGTTGGACGGTGTGGACACCACATTCATCACGTGTGGGTCCCATGTGGGACCACCACATAATATAATATAATAATAATTATTATTATTATTTAAAGCATATAGCGTCCAGGCCCTGGACGAGCGGCCTGGATGCAGGATATATAGAGGTGGGTCCCATAGTCAATGGACGGTGTGGATAAGGCCCTTATAGGGCTCGTCAATTGGATGCACAGTCCAGATATAATACATACATCAAGGGGTCCACGAAGTTACTGAAGTCAAACAGCAGCTAAGGCTGCACCATCCCAAACAGGTCCAACACCGTCCAGATGATTTGGATGGTGTGGATGAAACTAATACATCATAGTGGGGGCACCACAACACCTTCTCACGGTGTCCAGCATCGTCCAAAGCATTAGACGGTGTGGATGGAAGACATGCATCACGGTTGGGTCTACAGAAGGGTGGGTAGCCCCACGCTAAATCAAGCTGGGCCCCACGTTCCATGCATGGACAGGGTGGATCTAGAATACATACATTAGTGTGTGGTCCATGCGGCTGCACAACGTGGATCAAGTGGGCCACACCCATCACAAGAGAGATAGAGATAAAGAAAAAGAGAGAGAGATCGATGGAGATGGGAGAAGCTCCACCGCTATGATCTCCATGATACAATGCATACATCATGATGGGTCCTACCATATGTGGGCCCTCAAATCATCAAAATCATACAAATCAAATCATAAAATACACCCACTTCAAGATTACTTCTTCATTCCTCCACCAACGGGTTATAGAGCTCCAAGGAAACAAGATTCAACAGTTGAGATTGATTTTGGATGTTGGAGATGAGAGGTAGGAAGTGGGCCACAAAAACTCTATCCATGGAGCTTGGACGATTGCTCTCATGGGGTTGCTAGAAAATGGAGAGAGAGATGATGGGAGAGAAGTGATGGGAAAGAGGGATGGTGAGTGATGGATGTGTGTACTTGACATGTAAGAGAGAGTTGACTTTGGGGATGGTGTTGTACTTGGGGATGGGTGTTGTACTTGACATTTGATTGATGGATTGATGTGATATGTTGTAGAGATTCTCTCGACATTTGTAACGCGCGTCATTTTCCTCGAACTGAACACGGGCTCACATCTCTTGGCCCGAGTATCGCCACGGCACACGAGATGCGGTGTCAGAACCGCGGCGACGGCGCGGTCGCAAGGGTATAAGTTTCGAGTCAAGTGACCTCTGATCTACGGGATTCGACTTAAGGTCGCGCACAAATGCCAATTATAGGTCACGGGTCACCGAAATTCGACTGGGAGGACCACAAAGGCCTACGGAATGGTACGGACTAGGATATGGGTCTTAAAGGCACCGTGAATCTCTCCCTCCCAACATGAGACGATGCACAAACATGAGTGAGATTCTGGTTGTTCATCCGGTAGAAAAAGGATGTACCATGGCACAAGGATCAGGCCCTCCTTGTCGTTCGGGTCACCATCTTGGATGAAGAACAGAAGGATGGTGCTGAGTCCAACCAAACGAGTTAAGACCCGTCCGGATTTGTTTAGACTCATCCTTAATTGACGTCGCTGGAGAGAAGAATGTGCACACAGCTGCGCCAAACTTCCTTCTTCTTCTCCTATTTTCTCTCCCGTTGGAAACATCTAACAATGGGCACTAAGTCCGGCCAAACTCGGTCTAGACTCGACTCGATTCGAGTCACTGGGTGTGATAAAACGGTGGAGAAGAAGGCACCATCGCCAATTGCTTCTTCCCAACCACTACTCCTCTCTTCATTCTGACGATATAGGACAGTTCCTAAGGATACATCGGAGCTTACGGATGTAAGAAATTGAAGGTTTGAGGGTGTTTACTCGATGAGTTTGGAGGAAGGAGAAAACGACTCTTTTTGTAACGCCCTGAAAATCGGGGGTCAAGCAGGAGCCCAACTCCCAAGTTCCAACGCATCACTTATGCAACATAGATAATGATGAGTAAATGTTGTCTGTATTACTGCCTTAAACATGAGTAGGATTATAACAAAATAGAATATCATACTCCAGAGACAGTTAAGTTACGCAAGCGGAAGACTATGATAGATATATAAAACCTATAAACTGATGTAGGTCTCCAGAATGTGAACATGTTACCAGGTTAAATATATACATGTATACTTAAAAAATAGACAGAATGAATATACAGGTGTGATTTGAAAATACAAAATGGGCAGTGTAATGACATCTAGTCAACATCCCTGTAACCCCGTCAATCAGAACATGGTCTACATAGACCCACCTGATAGCTGCATATAGGAGAATTTCTCCTCATCATCATACAAATCAGGCTCTATCACAAAGGCCTCATTATCATCTGCAACTATAACAGGGTCTGGTTGGTGTTTTAAAACACTGCCCCATAACGTGGGAGTAAGTGATTGACTCAGTGGAGCTATAAGGTAAAGGTTAACATGTTATCAATTCAGTCAAGCAGTAATAATAAAACAGTACAAAACTCATGTCCTAAGTACTCTTGTTAATGTAAGGATGATATGCGATAATAATGTTTGTCCTAGCCTGCACTCCCTCTGCTACATCATCTCAAGACGCGGCATACAACACTCCTACTGTGCTCAACTCCAACGCTAAAGGCACATGCAATGCGGTGTATGTGCGTGATTAACTAAGTTCTTAATTATACTTCTTCATGCAATAGTATTGAGAAACTAAGGTACCTCCCTTTATATCATTAACCCAAATATTGATCCATCCAGGGTCGCTACGGAGGGGCTCGTCACCTCAGCGCAGGCCTGGTTTATACTAAAGGTCACTACGGAAAGGCTCGTCACCTTAGAATAATCCTAGTGTATACTCGAAGTCATTACAGGCTCGTCACCTGATCATAGGCCGACAGCACGAATATAGTGTCCCATACCACCGTATTCGGTTCATGAGTCTAGGTTGCTCACTGGACACTACGGGGAGGTTCGTCGCCCCAGCGTAGGCCGACATCATGACCACGGTGTCCCATACCACCATGCCCGAATCATGAGTCTCAGTGGATCAAGGTATCAAGGTTTAACGGGCTTTGTACTGGTAAGTTGGTACCTTAGATTCAAACAGTAGCATCCATATATGGTAAACATACAATGGGCCAATCAGGTTACTTAACAAGCTCGACTGGTACGAGCGCACGTTAAATTAGTCGACATGGAACGCGTAAGCAATCCGCGTGGCCTAACCACTGTCGATAATCAGTGTATGACCCGAATTCCTCGAGCATGTCTTTTGTGGCGAAATGACCTCAGCCAGTAACTCGAGAATCATTTTTGATTGCCTGGACTATGCAATAGTCCCAATCATACCTAAACACAACAGGCATTCATCTTTGATAGTCAATAGCATGTGACAAACGATTCAATATAAATTATAGTTGAGCATTTTAACAAACACATAGTACACATGTTGTCCCACATAAGCATTTCATCTATAAAGCACATAGTGGTAAACTAGGTTAGATGAAAGAGATAGTAACTATAAGTAAGGGAATTGAGAATCATATCTTAACACCCTAATAAAATACATTTTAACAAATATTTTCTCATTCAGGCATTTTATCAAACACTTGGACTACATATATGAACATACGTGTAATAATTTAGTTATAAAATATATTGTAGAAAATCTTTTCACAAGGAGTTGTCACAAATATAACAATCATGCATTCTCAATCAAATAATCATAGCAAGTATACATCATAATCCCATATTCATTCAAACATTTCAACACTAGGCACATGTGACAGCAATCAAGTCAGTCATAAATCATTACTGACATTGAAAGCCTTGAAAACCATAACTTAAACATTTATAGTCTACACCTGTCGCTGGTAAACTCGTAACGTACTCAGTTTGAATACTATGCTTTAGTCTACGGCACAACGACAACCTATAGCATGAAATAAGTTAACTATTTCATCATCTACTCTATCTAAATCCCTAGAACATATTAGGGTTAGGATTTTTTACCTAAGAACGGAGTCGGAATCGTTGGAATAGCGATACAGACAGGCCGATTCAGCACGTAGAGTAGCGGGATTGAATCCCAGGAACTATCTCCCACTTTTTTTCACTTTCTCTCTCTTTCCTTCTCTCTTTGCTCTCTTTTCTCTCCTAGGGTTTACCAATTTGTATAGAATGAGAGAGGGGTAGGTTAAGGCACTTATATAGGCCCAGAATTGATGAGATTGGCCCTAGGGCCATGGTATACTTAAGTTATAGCCAAAAGTCGGCTGTTTCGATCCAACGAAGCTCATCTGGAGGCCCCTTTTCTACATAGGGTCGGGAGTAAACCCCCCGACAATGAATCTACGCCAGGCTAAGTTTTCGGTCCGATCGGGTTTAGGGATCGACCGCAGATGACTTGTTTCAATTCAATGGTCACCGTTACCCGATCAGGGCTACAAGTACACTGACATGTGTTGAAAATTTTTCCTGATCCGAGGGTGTAATTGGGTCAGATTCCGACGGTCTGAATCCTTAGATTTGGCCTGCAAGCGAACGACTCAATTTACTTAAGTTTTAGTTCATTTCCTAAAGGTATTCACGTTTCTCACACACTTTGCTTCGGGCTCAAGTTGTGCATTTTGGGATACTATTAGGACTTGATTTTTGAGGCGGTTGTCAAGTCCAACAAAGCGGTCGTAACCGTATAGTTTCACGGTAATCGGACTTTCGACACTCGGTCTAGGTTCAATATATAGTTTTAAAGCGCTCCTGAGAGCAACTGGGTTTTGAGATGGATCCTAAGTTTTTAGGCAATATAGCGTTAGCGATTCTGCTAGTTTTGGGTCTTGCAGTTCGTATTTAAAGTGGTTAGAGCTAATTTCACACATAATCTACTTTAATACTTGGTTAATTCTCGTCTAATTTCTAAAGGATTTGGGTCCTCAATGATTTCTGCCTGAGGCAGTACTCGGGTCTTTGTACGGATTTTTTCGGGACGTTACACTTTTCTAGGGTTGTTGTAGGAGCAGGTGGTGGGATGGGTCTGCGCTCGGTCTCATCCCCTCTTATAATGTCTTTGGCCGTTCCTAAACCATTGGATTGAACCCAAACGGTTAGGATTCGTTCTGTTTGAAATCGCCTTGAGTACGGCTGGTAAAATTAAAACCAGCCGTGGTTTCCTCTTCACCACGAGGGAGCCCTAAACTGCTTGCATCAGACGGTCCAGATCTAATAATAAGGAGGGCTGAGATCGCGCAGATCTCCCTCATGCAGATTGTTGAGCTGGAAGAAAAATAAAACTTTTTATTTTCAGAAAAATGGCATCGCTAACAGCATTCTTGCGCTGGTATTCGTGAGCACATGTGTGCACTTCATCGGGTGGACCAATCATGGTTTTGGTCAGCCGTGGACGCTCTATCCCATGGGTAGTTTGGATCCTCCCACTGGGATTATATGGTTATGTCTTGGATTTCAACATTGAGTGACGTGTCCTGATGAATGGTGAATTTGATGATCTAGGGTTCGATGCTGGCAACGAACGGTTTAATTTGTCCATCGAGCGATTGGTTTGTGAAGGTAATTGATATCCTAGAATAGAGCTACAAGATGACATAGTGGTCTATCTTGAAATAATATATGGATGGCTTCATCTGTGGATAAGGATTACTTCCAACAGTCTTAAGGGTCATAAGGTTCATTTAGATGAAGATTTAAGGTACGGCTAGCGGCCCGATGGTCAAAGTGTGATGATCAGGTGCGGGCCTTTAAGTTGGACACTTTGGGTCCAGCTAATGTTGGGTCTAGTGATCTAAGACCCCAGATTGATAACGTATGGTTCTATCTTTCTAATAAGGCAGGATTTAGACTTTCATGGCCATCGTGATTCTAGCAACATAGTGAGTTTCTGAGAATGAATGTTAATTTTGAGATGAAATAATTGTTTGTCTTCGAGAATCAACGGTTAGATGACTTGGCACGTAAATGAATATTGTACTAAATGGCCTGAATTGATGAATTGAGGACATCTGGATGATGATGTCTAAGGTGGGTCACACGTGATCCCACGCACGTGTAATTAATTTAAATCTTCAAGGTAACACTCGAGTACTAAAAAGTACACCAGTACACTAGCCAATCCGATTCCTCTTTGAACCGTTCGTACAACTAGGAGATTGAGGGAAGTGGATTGGCTGGTGTACCTCACACCAACTATATAGCTGTTGTATTGGCACCAGTAAGTTTTGTAGGTCTGATCATGATGTATGTGTTATATTCAAACTGTCCATCCATTTGCCGAGCTTGTCTTAAGTCTTGAGACAAAAAACAAGACAGATCTAACTATCAAGTGGAATACATTACAAAACGCAGTGGGAGATTGAATGCGTATCATTGAAACCTTTTTTGGAGTTATGGAAGTTTTTGATCAATATGAAATTTGATTTTCCTCTTCATTCAAGTTTCCGTGATCTTATAAATAGATTGGATAGAAACTAAAAGTTATAGTGGGCCCTGCAAATTGTTTACCTGTGAATATTATTATCTCTGCTAATATTTGTGGTGTGGTCTAAATGATCTTTTAATATAATTTTTTTTAAATAATGTCTTAAAATGATCTCTAAAAATAGATGAACGTTGTGAATATAATAAATACATTACTGCCAGACTACGTAACTTTGATTTCTTTTGAACTGTTCCTACGACTCGGAGCTCGAGGAGCATCGGTGCCGGTCTTTGCACCACACGTGCCAACAGCAACTATATAGCTGCTGTGCGGTACACTAGCCAATCCTCTTCTGAGATCGAGAAGCGTCAGCCGTGCTCTTTGCGTGACACTTACCCGCACCAGCTGTATCGCTGGCCTGTGGTACACAGGCCATCCGCTTCCTTCCAAATCTGCCACCTCAGAATATATATTATAAAAATCACAAGTGATTTATTGAAATTGACGTTGTATTCGTACATGTTGGCTATTTTCTATTTTAGCCGTACATGTGGATCTTCTGGTATAATCCTTATTTAATGATCATCCTAAAGTGTGTGAAACAATTTTAACAGCCTAGTTTGAAATACACATAAAATCTTACACTACAATTTTTAAGTGCGCGGAGGCTTTCAGTAAGTTCCTGCGCAAGGATGCCGAGTGGGGCTCATCTCAATGTTTTTGAGAAATCCACCCCATCCATCTTAATTTAGAGATCAATTTATGATTTTTGACAGAAAATTAAGTGTATCCAATAATCAAATGGGCCACACAAGAGGAAATAGTGGACATTCAATAAGAACCGTTGAAGCATTCTCATGGCCATAAAATTTTTGTATCAGGTTATATTTTTTGGGTTTTCACTTCCTTGCATTAGGAATGACTTTATAAACGGTTTGGATAGCATATAAACATCAAGGTGGAGCCTAGGAAGGTCTCAACGGTAGGAATTTCTTCCCCTAATTCTCCCTCTCGTGTGACCAACTTTGAGTTTTTCATCCACCTAATTTTGAATCTCACAATCTAAATTGAGCTCTCAAAATAGCTGGACAGAATGGATTTCTCACATACATTGCAATAACCCCACCCACCATCCTTGTGCAGGAACTTCCTGCGAGAGGCTTTCACAAGAAATCCGCATCCAATTTTTAAGTTGGCAGGCATGAAGCATCACATGCTGCCGCGGAAGCGAATTGGCTGGTGTAGATACGTGTTGTACCAGCCAACACGAAAGCTCCTCGAGTTCGAGTTGTACAACGGTTCAAAAAGATCAAAGTTACATGCTCTATAATGATGTATTTATTGTATTCACTTGGTTCAGTCATTTTTCATATCATTTTAAAGTATTTGACAAAAAATAAATAATATAAGTTTAGATGAACTGCACCTAAACTATAGATGAGGATAATGATTCTAGATTCATAGCACTCACGTAATGTTTAATTTTTTGTCCAATCTATGAATGAGGTCAAAAGTTATAAGAATGAAGAGGAAAAATAAATTTCACACTGCCATGAAACTTTTATGACCCGGGAAAGGGTTTCAATTGTAGACATTCAATCCCCCATTGTTCTTTCCATTACGGTCCAGTTGATCTTTAGAATTGTTTTATTTTTTTACTCAAGCTTTAAGATGAGCCCACCGAATGAACGAACAATTTACATATAACACATATTTCATGATAGGATTTACAGAACTTACTAAAGTCAATACACCAGCTATATAGCTGGTGTGTGTTACACCAGCCAATCCGCTGCCCGAGTATCCGAACACACTACAAATGTGGCTGATGTGCTGATGTCACCGAGTTATGTGGTCCCATCATGGGATATAAGTTATATCTAAGCCATTCGTTTACTTGGTGAGCTTGTCTTAAGGTTTGAATAAATCAAAAAATTAAGCTGACCACACACTAAAAAGTAGTGGGGATTGCTTACCATTGAAACCCTCTTGGGTCACGTAAATTTTGGATTAATATGATATTTGTTTTTTCGCTCCGTCTGCATCCGTGTGACTTTACTAATGGAGTTGATGGAAAGTAAACGTTGTGGTGGCCTACGAATGTTTTTACGGTGAGAATCATTGTTCCCATGGTTATTTATGGTGTGGTTCACTTGAGTTAGGTAAGTTACTTATATTTGGGAGAGGTGTAAAATAATCTCGTAGAATGGATGAATGGTGTAGATATGATAAATACATAATTGTGAGCCCATGTAACTTTGATTTTCTTTGAACCGTTCGTACAACTCGGAGATGGAGGAGCGTCAGCCCTCGTCTTCGCACGACACGTAACCCCACCAGCTATATCGGTGGTGTATGGTACACCAGCCAATCCGCTTCCGTATCAAGATTACTATCGTCTTTGCGGCGCTTTACCAAAAGTGAAGATCACTATGAACTTTCTAGCGAGGCAAAGTGCCTTTTAGTTCGTCTCTTTTAGTGATCGTAACGCCGACGATCTTGTAAAAATTTAGCGGATGCCGCTCAAAAGAAAACCGGAGGACGGGAAAAAGGTTTCCGTCTGTTTACCTAAGTCGTTGTTTAAAGGCAACTACGTTTTCAGACAAACGTAACTTCTCCTCAATTAAGGTATATGGCACGTGCAACGAAGGCAGAGGGATTAGGGAGAGAAAAAATGTAAAGAGATTCTGCGGGTTCACCTACTTTGAACTACACGCAAAGAGAGAAAATCCACCGTGCGGAACGAGCCTTAGATTTGCATTGTTTTTGGTGACATCCTAACAGCTGCTGGTGTAGACATCATGATGGACCCACGTATCCCTTTCAGCACAATTCCCTCACAGCTTACTTACACCGGACGCGGATTGCGTCTCTGTGGGACCCACCGTGATGTAAGTGATTTATCAACGCCGTTCAACAATTTTTTCAGATAATTTTAATATCTGAACAAAAAAGTGAGGCAAGTCCAAGGCTTAATTCGACCACAAAGTGGGGATTAAACGTTTACCATTAAAAACTTCTTGGGAGCCAGAGAAATTTCGGATCAAGCTGATATTTGTGTTTTCACTTCATCCACGTCTATATGACCTCATGAATAGGTTGTATGGTTAAAAAACATCACATTGGCCCTTAGAAATATTTCAACGGTGGGTGTCATTATCAGTGCAAGTTCCTTTGGTGTGGTCAAATTAAGCCTTGGACTTGCCTCACTTTTTGGTTCAAATATTAAAATTATCTGAAAAAATTGTTGAACGGCGTTGATAAAACACTTACATCACGATGGGTCCCACAGAGCCCTGCCTAGACGGATTACTGTCCGGGCAGGGGTAGGACGCAATCCGCACCAATGGCTACGTCAAAAGGAGGAAAGATATGAGATTCTTATGAGCTTAAGTGGGACTTCTTGTGGGTTCGAGTCCTTACCTCACTCCGGGGAGTTTTAACGATGAGGTCTTGGGTTCGATACCCTCGATACCCATAGGTGGTGAAATCCCACCACAACGTGTGTGTGTGTGTGTGTGTATGGTGCATGTGTTAAAAGAAAAAGTGGAAATTTTTGTCTATCATCTCCTTCTTCGGCACATAAGCATGTCATAACTGAAAAAAAATTCTACTATCACATTTGGTATGGTAAAAAGTATTAATTTAATCAATTAATATACAAATGGATCTCTCACCAAGTCACATTTGAATAACTGAGCTTATCACACAAAAAGTTTCCATTAGCATATTAGTGATGGTATTCGTCAATATATTTTCATTCATTCATATATATTTACTAATGAATTGACATTAGAAAACCTTGTTTATTAATGTCCTTACTTCTGTAATTTTCTATAAAGAGTAATTTATGTTTTTGAATTATTCATTATTACTATTCAAAACTTATGTTGAGATTACTCACTAACCTTCGCAACTTACTCTTTTAGAATTTTAAGTTTCATGAACAAGATCTCAATGAGCTGCTTGAAGAGAGTTAGTTTTTATTTGGATTCATTTCTAATTTCTTTTTTTTTTCTTTCTAAATCCGTTGTAATAAACATTAAGAATGAGCTTACATTATTGTGGTGATTAGATGTATTATGACATAAATTTGGTGATAATTAAAATAGTTGGGACATGAATATTTTATGTTTATTTAATTAATGTTTATTTGTTTTGTTTTAGAATATTTATATTCTATGAATGTGAGTTATTATAGTAAAAATTGAACTAATCAACCATATGAGACATGTGACAAAGAACCGAGAGAGCAACCTCCTTAAGCCATCGATGTGTTTACTGCTAGAGAAGCCGAGCTAAGCTCCGATGAAGGACCTGCTTGCCGAGCTAAACCGACCAAGCTCAAAACTCGGCAATAAGGTTCATTAACTGACCTGACCATCTCGACCAAATTGTCTACTAACCTCGACCTCATAATAGAAATGTTCGGAAAGAATCTCGCATCATACTAGGACGGGATTAACTCAACAAGATCCTAGTTGAAAATCACACTAATAAAAGTGAAATCGGGATATTCTCATAAACAAATCTCTACTCCAATACAAGCTCCTCTAACGTATCTAACAAATCCACTAAGATACGTAAACTGTCTAGAAATCCTATAAATATACCACCCCGTCTTAGGTAAAGGGTACGCATAAAAATCTTGGCTCCAACTACATCTACTTTAGGTTCATCTACCTAACTTAGCCATTAGAGAGTCCCTGGCCACAAATAGTGCCCCAATTGTCCATTATTTTTCTACTAGTGTAGCTATTCAGTAGCCTATAGGTAGAGTTGTGGGTCCAATCAGATTCGAGCAATAACAGTTTGGCGCCATCTGTGGAAAATGATAATAAAGCCATTAAAGTACCCCAAAGACCAGTAAAAGCCTGACCGCCCTTCCCTTTCTCCCACCTTGATGGCCAAGAAAAGGAGAAAAGCATGAGCTGTCGCCGATCCAATATAGGAAGAACAGCCTGAAAAGCCTCAGGCTTCGCGGTTAGGCCCCCAACCGAACCCCCATTCACTAATGATCACACAGAGATCCTATAATAGAGGAAATTGGCTCATCTCTTTGGAAAACCAAGGGAAGCCTCTATCGAAAACATTGATCACATCATGAGGATACTGGAGAGGTAGCATCCCCTCCCCGACAACCAAAATATAGAGTTGGGGGCAGTGACTGAGCAATCTCGCTCCTCGCTTGTGCCTCTCGAATCATACGTGGTAAAAGATCGACCAACGAGAAGCAGGGGTATCTCGATGCAAACTCTGAGAACCACTGAGCTCCCTAAGTCAGATCTTCAACATACATTGGAGAAAGAAATGAGCTCGAGGAAAAGCCCTAGAATTCACTGTAGACAATGAGGTGTTGTGAGGGGCAGAGCTGAAAGAAATCCGAGATCAGCTTGAAAATATCCAACAGGCCTGCCGGGCCAAGGCCCTTACCTCCACGGATGCCCTACTTGAACAAACCGAGCCTCCGTTCACGGATGATATTATGAAGGTCCAATTACCATCCAGATTCTGAATGCCCCGAATAGCTCCCCACTTAGGATAAGTGGATTCAATCGAGCATCTAGATCAGTCCTTTCGAGCATGGATGGAACTCCATGGTGCTTTCGGACCTGTAATGTGCAGGGCATTTTCTCTGACATTGATACGGGTAGCTTGAAAATGGTATAAGCACTTGAAGCTCGAGTCCATCAGTTCGTTCGCTCAGCTCAGCAAGGCCTTCATTACCCAGTTCATCGGCGGAAAGTATATGAGGAAACTGTAACACCTCGTACTTTTCAGTACTTGGGTGTTACTATGTAAACTTGACTTAGTATGGACACAAACCCATCTTATTCGAGCATTCACGTTCAATCTAGTCCAAACCTAACCATTGTGAGTAATCTTTATCCATGGATCAAACCATCCATGCGTTGATTTTCAAGATAGACCGTCACATCATCAGATCCACCGTTCGTCGGGCCCATAATACTTGATCTAGTTATCAATTAGTTGTTGACAACAATCGAACCATCATTGTTTGAAAACAATCATTAAAATTCCTTTAGATTGAATCAAGAACACTTGGAAACCCCGATGTTCGGGTTCAAGATCGATCCGATCGTTAAAGTTGAAAATTAATCGTTGGATTCAAAATCAGTCATTAGACTGAGACCTCATATCATCCGATCACAGGTCTAATTGTCAAAACCAGCTATTAGATTTCTAGATACTTTAAAGGGCTCTTAGGACCACTAATTATCAACTGAGATAAAGTCTGACCATTAGATTTTAAGAATCATCAATAAATGAAAAAAATCCACGTTGTGTGGCCCATAAAATGTTATATTAGGAACATTAGGCCCAGTAGGGGGTGACTTGATTAATGATCGACCCCAATCACCCTTCTGACCATTTGTTTAAAGTATAAACACACAATAAATTAAAAATATACATATAATAATACTAATAAAGATTAAATTAAATTAATATTAAAAATATTTTAATGATAATGTTAAAAACCCTTAAAATGAACGGCTTTGATCATCTTTTTTTATGTCAGATGTGGGCCACATATATTCTACAATAAAATTAACATTTATAATAAATAAATAAATAAAGAGAAAAATAAAATAAAATTTTAAATAAAGTAAAATAGGCCTGTGTGGGGCTGTCCCATACTTCAAGCGGTCTTGATCATCCAAATGATCATATTGGACCTCACATTACCTTGCGCATGCACACCAGCATGTGTACTCACGTGAGTACCGAACTCAAACCAATGTCAAACTCCGTTTGACTCGAGAATTCCAAAAACGAAGAGGAATCCTCTCCCTATGCTGCCCGAAGACAGTTTAAATGGACGACATCCGCTGTGACATCCTATGGCCCACCATCATGCCCCATCAACATGATCTGAACCGTCCACCATGAGCAACCCTCGTTCTAACCAAAACCCAAGCCATTTCATATGAAGATGTGCACGTACGTGGGCACAAATCACGCATATGGATTGTACGTAGGATAACTTTTGAAAACGAAAATCATTTTACTACCAGGCTGGCAATCCACGTGCTTCCTTTTCCCTCAATTTTAGTTGTCCATTGAAGGAATCTTAACCCTCCATTCGATGCTTGAGTTAGGGTTCCCTCATAGCAAAAAGAGGAAAAAAATAGCAGTAGTTTTGCTGTACCTACCACACTTATGGTTTGTTGTGAGACAGCATCCGAGCCATTATTTTTCATCCAACGACTCTGAATAGATTAGGAAAACGCTTTAAAAGAGGTAGAAATCAAGTGAAATCCGATTTGCCTCCTTCCTACAATAGGACAGATCTTGACTGCCCCAAAAGTGGTGTTTCAAAGAAATGAGCCTTGGAGTGGGATCCACCATTACCACCCGCTTCGTCTTCTTCGCCAAACCACCATCGTTGTTTAAGGTGTCTAGGTCCGAGTCTATAGAGCTTGGGTCATGTATGAGGCGAGTCCAAACATATATAGGCTTTCAAGTATTATATTTTGTTTTAAAATAATATTAAAAAAATTTGAATTTTCAAATTTTCAGTGTTTTCCCTCAACATTTGAAAAGTTGTGTTACTTTTAAGTTGTGAGTTTTGTCCCACATCGGATTTGACAAAGTAAACTATTGTGTATATAAGATAGTATTTTTGCCTAGGGCTTGAGCCCCTTTCAGGGGGCATGTGGATTTAGTCCTGTGGGGGCTATGTCAAGAGTTCTAATATATGCCATTGACCACACACGCACGCGCGGGCCGAGCCGAGCCGAGCCGAGCCGTGTGCGTGTGCGCGACGGGATGGGACGGGACGGGCTGGGTGCGGGTGCGGGTGCGGTGTAAGTGTACTTGCATGGGTGTGTATGTGCGTATGGGTACTTGCAGGACTATGTGCGAGAGTGTACTCGTACTTGCGCCTTTTCGTTTTAAACCAGAGAGATGCTTCCCTTCCGGTTGGTCGCCCCTGTTGGGTTTAAACCCAACGGACCTAACCTTTTGTAAAGGGTGCTTATGCACCATTTCAGAGTCTATATATGGACTTCCGATTCCAGTTTCAAAATATACGAAAATACTCTATCTTATAAAACTCTCTCTGATACGGTTTTAATATTATTACTAAGTTCATCGCTGAGTCAACTCAGCACTTTCAGATTAAACTTCAAGTGGTTCGAGCCCGTGTACAGTGAGTGCACCGCTGGGACCAGGTCATAGTCGTTGTATCCTCGAGGTCGATTGCTCTGGAAACCTGTTGCACTTGGGACGCTGTCCAAGGGGAGCAAATTAAATTTCAAGCCGAGTGACTCAGTCACGCCTCGACTCAATTCAATAAGTTTTTCTTTCTCTAAATTTATTTTCCTTTTTTGGTTCTCAATTTTAATAGTCTATTTAATTCAACATATTTTTCCAACAATCTTAAAATCGAATTTTGTGTTGAATTACATAAACTATGGCTACAGTAACAGTAAATGCTTCTACTGAGTTAGCCAAAATCGAACCGTTCGCTGGACAATCTTTTAAACGGTGGAAATAAAAATTGATGTCCGCTCTTACCACCCTGAAAGTTTCATACATTTTATCTAAATCATTTACTATAAATCCAGCAAATCAAAATGAAGTAACAGATGAAATAATTATAAAAATTATATTCTAAACTCTTTATCCAACGAACCATATGATGTGTATGCTTCTTACGTCTCTGCTAAAGACATATGGACTGCTTTAGAAAAGAAATACATATTAGAAGATGCAGGCGCTAAGAAACATGCAATTGCTAATTTCCTTCACTATGAAATGACAGACGATAAATCTGTCACAAATTAAATTCACGATTTTCAAGGTCTAGTTCACGAACTATCGACAGAAGGAATTAAATTGGATGAAGTGTTTCTGTCACCGCCCTCCTGGAAAGAATATAAAAATAGAATGAAACATAAGAAGAAAATCACTATCGTACACATACGAATAGAAGAGGCCAATAGAATCAGGGACCAAAAAGAAAATAAAAATGAAATAGATTCAAAAGCGAATCTTATGAAATCAAGTCAGGTAAATAATAAGAAAAATGATAACTGTCATAACTATGGCAAACCTGGACATTATGCAAATGAATGCAGGCTCAAAAAGAAGAATGCAAACAATCAATTCAAGAAAAAAGGAAACTGCTATAATTGTGAAAATCCTGGGCATCATGTTAAAACATGCAGGCTTAAGAAAAAAAAAAGATAAGCCACAGGCTAATCTTACAGAAACAGGCAATGAGTCTGACATGGTAGTAGCTGTGGTGTCAGAAGTCTTCCTTATAAACAACTTGAAGTGGGTGCAAGACACTGGTGTAACTAGGCACGTGTGCAAGGATCGTAAGATGTTTACCTCCTACCAAGTATCAGGAGATGATGAACAGGTATTCATGGGAAATGCTAGAACGTCTCCAGTTGTAGAAAAAGGAAAAGTACTTCTGAAACTCACTTCTTGAAAGACTCTAATGTTAAATGATGTCCTACATGTGCCTGACATTAGAAGAAACTTGGTCTCTTGTTCGCTCCTCAATAAGGCTAGTGTCAAGTTAGTATTTGATTCAGATAAGCTTGTAATGACTAAAAATGGAACCTTTGTTGGTAAGGGGTATTGTAGCGATGATTTATTCATTGTAAATGTACCAATGATAATAAGAAGACATCTAGTTCTGTTTATATTGTTGAACCTTTTTATCTATGGCATAGTAGATTAGGTCATGTGAATGTGGCATCTTTAAAGAAAATGAAAAGATTAGGTTTATTACCTAATATATCTAATGAAAAGTTTGAAAAATATGAAACATGTGTAGAATCAAAATTTATTAGAAAACCCTTTAAACAAATAGAAAGATCATCTGTTCTATTAGAGTTAATACACAGTGACTTAAGTGATTTTAGAAATCACATGTCTAGAGGTGGAAAAAAATATTATATAACTTTTTTAAATGACTACTCTAGGTTCACTAGAGTATATCTATTAAGGAACAAAGATGAAGCTTTAAATGCTTTTTCTAAATACAAAATTGAAGTTGAAAATCAATTAAATATAAAAATTAAAAGACTTAGAACAGATAGAGGAGGTGAATATGAATCTTCTCAATTTAGAGAATTATGTGAAAAGAATATAATAATTTACGAAACTACAGCTCCTTATACACCAGAACAGAATGAAATAGCAAAACGTAAGAACAAAACTCTAAAAGAAATGATGAATGCCATGTTAAATAGTTCAGGCTTACCCTCAAATATGTGGGGAGAAGTAATTTTGTCTGCTTGTTATATCCTAAATAGGATTCCATCTAAATCTTCTGAACAAACACCATATGAACTTTAGAGGAATCATGTTCCTAGTTATAAATATATTAAAGTGTGGGGGTGTCTTGCTAAAGTAGGATTACCTGAAACTAAGAAAAGAAAGTTGGGTCCTAAAACAACCGACTGTGTATTTATAAGGTACGCACAAAATAGTACGGCCTATAGGTTTCTAGTTTTAAAAACTAAGGATAATATTCTATATCCTAATACAATTGTAGAAGCTAGGAATGTAGAGTTCTTTGAGAATGTATTCCCTATGAAATCTAAATCTATAGGAATAGAAGAAGTTAATGAATCAGATGTTGCATCTACTAGTAAAAATGCCTACGAGAAAGTAGTAGAAGAGATACAATCAAGAAAAAGTACTAGGGTTAGAAGAGAAACTAACCTAGGAGATGGTTTTTTCACCTTAGTAGAAGATGATCCTACAACTTATATAGAAGCTATTAACTCTCTAGATGCAACCTTTTGGAAGGTAGCAATAAATGATGAGTTAGAATCTATTATATCTAATAATACTTGGAAACTTGTAAACCTACCACCTGGTAACAAACCAATATGCTGTAAATGGGTGTTTAGAAAGAAACTAAAATCAGATGAAACTATTGATAAGTTTAAGGCTAGGTTGGTAGCGAAAGGCTATAAACAAAAGGAAGGAATAGATTACTTTGATACATATTCCCCTTTAACTAAGATTACAACTATTAGAGTCTTAATAGCGATAGTCTCCATATATAAACTAATGGTACACCGGATGGATGTTAAGACAGCTTTCCTAAATGAAAACTTAGAAGAAGAAATATATATGGAGCAACCTGAGGATTATAGCCTCCATATATAAACTAATGGTACACCAGATGGATGTTAAGACGACTTTTCTAAATGGAAATTTAGAAGAAGAAATATATATGGAGCAAACTAAGGGTTATAAAATATCAGGTAAAGAAAATAAAGTATGTACACTAATTAAATCACTATATGGTTTAAAACAGGCTCCTAAATAATGGCATGAAAAATTGTGTGGTGTTTTAAAATCAAACGGTTATCATATAAATGATATAGATAGATGTGTATATAGTAAAATTTTTAGAAATGATTATGTTATTATATGCCTTTATGTTGATGACATGCTTATTTTTGAACTAATATTAAATTAGTTAATGCAACTAAGAAATTCTTGTCATCTAAGTTTGACATGAAAGACTTAAGAGAGGCTAGTGTAATCTTGGATATTGAAGTAACTAGAAAAAATGGTGTTATTATATTATCACAATCTCATTACATTAAAAAGATATTGAGAAAGTTTAACCATTTTGACTGTTTACCTGTCAGTACTCCTTATGATTATAGTGTGATTCTCATGAAGAATACAGAAAATATTGTGCTCAATTAGAATATTCCAGAATAATTGGTAGCCTCATGTATCTAACAAACTGCACCAGACCTGACATATATTTTGCAGTAAGAAGACTAAGTAGATATACACATAATCCTGGAAAAGAGCATTGGAATGCCTTGTCTAGGATTTTGAGCTACCTAAAAGACAGTATGACCTATGATTTACATTATAATGATTATCCTACTGTATTAGAAAGATATAGTGATGCTAACTGGATCAGTGATTCAGATGAGACAAAATCCACTAGTGGATATGTCTTCACTTCAGGTGGAGGAGCAGTCTCTTGAAAGTCTACTAAGCAGACATGTATCGCTCGGTCAACTATGGAATCCAAGTTTATTGCCTTAGAAAAGGCTGGATCAGAAGTCGAGTGGCTTAAAAATCTCTTAGCTGATATACCATTGTGGGCAAAGCTTGTATCGGCCATGTCTATTCATTGTGACTGTCAAGCAGTTATAGCGAAAGCAAAAAGTAAAATATATAATGAAAAAAGTAGGCATATTAGACTCAGACACAACATTGTGAAACACATGTTGCGTGATGGAGTCATATCTATTGACTTTATGAGGTCAGAAAAGAATCTAGTAGATCCTCTGACTAAAGGACTATCTAAAAAGTTAGTCAATGATGCATCGAAGGGAATGAGGCTAAGCCTAATATATGAGCTGCCAGTGTCGGCAACCCAACCTATACAAGTGGAGATCCCATGAGATACGTTCAATGGGTAAACAACAAGACACGAGGTAGACGATTGCACTGAGTTATTTAAGCCCCTTCGATGGTATACAGTGCGAGCAGCAACGAAGAAGGATGAGTTTTTAGAACTCTTAATGGATCCATAGCCATATATTTGGTGGTGTATACAGTTGCTGCATACACTTGATGGAATTCACCTATATGGGTGTGGAGGTGGAGACCGCTTCCTATGAGAATCTATGCGAATTCTCTAGAGCACTCATGAAATTCAGGTAATGGTGTATGACCGAAATGCACCGAACCACAGAATCACTTACAGAGGAAGAGTTGTGTGAGTGACATGTACTTGCGATATACATTAAAAGGATTCAGGTTCAAGACTATAGTGTCACCTGATTCCTGTAGACCTGTCTTGTTTACTCTAATGTCGGTTCAAGTCTATGATGACACCGGTACCATTGCACAACTATTATGTTTTAATCCGAAAGAGTTTTATTTTAAAACATATGGGGGATTGTTATATTTTATTTTAAAATAATATTAAAAAAATTTGAATTTTTAAATTTTTGGTGTTTTCCCTCCACATTTGAAAAGTTGAGTTACTTTTGAGTTGTGGGTTTTGTCCCACATCGGATTTGACAAAGTAAACTATCTTGTATATGAGATAGTATTTTTGCCTAGGGCTTGAGCCCCTTTCAGGGGGCATGTGAATTTGGTCCTGTGGGGGGCTATGCCAATAGCTCTAATCTATGCCATTGACCACACATGCGCGTGCGCGTGCCGAGCCGCCGAGCCGAGCGGTGTCCGTGTCTGTGTGCGTGTGCGTGTGCATGTGCGCGACGTGATGGGACGGGACGGACTGGGCTGGGTGCGGGTGCGGGTGTGGTGTAAGTGTACTTGCGTGGGTGTGTATGTGTATATGGGTACTCGCAGGACTGTATGTGCGAGAGTGTACTCGTACTTGCGCCTTTTCATTTTAAATCAGAGAGATGCTTCCCTTCTGGTTGGTCGCCCCTATTGGATTTAAACCCAATGGACCTAACCTTTTGTAAAGGGTGCTTATGCACCATTTTGGAGTCTATATATGGACTTTCGATTCCAGTTTCAAAATATACGAAAATACTCTATCTTATAAAACTCTCTCTGATACGGTTTTAATATTATTATTGAGTTCATCGCTGAGTCAACTCAGCACTTTCAGATTAAACTGCAAGTGGTTCGAGCCCATGTATAGTGAGTGCACCATTGGGACTGGGTCATAGTTGTTGTATCCTAGAGGTCGATTTCTCTGGAAACCTGTTGCACTTGGGACGCTATCCAAGGGGAGAAAATTCGATTTCAAGCCGAGTGACTCAGTCATGCCTCGACTTAATTCAATAAGTTTTTCTTTCTCTAAATTTATTTTCCTTTTTTGGTTCTCGATTTTAATAGTCTATTTAATTCAACATATTTTTCCAACATTCAAGAAGCATAGAAGGAGAAGAAAGAAGAGAAAGAAGAAAGAAAGGAAAGAATGAGTGAGCAGATAAGGTGGGCGAGTTGGCAGCTTGATGAACCGAGTCTGACTCGGTCTAGTCGAGTGTTTCCAGTCCAGAGTTTTCTTTGGTTGTGGAATAAAGTAAAGAATGAATAAGGAAAGAGGGAGGGAGAAGACGAAGATGGAGAGAGATTGATTGGGTCACTACTGAACCCAGACTTGCTGACATGACTCAGTCCGATCTATGATCATGGCCTAATCTTCGGTTTGGTTCGGGGCATCTCTAGACTTCCAGAGAAAAGGAAGAAAAGAGATGAGTGAGTGAGGGAATGGGTGTGTGTCATTCCAACTCTGTCGGGTTCGCTACCAAACCAGTAACTTGTTGTGCAACTTGGGTTGGGTTTGCCCAAACTCCATCTGAGTTCAGACTTTGTAGGAGACTAGAGAGAGAATAAGAAAAGAAGAAGAATAGGAAAGAAAGAAAGAAAGAGAGGAAAAGAGTGAGAGAAGTGGGAGTTGATGTTGCTACTAAGTTGAATCGGCTGGAACTCGCCGAGTCTAGCTAGGTTGAGTTTGATCGAGCCTAGGGTGGTTAGACATCATTAATGGTGGGTTGTAAAAGTCTAAGAGAGAAGAAATAAACAAGATAAAGTCATGTGATGCGGTTGTTACAAGAGTGGCGAGTTAGGGAGCTCGATTCACTGCAGAGATAACCCAATAATTGCCAAACCTGATCCATTTTTGGGGCATTCCTCATCCAGTAGACAAGGGCAGGTTGTGTCGGGTTACTACTAAGTTAGCTCAGTGAGTCCCACTGAGTTTAGCCTCTAAAGGAGATTTGTTCAGGTCTGCCTCTGTACGTGTGCGGGACTAGATGTGCAACAGAAAAATAACAGAGGAAGATGGAAGAAAAGGAAAAGTAGAAAATAAAGAAGAAGAAGAAGAAGAAGAAATGGTGGTGGTAGGTTGATTCAACAAGTTCAGTCCAGTGTAGCTTAGTTTAGATAAGTTCAGGTTTAGCTAAGTTCGGCTTCGTTCAACTTAGTTTAACTAAGTTTAGCTAAGTTCAGCCAAATCAAGCTACCGAGTCGACTAATGTGAGTAAACTCTCTTCCCAAATTAGATTGTTTTGATTTACCATTACTTTTTATTACTATAATTATTATGATTAGCCATTAGTAGACTATTTATGCTAATATTAGTTACAATAAAATTACAATATTTAGATATTAGTATTTTATTTATCACTCTAAAACATTATCATTAATGGTAGATTATACTATTTATTACCATCGTAATGATTATTATTACTATGTTAACTAACATTAATTATATCGTTATTGTTAATAATTATTTTGTAATTACCCATATTATTAACATTGTGCCTATAACTAAACTTTAGGATGAAACTCTAATTCTAAGAAATCTAAACCTTAGATTATGATCTTATCCATAAATAGTGTGTAATACTTAGATTTAACAGTATAATTTCATAATTCGTGGTAGGATTCAATCATAAGGGCGCACACACTTCCTAATGACATTATAGGCGATTCAACTCGTGAGGTGATGACTTTTTCTCCTTGAACTTTCGGCTTTTATGTTAGTATAAGTGATAATTTCTATTTTAATTTTGGTTGATAATTGATAATTATTTCATGATTACTTATGTTAGTTATTTGAATTGATCCTTAAATTATATGCTCAATATTTATCTAGTATAAATACTCACATGTTTCTCTTGAATATCTTCTCATACTTATGAATTGTCTATAAAACTTAAATTGCTACATCAATTAGTGGAAAACTCCACTTATGTATGTATATCCATATTGGGATGTAACTTAATTGATTGTGATTATAATGGATCCTTGATCTAGTGGCCATTTTGTATATCCGACTAAATAGAATTTTATTGTGGACTCACCATCCTGTGGATTGTTTGCGCCTTTGTGGATTTTGAGGATAATCCTTTTTTATCTCATTCATTGATGGAAGTACGTAGCTTTGATTTTATATTTGCCCTATGTGGCTTTAATTTGATATTTGCCTCATGTGGCTTCGATTGAATATTTGCCATTTGTGGCTTTGTTGGATTATTTTGGTATAACCTCGCAATGGTAAGTCCCATTTGTTAAACTATGATTGACCACTAGTTGAGGAGGTTACTATTAAACATCATAGTATTAGAGTCTCATAGGCCGGGGATGGTGGTATGGGACACTATGCCTGAGTTGTCAGCTTATGCTGGGTGATGAGCCTTCCATAGTAACCTTTGAGCTTTTTCAAATTAATTTTTTACAATTGAAATAATAACAATTGGGCTAATCATGCATCCATGGCATACAAGCAATGAAGGGTGACTAATTTTGGATGTTTAATACATATCCTTTGTTGTGGCATGCTTCGCTAGCTCCCAGACCATTGATAATCGACCTAATTTATATGAGCTATTTACTACACACGTACTTGATATATTTTCGCTGGTGACTGACTAATTGCATGTGGGTTTTGTCCCACTAGTGGGTTTTTCCCAAAAGTCAACTGGATGAGCATCCCCAGTAGATGTGCATTCATGCATCCATGCATTTAAATAAGATTTCATCGTAGATGTTTTGTATATTTTCTTATTTAAACTATATTTAACAAATGTGATGGTGTGTAATCTTGGAGAGAATTCACACTGAGCTAGCCACCCATTCTTTGAATATATAACCATATAGGTAGTGCAGGTGGTTTAAACGATACTCGTGTTCAGATCGATAATGAGAATGGTACAATTATTGGGGATGTATGGTTGCACTTGCCCAAGAGAAGCTGCGTGATCTTATGGCTCAATTCTAGTTGCATTTTATTTTGTTTCATGTGTTAAATTGTTTATTTCTTGCATTTGTTAGTATTGAGACATTGATTTCTATAGGCCCTATGGGTAGCCGCTCGTATATTTTGAATGTTTATGCAAACTTTCCTTTATACTTGATTTGTTTCTCTTCCGATAAAATTCCAACTCTGAAAAAGAAAGAAAAGAAAAATATATACATTCATGAAATTAGGCTAATTTAAAAGGTTAAATATCAGGTTTTCGAAAAATGAGTAATATTGTTACATCTCGAAAGAATCTGTACAAAGACCCAAGTACCACCTAGGTAGAAATCGTTAAGTATCAAATTATGTAGAAATTAGATAAAAAATTATTTAAGTACTAAACTAAATTAATTGGTAGATTAGCTTGAATCACTTTCTATACAAACTGCAAGACCCAAAATCAGCAGAATCGTTAACGCTACATTACCTAGAAACCTAGGATCCATCTCAAAACCTAGTTGCTCTCGGGAGCATCAAGAAACTCCGTATTGGACCTGGACTGTGCGTCAAAAGTTTGATTACTACGAAACTATATGGTTATAGCTACCTTGTTGAGCTTGATAACCATCTCAGAAACCAAGTCCAAATAGTATCTAGAAACACACAACTTGAGCGTGGAACGAAGTCTGTGAGAAACGTGAATATCTTTAGAAAATAAATTCAAACTTAAGTGAATTGGGTCGTTCACGTGCAGACTAAATTTAAGGTTTTAAACCATTAGATTCTGACCTAACTATACCCTCAGATCAAGAAAAAAATCTAACACATGTCAGTGTACTTGTGGCCCTGATTGAGTAACGGTGACCGTTGAACTGAAATAGGTCTTTCACGGTTGATCCACAAATTTGATCAAACTGAAATCTTAACCTGGCCTAGATCCAATGTCAGGAAACTTTCCCCAGATCGTATGTAGGAAATGGGCCTCAAGATGATCTCCGTTGGACCGAAACAACCACTCTTTGACTATAACCTAAGTATACCATGGCTCTGGGGCCATTTACACCAGTTTTGGGCCTATATAAGGACCTAAACCCACTCCTCTCTCATTCCATAAGAAATTTCAAACCCTAGGAGAGAAAAGAGAGAAAAAGAGAAGGAAATAGTGAGGAGAAGAGAGAGAGAGAGAGAGAGTAAGAGATAGTTGTTGGGATTCGATCCCACCGCTCCATGTGTCGGATCATCCTACCTGTATCGTTAAACCGGCGATTTTGACTCCGTTCTTGAGTAAGAAATCCTAACCCTAATCTATCTTAGGGCTCCAAATAGAGTAAATGGTGAAATAACTAACCTATTTCATGCTATAGGTTGTCGTTGTGTCGTAGACAAAGATGTAATGTTCAAACTGAGTACGATACGAGTTTATCGACGAAAGGTGCGGACTATAAACGTTTAGGTTATGATTTTCAAGGCTTTTAATGTAAGTTAATGATTTATGACTGACTTAATTGTTGTCACATGTGCTTGGATGTGATTTTTCCTTTATATTATATATATATATATATATATATATATATATATATATATATATATATATATGAACTATACTTAATATAATGCATTCTATGTGTTTGTTGAAATGTTTGAATGAATATGGAATTATGATATATGCTTGCCATGTCTATTGATTGAGAATACATGATTGTTGTATGTGCGACAAGTCCTTTATGAAAGGATTTTTCATAATATATATTATAATTACTTTATTACATGTATGTTGATATGTGTAGTCTAAGTGTTTGATAAAATGCTTGAATGAGAAAATGCTTGTTAAAATGTATTTAATGATGCCATTGAGATAGGATTCTCAACTACCTTGTCTATAGCTACAGTTTCTTTCATGTAATATATCTAGCTACTACATGATTTATGGATGAATATCTATGTATGATAACATGTGCACTATATGTTTGTTAAAATGCTCAAATGAGATTTATACTTGAATTGATTGTCACATGCCGTTCAGAATATCACAGATGAATGCCTACTGTGTTTGAATATGATTGGGGCTACTGCGTAGTCCAGGAAATTGGTAATGGTTCCCGAATTTGTGGCCGAGGTTGTTTCACTACACATGACATGTTCGATGAATTCGAGTCATACGCTGCTTGTCGACAGTGGTTAGGCCACGCGGAATGCTTACACACTCCATGTCGATTAATTCAACGTACACTCGTACTAGTCGAGCTTGTCAAGTAACCCGATTGGCCTATTGTATGTTCATAATGTATGGACGCTACTGCTTGAATTTAAGGTACTACTTACCAGTGAAAAACCCGGTTAACCTTGGTACCTTAATCCGCCAAGACTCATGAGCCGGACATGGTGGTATGGGACACCGTGGTCGATCTATCGGCCTACATCGGGGTGACAAGCCTCCCCGTAGTATCCATTGAGCAAACCAAACTCGTGAGCCGAATACAGTGGTATGGGACACTGTATTCGAGCTGTTGGCCTACGATCAGGTGACGAGCCTCTCGTAGTGACCTCGAGTATACACCAGGACTATGCTAAAGTAACGAGCCTTTTTGTAGTGACCTCGAGTACAAACTAGGCCTATACTGAGGTGACGAGTCTCTCCGTAGTGACCTATAACTGTTATCGTATGTGACTAACTAGGATTGACGACCCTAGATAGATCAATGTTTGGGTCAATGATATAAAGGGAGGTACTTTAAATTCCTAAACCCGCTGTATAAATAAGTCTAAATAAGAACTTGGATAATCATGCACATGCACCGCATTGCATGTGCCTTTGGCGTTAGAGTTGAGCACAGTGGGAGTATTGCATGCGCAACCATGAGATGATGTCACAGAGGGAGTGCAGGCGAGGGCATACATCATTATCACATCCCATTCTTGTATTAACAAAGTACTTAGGACATGATTGTTATACTGCTTTGTCATTACTGCTTGATTAAATTGATAACATATTAACCTTTGCCTTATAGCTCCACTGAGTTGATCACTCACTCCCCCTCTGGGATGGTGTTTTAAAACACCAACCAAACTCTGTTGTAGTTTTAAATGACGGGGAGGCATATGAGACGGAGCCTGCCTTCTATGACGATGTGGAGTTCTCCTATCTGCAACTCTCTGGTGGGTCTATGTAGATCTGGAATTATGTCACCGGGGCTACAGGGATGTGGATTAGATGACATTACAATTTATCTTTTTGTGTATTCTAAAACTATACATGTAATTATTTATCCTGGCGACATGTTGATACTCTGGGGATTTACCACTTATATTCTTTATATTTCTATCACAGTCTTCCGCTTACGTAATTTAACTGTCTCCGGAGTACGATATGCTGATTTGGTATAATTCCATTCATGTTTAATGTGCTAATACAGACAACATTTAATCATCATTATCTATGTTGCATAAGTGATGCATTGGAACTCAGGAACTGAGCTTCTGCTCGACCCCCAATTTTGTAACGCCCCGAGAATCGAGGGTCGAGCAAAGCTCAACTCCCGAGTTCCGACACATCACTTGCGTAATATAAATAATGATGATTAAATGTTGTCTGTATTAGTACACTAAACATGAATAAGATTATACTAAATTAATAAATCATACCCCAGAGACAATTAAATTTAAGCAAGCAGAAGATTGTAATAGATATATAAAACCTATAAACTGTTGTAGGTCTCTAGAGTGTGAAAATGTTACCAGGTCATGTATACTTCCAAAATGGACAAAATGAATATACATGTGTATTCCAAAATATAAAATGACAAGTATAATGACATCTAATCTGCATCTATATAACCCCATCGATCAGAACATTGTCTACATAGACCCATTAATAGCTGCATATAGGAGAACTCCTCCTCGTCATCATAGAAGTCAGGCTCCATCATGAAGGTCTCGTCATCATCTGCAACCAGAACAGGGTCTGGTTGGTGTTTTAAAAAACCATCCTAGAGTGGGAGTGAGTGATCAATTCAGTGGAGCTATAAGACAAAGGTTAAAATGTTATCAATTCAATCAAGTAGTAATAATAAAGCAATACAACAAGCATTTCTAGGTACTCTGGTTAATGTAAGGATGGTATGTCATAATGATGCATGCCCTCACCTATACTCCCTCTATGAATCATTTTACGATCGCGGCATGCACCCCTTCCTCTATCCTCAACTCCAACGCCAAAGGCACATGCAAATGCGGTGCATGTACATGATTAATTAAGTTCTTAATTAGACTTATTCACACAAAAGGTTTGGAAAGCTAAGGTACCTCCTTTTATATCATTTATCCAAATAATTAGGGTCATCAATCTTAGTGAGTCACATACGATAGATAGTTTCAGGTCGCTACGGAGAGGCTCATCACCTCAGTGGAGGCCTGACTTATACTCTAGTTTACTACGAAAATGCTCGTCACCTCGACGCAGACCTAGAGTATGCTCGAGGTCACTACGAGAGGCTCGTCACCTGATTGTAGGCTGACAGTATGAATACAGTGTCCCATAACACTGTATTTGGCTCACGAGTCTGGGTTGCTCACTGGATACTACGAGGAGGCTCGTCGCCCCAGCGTAAGCCGACAACTTGAACACGGTGTCCCATACCACCATGCCTAGCTTATAAGTCTTAACGGATCAATGTACCAGGGTTAAACAGGTTTTTATTGGTAAGTGGTATCTTAGGTTCAAGCAGTTACGTCCATACATGGTAAACACACATTCAGACCAATCGGTTTACTTGACAAGCTCGATTGGTACGAACACACGCTAATCAAATTGATATAGAGCGCATACACACTTCGTGTGGCCTAACCACCGTCGATAGTCACCGTATGACTCGGATTCATCGAACGTGTCCATGTGGTGAAGCTAAGTTAGCCACTCGATCAGATCCTGTTACTGATTGCCTGGACTACGTCGTAGTCCCAAACACACTCCAAATAATAGAATTCACATGTGATAGTCAACGACAGCATATGACAACCAATTTTAGTATCAATATCATTTAAGCATTTCCACGAACACGTAATACACATGTTATCATACATAGGCATTCCATACATAAATTGCATAATAGTAAGATAGGTTACATAAAGAAAACTGTAACTATAGATAAGCGAATTGAGAAACCTATCTCAACACCCTCATTAGCTACGTTACAAAGAGCATTTTCTCATTCAAGCATTTTATCAAACACTTAGACTACACATATCGCATATATGTAATAAATTAGTTAAAACGTGCATTATAGCAAATCCTTCCACATAGGAGTTGCCACACATACAAAAATCATGTATTCTCGAACATCAATCCTAACAAGCACTAATCATAATTCGATATTCATGCAAACATTTAAACAAACACATAAAATGTATTATATTTAACATAGTTTATATATATGTAATATATGAAAAAATGTTGTATCTAAGCACATGTGACAGTAATTAAGTTAGTCATAAATCATTACCGACATTGATAGCCTTGAAAACCATAACCTAAACATTTATAGTCCACACATTTCACCGATAGACTCGTAACGAACTCAGTTTGAACACTAACTCTTCGTGTATAGCACAACGACAACCTATAATATGAAATAGGCTAGTTATTTCATCACTTTCTCTATTTGGATCCCTAAAATAGATTAGGGTTAGGATTTCTTACCTAAGAACAGAGCCGAAATCGTCGGAATAGCGACACAGAAGGGCTAATTTGGCACGTGGAGCGATGTGATCGAAGGCCAGCAACAATCTCTCACTTTCTCTCTCTTTCCTTCTCTCTTTACTCTCTTCTCCCTCCTAGGGTTTACAAATTCATATGGAATGAGAGAGGGGTGAGTTTAGGTGCTTATATAGGCCCAGAACTGACCTCCGGTATACTTAGGTTATAGCCAAAGAGTGGTTGTTTCGGTCCAACAGAGCACATCTGAAGGCCCCTTTTCTGTATACGGTCTAGAGTAAGTCCCCTGATGATGGATCTATGCCAGGTTAAGATCTCGGTCCGATCGGATCAGTGGATCGACTATGGGGGACCTATTTCAGTTCAATGGTTACCGATACTCGATCAGGGCTACAAGTATACTAATATGTGTTAAAAATTTTCCCTGATTAGAGGGTGTAATTGGGTCAAAATCTGATGGTCTGAAACTTTACACTTGGCCTACAAGCGAACGACTCAATTTACTTAAGTTTCAGTTCATTTCCCAAAGATATTCGCATTTCTCACACACTTTGCTCCGGGCTCAAGTTGTACATTTCGGGATACTATTAGGACTTGATTTCTGAGGTGGTTGTCAATCCCAGTAAGGCAGTCATAACCGTATATTTTTAAGATAATCGGACTTTCGATGCGCTGTCCAGGTCTGATACGGAGTTTCGTGATGCTCCCAAGAGCAACTCGATTTTGAGATGGATCCTAAGTTTTCAGGCGATGTAGCGTCGGCAATCCTACTGATTTTGGGTCTTGTAGTTCGTATTGAAATCTATCCAAGCTAATTTAATAGGTGATTTGTTTAGTACTTAATTAGTCTTCGTCTAATTTCTAAGAGATTTGGTCTTTAATGATTTCTACCTGAGATGGTACTCAGGACTTTATACAAATTTTTTCAAGATGTTACAGATTTTCAGAGCGTTACAAGTTGGTATCGGAGCATGATTTGGATTAAACTGGACCTGGGTTATGGTAACACGACGCGCACTGACGTATTTGACTTAGGAGGGGGCAATAAAAATGTAGAGCTGATCATAGGATCCCAAGTTTTAAGCTGTCGGTGATCATACTACCGTTAAAGCGAAACTAACTGTTGGATTTCACCCGTATCCATATGAGATCATGTAAAGATGATTTCAATCCCTTTCTAAACAGTCAATTGATGAGTTTGGGCGATACGTCAACAAATCCCATGCTCAAAATACGCTAAAAGCGTGAATACGTGCGAGTTGAAGTCTGAAAGTGTCTCAAATGGAAGTGGGGGCCACACCATAATTTACAGGGGGACCTAGGGTGGGTCCCATGTGTTTTCGGCACCTCAGGGAGGGGTGGACACCACCCCCAGGCGGGGCCACCGCTGGAGGTCCAAAGCCTGGGCGGTGGCACCGCCCGGTCAGGTGGGCCATGTCACATGTGTGAGGCCTCTATTTGACCCCCCTCACCTTCCCTTTTGCCATTTCACTCAATTCCTAGCCCTCTAAACCCTCTAAAAATCCCCATTTCCCTCTCTAACCCCCTTTCAAACATTCAAGACACCACCTTCTTCTACTTTTCACATAAATCTTCCATCTTCTTCCATACTTTACATCATCTCTACCATTTTTCTCAAAAACACATCCATTACCACTTCCATCTCCCTTGTTTCTTCCCATTTGAGTACACAAACCCATCTTTGTGTCTCAAAATCTTAAAATCTACATACCCATCTCATTTCTCAAGTTTCCTACACTTCCAATGGCTTTCTTTGAACTTGTCACCACCATTTTCTCAATCTCTACGCTCCTTTCTCTCATGGGAAAGAAGAGAGCGACCTCGGATGAGGTCGGGCTGAGCCGACCATGTTGTACTATGAAGAGGGCGGATGCCAAAGCTAGTACGAGTGCCGAGCGTGAGCGAAGGTCCAAGCGAAACCTCGATCCTCGAGTTTCGTTGGAGAGATCGCTACTTTCGGACATCAATCTTGTTAAGTTCCACAACCACAAGGTCATATTTGTGGCACATGTCGATGAAAAGCTGTTTGGAACTTATCCAGTCATCGATTTTCTCCTGAAAAATAGGTGGGGTCCCATATTTGAGGGGAACACTCATGCGAGCGAAGGCATTGTGCACACCTTCTACGCCCTCATTTAGAATCTGCTATTGAAGCCTCTCCAATTTACTATTCCTTTGGGAAGGTAGGAGGTGATTGTTGGTGTGGACGAGATTGCCTGCCTTTTGAGAGTCGAAAGAGGTGTGGTACACCCCAGTGAGAAGAACCTCGCTAGTAGGTGAGAGAAAAGACTTCGCACACGATTCCTATGTGGCCAGCTCGAGCGTTGGAGGCGGGAAAATAGCCTCGCTTCATCCAAAATGACGAACACTTCCGCCTGCTCCACCACGTATGCATGTATAACGCGTATCTTAGGTGGAGTAACTGCACCAAATGCACCAGGTTCATGGTGGATTTCTTGTTCAAGTTGGGCAAGGAGAGAAAGTGTGCCTGCCTACACTTGTCCTATCCTAGATCATCCGCATTGTGCAATCTACTAGGGAAAATTGCTCATTGGCTTTTGGTCGACTGGTATGTAAGATTGCCTGCCACTACTGTTTCTGACTCCATATGGATGACATCACCCCAATCTACATTATCAGCGAAAACACGCTCGACAACATGAGCATTGACCTTGGGCAACGTCGATCCCAACTTGATAAGCAGAGTGATGATACGGAAGAAGAAAGTGAAGATGTTGAGAGAAGTGAAGGTGAAGAAGGAAGTGGTGAGGAAGGCAGTGAAGATGAGGGTAGTGATGAAGGAGGGGATCAGGAAGATGGGGGGGGGGGGGGGGGGGGGGGGGGGTAAGAATCTGATGAGGGACCTCCTCCCACTATACATGGGCACCGTCGTGATCAAGCCACTATAAAGGCCAGCTTAGCTCAGCTTAAGGAGGGCCAGGGCACCCTGCGACAAGAAGTCAATGAGGCCTGGGCCAAACTTGAAGAGAATCGGGCCTTCATGAAATAAAAATTCAAGAAGGAGTCTCGCATGTTGAAGGCTATCCTGTGCTGCATGCAGGACAAGGGTCCCCTCCATCACAGACTCAGACGACTAGTCATACGTGTAGTCATCTTTTAGTTTGCTTTATTGCATACTTTTTTTTTTTTTTTATGTATAGCCTTGATAGGCTTAGTAATATCATAGTTTAAAACTTTTCTTAGATTAGTTCACATGCATCTTCTGTCATGATTCATGTAATACTACATCTCATGTATTGTGACAATTTTGGTTAAATGAAATGTATGTAGCTCTTTTGTTATGAAATGCATAGAATACTTAAGAAATTGAGTGTTGTATACTAAATCTTACATGTGTTGCACCCTATATTGTATATAGAAAATGCCACCTAAGGCCATACGGAGTACTGCATGTCTTACACTTGGCGACTCGATTGACGGGCCACCGCCCCTAAGCGATAGCCATACGGACCCCAGTTTAGGCCCGACTCACGAGACTATGCCGAATTCTTAGCCGGCCACTGGCCCCACAAATGGGTCGACACCTGTTGCACCACCGATTCCAGAGTAGAACTGTGCATCTACCTCGATGCCCCACATGCCTCAGGTGGCTTCTCCTCCTGATAGGCTGGAGTAGATGATGCCCCTTATGCAGTAGCAACAACAGATATGAACTACCATCACAGGGGCCCTTGGCCAGAACATGAGTGCAACTCCACCTTAAACACTTGTGCACCCTGCTGAAAACATGGGTGCCAGTGGCTTGTCGAGCGATTCCAGCGCTTCCGACCTCC
This sequence comes from Magnolia kwangsiensis, assembly GCA_037074715.1. Taxonomy (NCBI): domain Eukaryota; kingdom Viridiplantae; phylum Streptophyta; class Magnoliopsida; order Magnoliales; family Magnoliaceae; genus Magnolia; species Magnolia kwangsiensis. Next base: position 87,463,265 of record CM073571.1, on the reverse strand, counting down.
TACTTTTACAGGTACTCATAGACCCGAAGAGGCCGAGTATTGACTTGACCGCGTCTCTAAGATGCTAAAGCCGCTGCACTGCATTGAGGCAGAGAAGGTAGAGCTGGTCACCTATATGTTTAAGAAGGAGGCCAGCCTCTAGTGGGACAGCGTCCTTAGGTGAGAGGGAAATACTTCCCATGGAAGCGCATCTTAAAAGCCTCTCACAACCACAAATAACCAGAAGCAACGGTCAAAGATGCGGTGATTTTCTGAGGATTTACAGCCAGAGATTCGCTCAAAGATGTGTTGCGCTAGCATTAACAACTATGCTAAGCTAGTGAGCATGTCCCTGCGAGCTGAACAGGATAAGGATAAGCTATCCCGCACACGTGTACCTATAGTTCCTAGGCCTCGACTAGACTTGTCGAGCAGACCGTTTCTCAACAAGAGGCCACGTCCAGATTCTCCTCCGAAGCTTATGGCTCCACTGACACAACCGAGGTGACTTGATATATAGTGCACGTACTGTAAGGTGTCGGGCCATGCTGACACTTACTGTTTTACCAGGATGAGGGACAACGACTTTATGCCTCCTCAGAAGATTAACTGGCAGATGCCACCAGCTATCTCGGCTCCACCTCTATATTTTGTATCACTCGCACAGCCTTCTTATAGGCCACCTACACCTCAATTTAGGCTGCCTCAATGTCCTATGGCACAGCGACTGAACCGTTCTCAACAGGCGTGAGTACATGCGCTTGCAGCTGAAGCGTTTGATTCAGCAGCTACAGTGCCTTTAGCCTTCGAGGTCACTACCCACATCCAAGGCACACTGGTATTTTTGTTGGTGGACACTGGGTCCACTATTTCGATGATATCGTGTTTTACAGTCAAGCCTTAGGGCTGAATACAACCCCTATGGTTGGAGTGAGAGTTACCGCAGTAGTAGGAACTTTTACAGATGCCACTAAGTTGTGTGAGGCCTGCTTGATAGATTTAGGGAGCAGGACGATACACATTGATGTGATTGTCACCACGATATACCATTATGACATCATCCTCGACATGGATTAGCTTACGAAAATGAAGGTCAAGATCGACTGTGAAACCCGACTGGTGACGGTGCACGGGCCCGAAAACACGACCATCACTTTCCTTGTTCAAGTCAGTTGTCCCTTTCGGGTTCTTTTTTATGCTGCCGTATTGAAGGATCATAGTGGTCTGACACTTGGAAACACGCCCGTGGTCCTGGACTTCTGAAAAGTGTTTAAGATGATACCTGGATTACCTCCCCGGCGCGAGATCGACTTTACTATCGACCTTGTGCCTGGTGCGACACCCATTTCATTACCCATGTATCGCATGCCTCCATGTAAAATGGAGGAATTGAGGAGATAGATTGATAGCTTGTTAGAATCAGGTTTCATACGACCGAGTGTATCCCCTTGGAGAGAACCCGTATTGTTTGTGAAGAAGAAGGATGGGTCACTGCGATTGTGTATTGATTATCATAGGCTGAACCAAGTGACAGTGAAGAACAAGTATCCTTTGCCCATGATAGATGATCTGTTTGATTAGTTGAAAGGGGCACAATACTTCACCAAAATCAACTTACAGTCAGAATATCACCAGTTGTGTGTCAGGGATGAAGACGTGCAGAAGACAGCGTTCAGAACCAACTTTGGGCACTACAAGTTCCTTGTGATGTCATTTGGACTCACAAACGCACCTGCCGTGTTCATGGACCTTATGAACCGGATGTTTCATCCGTATCTGTACCAACTCATCATCGTATTCATAGATGACATTCTGATATACTCCAAGAGTCGGGCAGATCATGAGGAGCACCTGCGAGCAGTCTTTGATACTCTCAGAAAGAACCAGTTGTTTGCTCAGTATAAGAAGTGTGACTTCTGAAAGGAAGATGTCAAGTTTCTGGGACATGTGGTGTCCAAGGAAGGGATAGCTGTGGACCTCGCCAAGGTGGCAGCAGCTCGGGACTAGGAGTAGTCCAATTCGGTTACAAAAGTGAGGAGTTTTCTTGGCCTGGTAGGTTACTATTGTCAATTCATTAGGGACTTTTTCAAGATAGTCATACCGTTGTCTCAGATGACTCAGAAAGATCTTAAGTTTGCCTTGAATGAGAAGGTAGAAGCAGCTTTTCAGGAACTGAAGGACAAGTTGACGTCCGCCCCTGTGCTAGTATTGCTAGAGCAAGGGGTCAAGTATACGATATACATTGACGCGTCTCGTGTTGGTTTGGGTTGTGTTCTGATGCAAAAGGGTTGGGTGATCACCTATGCGTTGCGACAATTGAGGAAACACGAGGAAAACTACCCTACACATGACCTAGATTTAGCGTCCGTCATCCTTGCATTAAAGCTATGGAGACATTACCTCTACGTAGAGGAGTTCGAGCTCTTTTGTGACTACAAGCGCCTTAGATACATATTCACACAGAGGGACTTGAATATGAGGCAGCGGCGATGGATGGAAACCTTGAAGGACTTCAAGTTTGAGCTCTCCTACCATCTTGGCAAGGCTAACCTCGTGGTAGACATGTTGAGCCGCAAGAAGACGATAACATGTACAGCTCTGCTGATGATAGAGGAGTGGAACATGACAGAATTTATGTGAGATTTTGAACAGAAGCTTACAGTAGAGGAGCCATTCGAGAGTATCGCACACGTTCGTGTGCAACCACTCATTGATGACAGAATTATTGTGGCTCAGAGAGACGATGAGCTATTGGCAAAGATGAGAGAGCAAGTGAGTGACAGTGAAGACTCAGAATGGAGAGTTGGTATGGATGGGGGTTTATGTAACACCCCGTACTTTTCAATACTCGGGTGTTACCGTATAACCAAGATTTAGGATAAATGCAACCATAGCTTAGTGGACATTCACGTGCAACCTAGTTTAAATCTGACCATCGAAGGTGATCCCTATCCACATATCAAACCACCCAGTGGTCAAATTAAATATACTAATTATATTATCTTATCTATTTATTATATTATAAATTTTACACAAACATAATAGAAAGAAAATATAAATGTATTTTGATAATTATCTATCATGAAGAATGTATGAAAATACATTGTAATGGAGTCATACGTATGTATATAAAATATTATGAAAATAATATTATGTTAACTAAACATAATGAGTGGTAATTCTACAATCTACAATTGAATTATAAATATGAGTGTAGTATTAAATATCTTTTATAAATATGTGAATAAAAAATTATTAGATATTTAAATGAAATTGTATATTATTTAACATTGTGATTTCAAATATGATACTGTACCATTTTCAAATCATATATGATGGGAGAATGTATATTATGAATTTTATATTAATAAATAGGTGATAAATAGCATGTATATAATATTATGTCAATATAATAAAAATTATATATATATATGAGACTTTAATTATTTTGATTACAAGTAATATACCAAAGTAATGAAATCTATATTGATGTTAGTATTGGTTAGTAATAAATGACAAAAGCCTTAAAAATGGTCCCTTGGACCTTTCCAACCGTTAACGTTTAGTTTCAGGGTGATCTGACCGCTGAATCAACTAGTCAACATTTAAAAGATGTAAATGAACCCATATGGCCCACCTGAAGCTTAGATCTTCCTGATTTTGTAAGAGGCCTTGCTTGGGATCCAGAAATAGAATGGACGGTGTGGATTTCTCACAAACATTGTGGTAAACCCCACCTCGAGGTGTGAGTGCACAGTGAGGGTGTGCACTCGCTGTGCGCTGGTCAACCCAGCTCGGTCAAAGCGGCCTGACCCGTACCTTCCCAAAATAGAGAGTTCTCTCTCTCTCTCTCTCTCTCTCTCTCTCTCTTTGTTTTCGCTGGACGAAGGACAGCGTCCGTGTGGGACGCACTATGGCCCACCATTGATGATCACACAGGTGATCTGATCCGTCCATCTTCTGCATAGCTAGGGGCTGACCAAAACCCTGACCATTCTATATGAAAACACGCAATATGGGCACACGAGAACCAGTGCAAACTAGCCCTACAAACACTAGTTTCCAAAAATAAAAACTGTCTGCTTGCCAGTAGGGCGATTTGCGTGAGCCCTTTTCTTGCAATCTTAGCCGTCCACCCCGGTGCTATCACAGCCGTCCATTTTCTTAGGGCATCCCAAATAAAACCAGGGACATTTTCAGTCCCTACCCACCATTTTGAGTGGTGATTTTAACCGGACCAAATCCAGGCCCTCAAATCTCCATTCGATGGCTCTAAGGAGAGCCAGAGTTTGTATAAGGCGTGAGGATCGTGCTACAACAGACCTCCTCCCTGTTTCTGCGGCTGAACTCGATTCTTCCTTCCAACCCATCAATGAAACTCCATTGGAGTTTTAACTTGAAGCATCTCATAGCTTTATCCCACCAAATCAGACCATCCAATGCATTCGGGTCTTAGAAAAATGCCTCGCATCGAGATCTGCCATTAATGGCTGGTCTTCTTCCTCGGCGAACTACCGTTCCTATTTTGCTGTGGGCAGCATTCTAATGTAGCTGGGTTGAAGGGAATGAAGAGGATAAGGAGGAAGGAGAAGAAAGAAACGAAAAGGAAGACGAAGAAAGTGGAAGATAGAAGAAGAATGGAGAGAGGGTGGCTGCTGTATAGCCCGAACTGAACCAAAACGAGTTCGGTCTGGTTGCAGGCCCTGCTAATATGGGTGTTGCTGGAGTTCCAGCACACGCACACACACAGAGGGTGAAGGAGGAGAGAAATGAAGAAAGAAAAAGGAGAAGCAGATAGAGAGGGTGGTGCGCTGCTGCACCTGCTTGAACCGAGCCGGGTCAGCTGGTCGGGTTCTAAGTTACCGGGCTTGTTTCAGTTTGTGTTGGACTGGGTCGAGTCCAGTGGTGTTGCGAGACTTCAAAGAAAGAAGAAGAAGGAAGAGAAGGCAGTGAGAGAGAGGAGAGAATGAGGGTGAGGGGTGTTGTTTCCCTTCACGGAGCAGCTGTTACCGAGTCAACTCGGCTGAAGATCAGCGAGTTAGGATGTGTGAGTTGGGTCAGGTTTTGCTGAGTCCAGCAATGTGAGGTGGTCTGGTTAAGTCCAAACCCTACTGTCAGCCCAATGATGGTGCTTGGGAGCACTGAGCTGACCGAGCTAAGTTGACTCGCTACTTAGTGAGTTGGGTCAACTCAGTTGTGCTGAGTTGATTTGAGCTTGGGCTGATCTAGTGTGGCTGGACCTTCTAGCAAATAAAAAGAAAGAAGAAGGAGAAGGTGAGATTGAGAGGGCTGAGTCGAGTCAACTCAGATGCCAAGTTGTGTTGATTCAAGTCGAATCATAGGTGCGCTTTCTCTCAAACAATTGCATTAGAATTTTAATTAGAACATTAGTAGATTACTTGTGCTATAACTAGCTATTACAAACAAGATTGTATTTACCAAATAATAGTAATCTTAAGGATCATCGTTAATAGTGGATCTTAGTATTTAGTTATCATCATTAGTATTTCCAATTATACAACTTGATTAACTATTAAAAGCTTATCCATGCTTATACTAGCATTATAAATAAATAAATAAAACGTTTATAGTTATTGGATATTAACATTCTATTCAGTATGCCCAAACATTATCATTGATAGTAGATTGTACAAATGGATATCATTTTAATGGTTATCATTGTTGTGATAACTAACATTAATCGTAACAAGGATGCTAATAAATATTTTATAACTATCAAGTTAACATTATAATTAATTACGCACCACTAAGGTTCAAACCCTAAAAATCTATCCTGGTCTAAACCTTAGGTCAAAACTTTAAGCATAGATGGTGTGTTGGGTTTGGATCTAGGTGTAGAATTTAATATCAATATATTTGGATATGAACCTATGAACTATCACTATTAACATATTAGCTAATATAAACACTAACACTAATAGTTATCTTGTAATTATTAAGATTTGGTTTTAACTAATACACTAAGTAAAGTTCAAATCCTAGAATCTAAATTTAAAACTAAACCCTAAGAGGAAATCCTAGTTATACAGTAAAAATCCTAAAATAAATAATTCAAAATCCTAGGCCATGATCTTAAACCTAGGTAGTGCATAGAACTTGGAACTAATTGTACAAGTTCATGATTTGTGGTAGGATACAATTCTAAGGGCACAAAACTTAGTGACACTGGAAGGTGATTCGTCTCATCAGGTGATGATTCTTCCCCTTGAGCTTTCCATCTTCTCATTAGCTTAAGTTATAGTTTTTTTTATTAAAAGTCCATAAGCAATATACACATAATTCACAAGCATTGAATAAAGTTATAGAATTTTATTCGTCTCTCTTATAATCACATGTGTTAACTGTTGAAAATTAAATTGCTATATTGCCTGCTTAATTTTCTATTTATTCATGCTTGTGAATTATTTATATATTGCTTATGGACTTTAAACTGGTACATTAGTGAAAAATCCCCACCTATAAATGTACACCCATACTTAGGATGTAACTCGACTGGTTGTGATTAAAATGGACTTTTGACTTGTTTGTTATTGAGTAGTAGTCTAGATGGATCATTGATGTGGGCCTACCATCCAGGGTTGTTGTGCCCAATGGTTTTTAAAGATGGTCTTTATCGTATGGTTTTAATATTCTCCCTATGTGGCATATTTTGATACTCACCCTACGTGATTTTATTTTGATATTTTCCTTATAAGGGTTTAATGTTTTATATTGTGCAACCATGAGATGTAAGCCCCATATATTACCATTAGTCGATAAGTTTCCATTAAACATCCTAAGGTGGTAGTCTCATGGGCCGAGGATGGTGGACACTATGCCTGAGCCGTTGGCCTACGCTGGACCATGTGCTCCCCGTAGTGACCTTTGAGCTTATCTAAATTGACTGGTTGTAAATAGACTAATAATGACTTGGCTAATCATGCATACATGACACGTATTATTCTGACTGGATGATATTTTCCAGGTTCGATGATTCGGACTGGATGAAGTTTCCCAAGTTCGATGATTGCATGGGTGATGACCCACTGTCCGCATGGATGAGCATCCTCAGGGCGATGATTGCATTCACGCATCCATATATCTAACAAGACCTACATCATGTATTATTTTGTATGCTTTATTTTATAACTATGCTTACCTAATGCGGTGGTGTGTAATCTTGAGGAGAATTCACACTGAGTTAGCCAGTCATCCATCAAATATACAACCATACATGTAATACAGGTCTCTTAAGTGATATGCATGTTTAGACTTGATGAGGAGCAGGGTACGATCACTAGGGATGTATGACTGTATTTGCCTAGAGGAGCTGCGTGATCTTGCGACTTATATTTATATGCTTTCTGTTATTCTTCATGTATTAAATTCTTGTACATCTTGTACTTGTCAAATTCAGAGACATTAGTTTGTATAAGTCATTATGGGTAGTTTCTTGTATACTTGAACGATAATGAATTTTTTTTTATGTCAATTTTTCCACACTACGCTCATTTGCTTACTCTAATAAAAGAAAAAAAATGTACACTCGAATTAGACCATCCTTTAAGGTTAACACTCAAGTTTTTAAAAAATGAGTCATATACTCGGGTCCTGAAAAGTCGGGTTGTTACAGGTGGTATCAGAGCATAGTTTGAACAAACTTGGCCTTAGGAAATGAACTTATACAAACCTTAAATGTCTCAAGTATGGATGTTTGAAATTAGAAAATTGAACTTAGGTGAACTTCCCTTAGATTTAGAAGAACAATTATGAATATAGAAACTCAAACTTAGGTTCTCTTATAAGTGACTTGGATGACAATCCAAACTTATATGAAATTCCATCTGAGCAAAGTACACTTTGAGAATGTAGAAACATGAACATAGGTTCCCTTAGAAATTGTTAGGAAGGTTATTTAAATTGATGTGGAATTCCCTTATAAGTAGGATATGGAGAATGTAGAAACCCAAACTTAGGCCCCCCAAAATGATTGTTTGGATGATCGTAGAACTTAGAAATGAAACTAGTTCCCTTTGAACATTTAGTCATTTGAACTTATGAAAAGTTCTCTTGAAGAATTTGGAGAACATAGATACTTCAAACTCTAGGCTCTCGTGAAATTTTTGTAGGTTAGACTTTTAGACCTTAACTTATGTAGGAATCTCTTAGAACTGGGAAGAAATGAGAATATAAAGCTCAAATGTAGGCCTCTGGAAAAATTTTAGATAATCATAGAACTTAGTAATAAACTTAGGTCCCCTTAGAGATTTTAAGTTTAGACATTTGAACTTATGAACAAAGACTTTGGTTCCCTTATAAACTACCAAGATAGTAGCTTGAACTTAGGAAGAAAGGATGTTCCGTAAGAGAATGAATGCCCATTTTGATGTACATAAGGCTGTATAAAGGTATTCCTTATGCTTGACTTCTAAACGAAAATCTTCCTAAAACCTAGGATGTGAACTCTCCTAAAGTTTCATAGTTAGGGATAATGCTATTACAAAAATCAACAAATGAAATGAACATAGACATTATAGGAAATCCTTGCCCATCATGTCATAGATTAGATTAAACTTAAGTACCCACATAGGAGCATGACTTAAGTTCCCTAATATGTTTCACTAATTAGAAACCATACTCCACATTATATTGAGCATAAGCACTTTCTAAACTTAAGGAGTTGTGCTAAGAATCGTAATTTGAAGTTCCTAATATATCTCTTTACTTGGGAATAACATTTCCCATAATTCCACCACATTAAATTTATTATAGGAAAATTATAGAATTTTAGGTAAATTTCCAATTATTGACTAGGCATACTGGAATTCAGTTTGAAATCCCATGTAGATTTAGCAAAAATTTTAAACTTAGGTTTCACATAGGGACCCTAGACCTGAAGTTTCCAAATAGCGCTTAGATAATCAGATTGGCGCATCGGAAGCGTACTGGGCCATGAAGACTGATCATTTATGAGGATATAAGATTTCATGATATTTCTCATAAGTTTAGAACAATCGGGATCTTGGATTGATGGAACCATATTTAAGCGAAGCTTAGTAGTTTAGGCTCAAGTTCTAAGTCCTAGCAAATCTCAACGATTTCATTGCCCTGATCAAGTAAAGGATCGAGATTTAATAGGATTGTGAATTGATATCGAAATCCTGTCCTGCAGGCAGATGATCAGCGTATCAGGCTCAAACCCACTACAACCATCTATCCGTGACAGCTCGAACACCGAAAACTAGAAAATTGTATTGAACTTTAGATGTTGGTAGCATACCGCCTCGCTTTACCTACACCACTCGCAGGTGTATACAACGTATTTCGAATATTGATGCTGAAGAAATACATTGTTGACCCTTCCCATATTATCAAATGAGAGCAGGTACAGTTGAGTGAGGATGCTACTTACGTAATGCAACTAACGTGGATTCTAGATAGGAACGAGTAGGTGTTACGCAATAAAGTGATTCCACTTGTGAAGGTATTATGGATGCATCACACTGAGGAAGAGGCTACATGGGAAACAGAGGCTGAGGTTCACAAGAACTACCCTTAGATTCTTGAGGAGTACAAAAAGGTACTAATTTCGAGGATGAAATTTTTCTTTAAGGGGCGTAGATTATAACGTCTCAGAAGAATCCGTACAAATACTCGAGTACCACCTTAGGCAGAAATTGCTAAATATCAAATTACATAAAAATTAGATGAAAAATTAATTAAGTACTAAATTGAATTAATCGGTAGATTCGCTTGAACTGCTTTCTATCCAAACTGCAAGACCCAAAACCAACAGAATCGCTAACGCTACATTACCTGGAAACCTAGGATCCATCTCAAAACCTAGTTGCTCTCGGGAGCATCATGAAACTGCGTATCAAACCTAGACCATGTGTTGAAAGGCTGATTATTGTGAAACTATACGGTTATCACCGCCTTATTGGGCTTGACAACCATCTCAAAAATCGGGTCCAAATAATATCCAGAAACGTACAACTTGAGCCTAGAGTGAAGTGTATGAGAAACGTAAATATCTTTAGAAAATAAACTCAAACTTAAGTGAATTGGGCCGTTAGCTTCCAGGCCAAATTTAAGGTTTTAGGCCATCAAATTCTGACCCAACTACACCCTCGGATCAGGAAAAATTTCCAACACATGTCAATGTACTTGTGGCCCTGATCGAGTAACGGTGATCGTTGAACTGAAACAGGTCCTTCACAATTGATCCACAAATCCGATCGAACCGAAATCTTAACTTGGCCTAGATCCAATGACAAGGAACTTTTTCCAGATCGTATGTAGGAAATGGGCCTCTAGATGAGTTCTGTTGGACCGAAACAACCACTCTTTAGCTATAATCTAAGTATACCATGGCCTTGGGTCCATTTACACTAGTTCTGGGCCTATATAAGGACCTAAACCCACCCCTCTCTCATTCCATACGAAATTCCAAACCCTAGGAGAGGAGAGAAAGAGAAGGAAAGAGTGAGGAGAAGAGAGAGAGAGTGAGAGATAATAGCTGGGATTCGATCCCACTACTCCACATGCCAGATCATCCTACCTGTATCGCTATACTGACGATTTTGACTCTGTTCTTGGATAAGAAATCCAAACCCTAATCTATTTTAAGGCTCCAAATAGAGTAAATGATGAAATAGTTAACTTATTTTATATTATACGTTGTCGTTGTGTTGTAGATAAGGACGTAGTGTTTAAACTGAGTACAATACGAGTTTACTGATGAAAGGTGACTACTATAAACGTTTAGGTTATGGTTTTTAAGGTTTTCAATATCAGTTAATGATTTATGACTAACTTGATTGCTGTCTCATGTGCTTAGATGCGATGTTCCTGTGTATTATACATATATATGAACTATGTTGAATATAATGCATTCCATGTGTTTGTTGAAATGTTTGAATGAATATGAAATTATGATTTATGCTTGTCATGTCTATTGATTGAGAATACATGATTGTTGTATGTGTGACAAGTTTGTGAAAGGATTTGCTATAATATATATTATAATTACTTTATTACATGTATATTGATATGTGTAGTCTAAGTATTTGATAAAATGCCTGAATGAGAAAATGCTAATTAAAATATATTTAATGAGGCCATTGAGATAGGATTCTCAACTACCTTGTCTATAGCTACAGTTTCTTTCATGTAATCTATCTCGCTACTACATGATTTATGGATGAATGTCTATGCCTGATAATATGTGCACTATGTGTTTGTTAAAATGCTCAAATGAGATTTGTACTTGAATTGATTGTCACATGCCATTTTCACTATCACAGATGAATGCCTACTGTGTTTGAATATGATTAGGGCTACTGCATAGTTCAGGTAATCGGTAATGGTTCCTGAATTAGTGGCCGAGGTCGTTTTACCACACAAGACACGTTCGATGAATCCGAGTCGTACGCTGCTTGTCGAAGTGGTTAGGCCATGCAGAATACTTTATTGAGGAATAAAAATAAGAGAAGAATGGAAGAAAATAAAGATCAAAAGACTGTGAAGGTGAGTTGGAAGGAAATGAGGATCAAATTACTTATAAACACTTTGCACAGGACCGCGCAAAAGGTATACTTTGCGCAGTACCACGCAAACGATATACTTTGCGCTGTTCTTCACAATCGATATCACGTTGCGTTGATAGGTGCAGATAGTTTGGTTTTTTTAGAGTGATTGTGTCCCACATCACTAAGATTGGAGTTCCGCACATGTGGGTGTTTATAAATATCCCTTTCCTTCCTTCATTGGAGGATGATCGAAGATTTCGGAGAGCAAGTAGAGTAAGAAGAGAGAATTGAAGGTGAGAGCGATGGCCCAAGGGCTTTGCGCAGGTTCACGCAAACCATGTCCTTTGCGCCGGTCCGCACAAACAGGCTGTTCTGCAGTCTATAAAACTGAGGAGTCGTTATGCTGTCGAAATGGTGGAGATCTCTAAGTTCTTCTATTCAAGTGCAAAAGGAGATAACCCGCTGAAGTGCACATTCCTCCTAAGTCTTAGGAGATGTTCAAAATAACATCAGAATGCTATTGAAATTCCTATCTCCTTGAAGATTGATTAGTCCAATCGGTAATTCCTCCTAAGTCCTTGGAGAAGACTGAAATTCATGCCGAAATGCTGCCGAATTTGCTATTTGAATTTAATGTTCTAATGTTATTAATTCATACATATTCGAATAAATGTATCTTAGAATCAAGGGAGATTAGAGGATGTAAATGAACTCAGAATCAATAAAAATGTGATGATCGTCTTTACACTTTTCCTCTGTTATGTCTAAATAAGATAATCTCCCAAACCGAAACGCATTTGTTTTCTTGTTAAAACAAAATGATGACTCCACTGGGGACTTTTTCTTATCTTATTTAATATTAACATTGGAAAAATATAGTAAAAGCTATTATCACTTTTTGGCATCTCTCAGATGCCAAAATGGCGTCTCTTAGTGGGAACATCCTCCCCTTTATCTCTAAGATTGTCCACTTAACCCTTCATATACTAACTTCACGCGTGTTTCATTGTTGAAGGTACTTGAATTCAACTACAGAATACAACTGATGGCTAACTTTACAAGAAACGTGAATTTTTGCTTCATCCCCACGGGATTCATAATGGAATATGCGCCAAACGGTGCCCCAAAGCGTATGGGTCTATGTACCACTGGTCAAAATACAGTGACTCAAGTAATAACTGGAGTCGTATCTGTTTCACCTCAATCGCATGAGGGTGATGGAGATTGGACCGTGGTCCTATCCCGCAAGACAAAAATAAGGAATATGAGGAACCATAGAGCGGACTCATCTTTGCCAAGAGCCAGAGGACCGATAATGCACAGTACAGTCAGGAAGAACCCCGAGCTCACATGATTTTTCAGCTCTGGTTCACAGTTGGCGTTGCATGATTTTCCAACTCTGGTCGCCCCAAGAACCAAGTGGACAAAAGAGCAGAAAGGTAAAGCGCTGATGATAAGCTCACCAACGCCCGTGTCGGCCCAGGTAAGTTTGCCAATGGCTATGTCATCCCGATCAATCAGCAACAAGGGAAGCACACAGAAGTCGAATGAGACTCCAATCTTTCCCCTCTTTACAAGCCCTGTCGCATCAACATACTCTCGTTTTACCCCAACGACAGTTTCGACAAACAGTAAAAAAGCCATGGTGCATATGGCCGAAATGAATCGAGAAAACATGCCAACAACTGAAGATCGTGTTAACCAGATGGCCGAAGTGCAAAGAGCATTAATGGATGAGTGCCGAAACCTCAGAGAAGCTTTAGCAACTCTGGCACATAATGTAGCCCAAATAACGGCTCCACCAATGATGGCGGCAACGAATGGGCAAGAAAGCTAGCCTCAAGGCACTCGTCCACAAGGGGTCGGATCACGGGAGTCTGTTCTAGCAAAAAGAACCATAAAGCAAGATGATATAAGACAAGTCGTTGAAGAAACCGTGAGATTAGAAAGGGAACGGAAAAATACTGGCCATTTTAGATACTGAATACCATATCCGAGAGAGGTAGAGGACGTCCCTTTTCCAGCCAATTTCAAGCATCCAGATTTTTAGAAGTTTAATGGGGAGGGATCGTCGGAAGAACATCTAATGCACTTCATTACCAGTATGAGAAATTTTTCTACAGTACCACAGTATTGCTTGAGACTGTTCGGGTCGTCACTAACACATAAAGCATTCTGGTGGTATTCCAACCTGACTCCTGGATCGATGCGGACTTGGGAACAAATTTAAGATGCTTTTATGTCAAATTTCTTCTCGTCAGAATGCGATGTCAGCATTACGGAGTTGGCCTCTATACGGCAACGAGAGGGAGAGCCAGTGGAAAAGTTCATAGACAGATGGAAAAAATTGGGAGCTTCATGTAGACAGTTGTCAGAAGAAATGGAGCAGGTTAAAATGTGTCTGAATTCTATGGAAACAGGAATCGCGTTCGGACTCACCAGCACCGATATCCGAACATTCTATGACCTGGCCACCAAAGCTCATGCGTTAGAATTAATGACTCGTAAGATGCTGGCTTTTCATCATGAGACTGTTAGGAGGGCATCCGGCAGGACGACTGTGAATACCGTTGATCGCGATAAGAAAGATAAAGATACCAAGGGCTCAAAAGACAAGAAGCTGGGACAAAAGGAAGGATGAAACCAGTCAAAATATAAATACAATAGAAAAGGCTCAGGATGCTTGACTCTCATGAAGGATTAGATTTCGATAAGAAAGATGTGGTTCCCATGATGAAGCAGCTGCTAAAAGCTGGCACCATAGAATTACCAGAACCCAAGCACCCGGAAGATGTGACAAAGACTAGGGAAAGAGATTTCTGCCGTTATCATCGCTTAGTGGGACACCCGACGGAGAATTAATATACGTTGAAATGTATCATATAACAAATGATAGAAAAGGGTGAGATAGTAACTGGTGAAGAGAAAAGAAAGAATACGAGAGCGACGTTAAACATGTTTACAGTCCAAGAAAAGACTCGAGAAATAGAGGGGAAAGAAAGTCGAAAGTCGAAAGTCGGTAAAGAATACAACAATGATTACATTACTATCGGGAAAGAAGATGACAAGTCCCGTAAAGCAGAAAGCGGGAATTGTAAGGAAAGAAATCATTGATGAACATAATAATTATGATGGAAAAGAGAACAGGAGTGAAACGGTGAAAGTGGCTTACGATGTAGTTAGCCATTTGAAAGGTATACGGACGTGTTTAAGTATCTATGATGCGCTCGAGTTATCGGAAGAGTTCCGACGGAGTTTGATTCAGGCATTGTCTGATCACAATATCAGAGAAACTTTGTTGACAGAAATGAAGCAGGAAAGACACAATGAACTAGCAGATTGTCTACCAGTCATCTCATTCTCCGACGATGATTTGATTAGCGAGACGGAACATAACAGACCCCTAATTATAGAAGGTCATGTCTGCGGGAAGAGGGTAAAATGGATTATGATAGATAATGTGTTTGTAGTAAAATTTTTACCACTTTCAATGGTAAGTAAATTGGGCTACCGCTGTTCTGATCTGTGCCCCAGTGGAATGATGATACAGGGTTTCAATCAAGATGGGCAACGCGTGCTTGGTAAAATTATGGTGACACTGGAAGTAGGAGAATTAATTACTAATGTCGTATGTCATGTTATAAATGCCGTAATGACATACAATCTTCTCCTGAAAAGGCTATGGATACAACAATACAGTATCATACCCTCTACTTTGCACCAATGCTTCAAATATTACAAGGACGGAGTACAGTGTAAGGTGATGGCTGATGCAAAACAATATACGGAAGCTGAGTCTTTCTTTACAGATGCCAGTTATTATAAAGGGTTCTCTGAAGAGGCAGGAAATAGTGATGAAAACAAAGTCTCAAAAGACATTCAAGTAAACAAGGCTCAAGAAGAAAGGGTAGAATCTTCTGGGACTGCGGAAGCAAGGAAGAAGTTCTATTTTGTACCAAAGCGTCTAAGACAACTCGGGCAGTTGCCATTAACATTATTATCGCCAGAGCAGTTAAGAATTCTGCAATCTAATTATACGATGCCACTACCCAATGTTGAAAGGTGTAGGCCATTTTTAGCTGCTCCAAGAAGATTTCAAGTCAAGGCTACTACTAAGCACCCCGAGCCGATAGAGTTTCAAGCTGCAGTAAAAATGAAGGCGAGAAAAGAAATCACGAGCAATGTATACCGCGGTAAATTGACGTCGTAAAATCTCAAAAAATACAGTTCAGTGAGCAAGTAGATCATGAGAAACATGAGTTTTGATTGTGATAAACCCACCGGGCTGAATCACGGGAAGGGAATTCAAATCCCTCTTGGGGTTGATCAAGAAAAGTGGAGAAAATTTTAAGGATTAGGAGTAGAGTCATCAGTAAATATGATTACAGCCGCGCAAGCATCGAAAGAAGATCCTGAGACGGTCAAGTATCCTGAAACAACTCTGAAGCAGATGGAAGACGGGGGGCAGCCAATGATAGTCAGCCTGCGAAAAATAAACTTGGGTGCAGAAGAAGAACCTCGAAATATATTTATCAGTAGCGGTCTCTCTGAGCAAGAATCTAGGAAATATTTTCAACTGCTCAAAGAAAATAAAGACGTCTTCGCCTGGACGTATGTAGAATGTCAGGTTTGAAACCCTCGGTAGCAATGCACTGATTAAATATCTCTAAAGAGAAAAGGCCCGTTAAATAGGCATAAATGCGGTTTCATCCAAACTTAATTCCACTAATCGAAGAAGAGGTCAGCAAGCTGATCAAAGTAGGGTTCATCCGAGAAGTCAAGTATCCTAGGTGGATATCGAACATTGTCCCTATGAAAAAGAAAAATGGACAAATCAGAGTGTGCATTGACTTCAGGGACCTAAATGAGGCCTGTCCGAAGGATGATTTTTCTCTTCCAATAACAGAGTTGCTGATGGATAGTACAACTCGCTATGCTGTTATGTCTTTCATGGATGGCTATATAGGGTACAATCAGATTAGAATGGCACCTGAAGATGAGGAAGCATCAACATTCAGAACGCCGCTGGGAATTTACTATTATAAGGTCATGCCATTCGGTCTCAAAAATGCTGGAGCAATGTATCAAAGAGTGATGCAAAATATATTCCAAGACATGATGCATAAACATGTCGAGTATTACATCGATGACTTAGTAATCAGATCAGGAGATCATTAGGAGCATCGCGAACATTTGGCATCAGTTTTCTGTCAATTACGAAAGAAGCAGTTGAAGATGAATCCAGCCAAATGCGCGTTCGGGGTGTCCTCGGATAAATTTCTTGGTTTCGTTGTACGACACAGGGGTATCGAAATCGATCCAGAGAAAGTTAAAGCTATTCAAAATATGCCACCACCGAAAACCTTAAAGGAATTGAAAATTTTACAAGGGAAACTGGCGTACATTCATCGTTTTATTTCAAATCTAGCAGGAAGATGCCAGCCGTTCTCACATTTGATGAAGAAAGATGCAGAGTTTGTATGGGATCAAGCTTGTCAGAACGCTTTCGTCTCAATAAAGAGATTATTGAAGCAATCGCCGGTATTAACGGCCCCGATAAAAGGAAAGCCACTTATTTTATACATATCTGCAGCTGAGAATTCCTTAGGTGCTTTGTTGGCTCAAGTGAATGAAGCTGGCAAAGAGACCTCTTTTTATTACTTAAGTCAAACATTGATGGGAGCCGAATGCAATTATTCTCCAATTGAGAAAGAGTGTCTTGCGTTAATATTCGCAGTCCAAAAGTTGAGCCATTATTGTCTCTCTCATAACATAACTCTGATCTCAAGAGCAGATCCGATCAAGTTTTTAATGACAAGGCCGATGTTATCTGGGAGACTGGCCAAATGGATGTTGTTACTTTCAGAATACACTATTACTTATAAATTAGCCAAAGCAGTAAAGGGACAGGTGGTGGCAGATTTCCTCGCGGCACACCCCGTGGCAGATTGTGAAGCCATCACTGACGACTTTCTGAATGACCACGTTATGCTAGCTGAATCGCAGAGCCCATGGCAGATGTACTTCGACGGCACCGCGCGGGCATCAGGAGCTGGGGCAGGGGTGATATTCATTACCCCTCAAGGTGACTTGTTACCATACTCTTTCACAATAGGCACCGCATGCACAAACAATGACGCTGAATATAAGGCCCTCATTTTTGAGATGAAAATAGTTCAACAGATGAAAATAAGAATGCTGCATATCTTTAGAGATTCCAAATTGATTATAAATCAATTGACAACTGAGTTCGAGGTAAGAAAGCAAGAACTCTTGCCCTATTATCAAAAAGTACAACAATTGTTAGAACGGTTCTACCATGTAGAGATCAAGCATATACCGCGGTCCGAGAATGCAAAAGCGGATGCTTTGGCCAGCCTAGCAGCCGCCCTGTCCTACCCTAACAGGAGTCCTCTTCAAGTAACTATAGAAGAAAGAAGATTCTTACCATCTTCAGAGATCATCGAAGAAATAATTAAAACGTTTCCTATATCATGCTTAGAAATAACGACAAATGATTGACGTCAACCTTTTGTCGATTACCTCAGATATGATATCCTGCCATAGGATCAAGTAAAGAAGCAGTAAATCAAGCAGCGGTTAGTCAGATTCATCAAGTGTGGCAAAATATTATATAAAAAATCTTACAATGGAATGTTGCTACGCTGTTTAGATGAGCGAGAAGCAAGGTAAGTATTGCAGGAAGCACACTCTGGTGAATGTGGGGCACATTAGGTGGGTCGAAACTTATTCCACAGAATACATCGAATGGATTATTATTTCCCCACCATGTTCAAAGATGTTATAGATTACGCGAAGCAGTGCCATGAATGTTAGATCCATGGAGATGTTATACACGTTCCCCCGAAAGACTTGCACCAGTCTGTGGCCTCTTAGCCCTTCTCCACTTGGGGACTTGATGTAATTGGTCCTATAAATCCACCTTCATCCAGAGAAAAATAATATATTCTGGCAGCAACAGATTATTTCTCCAAATGGATTGAAGTAGTCGCTTTACGCAATGTTAAAGAAAAGGATGTGGTCAATTTCATCCGACATGCCATAATATACCATCATGGTATTCCAAAGAAAATCGTTACTGATAATGACACTCCCTTCAAAAATAGAGGCATGGAAAAGCTGTGTCAGAAATTCAGCATTCGTCATTCATTTTCAACACCTTACTATCTCCCAGCCAATGGGCTAGCAGAGGCGTTTAATAAAATGATAGTCAAAATGCTAAAGAAGGCGGTTACTGGTAATAAACATGATTGGGATGAAAAGTTGCAAGAAGCATTATGGGCATACAGAACTACTTAGCGCACAACAATGGGGACAACACCGTATTCATTAATCTATGGCGTAGAGGCAGTTATCCCAATTAAAATGCAAGTGACATCCCTTAGAGTGGCAGTACATCAGTCCATAACAGATGATAAAAATGCAAAAATAAGGCTGAAAGAGTTAGATCTGCTTGATGAGAGACGTTTGGCCGCCCAACAGCGATTGCAATCATATCAGGCAAGGATATCGGCTGCCTTTGATAAACAAGTTAAACACCGCTCTTTCAAAAAAGGGGATATGGTGCTAATGTTGAAAAGGCCTATAGTGGTCACCCGCCGAACAGGGGGCAAGTTCGAATCCAAATGGGATGGGTTGTATATAATAAATGAAGTTTATTCCAATGGAGCATACAGAATCACCGATCAAGATGGGTAAGGTATCAGTATACCGGTCAACGCCCGCTTCATCAAAAGATAATACCCCTAAAAGAAACTACTAATTTTGATCCAGAATATTATCAACATAATGATTCTATATCAAAAGGGGGCAAGAAGGAATAAGATCATGTCCATATGTCAGAAGAATCTACAAAGAAGAAATTTATGAGCATATCGACTACATTAACAAGTATTCTGAATGAAAGCGATCATTATCATCACCAAATGAGTCCTGCAAATGGCAAAGTTTGGCAAAATTAATATCGTCATGAAAATCCTCTTGAAGATATTATCAGAAGCAACAAAATATCAATCTGAGTCAGACACGTTTGTCATTTTGGCGATAACAATGATCACAATTATTATTGCCTTATAAGGCATGATAAGGCAATTTAGCCAGCCAAGCCCCTAGCTAAAATCCTAAAAGGGTCAAAATCCTAAAAGAGTCAATCCTAAAAAAAAAAGACAGCCAAATCCTAAAAAGAGCCAAATAAAAAAAGATAAAGCCCTAGAAAGAGGCTAAAAGCTCTAAAAGGATCAAGCTCTAAAAGGATCATACTCTAAAAGGATCAGATTCTAAAGGATTAAGCTCTAAAAGGGCCAGCTACGCATAAGTCCTACCATTTTCGCCATCCGGGCAGCGACGAGGAGCTAGTGGCCCTAAAAATCCTGTGAAGGCCATCGTACGTACCCATGCGGACAACCGACGAAGCTAGTGATTAAAATCTTAAGGGTTAAAAGTCCTCAAATGGCCAGTCAGCATAACCCCCATGCCGTCTGTATAGCTTTCCGGCAGCATCACGGGGAACGGAGGATAATGCCCTCCCATGAATGGGCCCGAACTTACAGATAAAGAAAATGAGGGCTACAGTGCGAGATTTAGATAGGTCAACCATGCATAAGACCCCCCAGATTTGTGGTTCGATTCCGGTACTAACTCATGAGGAAGGGCTTAAACCTACTCATTGATGGATTAACAATCATGGATTTGGTACCCCAAAGGTAGCCTTGCGAGCTTTGTGAACTCTAGAGAGCTACCGTGACCAACCCTGTGCGTAAAACCAACCGAGTTCACCTCCCCGGTAGCTTCACTGGGCCCCTTTGATGGATCGCAGTTTGTGAACTCACTAGGTAGTGAGAAGTCCAGTGAACTCCTAAGAGTTACAGAGACTATCACGTGAGACCAGCTCCACCACTCAAGAGCTTAAACTGTGTGTGCTCCACTACTCATGAGCTTAAACTGTGTGTGAATAACTGAATTAAAATCTAGCATTGCCAACTTAAAACCCACATAGGGAATCCCGCACTAACATGGCCTAAAAGGTAGGTTAAAGAAAATAAAATAAAATTTGATGTTATAGTAAAATTGTTGTATAGACAAATATGATTGCGACAATATGCGATATGATAATTCTTCAGCAAAAGGGAATGTCTCAAAATGCTATCATAAATGCATCCATTAAAAGTTAAAAGAAGTTACTTGTTCAGAAACATATGAACAGAAATTACATGCTTAAAGTTCCTCTGTAATTCCTACTACCTCCATATATCTTTGCAAATCTTCTTTTAATTGTGCTTGAGCCGCATCATGCTTCGATTTTTTTTTTCAAGAATGATCTTTGTCTGATCAGGAATGCCGGCTAGCTTGCCCTCCAAAGATGTGATTACTTCTCTACTTTGGAGCAGCGCAGATTTTTCTACATTAACAGATTGAATATTAGCTCGTATCTTTTACTCAACATCTTGGATGGATGATTCCTTCTCATGATTCTTCATCTCCAACTGAGAGATTTCTTCTTTCAGAGCAGTAATGGGATCTTGAATAATCGCTCTTTCATCAGTATAAACCTTTAATTGATCTTGAAGAATTGAGTATTCTTGTTCAAAATTAGAAATGGAGGAAGCAATCAAAAAGGCTTGTTCTTGAGACGTAGCCAATTGCTGCCCATATTCTAAAATTTCGGGTGTAATTGTAACATTTTCCGCCGATGCCAAAGAAATTACTGAATCACGGAATCTGAGAAGAGAATCTCTTAAAGAAGATATGTTGATTCTAGCCATCCTTGTAGAACTCTCCAAAATTTCGATAACAAATCCAAGTCCGACCATTGTTTAGGGTCTTTGAAGATATGGATTATTGCTGATAGAGAATTCCTCATCAAGAGCATATTGTGAGTGGGGATTTTTGCAAAGGATGAAAGCTTAGACGTAGTAGCTACCGAGTCAGAACTGACTGCTCCACTGCAAGGAGGGGTTCCTATAATACAAAGGAAGAAAGCATGAAGAGACCTCAATAGAAAGTTATATACGGTTTCGAATAAAATAGCTAATATATATACATCTGCATGTACCTGTCATCGGGGCACGATTAATAGAAAGAGAGACTCCTTGAATCATAGAAGGACTGATCCCCACTATATCTGTAAGGAAAGGCGCCCTGGCCTCCGTACTCGAGTCCCTGGTGGTCAAAGTCGGCAAGTCCGTGGTTTCAACTGGAAATATGATTTCACGGGCTAC
Organism: Magnolia kwangsiensis; assembly: GCA_037074715.1. Taxonomy (NCBI): domain Eukaryota; kingdom Viridiplantae; phylum Streptophyta; class Magnoliopsida; order Magnoliales; family Magnoliaceae; genus Magnolia; species Magnolia kwangsiensis. Next base: position 87,441,517 of record CM073571.1, on the reverse strand, counting down.
TGTTTTAGATGCCACTAATGAACTTAAAGGGATTCTTGGTGAAATCGCTGATGTGGTTGTAGGGGGATTTGAAGGGAAAATTTCACCAATCTCAATATTAGCAACATGAGCACCTAAAAAAAAAAAGAGACAACAATTCTAAATAAATGATCGTTATTAAATAAGCAAATAAATATATGAAAGTTAAATTTCCTTTACTTGTTGAGTATCCATATTCACCGTAATCTAAAGGTTCCTCTTCTTCTTCTACAACTATAGGAGACTTGGTAGGAATTCTAGTGCTAAGAGGAGCTTCAGAAGTTGCAGGATGTTCTGTTTCAGCGCCTTCTACAACTGCTTCCTCTTCTCCGTCAATATCAACTTCTCCTTCCTCAAAATCGTCATCCTTGTCTTCGCTGCTTTCGCTGTCTTCATCATCTTCATGCTGAGAAGAGGCAGTATTCTCTAATGACGAGGCTGAGCTTTCATTCTCCAAATTTCTTCATCGATTTCTTGAATAGAAATTTTCTTTCCTTTAGAGGAAGCAGCCCGACTACTCTCTGGTACGCGTTCTTTGATTAGAGGAGAACAGACATTTGTCTCGTTCCTTCTGGAGGAACGTGTGGTGATGCTTGTGAACGCGCTCTTGATCTAGTCATTGGAGATGATGAGCTGGGGCAAGTGGATTGTGGAGGAAGCACTGGAGCATCATGAGTTGGTTCTTCTTGAATCGCCGTAGTCTCTACCGAAATTGGAGAAGGTGCACCTGTCACATCATCCGTAGCCCGACACGTAGAGTCGCAAGGATCTTGCTCAAATTCACTCAGGGCCCCATGAGAAAACTAGCCGTCCAAAGTATTAATGGGTTTTACCTCACGGATGGGTTCTTCTAGCGGTATTTTGCTATAAATTTCCCCGCGATGGGACGTATGACTCTTCTCTGGAATAAAGCCAATCCCGCTCTCTAGTTTGCTTCCTTTCAACCTACGTGGATGAAGAAATATGGAAGAATCCACGGGCAAACATTTGGTGACCAAATATGATTGGTGGTCCCATCACCGCATCCAACTGTATGAGGTGTGAACTACGCTCTCGCAACTAGGAACTATGAAAGAAGAATCAACACAGGTGTTGAGAACTTACTTCCATATCATGGCCCAGTTGAGAGGACCCGTACTGTAACAACGCATCTTTCTAGTGACCAGTCTGTAATCTTTTGGTACGGTTTGATCGTAACTGAATTGGAGAGCGAAGCGGATGGTTTAATAAGGCTCTCGCCAAAATTTTGTCCCTTCTCGGAGTGGTAGACTGTAAGAACGAAGAGAAAGAAAGAAAGCCCTTTCTGCTGCAGTGAGTGTTCCTTGGTCCACCATACCTGTGTCTTCAGTGTAGCGGTGGAGACGGAACTGGAAGAAGTCTATTTGGTTAGTGTCCCGGATCTTATTGACGACCCAGTCATACGTCCTCTTGGCCATGGCCCTTTGCTGGAAGAACCAAAGTGAAAGATGTGCAGGATGAACATATCCTTTCTCAAGCGCTTTGAAGGTTCAGGGGAAGTAAATTCCTAGCCAACCTGTGATATAATGCCAAGAGGTATATGTTGATGAAGTTCCAAGAGTAGGATCTTTGATGTGAGTGGCTATCTCCCCAAGGGCTCTGTAAATGGAGCATAACACCGGAGGAGCGAGGGAATATCTATGGTCTTCTGCCAAGGAACCAGCTACTACAAAGACCGTAGGGCGAACAACATCTACCCATTTGGAGCAGGGAAGTACAACGAGGCTCAACTAATAGGCCAAGAAAGCTGCAAGTTCCCCGAATGAACTATAGTCTGCTCTTTCCTTCATTGCATCTCGGAGCCGTGTTAACTCCTTAGAGCGACAGTCGCGAAATCTATAAGAGAAAGGAAAATATGAATATACAGAAATATCTAAAAAGGGAGAAACGAGAAAAGAGTTGAGTCATGGGTTCATAAATACCTGAGGGTTCTGGAGAAGTGTGTAAGCCATTGCAGCGGGGAAAGCTTGTGAATGTTGGGAAATTTCCCCATCTCCTTAAAAAGCTCAATAGTGGTTTCAAAAATGGAAGGTTTGCGATGAGGAGAAGACACGAAGGCTAGCTCCCTGTTGGAGGGGACGAATTCATCATAAAATTTGCCCGTTATGGGAAGACCAGCGATACGATGAAGATCCCAGAGTGTTACACTCATTTCACCATAAGGAAGGTGGAAAGAGTTGGTAGTGGGCGACCAGTATTCGATGAAACCTTTCAACACAGTAGGTTCTTTATAGAAGTGCTTGGATGTGACTTCTATAGCGTCATATAGGCTAATTTTGGCAAGCGTGCTCGCATGTTTCAGCAAGATAGCTTCTGCCCAGTCAGAATAATAATGTCGAGCAATTAATAGACCTCTAGTGCGGAAGTCTTTCGGTCCCCAAAGTTGAGCACGATCTCGGAAGCGTTGACGGATGGTCTCATAAAAATGAGAAGGAAAAAGATCATGAGGAATATGAAAAGGCACAAGGAAGATCATGGGATGGACTTTTTCGATCTTTTGCCATGGCTTTTTTGTCCGTATTATCCCTTCAAGAATGCGTGGTTCTCTCGTTGCCCACGACTCAGTATACATTAGTCTTTCACCATGAACATGGTCCTTTGGTTTGCAATCGAGCATGGACTGGTGATGATAGACGTTGATGGGAATTGTTGTCATGCCTTCTGAGTGGAGGTTATCAAACTTCATGATGCCCTCAATAACTCACACCGAGTCCCACGAGTTCTGAAGCCTCTTCTTTTTATGTTTAGCAATTTTGTCTTCGAATTCTTTCACCTTATTTCTGCGAGTCTTCTTCGAATAAGAAGTAGGAGGAGTGTCTTCCCGAGGAGGTGGTCTTTGACTGTCTGTGCGGATGTGAGCAGTAGTTTTCAACCATTCGTCCCAATTATATTCTCTACCATGCCTAGGAGGGCATTTAAGGCTTCCTAGCGCTATTGCTTGGTGAATGGGAGATGGTAGAGATTCAATGCGGTCGGTAAAGTCGAAAGTGGGAAGTACAGGCTCTTTAAAGTATGCAGGAGTGCTGGCAGTAGTTTTTGTTCGCTTGATGGGAGGTTGATCAGAAGAAGGGGAAGGGCGAAAAGGAGATGGATCGGGTAAGTTAGGATGAGAAGGTTGTTCAGTAACGGATCTACAGGACGAAAGGTTCGCTTAATATGAGCCATGATGAAATATGGTGTTCCAGGTTTGAAGGAAATCAAAGAAGAGGTGCAATGGAAAGGTGAAAGAGGGAAGAAACGGTCGCTAAGTGTTTGAAAAAGGTTCAGGTGAAAGAAGAAAGAAATGGCTAAGTAACAGCGGAAAGGATACTTTGTGTGGGACCGCGCAAAGTATATCTTTCGCGAAGTGAAAGGGGTTTCTAGAAATCTTGCGTGAACAACAGTGTTACGCGAAACCGCACAAACGATATCGATTGCGCAGGGTAGAAATGCGGGGATGAGGTTTCGCAAGCGCACAAGTGATCTGCACAAATGATAAGTCGCTGGGCTATTTATAGGATTTGTGGCCAAGTACGGTACGCGGGTCAGCGTGAAGAAAGGAATTTCATTGATCCTTTCCTTTGATTTTGAGGAAAATAAAGAACGGATAAAGGAGGCATCTATTGAGGAATAAAAATAAAAGAGGAATGGAAGCAAATAAAGATCAAAAGACTATGAAGGGGAGTTGAAAGGAAAGGAGGATCAAATTACTTATAAACACTTTGCGCAGGACCGCGCAAAAGGTATACTTTGCGCAGGACTGCGTAAAAGATATACTTTGCACGGTTCTTTGCAATTGATATCATGTTGCGTTGATAAGTGTAGATAGTTTGGTTTTTTTAAAGTGATTGTGTCCCACATCGCTAAGATTGGAGTTCCGCATGTGTGGGTGTCTATAAATACCCCTTTCCTTCTTTCATTAGAGGATGATCGAAGATTTCGGAGAGCAAACGGAGCAAGAAGAGAGAATTGAAGGTGAGAGCGACAGCCCAAGGGCTTTACGTAGGTCCGCGCAAATCATGTCCTTTACGCAGGTCCATGCAAACAGGATGTTTTGCAGTCTATAAAGCTGAGGAGTCGTTATGCTGATGAAATGGTGGAGATCTCTAAGTTCTTCTGTTCAAGTGCAAAAGGAGATAACCCGCTGAACTGCACATTCCTTCTAAGTCTTAGGAGATGTTCAAAATAGCGCCGGAATGTTGTCGAAATTCCTATCTCCTTGAAGATTGATTGGTCCAATCGAAAATACCTCCCAAGTCCTTGGAGAAGACTGAAATTCATGCCGAAATGCTGCCGAATTTGCTATTTGAATTTAATGTTCTAATGTTATTAATTCATACATATTCGAATAAATGTATCTTAAAATCAAGGGAGAATAGAGGATGTAAATGAACTCAGAATCAATAAAAATGTGATGATCGTCTTTACACTTTTCCTCTGTTATGTCTAAATAAGATAATCTTCCGAATCAAAATGCATTTGTTTTCTCGTTAAAACAAACTTATGACTCCATGTCGATTAATTTAACGTACACTCGTACCAGTCGAGCTTGTTAATTAACCTAATTAGCACATTATATGTTCACCATGTATGGATGTTACTGCTTGAATCTAAGGTACCACTTACCAGTGAAAAACTTGGTTAACCTTGGTACCTCGATCCGCCAAGACTCATGAGTAAGACATGGTGGTATGGGACACCGTGGTCAAGTTGTTGGCCTATACTAGGGTGACGAGCCTCCGCATAGTGTCTATTGAGAAAACTAAACTCGTGAGCCGAATACGGTGGTATGAGACACTGTATTCGAGTAGTCGGCCTATGATCAGGTAACGAGCCTCTCGTAGTGACCTCGAGCATATACTAGGACTACACTAAGGTGATGAGCCTTTCCGTAGTGACTTCGAGTAAAATTAGGCCTATGCTGAGGTGACGAGCCTCTCTATACGGTCCTAAAACTGCCATCGTATGCGACTAACTAGAATTGACGACCCTAGATGGATCAATATTTGGGTCAATGATATAAAGGAAGGTACCTTAGCTTCTCAAAGCTGCTGTATGAATGAGTCTAATTAAGAACGTGACTAATCATGCACATGCACCGCATTTCATGTGCCTTTGGTGTTGGAGTTGAGTACAATGAGAGTGTTACATGCATGACTGTGAGATAATGTCGCAGAGGGAGTGCAGGTGAAGGTCGGCATACATCATTATCACATCCCATTCTTGCATTAACTAGAGTACTTAAGACATGATTGTTGTACTGCTTTATCATTACTGCTTGATTGAATTGATAACATGTTAACCATTGCCTTTGTAACATCCCAGATTTTTGTTAATTTTGAGTTAGATGTCCTTGGGCAAGGAGTCTATCATAACACCTTATCGACTTCTTAAAACTCAATCCCAAAATTTCAACTCCCCTTTTAACCCATTTCCTTCAAAATCTCACCTTTCACCACCTTATCCTTTAGATTTTTCTAACTACTTTCATATTAAACACTAGTAAATATATAAATAAAATGGGTTTTTGACCATTAACCTTATGGAATATAACATAATCAAAAGGTTATTTGGATAGAGCAGCTCCTCCTACCCCAAAATCATATAATGCACATCGAATAACTAATTCTGGGGTGCAAGATACACTCATTTCAAGAATCAAGTGACAAAACACCACCAGACACCACAGTGGGTGGGTGGCGCGACCGCCAGCGCGTCGCAGGAGCACCAAGTTCTGGTGGACCCTCGCTGCAGAGTTTTTACACTATTCAAATGACTTCAAAAAGTCATATCTCCCTCGTTATAACTCCGATTTAGGTGATTCAAAAGCCAGATTGAAACTTCATAAGTCTAGTTTTACATAAAAATAATATAAAAATATAATAAATTTTTTTAATATAGTTATATCTAGGTTGAGGTGACAACTATCCAAAACTTATTAGTTCGGATGCTGCTACTTCTAGAATTTTTAGAATTTTTCTATAATACAAAATCTCATGAAATTTGGTGAAGACAAAGTGAACTTGATGATGAACTATTAAAAAAATAATTAAAATAATATACTAACTAAAAGTTCCAAAAAGGGGCATGGAACTGCCCAAGACCTTATTCTGTTGTAATTAGAGCGAAATTTGGTTAAGTAGTAAACTAAACAATTGATGGATTTGGCTTGAACCACTTTCTATATGAACTGCAATACTCAAAACTATAAGAATCACTAACTCAATATTACCTAGAAATCTAGGATCAATCTCAAAACCCAGTTGCTCTCGGTTGCATCTTGAAACTCCATATCGGACCTGGACCGCGCGTCAAAAGTTTGATGATAGCAAAACTATACGGTTATGACCACCTTACTGGGCTCGACAACCATCTCAAAAATGAAGTCCGAACAGTATCCAGAAGTGCACAACTTAAGCCCGTAGTGAAGTGTGTGAGAAACGTGAATATCTTTAGGAAATGAATTGAAACTTAAGTGAATTAAGTCATTCACTTGCAGGCTAATTGTAAGGTTTTAGACTATCAGATCCTGACCCAATTATACCCTCAAATTAGAAAAAAATTTCAACACTTGTTAGTGTACTTGTGGCCCTAATCGAATACCGGTGACCATTGAACTGAAACTGGTCCTTTGCGGTCAATCCATAAATTTGATCGGACCGAAAACTTAACTTGAACTAGATCCAATGTTAGGGAACCTTCCACAGACCGTATGTAGAAAAGGGGCCTCCAGATGTGCTCCGTTGGATTGAAACAGCCACCCTTTGGCTGTAACCTAAGTATACCATGGCCCTGGGGCCATTTGCGTCAGTTCTAGGCCTATATAAGGGCCTTAAACCCTCCTCTCTCTCTCTCTCCCATATGAATTTCTCCAAACCCTAGGAGAGATAAGAGTGAAAAGGAGAGAAAAGAGTGAGGAGAAGAGAGTGAGATTAGAGGATCGTTGCTGGGATCCTTTCTCACGACTCCACACACCGAATCGCCACCCCACCATCGTTACACCAGTGATTTCGATTCCTTTTTGGGTAAGAAATCCTAACCCTAATCTGTTTTAGGTATCTAGATAGATGAATCGGTGGAATAGCTATCCTATTTCGTGATTCAGGTAGCCGTTGTGCCATAGACAAAGATGTAGTGATCGAACTGAGTTCGATACGAGTCAACCGATGAAAGGTGCGGACTATAAATATTTAGGTCATGGTTTTCAAGGCTTTCAATGTCAGTTAATGATTCATGACTAACTTAATTGCTATCACATGTACTTATATATGATGTTTTCCGTATATTACATATATAGGTATACTATGTTGATTTTTATGCATTCTGTGTTTATTGAAATGTTTGATTGAAAATGGAATTATAATTTGTGCTTGTTATGATTTATGTTTGAGGAGACATGATTGTTGTACGTGTGGCAACTCCCTGGTGAAAGCATTTGATATAATACCTGTTATAACTACTTTCGTACATGTATGTTGATATGTGTAGTCTAAGTGTTTGATAAAATGCCTGAATGAGTAAATGCTTGCTGAAATGTATTTAATGAGGCCATTGAGATGATATTCTCAATTACCTTATCTATAGTTACAGTTTCTTTTATGTAATCTATCTTGCTACTACGTGATTTATGGATGAATGCCTATGCATGATAACATGTACTCTATGTGTTCATTAAAATGCTTATATGAGATTTATATTTGAATTGGTTGCTACATGCTGTTTTGACTAGCACATATGACTGCCTATTGTATTTGAAGTGTGATTGGGGTAATGCTATAGTCCAGAAAATCGGTAATGGTTTACGATTTATGGCCGAACTGTTTTAGCCACGACGGATACAGTCAAGGAATCCGAGTCATACGCTGATTATATATAATGGTTAGGCCATGCGGAGTGCTTACACACTCTGTGTCAATTAATTCAACGTGCGCTTGTACCAGTCGATCTTGTTAAGTAACTCGATTAGCCCAATGTATGTTCACCATGTTGGATGTTATTGCTTGAATCTAAGATACCAAACTTACCAGTGAAAAACTCATCTAACTTTGGTACCTCGATCCGCTAAGACTCATGAGTCCGGCATGGTAGTATGGGATACCGTGGTCGAGTTTTTGGCTTACGCTGGGGTGACGAGCCTCCCCATAGTAACCAGTGAGCAGCCCAAACTCATGAGCTGAATACGGTGGTATTGGACACTGTATTAGAGCTGTCAGCCTACGACTAGGTGACGAGCCTCTAGTAGTGACCTCGAGTATACACTAGGACTATGCTAAAGTGATGAGCCTTGCTGTAGTGACCTTGTGTATAAAATAGGCCTACGATCAGGTGACGAGCCTCTCGTAGCGACCTCGAGTGTGAATTAAGCCTATGCTAATGTGACAAGCCTCTCATAGCAACCTATGATATAAACTCGCGAACTTACTTATCGTATGTGATTAACTAGGATTGACGACCCTAGATGGATCAATGTTTAGGTCAATAATATAAAGGGAAGTACCTTAGCTTCCTGAACCTGCTGTATGAATAGACCTAATTAAGAACTTTACTAACACACCCATGCATCGCATTGCACAGTGCTTTGGTGAGGAAGTGCACAGAGGAAGGGGTGCATGCCGCGATCGTGAGATGATGTCCCTGAGGGAGTGTAGGTGAGGGCATGCATTATTATAACATATCATTCTTGCATTAACAAGAATACTTAAGACTTAATTATTGTACTACTTTATCATTACTGCTTGAATGAATTGATAACATGTTAACATTTGCTTTATAGTTTCACTAAATTAGCTACTCATTCCCACCTATGGTGGTGTTTTAAAACACCACCCAAACTCTGATTTAGTTGCAGGTTCTGGCGAGGTCTCCGCGATGGAGCCAGTCTTCATAGACGAGGAGTTCTCCTGTGTACAATTCTTAAGCGGGTCTATGTAGACCTCATGCTGCTTCGATGGAATTACAGGGATACTGGATTAGTTGAACATTTACATTTTTTGGCATTTTATAAGTTTAAAATAACACTTGTATATATATTCAGCTGTAACGCCCGTGAAAAATCCGTACTTGGGCTCGAGTACCAACTCGACCCGAAATTGTGTAGAATTTATTCCTTTAGAAAATATGACTAAGTTAGCTAGTGCAACGTTAGAATAGCTGGAAAATGGTCCCTGATCACTTTAAATACGTTCTACAAGGCTCAAAGCGAGTGGAACCAATGGTGCTATAATGCTCTAAAGCCTCGGATCAAACTCTAAACCGGTTTATTCTCGGGACCTCCTTGAAACTTTGTATTGGATCTAGACCGCGCGTCGAAAGTCCGATACCTACCATCTTAGACCGTTATGACCACTTAGCTGGGCTTGGCAATCGTTTCGAAAATCAAGTCCAACTGACATTCAGAGGCTATTTCATTGAGCCTGGAGTGAAGAGAGTGAGAATAGGGTTAGAATTGAAATTTGAAATTCAAATCTGGCACACGATTTGATGCATCAGTATTAAGCGTTCTGACCGTCAGGATTCAGCCAAATTACACCCTTGGATCAGGAAAAATTTCTATTACATATCACGAGACTTATAGGCCTGATCTTGGTGCGGTGACCGTTAAACTGAAACTGGACCGCCACGTGCGATCTGGGAACCCTATCGGTCTGAAAACTGAATGTGTGCTAGATCCAGTATGCATGATCTTAAGTCCGACCGCATTTGGCCAGGGGACCTTCAGAAATGCTCTTTTGGACCGAAACAGCCCTAATTTGGTTAGGCACCAAGTAAACATTGTTCCCAAGCCTATTTTGGGCATGTTTTAGCTGATAAAAGGGGTTGAAACCCTCACTTCTCTCACACATCCGAATTTGCTAGAAACCCTAGCTTGTGTGAGAGAAAAGGTGAGAGATTGTGAGAGAGAGTGGGAGAGTTCTTCCTGCTACTTGTGATACGTGTTGCACGTGCTTAAGCAACACACCTCTATCGCTTTTCCGGCGATTACACCGCGATTCTAGGTAAGCAAATACACTAAATAGTTGCTGATTTGAGGTTCCTTTGTTTCCATAGCGATGTAGCTTATGGATCTTGTGTATTAGGTTCCCTATTCGCCGTAGACGAAGCGTATACGCTCCGTTTCAATTCATGAGTCTACAAGACATAAGGTGAGGATTTTAGATGCTTTGATTGACGGTTTCCAACGCTTTCAATGTCGTTTAATAGTAGATTATTGACGGCATCGCCGTTTGACATGTACAACATGCTCTCCGTTTCCTGTTTCGTAAATTAACGAAGAATATGAGATTTAGGACATTTTAGTCATTTGTAGGAAGTACAGTTTACATTCATATTTTGTGGATGTGATTGACATGGTTTGTTGTCGCATTAAGAAGTTAGGAATACGTGCATAATTAGTTTGGCGAAGAGATTCGCCTAATTGCGCACTTCGGGTCGACATACTATATGTAGACTTAAGTGTGTAGTGTATGTGTTTGTATAAATGCTTGTATTAGTATGTATTGGATTAAATGATGATATGAATTAGTTTGAGATAGATTTCTCAATTTATATGCTGACATAAATGATTTCCTACATGTTGACTAAGTTCATGATTCCATACTATGCATGACATGTATGTGCTTGAAGATTTGCTTAAGTTGAATGTTATAACATGTGTTAACATGCTCACATAATTGTATTTCAATTCCTATACTCTTACATAAATTGCTGATGTGATTCCATAATTATTTGGGACTATGCTTAGTCCAGGCAGTCGGTAACTGAGCGAATTCGTAGCTGGCTGGTCTTAGCCACGAACGACGCGTCGATGAACGCGAGTCGTGTTTGGAGTTGGCGGCAGTGGTTAGGCCACGCGAAGTGTTTTACGCACTTCATGTCGTTCGACTTGAGATGCGATCGCGCTAGTCGAGCCCGTCAAGTAACCCGACTGGCCGATGTATGTTCACCTTGTATGAGTCATAACTGCTTGAACCTAGGATACTGAACTTACCATTGTAAACCCTGTTAACCATGGTACCTTGATCCATGAAGACTCATGAGCCGGGCATGGTGGTATGGGACACCATGGTCGAGCTGTCGGCCTACGCTGGGGCCACAAACCTTCCCGTAGTGACCAGTGAGCACCTAGTCTCGTGAGCAGATTATGGTGGTATGGGACACTATATTCTAGCTGTCGGCCTACACTGATCAGGCGACGAGTCCTTTGTAGTGACCGCGAGCGTATTCTGAGTCTACGGGAGGCGACGACCCTTCAGTAGCAGTAGAGTACAGTAGGCCTGTATTGATAAGGTGATGGGGGAGCGGTGCAACGAGTGCGAGCAACAGCCTTGGCAGCCCTTGCAGCGACCTACAAAATATACATCGTATGAGATTACTAGGAGTGACGACCCTAGACAGGATCTGTGTTGGGATTGATACAAGGGAAGTACCTTAGTTTCCCAATCCTGCTGTTTGAATGGACTAATAACAACTCGAAAATTATATCACCATAACATTGCATGTGCCTGGAAGATGTGGAGCACTCTAGGGAGTGTGGCATGCCGTGGTCGTAAGATGTTGCCGTATGAGGGATATCGTCGGTGAGGGCATACATCACGTCATATCATCTTGCATTAACAACAGTATTAGGATTGTCTGATTTACTGCTTTACTATTATCGCATGATTGATTTGTGAACATGCTAATCTTTGCTCTATGATTCCACTGAGTTGACCACTCACTCCCACGTTACAAGCTAGTGTTTGCAACACCCACCAGACCCCGTTGTAGATGCAGGTGAGGCTGAGATCCAGGAGGCAGAGCCAGACTTCGACGAGGACTAGGACGAGTTCTCGTACATGCAGTATCATGATGGCTTTGCGTAGGCGACCTGGATTGATGGGACTTCAGTGAGACTATTTTGAACATTTCATTTTGTTCATGTATATGTATATAAGACTCAGAGATGTATTCATACTTTAGAGACAGATGAGATTTACTTTGTTTTTCCATACAGTGATATATATATTGTTTAGTCTTTCGCTTGCTTTTATCACTGGATCTGAAGTATGAATTACAGTTTTGGTATACTTTTACTCATGTGAATGCTTTAAATCAGACAACATTGAATTATAATCATTTTTGTTGCATAAGTGACGGTTTGGAACTCGGGAGTTGAGTTTATACACGACCCTCGATTTTCAGGGTGTTACAAGTTGGTATCAGAGCATGAATAAGAGTATACTGGGCCTGGGTTATGGTCTCGCAACGTACGCTGTCGCTTCCTTTGACTTAGGTGGGTGCGAGAAGGGTTTAGAAACACTTCTAGGATCGCAGATTCGCCAATAGGCGAAGTCTATTCGAATCGATCGCACGATCGAGTCTGTAACGCATCTCGGGTCGCGTAAAGCAACCCGAATAGCTCCTAAGCCGTAGGAAGTCGGGTTGAGACGTCCTATGAACGATTTTAAACCCATAAAAGTAAATTCTTGGGCCGTGGGATGACCACAACTCCTGTATTCAATCGTCAGGGCTTAAAAACCCCGTTTCACCAAAAATCTTCAAAATTCTTCCTCTCACCACTCCAATCTTCATTTCTTTCTTATCCATTTCATGTTAGACATCAAACCTAATGTGAATATAACATAAAATACTACTTTCACAAAATTTTACAGTGAATAGTAAAATTTCATGACAAATGGCCATAAGGCCATTATAACTTCACTTTCTTTAGCAACTAAGGGTCTAGATGGATGTACTGGATCCTTCTACCCCAAAATCATATGCTGCATGATAGGGTTTTGTATTTAATATTACGAAATGGTCCCGGAAAGCCCCGAACACATGTTTGGGCCTATGTAGGTCAAAATACTATGAACTAGGGGTCGAACCATATATATCTGGGGTCCTTGGACCATGGGGGACCGAACCCATTTGGCCCCAACGGCTGGATGCATCACCGGTCGGCGATGCCATCGCCATACAGGTGGGCCCGTTCGAATTGGTTTTTGGGTGCACGCCCTTAAATGACATATACACTCTCCCCATAGGTGTCCCGTCCAACGAAACCCCCAAAACATACCCCTCCTTCACAAACAGCCCTCCCCATAGCCCCATTTTCATTTTTCAGCAACCATCTCTAAAATCTAGGATTCCAAATCATCCCTAGATCCCTCCTTGGCCAAAAACGACCACCATCCATCATTCCTTTGGAGTTGGCAGCCCTTTCTCTTGAAGATTTCATCATTTGGAGCTCCAAAAACCTTCAAATCGAGCTGAAATCGTGAGGTGCTCCATTCCACTTTTTCATTTCCATTTTTCCTTGAAAATACATCCTTGGGAAGCTTGAAGCATCCCTCTACGACGCCTAGATCTCCTTTTCCCAGATTGGACAGCCACTTCTCCGTATTTTCTCTATTTTTCATGGCTTTCGTGGAAGTCATTTTAGGCCTTTTATCACTCTCATCCATCATATCTTTGATGGGTAAAAGGAAAACCGCAACAGACGAGGCTGGGCCAAGTCGCCCTGCTCAATCGAGAAGACCGCGGGGTGGTGCCGCAAGTTCAAGCGCCGCCGCAGGTCCAGCTACAGCCCTAGAGTGCCGTACAAAGCGGGATTTGGATCCCCATGCTCACCTTGGGCGAGTAATTCTATCAGAGATGCCTCATGGCCAATAAACTAATCGCAAAGTATTATTTGAGGCGGACGTGGAAGAGCGACTGTTCGGTGAATTTTTGTTGTTCGAGCGCATTGAAGCTGCTCATTGGGGTCCGATCTTTGAAGCTCGTGCTCGTGCTAATGTGAGCACCGTTCGTGCCTTCTATGCTAGTATCCAGAATCCTACCTTGGAGCCATTACAGTTTAAAATCCCTTTTGGTAGAGATCGAATGGCTACGATTGATGTGCGACTGATTGCGCGACTTCTGAACGTGTCTCTTGGTGATGTTCATCCTAGTGAGAAGAATCTGAGGAGTAGGCGTGAACGAGATCGCCGCACCTGGTTTCTATGCGGTAAGTTGGTTCCATGGCAGCCTAATAATAGCCTAAAGGTGACGTATATGTCTGATGATTTACGCCTATTGCACCATATCTGCACGTACAATGTTTATCCCAGGTCGACGAATCGCATTGAATGTACATGCCTTATGGTTGATTTCCTGTATCTGGTGGCCCAGGGAGAGAACGTATGTATGGCCACTTTCATCTTACGACAGATAATCCTCATAGCCAAGTCAAGAAGAACATCCGAATCGCTTCCTTTTGGCCGACTGATTTGTAAGATTGCACTTGAGTTTGCCTACAGACTTGGACCAAAATTGCCAGTTTCGATTCATACCATTGATGAGTCGACTATGGTCAAGATGAAGATTGGGTCGCAGTACCGTGAAAATCAGCTTGAGGAGGACAGCGAGGATGACTTTGATGATGAGGAAGATCAAAGCGAAGAAGAACCTGGAGCAGAAGTTCAGGAGAAGTTCAGGAAGAGGTAGAAGAGGAGGCTCAAGATACAGATGAGAGCCCTCCTCCTTCTGCGCAGGCTACTAGCGATGATCACATTGCTCGGATCGAGGAGAGTCAGATCGTCTTGCGAAGGGAAGTTTAGGAACTTCGCGTTGAAGTCGAGGATGCCAAGGCCGTTACAAAGAAGAAATTCGGCAAGGTGACTCACACCTTGAAGGCGATCCTGTGTTGCTTGCAGGATAAGGGTGCTCCTCCTCCGTCACCCGACTCGGACTAGCGATGCGACCTTAGATGTTGTTGTTAGTAGTTAGTCATTTTCTGCTTTTGTTGTGTAAGCCTGTTAGGGCTAGTGCTTTGCTTATGTTGCTGTTACAATTTTAACTGTCTTAGTTTCCATGTATTTCTCATCATGATGCTTGTAAGGATATATCCCTTGTATTGTGACAATTTTGATTAAATGAAATGCATGGAATGCCTTTGACTCCTTGTGTGAATGATTGCGGTGTATTTGTGCTATTAAGACTGATAAGGTTGCGCCCTATTTTGAATATAGGGAATGCCGCCTAAGGCTACGCGGAGCACGGTTCGGCTTACACTGACTGAGCATATGGATTAGACTCCTTCGCAGTCTGGCACCCATGCGGACCCTGCTTTGGGCCCGATTCCTGAGACAGTTCGTGCGTCTCAGCCTGCCGCTGGTCCTACAGTTGGACCACCGCCATTTACGCCGTCAGTCAGAGAGACTCATCGTGCATCTACTTCCACATAGCATCTGCCACAGCCTGCTCCACCTCCTGACAGATTTGAGCAGATGTTGGCTATGATGCAGTAGCAGCAGCAGCTTTTGACTACCATCGTGGGGACATTAGCACAGGGTGGGGGTGTGCCTCCACCTGCACCACCTGCGCATCCAGCTGAGGATGCTTATACATACGCCCAGGATGAGGGCATGACTCATCCTGCGCCACCTGCTTACCCTGCGGGGAATGCCGCAGATACACGGGGCCTATTAGAGCGATTTCAGCGCTTACGGCCTCCCACTTTCACGGGTTCTCACAGACCCGAGGAGGCTGAGTACTGGCTCGACCGTGTGTCGAAGATTTTACGGATGTTACATTGCACTGAGGCTGAGCAGGTAGAGCTGAGCACATTCCTGTTTAAGCAAGAGGCCGGCCTGTGGTGGGATAGCGTACTGCAGACCGTTGGCTCCGACTTTGTATGGACATGGGCAGCGTTTGAGTTCCGCTTCCATGAGAAGTATTATCCCCAGACTTACAGGCATGACAGGGAGAATGAGTTTCTCTGCCTCAGACAGGCAGCCATGACAGTTACAGAGTATGAGCATCGGTTCACGGAGTTGGGCAGATATGTCCCGACGATTTTGGCTGATGAGCAAATGCCCATACGGCCCTTTTTAGAGGGTTTACGACTGGATATTCGGTCGAAGATGTGCTGTGTGAGCATTCCCTCTTATGCGGAGTTGATTCACATGTCTATGCGGGCAGAGCAGGATGTGGATCGACTTGCGCGATCTCGTGGCCCTGTTGCTTCTAGGCCGCGACCAGACATGCAGGACAGGCCCTTCGCGGGCAAGAGGCCTCGCGTTGACCCTCCTACTAGGACTACAGTGCCTGTACTACCGTTTCGGCGCCCTGATTTGACATGTACATACTGTGGGAGGACAGGCCACTTGGCGCAGAGCTGCTTTTCTCGGATGCGGGACAATGGGTTCTCGCCGCCGCAGAAGATTGACCGTGTTCGTTCACAGGTGATATCAGCACCGCCTATACGGTTAGCTCCTGCGCACTCTTCTTTCAGACCTCCGGTATCGCAGATCAGACAGCCTCCACGGCCCTTGACACAGCGGCCGAACCGGCCACAGCAGGCTCGGGTTCATGCATTGACAGCTGAGGCAGCTCCGACACCGACTTTTCAGCATTCAGCCTTCGAGGTCACAGCCTATATTGGAGGTACTCCTATTCTTGTGATGGTGGACACTGGTTCCACGATTTCTTTGATATCGCGTGCTGTAGCCAGGCGTCTTGGGTTACAGACCATTACCATGGATAGGGTACGAGTCCTTGCAGCCCACGGAGATTATTCAGATGTCACCCAGATGTGTGAGGGGTGTTTGATTGATTTGGGAGGCCGGACGATGGCTATTGATCTTGTCGTCGACCCCTCTCTTATTTATCTCTACGTCATTCTTGGCATGGATTGGTTGACTGCAGCGAGGGCAGAGATTGACTGCGAGACTCGTATAGTGACTGTGTACGAGCCTGAGGGTGCATCCTTCACGTTTCCAGTGCGGGTAAATCTTCCTTTCCGCATACTTAGTTACGCCACTTTATTGCGCGACGCTGGTGCCCAAGTACTTGAGCATGTGCCAGTCATTTCCGAGTTCGGGGATCTGTTCAGGAAGATCCCTGGTTTGCTGCCCCGACGTGAGATCGATTTCACTATCGATCTGGTTCCAGGTTCTACACCCGTCTCACTGCCGACGTATCGCATGGCACCATGTGAGATGGAGGAGTTGAGGACGCAGATTGATGGTCTGCTAGAGCTTGGCCTTATACGGCCTAGTGTGTCTCCTTGGGGAGCACCGGTCCTATTCGTGAGGAAGAAGGACGGTTCGATGCGATTGTGTATTGATTATCGCAGGCTGAACCAGGTCACGATGAAGAACAAGTATCCTTTACCCAGGATCGATGACTTGTTTGATCAGTTGAGAGGAGCGCAGTACTTCTTGAAGATTGATCTTCAGTCAGGATATCATCAGTTGCGCGCCAGGGATGAGGACATGCAGAAGACAACATTCAGGACCAGTTTTGGCCACTACGAGTTCCTCGTGATGTCGTTCGGTCTCACGAATGCACCAGCCGTGTTCACGGATCTGATGAACTGGGTATTTCGGCCTTTCCTCTATCGATTCGTCATTGTATTCATTGACGATATTTTGGTGTACTCTAGGAGTCGAGAGAGCATGAGGAGCACTTATGTTTGGTCCTGGATACGCTCAGACAGCATCAGTTGTTCGCACAGTACAAGAAGTGCGACTTCTGGAAGCAGGAGGTGAAGTTTCTTGGACACGTGGTGTCCAAGGATGGCATGGCAGTTGACCTGTCTAAGGTAGCTGCGGTGAAGGACTGGGAGCAGCCTGGTTCTGTCACTGAGGTGAGGAGTTTCTTGGGTCTCGCTGGCTACTATCGGCGCTTCATTCAGGACTTCTCAAAGATCGTGAGACCCTTATCTCAGTTGACATGGAAGGACGTGAAGTTCGCCTGGAATGACAAGGCGGAGTTAGCTTTTCAGGAGCTGAAGGACAGACTTACGTCTGCCCCTATGCTAGTATTGCCAGAGCAAGGGGTTAGATACACTATATACACTGACGCGTCTAGCGTTGGTTTGGGTTGTGTCCTTATACAGAGGGACAAGGTAATTTCGTATGCCTCGAGACAATTAAGGAAGCACGAGGAGAATTACCCTACATGACCTAGAGTTGGCAGCCGTTATATTCGCACTGAGACTCTGGAGACATTACCTCTACGGAGAGGAGTTCGAGCTCTTTTGTGACCACAAGAGCCTCAAGTACATATTCACGCAGCGAGACTTGAATATGAGGCAGCGGCGATGGATGGAGATGTTGAAGGACTTCAAGTTTGAAGTCTCTTACCATCCTGGAAAGGCGAACCTTGTGGCTGATGCGTTGAGCCGCAAGAAGGCGATAGAGTTTGCGGCTCCGCTGATGGTTGCTGAGTGGGATATGGTTGAGTTTTTACGAGACTTTGAGCAGAAACTCACCGTTGAGGAGCCGTTTGAGTTCATCGCACATGTACAAGTGCGATCCCAGATCGATGACCGAGTCATCGAAGCTCAGAGGGACGATGCGCATCTGACTGAGCTTTGAGAGCAGGCCAGTGATGATGCAGACGCCGACTGGCGAGTTAGTATGGATGGGGGCTTACGTTACCGTGGCCGCCTATGCGTCCCAGATGTCCCTGACTTGAGACGAGAGATTCTCGAGGCTGCGCATTGTACTAGACTCGCGATGCATCCAGGCAGCACAAAGATGTATCGTGACGTGAAGATGACGTGTTGGTGGGAAGGTATGAAGACCCACATAGCTGAGTTCATGTCCCGTTATCTCACTTGTCAGCAAGTGAAGGCAGAGCATCGCCGACCACCTGGACTTTTACAGCCTATACCGATCGCAGAGTGGAAGTGGGATTTCATTTCCATGGACTTCATTTCTAGGTTGCCGAAGACGAGGAAGGGACATGATTCCATTTGGGTGATCGTCGACCGTCTGACGAAGTCGGCGCACTTCCTACCGATTAGAGTTACGAACTCTGCAGACGAGCTGGCTAGATTGTACATCAGAGAGATTGTGCGTCTGCATGGAGTTCCGTTGGAGATCGTGTCAGACAGAGACACGCGGTTCATTTCTATTTTCTGGACTCGCATTCACGAGGCTATGGGTGTGAAGTTGAAGTTTAGTACTGCCTTCGACCCACAGACAGACGGATAGACAGAGCGGGTGAACCAGATCTTGGAGGACATGTTGCGAGCTTGCGCATTAGACTTCAAGGACAGTTGGGATGATTGTCTTGCATATGTGGAGTTTGCATACAACAATAGTTTTCAGGCGAGTATCGGTATGGCACCTTATGAGGCGCTGTATGGGTGACCTTGTCGCGCACCGCATTGCTGGATAGAGGTCGGTGAGCGTAGCTTGATCGGCCCAGAGTTAGTGCAGGCAACGTCAGAGAAGATTGATATTATTCGACGTCGGCTCCTTACAGCGCAGAGCAGACAGAAGAGCTACGCCGATACGAGACGGAGGCCACTAGAGTTCACAGTTGGGGATCATGTGTTTTTACGAGTTTCCCTTATGAAGGGAGTCCTTCGGTTCGGGAAGAAGGGGAAGCTGGCACCGCGATTCATTAGTCCATTCCAGATCCTCGATCGTGTGGGAGCGGTGGCTTACCGATTGGCTTTACCTACGCCTCTCGCGAGCGTTCACAACGTATTTCATGTTTCTATGCTGAAGAAGTACGTTGCTGATCCTTCCCATATCATCAGATGGGAGCAGGTGCAGTTAGGAGAGGATGTTACATATATCCTGCGATTGACACGTATCCTAGACAGGAAGGAGCAGGTACTGCGTAGCAAGGTGATTCCCCTTGTGAAGGTATTATGGACGCATCACTCTGAGGAGGAGGCTACCTGAGAGACAGAAGCCGAGATCAGAAAGAACTACCCACAGCTTCTCGAGGAGTACGAAAAGGTACAAAATTTTGAGGATAAAATTATTTGTTAAGGGAGGTAGATTGTAACGCCCGTGAAAAATTCGTACTTGGGCTCGAGTACCAACTCGACCCGAAATTGTGTAGAATTTATTCCTTTAGAAAATATGACTAAGTTAGCTAGTGCAACATTAGAATAGCTGAGAAATGGTCCCTGATCACTTTAAATACGTTCTACAAGGCTCAAAGCGAGTGGAACCAATGGTGCTATAATGCTCTAAAGCCTCGGATCAAACTCTAAACCGGTTTATTCTCAGGACCTCCTTGAAACTTTGTATTGGATCTAGACCGCGCGTCGAAAGTCCGATACCTACCATCTTAGACCGTTATGACCACTTAGCTGGGCATGGCAATCGTTTCGAAAATCAAGTCCAACTGACATTCAGAGGCTATTTCATTGAGCCTGGAGTGAAGAGAGTGAGAATAGGGTTAGAATTGGAATTTGAAATTCAAATCTGGCACACGATTTGACGCGTCAGTATTAAGCGTTCTGACCGTCAGAATTCAGCCAAATTACACCCTTGGATCAGGAAAAATTTCTATTACATATCACGAGACTTATAGGCCTGATCTTGGTGCGGTGACCGTTAAAATGAAACTGGACCGCCACGTGCGATCTGGGAACCCTACCGGTCTGAAAACTAGATGTGTGCTAGATCCAGTATGCATGAGCTTAAGTCTGACCGCATTTGGCCAGGGGACCTTCAAAAATGCTCTTTTGGACCGAAACAGCCCCGATTTGGTTAGGCACCAAGTAAACATTGTTCCCAAGCCTATTTTGGGCATGTTTTAGCTTATAAAAGGGGTTGAAACCCTCACTTCTCTCACACATCCGAATTTGCTAGAAACCCTAGCTTGTGTGAGAGAAAAGGTGAGAGATTGTGAGAGAGAGTGGGAGAGTTCTTCCTGCTACTTGTGCTACGTGTTGCACGTGCTTAAGCAACGCACCTCTATCGCTTTCCCGGCGATTACACCACGATTCTAGTAAGCAAATACCCTAAATAGTTGCTGATTTGAGGTTCCTTTGTTTCCATAGCGATGTAGCTTATGGATCTTGTGTATTAGGTTCCCTATTCGCCGTAGACGAAGCGTATACGCTCCGTTTCAATTCACGAGTCTATAAGACATAAGGTGAGGATTTTAGATGCTTTGATTGACGGTTTCCAACGCTTTCAATGTCGTTTAATAGTAGATTATTGACGGCATCGCCGTTTGACGTGTACAACATGCTCTCCGTTTCCTGTTTCGTAAATTAACGAAGAATATGAGATTTAGGGCATTTTAGTCATTTGTAGGAAGTATAGTTTACATTCATATTTTGTTGATATGATTAACATGGTTTGTTGTCGCATTAGGAAGTTAGAAATACGTGCATAATTAGTTTGGCGAAGAGATTCGCCTAATTGCGCACTTCGGGTCGACATATTATATGTAGACTTAAGTGTGTAGTGTATGTGTTTGTATAAATGCTTGTATTAGTATGTATTGGATTAAATGATGATATGAATTAGTTTGAGATGGATTTCTCAATTTATATGCTGACATAAATGATTTCCTACATGTTGACTAAGTTCATGATTCCATACTATGCATGACATGTATGTGCTTGAAGATTTGCCTAAGTTGAATGTTATAACATGTGTTAACATGCACACATGATTGTATTTCAATTTCTATACTCTTACATAAATTGCTGATGTGATTCCATAATTATTTGGGACTATGCTTAGTCCAGGCAGTCGGTAACTGAGCAAATTCGTGGCTGGCTGGTCTTAGCCACGAACGACGCGTCGATGAACGCGAGTCGTGTTTAGAGTTGGCAGCAGTGGTTAGGCCACGCGAAGTGTTTTACGCACTTCATGTCGTTCGACTTGAGATGCGATCGCGCTAGTCGAGCCCGTCAAGTAACCCGATTGGCCGATGTACGTTCACCTTGTATGAGTCATAACTGCTTGAACCTAGGGTACTAAACTTACCATTGTAAACCCTGTTAACCATGGTACCTTGATCCACGAAGACTCATCAGCCAGGCATGGTGATATGGGACACCGTGGTCGAGCTGTCGGCCTACGCTGGGGCCACAAACCTCCCGTAGTGACCAGTGAGTACCTAGTCTCGTGAGCAGATTATGGTGGTATGGGACACTATATTCTAGCTGTCGGCCTACACTGATCAGGCGACGAGTCCTTTGCAGTGACCGCGAGCGTATTCTGAGTCTACGGGAGGCGACGACCCTTCAGTAGCAGTAGAGTACAGTAGGCCTGTATTGATAAGGTGATGGGAGAGCGGTGCAACGAGTACGAGCAACAGCCCTAACAGCCCTTGCAGCGACCTACAAAATATACATCGTATGAGATTACTAGGAGTGACGACCCTAGACAGGATCTGTGTTGGGATTGATGTAAGGGAAGTACCTTAGTTTCCCAATCCTGCTGTTTGAATGGACTAATAACAACTCGAAAATCATATCACCATAACATTGCATGTGCCTGGAAGATGTGGAGCACTCTAGGGAGTGTGGCATGCCGCGGTCGTAAGATATTTCCGTATGAGGGATATCGTCGGTGAGGGCATACATCACGTCATATCATCTTGCATTAACAACAGTATTAGGATTGTCTGATTTACTGCTTTACTATTATCGCATGATTGATTTGTGAACATGCTAATCTTTGCTCTATGATTCCACTGAGTTGATCACTCACTCCCACGTTACGGGATGGTGTTTGCAACACCCATCAAACCCCATTGTAGATGCAGGTGAGGCTGAGATCCAGGAGGCAGAGCCAGACTTCGACGAGGACCAGGACGAGTTCTCGTACATGCAGTATCATGATGGCTTTGCGTAGGCGACCTGGATTGACGGGACTTCAGTGAGACTATTTTGAACATTTCATTTTGTTCATGTATATGTATATGAGACTTAGAGATGTATTCATACTTTAGAGACAGATGAGATTTACTTTGTTTTTCCATACAGTGATATATATATTGTTTAGTCTTCCGCTTGCTTTTATCACTGGATCTGAAGTATGAATTGCAGTTTTGGTATACTTTTACTCATGTGAATGCTTTAAATCAGACAACATTGAATCATAATCATTTTTGTTGCATAAGTGACGGTCTGGAACTCGGGAGTTGAGTTTATACACGACTCCCGATTTTCAGGGTGTTACATCAGCCCAACTACATGATCATACTCTGGAGGTTATGAAACATGTACCTATACTTTTTATATTAAATTCAATCTTTCGCTTGCTTAATTACATCAACTCTGGAGTATGATATGTTGTTTTGGTATAATCTCACTCATGTTTAATGCACTAATATGAACAACATTCAATCATCATTATCTATGTTGTAAAGTGATGTTTGGAACTCGGGAGCTGAGCTTCTACTCGATCCCCGATTTTCAGGATTTTACAAGATGGTATGAGAGCATGATTTGGATTAAACTAGACCTGGGTTATGGTAACATGACACACTCTAACGCACTCTGACTTAGGAAGGGGGCGATGAACTTTAGAAATGATTGTAGGATCCCAAAGTTTCACCGACGAGAGAGATTAACTACAGTAGCTTAGTCCGTACGCGTCCTAGATCATATAAATTGATCTCAGTCACCTTAGGCCATCAGTTGACAAGTGTAGACCATTAGTCGACAAATTCTAAACTTAAAACACACCCAAAAGGCACAAATACGTTCGTGTATAGTTAGTAGAGTGGACTGTGCGAGCCTAGGGGCCCAAACCACAAATCTTGAGGGACCCAGGGGGTCTGACGTGTTTTTCACATCCCAAGGAGGGGTGGCCACAGCCCCCAGGCAAAACCACCGCCGGACTTCCAGAGTCCCAGCGGCAGCACCGCCCGGCTTCACAGCGTCGGGGCGGCAGCACCGCCAGGTCGGCGGTGCACCGCCCACCGACCACTCGTGTGGGGCCCTCCCACGTGTGGGACCCCTCATTTGAACCCCCTCCTCTCCCCCTTTTGCCTTTCCACTCATTTACTAGTCCCCTAAACCCCTTAAAACCTCATTCCTCTCTCAAATCCTCTTCTCTATACATTCCATCTTCCAAGTCTTCTACCTATTACATCTACCTACCACTAGTACCTTGAAACTACCGTTTCCTTCTGTCCATCTTACGTATTCCCACCTATTTGAGCACAAAGAACCCACATCCTTATATCTCATAACTATCGAACTTCTCAAACCCACTTCATTCTCCTAGCTTTCCACTTTCATGACTCTCTTTGAGTTTGTCACCACCGTGTTCTTGATCTCTATGCTTCTTTCCCTTATGGGCAGGAAGAGAGCAGCCCTGGATGGGATCGGGCCTAGCCACCCTTATTGTCAAATTTCGTAGTGACAAACCACTTTGGAATGATGAACTTGTTCATAGATGGAAAGTTCACCTTCATACGAAGATAAGCTACAAGTCATGAAGATTGCTCTATCTACATCAACTTCAAGTGTGCTTCATCAACTTCAAGTACAACATCAACATCAAATGCTACTTCAACTTCATGTACAAGTTCTACTTCAAGTTAAAGTGCATGTTCAACTACAAGTACTAGTTCAAGTACTAAATCAAGTCCAAGTGCTATTTCAAATGCAAGATCAAGTCAAGATCGAGATCAAGTTTCAAGTATACAAGATCAAGCTTCAAGTACTTCTAGTATACTATCTACTGAAGCTACCGAAGCTACAAGTTCAATGTTCAATATTCTAGGTATAAATGACCCTAGAAAGACCTTAGGTTTAGGTCCTTCATATTGCACATTTAATATGGGTTATTGTACTTATTTTAGGCTTTGCCTCGACTAGTCCTGGTCATTGTTCGACTAGTCCAGGCTCTGCTCGACCAGTCCAGGATGTATTACAAAATTTTGAAAATTTTCTAGTAAGGTCACAACCAGTCGAGCCCCCTGCTCAACCAGTTGTGGGACCTGGCTCAACTAACTCGAAGTCCAATAACCATTTTGGGCCCCACTTGATTAGTCGAGTGCCACACTCGACCAGTTGAGCAGGCCACTCAACCAGTCGAGGGTCAGTTTTATCCGATCGCGCTAGAATTTTTAAAATTTGGTTGCTCCCAGGACCAGTTGAGGCTGACCTTAGACCAGTCGAAGGATTTTCAACCTATAAAAAGAGGTCTTTCCTCAACTTTTTTTTTTCATTCATTCAAAGCAAAACCAAGTCACCACTTTGAGAGAGATCCACGTGATTATAAAGCTATTGTCCGGTAAATTAAGATTCTTTGTTATAGCCTTTTTATTTCTAATTTCTTGATCTCTATTAGCAGAAATCTAATTTTATAAGGGTGTTCTTCTCTACCTCTTTTGAGATCTAAGAAATTGAATCAAAGTAGACCAAGGTTAGATTAATTTAAAATTCATTTAGACCTAAAATCCTTCTATATGTCTGATTGAACATTGGACATTTTCATCTTCAAAGAAGTGTTTCTACCAGGCTACACTGAAGAAGAATCTTCAGATAAGTATTTTCATTTACAGCTTTTAGTTTGTGAGATTTCCAAAAAATCTCTATTGTGGTTTTAACTGAGATAGCCAGAAAATCTCAATATGGGGTTTTTAATTGTGATAGCCCATTGAAAACACAATTATAAAGGTTTTAAGGTGAACCTTGGAAAACCTTCTTTCATAGTCAAAACCAATATCACGTGGGTTGTGATTATTGGGAGTGGAGTAGGTGTGGTTGTTTGAGAACAGTTGATGTACACACTGAACCACTATA
This sequence comes from Magnolia kwangsiensis, assembly GCA_037074715.1. Classification (NCBI taxonomy): domain Eukaryota; kingdom Viridiplantae; phylum Streptophyta; class Magnoliopsida; order Magnoliales; family Magnoliaceae; genus Magnolia; species Magnolia kwangsiensis. The sequence continues at coordinate 87,416,004 of CM073571.1, read as the reverse complement.
ATTCTTGGAGTTTGGTGGATGATGATGATGATGATGATGTATGTGATGTATGTGTGATGAATGTTTGTATTTATTTCATGTACATGTGGTGAATGTTGCAATAGCTAGTTTCTTTGTAAGATCTGTATCCTAGTTCGTACTGTTCCGTCGACTCCCACAATCCTTCCCATCAAAGTCCAGTAACCTGCGATGTATAATCAACGTTTGTGTGCGACCCTAACTCGTATCGTGTAGAATTGAGTCGGCTTAATCTGAGACTTGTACCATTGCGACCACACCATCACAGCGGTTCTAACACCGCGTCTTGCATACCGATCCGATACCCTAGCAGGGAGATGTGGGTCAAAGTTTATTTCAAAGAAAATTCCGTGCATTTACAATCCCAAGAGAATCTCTACAACATGTCAAATCAATCCCATCAATTACCTCTCATGTCAAGTACAAAGCACCCATGCTTCCTTTCTCCACAAGTCAAGTAAACCCTAAAGTCAACTAATCTCTCACCTCATCCATCACTCACATCTCTCTTACAACCACCACACCTCTCTCTCTTTCTCAACACAAATTTTAAGCAGTAATTTCAAGAGATAAAAGAGGTGGACGTCCATGCATTTCTAAGGAGAGTGGCCCACTTTTTCATCCCAAGATCTCTCATCCTAGCCATTCAACTCTCATCTTCCACCATCAAAGTGAGACACAAGTAGATCGGCTTTCCAACGGATCAAGAAGATCGACGGTGGCTGCTTCTCTAGGCTAGTTTTTCATACTTTTATGATGGGACAAGTGAGGCATATCGATCGATGGTATGGATCTCACTTTGAACCTTAAGATGTGGCTGATGGCCCACCTTGATTATCAATATCATTTTCATAATGGGGCCATTCTTCATGGACCCCATCATGATGTTTACTTTCCTAACTTGAATAGAGGTCATCTAGACCGTCTATTTTAGTGAAGAAGAAATCTCCACCGTTGGATTTTGATTTAATGGGTCCACATGCATTGGGACCCACTGGATGTATGATTGATTGCAAGGGAGGGCCCATAGTGTCGGGGTCCCTCCATCACACGTGTCCCACTCTCGATCTCTCTCTCTTTCTCTCTCTCTCCCTCTCTTTTTTATTTGTTTTGGGTGAGAATATGTGATTGTGTGGCCCACTTAATGAGCTATGAGATGTCAAAAACGTTCATCAAATGGACCTCACCTTGATGTGTGCCTTCTGCACACCATCCAACCATTTGGTGGCCTACCCTAGTAGTACGTCCATGGGTGGGGCCCACCTTAAATGTGTTATATGCAGTCATCCAGCATTCCTGGATGCTAGATGGGCTACACAGTGAGGAGTGAGCTGACAGTGGGTGTACTAACATCAGTATCAAAAAAAAAGGAAAGAAAGAAAATGGTTTTGGGAAGGGCTGTCCACGTAGGCCCCACCTTGATGTATGTATTTAATCCATGCCGTCTATCCTAATTACCCACTCATTTTAGGCGTTGAGCCAAAAAATGAAGCTGATCCAACTTTCAGGCGGGCCATAACTTAGAAAACTGTGGTTTTTCACCGTTAAAATACACTCTGATCTTTCTACACTCCCAAAATATATCGAATATTGGACTCGTTGGGTCTGTTTGGGCCACAGACACCAATGGTTGGGTTAGATTTTACCGATGCTGGCCCCACATGCAAGAAACCGAGAGATTTCACGATTTTAAAAAAAAAATACAACAATGTAGCAGGCATTGCTGCTGCCAGAGGCACAGGCACCGCCTGCGTGTAGGCGGGCGGACAGGGACCCACAACCCCAGCCGTGGGCCCCACCATGATGTATGTTTAATATCCACACCGTTCATTGGGTGGGCCACTTCCTGAAGTGGGCCCTCTCCAAAAATTGGCCTGATTTGAAACTCAGATGGCCCACATCATGGGAAACAGTGAGATTGAATGTCTGCCCTTGAAACCCTTTTGGATGGTCACAGAGGCTCCTGGATCAATATGAAATTTGTTTTTATTCTTCATCCAGGTCTGCGTGACCTTATGAACGGATTGGATGGCTTATAAACATTATGGTGGGCCCCACGTGGGACCCACAATGATATATGTGTTTTATTCTCATCGTCCAGGCAGATGGTGGAGCCCACAGTAACGTATGTGTTTTATTCACACCGTCCACTGCTAGCCCACCTAGATGTATGTGTTTAATCTATGTCGTCCAACCATTTTAGCTAGCTGTTGAACAGCCAGGGACCCCCCTATGAGGCATGTGATTTATCCATGTTGTCCATCCGTATGGGACCCACCATGATGCATGTGCTGCATCCAAACCATCCATCCATTTTAAAAGCTCATTTTTATGGCATGAGCTAAAGAATGGGGCAAATCTAAAGTTCAAGTGGACCCCACCATTTTAAGTAGTGGTCAATGATGCCCACCATTCAAAATCCCTAAGGGCCATAGTAGCTTCTCATTAAGTTAATATTTGTTTCCCACTTCATCTATCACTATGTTAATTTCTGAATGGGCTGGATGGGAAACATATTTTTTGGTGGACATTAAGAATTTTAAATGGTGGAAATCATTATCACCACTTATCTTGTGTATGGCCCATTTGATATGCACGGGGCCCAATTGGTGTGGCCTATTTAATATATATGGCCATGTGATTAGGCTCATTCGATGTATTTGTGGCTTATGGTTGAGGCCCACTTTGATATATAAGGCCCATGTTATGAGGCCCATTTTGATGCATTATAAGGCCCATGGGTTTGGCCCATTGTAATGTACATAAGGCCCATTGATGTGGCCCAATTGATTTATATAAGACCCATATGATGCGGCCCATTTGATGTATCTAAGGCCATGGGTCGAGGCCTAACAGGATGTCCTTAGGGTCCATTACAATGAGCGATTCCTCCATGGTTTATGTAATGATGTTTTATGGCGGGCCATACCTTGGGAACAATGCTGGTTTGACGTCCACATTATAAGAATAATGTTGGTTAAATGTTCATATTATGACTCTCCCTAGGGCCCATTGATAGGCCTATACTTGTTGTGTGTAAGTCATTTAAGCCCATCTGCGTTGAAAGGGTAGTTCATTTCTTTATAACATGCTTAGTATAATTTCATGCCTCATGCCATACGCATCATATGTATGCTTGATATGAGGAATTTTTGATCATAGCATAAGCCGTAGGGCTGAGACATTTGCGGGACTCTTTATGAGATGAAGTGCCCCACATGAGCGCATGGTACGCGCGGGATTGCTGCATGACTGTACGGTGTGATTCATGCATCTTACATTTGAGTAACTTGATCATTGTACGCCCTAGCGACATTAGGGCCGTGGCTCCACAGGCACATCATGGATGGCCGTATCGGATACCGAAAATGCTTAGTTCTAACACTGTGGGCACTTGGGATGTCCTTGAGTGAAAGTCCCAGAACCTTTTTGGTACCGGGAGTTGCTCCAATGTCTAGACCGAGTGGTTACATGAGTGCCCGAGTGCCGAATACCAATATGCCGCGTCTCCCACTGTGTCGTGGTCGGTTGGGAGGAGATGTGGCCTTATCCGCCTAAGTGAGGGGGCTATAAGCTAGGCTGAGTTTGACCAGCTCGTAAATGAGTCCGCTATCGATGAGTCGGGTAGGTATTGACAGACTACTGGTTAGGTGGATAGTGAGGTCTGTTGGGGAAAAATATGTCAAGTCCGGAGACTTGGATTCTAAGTAGGTCAGCTCTGCTGACGTTGCCCGAAGAGTCCGAGACAACGGTCAGAGCCGAGAGAATAAGGGATAGGCCTAGAGGCATAAGCAGAAGACGATTAAAGTCGCTCTGGCAGAGTGATAACCTCATCTGCATAAGCCTACTGAAGGTTGAGCATGTTATAAGCCACCTGACCGATAGAATAAAACCGACCTAACGAGTCGGTTCTGTCGGCCACGGCGTAAGGAAGGATAACGGGTAAAACTGAGACTATTCCGTCTGTGGAAAGGTAGAAAACTTATGCTTGATAGCCGGCCGCGACTCTCCTAGAGTCGGTAATGACCGAGCCGAGACAAGAGAAGGCGGAAGGAATGCAAATGCTACTCCGAAAATTCAAGAATATGGATATCCGATCCCGAGATTCTCGGGATCGAAAGCAATCAGCAGAGAGGAGTAAATCTCCAGAGAATCAGGAGAAGAATCCTCGTATGATGAGGATTCCCAAGACTTATAAATATCGAAGCTTTTTACAGAGAAAGGTACGAGATACAAAACTGAGAAAACCCTTTGCTATCAAGAAAATGACTGACTTAAGCATCGGAGGCTCCCCGGCTCTAGCCAGGGTCCCCTTAATAGTGTTGATTGTGCAGGTGGAAGAAGGTCCGATCCAGAGGAGCCGTTCCATAAAAATACACCAACAGTTTGGCGCTGTCTGTGGGAAGCGAACAAAAAGCCATTTTCTGCAATTCATTGAATGGCAAGAACTAGGAGGACGGATCCAGATAAAGCAGGGGAGGCCGCTGCTATCACAGCTCAGGGAGCTCCGCCAACAGCACGGCCTGCGACTACCAGCCAGCCTAGCTAAGGGAACGTGCACTTGGATCGGGAAGTCCAAGAGATGCGTTCTGAGATGACAGTTATGAAACACATGCTGGAACAATTGTGTAATCAGTAGATGCAGTAGCGTCACGAGTCGACACAGGTTCTCCCGCCAACATCTGTAGCGCAGCCTGCTACTCCACAATCGTCTCGACAGCCAAATCAACCCCAGGGACCGAGTCAGCATCAAGGACTGAGTCAGCCAGCGCCGGCTCGCTCTGCAACGGCCGTTCTGCCTCCCTCTATTTTGCGACATAGAATAGATCAGATGAGGCGAAGTCGGCTCCCTATAGAAGAAACGGCGGAAAGTACGGAACCCTAGAAAGCTGATATGTAAGATTTCAAGAACGAGGTCCGTGAAAAGATGGAAAAAGAGATGGCAGGCATGAAGCACGGTCAGAACTCAAATTCGACCAAATCCAAGGAAAAGGCTTCTCCATTTGTGGGTGAGGTGATACAGACGCGGTTGCCGGAAAGGTTTCATCTACCTCAGATAACTCTCTTTTCCGAAAAAATCGATCCGACAGAGCATCTTGAATGCTTCAGAACCTATATGGAGTTGCACGATACCTCGGACGCTGTTATGTGTCGGGCCTTCTCTCTTACCCTTACTGATGTGGCCCGACTTTGGTTTAAGCAATTAAAATAGAGGTCAATCAAGTCGTTCGCCGAGCTCAGTGATGCCTTCCTCAATAATTTTATCAGTGGAAAGAAGAAGCTAAAGCCGCCCGCACATCTGAACAACATAGTTCAAAAGGAAGGAGAGCTGTTGAAGGATTATATCAAGCGCTTCAACTTCGAATCTCTGCAGGTTCGAAAGCATTCTGAGGAGACAGCTCTAAACGCTCTCATGCAAGGTGTGAGAGATAAACCCTTTTTGGCGTCATTAGACAAGAATCCGCCCGAGACCCTGGGCGAATTCATGGTTCGGTTGGACAAATACGCCGACGCTGAAGAAACCCGACTCATACGAGAGAAGGTTCAGAATGCGAAACCCTCGGCTAAAGAACCAGCCAAGAAAGAAGCTGACTCAGCCGGGGGGAAGAAGCGAAAAGATGACAGGACACGAGACGACGGTAGGTCGGGAAAGCGACCCGAAAGGAGATTTTCCACATACACCCCCCTGAACAAATCTCAGGAACAAGTGTTAATGGAAATCAAGAACGAAGGTTTCGTCAACTGGCCCGGAAAGCTCCGAGGGAACCCGAATCGAAAGAACAAGAACAAATACTGCCACTATCATCGTGATCACGGTCACAATACGAGTGACTGTTACCATTTAAAGGATGAGATCGAGCGGCTAATTAAAGAAGGCCGACTCAGAGAACATACAGAAGGATCTGGTGTTCCAGCAGGACCAAGTGAAGATCGTCCCACGGAAGAAATTCGAACGATCATTGGAGGGCATCAGGGCGGTGGAGATTCAAATAACGCCAGAAAAAATCACCCCAGAAGCATCGATCGCCCGGAGTCTGAGATTCTTCTGTTGTCCCGACCTTCCAAGGAGCAGAAGAGAGAACGATATTGCATCTCATTCACTGAAGATGATGCCCGAGGCATTTATCATCCCCATGATGATGCACTTATCGTTGCTCTCACCATCGTCAACAGAAAGGTGTTCTGAATATTGGTAGACACTGGCTCATCGGCGGATGTACTGTTCGCCCAAGCATTCGACAAAATCGGCATCGGACGATCGACCTTACGGCCGGTCCCAAACCCACTGATAGGATTCTCGGGTGGACAGGTACTTCCCGAGGGAATCGCCTCACTACCACAAACTGCCGGGACTGCACCTCATCAGACAACAACAATGGTTGACTTCCTGGTTGTGGACCAACCATCGGTGTATAATGCTATACTCGGTCGACCTTCCCTAAGCCTCCTTCAAGACGTGGTATCCACTTACCACCTTTTCATGAAACTCCCGACTGAGTCGGGAGTAGGAATTGTGAAAGGAGATTAATAAGATTCTCGAAGATGCTATGCCACCGCAGTCAAGGCACCGACTGAAATATCGATGATCGAATCGCTCGACCCTCGAATCGAATCTCATGAACGAGGGCAACCGATGGAAGAAATCATCTCGGAACCATTAACCGAGACAGACACGTTGAAAGTAGTGCAAATCGGCTCGTCTCTGAGTCCACCTCTTAGGGAACGAGTGATCGCCTTGCTTCTGCGGTACGTCGATATATTTGCTTGGAGCCACGAAGACATGCCCGGGATCGATCCCTCGGTCATTACGCACCGACTCAACATCGACCCGACTTACAAGCCCGTCCGACAGAAGCGTCACCCTCTCGCCCCAGAAAGGTATGCTGTCATTGAAGAGGAAGTCGGTAAGCTCCTTAAAGATAAATTCGTCGAGGAGATATACTATCCAGAGTGGATAGCCAATGTTGTACTCGTGAAAAAAGACAATGGGAAGTGACGAGTCTGTATAGATTATACATATTTGAACAAAGCCTGCCTTAAGGACAACTTCCCTCTTTCTCGCATTGATCAGCTGGTAGACAGTACTGCGGGCCATGAATTGCTTAGTTTTATGGATGCTTACTCAAGCTACAATCAAATTGTAACACATGAAAATGATAAATCAAAAACTACCTTTGTCACTGACAAAGGCCTTTACTGTTACCAAGTGATGCCATTTGGTTTGAAGAACGCCGGGGCAACCTATCAAAGGTTTGTGAACAAAATGTTCGCTCGGCAAATTAGCCGAACGATGGAAGTATATATCGAAAATATGCTCGTCAAAAGTGTACAAGTAGCCGACCATGTGGTGGACCTAGAAGAAATGTTCCTGACTTTACGTAAGTATAGAATGAAGTTGAATCCTAGCAAGTGTGCTTTTAGTGTAAGCTCAGAAAAATTTCTCGATTTCCTCGTTAGCCAGCGAGGAATCGAAGTGAATCCCGATAAAATCAAAGCTTTACTTGATATGGAGTCTCCAAAAATAATCAAAGACATCCAAAGGTTAACATGAAGAGTAGCCGCGCTTAACCGCTTCCTTTTCCGAGCCACAGACAAATGTCTCCAGTTCTTCAAGGAATTAAAGGGACGATAGACGATGGAGTGGACGGACGAATGTGAAAAAGTGTTTCAAGAACTAAAGATTTACCTCGGGTCTCCACCACTGCTATCTAAGCCCGAGCCAGGACAAGCTTTATTATTATATTTGGCTGTATTCGATGCAGCAGTCAGCTCGGCCTTAATACAAGAGAACGAAAGGAGGCAACTGCCAGTGTACTATGTTAGCAAAGCCTTACTACCGACAGAGATGAGGTATCCTCAGCTCGAGAAAGTAGCTTTGACTCTGTTTGTATCTTCGCGGCGACTCCGGCCGTATTTTCAAGCTCACACCATCATTATTGTGACCGACTTATCACTGCGCTAGATTCTTCAAAAGCCAAAAGCTTTCGGCCGACTTACAAAGTGGGCTGTCGAATTGAGTGAATTCGACATACAGTACAGGCCGAGAATGACCATAAAAGGACAAGCTATTGCTGATTTCCTTGTTGAAGTAACCTCCAACCATAACACAGCACATGATTCTGAGAAGGTTACTGAACCAGTGGCTTCTTCCTCTCTCGACCCCTTGCCTGACTCGGCACCCTGGAAGCTATTCGTCGACGGTTCATCCAACTTCAAAGCAAGTGGGGCCGGGGTGGTATTAGAAACTCCCGATCAAACTTGTATGCAGTATGCTTTGCGACTTGGATTTCAAGCGTCGAACAATACAGCAGAGTACGAGGCCTTGTTACTCGCCCTTAGACTCACCGCGAGCTTAGGCGCCACTCATCTCAACGTTTTCAGTGACTCGCAGTTGGTCGTTAACCAAGTTTCCGGCATTTATCAAACTCGGAAAGAACAACTGAAGGCATACATAGAAAAAGCCAAAGAATTAATCAGCAAGTTCCAGGAATGTAAAGTTATTCGGATACCCAGAGCCGACAATGCCAAAGCTGACTTGTTAGCCAAGCTCACTTCGGTCGACGAAGACACCATACCTCGGTCGGTTCAGATCGAGTTTGTAGCAAAACCGAGTATAATTGAGCCGGCAGACACGGCTACAGACTCGGCCATAATTCCTATCATGTCGGAACCCACTTGGTTTGATCCAATCGTTCGTTATCTCAATGATGGAGAATTACCAGAGGATCATGCCGAGGTACGGCGTCTAAAGGTACGAGCGTCGCGTTATACCATCTTGAATGGTGTACTATACAAGAAAGGGTTTCACTCTCCCCTATTAAGATGTGTGGACTCCCACGAAGCCAACTATGTCTTATGGGAGATACACGAAGGAATATGTAGGAATCACTCAGGCGGACGTTCGCTCGCCAACAAAGTGTTACGGCAAGAGTATTATTGGCCGACGATACAACATGATTCTAAGAGGTTCGTCCAAAAGTGCGACAAGTGTCAGCAATTTGTGATTGTCCCAAGACAAACCCCCAAGGAACTCACTCCGATGTCCGGACCATGGCCCTTCACACAGTGGGGGATTGACATCATTGGGCCCTTCCCTCTGGGAAAGGGTCAGACCAAATTTTTTGTGGTTGCAGTAGATTATTTCACGAAGTGGGCCGAGGCTGAGCCATTAGTGAAGATTACCGAGCAAAGGATCACTAGCTTTGTTTGGAAAAATATCATCTGTCGGTTCGGAATACCTCGGACTATCATTACCGAAATGGGAGGCAGTTCGATAATAAGCAATTCCGCGAGATGTGCAGCAATCTCGGGATCCGAAACGTGTACGCCTCACCTCATCATCCTCAGACAAATGGATAGGTCGAGGCCGTTAACAAAATTATAAAGCAACATCTCCAAACGAAGCTCGATGAACAAAAGGAGCATAGGCCGAGGAACTCCCAAATATATTGTGGGCCTATCGAACTACAGCTCGAACTGCCACGGGAGAAACTCCCTTCTCCCTTTATTTTAGCTCAGAAGCTGTGGCCCCAGTTGAGATCGGTATCAGCTCGGCCCGAGTCAATACATTCGGCAAAAAAGAAAATGATGAACTTCTATCAGTCGGGCTCGATCTTTTGGAAGAGAGAAGAGAAGGAGCTCAATTACGAATGATGGCTCGACAGAGGCAAGTGTCTCAGTTTTACAACAGATAAGTCAAGGTCAGACGATTCCAGCCAGTGATATGGTCCTCCGAAAGATATTTCCAAACATGAAGGAAGTTGGGGCGGGCACATTGGGACCCAATTAGGAAGGTCCCTATGTCATCTCCGGCACTATCCGCCCTGGAACGCATCGCATGGAAGACCTAAATGGTCAATTGTTGCCTCACCCATGGAATGCCGAACATCTTAAGATCTATTACCCGTGAAATAGAATAGAAAGCGCTAAAGAATAATGAAAGAAAGATGTAATTGAAGTCAATTCAATAAAAATAAGAAAATTCCATTTTTTTCCAAAGTGTTTAGCGTCGGGTTACAGATTAGGTTAAAGATACATGAAAGAAGGACAACGTAACTACCAACAGAGAGTTATCTCCCTCGGTCAAGGATCGTTCTTCAAGCAGTCCCGGAAGGGTCGGCCCCGTCAGTAGCAGCAGGGGCTCCCCAGTCAGTGGTGTCGTCGCCAGTAGCCTCCACCTCAGGACTGTCAGCATCGAAAGCAGAGAGATCAAGGTCGGGGAAGGCAGCCTTCATCTTCAAAATGCAATCCCTGTAACCGCCTTGGTAAAGGCGGTCCCTTTCTTCTGTAAGCTCTGGTGACTGAAGGAAGGCATCTACGGCGCGCTCTTCTGCCTCCTTGGCTCGACGGGTTTCTTCCTTCGCTTCATGGATGAGGGCCGCGGCCTCAGCCTTAGCCCGGGCGAGAGTGCCCTCGCAGGCGTTGTGAACTCGGAGAAGATGCTGATGCTTTTCCTCAGCCTCCTTCAGAAGCGAGGTCAAGTGGGCGTTTTCAGTTTTGGCTCCTTCGAGAACCATCCTGGCATCTTCTGCCACCTTCCGAGCGATTGACAGATCGTCGGTCATGATGCCAATGCGACCCTCGGTAATCTCTCTGCGACCCTCCACCTCGGCCGCAATCCTCCTTGCAGTCTCTGTCTCGGCCGTAAGTTTTTGAGTAGCAGTTAGCTCCGAGCAGGCTTTAACAAGGCAAGGAGCTAGCTGCAGGCAGGAGACTGTAAGTTATGAACAAGGACATAGTAAAAAATAACGAAAAAGTAGAGAGAAAGGAGTTTACCTCAAAAAGTAACCTCGCCGTATGCCCGAGAGTCTGCACAGCCGGCGCATTGTAGTAGCTGGCGAAGTCTTTCTCGCCCCCATGTGTAACACCTTGAAAATCGAGGGTCGTGTATAAACTCAACTCCCGAGTTCCAGACTGTCACTTATGCAACAAAAATGATTATGATTCAATGTTGTCTGAGTTAAAGCATTCACATGAGTAAAAGTAAACCAAAACTGTAATTCATACTCCAGATCCAGTGATAAAAGCAAGCGGAAGACTAAACAATATATATATCACTGTATGGAAAAATAAAATAGATCTCGACTGTCACTAAAGTATGAATGCATCACTGAGTCTCATATACATGTAAATGATAAAAAAATAAATGTCCAGAAGAGTCCCAGTGTGAAGTCCCGTCAACCCAGGTCACCTAAGCAAAGCCATCGTGATACTGCATGTACGAGAACTCATCCTGGTCCTCGTCAAAGTCTGGCTCTGCCTCCTGGATCTCAGCATCACCTGCATCTACAACAGGGTCTGGTGGGTGTTGTAAACACCATCCCGTAACGTGGAATGAGTAGCTAACTCAGTGGAATAATAGAGCAAAGATTTACATGTTCTCAACTCAATCATGCGATAATAGTAAAGCAGTAAATCAGACAATCCTAATACTGTTGTTAATGCAAGATGACATGACGTGATGTATGCCCTCACCGACGATCTCCCTCATACGGCACCATCTTATGACCGCGGCATGCAATCATCCCTCAAGTGCTCCACATCTTCCAGACACATGCAATGTTATGCTGATATGATTTTTGAGTTGTTATTAGTCCATTCAAACAGCAGGATTGGGAAACTAAGGTACTTCCCTTGTATCAATCCCAACACAGATCCTGTCTAGGGTCGTCACTCCTAGTAATCTCATACGATGTATATTTTGTAGGTCGCTGCAAGGGCTGCCAGGGCTGTTGCACGCACTCGTTGCTCCTCTCCCCCATCACCTTATCAATATAGGCCTACTGTACTCTACTGCTACTAAAGGGTCGTCGCCTCCCGTAGACTCAGAATACGCTCGCGGTCACTACAAAGGACTCGTCGCCTGATCAGTGTAGGCCGACAGCAAGAATATAGTGTCCCATACCACCATAATCTGCTCACGAGACTAGGGGCTCACTGGTCACTGCGGGGAGGTTTGTGGCCCCAGCGTAGGCCGACAGCTCGACCACGGTGTCCCATACCACCATGCCCGGCTCATGAGTCTTCGTGGATCAAGGTACCATGGTTAACAGGGTTTACAATGGTAAGTTCAGTACCCTAGGTTCAAGCAGTTATGACTCATGCAGGGTGAACATACATCGGTCAGTCCGGTTACTTGACGGGCTCGACTAGCACGATTGCATCTCAAGTCGAACGACATGAAGTGCGTAAAACACTTCGCGTGGCCTAACCACTGCTGCCAACTCCAGAACACGGCTCGCGTTCGTCGATGCGTCGTTCATGGCCAAGACCAACCAACCACGAATTCGCTCGGTTACCGACTGACTGGACTAAGTATAGTCCCAAACACATATGAATTCACATCAGCAATTTATGTAGGAGTATTAGAATTTAAATACAATCATGTGAGCATGTTAACACATGATAACATTCAACTTAAGCAAATCTTCAAGCACATACAATTCATGCATATAATGAAATCATGCATATAGTCAACATGTAGGAAATCATTTACGTCAGCATATTAATTGAGAAATCCATCTCAAACTAATTCATAACATCATTTAATTCAATACATATTAATACAAGCATTTATACAAACACATACACTACACACTTAAGTCTACATATAGTATGTCGACCCGAAGTGCGCAATTTGGCGAATCTCTTCGCAAAAATAATTATACACGTATTCCTAACTTTCTAATGCGACAACAAACCATGTCAATCACATCAGCAAAATATGAATGTAATCAGTACTTCCTACAAATGACTAAAATGCCCTAAATCTCATATTCTTCATTGATTTACGAAACAGGAAACGGATAACATGTTGTACATGTCAAACGGCGATGCCGTCGATAATCTACTATTAAACGTCATTGAAAGCTTTGGAAACAGTCAATCAAGGTGTCTAAAATCCGCACCTTGTCTCTTATGGATGTGTAAATTCGAACGAAGCGTATACGCTTCGTTTACAGCGATAAGAGAACCTAATTCACGAGTTACGTCAGCTAACAAGCTATGAATCCTAGTAAACCTCAAATCAGCAACTTCTAGAGTTGTTTCATACCTGAAAACGCGGAAGAATCACCGGCTTGGTGATCAGGAGGTGTTGCTTAGGCACTAGCAACAGGTGGCACGAAGGCTGGAAAAATCTCTTCTTCACTCTCTCTCAAACTCCCACCTTTTCTCCCTCCAAATCTAGGGTTTCTCTCAAATTCGGATGGGAGAGAGGAGTGAGGGTTTCAACCCCTTTTATAAGCCCAAAAATGCCGAAAAAAGGCTCCGGTACAAAGTTCACTTAGAGCATATCCAAATCGGGACTGTTTCGGTCCAAAAGATGCTTTCTGGTGGTCCCCTGGTCGAATGCGATCGGACTTAAGCTCATGCGTACCAGATCTAGCACGTATTAAGTTTGCAGTCCGGCAGGGTTCGCAGATCGCGCGTGGCGGATCAGTTTCAGTTCAGCGGTCACCGCACGTAGATCAGGGCTGAAAGTCTCATGATGTGAAATAGAAATTTTTCCTGATCCGAGGGTGTAATCTGGCTGAATTCCGACGGTCAGAACACTTAATACTGACGCGTCAAGTCGTGTGCCAGATTTAAATTTTAAATTCCAAATCTGTCCCTATTCGCACTCTCTTCGGTCCGGGCTCAATGAAATAGAATGTGATTATCGGTTTGACTTGATTTTCGAAATGATTGTCAAGTCCAGCTAGGCGGTTCTAACGGTCTAAGATAGGAGGTATCGGACTTTCGACTCGCGGTCTAGATCCAATACAAAGATTCAAAGTGGTCCAGAGAATAAACCTTCTTAGAGTTTGATCCGAGGTTATAGAGTATTATAGAGCCATTGGTTCTACTCGATTTGGGTCTTGTAGAACGTATTTAAAGTAATCAGGGACTATTTTCCAGCTACTCTAACGTTGCGCTAGCTAACTTACGCTTAATTTCTATAGGAATTAATCCTAAGTGGTTTCTTTGGCTATGGAATTGGGTTCTGAGTGATTTTCTGGGTGTTTTAGTTGAGCCACGGCCTATGGACGTCAAATCCCAGATTGGTCAAAATCCGGGGTATTACACCATGTGCGAGAGCCCAAGGAATCATCCCCGAGATAACTTTGGCTAAGGGAGACTCCTATTGAGTCGTCTCTCCTCTCGAGGACTCCGCGCAAGGTGCCTCTCTCGGCCTCGGGGCCTCTTTTACCACGGGTCCTAGCTCGGGAACCGACTGAGAGATCGGAAGGCTCGGCTCCGCTTCCTCCACCCTCTCATCGGGGTCAGAAAGCATGACCACTTGTGGGGCGACAGAGATGGGAGCAGGCGAGGCAGTTGGCTCCTTGGCTTTTGCAGCAGTCTTCTGCTGCTTCGAAGGCCGAGGCCCTGACAAAAGAGCCGACATCGGAGGGGCCCTCACTTTGGAGATTGGCTTTAGGGACGGACGAGATCCGGCCATGCTATCAGAAGCAGGAGCCGACCTGAGAAATGGACGAGCCTCGGGAAGGTCTGCAAAGAAGAATGAAGAGTTGGACAAGAAACCGAAAGGACGAAGTAGAGCGGGACGAGTTACCTGAGACGAATGAGTCTAGACCCGCGAGATGGAGGCGCTCGGGTTGCAGCAGCAACTTCCAAGATCGTTCCTCTACACTCAGCTTCCTCAGCTCTCTTATCCGAGTTAGAGCCCCGGACTCGAGTTTTCCCCTTTTCTTCAAAATATCTACAAGACATCATGAGGTCAGAAAAAAAAAAGGAGAGAGATTATCGGGACGGGTCACCGAATCACCTGCTCTCCGGAATGTGCGAGAGACTTGAGGCTCGTACGACCACGTATCGGTCGACTCCCACTAACCGCAAGCCCAAAACTACCCCTCCTTCCAATACTTGTTAGAAGTGGGTGGGTCGGTTATCAAAGACCCCCCTTTGCCTCTCCACGCACTCAGGAAGTAGAGGCCAGAGAAGTTTGGATTTAGTCTGACTTGGTAGAGGTAGAGAAACTCGTCGACTGTCAGCGGAGGCTGTTCTAACTTGGCCCACAGCACCGTACACCTGAACAAACTCCTCCACGCGTTCAGGACAATTTGACCGGGAGCTATTTTGACTCGGGACAAGAAATCACGAGCAATGGGCTGAAGTGGCAAGCGCAAGCCACATTTCATCGTGACTTGAAAAATTGCGACCTTCCCCACAGGAGGATGGTCGAGCAAATCTTCCGAATGAGGGAGACGGAGTACGACCGAGTTAGGGACATGATATCCAGCCCTGATCCGGTTTAGGTCAGATTCGGTTAAAATTGAGCCGACGAGGCCACTCGGCTCATCTTCACCTTCTTCCTCATTCGAAGAGGATTCAGAGGCTTCCACAGTTTGGTTCACGGAGTCTAGAACAGCCACCCTTTCGCCTATAATAATGTCATCTACTTCTTCTTCCTCCTGCTGATCCATCCCGAGGTTGGGTCTTCCTGGGTGGATTACCAAAGACACTATACCACTGGACGGACCGGCCTGAGCGGGGCACTCAACCGATGAGTCATCGGCCTCCCTTACAAGCCGGAATACGGCATCAGCGCCGACGGAAAACTTCGTCAGTAGGGAGGGCGGTTTCGCAACGTCCCAAAGATGTTGGGACACACCCTCACCGCCGAAAATCCCCTCTAGGGGGCTCTGAGAGCCACGTGCAGCCATTAAAGTTTAAAGAAATGGGAGGAAAGAACTCACTGGGAAAAATGACAACGAACGCAAAGGAAGTTGATGAAGCAAGAAACGACAGCGGAGGGAAGAAGGAAGAAGAGAAAGAAGACTCGGAAGAGGATATGAGCGGGAGGGAGGAACGTGAAAATAAAATTTACACAGTCCTCCCCCTCGGCCTTTTTATAGTTGTGCCACGTGGCAGGGCTTTTAATGAAAAAGTGAATTGTCGTTTATCTTGACTCCCCCGCTCGACACGTGGCGCACGCTGACTGACAGTGGTAACGTCTTCGCCACGCGTCCAAATCTCATACGTAGACGAAACGACCTGACGGTTGGCCACATGTGCGGCCTCGGGGAACGAAACGTCATACGTTAGAGACGACTCAAGGAGCATTAAACGCCTCATCATAACATCGGACTCTAATACGAACTGACCTAAAAACTTATTATCCCTTGATGCCGTGAACGACACAAGGAGTAAGGGGGCTTACTGTTGGGGAAAAATATGTCAAGTCCGGAGACTCGGATTCTAAGTAGGTCGGCTCTGCTGACGCTGCCTGAAGAGTCCGAGACAACAATCAGAGCTGAGAGAATAAGGGATAGGCCTAGAGGCATAAGCAGAAGATGATTAAAGTCGCTCTGTCGGAGTGATAACCTCGTCTGCATAAGCTTACTGAAGGCTGAGCATGTTATAAGCCACCCGACCGATAGAATAAAACTGACCTAACGAGTCGGTTCTGTCAGCCACGGTGTAAGGAAGGATAACGGGTAAAACCGAGACTATTCCGTCCGTGGAAAGGCAGAAAACTTATGCTCGATAGCCGGCCGAGACTCTCTTAGAGTCGGTAACGACCGAGCCGAGACAAGAGAAGTGCTGCTCCAGAAATCCAGGAATATGGATATCCGATCCTGAGATTCTCGGGATCGAAAGCAATCAGCAGAGAGGAGTAAATCTCCAGAGAATCAGGAGAAGAATCCTCATATGATGAGGATTCCCAAGACTTATAAATATCGAAGCTTTCTACAGAGAAAGGTACGAGATACAAAACTGAGAAAACCCTTTGTTATCGAGAAAACGACTGACTTAAGCATCGGAGGCTCCCCGGCTCTAGCCAAGGTCCCCTTGATAGTGTTGATTGTACAAGTGGAAGAAGATCCGATCCAGAGAAGCCGTTCCATAAAAATACACCAACAAGGTCTATTCCGCATGCTTGGCTATGACAATCAGTGCAAAGTGTATTAGACCCCGGTGACATCCAAAGAGGAACTGTATTGATATGTGTGCTTGATGAGTACTGGCATGCTTCTTTTGCATCTTGCATATGACATTTGGCTACATACGCCTCGTATCGCATGGTCTTGGTATGACTGATAGCATTTATGTCTTGCATCACATAACTTTGGTACAGCTGATAACATTCATGGACTTATTGCATATTTCCACATTACTCTGATTTATATACTTGACATTTACTTTACGCACACATTAGCACCATCCTCTAAGCTTTTGTAAGCTTATGCACGACAGTTGCGTGCAGGTAGCGTTGGACAACAGCAACGCTGAAGCAGGAGTGCATATCTGTCTATTTTGGAGCTTTTTGATCACTTTGTATTTTTCTTTTCCGTATTATATTTTAAGTTTTTGATATAGTGGATATGTGGTGATGTTGTTTTGTGACTTGATTATGCTTATGGTTATGCTCCATTACAAAAAAAAAATCATACTGAAAATCCTCTTTATAGGATCTCAGGATCGAAATCTAGCATGTGAGTGCCGGGAGCCAAGAATGGGGCACTACGGACGGATTTGGCCATCGGGAATTCTGTGAGCCCATTTTCTGAGTTTGGGGCGTGACATTCTCTCTATTTGCTTCTTATTTTAGTTTGAGTTTTTTTATCCTTACCAAGTTCAAGACATCAAGTTGTCTTACCATAAACTTTGGTTTTTAGTGTAAGGTTGTCGTTTGAACAACTTTTGAATCAGCCTCTCAATACTATTGTATTTGAGTTTATTATTTAATTCAGCTATTTGTATTTGTATTCTGTAATTTATTTTTATTTGGCATAGTCCTATTCACCCCCTCAGGACTGAGAGCTCACCCTTTTCAAGTGGTATTAAAGCTAAGTTTCTCATTATATTGGATTTATTTCCTATGCCTATCGATTTAGAGCTTTCAGTATGTCAAATTTTGATAATCTTTCTATCTTTAGGCCATCACTGTTTGATGGCTCCAACTATGCTTATTGGAAAGCCAGATGAGGGTCTTTTTAAGATCCATTGATGAAAGCATGTGGCAAGCCATGATGACTAGATGGAATCCACCAATGTCTGTGGTTCGAGGCAGTGATGGAACCAAGTCCATGAAGGAAACATCATTTTACATATGGACTACTCTTCATAAAAATGAGAGTAATGTTAATGTAAGGCTTTAAATGTAATCACTTGTGCACTATCACCTGATGAATTCAAAAGAATTATTTATTGTGATACTGCTAAACAAGCCCAGGACATTCTTGAAATGACACATGAGGGAACATCTATAATAAAAAAAGTCTAAAGTTCAAATCCTCACCACTAGGTTTGAGAAAATTTGTATGGAAGAAAATGCGTCTTTCATGGACTTTTATACGAAACTAAATGACATAATTAACTCTGTGGGGTCTTGAAAATTGCATCCCAGAAAGCAAAGTCTGTGCAAAAATACTGCAATCACTTCCTAAGAGATTTAATTCCAAGGTGACTGCCATTTAGGAACTGAGAGACATAGATCATATGAAGGTTGAAGAACTTGTTGGTTCACTTCAAACTTATGAGTTAAATTTCAAAGCCCCAAAAGGTAAGTCCATAGCTCTTAAATCATCCAAATATATTTCTCAAGATTATAATGTTAGTCTTAATTGTGAAAACTTAGAGTATGATATGGATTTACTCACTAAAAATTTTGATTAAATTTTTGAAAGTAAGAAAAGAGTTGATTTTCAAAAACCCTCTGAAAAGAAAAAGGAAAAATCTAAAAATTGAAAATCTCTAAAAGATAGTCAGTGCTTCAACTACCATTAATATGGGCATTTGGTAAATAAGTATCCAAAAATGGACAAGCCAAAGTGAAAAGACATGATGGCCACATGAGATGAATCATCCATCTCTGAAGCTTCCTCTTAGTCGGATGAATCAAAACCCAAAACTTTAAATGAAGTCAAGGCTTTAAAGACTCTAGCCAGAGTCACTTCCACAAATAGTTGTGATTTAACCAAATATGAAAATCTGAGAAGTGACCCTGAAAATGATAATGAAGATCATCTTCAAGATGCCTATAATGACTTATACAAGGAAAGTTGTAAGATTGTTGTCAAGCCAAAACTTCAAAAAAATTAAAAGAGGAAATTGAAAATTCTGTTTTAGAAAAATCTCATATTTCTGATTGTTTTGAAAAAGCAAAATGCGATTTGAATTTTAAAACATCTAAACTTAAAAAATTAAGAACAGAAAATGAGAAACTAAAATGTGAAGTGTCTTCCCTATCGAGTTCAAAGGATACATGGAGGTATGCCCAGGGAGACCCTAAACTTGAAAAGTTACTAACCGCATTTAGAAATGTGGAGACAGATCGGGTCTGGGCTATGTCAAACACATGCCTCTGAGAAATAAGAGTGTATCTCCTACAATTGTCAAAGGAGAACCATCTAACTCAAAAGGAAAGGGCTTGAAATATAATAATCAAAACAACTCTAAAAATGTAAAAACTTTTGAAGCTGCTAAAGTCAATATTAATAATGTTAGCTTTAGAAAATAATGCTATAATCCTGTCACACCCCAAATTTGGAGATCAGACTCACAGGAATCTCGATCGCCGAATCCGGTGCCGATAGCCTTCGTAGTACCCCATTCTCAGCTCCCAGCACTCATACGCCAGATTCCTATCCTGGGATCCTACAAGGAAGATTTTGCAACGTATATTTCTCATAATAAGCATAACCACGAGTTTACCCAAATCATAAAGGCAACATCATCATCACATATCCACTAATATAAACATTTGAATACAGTGCTGAAAGGAAAATACATATGATAAAATCAAAGCTCCAGAGGTCCACTACATGCGCCAAGCTCAATGCTGCTGTAACCTAACGCCACCCGCACGCATCTATCGTGTATAAGCTTATATAAAGTTTAGTGGGTGGTGAAAGTGTGTGTACAATATAAGTGTCAAGTAAGCAATATCAGAGTAATCAGAGTAAGCAAAAATACTGATAAGCCCATAATCATGCATCATCAGAAATACTGGGAAGATCACAAATCATACGATTCAGAGTAATGCAAAAACATACTGATAGGCCCATAAATACCATCAGCCTTATCTAGGCTATGCAATATAAAAATATAGTAAAAACAATATCATATACTGATGAAGCAATGTAGATCAGCTATGCAATGCGGGGATAGTAAGCTAAATATCAAATGTTGATGATGCAATGCAATATGCGGTGCGAATGAAATGACCAAGCTGGAGTGAAGTTGGGATGATAGTATGTAATATCACAGGCTATGGGTTCCATCACAAGGGACTTCTATCCAAACCAGTCCCATACCTAAATTTGGATAGCCAAACTCAATGTAGTAGATCCTGATCTCAAGTTAGTTGTGCTCCCAACCAAAATCCTTGCCATTATGAAGGTACACAATAATTAATTGCGCACCACCAACCCGAGTGGATAGTCAATGAATGAATGAATGAATATACAACTCCTACTCGATAAGTCTACATAGCAGTTCAGTTTCTCTCTTGGATCATCACTAGGGTCTAGTACACTCTACATGTAAATCGCTGCCCACTGACGCACGATCATGTAAGTGAAAGAAACCTCACCATCTACCTAGCCAGTAGTCAGTCAATATCTACCCGGTAAGTCGATAGCGGACCCATTCACGAGCTAGTTAAACTCAGCCTCGTAATGCCCCCTACCCTCGGGCGAGTAAGGTCACACCCCCTCCTAACCGACCACGACATAGTGGGATACGCGGCCTCTTGGTATTTAGCCCTCATACACTCATATATATCCACTCGATCTCGATATTGGGGCGTCCTCTGGTACCAAGAGAGTTTAGAAATTTTTATCCATGGCCATCTATGACAGCCCGATACTAATAATAGATTTTCGGTGTCCCATCTAGCCATCCATAATCTTCCTGTGGAGGCTATGACCCTGATGTCGCTCGGGCGTATAGTAATCACAACATACAATGCAAGGTGCATGAATCATACAATCCAGTCATGCATCAATCCTGTGTATACCGTGCGCTCATGCAAGATAACGTCTGCCTATCCGTGAGTCTCATAATAACCTGTCCAATGACATGCAATGGTTAACCACATCTCATACCAAACATGCAGATGATGTGTATAGGCATGTATCATGATGCTATACTGTCACATACTTATAATCGGTATCAATAACTGACATCAACAATTGGCCTCGACAATATGGACATTTAACCAACATTGCCCCCTAAGGAATGACCCACATAGAGCCTAATATATAGTGGACCCATGGCCTTACACAAGGACCTAATATACAACACCATGGGCCTCACTCAAGAGATTAATACACATCGTGATGAGCCTCTCACATGGGCCTCATATACATCACAATGGACTCCATCGCTTGACCCTCAAATGCATCACAATGGGCCTCATCTTATATTCATCATATTAGGCCTTAAATACGAGCTGCATATACTTCACACAGGCCAAATACACACCACAATAGGCCTCAATTACGGGTCGCATATGCATTATATAGGTCTCGACAATCGACCTTGGCAATCAAAATCGACCTCGACAATCGAAATCGGCCTCAACAATCGAAATCGACACACGGAATCAGCCTTGACACTTGGCCTCGACAATCAAAATCGGTCTTAATACTCAACCTCAATAATGGAATCGGCCTATACAATCAGCCTCAACAAATCAGAATCGGCCTTGATACTAGGTCTCGACAATCGAAATTGGCCTCCATAATCGAAATCGACCTATATAATCAACCTCGACAAATCAGAATCAACCTATATAATCGACCTCGATAAATCGGAATCTGCCTTGATACTCGACCTCGATAATCGGAATCAGTAAGGCCTAAGGGAAGGTCACAATGTGGACATTTAACCATCATTGCCCATCAATGTGGACATTTAACCATCATTGCTACCAAGGAGTGGCCCACATAGAGCCAAACGTATCGTGGGGCCATGGCCGCACACAATGGCCTAATGTACATCATGTGGGCTACATCAATGGCGCACCAATGGTCCTCATATACAACGAGCGGGCTGCATTAATGAGCCACACCAATGGGCCTCATATCCTCAATATGTGGGCCCTGCTCATGGTCCTCAAATACATAACATGTGGGGCCTACACATGGGTCTCATATGTATCAAATGGGCCACATATCTAGGCCTGACAATACAAATAAGTGCACCCCGCACATGGGCTAAAAATACATCATGATGGGCCTCATGGATGGGCCACACTAATGGTCCTTAAGTGGGCTTGGGCCACACCAAAATCATTTCAATAGTTGTAGGTGTAACATGTGTATCACTGTACACTATCATTCCATAGGGCACATGACCCACTAATGATGATTAGCACTTGTAACACCCTGACTTTTAAGGACCCGAGTATATGACTCGTTTCGTAAAAACCCGAGTGTTAACCTTAAAGGATAGTCAAATTTGAGTATATATATATATTTTTTATCAGAGTAAGCATATGAGTGTAGAACGGACAAGTAAGCATAAAGAAAAAAAATTCAATATCATTTAGAATATACAAGAGGTTGCCCATAATGACTTATACAAACTAATGTCTCAGAATTTAAACAAGTATAAGATTTACATGATTAAATATATGAAGAATAATAGAAAGCATATAAATATGAGCCACAAATCACGTAGCTCCTCCAGGCAAATACAGTCATGCATCCCTGGCGATCGTACCCTGCTCCTTATCAAGTCTGAACATGCATATCACTTAAGACACTTGTATTACCTATACGGTTGTATATTTAATGGATGAGTGACCAACTCAGTGTGAATTCCCCTCAAGATTACACACCGCCACAGTAGGTTAGCATAGTTATAAAAGAAAGCATACAAAAAACTATACTATGCAGGTCTTATTAGAAGCATGGATGTGTGAAATATACAGTCATCGCCCCGGGGATGCTCATCCATGCGGACAGTGGGCTCGTCACCCATGCAATCATCGAACTTGGGAAACATCATCCAGTTGGAACATGTAACACCCTGAAAATCGGGGGTCGTGTATAAACTCAACTCCAGAGTTCCAGACCGTCACTTATGCAACAAAAATGATTATGATTCAATGTTGTCTGATTCAAAGCATTCACATGAGTAAAAGTATACCAAAACTGCAATTCATACTTCAGATCCAGTGATAAAAGCAAGCGGAAGACTAATCAATATATACATCGCTGTATGAAAAAAATAAAGTAAATCTCATCTGTCACTAAAGTATGAATACATCTCTGAGTCTCATATACATATACATGAACAAAAGTAAATGTCCAAAATAGTCCCACTGAAGTCCCATCGATCCAGGTCACCTACGCGAAGCCATCGTGATACTGCATGTACGAGAACTCGTCCTGGTCCTCGTCAAAGTCTGGCTCCACCTCCTGGATCTCAGCCTCACCTGCATCTACAACAGGGTCTGGTGGGTGTTGCAAACACCATCCTGTAACGTGGGAGTGAGTGATCAACTCAGTGGAATCATAGAGCAAAGATTAGCATGTTCACAATTCAATCATGCGATAATAGTAAAGCAGTAAATCAGACAATCCTAATACTGTTGTTAATGCAAGATGACATGACGTGATGTATGCCCTCACCGACGATCTCCCTCATACGGCAACATCTTACGACCGCGGCATGCCACACTCCCTAGAGTGCTCCACATCTTCCAGGCACATGCAATGCTATGGTGATATGATTTCCAAGTTGTTATTAGTCCATTCAAACAGCAGAATTGGGAAACTAAGGTACTTCCCTTGTATCAATCCCAACACAGATCCTGTCTAGGGTCGTCACTCCTAGTAATCTCATACGATGTATATTTCGTAGGTCACTGCAAGGGCTGTCAGGGCTGTTACTCGCACTCGTTGCACCGCTCCCCCATCACCTTATCAATACAGGCCTACCGTACTCTATTGCAACGGAAGGGTCGTCGCCTCCCGTGGACTCAGAATACGCTCGCGGTCACTACAAAGGACTCGTCGCCTGATCAGTGTAGGCCGACAGCTAGAATATAGTGTCCCATACCACCATAATCTGCTCACGAGTCTAGGTACTCACTGGTCACTACGGGGAGGTTTGTGGCCCCAGCGTAGGCCGACAGCTCGACCACGGTGTCCCATACCACCATGCCCGGCTCATGAGTCTTCGAGGATCAAGGTACCATGGTTAACAGGGTTTACAATGGTAAGTTCAGTACCCTAGGTTCAAGCAGTTATGACTCATACAAGGTGAACACACATCGGCCAGTCGGGTTACTTGACGGCTCGACTAGCGCGATCGCATCTCAAGTCGAACGACATGAAGTGCGTAAAACACTTCGCGTGGCCTAACCACTGCCGCCAACTCCAAACACGAATCGCGTTCATCGACGCGTCGTTCGTGGCTATGACCAGTCAGCCACGAATTCGCTCGGTTACCGACTGCCTGGACTAAGTCTAGTCCCAAGCACTTATGGAATCACATCAGAAATATATGTAAAAGTATTGGAATTGAAATACAATCATGTGAGCATGTTAACACATATTATAACATTCAACTTAAGCAAATCTTCAAGCACATATATTCCATGCATGTAATGAAATCATGCATTTAGTCAACATGTAGAAAATCATTTAGGTCAGCATATTAATTGAGAAATCAATCACATACTATCACATAACATCATTTAATTCAATACATACTAATACAAGCATTTATACAAACACATACACTACACACTTAAGTCTACATATAGTATGTCGACCCAAAGTGCGCAACTAGGCGAATCTCTTCGCCAAACTAATTATGCACGCATTCCTAACTTCCTAATGCGACAACAAACCATGTCAATCACATCAGCAAAATATGAATGTAAACAGTACTTCCTACAAATGACTAAAATGCCCTAAATCTCATATTCTTCGTTAATTTACGAAACGGGAAACGGAGAGCATTTTGTACATGTCAAACGGCGATGCCGTCAAGAATCTACTATTAAACGACATTGAAAGCATTGGGAACCATCAATCAAAGCGTCTAAAATCCTCACCTTATGTCTTGTAAACACGTGAATTGAAACGGAGCGTATACGCTTCGTCTACGGCGAATAAGGAACCTAATACACGAGATCCATAAGCTACATCGCTACGGAAACAAGGGAAACTCAAATCAGCAACTATTTAGGGTATTTACTTACCTAGATTCGCGGTGAAATCGCCGGGAAAGCGGTAGAGGTGTGTTGCTTGAGCACGTGCAACACGTAGCACAAGTGGCAGGAAGAACTCTCCCACTCTCTCACAATCTCTCACCTTTTTCTCTCTCCCAAGTTAGGGTTTCTCTCAAATTCGGATGGGAGAGAGGAGTGAGGGTTTCAACCCCTTTTATAGCCTAAAACATGCCCAAAATAGGCTTGGGAACAATGTTTACTTGGTGCCTAACCAAATCGGGGCCGTTTCGGTCCAAAAGGGCATTTCTGAAGGTCCCATGGCCAAATGCGGTCGGACTTAAGCTCATGCATACTGGATCTAGCACACATCCAGTTTTTAGACCGGTAGGGTTCCCAGATCGCACGTGGCGGTCCAGTTTCAGTTTAACGGTCATCGCACCAAGATCAGGCCTATAAGTCTCATGATATGTAATAGATATTTTTCCTGATCCAAGGGTGTAATTTGGCTGTATTCTGACGGTCAGAACGCTTAATACTGATGCGTCAAATCGTGTGCCAGATTTGAATTTCAAATTTCAATTCTAACCCTATTCTCACTCTCTTCGGTCCGGGCTCAATGAAATAGCCTGTGATTATCGGTTTGACTTGATTTTCGGAATGAGTGTCAAGTCCAGCTAGGCGGTTCTAACGGTCTAAGATAGGAGGTATCGGACTTTCGACGTGCGGTCTAGATCCAATACAAAGATTCAAAGTGGTCCAGAGAACAAACCTGCTTAGAGTTTGGTCCGAGGTTTTAGAGCATTATAGCACCATTGGTTCCACTCGCTTTGGGCCTTGTAGAATGTATTTAAAGTGATCAGGGACCATTTCCCAGCTATTCTAACGTTGCACTAGATAACCTAGTCATATTTTCTAAAGGAATGAATTCTACGCAATTTCGGGTCGAGTTGGTACTCGAGCCCAAGTATGGATTTTTCACGGACGTTACAGAACAATACGTACATCACGTACGATAGTAATAGATATTGGTCTGTGCCATGTATGCATGATTAGCCAATCCGTTATTAATCCAATTACAACCAGTAGGTTTAATAGCTCAACGGTCACTCCGGGGAGCTCAGAGCCCAGCGTAGGCCGACAGCTTGGGTATAGTATCCCATGACTACCATCCCCAACCCATGAGACTACCATCTTAGGATGTTTAATGGAAGTCTATCGACTAGTGGCCAATCATATTATAGTACATGTGGCTTACCATTGCATGGTTACACAAAATAAAACATCGAACCCATATAGGGAAAATACCAAATCAAAGCCACGTAGGGCCAATATCAAAACAAGCCATATAAGGTAATTATCAAAATAGGCTACATAGGGCGAGTGTCAAAACCATGTGATAAAAGACCATCCTTAAGAACCATTAGACATAATAACCCTGGATGGTAGGCCCATATCAATGATTCATCTAGACCACCACTCAATAACCACTATATCGAAGGTCCATTGCAATCACCATCAATCGAGTTACATCCTAAGCATGGGTGTACATTTATGAGTGGGGGTTTTCCACTGATGTACCAGTTTAAGTTCCATAGGCAATCCACAAATAATTCATGAATAAATATCCAGGATGAACATTAAGCAGGCAATATAGCAATTTAATTTCCTCCAGCTAATAAATGTGATTATAAGAGAGAGAGATATCGATTATAAATTTAAATAAAAACTTTAACTTAAGCTAATGGAAAGTTGGAAAGCTCAATGGGAAGAATCATCACCTGATGTATAGGATCACCTACTAGTGTTGTTAGGAGGTACGTGCGCCCTTAGAGTCGGGTCCTATCACGAATTATGAAATTGTATGGTTAGATCAAGTTCTACATACTATTTATGGTTGAGATTATAACCTAGGGTTTAGATTACTTATTTTTAGAGTTTTGATGTGAAATTAGGATTTTCATCCTAAGGTTTAATCTTAAACTCAGATTCTGGGATTTGAATCCTAAATTATCATTAATAATATTATTATTATCATTATTATTATTATACAATGGATCGAGTAATATTCATAATAGGAGTATTAAACCATCAATATTAAAAATGATGGCTCACAAGTTTATATTTAAAATATATACATAACTATAGTATCTAATTTCTTATAATGAATAATAATCTATTAAATAGTAGAGGTGATAAAAATGGAATATTTACTAACAGTAAAATGATAATAACTAATGATAATAATCGTATTACAAGAATTACACTAATCCCATAGGAAAAATGATACCATTTCCTAATGATAATAATCATAATTATAAATAATGAATCTAGTCATGATAATAGATACTATGACCTATCATGAATTTTGAAGTTCTACAATTAGATCCAAAACTCATGCACTATCTAGGTTTAGGGTTTTATCCTAGAGCTTAGGTTTAAGCTAGATTCTATGTAATTAATTTAAGTGCTAATTTAATAATTATAGAATATTTATTAACATTAGTATTATAGTTAATATTAGTTAATAATCATTATGACGACACCAATTAGTATAATCCATTATCAATAACAAATATTTATGAATGATAATAAATACTATTATTTAATAATTAAAACTTGTGTATAATAACTAGTCCTAGCATAAATGTTCTACTCATGTCTAATCATATTTAACATTAACAACCCTAACAATTGTATTAATGCAATGAGACATGTCTAGCATAGAAAGAAAGCACTAACTCATCAAGTTGACTCAGTCGATTTGGATTTGGTTGGAAAGGTTACCTGACGACGATGCATAGTGCTAGGATCGGGACTAGGAGTCCCAACATCGTTGGTTTGCCGGCCGAGTATGGTCCCTAAATAGCATGGGATTTTGGGTCAGTCTGACATAGTCGATTTGACTTAGTTTGAAACCGAGTCAACTCGATCTCCTCTCTCTCTCCTCTTCCCTCTCTTCTTCTTCCACTAATCTTTTTTGCTTGCTTTCTCCCTGACTCATCCACCAAGGTTACTAGACTAAAAACAACCCACCGCTCGACTAACAACTCAGCCGAGTTAATCCGCTAACAAGGTGAGACTCGGCTCTCCTTCCCTACTTCTCCTTTCCCTTCTTCCTATCTTCTCTCCTTTGCTCTGCTCTCTTTTCTTTTCTTTTCTTTTTTTAAAAAAAAATGCTGGAACACCCAGCAATCACTTGGGCCGGACCTGAGCCTGAGTTGAGCTCGAGTCGGCTGGGTTGGGTTACAGCAGCCACCGACCCATCCGCATTCTCTCTCTCTCTCTCTCTCTCTCTCTCTCTCTCTCTCTCTCTCTCTCTCCAATTCTTCCTCTCATTTTCTTTCTCTATTTTTCTCCTCTCTCTGTTTCTCCTCTTATTTTTTTCTTTCTTCTTCTTATTTTCCAGTTGGAGACGCCCAGGTTAGATAGGACTTGGTCGGGTCAGCGTGGTGCAGCACCCACTAACAATGGCCTGTTGCATGCTGTCTCGATTGGAGCTCCACCCCAATAGTCCCTGATCAACTTTGGGATGATCAGTGGTGATCAGATGAGCTTTAGGAGGCCTTCCTGATGGAAAGCTAGTGGCCATACAACTCAATAGCGGCTGTTTCTTTACGAGGAAGGAGACTCGCTGTTAATGGCGGATGTCAAACGGGAGTTTCTTCCTCCAATCAGAGAGCGTGGGATGGTTTGTATGGGTGTCATGGAGCTCGTAAAGGAGAGATTTCAAAGCTCCATGGGCATTACGGTGGTGGGTTCAAAGCTAGGAGGAAACGACCATTTTTTTTCTTTCTTTCTTGAGCTTAGCTGTAAGGAACGAAGCAAAGAATTGTTCATTGAATATATATCCACTTTTCTTGAAGCCTTAAGCTTCACAACACCGTTGGATGGATGGCGGATGGTTAGGATTACATCCTGCAGTTCAGTTTTTACAAAACCGTGGGAAGGAGCCGAAACCGTCCTTGGTTTTAGTTGGAAAGCCCTAAGCAATTAGACGGCCGAGATCTCTCCTAAATGGAAGGCTAGGATTGGAGGATCCCTTCTCTCACGCGGATCACCAAGCTGGCGATGCAATAGTTTCTGTTTTTGGAAAGTTTAGTTTTGTAGGGCCCGTTTCAACTGGAGATTGTGGTCACGTGCGTACATACCAACACGTGAGATGAGCTAGGTTTTGTTATAACCTAAGCCATAAACACGTTGGATGGTTTAGATCTTCCAAATGGCCAACATAGGTGGGCCACAGGTCAAGGACAGATGTCCGTTCACCCGTAGCTAGAGCAGGGCATTTCATACCCGAACCGGTGGATCCAGCCCGATCAGACCCGATCTGACCCAATTCGAATAGAACCGATGGTCAGGATCGGGTAACGTAATCCAGATCTGAATTATTTTCGGGTCAAATCCGGATAGTCCCTATTCTGAATCAACCCGATCCGGAACACGATCCAATTAGATCCAATTCGGACTGACCAGATCTGGACTGCATATATTTGTGTGTGTGTGTGTGTGTGTGTGTGTGTGTGTGTGTGTGTATTTCTTTTTACTTTTACCGCCTAGGCTTTCAGCACCAAAAAATCCCGCCCAATGGCCAATGTACACTTGAGCCCGTCCATATCTATCTCTCTATCTCTCTTCATATTTCTATATCATAGATTCTCTCTCCATATCTGCTTCTCTATTTCAATTGAAGAAGAAGGCGAGAAGGAGGTTTTAGAGCTTGGACTTAACTGCTGGAGAGAGATATAAGAAAGAAGGAAAGAGAAAGGGAGTCAACAACCTGATCGGTGTATGAAATGGATGGACTCAGGTAACGTTAGCAAGTTTTATGGGTCTGATCACGAGGTATGTGTTATATCCAAACCGTCCATCTAGTTGGCGACCTCATTTTAATGCTTGAGACAAATAATAAGGCAGATCTAACCATTAACTAGACCACACTGCAAAAACTAGAGGGAGATTGAATGTCTACCATTGAAACCCTTTTTAGGGTCATAGGAATATGAAATTTGTTTTTCCTCTTCAATCATGTACTCGTGACCTTATGAAATATGTTTTTTCAGGTACTTACGACCTTATGAACAGATTAGATGTAAAATAAATGTTATGGTGGGCCTTACAAATTTTTTTAACGGTGAAAATCATTATCTCCGCTGCTATTTATGGTGTGGTCCAGATGATCTTTGGATATGATTCATTTTTTGGATAATGCTCTAAAATGATCTCTAAAAATAGATGAACAGTGTAGATATAGTAAACACGTCACTGTGGGGCCATGTAATGTGGATCTCCTTTGAACCATTTGTAGATATAGTGTTTGTCTTCACACGACACGTAGCTAGATCAGCTATATAGCTGGTGCTAGCTACAGAGCAAGTACAAGTATAGGGATATAAATCTTATGTGGTCAGTGCTCGGTGGACCCCACCATGATGTATGTGTTTAATCCATTCTGTTCATCCATTTTTACAGATCATTTTAGGGCTAGATAAAAAAAATATAGGGATATAAATCTTACGTGGGCCACACCACAACAAAACAATAATGAATGGATATTCACTATTAAAATCCTCCGAAGGCCCACTATACTGTTTATTTGAAATCCAATCGGTTGATTTGGTCATAAAGACCCAGATAAAGGGAAACAATAAATATAAGCTTGATCCAAAACTTTTATTGCCCCCAAATAGTTTTTTATGGTCAAAATTCATTCAACACTGCTCCTGTAATGTGGTCCACTTAAGATTGAGATATAGTTCATTTTTTTCCTTATATCATAAAATGATATATAAAAATAGATGGACGGCATGGATGACACACATACATCATGGTGGGCCCCACAAAACACCAACCACTGGACACTTGGGAGGTACGAAGCTTCTCCAAGAAGCTATGTCTGTGGTGTAAAGCTTCTTCAAGAAGCTATGTCTGTGATGTAAAGCTTCTTCAAGAAGCTAACCATCCATTTCTTTCTTACTGAGTAAATTATGTGGGCCCATCTTGAACTTTTTTTAGTTTATCCACACCGTCTATCAGTTTTTTATCCGAACCTTCCTCAATTCGATCCGACTCAGTTTTCTTGACCGAGTCAGATTCAAATCAATTCAGGCCAGCAAGAGTTAGGATCTGTTCGAGTTAAATGACTCGGATCTGGTCCCGAATCTGATCGGGTTCGGATTAGGACCTACAAATTTCAAACCTGATCGGGTTGGACCAAATTCGATCTGACTCGGTCCGAAGCCTAGCTCTACCCGTAGCTGTAAACCAAAGAGAAAGAGAGAAAATATTTTTTCTTTAAAGAGATTTCGGGTCAGCCTGGTTTGACGAGCTCCCAGGACCAGTGCACTGCTGGTGTACACGCATCGTGCACTCACGGGATCAGTGGTGGGGTCCACCGTGATGATTTTGAGAAATCCAATCCATCCATTCATCCTGGAAGGCCTTGCCACGGCCTTTTACCAAAGGTGGGGTA
The DNA here is from genome assembly GCA_037074715.1 of Magnolia kwangsiensis. Classification (NCBI taxonomy): domain Eukaryota; kingdom Viridiplantae; phylum Streptophyta; class Magnoliopsida; order Magnoliales; family Magnoliaceae; genus Magnolia; species Magnolia kwangsiensis. Next base: position 87,384,379 of record CM073571.1, on the reverse strand, counting down.
TATCCAAGGCCCATGTGGGGCCTATAACTTGATTTGGGTCCCGTTTATGGATTTTCCATTGGTTTGTTGGTCTGATCAGTCTAAAATTTAACGTTGACGATTAAAAGAGTTCAAGAGTCCATCTAAGGTTTTCGTCATGTATTATTAACTAATACTAATATTATTATGGCTTTACTTGTAATTAAAATAATTAAAAACTCATACATATATATAAATATAATTTCTAATATTAACATGCTATTAATCATATATGTATTAATATATAATTCATAATTTATAATATCATATTATACATATGAATGAATTGAAGATTGTACGATATCATGTATAATTAAAATTATATTTGTATTTAATAATGTTGTTAAATCACATACAATTCTATTAAAGTATCCAATGATTTTTGTATATATACTTATGAAAGATATTTAATGCTACATTGATAGTTATAATTCGGTTTGATGTTGTGAAATCATTATTCATTATGTTCATTTAATATAATATTATTTTCATAATATCTTATATATATTAAATATATACATATTATTTTAGCATGAAACTTTAAATCTTTGCAAGGTTTAGACATTTCATAGCGTATATATTTATATTGCATTATTTATTTATATATATATATATATATATATTTTGTATTTATATTAAATTAATGTACATGGTAACACTCAAGTACTAGAAAATACGGGGTGTCACACCACTATCCAAACATTGTCCAGGTACAAAAGTACCATCCAAACATTTCCCATGTAATTCCGCACCATCCAAATATTGCCCAGTACATCCAAACATTGGACAGCACCGCCCAAACATTGTCCAGCATAGTCTGAACGGTGTGGATGAAATAATACATCATGGTAGTGTCCACGCGTGGAAAAACAATTGGACGGCATGCAATACATACATCAAACGGGCCATAGAAACTACTAACGTCAATATATATCTATATAGCTGGTGTGAGGTACCTCTGCCAATCCTCCGTGGGACCCACCACATACATATACATAAATCATATAGACATATAATATAATATAATATAATATAATTATATATATATATATATATATATATATATATATATATATATATATATATATATATATATATATATATGTGTGTGTGTGTGTGTGTGGGTATATGAAATAGGGGGGAGGGGGCGGGGGCAACACCCAGCGTCCAGGCCTGGACGGACAGCCTGGATGCAGGACACATGCATCATGTGTTGAGTCCACATGTGTGTGGATGGTGCAGATAAAACATATAAATCATGTGGGTCCCATCAGATGGACGGCCCAGCTGAGACACATACATTACGGTGTGGATCCCATTGTCCATTGCTGGACGGTGGTGATAAAACACTTACATCGGGGACCATGTCCATGTGTGGAATGGGTGGCCATCTCACTGCAGATGGGTCCCACCAGAGGAATGGACAACGTGGCAACGGAATACATGCACCAATGTGAGCTCCACCATCAAAAGAGCTAAACGGTGTGGATATACCCCATGTTCATCAAGATGGAGCCATGGAACTTGCTGACGGTAAGACAGCAGCTATATAGCAGTTGTAGGTACACCGTCCAATCATCAGCCCACAAAGGTGGATCCCACATAGGGCCCACCATAATACATCATATATATATATATATATATATATATATATATATATATATATATATCAATTATTATATTTTTATTTTATTCTTTGTTATTATTTTTTTAAGACCTGCAGTGTTCAGTGTCCAGACGATAGACATTTGGATGGACCGTAGATGTAACAAATGCAACGTGGTGGGGTCCACACACGTGGCCACCTCACATGGCGTGGGTAAAACACAGGAATCATGGTGGGGTCGGTATAGATGAACGGTAGGTATATAATACATACTGCATGATGGGACGCACATAACCTGCCGTGTGAGACAGCAGCTGCTGCGTACAGCGGATAGACGGTTTGGATCTCACACTTAAATAATTTGGGCCCCACGGCTGCATCACACGGCCTTAAGGCCTGGACGGTGTGGATTTCACACGTACATCGTGTGGGGTCCACAAATCAAGTTAATGTTTGTGATTCCCTTCATCCAGGGCCTGTCGAAATGCAGCAGCAAGTGGGCCTCATGATCAAACGGTCTAGTTCAGGTGGGCCACACACATATCATCTTCAACATAAAAAAATAAATAAATAAATAAGGAGGGAGAGAGAGAGATAGAGAAAATGAGAAAGAAATCAGTGAAGGGGAGGAACCCCGCCACTATGAGCCCTCCCCATACAATGCACACATCAAGTAGGTCTCAAATCATGTGGACCTTACATTAAAAATCAAATGAAAAGAACACCCACATTTGTTCTTCTCGAACTCCTCCTTCCACCGATGCAATCTAGAGCTCCAAGGGGTGGATTTTAACGGTTGAGATCGGCTTTGAAGGGTCGGATTGAGTGGTAGGGAGTGGGCCACACAAAGCTCCTCTCCCATAGAGCTAGCTTGGACGGTTGCTCATGGGAGCTTGGGAGGAAAAATGAGAGAGAGAAGAGAGAGGGAGAGATGTGATGTAAGGAGAGAGATGGATGGTGAGTGATGGGTGAGTGAGTGATGGATGTGTACGTAATTGTAAGAGAGAGTTTACTTAGGGAAGCGTGGTTGTACTTGGCGATGGGTGTTGTACTTGACATTTAATTGATGGATTGATGTGATGTGTCGTAGAGATTCCCTCGGTATTTGTAACGCACAATTTTTTCTCGAACTGAGCGTGGGCTCACATCTCTTGGCTCGGGTATCGCCTCGACGCGTGAGACGCGGTATCGATACCGCGTAATAGTGCGGTTGTACTGGTACAAGTCTTGGATTGAGCCGACTTTGAAATATGGAATACAATTTAGGGTCACGTGCAAACGCCGATAACAGATCGTGGGTCGCCAGAATTCGATCAGGAGGACCGTGGAGACCTATGAAATGGTACGGGCTAGGATAAGGCTCTCACAAATCATTTAACTGAAAAAATTATGGACTTACTCAAGGAGCTTCTCAAATCTAACTCTAATGTTAGAGTTGATAATAATTTCAAGCGAAGAAAAACCACCAGTGCTCCAAAATCCAAAACTACAATGAAATGGGTTCCTAAGGTTACTTGTTTAGTTTCCCACACCGCCTTCAAGGCTTCGAGTCAATCGAAGTGATACCTAGACGTGGTTGCTCAAGACATATGACTGGTAATAAAGATTTGTTCACCAACTACAAAGAAATGACTGATGGTTCAGTCACTTTTTGTGACGGAAGAAACTACAAGATAATTTACCAAGGTACAGTTCATATATCTAAGCCAAGGTACAGTTCATATATCTAACCTTTCTCCTTTTGAAAATATTTTATTTGTAGAAGGACTTAAGCACAATCTTTTAATTATTTCTCCAATCTGCGATAACAAGCATAGTGTTAAATTTACAAATCAAGGATGTGAGATCTCGAATGAGAAAGGTTCTGTGATATTAAATGGTCGTAGAACATCTAAGAATTGTTATATCGTGAATGAATCTTGCTCATCTAAATTAACTTGTTATGTGGTCCAAACCAATGATAACGAATTATGGCATAAACGCCTTAGACATGTTAACTACCGAAATCTATATAGATTGAGCAAAGCCGATCTTATTAGAGATCTACCCAAATTGAAGAAAATTGATAAAATATGTGGCACTGGTCAAATTGGAAAATAAACAAGGAGTAGTCATAAGAAAGTGAACTCTTCTGCCACATCTAAACCTCTTAAACTTCTCCACATGGATCTTGTTGGACCAACCAGAATGGATAGTAAAGGTAGTAAGAAGTATTTCTTGGTAATTGTGGATGACTTTACTAGATCTACTTATTCATCAGAGAGAAATCTGAAACCCTCAATGAAGTCAAAAGAATACTCAAGTGTATTCAGACTGAAAAAGAAATGAATGTTGTTAAGATCCGAAGTGATCATGGATCAGAATTTGAAAATAGCAATTTTGAGAAGTTCTATAGTGATCATGGTATATCGCATGAGTTTTTAGCTCCTAAGACGCTTCAACAACATGTGATCGTTGAAAATAAAAATAAAGTGCTACAAGAGATGGCCAATGCAATGTTAAATAGTATGAAGTTACCTAAAAATTTATGGGCCAAAGCTGTTAATACAACATGTTATATTATAAATTGTTTTTACATTAGAAAATCTAAAGATAAAATGACTTATGAATTGTGATTTAATAAGAAACCTATACTTAAATACTTTTCAATTTTTGAAAGTAAGTGCTGCATTTTACGAGACCGGAGAAATTTAGGGAAGTTCGATACTAAGAGTGATAAAGTGTAACATCCCGAAAATCGGGGGTCGAGTAAAAACCCAACTCCCGAGTTCCAAAATGTTATTTATGCAACATAAATGTGTATGATTGATTATTATCAGTGTTAATGTATTAAACATGAGTGAGATTAAGCCAGAACAACATATCATACTCCAGAGACAGTTAAACTTACAAGCGGAAGACTGTGATAGTATGTATAATATATATAAACTGTTGTATGTCTCCAGAGTGTGAATATGTTACTGGGTTATATACATACATATATACTCCAAAAGTAAATAAAAAGAATATACATGATTGCTCTAAAAATATAAAATGACAAGTGTCAAGGTATCTAATCAACCTCCCTGTAATCCCGTCAATCAGAACATGCATAAAAGAGGGATCCTCCTCATCATTATCAAGTCCAGCTCCGCTTCTCAAGCAGCGCCATCATCTGCAACCAAAATAGGGACTGGTGGGTGTCCGGAAACACCATCCCGTAACGTGGGAGTGAGTAGCTAACTCAGTGGAATAATAGATTAAGGATTAGCATGTTCTCAAATCAATCATGCGATAATAGTAAAGCAGCAAATCAAACAATCCTAATACTGTTGTTAATGCAATATGACATGACATGATGGATGCCCTCATCGACGTTCTCCCTCATACGGCACCATCTTACGCCCGCGGCATGCTTGCGTACCGCTCAGTGCTCCACATCTTCCACGCACATGCAATGTGATGGTGATATGATTGTCGAGTTATTATTAGTCCATTCAAATAGCAGGATTAAGAAACTAAGGTACTTCCCTTATATCAATCCCAACACAGATCCTGTCTAGGGTCGTCACTCCTAGTAATCTCATACGATATATATTTTGTAGGTCGCTGCAAGGGCAGCCAGGGCTGTTGCTCACACTCGTTGCACCGTTCGCCCATCACCTTATCAATACAGGCCCACTGTACTCTCACTGCTACGGAAGGGTCGTCGCCTCCCGTAGACTCAAAATACGCTCACGGTCACTATAAAGGACTCGTCGCCTGATCAGTGTAGGCCGACAGCAAGAATATAGTGTCTCATATCACCATAATCTGCTCACGAGTCATAGATGTTCACTGGTCACTACGAGAAGGTTTGTGGCCCCAGCGTAGGCCGACAGCTCGACCACGGTGTCCCATACCACCATGCCCGGCTCATGAGTCTTCGTGGATCAAGGTACCATGGTTGACAGGGTTTACAATGGTAAGTTCAGTACCCTAGGTTCAAGCAGTTATGACTCATACAGGGTGAACATACAACGGCCAGTCGGGTTACTTGACGAGCTCGACTAGCACGATCGCATCTCAAGTCGAACGACATGAAGTGCGTAAAACACTTCGTGTGGCCTAACCACTGCCGCCAACTCTAAACACGACTCGCGTTCATCGACGCGTCGTTCGTGGCAAAATATAAGTCAACCATGAACTTGCTCGGTTACCGACTGCCTGGACTAGGTATAGCCCCAAACACATATCAATTCACATCAGCAATTCATGTAAGAGTATTGAAAATGAAATACATCCATGTGAGTATGTTAACACATGTTATAACATACAACTTAAGTAAATCATCAAGCACATGCATTTTATACATACAATGAAATCATGCATATAGCTAACATGTAGGAAATCATTTACATCAGCATATTAATTGAGAAATCAATCTCAAACTAATTCATAACACCCTTTAATTCAATACATACTAATATAAGCATTTATACAAACACTTACACTACACACTTAAGTCTACATATAGTATGTCGACTCAAAGCGCGTATTTAGGCGAATCTCTTCGCCAAACTAATTATGCACGCATTCCTAGTATTTTAATGCGACAAGAAGCCATGTCAATCACATCAGCAAAATATGAATGAAAATAGTACTTCCTACAAATGACTAAAATGCCCTAAATCTCATATTCTTCGTCTATTTACGAAACAGGAAACGGACAGCATGTTGTACATGTCAAACGGCGTTGCCGTCGATAATCTACTATTAAACGACATTCAAAACGTTGAAAACAGTCAATCAAAGTGTCTAAAATCCGTACATTTTCTCTTATAGGTGAAGCGATTCGAACGGAGCGTATACGCTTCGTCTACGGCGACTAGGCAATCTGATTTACAAGATCCATAAGCTAACATGTTATGAAAATGGAGGAACACTAAATCAGCAACTATCTAGGGTATTTTCTTACCTAGAAATGCGGAGAAATCACCAGCCAAGTGATTGGAGCATGTTGCGAAAGCACGTGCAACAGTTAGCACAACAACAGAAAAATTCTCTCCTACTCTCTCACAAACTCTCACCTTTTCTCTCTCCCAATCTAGGGTTTTTCTCAAATTCGGATGGGAGAGATGAATGAGGGTTTCAACCCCTTTTATAAGCCCAAGCATGCCCGAAATAGGCTCGGAAACAATGTTTACTTAAGTTATATCCAAATCGGGGCTGTTTCGGTCCAAAAAGGCATTTCTAGTGGTCCCCTGGCCGAACGCGATCGGAATTAAGTTCATGCTCGTCGGATGTCGCTTTCATCCCATTTTCAGACCATCAGTGTTCGTAGATCGCGCGTGGCGGTCCAGTTTCAGTTCAGCGGTCACCGCACGTAGATCAGGTCTGCAAGTCTCATGATATGAAATAGAAATTTTTCCTGATCCGAGGGTGTAATTTGGCTGAATTCTGACGGTCAGAACGCTTAATACTGACGCGTCAAGTCGTGTGCCAGATTTGAATTTCAAATTCCAAATCTAACCTTATTCTCACTCTCTTCACTCCAGGCTCAATGAAATAGCCTGTGAATGTCGGTTGGACTTGATTTTTGAAATGATTGTCAAGTCCAGCTAGGCGGCTTTAACGGTCTAAGATAGTAGGTATCAGACTTTCGACGCGCGGTCTATATCCAATACAAAATTTCAAAGAGGTCCAGAGAACAAACCTGCTTAGAGTTTGATCTGAGGTTTTAGAGTATTATAGAGTCATTGGTTCTACTCGATTTGGGTCTTGTAGAACGTATTTAAAGTGATCAGGGACTATTTCCCAGCTACTCTAGCGTTGCGCTAGCTAACTTACACGTATTTTCTAAAGGAATTAATCCTAAGTGATTTCTTTGGCTATGGAATTGGGTTCTGAGCAATTTTCCAGGTGTTTTAGTCGACCCATTGCCTAAGGACGTTTAATCCCAGGTTGGCCAAAATCCGGGGTGTTACATAAAGGGATATTCCTAGGTTATGCTCTGAATAGTCAAGCATATCGTGTTCTTAACAAGAGAACTGGTATCATTTAGGAGTCTATAAATGTTGTTATTGATGATCACTTAAAAACACCAACATTTAGTTCAGAAGATGATGAAGTCAATATAATTGAAAAACCTGACTCTTCATCTTGTCAAATCAACACCAAACTACGATCAGTAAAGATCATCCTAATGATCAAATTCTAGGCAACCCTCTCACTGGTGTCTGTACTCAAAAACAACTAGAAAACATATGCAATTATGTATGTTTTACTTCCCAAATTGAACCATCCAACATAAAAGAGGCACTCACTGATGAAAATTAGATAGTTGTCAAGCAAGATGAACTGAATCAATTTGTTAGAAATGATGTGTGGTATTTGGTTCAAGACCATCTAATAAACATATAATTGGAACCAAGTGGATTTTCAAAAATAAATCTGATGAGTTAGGGAATGTAATCAGAAATAAGGCTAGACTGGTTGTACAAGCGTACACTCAAATAGAAGGAGTTGATTATGATGAAACCTTTGCCCCAGTAGCTCATCTTGAATCCATCAGATTATTCATATCCATTGCGTGCTTTAAAAATTTTAAAATTTACCAAATGGATGTTAAGAGTGCGTTCTTAAATGGTGATCTACATGAAGAGGTTTATGTTGAACAACTTAAGGGCTTTGAGGACCCTAAACACTCTAATCATATGTATCGCCTTAAAAAAGCACTTTATATTTAAAACATGCTCCCAAGGCATGGTATGAGAAATTAACTAAGTTCTTACTAAGTCATAATTTTGTTATGGGGAGTGTTGATAAAACTCTTTTTGTTAAAAAATATAATGAACACATACCTATAGTACAGATATACGTTGATGATATTATTTATGGTTCTACTTGCTCTAACCTGTCTATTGAGTTTGCAGAGTTGATGAAATCCAAGTTTGAAATGAGTATGGTGGGAGAATTGAACTACTTTCTAAGTTTACAAGTTAAACAATTAAAAGAAGGTATCTTCATTTCTTAAACCAAGTATACCTTAAACTTGGTTAAGAAATTTAGATTTGAAAACGGTAAAAAATTTGATACTCCAATGAGTACAATTCTTAAGCTTTCAAAGGATGCAACAGGTAAAAGTGTAGATCCTCGACTATATTGTATTATGATTGGTAGCATTCAGTGTAGGTATTTGTGTTAGATATCAATCAGATCCTAAGGAATCTCACCTTATTGCTGTCAAGCAAATTATTAAATATGTCGCAAGTACGGCTAATTTAGGCCTCTAGTATCTATATGATACAAATTTTCAATTAGCTGGTTATACGGATGCTAACTGGGCTAGGAACATAGATGATAGAAAATCTACTAGTAGTGGACATTTTTATGTTGAAAATTGTTTGGTTTCTTGGCACAGTAAGAAACAAAGTTCCGTATCATTATCCATAGCTGAGGCTGAATATATTGCAACTAGAAATGCTTGTATGGACGAAAATGATGCTTAATGATTACGGTATTACGCAAGAAACAATGATATTATATTGCGACAATTCTAGCGCAATTAATATATCTAAAAATCCCATCCAGCATTCCCGTACAAAGCATATTGACATTCGATATCACTATATTGGGGAATTGGTAGAAGCTAAAAGTATTTCATTAGAATACATTCAAACGAAAAATCAACTTGGCAACATATTTACTAAACCACTTGATAGGAATAGGTTTTCAAAATTGAAATTGAATATTGATATGTGTAATTCTCATTGAGTTTATCATATTTACATGTTTTATTTTTTATATTTTTATGCAAATAATTATCAAATAAAAATTTGAATTTTTAGTGCTTGCACGATCAGTCGAGTACATACTTGACCAATCATAGCTCGACGGATCCAGCATGTACTCGACCGGATGAGTTGTGCGGTTGGAAGCCTTTATGAGTGAGAAAATCACATTTTCTTTCATTTTCTCTTCTTCCTCATCCAGCTCCTTTTCGACCCATCGAACCCATCTTCGATTGGTGCTTGGTAAGTGCTCCATTTTTTATTTCCTTTCATATTTGGATTCCTTAATACATACATTTGAGCTTTTCTTATGATTTCTAGGGATTTCTAGCTAAAAATATGTTGGATTTGAAATTCATATTTCCATTGTTATATTTCTTTCTATCAATCTTGCAATGGAAGGATAATTTAAGAAGAAAACTACTAGAGCTTCCTTTTCTTGATCCACACCTCTTAGGGTGCGAACCCTATGTCCTCCCAAAGAAGACCCCGAGTATCTGCGAGATCTTCGTCATCGCGAGGTTATCGTTGAGCGGTTGGTCAATTCAAATCATCTTTCACAATTTCAACTCCTTCCCATCCTTACCGCTATAGGATGGGAAAATATCATAAATTGGGGCAGACCGACATACCGCTTCATTGCACAAGGGATGTTCGCTTGCATTAGCGATGTATCTCTTGATGACTTGACTTTCTCAATTAACTTTAGAGAAGGTACATTTCAAGTCGATCATTATTTAATTTCGGGTTTACTTGATGTTAATGTCAATGATAATGGTATTCCAATACCGACCTTAAATGATAGAATGCATAAGTCGGAACGTCGAACACTAACACTTAGATTATGTAACATGGACTCGGAATGGAGTGTGGGAAATGCGCTTCGGGCCAATCAGATGTTACCCAAATACAAGGTACTTCATCGCATTTTCATTGTGAATGTTTATCCCCGCTTTGGCAACAAAGTTGATTTGACTTCTTTCATGGTTCGTATTTTGTATTCCGTAGTGTCGGGTATTCCCATCTGTCTTCCATCCTTAATATGTTATATAATCATTCAATTCCATCTTCATCCGGGACATCGATATATTCCTTATGCTTACCTGATGACCACCTTAACTTTACATTATGATGTGGTCATGCCACCTGGTGAAGCACCAATTGCTCTTCTTCCTTTCAACAATGTTAATATAAACAAGACAAACTTGAAGTTCAATCCTGGCCAAAGACAAGAGGAAGCGGAGGAATTTGGAGAAGAAGATGTGCTACCAACCGACACCATGATGGAGGATATATTTGATGAATTAGAATAAGATGATATTGAGGCTGACCCAGCTTATCAGCAACCTGAGTATGATGAGTGCCTTCACTCTTTGGAGGAGAAGGTGGATGCACTGAAAATATCTCAGGATAATCTGCATGAGAGTCATAAATCATCTATGAAATACATGCGCAAATACTTTCATCGCATTACTAGAGGACTCCATCAGATTGATCCATCATTCCACCTCCTTCTTCATCTGAATCAGATTAACTTTTTTTATCTTGTTATTTGGTTATGTGTAACGTTAACTTTGAACTTTCACTCTTTGACTAGTTGTTATTTGGAGATGTATGACTTGCTGATGTTGACACTTTGCTTGATTATGTTTTTAACTTTTACTTTAACTCTTTCTACTATTCTCTGCTATTATCATAATCAATGCTATGATTTATTTCTATTTTCATATCTTCCTTTGTCAAGTTGTGACAAAAAGGGGGATATTTTGGTGGTTATGTATGTTTGATTGGTGAATGGTGTAGAGTGGAGCATGTATGCATCATGTGCTTTTTTTTTTCTTCTTTTTTTAAGATATGTGTATTGGTTAATATAGGTCTCTACAAGTCAACAAGCTCAAATTGAGGGGGAGTAGATTGAGTGGGAGTTTTCGAAAGTGTATTATGTTATGAAGTGGAGTTTTGAAGTTTGTGAACTTGTGCATTTTGTATATGTTGATCTTTTAAGTTGGTTTTGTCACAATTTGACAAAGGGGGAGATTGTAAGTGCTATGTTATATATCTAGCACCCTGTATTGTCAAATTTCGTAGTGACAAACCACTTTGGAATGATGAACTTGTTCATAGATGGAAAGTTCACCTTCATATGAAGATGAGCTACAAGTCATGAAGATTGCTCTATCTACATCAACTTCAAGTGCTTCATCAACTTCAAGTACAACATCAACATCAAATGCTACTTCAACTTCAAGTGCAAGTTCTACTTCAAGTCAAAGTGCATGTTCAACTACAAGTACTAGTTCAAGTACTAGACCAAGTACAAGTGCTACTTCAAATACAAGATCAAGTCGAAGTGCATTACAAGGTCAAGATCAAGATCAAGTTTCGAGTATACAAGACCAAGTTTCAAATATACAAGATCAAGCTTCAAGTACTTCAAGTATACTATCTACCGAAGCTACAAGTTCAATGTTCAATATTCCAGGTATAAATGACCCTAGAAAGACCTCAGGTTTAGGTCATTCATATTTCACATTTAATACGGGTTATTGTACTTATTTTAAGCTTTGCCTCGGCTAGTCCTAATCATTATTCGACTAGTTCAGCTCTGTCTTGACCAGTCTAGGGTTTTTCTCGACCAGTCCAAGATTTATTGTAATTTTTAAAAATTTTTCTGGTAGGGTCACGACCAGTCAAGCCCCCTACTCGACTTGTCATGGGACTTAGCTCGACGAGTTGAGCAGGGCTCGACTCGAAGTCCAACAACCATTTTGGGCCCTACTCGACCAGTCAAGTGCCACACTCTACCAGTCGAGCAGGCCACTCGACTAGCCGAGGGTTGATTTTACCCAATCGTGCCAAAATTTTTGAAATTTGGTTGCTCCCAGGACCAGTCGTCAAGGTTGACCTTAGACCAGTCGAAGGAACCATTTTTCAGCTTATAAATATGGGTCTTTTCTCAGCTTTTTTCATTCATTCAAAGCAAAATTAAGCCACCACTTTGAAAGAAAGATCCCCGTGATTGTGAAGCTACTGTCCGGTAAATTAAGATTCTTTGTTATAACTTTTTTATTTCTAATTTCTTGATCTCTCTTAACATAAATCTAATTTTATAAGCGTGTTCTTCACTACCTCTTTTGAGATCTAAGAAATTGAATCAAAGTAGCCTAAGGTTGGATTAATTTAAAATTCATTTAGACCTAGAACCCTTCTAAATGTGTGATTGAACATTGGGCATCTTCATCTTCAAAGAAGTGGTTCTATCGGGCTACATCGAAGAAGAATCTTCAGATAAGTATTTTCATTTACAATTTTTAGTTTATGAGATTGCCAAAAAATCTTTATTGTGATTTTGGCTAAGAAAGCCAGAAAATCTCAGCGTAGGGTTTTTAATTGTAGTAGCCCATTGAAAACACATGGGTTATGATTATTAGGAGTGGAGTAGCTATTGTTGTTTGAGAACAGTTGGTGTACACACCGAACCAGTATAATTCTTGGAGTTTGGTGGATGATGATGATGATGATGATGATGATGATGATGATGATGATGATGTATGTGATGAATGTGTGATGAATGCTTGTATTTATTTCATGTACATGTAGTGAATGTTGTAATAGCCAGTTTCTTTCTATTTGCTTCTTATTTTAGTTTGAGTTTTTGATCCTGGCTGAGTTCAAGACATCAAGTTGTCCTACCGTTAACTTTGGTTTTCGGTGTAAGGTTGTCCCTTGAACAACGTTTGAATCAACCTCTCAATACTATTGCATTTGAGTTTGTTATTTGATTCAACTATTTGTATTTGTATTCTGTAATTTATTTTTATTTGGCATAATCTTATTCAAACCCCCCCCCCCCCCCCCCCCCCCCCAAGGACTAACACCTCACCCTTTTCCAAATTCACTACAAATTAGGACTAAGACCTCACCCTTTTCAAGAATCACTACAAATTAGATGGTACTCTTTCCCATTCATGGTAGAAATGCTGAATTTCGGGGATAAAATTATATTTAAGGGAGGTAGATTATAATACCCTGTACTTTTTAGTACTCGGGTGTTACCATGTAGACTTGACTTAGTATAGATACAAACCTAGCTTATTTAAACATTCACCTTCAATCTAGTCCGAACTTGACCATTGTGAGTAATCTTTATCCATAGATCAAACCATCTATCCGTTGATTTTCAAGATGGACATTCATATCATTAGATCCATCGTTCATTGGGCCCATAATACTTGATCTAGCTATAGATCAGCTGTTAACAACAATTGAACCATCATAGTTTGAAAAAAAAATCATCAAAATTCCTTTAGATAGAATCAGGAACACCTGAAAACCCTGATGCTCGAGTTCAGGAAAAATCTGACCATTGAAGTTGAAAATCAATCATTGGATTCAAGAACAGTCATTAGAATGAGACTTCACATCATCCAATCAGGGTTCTAATATCAAAACCAGCTATAAGACTTCATCTAGATACTTTAAAAGGCCCTTAGGACCACTAATAATCAACTGAGATAAATCTTGACCGTTAGATTTTAAGAATCATCAATAAATGAAAAAAAAAAAAAAATTCGTGTGTGACCCATAAAATGTTATATTATGAACATTAGGCCCAGTAGGGGCTGACTTGATTAATGATCGACCCCAATCACCCTTCCAACCATTTGTTTGAAGTATAAACACATTAAAAATTAAAAATACATATACATACATACATACATAATAATAATAATAATAATAATAATAAGAAGAAGATTAAATTAAATTAATATTAAAAACATTTTAATAATAACATTTAAAAACCTGAAAATAAATGGCTCTGATCATCTTTTTGATGTCAAATGTGGGCCCCATAAATTATACAATAAAATTTACATTTATAACAAATAAATAAAGATAATGATAAAATAGAAATTTAAAATAAAGTAAAATAGGAATTTGTGGAGCTGACCCATCTTTTAAGCGGTCTTGATCATCCAAAGGAGCATAGTGGACCCCACATTACCTCACGTGGAGTACCGAACTCAAACTCGGGTCAAACCCCGTGTGACCCGGCAATTCTAAAAATGGAGAGGAATCCTCTCTCTTTCCCGCTCGAAGATAGTACAAATGGATGACATCCACTACGACGACCTGTGGCCCACCATCATGCCCCATCAACATGATCTTAACCATCCATCATGAGCGGCCCTCAGTTCCAACCAAAACCCAAGTTGTTTCACATAAAGGTGTGTACGTGCATGAGCACAAATCCAGACGCATCTGGACTATGCATAGGAGAACTTTCGAAAACAGAAATCATTTTGCTGCCAAGTTGGCATTTTGCGTGCCTCATTTTCCCTCCATTTTAGCCATCCAATTAAGGAATCCTAACCCTCCATTCGATGCTCAAGTTCAAGTTCCCTCGTAGCAAAGCGAAAGAAGAAAAAAAAGTAGTCGGTTTTACTTTACCGGCTGCACTTATGGTTTGTTGCGGGACAGAGCATCCAAACCATTATTTTTCATCCAACAACTCTGAATATATTAGGGAAACGCTATAAAAGAGGTAGGAATCGAAGTTTTTCTCCCCATTCTTGCAACAACCCTAAATATCGCTTGAAAACTTCGTTTGTCGAACCACCGGAGAAACCCCTTTGGAGCTTCAATTTCAAGCCTCCACAAGTTCACTCGGATAGGTCTTGACCACCCAAAAGGGGTGTTTTAAAGAAATGAGCCATAGAAGTTACTACTGTTGTTGAGTATCTGCAGGAATTCTTTACTCTTGATCTTCCTGATAATGGTCCATCCTTTATGCCCTTCTCTGAGAAAGAAACTTACAGACCAGAATGGCTTTCCGGGAAATTTGATCATTGATGAGAGTCGAATATTGCATATCAGACCCTGATTATTGCCTGATTTTAAGTACATGATAATGCTTAATGTCATAATTTAATTGTGTTTTTATTGCAAGATATAATCAGGAGTGTGGATTGAAAAAGAGTACTATAAGTGTGGATTTGATGCTCTAGAGTCACCAAAGCAAGGGACGGAGTCCAGAGGACTAAGATCAAAAGATTTACACACCAGGGATCCGAGGAAATCAAGCCGTTCACGTTAAAGAGGCTTCGCGTCATCCATTCAACTCGAAACTTCATACATGGCCTGTGGGCCATAAATTAACCGTACAAATAAAATTTCAGCCATTGGTTCACTATAGAAGTGCCCAATTGATAGATCAGTGCATAAACTGTTGATTCTGGGCCCACCTACAATCTGGATATGGCTCAAATTTGGTCTCTACGCCTTAAATGGGGTGATAAAATGAATGAACAGAGCGGATTTCAGATACACATATCCTTGGGACCCACATATACAGTGAATGTGCAAGGTGTACAAGTGCACCGTATGTGCACCAAAAATCCAAAAGTCGGTCAGTGTGCACTAACCAACTCTTCTTCTTGAAAATTTAAAAAATCCAAACAGCGTCTTGACGCCGATCGTCAGTTCTTAGTTGTGAGGCACACCCATCACTTATATATAAGATCTGAACCGTCCATTTGTTCCAAAGGTGAGGCTTAACCCTCACCTAGGTGGCAGTTTGGCCCCTTGCACACTTATGCACGTGGATCATTGAAAAAAGAAGGATGGACGAGCCGGTTTAAAATTCTATGGGCCACACTCAACTTAATTCAAAATCGGCCATCTCAAAAGGGTTTTCTGAGAAGAAATTAATGGACGTCTTGGAATTACTTTTTGACATCGTTCATGGGCCCCACCGACTTCCTTCTCTAAAACGAAAATTTCTGTTTTTGTTGGCGTGAAACAGGGATGCCGTTCATTATGTAGTGGGCCTCCATCATGACCCATTTGATAAATCCAAGCCGTCCATCTTGTAAAGGACCTCGAAAGGATCGAACCAATGCTGATCGTTGTCAACCATGCATGCGCACGTGCCGCTCACAACAATCATAAGAAATTCATTCGCAGCCGTTGGAGCAAGATCACTTCAGTGGGCCACATCTAGGGACATTCAAAACTAACTTTTCCCAACCGAAATTTTATCCTGCATCTAATGGATGATGTGGATTTCCTAACTGACCTCAATTATGGACCCCACCAATCAATGAGCGTAAGAGATGTTACGCGAGCCTCTGTTACACACGTCCGAGACCTTTCGGGAAATTCAGGCAGTTGTGGCCCACTGTCTTTGATCAGATGGATAATCCAAACCGTCCATCGTGTACCTCGTCCAAAAACAGCCCAAGGGACGTTGATTTTTCGGAAAGAAGCAAGGGAAGTGGGCCGTGTTCTGCTCGTCTTCTTGGCTGCGTAAGGACAGCTGCGTAGACTGCAACCGACCTTCTCCACCGCCCTTGCACTACCTATAAAAGCGAAAAGAGGAGAAGGAAGAACGAGATCTAAAGATCAAAGGAGTAGCCGTGAAGGCCAGAAAGGAGATCCACGCCAGAGGAGAAAGAGAAGAGAGAGGAAGAAAGAAGGGAGATTTTTATATTTTTTCTTTTTTCAATCTTATTTTTTCTTCTTTCTATTTGAATTCATGAATAGCTAATTTTTTTAAATATGGCTGAGATGAAGCCTCTAATTTGAATGATGCTTATTTTTCTATGTTGATTTCATCTTGAATTTGATTGATTTGTTTCTTTCTCTAGTGTGCTTAACTGAAATCTCCGTGCTTCTCCATTCTATTAGCTTAACCAAAGTTTAGATGTCGATGTGGTTTGGAATCTTATTTTAGATGCTTGTGTCTGACCATGAACAGGTTTTCTATAGAGAAAGAAAGAGGAATCTACATCTCTCCATACCTGACCATGGATGGAAAGATGTGATCCGTATGCTTTAAGGGATTATACATTCTGTGTGCCCGACCAAGGACATAAAGTGTGCTTTATTTATTTATATCAATCTGAATTAGGGTGAATCAATAGGTAAAATAAGGATTAGGATAATTAGGGGTGGATTCAAAAGTCCTAGTATTCTCCTTGATTGGATTTTTCTCATTGTTCTCAGTTATTTTTCATAGATATTTGTTATTTTATTTAATTGTTAGAAAAACTATTCGTTGGATTAGTTAAGAGGAATCATAAATTTTGAATTGTGACAACCAGTTCTCGTGAGAATGATCTCGTAATACGTACCGTATCTACATCTGATTTGTATACTTGCGAGTTTAAAAATCATTTAAATCAGATTAGTTTAAATAAAACATCAAGTTTTTGGCGTCGTTGCCAGGGAATGTTTCGGTTTAAATTGGATTTAGGATTCTTTCTTATCATAATTCATAGCTTTAGGAATTTTCTCGCATTATTTTAGGAAACTTAATTTGTTTTTGTTTTTCTTTTTATTTTTATTTTTACAGGCTGGAATTGAAGAAGGAAGCTGCTAAATAAGATTGTCTTCAAAAGGAGGAGCTCCCAAATCTTCAGACATCCATCATCCCATTTTCTGGGTTCTTTTCTTCCAATTCTTGTTTACATAGCTTTCTCTTATTTTTAGGAATACATAATTTTTAGTTCTAATTTTATTTCTCTTAGGTTGCATCTTAGTTTAATTTTCTTTCCTACATTGTAGTCCATAGTTTATGCTAGGACGTAGATCTTTGAACATAGAACTAACACCTTTTAATCTTGAAATAGAAAGAACCTTTCTTAGAAGATTTAAAAACATCCTATTTGAAATGGCAGACGATAATGAAATTAAAGTGCTTAGAGATTATTCAGCTCCTGTCCAATTTAATGCACCTTCATACATAGTGTTGCCAGCAACCACGACAGCACACTTTGAACTTAAGCCTTGGGTAATACAATTCTTTTCCTCTTTCTATGGTCTAGACAAGGAGGATCCATATCATCACGTGAAATAATTCCTAGACATTTGATCTACCTTTAGGTTTCAAAACTTTTCAGATGATTCGATCCGTTTGCACCTTTTTCTTTTTTCTTTGAAGGATAAGGAGAAAGCATGGTTGAATTCTCTGGGAGTTAGGACTATTACTACATGGGACCAACTGTCTAAGAAGTTCTTAAACAAGTTCTTCCCGGTTCACAAAACTAATGCTCTCCGTAGGGAAATTATTAATTCCACATAAAAAAAGGGAGAGAACTTTCATGAATGTTGGGAAAGATGGAAGGACTTGCTTTTTAAATGTTCGCACCATGGTTTTGAGAAGTGGCAATAGGTTCAATACTTCTATGATGGTTTGACACCCCAAAATCGTCGTATGGTTAATGCCACCAGTGAAGGGTCATTCATGACCAAAAGTGATTTCGAAGCAGGGAATTTCTTTGAAACCTTGTGTGAAAATTTCCAGCAATGGGACTAGTCAAATAGAGGTGAAAGAAGTCCCTAACCACAGAAGAAAGATGGTATATATGAGATAGGAGTCATGCCAGATCTTTATGCCAAAATTGATATTTTGAAACAAAAATTTGATGCTTTGATGTTAAATAATGGACCTCCAAAAATAACTCAAATCGAGTCATTTGCCATATGTTCCAGTCCCGCCCATCCTACGCAGTCGTGTCCATTTGGTGCAGCATTTTTAAAATTTCTATCTGAACAAATACATGCTATGAACACTTTTCAGAGATCTAGGAATGATCCTTACTTAGACACTTACAATCCAGGGTGGGCTAAGCATCCAAATTTTTCTTGGGAAAAAGGACCACAACCAGGAGGACCATCTGAAAATCCTCCTATGCAACCTTACCTCCAAGTTGAAAGTCAACAGTTTTCGCAGTATTAACAAGTACTTACACAATATAGGAAACCATCTCTTGAGGATACACTCAATATTTTTATGCAAAGTTCACTTCAATTTCAAAAAGACACCCAATAAACTTTACTAGCTAACCAGCAAAGCTTACATGCAAATGCGTAATCTATTGCCAAGCTGGAAGTACAGTTAGGTCAACTGCTACCATATTGAGTGAGAGAGAGAAGGGCAAGTTCCCTAGCCAACCTGTGGCAAATCCAAAAGGACAATATGAGATTGGCTCTAATTCAAACCAAGAATAATATCATGAGCAAGCCAAATCAATCATTACCCTTAGGTCCGGCAAACAGATCGATAACAAAGTAAAGATGCCTAGGGAAGAATCAAATTTCAAATCGAAAGACCAAAATGAAGCGGAAAGACAAACTAATGCATCCAAAGTCCAAAAGCACTCTGACTCTCTAGGAACCACTCATGTGCCATCCTATGTGCCCAAAGCACCTTTTCCTCAACGTTTGACACCAGTTAAGAAAGGAAACAACTTTAATGAGATATTGGACATGTTTAAGCAACTACAAATGTAACGCTCTAAAATTCGAAGGTCGAGCATAACACAGCTCTCGAGTTCCAAAACATCACTTATGCAACATTTTTTATGATGGTTGTATGTTGTCTGTATTAGTACATAAAACATGAAATAGATTAAGCCAAATCAGCAAAACATAATTCAGGGACAGTTGTAATACGTAAGCGGAAGACTAAAAGAAATATATAAACCAGTATAAGTCCTCAAGATATGTATGCTCTGCCAGGTCATAATTATAAGTATTATTTCAATATACAAATATCAAAATGTGATAGTCCACTACAAACACAACCCTGAATCCCCGTTAATCAGGACGTGGCTCACATGAAGCCGCCTAAATACTGCATGTAGGAGAACACCTCCTCATCATCCTCATACTCCTGCTCTGCCTCGTGGGTCGCATCATCATCTGCAATAGAGTCTGGTTGGTGTTTAACACCATCCCAAAACGTGGGAGTAAGTGATCAACTCAGTGGAGCTATACAACAAAGGTTAACATGTTATCAATTCAATTAAGTAGTAATGATAAAGCAGTACAATCAAACATGTCCTAGATACTCTTGTTAATGCAAGAATGATATGATGTAATGATGCATGCCCTCGCCTGCACTCCCTCTTGCAACAACATCTAATGATCACGGCATGAATCACTACAACTGTGCTCTACACCAAAGCCAACGGCATATGTAGTGCGATGTTATGAGCATGATCACCAAGTTCTTATTAGTTCTTTTCATACAGCAGGATTGGGAAGCTAAGGTACCTTCCTCGTATCAATTTCCAAATAATGATCCATTCTAGGGTCCTCAGTCCTAGTAAATCTCATATGATGTTATAGTTATAGGTCGCTACAAAGGGCTCGTCACCAATCAATGCAGGCCTAGTTATACCTTAGCTACTACAAAAGGCTCGTCACCAATCATGCAGGGTATGCTCGAGGTCACTACAAAGGGCTCGTCACCAATCAATGTAGGCCGACAGCACGAATACAGTATCTCATACCATCGTATTCGGCTCACAAGTCTGAATTGCTCACTGATCACTACGGGGAGGCTCGTCACCCCAGCGTAAGCCGACAGCTCGACCACGGTGTCCCACACCATCTCCGACTCATGAGTCTTAGGGGATCATAGTACCAAGGTTAACGGGATCTCACTAGTAAGTTTGGTATCTTAGATTTAAGCAGTAGCATCCAAACATGGTGAATATACTAGGGCGATCGCATGTTGAGTTGATCGATATGAAATGCATAAGCACTTCGTGTGGCCTAACCACTGTCAAACATCCCAAGTATGGCTCGAATTCTTCGAACACATCCTGCGTGACAAAAATAACCTCAGCCGCCAGTTTGAGGACTATTACCGATTACCTGGACTATGATACAGTCCCAACTACATACAATCATAAGAGTGAATATTTAACTCAAATTCTACTATCATATGAACATGTTAAGGAATATAACTTAAACATGGATACACAGTACATGGAGAAAATCATACACATAGTTAAGATGAATAAGTAGGCTAAACAGTTCATGGAGGAAATCATACACACAAGCAAGGTAGTTGGGATTTATATCTCAACTCCCTTATAAATCACACTTTACTAACTACTAACTTATTCAAACATTTTTATAAACACTTAGACTATACTTTTCAACATACATCATGTATGTCATCCGTATTACGTATTAGGGTAAATCCTTTTGCTAAGGAGTTGTCGCATAGATAACAATCATGTTCCTATGATAATTAATCATGGCAAGCACAATATCAGATTCCAAATGCATAAAAACATTTCAACAAAAATATGAAATAGTCTATACACAACATAGTTCATATATATACGTAAAATGAAACAGATATTGCATTTGGCATGTGAAACAGCATCCATGTCAATAATAAACCATTAACCGACATTGAAAGCCTTGAAAACCATAACCTATACATATATAGGCCGCACCTTAAACTGATAAATGCATAACGGATTTGATTTAGATGATAAGTCTTCGTCAACAGCGGATTTACAACCTAGAACATGAACTAGGTTAGTTACATCATTAATTAGACTATTGGAATCCCTAGAACAGGTTAGGGTTAGGATTTTTTACCTATGTATGGTATTAGAATCACCGGAATAATGATCTGGTAGCGTTGGATAAGCACGTAGTGAAGCTGGGAAGAATCCCAAGATAAATCACCAACTTCTCTCTCACTTTCTCTCTCTTTTTCCTCCCTCTTCGTAGCTAGGGTTTAAAATTCGTATGGAATATGTGAGAGGGTTTAAGGCCCTTATATAGGCCTAGAACTAATGAAAATAGCCCCAGGGCCAAGGTATACTTAGGTTATAACCAAATCGGGCTTGTTCCCATCTAACGGAGCATTTTTGGAGGTCCCTTTATTGAATGTGGTCGGACTTAAGCTCACAAATATTGAATCTTGATCAAGTTAAATTTCCAGTCCGATCAGGTTTCCAGATCGACCGTGGCAGACCAGTTTCAGTTTAACGGTCACCGATACTCGATCAGGGCCACAAGTATATTGACATGTGTGGGACATTTTCCCTGATCTGAGGGTAAATTTGGGACAAATTCTAATGTTCAGAACGCTTATAATTGGCCTACAAGCGATACGTCTCAGATTACTTAAATTTAAATTTAATTTCTAAATATATTCACTTTTCTCACACTCTTCGCTCCGAACTCAAGCAAATCGTCTCAGGACATCATCTGGACTTGATTTCCGAGGTGATTGTCAAGTCCAACTAGGCGATCATAATTGTCTAAGTTCATCGCTATCGGACTTTCGATGTGCGGTCCAGGTCCGATACGAAGTTTCATTGTGCTCCCGAGAGCAACTGGGTTTAGAGTTTGATCCTAGATTTCAGGGTTTTATAGCGTTAATGATTCTACAAGTTTTAGATCTTACAAAACGTATTTAAAGTGATTAGTGCTAATTTAACAAGTAATCTAATTTAGCACTAGTTAATCCTCGTTTAAATTTCTAAAGGATTTAGTCCTAAGTGATTTCAGTTTGAGGTGGAACTCAGATTTTCGTACGAATTTTTTCAGGACGTTACAATCTACCCCCCTTAAAGAAAAATTTTATCCTCAAAATTTGTACCTTCTCGTACTCCTCGAGGATCTAAGGGTAGTTCTTTTTTACTTCAGCTTCAGTCTCCCAAGTAGCCTCTTCTTCACTGTGATGCGTCGATAGTACCTTCACAAGTGAGATGACCTTACTACGTGTAAGACCCGTATCTTAGTCCGTACCATTCCGTAGACTTCTGCGGTCTTACCGGTCGAATTTCGGCAATCTTCGACCCTTAACCGATAATCACGCGCGACCCTGATTCATATGCCGTCAACCTGTGTCGACTTAACCCAAGACCATTACCATAGCGATCGTGCCGTCGTTGTGATTCCGATGCCGCGACTTACGCGCCGAGGTGATACCCTGGTCAAGAGATGTGGGCCAACGTTCGGTGAGAGAAAAATGCCGCGCGTTGCGAAACCCAAGAGAATCTCTACGACGTGTCCCATCAATCCCATCAATCAATCAATCCATCAATCCATCACATGTCAAGTACACATCACTTTCACCCTTTCCCAAGCAAGCCACAAAAGTCCTCCATGCCCATACTTTTCTTACACAAATGCCTCAAAAGTCAAGAATCTCTTACACCTCCCATGCCTTTCTTACACAAAAGGCCACCAAAGTTAACAAAGGTGTCTTACACACCCATCACCACATCCATCCATCACTCACTCTCTCTCCCTTTACAACTCCTTCTCACTTTCTCATTCTCAAAAAAAAATAAAAATTCAAGCAAGAAAGATCCCACATATGAGCCTCTCCCTCTCTTCCAAAAACTCCAAGGTGGCCCACTTTCCTACCCCATCATCTCCCATCCTAGCCATCCATTCCTCATCTCATCCATTGAAGTTGAAGCTAAGGTACTAAGGAGCCCATAGGAGCAAGAAGATCGAACGGTGGGTGCATGATAATAGTAATTTTCCTTATTTTTGAGATGGGCCAAGTGAGGCCAACCGACCAATGGTTTGGATCTCACTTGGGACCCTAAGTTGTGGCCGATGGACCACTTTGATCATCATGATCATCCATGGTGGGGCCATTCTCCATGGACCCCATCATGATGTTTATTTCATTGCATTTAAAGGTCATCTAGACCGTCCATATTGGTGGAGAAAGGATCTCCACCGTTGAATTCAATTTTGCTAGTTCCATGTGTAAAAAGGGACCCATTTTATTATATGATCTCTTCCAAAAGAGGGCTCATAGTGGCGGAGCCCTCCATCACAAGCATGTCCCACTTTCCATCTCTCTCTCCCTTCTTATTTCATTTTATTTATTTATTTTATTACATTATAAAGGCTTGTTTGGCCTATTTGAATGGACCCCACCTTGAAGTATTTATTTTGTCCAAGCGTTCTTCAAGTGGGGCCCACCTTATATGTTGTACCCACATCATCCATCTGTGGTGGCCCACTTCAACAGGGCCCACCAAAATGTTTTTCTTTAGACCGAACCGTCCAGCGTCTGGGACGCTGGACGTCCCTGTACAAAGAAAGAAAAAAAAAGTGTTTTGGGGTGAGCCACCTGCATAGGCCCCACCTTGATGTATATATTCAATCCACGCCATCCACCACATTCCCTGTGACATTTTAACCGTTGAGCCAAAGAATGAGGCTGACATGATTATCCAGTGGGCCATAATATCAGAAACTTGGGTGGTTACCATTAAAAGCATTGCCTGATGTTCCCAATCATCCAAAAATTTCAAACTTTGAACTCATTTGATGTGTTACAAGCTGAAGAATCCTATGGCTGGGATGGATTGCTCAAATATGGACCCCACCTGTGGAAAACCACAGAAAAACCAAAATATAGGGGAGAGAGAGAGTGATGCAGCAATTGCTGCTGCTGTCAGACCAGCGCAGGCGCTGCCTGCGCTGTTGCCAGGCGGCGGGAGGACAACAGAGACCCACGGCCTCCAGCCGTGGGCCCCACCTTGATTTTTATATGCCATCTAAACCATTTATGAGGTGGGCCCCCTCCTCAGGTGGGCCCCCTCCAAGTCTCAGCAAAATTCAAAATTCAGGTGGCCCACACCACATGTAACAGTGGGATCAAAGCTCTACCATTGATACTCATTGTTGGGCCCACCTAAATTTCAAATAAATCTGAAATTTGTGTTTTCCCTTCATCCAGGTCTGAGTGACCTTATGAACGGGCTGGATGACATGTAAACATTACAGTGGGGCCCACGTGGAGCCCACATTGATGTATGTGCGGACGGTGGAGCCCACCTAGATGCATGAGTGCTTGCGTGCATGTGTTGTGTGTGTGTGCAGCGTGTGTGTATATATATATATATATATATATATATATATATATATATATATATAATATAATATAATATTGTATATACTATATATATTATATGTAAATTATGTATCATATTATTTATAATGTACTTGATGGTGGGCCTTCATGTGGGCCCCCACCATGATGTATGGGTTGCATCCAATCCATCCATCCATTTGGAAAGCCATTTTTATGGCATGGGAATAAAGAATGAGTCAGATCCATAGCCTAAGTGGACCCCACCTTGGCATGTTATGAGGCCTATCTTAAATGTATCTGTGGTAGTCCATTGGGGCCCACTTTGATGTGGATGTAAGGCCCATGTCATGGGGCCATTCGATGTATTTACGGCCCATGGTTGAGACCCACTTTGATGTGGATGTAAGGCCCATGGGTCGAGGCCCATTTAATGTATTCTAAGGTCCTTGAGATTGGACCCATTTGATTTATATAAAGCCTATGGGTTAGGCCCATTTGATTTGTATAAGGCCTATGGGTTTAGCCCAATTGATGCATTCAAGGCCCAACGGGTTATGACCCATCACAATGCACTTAAGGCCCATTGGTGCGGCCCATTGATGTGGCCCGCTTGACGAATAGAAGGCCCATATGATATGACCCATTTGATGTATTTAAGGCCTAATAGGATATACCTGAGGCCCATTGTAATGTGTGATCCCAACCTAGTTCATGATATTCAC
The DNA here is from genome assembly GCA_037074715.1 of Magnolia kwangsiensis. Taxonomy (NCBI): domain Eukaryota; kingdom Viridiplantae; phylum Streptophyta; class Magnoliopsida; order Magnoliales; family Magnoliaceae; genus Magnolia; species Magnolia kwangsiensis. Next base: position 87,358,618 of record CM073571.1, on the reverse strand, counting down.
TATGGGTAACGCCTTGGGAGTAATGTTGATTTGACGTCCACATTACAAGTTTAATGTTAGTTAAATGTCTGCATTACAACTCTCCCTAGGGCCCATTAATAGACCCGTACTTGTTGTGTATAGGCCGTCAAGGCCCATCTACTTTGAAAAGATAGTGCATTATTTTATAACATATTTATTATAGCCCCATGACTCATGATCATACGCATCATATGTATGCTTGATATGAAAGGTAACTGATCATGGCATATGCCTTCGGGCAGGTTGTTTATGGGCTCCCGATTAGGCGATGTTGCCCTACATGAGCGCACATTACGTGCAATGATGTGCTGCATGATTGGATAGTGTGATTCAAGCCTCTCGCATTTTGTGATATGGTTATTGTACGCCCTAGAGACATCGGGGCCGTTGCCTCCACAGACCAATCGTGGTTGGCAGGATTGGATACCAAAAATCTTATTCTACAGGGGGTGATATAGATATCCCTGGGTAAAAGTCCTTAAACCCTTATGTACCAAGAGGTTGGTCCAACATCTAGACCGAGTGGGTAGATGAGCGTTGAGTGCCGATTACCAGACGGTTGCGCTCTGCACTGTGTCGCGGTCAGTTAGAAGGGGGTGCGGCCTTACCCGCCCGAGAGAAGGGGGCAATGCTAGGCTGAGTTTGACCAGCTCGAGAAATGGGTCCGCTATCGACGAGTTAAGCCCGATATTGACAGACGGATAGTGAGGTCTCTTCCACTTACCTTATTGCGCCCGATGAGGCGGCGATCTGGTTTAGAGTGTACTAGACCCTGGTGATATCCCAGAAATGAGCTGTATTAATATGTGGACTTAGATGAGGATTGTATGCTTGACTTGCATCTTGCATCGCATAGCCTTGGTACGGCTCATGATATTTATGGATCCATCTACATATTCCGTATTACTCTGATATTGCATGTTCATACTACTACCTTGTGCACACACTTTCACCACCCTCTAAGCTTTCTATAAGCTTGTGCACGACCGTTGCGTACAGGTGACGTTGGGGCGCAGCAACGCTGAGGCAAGAGCACTTGCAGATCATTTTAGAATTTTTGTTCCTTACCATTATATTTCCCTTTATGCTCATTATACTTGTAAAGTTTTTGATCATAGTGAAAATGTAATTAAATTCTTGGTTGTTGTTTGTGGGTTATGCCTTTGGTTATGCTTATTATGAATCAAACTGACGTTAAAAACCCTCCTCGTAGCATCCCAGGATCGGAACCTGACGAATGGGAGCTGGGAGCTAAGAATGGGGCTCTACGGAGGCTATCGGCGCTGAATTCGGTGATCAAAAATTTTGTGAGCCCGGTTTCTGAGTTTGGGGCATGACAGAAGTTGGTATCAGAGCATAACTTGGGAATAATCGAGAAAAATATTACATATCTACTGTGAGTGTTGAATGACTAAGTCCCGAAGTTTGGATAGCTTCGTGATCTTCCATTACAGACCTTTAACGTGCGTGCCTTCGAGAATTTTGAAGTTGATGGGCGCCTTCGCTCTTTCCTGTAGGACATGGCGCGTGGGAGAGTGACCCGATCGACTCCCGCACCACCACCTAAGGATCCCGCACCACCACCTGCGACTCCTGCACTACCACCTACGATGCCCGTTCCACCACCAGAGATTTCTACTGCCCATCCTGAGTATGCTGCTCCTCCGCCAGAGACCGGTGCGGATTTGACCGTATCCATGAGTGCCTCACAGTTGCAGCAGATGTTATAAGCTGTGACGGCTGCACTTCAGGGACAGGGCAGGCAGGCAGTTGTTTCACCGACACAGGCAGAGCAGGATCGTGCGAGTGCCCTCCTTCGTGAGTTTCGACGGCTCGATTCGCCGCGTTTTCAGGGTCAGCCGGACCCGACAGTAGCTGAGAGGTGGCGTGCTGATGTGGAGAAGATATTCGAGACGATGGGATGCACGACTGAGTGACGAGTTCGATTAGTTGTATTTCTTCTCTATGGTGAGGCTGAGCCTAGTGGGCATCAGTTTCCCGAGCAGCAAGCGCTGATTTTGTATGAACATGAGAGGATTTTGTGGATCGGTTTGACCGACAGTACTTCCCTGATCACATTCGACGACAGCGAGCATTGGAGTTTGAGGCCCTAGTGCAGGGCGATATGACAGTGGCCCATTACGCGGCTCGTTTTGTAGCACTGTTCAGATTTATGCCATATTTAGTCAATGATGAGGAGCGGAGAGCCCGCCGATTCGAGGATGGCTTTCGTTACGGTCTTCGCGGCCGTGTTATTGGGCATGAGCTCCTGACTTTTGAGGAGGTGGTAAGGAAGGCACAGATTTTTTAGACAGAGTGGGCCAGTTCTCAGTCTGATCGTGGTCAGAGGAGAGACCGGAAGAGGCAGGTTCCTTCCAGTGATTCCCAGCAACGTCGACCACAGCAGTAGAAGTACAAAGGTCGCTCAGCTTTTCAAGCACCAGCAGCACTAGCAGCACCTCCACCACCACCTTCGAGACAGTTCACCGGCACTTGTTTTAGGTGCGGTGCGACGGGACACTGATCATGGGAGTGTCTCAGCCCCCAGCAGCAGCAGAGAGGTCCACAGCAGCAGAGGGCTCCACAGCAGCCTCCACCACAGCCACAGCAGAGGCCCCCACAGCAGCAGTGACAGTAGCCCCCACCTCCGAGGCCACCTTAGCAGCAGCATCAGCACCAGCCTCAGAGGCCGCAGCAACAGAGGCAGCAGTTTCAACCGCCTCAGCGACCCCATCAGCAGCAGCAGTACACGTAGAGGGGACAGGCACCTCCCCAGCCGGCTCATGCTAGGTTCTATGCGGCCCAGCAAGACCCGTAGTCTTCTGGAGGAGTCGTTGAGGGTATACTTTCAGTCTCTGCATGCGTCGCTTGGGTTCTATTTGATTCCGGTGCTTCGCACTCATTTATGTCTGAGGGATTCTGTCGTTCGACTAGGTTACCGACAGAGTCTGCTCAGGAGAGGTTGACCGTATCGACGCCCTTGGGGAAGACTACAGTATTAGGCCGCTTCTGTCCGTCTTGCCCTGTGTTACCAGGAGAGACTTTCTTGCCCGCTGACTTATACGTGTTGTCGATGTCCTTGTTTGATGTCATCTTAGGTATGGATTGGCTCGCCGAGTACTATGCCATATTGGACTGTACCGCGAGGACAGTCACGTTTTGTATACCCGGAGTGCCGTAGTTCCAGTTTATTGCAGAGCCCAGAGGAGAGCGGTTGTCTTGTTTGATGTCCTGTGCCATAAAGGAGCCTATAGCTGTGAGCATCGACCAGTTGCCCGTGGTTTGCGATTTTCCCGATGTGTTTCAGGAGATTCTGGGATTACCGCCTCGTCAACTCACCGAGTTTTAGATTGATCTCGTGCCCGGTACCGCGCCTATTTCAAAGGCCCCGTATCGCATGGCACCGTTGGAGTTACGGGAACTACAGAAGCAGTTGGACGAGTTGCGAGAGTTGGGTTTTATCCGTCCGATTAGTTTACCGTGGGGAGCGCTGGTACTCTTCGTGAAGAAGAAGGATGTCTCGTTGAAACTCTGCATTGACTATCGCGAGCTCAACAAAGTCACGATCAAGAACAGATACCCACTCCCTAGGATTGATGATTTGTTTGATCAGCTGCAGGGTGCACAGTTCTTTTTCAAAGATTGACCTGCATTCCGGTTATCATCAGATTCGGGTCCAAGATGAGGACATTCCGAAGACAGCATTCAGGACGCGTTACGGTCATTTTGAGTTCCAAGTCATGTCCTTCGGGCTAACCAATGCACCCGCGGTCTTCATGCAGCTGATAAACGAGGTCTTCCGCCCTTATCTCAATCAGTTTGTTATAGTCTTCATCGACGACATTCTAATCTATTCAAGGACCCGTGAGGAGCATGAGCAGCATTTAGAGATTACTTTGCAGACCCTCCGCGCACACCAGCTGTATGCGAAGCTGGAGAAGTGCGAGTTCTGGCAGGAGGAGGTGAAGTTCCTCAGTCACGTGGTGACGAGAGAGGGTGTCGTAGTGGACCCCTCGAAGGTCGAGGCAGTGCATCAGTGGGGCCATCCCACGACTATGACAGAGATCCGTAGTTTTCTTGGTTTGGCGGGCTATTACCGGCGTTTCATTGAGGGCTTCTCTCGTATTGCAGCCCCGCTAACCAGGTTGACTCGAAAGGGCGCAGAGTTTATTTGGAGTGACGCCTGCGAGCGAGCATTTATGGAGTTGAAGGACCGTCTGACGTCCGCTCCTGTCCTCACTCTTCCCTCTGGGAGTGATGAATTTATTGTATTCACTGATGCCTCGCATATTGGTTTGGGTGCTATTCTGATGTAGCATCGGAGACCAGTGGCCTTTGCGTCTCGTCAGCTCAAGGTCCATGAGCTGAACTATCCTACGCATGAACTGGAGCTAGCTGCAATTATCTTCGCACTGAAGGTGTGGAGGCACTATCTTTATGGGGTCAGGTTCGAGCTCTTCTCCGATCACAAGAGCTTGAAGTACCTCTTCTCGCAGTCTGAGTTGAATATGAGACAGAGGCGCTGGATGGAGCTTCTGAAGGATTATGATTTCGATCTCCAGTACCATCCAGGTAAGGTGAACGTGCTATTAGATGCCCTTAACCATCAGCCACGAGGCCTAGTGGCGCATATGATGATTCAGGAGTGGCGGATGCTTGAGGATATCGGAGCGTATGATTTTAAGTTCGGCCTGCAGTCTTCCATCGTATAGTTATCGAGCTTGTCGATTCAACCCTCTCTTGTCGCTAGGGTGATCGAGGCTCAGCAGGCTGATGAGTCGTTACAGAGTTATATGACTGAAGCTACATCTGAGAGTCAGGCAGATTGGTGTAGACAGTAGACTTCGCTTCAGAGGCCGATTATGTGTCCCGAATATTTCAGAGTTGCGCAGAGATCTTATGACCGAGGCATATCGATCACGATTTTCTATCCATCCGGGCTCGACGAAGATGTACCGCGACATGAGGCAACAGTATTTTTGGGAGGGGATGAAGCACCAGATTACCAGTTTTGTGGCCGAGTGTGATACTTGCCAGCATGTTAAGGCCGATCATCAGAGACCTCTTGGTCTATTGCAGCCGTTGAGCGTCCCAATGTGGAAGTGGGACCACGTGTCGACTGATTTCATTATGGGTTTGTCGAGGACTCAGCGTGGTCATGACGCCATTTGGGTTGTCTTGGATCATCTGACAAAGTCGGCACATTTCCTTGCGATGCGTGCGACTTAGTCTATGGACCGGTTTAAGAGATTATTCATCGAGGAGATCGTGAGACTGCATGGCGTTCCGGTCTCGATCGTTTCTGACCTAGACTCGAGGTTCACGTCTCAGTTTTGGGGGAACTTCCAGCAAGCGATGGGGACTGATTTGCAGCTCATCACCGCGTACCATCCACAGACCGATGGCCAGACCGAGAGGGTCAACAAGATCCTCGAGGATATGCTTCGGGCTTGCGCGATTGATTTCGGGGGTAGCTGGGATGAGCATCTGCGATTGGCTGAGTTCGCGTACAATAACAGCTATCAGGCGACCATCGGTATGACTCCTTTTAAGGCACTATATGGTAGACCATGAAGATCACCGAGTTACTGGACCGAGGTTGGGGAGCGTCATCTCCTAGGTCCCGAGTTTGTGCAGGAGACGTCAGAGGCTATTGATATCATCAGGCAGAGGATGCGCACAGCTCAGAGCCGACAGAAGAGTTTTGTTAATCGTCGGCGTCGTCCCTTGGAGTTTGATGTGGGGGACCATGTGTATCTCAAGGTCTTGCCCATGAAGGGCGTAGTTCGATTTGGAGCGAAGGGCAAGCTTGCCCAGAGATTCATAGGACCTTTTGAGATCACTGGGCGCGTTGGCACCGTGGCCTATCGGCTTACCTTGTCATCTCAGTTGTCTAGCGTACACAACGTTTTCCACGTCTCCATGTTGAGGAAGTGTGGATCAGACATTGTTCCCATTATTGATTGGCAGCCGCTGGAGGTTCGTGAGGATGCTTCTTACATTGAGCAGTCAGTCCGTATCCTTGATCGGAAGGAGCAGGTCCTCAAAACCAAGGTCATTCCGTTAGTGAAGGTTCAGTGGGGTCACCATTCTGTAGAGGAGGCTTCTTCAGAGTGTGAGGCCGAGATTCGAGAGCGTTATCCTCATCTCTTTGATGGTTGATCATGTGGTGTATCTTGTATATTGTCTCTGATTCTATATGATGATGATATGTCTCTTCTTCTTCATGAGTTATGCCTAATTGCGATGATTGTGTAAATTTTGATGACGTAATTTTTATTAGGAGGGGAGAGCTATAAGACCCGTATCTTACTCCGTACCGTTCCGCAGACTCCTGCGGTCTTACCGGTCGAATTTTGGCAACCTTCGACCCTTAACCGATATTCACGCGTAACCCTGATTCATATGCCGTCAACCTGTATCGACTCAACCCAAGACCATTACCAAAGCAACCGCGCAGTCATTGCGGTTCCGATGCCGCGACTTGCGCGCCGAGGTGATACCCTGGTCAAGAGATGTGGGCCAACGTTCAGTGAGAGAAAAATGTCGCGCGTTGCGAAACCCAAGAGAATCTCTACAACGTGTCACATCAATCCCATCAATCCCATCAATCAATCAATCCATCAATCCATCACATGTCAAGTACACATCACTTTCACCCTTTCCTAAGCAAGCCACAAAAGTCCTCCATGCCCATACTTTTCTTACACAAATGCCTCAAAAGTCAAGAATCTCTTACACCTCCCATGCCTTTCTTACACAAAAGGCCACCAAAGTCAACAAAAGTGTCTTACACACCCATCACCACATCCATCCATCACTCACTCTCTCTCCCTTTACAACTCCTCTCTTTCTCATTCTCAAAAAAAAAAAAAATCCAAGCAAGAAAGATCCCACGTATGAGCCTCTCCCTCTCTTCCAAAAACTCCAAGGTGGCCCACTTTCCTACCCCATCATCTCCCATCCTAGCCATCCATTCCTCATCTCATCCATTGAAGTTGAAGCTAAGGTGTTAAGGAGCCCATAGGAGCAAGAAGATCGGACGGTGGGTGCATGATAATAGTAATTTTTCTTATTTTTGAGATGGCCAAGTGAGGCCAACCGATCAAAGGTTTAGATCTCACTTGGGACCCTAAGTTGTGGCCGATGGACCACTTTGATCATCATGATCATCCATGGTGGGGCCATTCTCCATAGACCCCATCATGATGTTTATTTCATTGCATTTAAAGGTCATCTAGACCGTCCATATTGGTGGGGAAAGGATCTCCACCGTTGAATTCAATTTTTCTAGTTCCATGTGTAAAAAGGGACCCATTTTATTGTATGATCTCTTCCAAAAGAGGGCTCATAGTGGCGGAGCCCTCCATCACAAGCGTGTCCCACTTTTCATCTCTCTCTCCCTTCTTATTTCATTTTATTTATTTATTTTATTACATTATATAGGCTTGTGTGGCCTATTTGAATGGACCCCACCTTGAAGTATTTATTTTGTCCAAGCGTTCTTCAAGTGGGGCCCACCTTATATGTTGTACCCACATCATCCATCTGTGGTGGCCCACTTCAACAGGGCCCACCAAAATGTTTTTTTTTGGACCGAACCGTCCAGCGTCTGGGACGCTAGACGTCCCTATACAAAGAAAGAAAAAAAAAAAAAAAAAAGAGCTTTGGGGTGAGCCACCTGCATAGGCCCCACCTTGATGTATATATTCAATCCACGCCATCCACCACATTCCCTGGGACATTTTAACCGTTGAGCCAAAGAATGAGGCTGACGTGATCATCCAGTGGGCCATAATATCAGAAACTTGGGTGGTTACCATTAAAAGCATTGCCTAATGTTCCCAATCATCCAAAAATTTTAAACTTTGGACTCATTTGATGTGTTACGAGCTGAAGAATCCCATGGCTGGGATGGATTGCTCAAATATGGGCCCCACCTGTGGAAAACCACAGAAAAACCAAAATATAGGGGAGAGAGAGAGTGATGCAGCAATTGCTGCTGCTGTCAGACCAGCGCAGGAGCTGCTTGCGCTGTTGCCAGCGGCGAGCGGACAACAGAGACCCATGGCCTCCAGCCGTGGGACCCACCTTGATTTTTATATGCCATCTAAACCGTTTATAAGGTGGGCCCCCTCCAAGTCTCAGCAAAATCCAAAATTCAGGTGGCCCACACCACATGTAACAGTGGGATCAAACCTCTACCATTGATACTCATTATTGGGCCCACCTAAATTTCAAATAAATCTGAAATTTGTGTTTTCCCTTCATCCAGGTCTGAGTGACCTTATGAACGGGCTGGATGACATGTAAACATTACAGTGGGGCCCACGTGGAGCCCACATTGATGTATGTGTTTCATCTCCACCGTCCGCTGGACGGTGGAGCCCACCTAGATGCATGAGTGCTTGCGTGCATGTGTTGTGTGTGTGTGTGTGTGTGTGTGTGTATATATATATATATATAATATAATATAATATTGTATATACTATATATATTATATGTAAATTATGTATCATATTATTTATAATGTACTTGATGGTGGGCCTTCATGTGGGCCCCCACCATGATGTATGGGTTGCATCCAATCCATCCATCCATTTGGAAAGCCATTTTCATGGCATGGGAATAAAGAATGAGTCAGATCCATAGCCTAAGTGGACCCCACCTTGGCATGTTATGAGGCCTATCTTAAATGTATCTGTGGTAGTCCATTGGGGCCCACTTTGATGTGGATGTAAGGCCCATGTCATGGGGCCATTCGATGTATTTACGGCCCATGGTTGAGACCCACTTTGATGTGGATGTAAGGCCCATGGGTCGAGGCCCATTTAATGTATTCTAAGGTCCTTGAGATTGGACCCATTTGATTTATATAAAGCCTATGGGTTAGGCCCATTTGATTTGTATAAGGCTTACGGATTTAGGCCCAATTGATGCATTCAAGGCCCAACGGGTTATGACCCATTGCAATGCACTTAAGGCCCATTGGTGCGGCCCATTGATGTGGCCCGCTTGACGAATAGAAGGCCCATATGATATGGCCCATTTGATGTATTTAAGGCCCAATGGGATATACCTGAGGCCCATTGTAATGTGTGATCCCAACCTACTTCATGATATTCACTACGGGTAACGCCTTGGGAGTAATGTTGGTTTGACGTCCACATTACAAGTTTAATGTTGGTTAAATATCTGCATTACAACTCTCCCTAGGGCCCATTAATAAACCCGTACTTGTTGTGTATAGGCCGTCTAGGCCCATCTGCTTTAAAAGGATAGTGCATTATTTTATAATATGTTTACTATAGCCCCATGACTCATGATCATACGCATCATATGTATGCTTGATATGAGAGGTGACTGATCATGGCATATGCCTTCGGACAGGTTGTTTATGGGCTCCCGATTAGGCGGTGTTGCCCTACATGAGCGCACGTTACGAGAAATGATGTGCTGCATGATTGGATAGTATGATTCATGCATCTCGCATTGTGTGATATGGTTACTGTACGCCCTAGCGACATCGGGGCCGTAGCCTCCACAGACCGATCGTGGTTGGCAGGATTGGATACTGAAAATCTCGTTCTACATGGGGTGCTATAGATATCCCTAGGTGAAGTCTCTAAACCCTTATGGTACCAAAAGGTTGCTCCAACGTCTAGACCGAGTGGGTAGATGAGCGTTGAGTGTTGATTACCAAACTGTTGCACTCTCCACTGTGTCACGATCGGTTAGAAGGAGGTGCGGCCTTACCCGCCCGAGAGAAGGGGGCAATGCTAGGCTGGGCTTGACCATCTCGAGGAATGGGTCTACTATCGACGAGTCGAGCCCGATATTGGCAGACGGATAGTGAGGTCTCTTCCACTTACCTTATTGCGCGCGATGAGGCAACTATCTGGTTTAAAGTGTACTAGACCCCGGTAATATCGCAGAGATGAGCTGTATTGATATGTGGACTTAGATGAGGATTGTATGCTTGACTTGCATCTTGCATCGCATAGCCTTGGTACGGCTCATGATATTTATGGATCCATCTGCATATTCCGCATTACTCTGATATTACATGTTCATACTACTACCTTGCGCACACACTTTCACCACCCTCTAAGCTTTCTATAAGCTTATGGACTACCGTTGCATGCAGGTGACGTTGGGGCGCAGCAGCGCTGAGGCAGGAGCACTTGCAGATCATTTTAGAGTTTTTGTTCCTTACCATTGTATTTTCCTTTATGCTCATTGTACTTGTAAAGTTTTTTATCATAGTGGAAATGTAATGGAATTCTTGGTTGTTGTTTGTGGGTTATGCCTTTGGTTATGCTTATAACGAATCAAACTGACGTTGAAAACCCTCCTCGTAGCATCCCAGGATCGGATCCTGGAGAATGGGAGCTGTGAGCCGAGAATGGGGTTCTACGGAGGCTGTCGGCGCCGGATTCGGCGATCGGGAATTTTATGAGCCCAGTTTCTGAGTTTGGGGCGTGACACTACGCAATAACTGCTCCTTCCTATCCAGGATACGTGTCGGTCGCAGTATATAGGTGGCATCGTAACTCAACTACCCCTGCTCCCAACTGATAATGTCTGAAGGATCAGGAACGTACTTCTTCAACATAGACACATGGAATACGTTATGCACGCCTACGAGTGTTGTGGACAAAGCAAGGCGATACGCTACTACCTTCACTCGATCAAGTATCTGAAATGGGCCAATGAATCTCAGCGTGAGCTTTCCTTTCTTACCAAACCGAAGGACTCCCTTCATGGGAAAAATCCTAAGGAATATATGGTCCCCAACCGCAAACTCAAGCGGTCGCCGTCTCGTATCGGCGTAACTCTTCTTCTTGCTCTATGCTAATAGAAGTCGATGCCTAATAATGTCGATCTTCTCTGAGGCCACCTGAACCAACTCTGGGCCAATCAGACTCTTCTCGCCCACTTCTGCCCAGCAATGCGCTGCTCTACACGGGCAACCATACAGTGCCTCATAGGGAGCCATGTCAATACTCGCCTGAAAACGGTTGTTATACGCGAACTCTGCATAAGGAAGATAGTCATCGCAACTGTCCTTGAAATCCAACAACAAGCTCGCAACATATCTTCTAGCACCTGATTCACACGTTCCGTCTGCCCGTCTGTCTGTGGATGGAACGCGGTGCTGAACTTCAATTTCACACCCATCATTTCTTGGATACGAGTCCAGAAGATAAATGTGAATCGCGTGTCTCGGTCTGACACGATCTCTAAGGAAACTCCATGCAGACATACAATCTCCTTGATGTACAACCTAGCCAACTCGTCTGCAGAGATCATAACTCTGATCGGTAGGAAATGAGCCGATTTCGTCAATCAGTCAATGATCACCCAAATGGAGTCATGTCATTTCCTCGTCTTCAGTAGCCCTGATATGAAATCTATAGAGATGAAATCTCACTTCCACTCAGCTATGGACATGGGCTGAAGCAGTCCAAGAGGTCGGCGATGCTCTACCTTGACCTGCTAGCACATGAGACAATGGGACACAAACTCTGTAATATGAACCTTCATGTTATCCCACCAGTACGATCCCTTCATGTCTTGATATATCTTCATACTACCAAGATGCATTGCAAGCCTCGAATTGTGGGCTGACTCAAGAACCTCCCGTCTCAAGTCATGATCGTCTGGGACGCATAGGCGGCCACGACAACGTAAACCCTCATCTGAACCAACACTCCACTCGAAGTCCCCATCTGTACAAACCCGCTCTCTCATCTTCGCTAATAGCTCATCATCTGCCTAAGCTGCAATAATCCTATCGTGAATGAGGGATTGTACTCGAATATGTGAGATAACCTCATACCGTTCCTCCACCGTGAGTTTCTGCTCAAACTCTCGCACAAACTCCACCATGTCTCATTCTACTATCATCAGTGGAGACGTAAACTCTATGGTCTTCTTGCAGCTCAACGCGTCTACCACAAGGTTTGCCTTCCCCGAATGATAAGAGACCTCGAACTTAAAGTCCTTCAAGGTTTCCATCCATCGGCGTTGCCTCATGTTCAGGTCTCGCTGAGAGAATATGTATCTAAGGCACTTGTGGTCACAAAAGAGCTCGAACTCCTCTCCGTAGAGGTAATGTCTCCAGAGCTTCAGTGTGAAAATGACAGCTACCAACTCTAAGTCGTGTGTAGAGTAATTCTCCTCATGTTTCCTCAACTGTCTCGAGGCGTATGCAATCACCCTGTCCTTCTGCATAAGGACACAACCCAAACCAATGCGAGAGGCGTCAGTATATATTGTATACTTAACCCCTTACTCTGGTAATACTAGCACAGGGGCAGACGTCAACTTATCCTTCAGCTCTTGAAAAGCTACTTCGGCCTTCTCATTCCAGGTGAATTTCAGATCTTTCCGTGTTAACTAAGATAGCGGTCTGGCAATCTTGGAGAAATCCTGAATGAATCATCGATAATAACCTGTCAGCCCAAGAAAACTCCTCACCTCAGTAACTGAACCGGGTTGCTTCCAATCTTAAACCGCAGCTACCTTAGCGAGGTCGACTGCTATCCTTTCCTTGGACACCACATGTCTTAGGAACTTGACTTCCTCTTTCCAGAAGTCGCACTTCTTGTACTGCACAAAAAGCTGATTCTTCCTGAGAGTATCCAAGACCGCTCTTAGGTGCTCCTCGTGCTCTTCCCGACTCGTGGAGTATATCAAAATGTCATCAATAAATACGATGACAAATCGGTATAGAAATGGCCGAAATACCCTATTCATCAGGTCCATGAAATGGCCGGTGCATTCGTAAGGCCGAACGACATCATAAGGAACTCATAATGGCCAAAGCTGGTCCTTAATGTTGTCTTCTGCACGTCCTCATCCCTGACGCGTAACTGATGATACCTTGACTGCAAATCTATCTTCAAAAAATATCGTTCCCCCTTCAACCGATCAAACAGATCTCTATCCTGGGTAAAGGATACTTGTTCTTTACCGTTACCTAGTTCAACCTACGATAATCAATACATAACCGCAGGGAACCGTCTTTCTTCTTCACAAATAAGACTAGTGCTCCCCAAGGAGACACACTAGACCGTATAAAACCTGCATCCAACAGATCATCGATCTATTTCCTCAGCTCATTCATCTCACATGGAGGCATGCGATATGTTAGCAACGAGATAGGTGTCACGCCAAGCGTCAGATAGATAGTAAAAGCAATCTCACGCCGTGGAGGTAATCCAGGTATCTTGCTAAACATATCCTCAGAATCTCAAACTACAGGTGTAGCTCCAAGTGTTGGGCCTTCCACATTCTTCAACAAGGACATGTAACAACGTAAACGACAGGGCATACTGACCTGAGCTGGAAACGTAAAGGTCGTGCCCTTAGGTCCATAGGCTGTCACCACCCTAGTCTCGCAGTCGATCTCCGCTCGCATCTCCGTGAGTCAGTCCATACCGAGAATAACATTGTAATGCCATACCAGGGCAACGATCAGGTCGACACGAACTGTCCTACCTCCTAAGTCTACCAAGCAATCCTTACATATCTTGGTAATGTCTGAAAAAGTTCCTATAGCTGCAAGGAGTCTCACCCCCTTCGTAGGAATAATTTCCAATCCTAGATGCTTGACTGTAGCGCAAGACACTATAGAGGTAGTGGAGCCAGTGTCCACTAATAAACAGACCAGTATACCTTGGATGTGCGTTGTGACTTCAAAAGTTGGCGGTACCGTAACTGCTACCTCGGATGCCTTAGCTATAAGCGCGTGAACTCGAGCCTGCTGTGGGCAGTTCATTAGTGGTACCATAGGCCATTGTGGCGGCCTGAAGCGAGGTGTGAGTGGCCTGAAAGATGAATGTGCTGGTGCAGTCCTTAGTAGTGGTGCTGATATGGCCTGAGGGAACTGGCGGTTGATCCTCGAAGGCGATGAGAATCCACTGTCCCTCATTCTAGTGAAACAAGTCACCTTAGTGTGGCCCGGTCTCTTGCAGTAGTTACACCAGACGTCTGGTCGTCTCAAGTAAGTCGGTGGAGCAGCAAGCCTAAGCGGAGAATCTGCCTGTGGCCTATTGCTAAGAAATGGTCTACTTGGAAGATCAAGTCGAGGCCTGGGAGCCATAGGTGCTCGCATACTAGACAACCTATCCCCATCCTGCTCAGCTCGCAGAGATTTGCCCACCAACTCGGCATAAGAAGAGATGCTCGCACAGCACATCTTCGAGCGGATCTCAGGTCTCAGCCCCCAGAAAAGCGCCGCATCCACATCGGCTGATCACCCAGAAGCAAAGGAGCAGACCTACTCAGCTCCCGTAAACCTGTTCTCATACTCCATCACCGACATCCCTCCCTGCCGGAGGCAAAGGAACTCACTCTCCTTCTCGTGTCGGTAGGTGACCGGAAAATACTTCTTGTGGAAGTGAGTTTCAAATGCCTCCCACGTCCACACAAATCTCTCCTCAACAATGCAGAGAACACTATCCCACCACAGACTAGTCTCATTCTCAAACATAAAGGTGGCAAGCTCGACCTGCTTCACCTCAGAACAGTGTAGCGGCCTCAGCATCTTAGAGATGCGGTCAATCCGGTACTCAGCCTCCTCGGGTCTATGAGTACTCGTGAATGTGGGAGGCCTTAACGCTAGAATCGCTCAAATGTGTCGCTGGCACTAGCGTTCCCAGATGGGTGCGTAGGTGAGGCAGGTGGAGTGGCTCCCATAGTCTGAGCAAAGATACCAGCCATGGAGGTCAAAAACTATTACTGCTACTGGATCTGCTGCTATTGCATCAACTGCATCATCTGCTCTAGCCTATCAGGAGGTGGAGCAGACTGAGATGCATGCGGCGTCAACGTAGACACACGATTCGGCTCAGGAACCGAAGGAGTGATAAGTGGTACCATTGATGGTGTGACAGGCATAGGCCCAACAGTGGGGCCAGTAGTGGGCTGAGAATCTGGCATAAGATCAAAATGAGACGGGCCCGAATGGGGGTCAGTATGACTATCACTTAGGGGAGAGGCCCCATCAAGCGACTCGCCTAAAGAGAGACAGGCTGAATTCCTCGTGGCCTTAGGTGGCATACCCTGCATTCAACAAAGGGTGTAACCCGTGAGATTTAGCATACACATAATCCACCCACACAGCATTTATAGCTCAACTCAAGGAAACATCATGCATTTCATTTAACAAAATTGTCACAATACACGAGGTGCAGCACTACATGGATCGCGACAGAGAATGCATATGAGCTAATATAACTAAACTTCAAACACTAAACAACTACCAACTACTATGCTTATAAAGGCCACACACAAGAACAAGCAACAAAACAAAACAACAATGACTACATATTCAACTATTCGTCAGAATCTTACGATGGGGGAGGGGCACCCTTATCCTGCAAGCAGTATAGGATAAACTTCAAAGTGCGAGTTACTTTCTTAAACTTGTACTTCACGAGGCCCCGCAGATCGATAATATCCTTTCGTAGGGTGGCCTGGCCCTCCTCAAGTCTAACTAAACGGGCTTCCCTATCAGCCCGATTAGCGTCATGCTCTCGAGTCCCTGAAGGAGGGCTCTCGCTCTGCTCTTCTTCTTCTTCTATTTCAGCTCCAGCTTCTTCATTACTCTCTTCCTCTTCGCTTTCTGTCTCATCCTCACTCTCCTCGAGTAGGGCTTGTTGTTATTATGGCCTGATATCCATCTGATTTAGAGTAGTCTCTATGATGTAATAGATCAGAGCCGGCAATTCTGTCCCAATTCTATAGCCAAACTCGAGTGCAATCTTGCATATGAGTCAACCGAATGGGAGCGATTCAGTCCTTCTATTCGAACGTGCAATGAGGACTATCTGTCGCAAGACATATGTAGGCACACAAAACTTCTCTCCCTGCCTCACCTGATACAGGAAGTCCACCATCAGGCACATGCACTCACTGCGGTTGCTCTACCTGGGGTAAACGTTGAACTTGCAGATGTGGTGAAGTAGGCGAAAGTCGTCTGTCATATTGGTCACTAAAAGGCTTTTGTTAGGCTATCATTCAACCAGACAACCACAAAGGAACTGTGTGCGGTGATTTCTTTTATGTGCACTACTCAGATTCTTCTCACTTGCATGAACCTTGCCAAGTGGCACATTCAGAAGCCGAGATATGAAAGCAACGTCAATCGTGGCCTCCCGATCTCTTCCAAATGGAATTTTAAACTGCAATGGCTCCAATGTTGGCTCTCTAATGTGGGCATAGAAAGCTCGGACAGTGCACACATTTATACGGTGCTGACCTTCAAATAGCGGAGCCCACTTGGCTTCTATCAGGTGCTCAAACAACAAGTATTCTCCAAATAGCCACGTATCTACATGAGCTTCAAAAAGGACCCTACGGCCCTCATAAACTCCATGAGACAACTCTGCCAACAAAGCCCTTCCTATGGGAGCATGGGGATCTAGATCCCACTTCGTCTGCAACTCTCAAGCGGCGCTTAAACTTGCGGCAGCACCTCTCGGCCTCCTAGAACTGGTTGGGTGACTAGGCCCGGCTTCATCTACGGGATCTCTCTTCTTTCCCATGAAAGAGAGAATAGTGAAAATGGAGAAGATTGTTGTCACAAGCTCAAAAAGAGCCATTAGAGTGGACTAAAAGGTGGGAATAGGATGGGTTATGGGCTGGCAAACTGTTGAAGCACACAATGGTACTTGTGTGTTCAAAATGAGAAGGAATAAAGAAAATAAAAGAGAGATTGTTGGGTTTTAGAATAATGAGCTACCAAAAGGGAATGTTTAGGCTCAAATGAAAAGAAAATGAGAGAGGAACGACAGTGAAAGAGGGCTTTGAGGGGGTGGTGTGAAATGGGGCACAAAAATGGAAGGGAAAGTGATTTGAGAGGGATTTTTATGGAGATTTGAGAGGTATTTTGAAGAAAAGAAAGCTAAGGAGGGTAGTTTGTGAAGAGAAGGTGTTGTAGAAGGGTTTTTACTTGACCAACCCTGCACCAGTGGGCCATACAACGCCCTAGAGGCGTTGGACCAAGCCAGCCCGCCCGGACTGGCCCACTGGGTGGCGAGGCCTCGTCGAACCGGTGAGGCCCTCACCAGTCTCTGGATAGTCCGGCTAGGACTCGCCGGTGGGGTGAAGTCCTCCTACCGCCTTGGTCTAAAAAAAGGTATGGGTCCCACCCTGGGTCCCCCTAAAGATGTCCCATTAGGCCTCCTATTCCGTTTCGACTCGTTTCAGGTCATTTTGAATAAAATTTGATGTATATTCACGCTTACCAATTTTTAAATGGCTGGGATGGGATGAAACACGGTCTAAACCCATTGATTGAAGGTCTAGAAGTGGATTGGGATCATTTTGCATGATCACGAGTGTGAACGGACCCAATCTCAACGATCGTTTACAGTAACCTTTCGCCAATTAGCGAAACTGAGAAACCTATGCTTGTTTCTAGATTTTTCTCACACCCTCCTATGTTATATTAGCGTCAGTGTATGTCGTGTGACCATAACCCAGGTCCGATTTAATCCAAATTATGCTCTGATACCAACTTGTAACGCCCTAAAATTCGGGGGTCGAGCATAACTTAGTTCCCGAGTTTCAAAACATCACTTACGCAACATTTTTTATGATGGTTGTATGTTGTCTGTATTAGTGCATAAAACATGAAATAGATTAAGCCAAATTAGCAAAACATAATCTAGGGACAGTTGTAATACGTAAGCGGAAGACTAAAAGAAATATATAAACTAGTATAAGTTCCCAAGATATGTATGTTCTGCCAGGTCATAATTGTAAGTATTATTTCAATATACAAATATCAAAATGTGATAGTCCATTATAAACACAACCCTGAATCCTCTTCAATCAGGATATGTCTCACATGAATCTGCCTGAATACTACATGGAGGAGAACACCTCCTCATCATGTAGCAGACTCGGATGATATATTTAAAGTGGACATGATTGAAAATCTAGTGCATGAATCTTTCCTTCAATCTTTTGAAGACGCACTTGAAACTTGCTTAACACATTTTGGCATGAATTTTGACATAGAGAGTTTCATCCAAGAAGTTAATGCATGGCTTGACTCTACGCCTATAATGGAGACTACAAAATGGAAAGTCAAAGTGGAACCTCTAAGTGTAAACCGGTCCCATCTATTGAGAAACCACCTAAACTTGACTTTAAAAAATTATTAAAAACCTCCAGTTTACATTCTTAGGTCTTTCTGAGACTCTGCCTGACATCATAACTTTTAACCTTGAGAAGGAACAGGAGAGCAAGTTGCTTAAAGTACTTAGAGAATATAAGGTAGCTATTGGGTGGACGATAGAGGACATGAAGGGAGTAAGCCCCACTTTATATATGCATCATACTGATCTTGAAGCAAATGAAAAAACGTTGTGTGAAATGTAAAGGAGGCTTAACCCTAACATGGAGGAAGTTGTTCGATTGGAAGTGCTTAAATTATTAGACGATGGTATCACTTATCTCATTTCAGATAGCACGGTTCAAGTTTTTCCCACAAAGTCTACGATAGGTTAATCAAGGTGTTGAGGAAATTTAGCAGACCCGGGTTATCAAGATTGATTAATTCATGGTCTATTCTTGTCTGGCTGAAGATGCTAAACTTAGTGCTCCTGGGAGGCAACCTAGCCTTTTATTTTATTTTATTGTATTTTATTTTATTTTAGTTAGTTAGTTTAGTGTTTGTGGGTAACATTACTACAAACCCTCACGAGACTACAGCTCATCCACTAGGGGCAACCTAGGGGTTTAAAGGCTTGTTGTATACGCTAAATGCAATCAAGAGCACCTGTGAAAGTGGTATAGGTAGGATTTTCTTTTTGTGATTTTATTTTTATTATTTTACTTTTATTGATTTCTCTCTTGTGCTGACTCACTTTTACGTTGATATTTTAGGGAAAGCCTCTTGATTCTCTGTTCAGGTACTATCTTTTCATCACTCCTCTTTTACTTTCGTTGTCCCGTGTGTATTGCATGCTTAGTTCTTTTACATTGAGGACAATATAGATTTTAGGTTGGAGGTGGGAGATTAGGTTACCTAATCAGTATTTTCTTGGTCTCGAGCAAACAATTGTGAAAATTTTTAAATTTTTTTTAAAATTTCTTGTGAAGTCAAAGTGATGTTGAAGGATAGTTGTGATTTTAATATTATACGATTCAGAATGTTGGTAATTTATGACTCTTGGATTCAGCCATCTGTTAGATTTCACAGTTAAGTTTGAATTGTTAACCCATGATTTAAAGTTGTAAACATTGATTAAGTCATGATTTTACATGACACATCTTGCTAAAACATTAATATTCCAGTTCGATAATTGAATAATTAACTTGGTAATCACTAAGCATGAAAGGAACCTGCCTGAAAAAAATAATTTAGCATCAGTTTATAATAAGAATTGAAAGAGTAAGTCGAATAATCTTTACCATAAGTTTGCTCTCTATAGGTGTAGATTTGATTCCCCATGTTTGACATGTGAAAAAGGTTGGGTGTATGATCTTTACCATAGGTTTGCTCCCTATGGGTGAGGATTTGATTCCCCTCCTTGGCGTTACTGTTCATAAAGAAAATCAAAGGCTTGTAGAATGAAAAGTTAAGGCAAGTGTTAGTTTATGTTGTCATGAATTCTATTGTTAATTACCAATGATAACATGAAATTGACAATTGGATCTCTTAATGATTGTAAGCCAAGATTACACTATACACCCATGGAACTCAATGTTTAGAATTGTTCTAATTAATGGATTAATATTTTGAACTTGATCATGAAGTTTACCGTCAGGTTGATTTCAGGAGAAAATTTTACTTACCATTCATGAATCTTAGAATTCTTGCATCTCAACTATTTGTTCACAAGTCGCTCGGGTTTACAGGAATTGTCTTATATTTCTGAAATTATTTTCACATGTTTTGCTCGGGACTCGAAAAATGTTGGTTGGGGGTTGTGATGAGGGTCGAATATTGCATATCAAACCCCGATTATTGCTTAATTTTAAGTATATGATAATGCTTTTGTTACAGGATATAATTTAATTGTGTTTTTATTGCAGGATGTAATCAGGAGCATGGATTGAAAAAGAGTACTATAAGCATGGATTTGGCACTCCGGAGTCACCAAAGCAAGGGATGAAGTCTAGAGGACCAAGATCGAAGGATTTACTCACCAGGGATTCGAGGAAATGAAGTCATTCAAGTTAAAGATGCCCGAAAATGGTCCATAATGCAAGATCATAAGGTTCCCACCATCCATTCTACTCGAAACTTCATACATGGCCTAGGGGCCATAAATTAATCGTACAAATAAAATTTCAGTCATTGGATCACTATAGAAGTTCCTAACTGATAGATCAGCCCATAAATTGTTGATTCTGGGCCCACATACAATCTGAATATGCCTCAAATTTGGTCTCTACGCCTTAAATGGGATGATAAGATGAATGAATGAAGCGGATTTCGGATACACATATCCTTGAGACCCACAAATACAGTGAATGTGCATTGGATGTGCACCAAAAATCTAAAAGTCGGTCAGCGTGCGCTGACCGACTCTTCTTCTTGAAAATTCAAAAAATCCAAACAGCGTCTTAATGTCGATCGTCGGTTCTTAGTTGTGGGCCCCACCCATCACTTATATATAAGATTTGAACTGTCCATTTGTTCCAAAGGTGAGGCTTGACCCTTGCCTAGGTGACGGTTTGGCCCCTTGCACACTTATGCACGTGAATCATTGAAAAAAGAAGGATGGATGGTCGGTTTAAAATTCAATGGGCCACACTCAACCCAATCCAAAATCGGCCATCTCAAAAGGGTTTTCTGAGGAGAAATTAATGGACGTATTGGATTTAGTTTTTGACATCGTTCATGGGCCCCACCAATTTCTTACTCTAAAATGGAAATTTCCATTTTCGTTGGCATGAAACAAGGACGTCGTTCGTTGTGCAGTGGGCCTCCATCATGACCCATTTGATAAATCCAAGCCGTCCATCTTATAAAGGGCATCGAAAGGATCGAACCGATGCTAACCGTTATCAGCCATGCACGTACACGTGCCGATCACAACAATCACAAGAAATTCATTCACAGTTGTTGGAGAAAGATCACTTCAGTGGGCCACATCTGCGGACAATTAAAACTGACTTTTCCCGATTACAATTTTGTCCTGCATCTAATGGACGATGTGGATTTCCTAACCGACCTCAATTATGGACCCCACCAATCAATCAATGTAAGAGACGTTACATGAGCCTCTATTACGCACGCCCGAGACCATCCGGGAAATCCGGGCGGTTGTGGCCCACTGTCCTTGGTCAGATAGATAATCCAAACCGTTCATCGTGTACCTCATCCAAAAATAGCCTAAGGGACATTGATTTTTTGAAAAGAAGCAAGGGAAGTGGGTCGTGTTCTGCTCGTCTTCTTGGTTGCGTAAGGAGAGCTGCGTAGACTGCAACTGACCTTCTCCACCGCCTTACACTGCTTATAAAAGAGAAAAGAGGAGAAGGGAGAATGAGATCTAGAGATCAGAGGAGCAGCCGTGAAGACCAGAAAGGAGATCCACGCTAGAGGAGAAAGAGAAGAGAGAGGAAGAAAGAAGGGAGATTTTTATGTTTTTTCTTTCTTCAATCTTATTTTCTTCTTTCTATTTGAATTCATGGATAGCTAATTTTTTTTAGCTAGGGCTGAGATGAAGCCTCTAATTTAAATGATGCTTATTTTTCTTTGTTGATTTCTTCCTGTATTTGATTGATTTGTTTCTTTCTCTAGTGTGCTTAACTGAAATCTCTGTGCTTCTCCATTCCATGAGCTTAACTAAAGTCTAGATGTGGATGTGGTTTGGAATCTTATTTTAAGTGCTTGTGTCTGACCATGAACAGGTTTCCTATAGAGAAAGAAATAGGAATCTACATCTCTCCATGCCTGACCATAAATGGAAAGATGTGATCCGTATGCTTTAAGGGATTATACATTTTGTGTGCCTGACCAAGGACATAGAGTGTGCTTTATTTACTTATATCAATCTGAATTAGGGTGAATCAACAGGTAAAACAAGGATTAGGATAATTAGGGGTGGATTCAAAAGTCCTAGTATTCTCCTTGATTGGATTTTTCTCATTGTTCTCAGTTATTTTTCAAGATATTTGTTATTTTACTTACTTGTTATCAAAACTATTCGTTGGATTAGTTAAGAGGAATCATAAATTTTGAATTGTGACAACCAGTCCTTGTCAGAATGATCTCGTAATATGTACTATATCTACATCTGATTCGTATACTTGCGAGTTTAAAAATCATTTAAATCAAATTGGTTTAAATAAAACATCAATCATGCTGATGAACATGCGGTCGATCAACTTCACCATGCCTGAAATTGCTTTGTTATCAACCGAGATCTGGCTTTTTGAGGCACATAATAGGGAAAGGAAAGAATGAGAAAGCTGGAGTTGAAAAATATCATCATTCTCTATTCACTCGGCAATTGGGCTTCGTTCAGTATATCCCTTGTCCTCTCACTCATGTAACTAGTAACCAACCTCCATTCGACCGTGTGATAGTCACCGACCAAGAATTTTACATATCTCTTAAATTATCCTATCACAAAGAAGCAGTCACTCTTCAGATGCCAGTGTATCCAAAACATACGACAATCTTGGATAACTATATACCCTAGTGGAAACATCAGTACACCAAGCTTTTGAGCGATCAAAGCACCGAAGAGCTCTCACATTAGTTCTATCTTTATCTAGGCTTGACAAAGAATAGGAAGAGGGCTCTTACTACCGTCTCTACTACTGCTGCTAAAAGGATAGAAAGAATAAAGACAAAACGAACCATTGCAGTTTCGTAACACCCCAAACTTTTCAATACTCGGGTGTTACTACGTGACCTAACTTAGTATAAATACTAACATACCTACTTGGACATTTACATTCATCCCAGTCAAAATCCTACCGTTGAGAGTTCTCCCAATCCATATACTAAGCCATCCATCCATTGATATGCAAGATAGACCATCAAATCATTCGTCCTAGATTTGGGAGTCTGAACAACAAGATGCATAATGTTTTGTTGATCACTCCAACACTTGATTTCCCTAATTCAACCACCGGGTTATAAAACCAACCTTCAGGTCACAACTACATAGCCCTAGAGACTATTGAAATCGTTCAATGTGGACTATGGAAGGCCCTGACCTTATATCTCTTAAATTGAAATCCAAATCTCTAGATCCACCATTTATTAGGCCACGTCACTCAATATTGGAACCCATTACATAATTTGATGATCCAACCATTTGATTAAAGTAACGACCATTAAATTTCTTCTAGGATTGACTAAGAACCCTTAAGAACAATGAAAGTCAGATCCGAAGATGACCCGACTGCCAGGCAAAGAGGAATCTGCAAATGTCTCTCAAACCAAGTCGTGGGGCCCACCTAGGCCTTAGATCTGCCTCATCCTTTGGCTTGGTCCCAATGTAAACAAACAAAGCAGATGGAAGGAATAGATTAGCCGAAATCATTCATGTCGGTCCCTGGATTGATAAATCCACCATCCATCTAATCTACAATTAATATTGAGTGATCAAACACTCGAATACTACAATTAAATCATCTGATCAATAAGAGTGTCATTGAGGATCATTTAAGCTGGATTAGAAACCACTCAGAATCAAATTCGAAGTCAATCATACCGTCGAATTGACTAGAATCAATAAAATAACTTGAATTGATCGAGTATGCCTCACCTAAGCTTTGGATCCACCCCACCTTTGACCAGATGCCCTAATAGGACCCACAGAACTAGATGAACAGAGTGGATTGGATTACACACCACTGTGGACCACACTTTTGAAGTCATAGTGTATAAGGGGACGTGCACTCGTTGTGCACTATGCCAGGCAACTCGATCAAGCTTGTTTGACCCGAGCCAAGGAAGAAAAGCTCCTTACTTT
The DNA here is from genome assembly GCA_037074715.1 of Magnolia kwangsiensis. NCBI lineage: Eukaryota > Viridiplantae > Streptophyta > Magnoliopsida > Magnoliales > Magnoliaceae > Magnolia > Magnolia kwangsiensis. The sequence goes on along the minus strand of CM073571.1, from coordinate 87,334,637 downwards.
TTTTCCCACTCACAACAAATGAGCGAACAATGTTTGTCTTCGCCCGACTGTGGCCTACCATCAAAGGTCACCTTGATGATCCAATTCGTTGAACTTATAAGGAACCCAAAGCCAACTAATCCCTGCCTAATTTTGCTCATTGGACCGCACAGGTGTGCGCACAATCCCAACAATAAACAGGGCTATGTGCGGATGGTCTTTCTAAAAAAAAAAAACCTTTGTTCCTTCCTTCTTCCACACCGGCAATCTGCGTGTGTTGCCCCCTAACCATCACAATCATTTGTTCAAGAACATCTCAGCCCTTCGTGCTAGGGTTTTTCCAACCACCATTTGCTTTTTTAGTCACCGTCGTACGATAAACTCAAACCCATTAAGTAAATGATAAAAATTTTCCATTGAGTGGGCCCCACAATGTCCAGTGATCAAATTCAAGTCATTCAATGCCTTGATCAGAAGATTAACCACCCAACAATGATTCACAATTATCAGTGAGGTTATCTTCCTCGTGCGACTGAAAGACCCACCATCCTTTAGTGGGCCCCATTTTTTGATCAAAAGCGTCCATCTAGTGGCCCCTAGCACCAGATAACAATCTGTAACAATGGGTGTTCGCCATGCAATCAAAGTGGGGGATGATTGGCTAATCTTTTCTATCCGAGCTCACTCAGGATAGAAGTTTAGAGCCACTAAACCCTAACTTGCCTCTAATTAGACACATCCGAATTGTTCATAATAAGTGCAGGAGGGCTTATAAAAGCACCCTTTTAGGGAAGGCCTTGTCCCAAAGAAAGAAAGAAAGGGAAAACTTGTTCGAGGCACCACCGTGCCACACCATGCTTACTCGAACCAAGTTCAGTCTGAGTTCAGTCGCAAGCTCTATCTAACCAACAAAGGAAGAGGAGAAAAATTAGAGAAGAAGAGAGGAAACAGAAGAAGGGAGAAGAAGGAGAACGGAGAGAAAGAGAGAGAGTGAGGATGCTACCCTCCTTGTTGTCTACTGCCACATCAGGCCACGGTGGCGTGGGTTCTCCATCTAGTAAAAAGTAAGATGAGGAAAGAGTGAGGGAGGAAAAAGAGAGGAGATAAGGAGAGGCGAGGGAGAAAGAGAGAGACAGATAAGTGCGGTTGTGCTCCCACATCGAGCCTTCGAGAAGTGGCTACTGGGTATGGATTCAGTTCGGACTGAGTTGGGTGCGGTCTGGTTAAGCCCATGCACCGTCTAGTCCAATTAGAATCCCAATAGAGAGTGAGAGAAGAAGGAGAAGAGAGAGAAAAAGGAGAGCGGGTTTGAGTGGCGACCCTGACTCGCTGCCAAGTCAACCAAGTCAAGTTGAGCTCGGACCTAGTTCGAGTTGCAGCCCTGCTAGACTTTCCATCAGGAAATAAAGGGAAAGAGAAGCAGAAGAAGAAGAGAGAGAGAGAGAAAGGAGAAGAAAGAAGGGAAAATAAGAAAGAGAAGGAGAGGAAGAGAAAGGAAGAAAGGAAAAGGGAGAAGAGAGAGATTTGGGTGGTTGTTACACCTACTGTGCCAAATCGATTAAGTTGTTTGGTCGAGTTCAAGTTGCATCAAATAGGCCACACCTCAAGGTGAGTTAAAAACCTTGTATATTAGCCTTCCATGAGAATTTTAGTTATTAAATTCTTATTTATTATGATGATCTATTTCCCTCATTGTCCTCATCTAGTTTCCCAACCATGTTAGATTCATACTAATGGAGGTGATCTGAATTGAACCCATTTCAATCAAAATTTGAGGTGAGGACTCACCCTTTAATCTTCCCACTTAAATTCATCAATCTAGCCATAGATGATGCTTTAATTTCTTATAGTTAGTAGCCCCTAAGTTATTTCATAGTTTATCTCATTCTGTGAATATGCCAATCTATTGCGTAACTAACTTATGTAGCGTATAATTGATTTTTCTCTTTAATTTTAGCAATCACGAATAATTTGATTATCATATGTTATCTCCACTTATAAAATTTGTTATATGATGTCACTTGTGATTACTTGATGGATTGAATACAACCCATTATGGACTTACCATCTTGTGGTCCATATTTGACCTACGCGACTTTGATCGCATATTTGCCTTACATGGCTTGGATCGCATATTTACCCTTCATGGCTTTGATAGATATTGGCGCCCTTTTGTGGCTTATTAGTTATATCGCATATCTTTTTAATTTTTAACTGCTTATGCAGAGTTTGATACGATTTTCAAGTGGAGCTGGAGTTCATTTATTGATTTTCTAGCCATCTTGCGAAGTTCATATGATTTTCGGATGATGTCGGAGTTCCTACATTGATTCTCTCTTCATCTAGTGGAGTTCAGTCGTATCATGATTTCTAAGTGGAGCTTAAGTTCACTTATCAATTTTCTAACTATCTTGCGCAGTTCACGTGTGATATGATTTCGGGTGAAGTAGAGGTTTAAATGTTGATTTTTATTATACGGAGTTCGTTATGATTTTTGGGTGGAGCATAAGTTTACTTATCGATTTTCTAGCCATCTTGCGGAGTTCATAAGATTTTTGGATAATGTTGAAGTGTACATGTTTATTTTTTATTCATCTTATGGATTTCAGTCGTATTGTGATTTTCAGGTGGAGCTGAAGTTCACCTATTGATTTTCTAGCTATTTTGCAGAGTTCATATACAATATGATTTTTGGGTGAGGCATAGGTTTAAATGTTGATTTCCATTATGCGGAGTTCGTTATGATTTCAAGGTGAAGCTGAATTTCGCTTATCGATTTTCTAGTCATCTTATTGAATTCATAAAATTTTCAGATAATGTTAGACTGCCCATGTTGAATTTCTCTTCAACTTGCGAAGTTCAGTCATACCATGATTTTTGGGTGGAGCTGAAGTTCACTTATCGATTTTCTATCCATCTTCTGGAGTTCATATACGATATGCTTCCCGGGTGAAGTAGAGGTTTAAAGCTTGATTTTCTATTCACATTGCGAAGTTCACTTGTATTGTGATTTTCGGGTGGAACGGGCATTCACTTATCAATTTTCTAGACATCTTACGGAGTTCATGTACAATGTAATTTTCAGGAGGAATAGAAAATTGTATAATTGATTATTTTACTATCTAGACATGTTCACTTGCATTGCGATTGCTATTACATTTTTTTAATGATGAAATTATGTTGATTGGCTTATTCCTGAATATATGATCATGATTTTAAATTACGTTGTTTAATACGCCTCTTCTCATATCTTGTAATCTATATTGGTTTATGAATGTTGGGTGTGAAATCTTAAAGGGTACTCCTCACTGCGATAGTCATTGACGCTATTAAATTATATCAGTTGATGCACGTGTAGAGCAAGCTGAAATTGTTCACTAGGTTGCTAGAACAGATCGAGTAGCTGAGGAGCTAGACAGGATCCATGTGACCCATATTGAGCTCCATCACTAGATGATAGATTTCTATTTTTGTTTAATGAATTGGGATTGTATAAGTATGTGTGGGTGCTACATTCAAAATTTTATTATGGTTGGAATGTTTTTATATAATGCATGCTTTACTCCGCCTACATTTATTGCTAATTTTGATTAATGATAAGATAGTTTAAATTTAAACTGAATTTTAAAGGCTAACACTCGAGTTTTTGGAAAACGAGTAGTATACTCGGGTCTCAAAAAAAGGGTGTTTCAAGTTTTCACCTCGACAGTCGAACCTCCTTATCCAAATGTTCTACAAATCACCCAAGAACATCTCGACATCTTGGTAGCTGCTCAGCCACAATGTATGACCTTGAGGAAATTTTCCAATTTGAGAGGTATTAGTCCTCCAAAATTTCCTACCCTTTCTTTTTAACAAACAACTCCTTCCAAACATCTTCCAGTAATAAAGCCTCGATCACTGTCAAGATCCAAAAAGTCATTGGACACTTCTTTGGCTAAAGTCATAGTGGCCTTTGAGAAATATTTTAAAATAAAATATCAGCCTGGCTTCAGCACAGCCGATTATTCTTACGAAATGGTCGAGGGTATAAAATGATATGAAGAGGCTCATTTCAATAAATGTTGGAACAATTGGACCTGAGATAAGGATAAATTGAATGATTATAACCTTCTGTTTGAAAAATACTTCAAGCTTTATCATCTTCAACCTCCACCATTCCATACTATTGTTCGACCATTAGCAAATATAATAAGAAATCCTGAGACTATCAAAGGTCTACCAGTTAGGCAAGCAGTTCACTCTGATTTAGGTGGAAATCATTAGCTTACACCATATACTAATATTCTCATTCACAAGCTGACCTCCTTAATTTAATTCTTTTCAGTAACTCGAGAAGTACCTAAGGAGATGGCGGTGACAGTCTAAGAACAGAGCATGAAACCAATATCAGCAATCCCATTGACTGCAATTATGTTGTTTATCTTAGAAATGATGACCCCAATAGTCGCAATTACTCCAGTGATACTTAAAGATCCTATTCCAACGTCTGCAGCAGCAACACCCCTCGACTTAGAGACGACAACTAATAGAGAAGGTACTTCGCCTGGAATGGACACCACTCTTAATGATTCACCATAGGTTCTTTCTCCATCTACATCAGTCATGCAACCGAAAGTCTCTATTTCTCCTATCTAATCCTTCAAACTAACCGTAGTTCCATCACTTCCTTCACCACCCACAATGATAAGAGAGATCCCGACTCCCATTGAGCCTGCTGCAATCAAGATAACAAAAATTTCTGATCAATCGAACGAAACTGAGAGTGTTGTCACCGAAGAGGAAGCAATAGTTGATTCTCCTACAGAGGTGGTTGACCAAGTTTTTGCTGAAATCTCAGAACTACCACCAGTCGATTGCAACCAGCAACCTGAGCTTGTTTTGGTCGATATACCCAATAGATCAGCTGAAGGGGTAGCAACTGATATAATTCTTCTCCCACCTTCTTCGTCGGCCGTTCATGAAATCTATGTTTTGACTTCATCCATCCCTTCTTTTATTGACGATGTCATCTCTTTTCTCAGGAAGATCATTGCTAAAGAAACACCCATAGCAACATCTCATCTCCAACATGATAGTCTCCGGAGTCTTCAAATTAAACTGCACGACCTCCTCCAGAAAGGATTAGCTGAAAACTTTGATTCTGAATTAATAGCCAAGATTGACCAGTTAGTTGATGTGGCATGTGTCATATCTCACACGGATCCCGACTCCCATTGAGCCTGCTGCAATCGAGATAAAAAAATTTTCTGATCAATCGAACGAAACTGAGAGTGTTGTCACCGAAGAGGAAGCAATAGTTGATTCTCCTCCAGAGGTGGCTGACCAAGTTTTTGCTGAAATCTCAGAACTACCACCTGTCGATTGCAACCAGCAACCTTAGCTTGTTTTGGTCGATATACCCAATAGATCAGCTGAAGGGGTAGCAACTGATATAATTCTTCTCCCACCTTCTTCGTCGGCCGTTCATGAAATCTATGTTTTGACTTCATCCATCCCTTCTTTTATTGACGATGTCATCTCTTTTCTCAGGAAGATCATTGCTAAAGAAACACCCATAGCAACATCTCATCTCCAACATGATAGTCTCCGGAGTCTTCAAATTAAACTGCACGACCTCCTCCAGAAAGGATTAGCTGAAAACTTTGATTCTGAATTAATAGCCAAGATTGACCAGTTAGTTGATGTGGCATGTGTCATATCTCACACGGATCCCGACTCCCATTGAGCCTGCTGCAATCGAGATAAAAAAATTTTCTGATCAATCGAACGAAACTGAGAGTGTTGTCACCGAAGAGGAAGCAATAGTTGATTCTCCTCCAGAGGTGGCTGACCAAGTTTTTGCTGAAATCTCAGAACTACCACCTGTCGATTGCAACCAGCAACCTTAGCTTGTTTTGGTCGATATACCCAATAGATCAGCTGAAGGGGTAGCAACTGATATAATTCTTCTCCCACCTTCTTCGTCGGCCGTTCATGAAATCTATGTTTTGACTTCATCCATCCCTTCTTTTATTGACGATGTCATCTCTTTTCTCAGGAAGATCATTGCTAAAGAAACACCCATAGCAACATCTCATCTCCAACATGATAGTCTCCGGAGTCTTCAAATTAAACTGCACGACCTCCTCCAGAAACGATTAGCTGAAAACTTTGATTCTGAATTAATAGCCAAGATTGACCAGTTAGTTGATGTGGCATGTGTCATATCTCACACGGATCCCGACTCCCATTGAGCCTGCTGCAATCGAGATAAAAAAATTTTCTGATCAATCGAACGAAACTGAGAGTGTTGTTACCGAAGAGGAAGCAATAGTTGATTCTCCTCCAGAGGTGGCTGACCAAGTTTTTGCTGAAATCTCAGAACTACCACCTGTCGATTGCAACCAGCAACCTGAGCTTGTTTTGGTCGATATACCCAATAGATCAGCTGAAGGGGTAGCAACTGATATAATTCTTCTCCCACCTTCTTCGTCGGCCGTTCATGAAATCTATGTTTTGACTTCATCCATCCCTTCTTTTATTGACGATGTCATCTCTTTTCTCAGGAAGATCATTGCTAAAGAAACACCCATAGCAACATCTCATCTCCAACATGATAGTCTCCGGAGTCTTCAAATTAAACTGCACGACCTCCTCCAGAAACGATTAGCTGAAAACTTTGATTCTGAATTAATAGCCAAGATTGACCAGTTAGTTGATGTGGCATGTGTCATATCTCACACGGATCCCGACTCCCATTGAGCCTGCTGCAATCGAGATAAAAAAATTTTCTGATCAATCGAACGAAACTGAGAGTGTTGTCACCGAAGAGGAAGCAATAGTTGATTCTCCTCCAGAGGTGGCTGACCAAGTTTTTGCTGAAATCTCAGAACTACCACCTGTCGATTGCAACCAGCAACCTGAGCTTGTTTTGGTCGATATACCCAATAGATCAGCTGAAGGGGTAGCAACTGATATAATTCTTCTCCCACCTTCTTCGTCGGCCGTTCATGAAATCTATGTTTTGACTTCATCCATCCCTTCTTTTATTGACGATGTCATCTCTTTTCTCAGGAAGATCATTGCTAAAGAAACACCCATAGCAACATCTCATCTCCAACATGATAGTCTCCGGAGTCTTCAAATTAAACTGCACGACCTCCTCCAGAAACGATTAGCTGAAAACTTTGATTCTGAATTAATAGCCAAGATTGACCAGTTAGTTGATGTGGCATGTGTCATATCTCACACGGATCCCGACTCCCATTGAGCCTGCTGCAATCGAGATAACAAAAATTTCTGATCAATCGAACAAAACTGAGAGTGTTGTCACCGAAGAGGAAGCAATAGTTGATTCTCCTACAGAGGTGGTTGACCAAGTTTTTGCTGAAATCTCAGAACTACCACCGGTCGATTGCAACCAGCAACCTGAGCTTGTTTTGGTCGATATACCCAATAGATCGGCTGAAGGGGTAGCAACTGATATAATTCCTCTCCCACCTTCTTCGTCGGCCGTTCATGAAATCTATGTTTTGACTTCATCCATCCCTTCTTTTATTGACGATGTCATCTCTTTTCTCAGGAAGATCATTGCTAAAGAAACACCCATAGCAACATCTCATCTCCAACATGATAGTCTCCGGAGTCTTCAAATTAAACTGCATGACCTCCTCCTGAAAGGATTAGCTGAAAACTTTGATTCTGAATTAATAACCAAGATTGACCAGTTAGTTGATGTGGCATGTGTCATATCTCACACGGATCCCGACTCCCATTGAGCCTGCTGCAATCGAGATAACAAAAATTTCTGATCAATCGAACGAAACTGAGAGTGTTGTCACCGAAGAGGAAGCAATAGTTGATTCTCCTACAGAGGTGGTTGACCAATTTTTTGCTGAAATCTCAGAACTACCACCGGTCGATTGCAACCAGCAACCTGAGCTTGTTTTGGTCGATATACCCAATAGATCGGAGTAACAACTGATATAATTCCTCTCCCACCTTCTTCGTCGGTCGTTCATGAAATCTATGTTTTGACTTCATCCATCCCTTCTTTTGTTGACGATGTCATCTCTTTTCTCAAGAAGATCATTGTTGAAGAAACACTCATAGCAACATCTCATCTCCAACATGATAGTCTCCAGAGTCTTCAAATTAAACTGCACGACCTCCTCCAGAAACGATTAGCTGAAAACTTTGATTTTGAATTAATAGCCAAGATTGACCAGTTAGTTGATGTGGCATGTGTCATATCTCACACGGATCCCGACTCCCATTGAGCCTGCTGCAATCGAGATAACAAAAATTTCTGATCAATCGAATGAAACTGAGAGTGTTGTCACCGAAGAGGAAGCAATAGTTGATTCTCCTAAAGAGGTGGTTGACTAAGTTTTTGCTGCAATCTCAGAACTACCACCGGTCAATTGCAACCAGCAACCTGAGCTTGTTTTGGTCGATATACCCAATAGATCAGCTGAAGGGGTAGCAACTGATATAATTCCTCTCCCACCTTCTTCGTCGGCCGTTCATGAAATCTATTTTTTAACTTCATCCATCCCTTCTTTTGTTGACGATGTCATCTCTTTTCTCAAGAAGATCATTGCTGAAAAAACACCCATAGCAACATTTCATCTCCAACATGATAGTCTCCAGAGTCTTCAAATTAAACTGCACGACCTCCTCCAGAAAGGATTAGCTGAAAACTTTGATTCTGAATTAATAACCAAGATTGACCAGTTAGTTGATGTGGCATGTGTCATATCTCACACGGATCCCGACTCCCATTGAGCCTGCTGCAATCGAGATAACAAAAATTTCTAATCAATCGAACGAAACTGAGAGTGTTGTCACCGAAGAGGAAGCAATAGTTGATTCTCCTACAGAGGTGGTTGACCAAGTTTTTGCTGAAATCTCAGAACTACCACCGGTCGATTACAACCAGCAACCTGAGCTTGTTTTGGTCGATATACCCAATAGATCGGCTGAAGGGGTAGCAACTGATATAATTCCTCTCCCACCTTCTTCGTCGGTCGTTCATGAAATCTATGTTTTGACTTCATCCATCCCTTCTTTTGTTGACGATGTCATCTCTTTTCTTAAGAAGATCATTGCTGAAGAAACACCCATAGCAACATCTCATCTCCAACATGATAGTCTCCAGAGTCTTCAAATTAAACTGCACGACCTCCTCCAGAAACAATTAGCTGAAAACTTTGATTCTGAATTAATAGCCAAGATTGACCAGTTAGTTGATGTGGCATGTGTCATATCTCACACGGATCCCGACTCCCATTGAGCCTGCTGCAATCGAGATAACAAAAATTTCTGATCAATCGAACGAAACTGAGAGTGTTGTCATCGAAGAGGAAGCAATAGTTGATTCTCCTACAGAGGTGGTTGACCAAGTTTTTGTTGAAATCTTAGAACGACCACCGATCGATTGCACCCAGCAACCTGAGCTTATTTTGGTCGATATACCCAATAGATTGGCTGAAGGGGTAGCAACTGATATAATTCCTCTCCCACCTTCTTCGTCGGCCGTTCATGAAATCTATGTTTTGATTTCATCCATCCCTTCTTTTGTTGACAATGTCATCTCTTTTCTCAAGAAGATCATTGCTGAAGAAACACCCATAGCAACATCTCATCTCCAACATGATAGTCTCCAGAGTCTTCAAATTAAACTGCACGACCTCCTCCAGAAAGGATTAGCTGAAAACTTTGATTCTGAATTAATAACCAAGATTGACCAGTTAGTTGATGTGGCATGTGTCATATCTCACACGGATCCATCTCAAATGACCAAACTGTTGCCTCTCCTGGAGCTTCAAGAAAAATTAAACATGTATTGTTGAGCTAGAACAATTGTTGCCAATCTGGAGGTAAAAAGACGAGCAGCCAATATCGAGAAGACTAGAGTATAAGAAATTACTCAAGAACTTATGGTAAAAAATGTTGTTGCGAAAGCCACCGAGATGGAGATTGAGAGCTCAGAAGCTAGGATCACGTCATTAGAGACCGAACTGATCACGCTGTCGAAGCATGTGGCCGATAAGCGAGTAGAACATGATAAGATGCTCGAGGAGATCTCCAAATTATTTCCTACAGCCTGCCTTCAATCAGAAGTCTCCGGCCAGTCATCTTGATCATTGACAAAAGAAGATGCATCGCTATGGGCTGCCAAAAGAAGACTAGAGATGGCCGAAACATTCTTACAAGAACTTTTACCCTATGACTTGGAATTTTCTTCGTATATGAATGAATATTGAGATTTTGCGGCTTAACTGCTTTGAGTAACCATTTTAAACACATTTGCCCATGCTCTCTTTTTATTTTTAAATTTCAAGTACCAATTTCCCAAGTTCTACATGAACTATAAGGTGTGAATCCCTAGCATCGCGCCACTTACGGATAGTAGCCCCGCTTGACCTGCTATTAAAGTGATATTGAGCTCCTAAACTAGTTATTGTCCTATTTGATTTTGCTTTACGTAATGGATAACAAAATGTCTCCCCTTATCGCTAGTGTTGATTCCTTTCTTCAAGAGATCTTGAAAGAGGGATTGAAAGATTTTTACCTTTTCTTTCCTGCCGTCTGACGTGAGGAGGTTTGTTACTGACGCTTCATGTTCGCTCAACCATAATCCTTCGTTCGAACTAAATGATCGGCTGGGAGAACTTTTCTAGAAATTGAAGCGACTAAATACCATGGCAGAACGCCATGAAAAAGCTTTCCATTGTCATAGTGTAAATAAATGCATTCTCAAGCAGCAAGAAGTAGCATTAAAAGATTTGGCAGAAATGAGTGGAAATTACAAACGAGCTCGGTATCATGAAATGCTTTACATTCAGGCTCATTAATTTAATTGGTTGATGCTCTGACTCTTACAATCATATCGATCTAGCATAACATTGAGCTACGAGACCTATCCATCGCCTTTTACGCCAAAGATATGATCGATTCATTAGATTTGGAATTTATAGATGAACAGATATATATATATATATATATATATATATATATATATATATATATATATATATATATATATATATATATATATATATATATATATATATATATATCGAGCTCAGTTGGTAGAAAGTTATACTACACAGAGAGTGGTTAAATTTGAAGTTTATACGATTGCTGCTCGCGTTGACCAATTGCTTCATTTCATGTCGAATCACATCGAAGAAGGAGATCGTTAGGAACCTACCAAGGAGGAAGATGAAACATAGATGTAGGCTCTTCTGGAGGAATTCGAAAGTCTAAAGATGTAGTTTAATTGGCCTTTATTGCCTCTGAATTTCTATCTTTTGTATTTAGTGATGCAGTCGATGACCGTCAATGCAATGAAATAAACCCTTCAAAATTTCTGACCAATGCTTAACCTTCTTACATTTCGTATTTTGAACACACGTGGGCATAAGATAGATGAGTTCTCTGTACACCCCCCTTGGCTTCTGTGTGGTGGTATGGCTATCAATACTTAGCCATTCTCTCACATATCCACCGCATCTCCTCTTACGGTGATACATCACGTCAAGCAAAATCAACTCTCAATGTTTTTCAATGTACTACCATAATTGCATTTAAATCTCAAAAAGCTCAACCACCGTCCTTCCTTCAAGCACATTAACCCTTCTTTACCTCCTTAAAGATAGTTTTAAGGAGATACACCCTGACTTCTAAAACTATCTCAATGGTATATGGTCCATTCCATGTGTGGGACCATTTTTCCTACGCTTGGTCTTTCTGACTGATAGGAAGGATCATCTTCCAGACCTTGCCTCCTTCTTTGAAAGATTTTCCTTTGACTCTTTTATTATATGCTCGAGCCACGGCTGCCTTGTTGGCAAAGCTAGAATTCAAAGCTTTAACACAGGTCTCGTCCATCCCTTCAAGTTTGGCCAACATAACCTTTGTGAATTTGGCCGAACTTAGCTATAATTGATGGGTAACTCGCATGGACAGGATCATAACGTCCAGTGGAAAAACCACTTCATGTCTATAAGTCAGCATAAATGGACTGACCGATGTGCCAGTTCGGGGTGACACCTGTAGGCCTATAAAGCCTCAGATAGTTTAAGGTGTCATTCCCTTGGATTTCTTCGTACATTTTCCTTAAAATTTACCATTGCCCAGGGCATAATATGGAGTTGAATGGATAATTTTTATTTCATATCACTCTGCCATAGTTTTTGTTTCCTTAGCTATAAGTGATGTTCCTCTATCCATGGTAATGGATTCAGGAGTACCAAAATGATGGATTATATTAATCTCTATAAAATTGACAATATCTTCCCGATTGACCTTATACATAGGTTTTGCTTCGACCCATTTGGTAAGGTCGTCGGTCGCTACGATAATAAACGAATCCATCTTAGTTGAAGGTGGATAAATCTGTCCAATCAAGCCGATCGCCCACCCTCGAAATGGCCAAGGATTTGTAATAGGATGTAATTTGGCCACATGTACGTGCTGAACCGGCCCATTCCTTTGACGAGCCTTGCAGCCTTTAGCTTATCGAACATAGTCGGGTATCATTTCGGGCCAAAAGTATCCATAACACCTGAGTATGAGTTTCATTTTTCTTCTCACTTGGTGAGCTCCACAAACACCTTCATGGACCCCTTCCATGATAATCATTTCTTCATTCTTTGATAAACATCAGAGTAAAAGCGTAATTGTTAAAATGTTCAGCACACTTTAGTTGTCAAAATTCGTAAAGTCAAAACAACTTGACAATAGATCTTCAAGAACAGTTTATGTTCAAGAGAAGATCAAGCTCAAGACCGGTCCATACTCAAGAGAAGATCAAGCTTAAGATTGACTAACATTCAAGAAAATATCAAGCTTAAAGAGAAGATGAAGTTTCAAGACTAAGTTCAAGAAAGTACAGATATTTGATATCTTTTAAGTGGTATAAAATCCTAGAAAGACCTTAGCACTAGGTACTTTTAAAAATGTGTAATTTTGAGTTTTTATGCTTGTTTTGTTTGGAATTCGGCCAACTTAACTTTTGGTTCGGCCGGCCTAAGCTTTCCCGACCATCTCAACTTCAAGCCTGAAGCAACAACTAATTTTTATTGCAAATTTGGTTAGCCCAAGTTTTGGTTCGGCTAGCCCGAGCTTGAAATTTGGCTATCCTGAGAAACTTTGGGTCAAATTCCACCAATAACACTTTTTGGAATTCAGGGGAATTCGGCCAGCCGAAGTTGACCTCGAGCCAACCGAATTTTGGATAAATCTTATCCCGCGTAATCCGAAGTCTGTTAAACCGAATCTGCTGAACTTAGGCTAGTCAAAGCCTAACTCGAGCTAGCCAAAGTTTCAACTTTTGTGCCTATAAATTGAGTTCCTCTCTCATTCTGAATTACACAAGTTAATTATCAAAATGCTTCCACAAGAGAGAGAAAAGCTCAAGTTATTACCAAGCTATTGAACAATATTTATAATTTAATTTATATAGCTTTTTGCAATTCTCTTTATCTTATATCTTTCAAGTTTGATTCTAAAGAGAGTAACCTATACTCTTTTATTGAGATATAAGAGAATTGATTTAAGTAGCCTTTGGGCTTAATTTAATTAAAATCAACCCTAGACCCTTTCTATCTAACTGAATAAGAAACAATATACATTCAAGAAAGAGGTTCTTCTGCTACAAGCTTCTGATACGTCTTATACAATGAAGATAAGTATACCTTATAAACTCTTTTAGGTTTTTCTGAGATAGCCTATTAAAATCTCATTACAGGTTTTGTCTGAGATAGCTTGTAAAATCTTAGTTTGGGTTTGATTGTGATAGGCCGTGAAAATTACAAGAATTGTATAAGATTATTAAGGTGAATCTAGAAAAACCTTTTTATATTGAAAGCCAAAATTATGAGGGAAGTAATTTTAGGAATGGAGTAGGTGTGGCTATTTTTAAGCATCAAACCACTCTAATCCTTTGTGTCATGTGGTGAATGCCTTTATTTTATTTATGGTGAATGATTGTATTTAATTTCAGTTGAGTGGTGAATGTTGTAATATTTTTATTTACTCTTGCAAGTTTAAGGTTTTGATTTTAAAGAAATTCGTGAAATAAAGTTGTCCTGCCTAAAACTTTAGGTGAAGATTATCCTACAAATTATTTAGAATCAATGTTTCAATACTTAAGCAATTGAGATCTTTGCTCTATTTACATATTCAACACTTATTCTCGATTATTTAGCACTGTCCTATTCACCCCCTATAAGACATCTTAAGCTCTCCTTTTTAAAAAGTCATCGGCCCCTTTGTGATATAATTCATCATCAATTATGATATAATTTACTGCTGATCTTCTTGTGTTTCTGTCAGTCCTAGTCTGAGGACTCTGCAGGTATTTCATAAGAGGGGTTCTCCAATCATTTTCTTCTGCATCGATTAAACAGACCTCTACTATACTTCCCTTTTGAAAAACTAAGGGTAATGATCTTTTTTGGACCATGAACAACCGGCCGGCCGACCCCTTCCAAATTTCCAATCATGCTGTCAATTGTGTAATTTCATTGGCATGTGTATTGTAATTCCGAGAAACGTGCTTTAACTGGATGTCATTGAATTGCTCCAATAATTAGATGGCCACTGCATAATACGATAATAATGATAGACTAGTGTACTTGAAGGAACTAACCATCTGGTTTATCACCAATTGAAAATCTCCAATGATCATCACTTCTTTTACCAGCATTTCCAGCAATATTTCCAAGTCAATTATCATAGCCTTCTATTCGGCCTGATTGTTAGTACAATCAGATTCTAACTGAAATGCGTATTCATGTCGATTCCCATTGGGAGCAACTAGTACTATACTAGCCCCAGATGCCTCGCGGGTCCTTGACGAATCAAAGATTAATTTCTAAGGTTTGATCTATGCAAGATTCACATCCATAACACCAAGAGGAATATGCTCCTCTAGGTCTAACAGATGGCTGGCTAGAAATTCTGCTATGGCCCCACCCCTTACCGCTTTCTGCGATACATAGTGCAAGTCAAATTCTGACAGTGCTAAGAGCCATTTGCCAATTCAGCCGCTTAGAATAGGCTGATTCAACATGTATTTGATTAGATCGGTAATTGAGATTACATTCACCCTTTTGGCTAATAAGTAGTGTCTTAACCTAGTAACTGCGAACTATAAAGACAAACATAGTTTTTCCACTGACGAATATCGAGTCTCTGCGTCGAGCAACACTTCACTTAGATAATAGATTTCTCTCTCCTTTTACGAATCGCCCTCCTATGTTAATAGGACTCTAATTGATCCTGCAGATGCAGCTATGTATATCCTAAGCGGCCGACCTTTAATAGGATGCATCAACACGGGTGGCTTCATCAAATACTTCTTAATCCGATTGATAGCCAGTTGATGTTCTTCTTCCCATAAAAATTTTCCCTCTGCTTTAGTTTCAATAATGGAGAATAGACATTAGTCTTACCGGCATAGTTAGTTATGAATCGATATAAGAAATTAAGATGGCCTAAAAACTTTTGTAACTCAACCTTATTCCTTGGCGGCTTTATATCGATCAGGGCCTGAGAATTATTTTGATTGATCTTGATTCCTCTCTAATGTACGAGGAACCCTAAAAAGTTACAGGTCCACACCCCAAAGGCACACTTAAGTGGGTTCATTTTTAACTTATGGGCCCACATTCACTTGAAAGATTTATGCAAATGAGCTAAATGATCTTCTGCATCAACCGACTTCACTACCATGTCGTCAATGTAAACTTCCATAAATTAGCCAATCATATCATGAAAAATGGCATTCATTGCTCTTTGATATGTTGCTTGAGCATTTTTCAAACCAAAAGGCATAACCCAGCAATAAGTACCCAAGGGTCTCGAACACCTAAATGTTGATTTTGGTACGTCATCCCATCTAATAATGACACAATCCTGTGTCCAATAGCTCGATTGTGAGGCTCGTACCATTCCATAGGCTTCCACGGTCCTCCCGGTCGAATTCCGGTGACCGCGATCTGTTATCAGCATTGCACGCAATCCTGAGTCGTGTCCCGTATATCAAAGTCGGCTCGACTCGAAACTTGTATCCTTACGACCCCGTCGTTGCCACGGTTCTGACGTCACGTCTCGCGCGCCAAGGCGATACTCGGGCCAGGAGATGTGGGCATGTGCTCAGTTCGAGAAAAAACGTCGCGTATTGCAAATTCTGAGAGAATCTCTACGACACGTCACATCAATCCATCAATCAAAGTTAAGTACACAACCTTACCTAGCCATCATTTTTTCACCAACAAAGCATGGCACCCAGTCCTCTTTCACCCAAAAGTCAACAAGCATCATGCTCCCTCATCCCATCACCACTCCTCTCTCTCTCTCTCTCATTTTTTTCACTCCATCCTAAGAAACTCCCATGAGAGGAAACGTCCAAGCTTCCATGAGAGAAGCTAGGTATGGCCCACTCCCTACCACCCAATCCCACCATCTAAAGTCCATCGCAACCGTTGAAATTCATTCATTGGAGCTCTAGAACGCACCGGTGGAAGAAGGATTTCAAGATCTAATGGTGGGTGTTCTTTTTCAGGTTTTGTTTGTGTGGATTTAATCATTTGAGGGCCCACATGTGGTGGGACCCATCTTGATGTATGTTTTGTATCTAAGAGGGGCCCATAGTGGCGGGCTCCCTCTACTACTCCAATCTTGTCTCTCTTTCTCTCTCTCTCTCTCTTACATTCTTGTTTAGTGATGATATGGCTGTGTGGCCCACCCAGATGGGACCCATTTGAAGTATGCATATTATCCAAGCTGTCCATCGAGTGGGCCCACCTAGCATCCCATAACTCACATGCCCGGATGTAGGGAAAACATAAATATCCGATTCATCTAAATCAGGTGGGCCACGTCTATGTGGGACCCGCCATGATGCTTGTGTTGTATCCCTACCGTCCAGCATCCTGGATGCTGGACGTGGGCATGCAGTAGTGTGAGAACTAATGGTGGAGTGAACTAGTCAGCTAACCAAATAAAAATAAAATAAAATATACAATATTATAATATATATAATACTATATACATGTTATGGTGAGCCCTACGTGGGACCCACCTCTACCGTCGAGCATCGTACAACAGCTATATTGCTGCTACACTGACGTCACATGGTACCAAAGATCCTTGCTGACGTGGGACCTAGCTGCTTGTGGACGCCATTCACACCGTCCACCCATTTGCATGGGACTCCACCGTGATGTATTCTATATCCCTGTTGTTCATCTGTTTTTTACGATGGTGGGTCCCACTGCTAACTGACATCAACAAGTACTGTGGGGCCACCATGATGAATGATGTATCCATCCAGTCCGCCCGTGGACCCCACCCTGATATGTGTTTTGACCGCCATCCATCAGGAGGCGGGATGTCATGTGGCACGTGTGGTGTCCACGTTGTCCAGCTGGGATGGTGGGACCCACCGTGATACGTGTTTTCCTGATACTGCCCAACCATCTATGGAGATGAAGATGGGTCCCACACGTGGTGCACGTGCTTAAAATCCAGGCCATGCAGGTGCTGTAAGACCTACCGTGATGTAATGTTTTATCCATACCATCCATATGCGTGACGAGCAGCATGGCAGCTGTATGGATGCTGCAAGTTCTGGGGGCCTAGAAATGAGGGATGTGTTATATCCCAACCGTTCATCTGGCCACACCTTGATGTATATGTTTTATCCAACCGTTGGCTAGGTAGACCACACCATAATAATCAAAATGGGATTGATCGTCCACCATTGAAAATCCTTAGGAACATAGAAGTTTTGGATCAAAATGATATTTGTTTTCTTCTTAATCCAGCTCTTTGTGAACAGATTAAATGGAAAATAAATGTTATGGTGGGGTCCACCTTGATGTATGTGCTATACATCCATGTTGTTTATCTGGTGGGCTCATTTGGAAGGTGCAGGACCACCTGCTGGTTGAGCAAGGCCCACCTGCTGTGTGGCCCAGCATGATGTATGTGAGGCCCACTTGATGTATAGGAGGCCCATTGATGCGGCCCACTTGATGTATACCCAGCCCATGTGTTAGGGCCCATTATGATATATTTGGGGCACATGGGTCGAGGCCCATTGAGATGTATTTGGGGCCCATGGGTTGAGACCCATTAAGATATATTTGAGGCTCAGGTATGAGGCCCACTTGATTGTATTAGGCCCATGTGTAGGGCCCACCTATTGTGTATTTGAAGCTCATGGGTTATGGCCCATTGTGATGTATTCGTGGCCCATGGGCAAGGTCCATTGTGATGTATTCGAGGCCCATGGGAGAGGCCCATTGTGATGTATTCGAGGCCCGTGGGCAAGGCCTGATGTTATGAACTTATGGTCCATGGGCCGAGGCCCATTATGATGTATTTTCGGCCCATGGATGCGGCCCATTATGATGTATTTCCAGCCCATTGTGATGTGTCTGGTGATGTATATTAGGCCCGATGTAATGTATATGGGGCTCCTTGAGTGAGGCCCATTATGATATATATGGCCCTTGTGTGTGGCCATGGGCCCATTATATATTTTTTGCCCTATAAGGGTCACTCTATGGAGACGATGTTGGTTAAATGTCCACAGTGATGGGCAATGATGGTTGGATGTCCACATTGTGACCTTCTCTTAGGCTTGGTTAAGCCGATTCCGATTGTCAATTTTGATTGTTGAAACTGAGTCCAATTGATAAGGCCAATTTCATTAGTCGAGGCCGATTCTGATTGTCGAGGCCGAGTCTGATCGACGAGGTCGATTCTGTATATTGAGGCCGATTCCGTTAGTCGAAGCCGATTCCAATTATCGAGGCCGAGTCCGATCGACGAGGCCGATTCCGTATGTCAAGGCCAATTATTGAGGTTGATTCCGTTAGTCGAGGCCGATTGTCGGGCCGACTTCAATTGTTAATTCCGATTGTCAAAGCCAAGTCTGATTGACAAGGCCGATTTTATTAGTCGAGTCAGATTATCGAGGCCGATTCCGATTCCGATTGTTAAGGCCGATTTCGTTTGTCGATGCCGATTTCAATTGTTAATTCCAATTGTTGAAGCCAAGTCTGATTGACGAGGCTGATTCCATTAATCGAGGCCGATTTCAATTATCGATTCTGATTGTTGAAGCCGAGACTGATTGACGAGGCCGATTCCATTTGTCGATGTCAATTTTGATTATCGAGGCCAAGTCCGATTGACGAGGCCGATTCTGATTGTTAATTTCGATTGTCGAGGCCGAGTCCGATCGATGAGGCTAATTCCGTTAGTCGAGGATGATTCCGATCGTCAATTCTGGTTGTCGAGGACGAGTCCGATTGACAAGGCCGATTCTGTATATCAAGGTCGATTGTCGAGGTCGATCCCAATTGTCGAGGCTAAGTCCAATTGACGATGTCGATTTCATTTATCGAGGCCGATTTCGATTGTTGATTCCGATTGTAAAGGCCGATTCAGATTGTCGAGGCCGATTGTATGGGCCGATTATCGAGGCCGATTCCGATTGTCAAAGCCTAATATGATGTATATGCGGTCCATATTTGAGGCCCATTATAATGTGTATTCAACCCGTGTTTGTGGCCCAATGTGATGTATATTAGGCCTATGTGATGAGGCCCATTGTGGTGCATTTGAGGGCCAAGCGTTGGAGCCCATTATGATGTATCTTAGACCCATGTGAGAGGCACATCGTGATGTGTGTTGAGCTCTTGAGTAAGGCCCATGGTGTTGTATTTTTGGCTCTTTTGTGGGGCCATGGGTCCACTATACGTTAGGTTCTATGTGGGTCATTCTTTGGGGCAATGTTGGTTAAATATCCACATTGTCAAGGCCGATTATTGATTCAATTATTGATACTGATTATGAGTATGTGACAGCATAGCATCATGATATATGCTCATACACATCATCTGCATGTCTGTTATGAGATGTGGTTGACCATTACATATGTCATTGGGTAAGTTGTTATGAGACTCCCTGATAGGTGGAGGTTATCTCACATGAGCACACGGTTGTGTAGGATTGATGCATAACTGGATTGTATGGCTCATATATCTTACATTGTGTGTTGTGATTACTGTATGCCCTAGCGACATCAAGGCCGTAGCCTCCACAGGCATATCGTGGATGGCCAGATGGGACACTAAAAATGTTTGGTTCGAGCATCGGGCTGTCATAGATGGCCCTAGTGAAAATTTCTAAACCCTCTTGGTACCAGAGGATGCCCCAACTTCGAGACCGAATGAATATATATATGAGTGCATAAGGGCCGAATATCAGGAGGCCACGTCTCCCACTGTGTCGTGGTTGGTTGGGAGGGGGTGTGGCCTTATCCACCTGAGAGAGTAGGCATAGCTAGGCTGAGTTTGACCAGCTCGTGAATGAGTCCACTATCGGCATGCAGGGTAAATATTGATTGCCTAATGGTTAGGCGGATAGTAAGGTCTCTTCCACTTACCCAGTTGGGTGCTTGATGGGGTCACAAGCTGGTGTAGAGTATACTAGACTCTGGTGATAATCCCAAAGAGGAACCGTATTGATATGTGGACTTATTGGGCAGGAGTTACATACTCATTCATTCATTCATTCACTATCCACTCGGGCTAGTGGTGCACAACTATTTATTACGTGTACTTTCTCAATGGCCAGGATTTCGGTTAGGGCATGCGCTAACCTGAGATTAGGAGTTTACCACATTGAGTCTTACTATCCAAATTTAAGTATGGGACAGGTTTGGATAAAAGTCCCTTGTGGTGGACCCCATAGCCTGTGATATTAAGTACTATCATCCCGACTTCACACTTTAGATTGATCATTTCATTCACATCGTATATTGCATTGCATCCTCAGCACATAGTATTTAACTTACCGTCTCCGCATTGCATAGCTGATCTACATTGCTTCATCAATATATGATATTGGTTTATTATATTTTTGCATTGCATAGCCTGAATAAATCTGATGGTATTTATGGGCTATCAGCATGTTTTCACATTACTCTAATATCGTATGATTTATGGACTTGCCATTATTTCTAATATTATATGATCTATGAGCTTGTCAGTATTTTCACTTACTCTGATTACTCTGATATTGCTTACTTGGCACTTACGTTGTGCACACACTTTCACCACTCACTAAGCTTTCTATAAGCTTATGCACGATAGATGCGTGCAGGTGGCGTTAGGTTGCAGCAGCGCTGAGTTTGAAGCATGTAGCGAACTTTTGAAGCTTTAATTTTATTTAATATATGTATTTCTCATTCAGCATTGTATTTAAATGTTTATATTAGTGGATATATGATAATGATGTTGCCTTGGTGAATTGGGTAAATTTGTGGTTATGCTTCTTATGAGATAAATGTACGTTGAAAAATCTTCCTTATACGATCCCAGGATCGAAACCTGGCATATGAGCGCTGGAAACCGAGAATGGGGTACTACAGAGGCTGTCAGCACCGGATGTGGCGATGAGATTCCTGTTGAATCTAATTTTCGTGTTTAGGGCGTGACATCGATCAATTAACTAGTTGGCCATAGGCATAAGTAGAGGTGTACAAGAACCGAGCTAGCTCGGTTAACTCGATCGACTCGACTCGAAAAGGCTCAACTCGACTCGTTTCGAAGCTGAGTTTGAGCCAAGTCAAGCTAATTTTTTAAGCTCAAAAATGAGTTCGAGCTTGCCCCAACTCGACTCAACTTGGATCGAATCCAGCTCGAACTTGGCTCAACTTGGTTTGACTCAGCTCGACTCGGTACTGGGGTATATAAGCCCTTTTAAAAAAATGTCCACCCATTTCGAGTCTCGCTACTCAACCTATCAGTAATTAATCTGCATCCGTTAGTGTGTAACCAGCACACCCACCAGCACACAATCACCGTAAATGTGGCACGGATTTTTATCAATTTAAACCGTCTAGATCGTGGAGTCGGGGAATAAAATGAATTAAAGGAAAACTATTCGTTTCTCCATGAAGTCAGGGATTGCCTGTGCCCCCGACCATAGGAAGTTCCTGTGCTCGGAAGCTACTTGGCCCCACCACATAGATTTTCATGATAAATCCATTCTATCCATCAATTTCTAAAGGCCACAATAGGAAACAACTTCAAAATTCAGAAGATCAAATGCTCACGTGGGCAACACAACACAAGAAACATTTGGGATTAAATGCTTACCATTGGAAATGTGGTATAACTCAGACCATCCAAATCTTGTACCCAGATGGGGCATAGCCTCAAAATTAGATGGATTGCAAAACTCTAACCTCTAATCAATAAACATTCATCTATTCAACTTGAACCGTCAGTTGTTCTCATTTTAGCCAACCATTTGATAGGCATAAATCTAACAGTTAAAAAACCATCCTTTCCATTTGAATTTTGGACCATGAGCCATCCAAAGTCTATTCTGAAATTTGAACGGCTTGGATTTGGATCCACATATGCCACATGTAAAGTGGTTTTGTACATGCTAAGCATTAATTTGACATTACAAGGGATTGCAGACGCTACTGCATGGGGTTAACATAAAAATACAGACCGTCTCGAACTCGGCTCGATAGCTCAGACCTGGCTCGAACTCAGCTCGAATTGGTCCAATTGCTGATCAATCCGAGTCGAGCTAGAGATGTTGTCTCGATCACCGAGCCGAGCCGAGTTCAAGCCGGTTTAGCCTAGTGACCGAACCAAGCTAAGCTAAGGCCAACTCGATTCGGTTCGACTCGATGTACACCCCTACGCATAGGATATTTGTCTTTGGGAGTGGCTAGATTTAAACTTCTGAAATCTACACACATTCTTATCTTACTGGTCTTCTTCATTACTGGGACTACATTTGACATCTATTCTGCATATTTGATCAGTCGGATAAAGCCAGCTTTCAAAAGCCGTTCAATTTCTTCTTTAACTTTGAGAGTGACTTTGGCGGTCATACTCAATGGGGGTTGTTTATGTGTCTGATATCCTTCTTTGGTCGGTAACTTATGCTCGACCAAAGACATGTCCAATCCTGCATGTTGTGATAGTCCCATGCAAAACAATATACGAATTCCTAGAGTAACTTTATTATTTTATCCCACTTAGGCGGTCGTAACAGGTTACTTATAAACGTGGGTCCCGTATCCTGGTCCATCCTTAAATTTACTTCATCCAGCGGGTTTTGGACCAGCGGTCGATATTCTTTCATCATTTAATCTTCCTCGGCCGATTTGTCCAATTTGGTCAAGTTCATAAAAATTCCTTCATCGCTTTATTCCAGGTTCTCTTCGAGCCTCTTTATCCTCGCTACGAACTTAGCTAGGCACACCACACCTTTAGTTGTCACGATCATGACAACTCTTCGATGATGCAACTTGTAGCCGACCGATTGAGGATTAAACCCTTCGGTTGGGCTTCATCTTCCTGAACCGTCATCGCTTAAATTATGCTGCTTATATTCTTCTATACATAAATACCCATCGGTAGCCCATACTTATTTCTCTCAGTGAACCTAATGGGCCCTATCTCTTCGCCATAGTAATAAGCTTTATTGACATTTGACAAGGCCAAAAATGGCTTATTATCAGCCAATACGAGCTCGACCCTATTCTAATTCCAAAAAATGATAAACTGGTGAAGGGGAGAGGGGATGCATGTAAAAGAATGAATCCAATCTCTTCCTAACAGGGCATTATAACTCGACGAAGTGTCCATCACAAAGAACGGTGCCAAAATAGATTTGGTGCCTATTGTAAGATCAACTGATAGAAAACCATGTGTGTTAGTAACATGGCAGTGAAATTGTTGACTGTTACCTCGGAAGGCATCAGATCAGCTGTAGTCTTCCCCAATTTGTCCATCATTCTTTTTGGCAATAAATTCACTGTAGGTCTATTGTCCACCAATATTCTGGTTACAGGACATCCGTTTAAATGATCTGAAATATATAATGGCTAAAGGTATTTTGTCATATCAGTAGTGGGTTTTTCAATAATTACTTTGTCAGTACCCCCATAGATCCCCACAATGACCGTGTCAGCGTGCGATACCTTGCCTTGTCTCCCTTCATCATAAGGGAGAGAAGCGTGTTGAATAACAACTAAAGAAATATGCTCTTCCACATCACCATGTATTGTGTTTAGTTGAGTAAATCTTGCCTGAAAATCGGAAGCCAGAGTAAGCACCATGTTACAATAAAATACCGTCAGTGGCAGCAAACCAAATAAAATACTATTTCCAAAACCTTACCCCCCTAGTGTATCAGACTTAATTTCATCAGTCTGACTAGGGGTTATGTTTTTTGTGGGGTCAGTTGGTGAATCGTTGGCCACATCTTCTGGCTCATTCATAGTAGTCGCGAATTCGCCTAGTAGTCATTCTTCTATAAGGAAGCAATCCTCACTAAAATAATCTGACAAGTTGTTGGTATTATCTTCTTCTTTAAATTCGTCTGGTGCTTTGTCATTTTTGAAAATAGCCTCGCTCTCTTAATAGGTAAGCAGAGTAATAGCTTCGACCGCATTTACCACTATTTATTCCTCTGACAGAAGCACCTGCCAAAATGGGCATGTCAGCTTGGGCTCCAGTCAAAGATGTATTTCATTTTCTTCTTATTCCATCCTTAGTGCGGCCCTATTTCTTTGCCAACAATGCTTCTGTGTCTTGGTCATATTTTTTGGAACAATGGAAAATTTTGGATGTGTAAGCCGCTTCCATAATCTTTCTCGCATAGTAGGCGACTTAACCATTCAGTCAAAGACAATCTTCAATGCGGCTGTCGATCAGACATCAGCTGCTCTGGCCACTAGTGACTTGACTGTTGCCATGGTTATGACTTCCAAGATGGTCCTTAAGATGCCAAGGAATCTTTCGGGCACAACGGTTGTATAATCGATGGTTCTTATGCCCGTATGCATCTCTATATTAATGCGTCCACTATTGTTTGGGAACATATCAAACACTCATTCTATGTAGACTTCCAAGACCAAGCTCCACTTTCAGTCGAGGTCGATCTCTCAAATCAGCTGTGATTGTAATGTTGGCTGGAAACAGATCGGTATCAATTAACATGGCTTCTTTTTTCTTTTTCAAAAATTTCAACAATCCGCGGTCAATATATTCCTAAATTAGATTCCTGAAAATGACACATTTGTTAATGGAATGGGAACAAGAGCCATGCCATTTGCAATAGTCAACCTTTTTGAGTTCCTCGGCCGAAGGCACCTTGTGATTAATAGGAATTTTGATGAACTTTATTTCCAACATGAAGTCAAAAATTTTCTCAACTTGAGCAATATCAAAATTGTACACTTTTCGAGTCTTTTGGGCTATAGGGCCGGCTGACTCTACCTTGACCAACGTTGAGCAAACTAATGGCTTCTTAGCTACTACTTCAACGATTGCAATTTCATAATTAGGATCATTGTAATACATTCTGATTAGTGAGCTTGCTTACCTAGCCCTCTTTTGAAGTAATTCTTCATATCGAGAGAACTTCTTAGTGAGGTCGTATAAATAAGCAAACTTCATACTTACAAACTTTTTATGAAGCTTGTACTCCAAACCGTTTGGTGCAAGCTGCACAAATTCAACTTTGGTCATGACCACCTTACAACAACTCTTTGCCTACTTAAATCACATGATTCACCAGGCAATTGCCGGAATCATGTGAGATCGGCCATAGTGATGTCTCTATTCTTATAAAAGAATTGAGGATGAAATCTTTCTTCTAATTCTTGCCAACTATGTATTGAATCTGACAATAAATTGGAATACCATGTGAAGGCTGCAGCAGTCAGCGAGTGACGGAATAATTGTAATATATAATAATCAATATTAACTAGTTCACCACATTGCATGGTAATCGGCCAACATGTTTGATAGTCGATTGACCATGCTCCCCTTAAAACAGGGTAAAATTTGATCGATAATTCCTCAGCAAAGGGTGTTACCGATCTACCCATTCTGGGTATGGTTTATGATAAGTGGGAATGGCATTGCGGCCCAATACACGACCCGCAACTTCCTGTACTAGTTGTAATATCTGGTCACAATCCACTTGAGGAAGTTCCATGGTTGGTGGATGATCTGGATGAAATCTATTAAAATTCTCTTGAATTTTAAGACCTTGCAGAGGATAGAATCCCATTAGCAGTCCTTGATTTCTATTATTATAATTTCTAGCCTCCTGATCCGGTTGCCTGACTTCTATAGGAAGCGAGGAATTCACACCTCTTGAGGAGTGGGTGGTGTATTACACTACAACGATGGTGTCAGCGGGAAAGGGACAACATTACCGACTAAAGTACAATTATTTTATTGCATATGTTGCATTCGTTTCATCACAATCGCTAACAATCGCTGCATGGCCTGGGTCTGATTGACCATATAACGGTTAGTACTCTTAGCCTATTGATGGATCTGTTCCACTTGAATTCTTACATTTTCATGTACCAAATGGATGCTTGTATGCACATCCATGAGTACCATTAATACCTTGTCTAGAAGAATAGGGTGAGCTATCGACGGTCCTACTTGGTTTCCCATCAGATAAACATTCAAATTAATTTCTTAGAGGAATCTACGAAGTCACTAATAAATGTCTATTTCTTATAGGAGGACCATTTTGGCTTCTCTAGATATGGATCTATGAGTACTTTCGTCCTTCTCTTGTGCATCACTCCATCTATTCCGAAGCCACTTATACTTCCTATGGCAAGCGCATTATCCATTCTCCGCAAGAAACTCAAACATTTTCAATGTATAGGAATACATTATTTTTCACTTTGGGTAAAAGCATACAAAATCAATCGTTCACTCCATTTCATGATGGAGAGTATGGTCCTGGTTGGTTTACTAGCTCTATGCATAGGAGAACGATCATGAGACATACCAGGCGCATCTTGGTAGGGAAACCTACCTCATCGGCTGAGAACTTCCATAAGGAGGTTCAATCGATTCTGACAAGAATGCCAAGGCTGGGATCAAATAGAATTGCCCGAATTTTCATGATCAGAAATTTGTTTTAGTTCAGTATATCCCCTATCCATTTACCCAGAAGATTTACAACCAACCCCCTTTCAATCGGCCGGTCGCCGACAAAGCCAAGCTCTATCGGTCTCTCCATTCTTCTTTTTAAGGGGCCAGTTTGGCTCTTGATCTTCTTTTCTATCTAAATCAACCACAGGCAATGGATACTTTCGTCATCTGGTGGGAGAGCCATTATCAAAGGTTATTTAAGAAATCTCCAGAAGAGATTATAGCTCAACTTTCCCCAAATCTTGAGCCTAAAGGAAAGAAAATGGTATCACATCTTCGTCCAGTACATCGAGCCGACAAATAAATAACTCATAAACAAGATCGGCCATGACATCTTCCCCTCAAACTTCACCAACTGAAGCAGCAATTAATCCTCCTAAGTGCAAAAAAGTTATGGAAGGATTTCTATTCTTCCAGCACCTCCACCAGTCCTCAAATCTCCATCAGCTCCGAAGAGAATTCTTGACTTGGGGACTCCGTTCGACCCACCTCCAGAGCCTCCAGTCTTGGTTCCCCAGCGTGTCGACTCATCTCCTCAATCAACAACTGTGGATTGACCGTTGTCGGCTCCATTAAAGCCGTGACAGACATCAAGTACTTCCTCAGCCGAGGCAGTATCTTCCTTTCAAGAATATTTCAAAACTAAGTATTGGTCAGGTCTCTCCATCACCGATTACTTAAAAGAAATCAAGGAAGGCTTGAAACGTCACCAGGAAGCTCATTATAACAAATGTTGGAATAAATTGTGGCAAGATAAAGAGAGATTAAATAAACATAACCTTCCATTTGATGAAAAGTACCTTACTCCCTATCATCCCAATCTACCACCATTCCCTACTTCGAGGTGAGCACTGGCAATGATCATAAAAAATCCTCAGGATGTGGATATACGTTTGTTCTGATTTAAATGGAAATTACTTACCTATATATAATTATCTTGAATTTTCTCAATTTTCATATTGACTAATTATGCCTTTTCCTTGCTATTACCCGAGAGTTATCAGTCGTTGACAAACATATCATTGTGGTGCAACCATTACAACAGCGCCCACCAATAACCGATGTCCCTGAGAACATGGTCAATGCTGAGGCCCTCCCATCCCATAATTCTCCTGAGGTTACAACTCTTCCCTCGGCATTTGAATATGTGATCGACATACCTCTGACACCTCCTATTGTGGTCAATCAGGAAGAAGAGGAAGAGGTGCCACTCCTTCACCATTCGGGGGAGAAACCATCTTTCCAATTAATAATTCCTTCACTCAACAAACAAGTTCCTCCAATAGATGAAGAATCTTCAGCTTATGAGGGAATTGTCATTGTGACTGAAGAAATTATAGCGAGACTTCATATGAAGATATCATTTCCTCATTTAAAAAGGCCCTTGCTAAAGATGTTGACATGGTCAAGTCGCCTTCTCTCTTGAGCAATCTGCAAAACCTTAAAGTAGAACTTCAAATTCTCCTACAAATGGGATCATCTAGATCTCTAACAGCTGAAATGGTCAAAAAATCAAATGATTGGTCGAGTCATATCATTTTTACTCCTGGTCAGATCTTAGCTTTGTAGATAAAATATCAATTCTTTAAGAAATTTTGGGATTCGTCAAAGAACACAACCATGTACATGCTATTGTTGACCGAATCGAAGCGGAACATTCCATAGCTGAGTCTCAAATGGCTTCTGCTAAGGATATCATCAAGGACCTTGTGATTGGGATCGTCAAATTAAAGACCCCTAGGACCAAGCTCAAGGATAAGGAGGTTAGAATTATAGCTCTGGAAGCAGAGCTAATGACTTTAGAAAGGGACTATGTGGAGAAACATGCCAAACACATCCACCGAAAGGATATTGTCAAGCGATTAGCAGTGCCTGTTAAGACTCAAATAACCACCATCAGTCGACTTCATTGATCAGTAGTCAAACAAGAGGCTACTATACATGAAATGAAAAGCCAATTAGAGACGATACTTGGGTCGTTACAACGCTTTTCCTCTATTAAATCGTAACTTTGTATCGATTTATCAATACAATAGGCCATTGAGCCTGTTTTGTTCTTTCTGTGTTGTGGTTTGTATTCTTCTTTTTTTCATTTGAAACTAACTATCAACTTGGCCCTTAAACCTGAGAAATCGTGGGCTCATTCCAAATTTGAAGCTTTAATCACTAAAAGTTCCTGGTTGCTTGGAACATGTAACAATTTTCTTACTATAACTGCTACGAATTGTGGGTGTCAAAAATCATCTATTTAAACTGATATATATACCTCATTTGAATTCACACTAACCTCGTCTCCATACCTATGTCGTGTTTCCATGGCTTCCAATCCTTCTTCCTTTATTGCTAGTGCTGAGAGTTATCTGAAAGAGATATTCGAGTGGGGTCTAGTGGAATTCTGTCAATCCTTATTACTCTTTGATGCAAACTATTTCTTGAAATAGGCTTCGATAGTGGTCAAATCAAAGGTTGCGTTAAGAGAACTCCTTCAAACGATGAAGCGTCTGTATTCTATGGGATGTCATTATCCCGAGCTTACCTTCGATTCTGAATTGCGCTCTTGATATCTCCACTAAAAAGCATCTGCCAAGGAAGACTTTGCAGAAGCGAGTAAGACTGATGAACTATCTTGGTAAGATCGATTACGCTAGGTTTGAATGCACTAGTTTAATCACACCATACTCTGTGCGTTGTAAGCTTATTGTACTAGACTGACGGAAGAGCTAAAGGAATGGGAGCATTCCTTTTTTAATAAGGACGTAGTCATTCCAGAATACCTCTCATTTCTGGACAAACAAATCATCATCTACCAAGTGTGGTCGAAAATTAGTCTTAGCGTGAAGAAAGAAGTCGAGAATAGGGTTTCTTCAAACAAATACGCACCGACTAGCTGCTTCACCTTCTGCCGATCATCATCGATAAAGGAGCATATTGGTACCAAAATAAAAGAAGAATGAGGCCGAGATGCAGGTTCACTTCGAGGAGTTCAAGGTCATGAAGATTTAAATCACTCGATCGTCTTATATTTTCCTTTCTATTGCTCTTTCTTGCACATGTCATACAGTCGATGACCAGCAGTGATATTAAATAAATATCCAATTTATCAATAAAAATGATATTTTGGCAAGGAAAGAGATTCTTTCTTTTCAGGTACTAAATCTTCTACCATTGGTCATGGCTAAAGATGTTAAAAAAGGATAACTAGTTCGAATAGTGTTCCCATATCTGATCGAGTTTCTTTATCACCAATCGGCCACTCAATACTTAACCATTTTTTGTTTACGTATGTTCCACCATATGCTAACCTAATAATAGAAAATACGAAACGTTCCTCGAGGAACCTCATTTATTCTGTTGCATCCCCCTATATCCTCAAAAACGAATCGCTAACCGAGCCTTCTACTTTGGGTTCCCAACCATCAAACCCTATCCAATGCATGCATTTATTATTCATTCTAATGTCTATAAAAAGCACTCCCCGCTCAGATTTGCAACCACCATTAATAGGAAGCCTCAGCAAAAAGCCTTGACACCATGACTTCTTCCATTTTCTTCTCGCAATCCTTAAGGGTTCTAGAGGAAATCCTCAGAGGGATTAACTCCTCCCATTCCTCCTTCCTTTGTAATGCCTATCCCTTCCTAAGATGCTACTGAAGCAACCAAGACTAATGAATCTCCACAAGAGGTTCTTAAGGTCATTTCAAACCTTTAGCGGCTTAAAGAGGCATACTCTAAGGCTGACTCTAAACTCGAACGACGCGTTGCCCCACTGATGGAACTCTCGGTCCTCCACGCCAAGTCAACGACTCTTTCAGCTCATTATGATGCAGCTTGGAAGAATTGACTGAACTGGATTCGTCAACATTACTTCGATAAAGAGATGTTACAATCCATGGAAGTTGAACTTGGCAACTTCTTCGCTGAACTGTTCAAGGCCCAACGGCTCTATCTAAACCGTGATTGGCCAAGCAATCAGGACCTGAGAAACTTCACGAGTCCCATATAAAACTCTATTGGACTCGTGAAGAGTCCAGCAAGTCTGAAAGGTTGGAGACCGAGCAGGAGTTCATAACTGTCGGTTGTCGTATCGATCAAGTAAGAAACCTTCTCTGTAAGCTCACGAACCAGTAGTCATCATGGAGAAGTAAACACTCACTGGTTATAAATGCTAAGGAGTCAGCTACCAAAAAATTTGAAGAACTTAAGGCAGCCTATCAATAATTCATCGATTGACCAAGAATATATTTTTTGTATTTTTTTTTTATAATTGAATGGCCTTTATTTCAAAGCCTTTTATTGAAAAAAGAAAAACTTACTAATCCTTCTGCCCCTTAACTTCTCTCGACATGTTCCCCAATAATTTCCCATAGTGAGGGAAAGTGAGGCTTCAAGAATCAGTCATTTATCGAAGCCTTTGTGACTTTTCCGTTCATATCCCTTAAAACATATGCTCCTCCTTTGAGAATTTGGACAACAACGTATGGTCCATCCCACGTAGGAGACTATTTTTTACTGAGAGCACAGTCTTTCTAACCGATAGGTAGTATCACCTTCTATACAATATCTCCTACACCAAATGATTTCCCTTTCACCCTCTTATTATAAGCATGAGTAACGACCACTTTATTGCTGATGATCAAATCAATGGCCCTCATTCGAACTTCATCTAACCCTTCAAACTCGTCCAACATTACTTCTGTAAACTATAACATCCCAAAATTTCCGCAGCCCGAGTACATACTCGTGCCCGAGAATTTCGGGTGTCAATAATGTATAAATTGAATGCTTTAAAAATTGCACCATATTTTTTTTCCATTTAAATCATATTCAGTTATATTCATGAAGGTAATCATTCATGAGAATAAAATTGATTGTATTTTTTATTTCATTAGAATAAATGAATTCAACAAATCATCAAATGCCCTCTCAATGGGAGCTTATTACATTATCAAGTTTGCAGCAAAAATATAAAACTAAATCATAAAACTATTTTCCTATTCATTCAGTATAAACTTTCATAGGGGAATGGTCCTCTAGGTCTTCAATTTATACAATACCTGCATCACCTATACGGTTGGAGAGGGTCAATGCCCGATTCATAGTGATGGTCATCCTTTAAGATTAACAATAATTTAAGAATTCATAAAAGTAATGTAAGAGTTATGATATGTCTTGTACTCCACTACTACAAGGGATATCAGTATGCACAATCAATGTATATGAATGAATGCTAACAAAGTGTGTAGGGCTTATCATACATAGTGATCATCACAATGTTGAATATAATTTATAAAAAATCCAACTTGCCCCGCATCCCATAACGTTAACATAAATTTATGCGAACATCTCAAGGTGACACAACAACGTGGCTGGAGGATTTACGTGACACGATGTGTTCATGAAGCGATTATTTGCAACATCCAATCCCGAAAAGTGATGTAACACGCATGGAGATTTACTTACATCGATTGTGCATCGCGCCAACCAACCCATGGAATTACATGTCGACCAAGAGGGCCGCTATCCGTAATACATTACGTCCATGATAAATATTTTAGTCATTAGTTATGATACCTTTAACACATCACTTGCATCGATAGACAATAATTTATATCATGAGAGTTTTGAAATTCTAAGACACATGCCCAAGTCATTAAGGGAGAAAGCACAAGGCTAAGATAGTAAAATAGAAGAGTAGCAATAAGCTAACTTAACAAAAGAGAAGAGTAGCAATGGCTAACTCAACAGAAGAGGAGAGTAGTGTTCACAACCTCAAGTGTAGGGTTGCAATATAGTAATAATCTCAGTGAGACCGAGTTCGAATCCACACAGACTAATCTTATACGTTTCTGAAAGTAATTAGAACTAGAGGTAGAAGAAGATCTTAATTAAAAATCTAGAATAAAGGGCATAATTGTGATATTGTAGATTGAAACTTATGAATTTAAAGGTAGGAACTAAAGTGTCAAGGATCCACTTGTATCTATCAAGATGCTACCTTACTTGATTCAAGAGACACATCTGGAATAAGAGTCTTATCTTATCCAGTTAGAAGAAGAGATGATCAAATCTCAGAACTTTCATTGAATCAGTCTCAAGAGATAAGCATTGTAACGATTTAGAAGAGATTCCATCACCCAACCATACCCAAGAGACTATGGCAAACAACAGGATTTATCAATCTCACAATCTCAAATAAGAAAAGAAGATATTTAAAGCTATCGCAAGGTTTATTATAATTTGAGTCACAACAAACCATAGAAAACTGACAATATTCCTTAAAATCAACTATAAATTAATGAAATTAAATATAAACATGAATCAAAGAAAAGTAAACATCCTAATCACGCTACAAGCTTCACCTCTTAGCCCTAGCTAAGAGGTTTAGTTAAGCATAGACATTATTAAACAAAAATCTCTTAAGGAAATATAAAAAATAAACTAAGGAAGAAGAAGAAAAATCTTGACGACAGCTCTTCACCCTTTTGCTCTATTCCTTAAACCCTAGAAGATGCCTTGGAGCATCCTAGGAACTCCTATTCATAGTTGGGGAACTCTAACTTTCGCACTGAGTTGAAAAAATCTGGAAAATGCCTCAAATTTTCGTAGTCCGCATAAAATCTGTGAAACCTTCGACTAGTCAAGTGCTATCTTCGACTAGTCGAGCATCATCTTTGACTAGTCAAGAGTAATCTTTGACTAGTTGAACCTCGCACCAATTTAAAAGATAATGTTGCTGGAGTTTCAATCGAAGTTTCTCGAGCTAGTCGAACCAGAACTCGAGCTAGTCAGACCAGAACTCGGGCTAGTTGGACTAGAACTTAGGCTAGTCGAATTTCACATGAATTGTTTTTCTTCACTTCAAATCTTCGATTCTCTTCATTCTCACTTTGTTTCCTTAGATATTTGTCATGTGAATTCTTCAATCTTGGTCTTCTAAGATCCATCATTTGCCTTAGTGATTCTTGAGCATCAAATCCATGCTTTTAACATTATTTTTAATCCAATCTCTTAGATTCACCTTGCAATACAAACATGTATAAAATATACCCATTAGGCATTATCATGTTCATAAAACTAAGATATAAATAGAAAAAATATGCAATATTTGACACTCAACAAGTAGTAAGGGCTAACTCAATAAAAGAAAAGAGTAGCAAGGGTTAACTCAACAATATTAGTAAAGGCAAGGGCAAGACTTGTATCCATCATCCCACATAAATTAATAAAAATCACATGTAATTAACATCATATCATAATTCTTAAAGGATAAATAATTGTTGGTGGAAAATTAAACAATTACAGGGAGAGAATCGTAATAACATGAAAGCATGTAAAAGGTAAGATAAATCATATCAATTTAAATTAATGTAAGCATAAAGAAATCTCTCACCTTAGCCTTAAATCTAAACCCTAGGTAGATATCCATGTAAGAAAGCTTATATATAAAAAGCTTCCATATGAATCACGACATCGCTTGGGCAAGAGAGAGACATCATGCATATGGAGAAGGAAGAGGGCATTTGAGCTTCTCATTCTTATTCTCTTTCTCTTTCTCTTTCTCTTTCTTTCTTTCTCTTTCTCTCTCTCTTTCTCTTTCTCTTTCTCTCTCTCCCTCTTTCTCTTTCTCTTTGGGCGTGTGAGAGGGGTGTGTTTCACATATCACTTGGATTGAGTTTCTCCAATTTTATTTTTTTTGACGATCTTTCTTTAAATATAATTCGTTCATTTTATCAGGGTCATCGAATAAACCTAGGGTATATGATTTTCTTGGTGATCCAAAATTTAGATTGGTCTATCTTAAAAATTCTTCTAACGGGTGTCAAAATAAACTTGATCTCAATTAACAGTCCACACTTAATGATCAGGATCCAATTTTAGGACACGTGTAGTCAGGATAAGAAAATAGTTGGATAAAATTTAGTGGTTGATCGATGGTAGAAAAAGCCTAAATCTAAAATTTCACCTTTTGTATCAAAAGGAAAGGAACTGGCTTCAACCTTCAACGGTGTAGGATTATATATCGAGGCCTAAATTTTGTATAACCTCGTAGTCATATGAGACCAAAGTATGGTCCAAATTTGAGTTACAATGGATATAAAAAAGTGGTTAAATCGAAATATCCAGATTTATAAGAAGTTGGTAAGCCTTAAAAGGATAACTTCGCACATAAAGAAAAGCCTACCAAAATGGGGTCTTCATATTTTATACATGGTCCATATTATGAGTAATCCAAGTTGTTGATATGAAGGAAAATATCCTACTACTACAACCTACGAGGTTTCTTCACTCGATGGACACCAAAATCACTGGTTAAGGGACTAATTTGTCAATTGGGTCATTTTTACAATGATCTAAAGGCTGAAATTTAACATGTATAGTTAATTTATGATACATAGGCATGGTATAAACTTTTACATTAAACGAATTGTGGAAACCGTGTGATCTAGAATTCAAGGGTTTAGGTTAATGACATTTTTGTAATTATTGCTGATATGAGAGTTTTAAGAAATCTAATAATTGTGCATGTTATAGGCACGTTTCTAAGTAATTTTTATAAAATAACTTATGCCTAAATCATTATGAATAAAGAATTATTCACCAAATTAATTAAGGAAACGTACATATATCAACCAACATAATGGATGGTCAAATAACATGTTAAAATTAGAAAAACTTGATGATTAGTACTTTGATCATGTATGTGAGTGGGTATACAGTCAGTTTTATAAATGAATGATCACGAGTAGGCTTTTAGAGTGATCAAGAGGTAGAACATGCATACCGTTATATTCAAGTGACTTGTTCACATGTGTAAGTTTATCGAATTATAGTTTTGATAGTGGGTTAAACATACTCATAGGTAATGAACAAGATGAACGGATCAAAATCTCAATTTGATATGTGTACGAGTGGATACTAAGATCAAGTAGCTGGTTTACTATGATCAGGTGGTCTAAACTCAAAGTGGACGGTCAGATATCTTTACCTAGCGGTAAATAGTTGATTGAACGGTTGGTTATGATGGACAAGTAAGAATACTTAGGTATATGATGATCCTATCTCAAAATCAATGGTCAGATGACTTGATCTATGAATGGAAATTATTCTCAACAGTCATATTCGTGTTGGATAATGGATGTAAGGTTAAGATAGCTAAATTGGTATCATACATATATATATATATATAATAAGTTAGATTTTATGGTAACACTTGAGAACTTTCAATACTAAGGTATTGAAAAGTTCGGGGTGTTACAATCTACCCCCCTTAAACAAAATTTGTCCCCAAAATTTATGTACTTGTACTAGTTACACTTATTCATTTAGTTTAATTTTTCACTGTATTCCTCGTGAGGTGGATATATATGTCTAAGTGTGCATATAATTAGCTAAATGAAATCGAGACGCTATATAAACTCAAGAGGGGTTAATTTGGCTTCATTAGTGGTCCGTAAAGACGACACAATGACCTCTAGGGGCACTACTATATCATGCCCATATGTCAACATAAATGGACTCACGCCAATAGTTGTATGCAGTGAATTTCGATAGGCTAAAGTGCTTCTGATAACTCCGTATGCCATTCTTGAGAATTCACTTCGATCATTTTCCTTATAATATTTTTTATTACCTTGTTACTAACCTTAACCTGACCGTTAGCTTGGTGTAATATGCGACCGAATGCAAAAATTTTATTCCATACTTGTCAACCATTGACTGCACTTTCTTGGTCGAGAATGTTGCACCTCAATTCATCATAATAGATTTCAGGATTTCAAATCGATGAATAATATTACTCTCAATGAATTTAATCATTTCTCGGTGATCGACTGTAACATCTCGGAAAAATTTGTACAAAGACTCGAGTACCACCTCTAGCAGAAATTGTTAAGGACCA
Organism: Magnolia kwangsiensis; assembly: GCA_037074715.1. Lineage (NCBI taxonomy): Eukaryota > Viridiplantae > Streptophyta > Magnoliopsida > Magnoliales > Magnoliaceae > Magnolia > Magnolia kwangsiensis. The sequence continues at coordinate 87,297,746 of CM073571.1, read as the reverse complement.
AATCTTTTAGAAATTAAACGAGACTTAATTAGTGCTAAACTAGATTACCTGTGAAATTGGCACTAATCACTTTAAATATAATCTACAAGATCCAAAACTTGTAGAATTGTTAACGCTACGTTACCCTAAAATCTAGGATCCATCCCTAAACCCAGTTGCTCTCGGGAGCATCATGAACTTCATATCGGACCTGAACCGCACGTCAAAGGTCCGATTTCTACAAAACTATACAATTATGACCGCCTTGTTGGACTTGACAAACATCTCGAAAATCAAGTCCTGATAGTACCTACAAACACACAACTTGAGCTCGGAGCGAAGCATGTGAAAAACGCGAATATCTTTAGGAAATGAACTAAAATGCAAGTGAATTGAGTCGATGCAAGCCAAATCTAAGGATTCAGACCGTCAGAATCTAACCTAATTACACCCTCAGATTAAGAAAATTTTATAACACATGTCAGTGTACTTGTGACCCTGATCGAGCACCAGTGACCGTTGAACTGAAACTGGTTTGCCACAGTCGATTTGTAAACCCGATCGAACTGAAAACTTAGCTTGACCTAGATCCAATGTAAGGGAGATTAAGTCTGAACGCATTCAGTAAAGGAGCCTCCAGAAGTGCTCCGTTGGATCGGAACAGACATTATTTGTCTATAACCTGAGTATACCTTAGCCCTGGGACCATTCCTATCAGTTCTCGGCCTATATAAGGGTCTTAAAATCCCTCTCTCCCTTGTCATTCCATGTGTTTGTTGAAATACCTGCATGAATATGGAATTATGATTTGTGCTAGCCATGTTTATTGACTGAGAGTACATGATTGTTGTACGTATGGTGAACCCTTTGTAAAGGAATTTACTATAATATTTGTTATAATTACCTTATGCATGTATATGATATGTGTAGCCTAAGTATTTGATAAAATTCCTGAATGTAAAAATGCTTGTGTAAATGCATGTAATGAGGCCATTGAGATAGGATTCTCAACGACCTTATCTATAGCTACAGTTTTCTTCATGAAACCTATATTACTACTTTGTGCTGTATAGATGAATGCCTATGTATGTTAACATGTTCGTTAAGATGCTTATATGGGATTTACATTTGATTTGTTTGCTACATGCTATCTCGATTACCAAATATGAATGCTCATTGTTGGAGTGTGTTTGGGGCTACGATGAGTCCAGACAATCGGTAATGATATGTGATCGGTGGCCGAAATGTTTAGCCACAACGGGCACGCTCGATGACTCTAAGTCGTATGCTGCTTGTCGGCAGTGGTTAGGCCACACGAAGTTGCTTGCGCGCTCCATGTCAATCGGCTCGACGTATGCTCATACCAGTCGAGTTTGTCAAGTAACCCGGTTGACCCGATGTAAGTTCACCATGTATGGATGTTATTGCTTGAATCTAAGGTACTAAACTCACCAGTGAAGACCTGTTAACCTTGGTACCTCGATACGCTAAGACTCATGAGCCGGGCATGGTGGTATGGGACACCGTGGTCGTGCTGTCGGCCTATGCCAGGGTGATGAGTCCACCCGTAGTGACCAGTGAGCAACCCAGACTCGTGAGCCGAATACGGTAGTATGGAACACTGTATTCAAGTTGTCGGCCTACACTGATCAGGTGACGAGCCCTTTGTAGTGACCTCGAGCATACTCTAGGGCCGCATTGAGGTGACGATCCTCTCCGTAGTAACTAAAGTATAAACTAGGCTTACACTGATCAGGTGACGAGCCCTTTGTAATGACCTAAAACCGCAACATCGTATGAGATTTACTAGGACTGATGACCCTAGAATGAATCATTGTTTGGGAATTGATATAAGGGAAGTACCTTAGCTTCCCAATCCTGCTGTATGAATAAACCTAACTAAGAACCAGGCTAATCATCGTGCATGCACCGCATTACGTGTGCCTTTAGCGTAGCAAGTCAAGCATTGAGGAAGTGTTTCATGCTGCGATCGTGAGATGAAGTCGCTGAGGGAGCACAGGCGAGAGCATGCATCATTATTTCATATCATCCTTGCATTAATAAGACTACTTAGGACCTGATTGTTGCATTGCGTTATCATTACTGCTTGACTGAATTGATAACATGTTAACCTTTACTTTATTGTTCTACTGAGTCGATCACTCACTCTCACGTTATGGGACGGTGTTTTAAACAGCAACCAGACTCTGTCTTAACTGCAGATGGCGACGCGACGTGTGAGGCGGAGCCTGACTTCTTCGACGACGAGGAGAAATTCTTGTATATGCAATTATCTGGTCGATTCACTTAGACCGTCCTGATCGACGAGGGCTACTGGGCTTATCATCTGCAGTTGGACTATCTTGACATTTTGTTTCTTTTGAACTAATACATGTAATTATTCAACCTGGTAATATATTCATACTCTGGAGATTGGCTATGGACCATACGTTTCATATATGCTTATATATAGCTCTTAGTCTTCCTCTTGCGTTATTTAACTGCCTCTAAAGTATGATATATTGTTTTGGTATAATCTCACTCATGTTTAATGTACTAATACAGATAACATTCAATCATCATCATATATGTTGCATAAGTGATGTTTTGGAACTTGGGAGTTGAGCTCCTACTCAACCCCCAAATTTCAGGGCATTAGAAGTTGGTATTAGAGCATGATTTGGATTAAATTGGACCTGAGTTATGGTCACACAACATACACTTACGCACTATGACGTTGGAGGATGCGAGAAAACGTAGAAACAGTCTTAGGAGTTCTAATTTCACCAAACGGCAAAATCAACCGAAATCAATCGTAGAAATTGACCCGTAGGCTTTCCCGATCGTGTGAAACGATCCCAACACCTTTCTAGACCGTCGATCCATGGGTTTAGATGAAGATTTAACCCATTCCAACCTTAAACAACCTGAGAAACTCAAATGTGCATGAGATGGGACACGAAATGACTCGAACAGAGTCGGGGGCCCGCATCGTGCAAATCGGGGGGGACCCAAAGTGGGTCCCACACTATTCTGGCACCCTTGGGGGGGATGTCATCCCGCAATATGATCTATTATGTTGCATAAGTGATGTTTTGGAACTCGGGAGTTGGGCTCCTGCTCGACCCCCGAATTTCAGGGCTTTACATCGACTCCTTTCATATGCTTAACCTCTACCCATTTAGTAATGGAATCAATCATAATAATTATAAACGAATCCATTCGCAATGAAGGTAGGTGGATCTGTCCTATCAATTCGAACGCACAACCTTGGAATGGCTAAAGCTTTATTATAGAATGTATCTCTATGACGAGTACATGCCGGAACAACCCATTTTTTTTACAAGCCTCACAGCCCCTGACATACAGAATACAATCGGCCATAATCGTCAGCCACAAGTAGCCGTAATATTTGAGCATGAGCCTCATTTTCATCCCTACTTGGTGAACCCTACATATACCTTCATGGACTTCTCTCATTGCTAACAGAGCTTCTTTCTTGGACAAGCATCAGAGCATTACTCCTTCAGCCCCTTTACAATATAATTCATCGTCAATCATGATATAATTAGCGGCCGATCTCCTCACACTCCTTCGGTCTTAGTACGTGGGCTCTGCAGATCACCCATGAGAGTAGTCCTCCAATCTCCCTCCCCTAATTCTATCTGACGTATTTCCATAATATCTCTTCTTTCGAAGACAGACAGCAAGGACCTTCTTTATACACCAATCGTTCCCTCGGACGGCCCTCTCAGGGCATCGAGTCCTGTGACAAGATGCATATTTCATTAGCATCCATGTTATGTTCCCTAGTTATATATACTAATTCTGCTTCTTCAAATTGGTCCAACATTTGAGTGGTTAAGGCATAGTATAGCAACAAGGTTGCACTAGTGCATTTGAACAATCTTACCATTTGATTGATCAATAACTGTGAATCACCGATTACCATCACAGTCCTTGCACCCAATTCTACTAATAATTCTAGGCCGCCTATCATGACTTCATACTCAGCATGGTTATTGTGCAATCAAATTCTAGTTGGAATGCAAATTTCTGCCTGTTTTCATTTGGAGCAATCAGGATTACACTAGCCCCTTATGCATTATATGTTTTTGACCCATCAAAGATCAATTTCTACAGTGTTAATTATACATAATATAGATCCAAGATTTCTGGAAGAATTTGATCTTCCATATTAGAGGGGTGGTCAACCAAAAATTAGTTATGGCTCAACCCTTCACTGCTTTCTGTGGAATGTAACAAAGGTCAAATTCATACAAGGCTAACACCCATTTGTCAATTCGACCGTTCAAAATCAGTCGATTCAACATGTATTTCACTAAATTGGTTACTACTATTACATTTACTCTCTCAGCCAATAAATAATATCTTAATTTAATGGCCACAAAATACAACGACAAGCACAACTTTTCTATAAAGGAGTACCATCTCTTGACATCGAGTAATTTCTAGCTTAAATAATAGATCATGCACTCCTTCCGCATATCGTCATCTTGGGCTAGGAGAGCTCCCACCGACTCTGCAGAAGTCGAGACATATAACTTGAGTGGTTGACCTTCCTTTGATCAATGACATCAGAACTGGTGGCCTCATTAGATACTCCTTGATTTTATCGAAGGTCAAATGGTATTCCGCCTCATAAACAAAATTGGACCCTTGCTTCAACTTTATTGATGGAGAGAAAATGTTAGTCTTTCCTATACAATTAAATATAAATCTTCACATAAAATTGACTTGCCATGGGAACTTTTGTAGCTCCAATTTATTTCTCGCCGAACGAGCGTTGATGATTGCTTGAACATTATTTTGATTCACCTCAATCCCTCACTGATGTACTAAAAATCCTAGGAAATTGCCAGCTAAGACCCTGAAAGCACACTTCAAGGGATTCATTTTCAATTTATGGAGCCTCATCCGCTCAAATGATTTACGCAGTTGGGTCACATGATCTTTCATGTCGACCAACTTAACAACTATGTCATCTACATAAACTTCCATGAATCGGTCGATCATATCATGGAAGATGACATTTATTGCCCTTTGAAATGTAACTCCTACATTTTTAAGTCTAAAAGGCATTATTACCCAACAATAGGTTCCTAATGGACTCGGATATCTGAATGCCGTCTTCGATACATCATCCATTGTAAAGTAAATTTGATTGTATCCAAAATAGTCATCCATAAAAGATACAATTCCATACCCGGCAGCTCGATTATTTAGCTAATCGGCCACTTGCATTGAGTATTCATCTTTCGGTGTTGCTAAATTTAAATTTCTGAAATCAATACAAATTCTCAACTTGCCATTCTTTTTTATTACCGGAACAACATTCGACATCCATTCAGCATATTCGATTGGCTAAATAAAACTAGCTTTCAAAAGTCATTCAATTTCTTCATTTATCTTATGGGTTACTTCGACTGTCATTCGCTTGGGCGACTGCTTGTAAGGCTGATATCCTTCTTATATCAACCACTAGTGCTCAACTAAACCCTGAACAAGCCCCAGCATATTGTGATAATCCCATACAAAATAGTCTACAAATTCATTTAGCAAACTCGCCAATTGTTCATTCTCATAAGGTTTCAACAAATCGCTGGTGAATGTAGGCTTTGGATCTTGATCAGTCCCTAAGTTGATTTTGACCAATGGATATTGAACTTGGGGTCGAGAATCTTCCATCTTGTCAGGAGCCTCTTTAAACTCAATGATGTTGCCTTCTTTGGCCGAGTCTTATAAATCTAGGAACTTCATGCCTATGAACTTCTTACGAAGTTTATACTCAAGCCCATCTTATGCAAGTTGCACAAATTAGGCTTCAGTCATGACAACCTTACAACAACTTTTTTGTCCATTTGAACCATGTGATGTAACTCTCATGTCTCCCCGGGCAATTACTAAAAACGGGCGAGATCTGTGATAGTTATCTCTCTATTTTTAAAGAAGAGCTAATCATGAAATTTTTCATCCATTTCTTGCCAAGTGTGTACTAAATCTGGTAATATGTTCGAATACTATGTGAAGGTTGTTGCTGGTAGCAAATGACCAAACAATTGCAATTTATGATAATCATTATTGGTCAATTCTCCATATTGCATAGTGAATCGGTTGATGTGTTCAATAGTCAACTGACGAGGTTCACTTGAAAATAAGGTAAAATCTAGTCAATATTTCCTTATAATGAGTATTGATGATCTATCCGTTCGAGAGATAGTTTATGATACACCAGGATAGTGTTGCGGCTTTGACCAGCAATTTCTTAGACGCTTTGCATAATCTAGTCACAATCCATCTGTTTAAGTTCTAAGACTGGTGGTGAGTCGGGGGAGAATCGGTTCACATTATCCCAGATTATGGAGAATTGTCGGGGATTGAACCCTCCTGGCAATCCCTAATTCTGATTCTCATGTATGAAATTCCTAGCCTCTCGTTCCAATCGCCTAGCTTCCTGGACTGGGACCAGTGGTGTATTCCATTGTGGAGGCAGCATGGATGACAGTGGAACTGTATTACTGATAAAACTTCCCTCGACATTGTATTACATTGCCGATGGTGTTCACTCGGCCATCATAGCCATCAATCGATGCATAGCTTCAATCTAGCTGGCCATATATCGATTAGTATTTTCAGCTTGAATACAGAATTGCTCTCCCTGGGCCCTTCCATATTCTTGTACAGGCCGAATGCTCAGTTGTACATCTCAAAGCACAACAGAAATATCGTATGGAAGAATAGTACGAGAGGTCAATGCTCCTCCCTAATCCCCAGGTCTGGGCGTTGGACTATTGTTTAGATTTAATGCCTCAGGGGCCACTGGAATCGGCACGTCCTCGACTGATGTGATGCAGTTGGGGTTGAAGGATTAATCTCAACTACGCGAGCACTTCTTCTATTCATAATTGGCAATATTACATCGGTTAATTAAAGAAAAGGTCCCATTGAGTGCGTAAAAAATTGTTGCGTAGTTCTGTTTTTGACTTTACGTTTGCAGGCATGCCAAAATTGTAATTGCAGCTCAATTCAAATTACCTAACAACTATGACGCCAAGCATCAAGATAAGCAGACATGTAGTGTATGATCGAGATTTGATGAGATCGGTCGCCTATTCAGCTACTTACTCAATGTGTAAACAAGAACAAACGATATTTAGAGAGTGAGGTTCGTCTTCTAATGATGGGTTGCACATTTGTCTTTCATATGAAAGGGCTTTTTGATATATATATATTAAAACGAGAAAAGAGAGTCTTACAGTTGGTAGTGAAGAACAGTTGCAAAACACCTTTCTCAATAAAAAATCGAATCTAGTATGCGAGCGTATACTCAAATTACAGATAATATTACCAGCTACTTGATTAATACTACGAATTATACTATATAATGTAAAAACAAGCAGACAGTAAAGAATTACACTAAGAAATGTAATTTGCACACCTTGAAAAATAAATTATTATACTATGGAATGTAAAATGACTAATAATTGAAATATAATGTTTTGTATAACTTTGCTAGTGAGGGACTAAATTTTTCTCTTGCATTCCTCTTTTATAATTTCTCTGATTCTCTCTTGTAACCATTTTTCATGATTGCTTTTTCACAAGAGGTTTAAATATTGACATGGCACTGTCTGATATGTCTCAGGTTAAAAATCTTTTTAAATTTTCAAATATACTTACATGTATTTGTATAAATCATGAGTAATCTACTCTTACAGTGTATTAATAGGAACTACGATAATAAGGATGAACCCCACTGTTTCACATGGTGTGGTCTACGTGCATTTTGGATCTTCCTGATTTTGGATTTTTGGCCTATCATGAGCTTGAGAAATCGATGGACGGAGATAGAGTTGGGCATATCTGACCCGATCCGGTGGATCCAACCCGATCTGACCCATTCCGAACCAAATCGACGGCCTAGATCGGTGCGGATCAGGTATGGCTATTCAGATCCGATATTTTTTGGATCCAGATTGGGTCAAGGTCAATCCAGACTGACCCGATCCAAATGGATCCAGACCAACCCGATCCGACCCGATTCGAAATGGTTCTTATCAATGATTTTAGTGTATCCTGTGATATGGTCCACTTGAGCTTTGGATATGCATCAATTTTGGGTTCACCGACTAAAATGATCTGGAAAAATAAATGGATGGCGTGGATAAACCACATACATTCGCAGTGGGCCTCAATAGAGTTTAATGTGTATAATAAGAAAGTATTCACTGGTGTATCATACACATCTATATTATATAACTGTTGTAGGCTTCTGTAGCTGTAGTAACGTGTCGTGCCAAGACAAGCATTGACGCTCCTCGAGCTCTGAGTTGTACGAACGGTTCAAAGGAGATCAAAGTTATATGGGCCCACAGTGATGTATTTATTATATTCACACCGTTCATATATTTATAGAGATCATTGTAGAGCATTGTAAAAAAAAACGAATCATATCCAAAGATCATCTGGACCACACCATAAATAGCAGTTGAGAATAATTTTCACTGTTAAACAATTCGTAGGGCCCACCACAATGTTTATTTTCCAGCCAATCTATTCATAAGGTCACAAAGACCTAAATTAAGTGGCAAAATAAATTTCAATTTGATCCCAAATTTCTATGAGACTGCGACCCCAAAAAGGGTTTGAATGGTAAACGTTCAATCCCCATTTCTTTTTTCAGTGTGGTCCAGTTTATAGATAGATCTAAATTATTTTTCGTCTCAAGCCTTAAAATGATCTCGCCAAATGGATGGACGGTTTGGATATAACACATATCCTATGATCGGACCCACAGAACCTACCAATGCCAACAACAGCTCTTATGTGCACAGTACATTACTGCTGCTGCACATCAATACAGCTAGTGCCTCGAGTTCTGAGTCGTACGAACGGCTCAAATAAAATCAACGTTACATGGGCCCCACAATGATGTATTTATTATATCCACACCATTTATCCATTTTTTGTTGATTATTTTAGAGTATTAGGAAAAAAATTGAATCATATCTAAAGCTCAAATGGGCCACACCAAAAATAGTAGTGAGGATAATAATTCTCACCGTTAAAAAGATCCGAATCCAACCCAACCTGATCCAACTCTATTTCCTTGGCCGAGTCGGACTCGGTTCGGGTCAGGCCGACTGTACATCAGATTAGTTCGGGTCAGCCGTTCCAGACTCAGTCCAGATCGGATCGGATTCGGATCAGGTTGTGTAGTTATCAGACGGAACCGAGTTGGACCCAATCCGGTCCGACTCGGTCGGATGCCCAGCTCTAGACGGAGAGGATCCTCACATGTATCTCTGTGGGGCCGCGTAGCATCGGACCACAGCAACTTCGTAGCGGGGCGGGGCATAGTCAATTCGGGAACGTTCTGGCAGGGGGCAATCTTGATATTTGCAGAAAAAGAACGGAGAGTTAGGTAATAGAGATCCAAAACGTTGATGCCTTCTTCCCCCGGTTAAAGGGTCACCTAGAAAGGATGCAAAAGTTCGAAATTTACGGGAAAACCAAGGGTGATAAGTTATTCCGTTCGAATCCCGAAGTACGGAAAAAACCAACTAGGACCATTCATTTCTAATCTCAAGGGCCACGTGGCAGTCGATCACTAATGTCGGATGACGTCAGAAGGATCCTCCAAAAGGAGCCAAGAAAGCCATCTTTATAGGTAGGTCCCGCCCATGACCCGGACGCAGCTCCACTACCTTTCAAAGGCCGATACCAATCTCTAGCAGAGTACGCTTGTTCATACTCAGGCGCACTTATTTATTTTACATGGCCAGTACTTACATTAATACGAACCGTCCAAGATATTTAACACGTCAATGGACGGGGCCTGATCTAAAAAAAACTCCCGTTGTAGGATTAAAAAAATCGTTGTAAATAAAAATTAATAAAATATGCAAATGACTTGGTTCGTCTGACGAGATGTATGGGCCATTTCGTGCTTTATCACTGCATTGCACGCATTCACATACAGCCATTTTCTAAACTGGGAACCATCCACAGACCATTATTGAAATCCACAATGAAAGGCCATTTGGTAGCGATCATAGCCCAAAAGTTACAGTTGATCAGAGCTCAGTCCAATCCGGCTGCTCAGTCCAATCCGGCTGCTCAATTTGACTTGATCTTGACTCATCAAGGCAAGTGCCCATTGGATTCAACGAGCTCATGTGTCCATGACACGCTCACACTTTCATGTGAGGGGAAGGCATGTTGTGGTTTTTTTTTTTTTTTAAGTAAATATATTTAATATATGTGAAAACTTTCTTAAAGATACTTATTAGATCATTTGTAAGAGGAGTGATTTTTGCTTTTGGAATCAAGGTTTAAATTTCCATAAGGATGGTTTTGTACCTACTGTGCGTGGCGTGGGTTGTTGGTTGCTTAGGCACTTTTTAGCACTTTATTAAGTATGCTTAATAATTCGTGATGAGCAAAAAAAGCCTTAGGCTGTGTTTGTTAACGTTGAATTTTTGCACTTAATACGGAATGGGAAAAATTTTTCGTGCTTAGTGGTGTTTGTTAATGCGTTATTAACGCGGAAGACGGAAAGCGCTAAATGGTTTTTCACTAAATTCTTTCCGTGATTGGAGTCTGGCTTAATGGTGAACACAGAATGCACTCCGTGATTTTCATTAAATAAAAATTTTTTACTTCCAAAAGTACCCCTTTTCAAGTTATTACGGAAATTTTTTCTTTTAAATTGTTTACAAAATACAAAATCAACCTTTAACCTATGAAACTTCTTTATGCCCCACCATGATTTATGTGTTTGATCCACACCGTCCATTAACTTTTTCAAGTAATTTAAGGTGTGATCCAATAAAAGAAGCAGGTCCAATTATTAATTGGACCATAAGGTGGGGATTGAACGTCCACCATTAAAAACTTTTTGAGAGCTGGAGAAGTTTCAGATCAAGTTGATATTTGTGTTTTCACTTCATCCATGTATACATGACCTAATGAATAGGTTAGATGGTAAAAAAACATCACAGTGGCCCTTAAAAAGGTTTCAACAATGGATGTATACATGAATTTTTTAACGGTGAAAATCATTATCCCACTGCTATATTTGGCGTGGTCCACTAGAGCAATGGAATTGTATCATTTTTGTGTTCATGCCTTAAAATAATCCGAGAAAATGGATTGATGGTGTGGATGTACAAAAACATCACGGTGGGCCTGCCCACAGAACTACCCGTTGGGAGTTAGGGACGGGCGGGGGCAGTACGCAATCCGCGTCCTGTACAGAAGATGGGAGCGGATTGACTACTTCCACTGCCACCGGCCAATGGCTGCTGGTCGGTGCTATGTGGGCCCCATCATGATGTATGTGTTTCATCCATGCCGTCCATCTATTTTTATATATCATGTTATGGTATTAAAGAAAAAATGAACTATATATCAATCTCAGGTGGACCACATTATAAGAAACAGTGTTGAATGAACATTGACCATTAAAAACATTTTAGGGGCCATACAAGTTTTGGATAAGATTGATATTTATTATTTCCCTTCATCTGGGTCTTTATGAACTAATCAACAGATTGGACGTCAAATAAATAATACACTGAGCCTTAGAAGGATTTTAATGGTGGATATCCATTCATTTTTTTTTCCTATGGTGTAGCCCACCTAAGATTTATATCCCTATCATTTTTTGTAACAAGCCCTAAAATTATTTGTAAAAATGGATGAGCGAAGTCGATGAAACACATATATCATAATGGAGTGCACAGAGCACCAACCACCAGCCAGCTGGTGTCAGGTGGAGTAGTCAATCCGTCTCCGACTCGTACGTGGATTGCATACTGACAGCGTCAATAGCGAGGTGGCTACTGACAATCGTCTATGAGCCCCTTTGATATATATATATGTGTTTTATCAAAGCCGTCCATTTACTTTTTAAGATTATTAAAAATCACGAGCCCAAAAATGAGGGAGATCCGAATTTATAGTGGACCACACCATAAGAAAATTGTGCACCATTAAAAAATTTTGAAGGCTCAATGTAATGTTAGTTTGTCATTCGAACTGTTGATTAGGTCACGTACACCTGGATGAAGAGAAAACTCAAATAATAGCTTAATCCAAAACTTATGTGGCTCTTAGGAAGTTTTTATTGATGAGTGCTCAATTGACTCTTTCCTATAGTGTGGTCCACATGAGATTTGGACTTGGTTCATTTTTGGGATCATATCACAAAATATTATGGAAAAATGGATGGAAGGCATGGATAGGATACATACATATAGCTTGGATGTGGGCCTCCTCCTATTAATATATATATATAGCTTGGTAAAATTATAACCTGAAATTTTGCTAAAACATCATTTGTTTTTATATAGATAAATATTATCTGGTCGATGCGTCTTACACTCACATAAGAGGATTTATAGCACCATACCGTAGTTTATTTGAATTAAATAGAATAATTTTATTTTAATTTAATAAAAATAATTTCTTTATAATGTAAAATATTTCCAAACAGGAAATGAGGGCAAATGTGTCAAATTGACATATTTCAAACATTTCAGATATTTATTAACAAGCAGATTGTTTTAAATTCAGTACTTAATTTTCAGACTTCAGCCATAATTTTCAAACAAGTTTTTTGACTTCAGATTTCAATTTCAGGTTTCAAATTTCACATTCAGCTTTAGATTTTAGATTCAGGCTTTAGACTTCAGATTTAACAAACGGGGCCTTAGTCTTCTTAGCACGTGGTCTAAACCTATATGAGCTATGGTGCAACTTGAATAAAACTAGGATTTGGCTTGAGGTATGACCCTCTAGCACCTAAGGGAGTGTTTGGAGCATGGGATTAGATAGGTTTAAGTGGGATGGAATTACCAAAATGTAATGATTACACTATGTCAGGGATTGTCGTTTAATCTCATGGCTTGGAGGTCATCCCATTTCATATATGAGAAACGAATTGGCTACTCATCTTACCACTACCAATCAGTGCTCTATGCGCCCCACCATGATGTAGATGTTTCATCCATGTTGTCCACCCATTCTTCCATGTCATTTTATGGTATGAGCCCAAAAATGAGTTTGATTCGAATCTCAAGTGGACTGCACAGTTGGCCCTATGAGGTTTTTAATGGTGTAATTCAATCGCTACTATTTTCCTTTGGTGTGGTCCACCTGAGATTTATATCTACCTCATTTTTGGGATTAAGCCCTAAAATTACATTTCAAAATGGATGGACGGCATAGATAAAACACATACATCATGGTGGGGTTCACATAGTATTGACCACTAGCTACACGAAACCCAAAGTAGGATTGCATAAACCCTTGCCCCGATACTGATTCCAAGAAGGGCTTCACAACCCATACCTTATGTGAGTCCCAAACAGGCATTGTAATGATCCACGGGATCTTAAAACTCACTCCGACCAAATCTCATTTAAACCCATGCACCAAACGCCCCCTAAGGTTAACCTTGGTGTTGATTAAGAGTGTTGTGATATGGTTGTACATATGACACTTGTGTCACATGTTGCACACGTGACAACAGTTATGATGATTAGGATTCAGGCATATAGTAACAATTTTTATACCGTTGGATAGCTAATTTTGTCTAAAATGATACAAAAATAACTGTCACAGGACAAAAGATTATATCATTTCATGGAAGATTGTCTTTTGCGGTGAATAGATGTGGATGTCTTAAAGACGCACATGAGTCTCTTCAAGAAGGATTCCATGACCCTTTAATTTTTATATATCCTGGACACTAAAGTTCATAAGAGATTAACTTTATTTTCTAGATAGAGCCATTAATTGTTCAATACTCTCATATCTTACCTATTGCTGTGTCGTTTCCTTTAATTTGAAAGTTTTAGGTGCATATCAGTTGTTGTATCCTTTTTTTCTTTTTTTTTTTACTATTCTTAGAAGAACTAGTTAGGAAATGACACATGTCATTGCATGAGAAGTATATAACATGCATAAGATTTGTGAGAATATTTAGAGCATGTGTTGCGGAATTAATAATTATTGCTGGTTGGGTAATACACATCATCCAAAGATAGAATGTGGTTGAGCAGTCAAAGACAGAACGTGGTCGAGCGAAAAACAGTTATCGGAACAAGTGCCAAGAAGGGAAAGAAGAATATGGAAGGCCAAAGTAGTGCCGAAGCAGTTGTTGTAACTGTTGGACGTGAAAAGATGCATCCATATGATTATCTCAATGAAGTCTATAAATAACAAAGGATCTTAATGAAATAGAATATCTCATACCAACCAAATAAAACAAACCAATTCAGACAAATCTATCATATCAATTATCTTTTATGTTTCTTAGCATAATCAATCATTTACATTCATTAGCATAGCTAGTAACTTAATCTTATATTAGGAGTAGCAGTAAACCAATAGTTGTAATCCTTGGCGGTAATCCAAGTCTACGCTTATACGCTAGATGAATCATATTTTAATACAAGCAATTTTTCTTACAAAAAGATGCTTTGTAGTTATTTTATATGGTCAACAGTAAGTGTTTTCTTTTTGTTTACCTTTGAATATGAAAGTCCTTACATATGAAAGACAATGTGCAACTTATTTTTGAAGGACGAACCCTACCCTATGATAATCGTCTGATTATCTTAAAAAGCTTATGAGTGGCTGAATAGATAACTGATCTTCTTAAATCTCGGTTATATACGGTCAAATGTGATGCATATACTTATCTTGGCTTTTAGGGTCAAAGTTGTTCAGTTGGAATTGAGTCACATAGTTGGTTTTAGCATGCCTGCACATATTACATATAATTAAAATTTGAAACTAAGAAGCAATATTGGTGTTAAAATTAAAAATATGTTCAAGACTTAAATGTACAAAATTTCTTGTTAAAATTTAGATTGAGAGTTCATTTATTCCTAATGACAATTTGCGAATTTTCTTCTTTTGTAATTGTTGGAATTATCAGATAAAGGACAATAAATTTGTCTTGAAATATTGACTAATCTAATCAAACTTTAAGCCTGCAAATCTGATTTTATTTATCTCAATTCTTCCATTTTTCTATTGTGAACTTGGCTTCTTTTCTAACAGGGCAAGGTTATGCTAACACCAAGTCAATTCCTGCTATGGCAGGGTAACAAGATTCATAAATTGTAACTCTTACTCGATTAACCGTTGCAGTATCTAATTTCAAGTTTCTAAAGACCTCCAAAAGAATTATATTTCTATTTAATATTATAAAAATACATTTAAGATGCCACCATCCATTAACTAAAGCAAAACAGCATATCCACCTGAAATATTTAGTCATAGTATGATCTATGACTTAAGAGTGTCCCTGTCACATCACGTGATTAATGAATTAACGGCACGTATTTTCCTAAAGCATAATTCCAACCGAAACATATTCTGTGATGGGTCCACACACAAACCAACGGTTGGCATCTGAACCCTAACGTTCCTCGTCGTGTAGCCAAACTTAATTATAGTTCTAGATGAATTTTTTAGATAGTGCGTAGAACAGAGGATAAAACTGAAGGAGAGAGTGAATTTGCGTATATTCAACATGGATGGTGCTAGCCAGGATGTGTCTGTATATTTTTTTTTGTACCATCTATTTTTACACTAGTAGAAAAAGGTCAAAATCATCGTATTAAAGAGATGTTCGACCCATAATCCATCCACTAGAGGACATAACAGATCAATGGTACGGATTGTAAGTCAAGGAGTCAAAGTAACCGTAGATGTGTGCGTTAGTATTGATAATCTAGATACCACTGGGCTCTGGTGTAATCTCTCTCCTCTCCTCTGTTACCCTCTCTCCATGCAAAACCCTGCACGTAGCAGCATCAGCCGTGAGAGATGAGTCCAGAACCACACTATTAGGATCGTCACGGTTATTATCTTCTTTATATTTATAGGACGCCCGTCGTTTCCTTTCTTTCTCCATCTCTATCTGAGCCTCTTTCTCCTCCTCCGTCTGTCAAAACCTTACCCAGGGTCAAGATGGCATTTTCTCTCTCAGGGATCTGGATCCCTGCTTCCATCCAGACCGTCGGACCTTCATCCCGATCGAGTATCAACGGTGATCGGAAGAACACGAATCTCTCTCTACTGAAGAAGGATCCTCTCTCTCGTAATCCTCTCTGTTCCAATCTCTGTTTTTTTTTTTCGTTTTAAAAAAGTCCATCCGACTGATAAATACACCCACGCTTTCTGCTTTTGGTAATAGGATAGTACGAGGTGAGACTATTCTCTTTTATTTTTATTCCTTTTTGGAATCCTAGATTTTTGATTTTTTTTTTTTTAAAGTTCATTTTTGCTCTTGGAGGGAAAAAGAAAAAACCCGAATCCGTCGAAAGGCCAGCAAATCGGACGGCCTGGATTGAGGTCACTGCTTCTTGTCCCAAGTACTCGAGCGAAATTGGCAGCTTCGCAAGTCAAAGAGCTTGTCAATGATCAATATCTAGTTTGAAAGATGCTTTCAAGATCTTCAGGGAATATACCTTATTATTATTATTATTATTATTATTATTATTATTATTATTTATGGAAGTCAATGAATCTTCCGACACTTTTTTAAAAATAAAAAATAAAAATTTTTAGCGGAGATTTTGTTGTTTAAGATCTCAACATATGCCCTCAAAATTACTGAGAAATTGATTGTTTTAAGTTGTTTTGGGGGTGGTGAGGTAAGTGAGCATACTTAAAGGTGAGTTAGTGGAAAGATGGGTTTAGTTATTGAGCTGGTTTTGGGAATTACTTTGTCAAAGCTTTTAATTTAGCTTTTTGGTCCTACACATTTCTTTGAATGTTCTGGAAATAATTATGGAGTGTTTGGTTTGCTGATTATTATTATTATTTAAAAATATTTCTTGCTTTAGTAATTCCCTGGTTTTTATAAAAAAAACATGTTCGGTTCACACTTTTTTGCTGGATTTTACACTCTCCAGGAATTCCATTCGTCAGTTCTTCCTCAAAAAGCTTGCCCCAGCTTTCCGAATTTTGCCTTGCATATTACTGGAATTTCTTATTTTGGTCAATTTCTCCATTTATCTTAGATGTTTTGTTTCTTTCTCTAGCCCTTTTTGTTTTTTTTCTTCTATTTGCTTTTTTCTCATTGCTTTTGTTGCTTTTTAGTCTTATTTGGGGTTCTCAAATTGTATCATGATCTGACTTCATAATTTTCGATCTCAAAGAATTTATTGTTTAGTTTATCCAAAATGTCCTGGGTGGAGGCGGAAACACATTTGATAGACACCTTTTGCAATTATCTTCGTCTTGTGTCCTGCTCAAAATGAAAGGGCTAATCTCATCTATCTGATTTGAATAGAGCCGTCAACATGCAAATATGACATAAATCTCTTATTTTAACTTCAATATGTAGTATGTGTATACAAGGAGTTTCATAACGAATTGGATTAAGAGTAATTAAATATTGTCAAGGAACGGCTATTTTCTTGGGTTTGGGTGGCAATAAAGACTCCCCATCATTGTCAAATTTCCCCTTTTCCTATGGGGAAATGAGTCTTGTTGTACTGCCCTAATCCTGGTCCAGCACTTGCTGATGTATGAGGCCCATGCCTTGCCATTGAACTCCTCCCCATGTAGTGTCCAGGCACCTTTGATGCGGTAAGTTAATAAACCACTAGAATCTGAAACTGGCACATACTGTTTGAGTCCACACAACCGCAGCAGATCACATGTTTGAATAAAACCAGGGACAAGTGACTGGATGTGGTTAAGGCAGTGGATTATGGGCTTAAGGTTAGATATAATCAATGTATAATGGCTGTTGGTTGAGGTAATCCCAAATTTAGTTGAGGTAATCCCAGATTTAGTATTGATAGAAGATGGCTGTACAAGGCTGTGGTTGGGTCTGGCAGGCACATGTGATGATGATTAAGGTTATGAATATGATTTTGTGACTTTTGGTGAATTTGGGTTGGGTTTTAGGGTCTGTTTATAGGTTTTGGAAGTTAATCTTGATGGTTGGGTATTGAGGTTGGGAAATTGGGTTTTTGGAGTTGGGTTTGGGTATTGGTAGGTCTTTTAGTTTGGTATTGGTTGCAGATGGGTTAGTTAGGATGGAACAACAGATACAATGAGAATTTTGGGTGACATGATGGTGTTTCTTTCAAGGGCTGGATATGCGTTTGGGTTCGGATTTGGGTAGTGATAGGTTTAGGAGAGGAATTGGAATAAGGAGCATAGGAAAAATTGAGAAAACAAGAACAAACTTGATGGGGACATCAGAGGACCTAGTCAGGTGTACGAAAGATGTAGACAACCACCCACATTAGCGCAAGTTTCTTTGTGGATGGGAGACGAGTTTCAGATGGGGCTTGCCGGGCCATTTCGAAGACCCCACATGCATTGGATGTGCATCAGGAAGACCCCACCTTGGGATGATACATGTGGGTTGCTTAGGAGATCATTTTTGTCATGAGATTTCTATTTTGTGTCGATTCGACCGTTGGATCTTGTCGATCATGCCATCGGGCTACCAGATCTTTTAGATCTAGGCCCCTTGGACTCTTTTTTTTATTATATATATTTTTTAAGGATTTATTTGATGGTTGAGATTGATAATAAATGTCTTAGTTTTCTTATTTTGGAAGATGGACCACTTCACTTAAGTGAGTAGCATAGTTATAATTATACTAAATTTTTAATTTCGAATTTTTAATAATAAAAGCACAGGGGGGTGGAGATCCAACCCCATTGGATTTTGTGATAAAAAAAGCGAAAAGCTCTTGCTTTCTTCTTTCATCTTCATGTGATTTAAAGATACTTTCATGTGATTTGGAAGGAAGATTGGTGCGAGGCTAATCTTCATCAATGGAGGTGCGAGGTATCCATCTATCCCCACACCATCTTTTCTTTTCTTCCCTATCTAAGTATTTTATTCAAGTTCTTCATTCTCCCATCTCAGATATTCGTCTTCTCCCAAAACTCAACTTTCCCATACCCATCAACAATCCAAACCCTAACCGACCTAAATCCATCCATCCCACGCTACATGTGTGATCATACCACCACACATGCGAATCTTACCTTTCTCCCTTTTAGCTTTCCATCATCCTTATATCAAAACCCCTTTCTTCTATTCCCAAAATCCTAATCTTAAACTTAAAATCCCTAACTTTTCTAGATTTTCCTCAATTTCTAAAAAAACTTTAAATCCAAAATTCTCAATTCTCATGAACCCTAATTCTTTAAATTTCAAAATTTTCCCTTCCTAACCCTAATCATAAAACCTACAAATCTATTCATTGAGTGTGGAACATGCCTATGCTAAATTGGAAGTTCTATCCTTCTATCTAGCCTAGTTTTAATTGATTTATGTGATTTCTTAGCATGCGGTCATATGATTTAAGCTAAATCAGATTTTATTTCCTATTGTTTACTCTTAATTACTTGGTGGATAAACATTTTTTGTTAATTGAATTACTATATGGACTCTTTCATAATCTCCATGTTGCATGCTAGTATTAAATCATGTGTCTTGCATCAAATTTGGTTATAGAGGCATAAGTGTAGCATAAGATTTTTGTGTTGCATTTTGGTTTACAGTCACATCTAGGGTTAGTGGTATGCATTGCATATAGGATCATATTGCCGAATTTTGTTGGAGTACCTCATTGCTGAATTTTCAATTTGCGTCCCCACTTATACCATTGCTGAAATTTCATCATAGTAATTTCATGTCGTCTTATTGCTGAATTTTCAGCTTGTAATTTTTCGAATTACACCCATGCTGAAATTTCAGTTTGGCACCCTCAGATTACTATCCTGCTGAATTTTCAACATAAGATTTGAGGATAGCGACTTGCTGAATTTTTGGTTAGTGTGTCTAGCGTGATTTCTAAGTTAGTACTATCATTGTCATCACATTCTCCTAGGACTTAGGGTTTCCTTTAGAGTGTCCTTGTGTATATGCCCACTCGTTCAGGACGTGGTTTTAGCGTACATTCCACTATGAATCTAGAACAGATTGCCGATGCCCTTAACGCTATCAGCAACCGTCTAATGGCTATTGAAGTGCACAATAAGATCACCGCGACTCAATTGATCGTGACCAATGCGCGTATCAATCGGCTTGAAGCCTCCTTTTAGTCGAACCCCGACACTGGGGAAGATGTCCAATCACAAGCCGGGGATCAAATTGAAGGAGTTGAGACTGTGTCACTTGCACTTATTAGCCGTGCCTTAAGCCAAATTGTAGAAAGTCATACTTATGCCAAGTGTGGTGGCAAAAACTGCAAGGTGATCATTGATAGTGGCAGTTGCATCAATGTAGTATCTGCTCGCACTATAGACTGCTTAGGTATGCTAGTCGTTCCTCACCCTCAGCCCTATTGAGTCTTACGGGTTGATGCATCTTTGATTTTGGTTTCTCAGCGTTGTCCAATTCCCATTCAGCTGGGTTCTTATACGGACACGTTATGGTGTGATGTTTTGCCTACAGATATAGGCCACATCATTTTGAACAGGCCTTAGTAGTATAACATGGACGCAACACTGCTCGGTCGCTCGAATACGTGTTCGTTCCTACATGGAGGCAAAATGATTGTCTTGAAGCCTCACTCGTCCAAGAGCACCTTGGAAAAGGAGGACATTAAGAAACATGGTCCTGAAGGTGTGACGAAACTCCAGCTTGAGTCTCTTCCTCTAGTTAATGCCAAAGAGTCTGAAAGAGACTAAAATTGATTTGACATTGTATACACATGTGGAAAGTGAGGTCACATCTAAGGTTATTATGGAGGTTACACCCGAGGGTAGTGTAGAGTTACCATCTGAGGTGAGTCCGGTATTGGAGGAGTCCAGTGTTGTTATTTTAGAGGGCATACCAGATGAGCTTACACCCCTGCGGGACATTCACACATTGACTCTACCAAACCTTCATCACGATCAAATGAGTATTGGGGAGGAAGTGGATTTGGAAAGACAAGTAGATGAGCCTAGGACCCCTATAGATTGCATACCCATGTCTGTATTCCATAGGCCTTCAGAGTCTGCACATGCATCTACACAATATATGCATGACTTGCATATGGAGAGTAGAAAAAGAATCAATACAAGTAATGAAACATACAAAATGATTGCTGACTCACGCCTTAGGTTTAATGAGTTTGTTATGGGTGATGAAGTCATGATTAAAATACGTCTAAAAGAGTTTCCACAGAGAACCATAAAAAAATTACAAGCCCGTAACACTGGATCATATAAAATCTTGAAAAGATTGGGTTTGAATGCTTACTTGATAGATTTTTCACCTAACATGGGTATCAGTTCTACATTTAATGTAGAAGATCTTGTACCGTTTTATGAACATTCCCCTAACCTACATATGAACTTTGAAGATGATGCCCCTGACCTGTCCCATAACCCATGGCCATTACCGGACTCCTCTTCTCAACCTTTACCATCTATACCATTCATACCTACGGGAGGAGAGGAGATAGAGGATATCTTAGATGAATAAGCAGTTTCCACATGACATGGTGGTTACTAGGAGTACCTTGTTGAGTGGAAGGGCAGACCAAAATCAGACAGTACGTGGATCACATAAGCATAGCTTTAGCGACGAGACTCAGATCTCCTCGAGCATCACTGCAACTTTATTTCGCCAGAGGAGAAATCTTCTTAGCCGAGGGGAATTGACGGGGACATCATACGACCTACTCAGGTGTACCAGAGACGGAGATGACCACCCACATTGGCACAACTTTTTTTATGTATAGGAGATGAGTTCCAGATGGCGCCCGCCGGGCCATTTTGAAGACCCCACATGCATTGGATGTGCATCAGGAAGACCTCACCTTAGGATGATGCATGTGGGTTGCTTAGGAGATCATTTTTGTCATAAGATTTCTATTTTGTGTCGATTCGACCGTTGGATCTTGTCGATCAGGCCATCGAGCTATCAAATCTTTTAGATTTGGGCCCCTTGGACTCTGATCTTGCTTTCTTTATATATATATTTTTAAAATTTTATTTTTAGGATTTATTTGATGGTTAAGATTAATAATAAATGTTTTAGTTTTCTTATTTTGGACGATGGGCCACTTCACTTAAGTGAGTGACATAGTTGTAATTATGCTGAATTTTTAATAATAAAAGCACAGGGGTGTGGAGATCCAACCCCATTGGATTTTGTGATAAAAAAAGAGAAAAGCTCTTGCTTTCTTCTCCTATCTTCATGCAATTTGAAGATACTTCCATGCGATTTGGAAGGAAGATCTTATAACAGTCCATTCGGTGTAAGCTCTATATAGGACCATTTCTTTATGTGTATGGGCAGTTCTTAAATTAAATAAAGAAAAGTTTTAACTTATGAAAACTGTTACTGGTTTTTCCTGAAGGGTAGATGATCTCTAATGTGGTGAATGCCACAAATGGGCTTAAGATTTGAGAAACTTGAATCAGAGCCTAGTTATCTTGGGCCTAGCTGCTGATTTCTCTGTAGGCTTAGCTGCTTATTTCTGTGTATTCCAGCCACATTCTTGGAGATCTTCTGCTGTTTATCGCTGATTTTTGTTACAAATCTAACTTGGATGTGATCCGGATAGATATCTTTAAGTGTGAATGAGTGCATCCATTTGAGATTTCTGCATCCATTCCTGTGTGTGGGTGTATTTAGAGCACCATCTGGGTCCAGATCTGGTATGGACAGCATCGGATTCAATCTTCACATGGTAGGTTGTGTCATGTCTTCTGTGCATCAGACCCGGGAAAGCACCTGTGCAATTATGTTCATTATCAGTAAGTGATGATAGAGTGGATTGTTTGTACATTTCCACATTTAGAGGTCAAAAATGGATTATTCGTGCCGAATGTTTGGTCCCTATGGAACAAATACAAATATTAGGATGCATATAAAGATGCTTCTACCAACAGTTGAACAAGAAGGAAAATGATCCTCTTCTTTTGCATAAAATTGTCTTTTTTTGCGTGTACATATATATGTTAATTTATATGTACATATAAATGCCACCATGTTCATATATGAGGGTTTATTTCCAATGCTTTTGTATGTACTTGTTCTTGGGGCCACATTTACTGCCACCCTGACTGATAGATACACCCACACTTCCTACTTCTCACAATCCAATAATACAAAGTTGTACTGTCATCTGACTATGAGTAGAAAATGGTGGATTTGTTGTCTACCTTTTCTTTTTGTCCCTATAAAGCTTATTTGATGTTCCTTTGTAGGGAAGATTTTTGCTGGAAAGTCGTCTTATGATGCTGATTCTGCATCTACAACGGTAGCAGCATCTGAGAAGGTTCTCGTTCCAGGTGGGGAAAGTGATGGATTTTCATCCTCTACGGATACTGTGGAAAGTCTAAAAGCTGCTTCTGAAGATAGCCAGGTTTGTGTAGAAGCAAGTGACAACTGATTCCTCTCTGTTCTTGCGTGCATGTGTGGTCGCAATACTAATCATTCCTTTCTTCATACATCTCTACAACAGCACTTTTGATTTTTCTGACATTGGTGTTATTCATCTGCACGATTATTTAGTATCCACTGCAATGGATTGTTTTTGTTATGTTGGCTTGTCTGTTGGCGAACTGCTGCACTGTTGATCCATAAATTTGATTTTTGATAATATTTATTTCTTCAATACAGTTGGTGATATGTTTGTTCTTTACTTTGGTGTATCTCTTTCTTAGTGCCTTTCTTTGGGTTAGTGAGAGCTGACTGTGTGTTATGTTTGGTGTGTGGTTCTTGGCCGTTTGTTATAACATTAGATTCCCAGCTTTTGCTAGGAGCTGTCAGGGAAACTACCTTGCAGTTGCCCTTAGTACTTAGTAGTGCTACCAAAAAGGGGGGGGGGGGGGGGGGGTGGTGTTGGGAAGCTTTTAACGCTGTCAATGCAATGGATTGTACTAGATTGTTCATCCTATGTACCTATAAAACTGTGATAAAAAAAGGAAAAAAAGTTTGAAGACCTTAATCATAAGATTTTTTAGCAGCTGAGTTATGAAGAGAAGTATGAAATTTAAATTCAATTCTTATAGAACTGAATGTACAAAATATAAAGAATTAAGGGTTTTCTCCACATAACTGCCTGCCTTTGGGGCCATCGATCAAAAATGCCCGCTTTTAAAGTATTTAAAGTAACCCGTCTAAGTTTTCTGAAGTTGGACATCTCGACTCCTCGCATTGTGTACCGTGTCAATTATATATGGTTTTAGAACTATATTTTCTTAAAGGCCAAAATGTCCTTCATTTGAAGTGTAACTACTCTGTCGCCGCCCAAGAATGCAATGAATTGACGGGGGACCCAACTCCGACCATATGTGGGGCCCACCTTGATGTTTGTGAGAAATCCACCCTGTCCGTTTGTTTTCCTAGCTCATTTTAGGGCATGGGCCCAAAAACGAGGCAGAAATCCACTAGATTTGGATTTGCTTCATTTTCGGGATCAGGCCCTAAAGCGAGCTTTCAAAATGGATGGATGATATGGATGTAAGGCACATACATTACAGTAGGCCCTCCAAATAGGGATCCACAAAAATCGCGCCCGACTTGAAGTGGGTGGAACCCTGACCGTGGGCCCCCAGCATGATGTATGTGTTATATCCATACCGTCCATCCATTTGGAGAGATCACTTTAGGGCGCGAGCCAAAGAATGAGGCCAATCCTAAGCTCAAGTGGACCCCACCACAGAAAACAGCGGGGACAATGACTCTAATCGTTGAAATTTAAAACTTTCCTAGGGCCCAGCATGATGTTTATTTGAGATCCAACTTGTTAATAAGTTCAGGAAGATATGGATGAAGGGAAATCACAAATATTAGCGTGATCGAAAACATCTATGGCCCTCAAGAAATTTTTAATGGTAAGCTTTTAATCCTCACTGTTTTTTGTGATGGGTCCATTTGAGCTTTGGATATGCCTCATTCTTTTTCCCCTGACCTAAATTGATCTATCCAAACATGTGGATGGAATGGATACAAAATATATACATCAAGGTGGGCCCCACCGTAAGGGCGGCACGGTCTTAAATGCAACTGAAATTGCACCGAATCCACTCCCTTTTAGGACTCCCGACTTCGTTCGAAAGATGAAACCCGCTCATCTTCTTCTCCGTTAAAGCCGCAGGCTTGCAGCCGCAAGCCCTTGCGAATCCGTTCAACGGGCCAATTCGCCAGGATTTCATCTTTAAAAAAAATCCCTACCAAAATCCCCAAAACCTCAGTGTAAATCTAGTTTTTTTTAAGCAATTCTCTCTAGAAGAAAAAAACGGTTTCAAAGTTTTCTTACGACCGACACACTAGGTGATTGGCTCACCAAATCTAGTTGAACTATTGAAGGCTACTCCCACAAGCAGATCTTAAGGTAAGAGAGATTTTCCTATATATATATTTTGAATTTGTGGAACTATTGAAGGCTACTCCCACAAGCAGGCATTGCCGCGCGCTGACCGGGTGTAATTGTGCTTGGGATGTTTTCCATGTGCTGGCTTCTCACTACTCAGCCATTTTTTAAGGCTTCTTTGTTTAATCAATTGGGTAACATCTTAAGTAGGGTGCGATGCCCTCAAAGGGGTACTAGAGTAGGGCGAGATTCCTGAAGTGGGTACATAGGGTGCTGTGCATTGGGCCAGGATGGCTGTGCACAGGGTAGATAGGCCAGTGTGTTGGGCAGAGGGGCGTGCGCCTACCTACTTGTTTGTGCGCCAACTTTTAGGGACTTAGTTGTGTCGAAGCTATTCTTGTCCCAAAAAATTGGGTAGCACCTCCCCTTATTGAATGAGAGTGCGTTGGCCATAAGAGGGCACTAGGCAGTAGGCCTGAATGCGCGACATGTTAGAGATAGGGGGTGTGCCCTGACCTTGGAGAGGTCGTGTGGTGAGTGTATCCTGGTGTGTGTCGAGCACAAACCAATGTGTGCCGACCTAGGGTTTGTGCATGGTATGCTGTCGAGTGTGTACGGAGCGCGGACTTAGGATTTTGGAAAATGCCCTGGGACTTACTTTTTGGGGTAAGTTGGAGCGAACGAAAGGCATGAATTGCCGGCCTTTTTTGACTATTTATAGGTAAATTTGGCAGCAAACGATGACACGTGGTGGAATGCGATTAGTCCATTCGGTCATGTGGTAATCTCCGCATGCTTAGTTTGAAAAATTCAATGAAGTGGTGATGGCATATGGGCTTTAATTTACTCCACAAAATGAATTAGGTCATATCATGTTGTAGTATAGTTCCCCAAAGCGTGAAGCAAAGAAACAACAATAGATACAAGTGCAAGAGTAGGGAAGCGCTGGTTTCGAAATGTTGGCAAGTATATACAACTAGGAAGCAAGAGTGGGAGCTTGAGTTGAAGTGTAATTTGAAGCAGGAATGAGAATGACACCTAGTTGGAAGAATCGTGCAACTTAGTAGCAATGTTTTAAATATCGACGACATCAGCCGATATATCCCACGATATATCTTGTATCCCACTTGTGCAATATGAAACGTACAGGTAGTGCCGATATATCCCAAATGTTTGATCTGATGAGCATTTTCAATTTTCAATCCTTTTTTTTTTGTTGAAATTATGTTAAATCAGTGTCAAATGGTTATAAATCAATTAGTTCTTCATGTTTTGCATGAAAAATCATGGAGTTTGAGCTTTGATTTTGATATCCATTGGTTATTCTTGTTCTTGTTCTTCTTTTTTTTTTTGAAAATTTCCTTCCATCAGCTATCAGTTGAGACTAATTTCTAAGTATTTTGGAGTATTTGATGAAATGAATCACGTACACTCTAATTATGAAATTTAAGTGTAGGTGATCTGATTTGGGGAAAAGTGGTGGGGAAAATTCGAAATTTCTCCAATTTCTTCCAAATTGCTTGCAATGTTGCACTCCAAACATGAAATCAAGCATGTATGACGGCTAATCTACTGATTTGTTAAGCCCTTGTCAATTTTCAAAAAATAAAATTTATTTTTTAATTAAAAATGAATAAAATATTAATTTTTTTCGAAATTTCCCTTCGACTAGCTATCTATTGAGACTAATTTCGAAGTATTTAGGAGTATTTGATGAAATGATCTTAACATACACTCTAAATGTTATGCATTCAATTTGAATATAGTTGCATTAGTTCAGTTAGACAACACATAGCTTAGGACCCCATACAAAGGAAACCTATTATGTGCACTTCTTTTTTGAGATGTTTTAATTTAATAGTGTGTATTAAGGTCCTTGTTAACAATCCCTAAAGTTTCATTGAAAATTCAACCATTTTCACAATGTTTTCCCATGTTTCCCAAAAAGTTCGATAAATTATCTGGATACAAACAATATATCCTGTGTGATAATCGATATGTATCTGTATCTCAACGATGCGATACCTAACGTGATACCGACATTTCGAACAATGCTTAGTAGTATAAGTTAATGACATTGTTGTTCCCAGTAGTGAGGTATTCAATAAGAATAATGGTAGTCGTAAGGGTCAAAATTTCTTTTGGGACTACGTTGCCATGTATTGGAACTTGGAAGAACATCCATGATTGTTTCTTTATGAAAGTGTTCTGTAATGTGCTGATTTGCACAAATGTTTTAGTATCCATGTCTGTGTTTATATCTGTATTAGGGATTTGAAAGTGATTTTATGTGGCAATCTCCACGTGTAGTTTGAAAAATTCAGTGAGGTGGTGATGGCATATGGGCTTCAATTTACTCCAAAAAGTGTAGGTTAGACTGTGTTGGTAGTATAGTTCCACAAAGTGCAAAGTGAAGCAACAATAGATACAGGTGTAAGAGTAGGGAAGCCTTGGTTCAAAATGTTAGCAAGTATATACGACTAGGAAGTGGAAGTGGGAGCCTAAGTTAAAGTGTGATTTGAAGCGGGAATGGTGCCTAGTTAGAAGAATCATGCAATTAACTCGGTAGTATAAGTGAAAGATATTGCTGTTTTTGGTAGCGAGGTATTCAATAATGGTAGTAGCAGCCATAATGGTCATTTTTGTTTAAAAGACTACATTGCCATGTATTGGAAGAACATCCATGATTGTTTCTTTATGAAATTTTTCTGTAAAGTGCTGAGTTGCATTGTAGACACCCCACCTAGGGGCTAGTAGCTTGATCATCACAATACTTGAGATGTAAATGGTTCCTAACTCCTACATCCCCTAAACCCTAAGCCTAAATCCAAGCCAAGCCTAAGCCATCTCCCGAAGCCAAACCTAAGCCCAAGCCAAGTTCAAAACCCAAGCCAAATTCAAGCTAAATTCAAAGTGCGATTTAAAGCTCAAATCCAAGCCCAGACCTCAGAGGACACACTTCTTGCCCAAAACCAACGATCCAAAGCATCCACACGGCCCAATAGGACACCTGCTGCAAAATGGAGCCATGCCATGTGGTAGGTGGCACATGATGTGCCACCCACCAATGTTCGCAATATCGATACTATCGTCCAATATATCATCTAATATTATTGTTATTGTTGGCCAACGAGATGAAACCCATAAAAAATCCCTTGGAAATTAAAGAAAAACTAGAATTCTTTGTATCGTTCAATATGCCTCACAATATCGCATGATTTTTTTGAGAAATGACCGATATTAGTGATATTGTCGTGTTACAGACTCACGGGTCTATTGCAAACTCTGGCACAGACTCACAGGTTTTCTGTAGCTAACAACCATTCGATGAGAATTTCGACAATAAAAGGTTAAGAATGTCGGGGTTTGCGTAAATACTGAAAAAAAAAAAACAGGGAAAGCTTTTAATCCATGCAAGAGAGGGGATTTCGGTACCTGTAGAAGAAGATTGCGTGATTGGAAACTAAATTTGGTGGGCCACTCGATCGAGAGCTAGTGGTCCGCCGTAAGTGCGAAAAAACCTCGAATTCCCTATATATATATATATTTGTCGAATAAATGATAGATTTAAATGGAAAAGGAGATTTCAACAACAAATTTGCCAAAAATCTTGGAGATTTGGCAATTGTTTGAGAAATTTTAGGGTTTTAGGGTTTCGGAAGGACTAAAATCCTTTGTTGCGAAAATGGCTTTCGAAGCCTTTTACAAATGGAAGCAGATCAACTGGTGTACTGCACATCGGCGACTTGGCTAGTGTGTTGACGCCACCAAGTTATGTGGGCCCCACCATGAGGTACATGTTATTTCCAAACTGTTCGTCCATTCTGTAAAATCATTCTGCGGGTTGAGCCCAAAAATAAGACAGATCCAAGGATCTAGTGGACCACACTACAGAAAGTATTGGGAAACTGAACATCTACCATTGAAACCTTCTTGGGGATCATAGAAGTTTTGGATAAATATGATATTTGTTTTTTCTCTTCATCCATGTTTATGTGACCTTATGAACAGATTGGATGGAGAAAAAATATTATGGTGGGCCCTACGAATGTTTTAATGGTGGGAATCATTGTCCCACAACTATTTGTGATGTGGTCCACTTGAGCTTTGGATATGACTCATTTTTGGTTACATGTACTAAAATGATCTCGCCAAATGGATGGACAGTGTAGATATAATAAATACATCATGATGGGCCCCACAACTTTCATCTTCTTTCCATCATTCGTACCGTTATAGTGCTTGAGGACTGTCAGGCTCTTCTGCATGCACCACGTACAGACACCATCGAGGTCGCTAGTGTGCGGTACATCAACTAATCTGCTTCCTTTACGAATGGGCTCTATGGGGTCCACCTTGATGTATATGTTTTATCTAGTCCGTCCGTCCAATTTTTCATATAATTTGAGGGTGTTATGCCAAAACTTAAGCAAATCCAAATTTTAGGTGGACTACACTAGAAAAAGTAGTGAATGACCATTAAAAGCATTTTATAGGCGATGGAAATATTGGGTTAAGCTCATCTTTGTACATTCCCTTCATCCACTCTAGTTGACCTTATCAACGTGTTGGACGACAAATAAATATTACGGATCTACTTAAAGCGGGCCTTCATGTGTTTTTAATGGTGAACGTTTAATCAGCATTGTTTCATGTGGTGTGGTCCACCTACAATTTGGATGTACTTGATGTTTAGGACAACGCCCTAAAATGAGCTGAAAAAACGAATGGATGGACTGGATATACAACATATCATCAAGGTGGGCCTTACAGGAAGGGTAACGCCCACTAAGCTGTTACCCACGTAACACCTAATTCGCACCCCTTAAGGAGAGTGGATTCCATGCGACTTGGTTGCACTCAAGATGGTATGACCCTTATGGTGGGGCCCACATTGATGTATGTATCGTGTATCCATTCTGTCCATCCATTTGGAGAGATTATTTTAGGTCATGGGACAAATAATTTGTCAAATCCAAAGCTCAAGTGGACCCCACCACACAAAACAATGGGGATTGAGTGCCTACCATTAAAAACTTTGTGAGGGCCACAAGTTTTTGATCAAGTTGATATTTGTGTTTTCCCTTCGCACATATTTGCATGAACTTATGAACAGGTTAGATCTCAAACAAACATCATGGTGGGCCTCATAGAAGTGGTTTCAAGTTTCAATGGTGGCCATCATTGTTCCCCCCATTTTCTGTGGTAGGATCCACTTGAGTTTTGGATCGGCCTCATTCTTTGGCTCAGGCCCTAAAATGGTCTCTCCAAATGGATAGACGGTGTGGAGACAACACATACATAATGGATGGGGCCACAACTAGGGTCCTACGCACATCGTTGATTCGGTGTGCAGTGGGCGTGGTTTTGGTGGATCATTGGATCCACTTGGTGGATCCGAACTGTGGGGGCCATTGTAGTGTATGTGCCTTACATCCACACCGTCCATCCATTTTAAAAGCTCATCCAGGTTTGTGCGACCTTATGAACATGTTGGATCTCAACTAAATATCGTGGGGCCTAGGAAGGTTTCAACGGTGGGCATCATTGCCCCCACTGTTTTCTGTGGTGGGGTCCATGAGCTTTGGACCTTTGTCATTCTCTGGCTCATGCTCTAGAATGATCTCTTAAAATGGATGGACGGTATGGATACAACACATACATCACGGTGGGACCCACAGTCAAGTTCCCACTGTTGTTGTGTCCCTAAGGAGTTTTTAATGGTGGGCATTCAAGTACCACTGTTTCCTATGGTGTGGTTCGAATGAGATTTGAATATGCCTCATGGTCTTGTGGGGCTCGTGGTGGGGCCCACCATGATATTTGTGAGAAATCCCCTCTTTCCATCCATTTTTCCAGGGCATATTAGACAAGACCAAAAATAAGGTAGATCCAAAGGCTCAAGTGGGCTGCCCAACATGAAATAGTGGGGATTAAATGTCGATCATGCCACTGTTTCTTGTGTAGTCCACGTGAGAATTGGATCTGCTTCATTTTTGTGCCCATGCCCTAAAATGAAGTTGGCAAAAAGGACGGACAGTGTAGATATACAATGCATACATCGAGTTTGGGAAGAAACAACAGTACTTGTGTCCAATGGTCTTATTATAACAATTAAGTGTCCACTAATCAGAGGATAGGATTTTTTTTCAACCAATAAAAGTTTTTATTTTTATTGTAATTATTTGTAGTGGTTGACCAAAAATGATTGGGCAAAATGGATGGGCGGCATAGATATATATCATATGCATTGAGGTGGGCCCTAAGAAGTTTTAGCATAATGTTCTTTTTTAGATAAAATATGTTAGGAGGAAGAAGAGGGAGAACTTGATATAGGATAGCGATATGGCCGACCCACTCTTGATAATCTATTTAGGAGTATATGTAATTCATGTGGCCATGTGTCGAGGAGTTAGGGGGGCGGGGTTACCCTCCTTGAAGGAGAATTTAGTGGGAGGGATTGCAATGTTGTGGACGGTCCTAAGTGCCCACAAGATGTGCGACAAGAGATGAGAGCTATATTGGAAAAAAAAAATGAAGATAAGAGATGAACGATGTACACGGGAGATGGAAATTAGGGAGGAGTTGAGGATGCTGTCATATGTAGCGGAGGAGGATGTAGTGGATATCGATGACGATGATGATCTTGATTTTAGCCGTGCGTTTTAGGAATCCATGCGGGATGATTGGGATAGGGATTAAGATGAGGTGATAGGAGAGTGGGCCTAGATTTGAGGGGTCTACCAATGAGCTTGGTGGGGGGAGTGGGGTAGGGGGAGATATAGTAGTATGGGGAGGAGTAGTAGCATGCGGGTGCCGGATTTACTATCACATCTGAGGATATACAAGGAAGCGGGAGGGACAAAAAAACAATTAAATGACATGTTTAGTGGAGGGGATGTAAGGAAAAAGGTTGGGAAGTTTATCGTGAAGTTTTTTATATAAATCAAATCACGATGAATGCAGCAACGAACATGCGGGTGCCAGATTTACTGTCACATCCGAGGATGTACAAGGAAGCAGGAGGGACCAAAAAACAATTAAATGACATGTTTAGTGGAGGGGATGTAAGGAAAAAGGTTGGGAAGTTTATTGTGAAATTTTTTATATAAATCAAATCACGATGAATGCAACAACGAGCTTGCACTTCAAGAATATGATAAGTGAGGTGCAATGTGAGGGTGTGCAGCCGCTCATGCCCTTTGAGATAATGAGCAAGTATTTGAATGAAGAACACGAAGAGATGAAGAAATATGTGGATTCACATGAGTAGTCATGAGAGATGTATGACTGCACCGTCATGTGTGACGGTTGGACCGGACCAACGAGGATGTAGTGTTTGACTCTTAATTTAGGGTTTTTGGAATTAGAGTCTCACTTTCAATCTCTAAATCTTTAAGCTCTAAAACATGTGTGTGCACATGCCACTGCATACTTGTTTGAAAAGTCTTTCAGGTAACACTCGGGGACATTT
This sequence comes from Magnolia kwangsiensis, assembly GCA_037074715.1. Lineage (NCBI taxonomy): Eukaryota > Viridiplantae > Streptophyta > Magnoliopsida > Magnoliales > Magnoliaceae > Magnolia > Magnolia kwangsiensis. The sequence continues at coordinate 87,264,956 of CM073571.1, read as the reverse complement.
GATACCCGAGTATTGGAGGGTTGGGGTATTACGAGGGACCTCTCTTCTATGCTATTGACTTGAACATGACCAAAGTTATGTTTTTTAATTAGGTGATGGCTCGTTTACCTTTTTATTCATTTATGAATGGATGACACATTTTATTAATGTTCAATGTTTGAAAAACAAGCACGTGATCATTAGCAATGGCAGTGGGTTAGATAGGTTTTCCTATCAACTAGCTTGACCTGCTTTTAAGTCAAGTTTAGGCCAATCCAAATGGCTAGTGGGTTGTGCTCGGGCTAAAAAATGTTGCCCATTTAACTAAATGAGTTGAATTTGGGTTGAATCACATACAATTCGAACTGCATATATAGTTTAGTAATGTGTTAGATTAGATGGCCTGGCCCAAGACAAACCTCGATATGAAATAATAGACATATGGATACATACCAATGATTTATGTATGGTAGATGATAAACATCCTATATATGCATGCATGCATCCACTAATTGGTCCTCATTGGTGACGGGGACATCATGCACATGCCCCCTCTACACACCTATTTGAGAAGGCAGGCCCCACTTTCGATTTGGATTGGCGACGACATCTTTGGAGGGCGTCATAATTAGGGGCTGTGTTATGGAGCATTGGAGTGGACCCGATCATCACATAGATTCTTCCATTGGATCTCATGATCATGGCCCATTAATTTTAAATGATCTAGGATTTTGAGTTTTAACTATTTTTGTTATTAAAAACACCATGAACGGCTTTGATTGCTTAGATTAGTTATTTTATTTGCTTTAGCTTTGGTATTAGTGCGCACACATGGTGCAAGAGTAATTGTCTTTTTTGGGTTTAGGATTTTCTTATAAATATAGCAATCCCATGTAGGTATTGCAATGATATTTTACGAATAAAAATTCTTGTGTTTCTTCCTCTCTCTTTGGGTTGAAGAATTGAATTGGGTGTGAAACCCTCCCTTCCTCGAAGGGCTAACTACTGGGCGAGGTACTACGCACATGCCTTATGACGAATCGATGCGAGACTTGGTATGGAGGCAGCCCATCCCTGACTAATCCCAACCTAGAAGTCGGTTTCCAACTTTGTGGGCCCCACACACGTGCAGACGACCTATCAGGCACGTGCGTTTAGGCCCATTTGCTGTCTAGCGTACATGGCTTATTCCAGGTTCTCTTTTTCCTCTATTTTCTTCTCTTTTGACTAAAAAAAACCCCTTAATCCAAATCCTTAACCCTAAAGAGTCCCAAATCCCAATTATTTCCAATTTTCAAACCCTAGATTTTCTCCCAAATTGAAACTAAGTGAATCTCTCAAGTTGGGAACAATCCTTTGCAAGAATGGATGATTCTTACACTCCTTTGAGATTGTTTGGCTTATAATTTTATTTGATCCAGCCCTAAAGTTGTGTAGGTTTGGATCCTCATAGATTCCCCCTTTTGAATGTTTGATAGTATATAGGATGTGAAATTTTGCGACTGTTTAAAATTGGTATAATCACAAGCTTGATTTCTTGCATTCCATATTTAATTTCATGTCCCGCATCAAATTTGGTATCAGAGTACAAGGTTGTCATAGGGGAATACAATGCATGATTAGGGGTTAGTTCATATTTTATTTATTTATTTTTATTTTTTGTACATTGCACCCATTCAGTTAGGGCTGTTTAGAGGTCCATAATTCATGATATAGGCTGCCGAAATTCTTGTTATCAGAAAGTTAACAATTCACATTGCTGAATTTTCTGTTGTCCATTTATTTTGACAGCGATATTGTTGGATGTTTGTAGAGTTGCGTAATTTTGTCCATATAGTGTCCTATAGGTTCATCTAAGGTCATTAGTGTGCTCATAGTGGAGTCTAGGCACATATAGTTGCATCTTAAGACCCCTTAAGTTGTGTAGTGCATGCCCACACGTACTGGATGTGGCTTTGGTCTGCACCCCATCATGAACACAAAGCAACATACCGAGTCTCTTAGGAGAATAACCCAAAAGTTAGGACACCATGGATGCAAGCATCAAAGCATCTTCACAACAGGTTAATAATCGCCATTGGTGAAGATATCCAATCTCAGGCAGTGGTTAGGAGGATAGATAAGGGAATGAGAGTGGCCAAGGAGATGGTCATGGGCGCGCACCTGTGCACCCACCCCACAAGGGGCATCATGATCATTATGACCCAGATGCGTAACTCCTCATGGGAGTTAGGATAGAGGCTCATACGTTTAATGGCCACTTGGACCCTGAAGCTTTTTTAGATTGGTTGGCGGATATGGACCATTATTTTGAATGGTACGACATGTCGGATGCTTGCCGAATCCAATTTACTAAGATGAAGCTTGTGGGCCAAGCAAAGAGGTTTTGGACTACCGTGGAACAAAAGAAAGAAAGGTTGAGGGAACCCCCAATAGTTCATTGGGAAGAAATGAAAGAAATTCTAAAAGAGAAGTACCTCACTTTCTCTTATCACTTGAGGCTGGTTGAAGATTGGTAATCTCTTTGATAGGGTTCAATGAGTGTGGCTGAATACATTGAGAAGTTCAAAGAGTACTTGACCCGGTGTGAGGTTGAAGAGGATCCCATGCTCACTCTTGCTCGATTTAAGACGGGCCTCCGTTCTGACATTAGGAGAGTTGCTCGCCAAAGACACACACTCTTGAATAGATGTATCAAGTGGTGTTGGAGGTCGAGCAATACCTTATGACATCTGTGGGAAGGCAGTTTGAGTCTCGTGATTCTGGCACTAAGGCCAACTCTTCTGGGGCTAAGCCTGATACTGGATATCAATACAAGCCCTCCAGTAGTTATTAGTCTAGGCCCAAGGATGATAAGGGTAAAGGAGTTGTTGGGTCTAGCTCGTTTAGAGGTGATACGACTAGGTGTTTTGGATATCAGGGTTTGGTCACTTTGCCCACTAGTGTGGCACAAAAGAGGGCACCAGGGTGTTCTTTATTGATGGACAAGTAGAAGTAGTGCCCCCAGAAAATGACGGCGAGGAGGAAGAATACGAGCCAGGGGAGATCCCTAGTGATGAGGAAGAGGGAGCACAAGATACTGTGACACTTGCAGTTGTTTGTTGCAGCTTTGCACAAGTAAATAATACCGATGATTGGCACCGCAACACGATCTTCAATACCTACGCAAAATGTGGTGATAAGAGTTGCAAGATTATCGTGAATGGTAGTAGTTGCACCAAAGTGGCATCAACTAGCACTGTGAGCCGTTTGGGCTTAAAGCTTGAAGCCCATCCTCAATCCTATAGAGTGTCTTGGGTTGATGAGACTTCCATTCCAGTCTCGCACTGTTGTCTTGTTCCTATTCAGTTTGGATCATATAAAGACACTCTGGCGTGATGTTGTTCCCATGGTTTTGGGTAGGCCCTGGCTTTATGACAGGGATGTCACCATATTTGGTCGTTTGAATGTGTGTACATTTTGGTTTGAGGGCAAAAAAGTCAAGCTAAATCCTCTCCCACCCAAGAACACGATTGGAAATGAGTCCACCACAAAGAGTGGTGCGAGTGGCTTGAAGAAATTGAAGGAATCGAAGTCCAACTCTAAGCCTCTCCATATTCTAAATGCCAAAGATTTTGAGCAAGAGACTGAGTCGGACACGATGGTATACGCCCTTGTGGCTAGGGAGAGTGCACCAGAGGCTATTGTAGAGTTATTCACTGAGGCCATTCCGGTAGTGGATGAGTTTCGTGATGTCTTTCCTGATGATCTACTGGATGAGCTTCCTCCTATGAGGGATATACAACACGCCATTGATTTAGTCCCTGGGGCGACTCTACTAAACCTCCCTCATTACAGAATGAACTCAAAAGAGCATGTAGAGTTGAAGAGGCAGGTTGATGAGTTCCTAGAAAAGGGTTTTATTTGAGAGAACATGAGTCCGTGTGCCGTGCCCGCTCTTCTTACACATAAGAAGGATGACACATGGAGGATGTGTGTTGATAATAGGGCCATCAACAAAATCACAATCAAAATCACAATCAAGTATCGGTTTTCCATACTATGTCTTGATAACATGTTGGACATGATGGCTAATGCTACTATCTTTTCGAAAATTAACCTCAAAAGTGGTTATCACCAAATCCGCATACACCCTGGCGATGAGTGGAAGATGGCCTTTAAGATGAAGATGGGGTATACGAGTGGCTAGTCATGCCTTTTGGGCTGACTACTGCCCTGAGTACCTTCATGCGTGTGATGACCCTAGTGTCGAGGCCCTTCATGGGGAAGTTCTTGGTCACCTAATTTGATGATATCCTGATGTATAGCATGACCAAAGAACAACACCTCAACCATTTGAGGCAGGTTTGTGGGATCCTAAGAGCCGAAAAATTGTACGCCAACCTAAAGCAGTGTGCATTTATGTCTAACAGTGTTATCTCCTTAGGTTTTGTTGTGTCAGCTGAGGGTGTGTCGGCTGATCCCGAGAAAGTCAAGGCCATTATCAATTGGCTTGAACCCTGCAATATTTACAAGGTGCGCAACTTTCACGGCTTGGCCACCTTTTATAGGCGGTTCATTCGGGGCTTCAGTTCCATTATAGCTCCCGTCACGGATTGCATAAAAAAAGGAGAGTTTCAATGGATGAAGGCAGCCTCGAAGGCCTTCAACGCGATAAAGGCTAAGATGATTGAGACTCCAGTCACGCCACTTTCGGATTTTACGAAAGCTTTTGAGGTCGCATGTGATGCGTCAGGAGTTGGTATAAGAGTACTTAGTTAGGAAGGGCACCTTGTCGCCTTTTTGAGTGAGAAACTGAATGAGACGAAGTAAAAATACTCCCCCTATGACAAAGAATTCTATGCGGTAGTACAATTGTTGCGCCACTGGCATCACTATCTATTGCCGTAAGAATTCGTCTTGTTCTCAGATCATCAGATTGTATCTACACTGGACGGCGGTTTTCAAAAGTTCCTTGTCAAGTGGAAGTCACGCCCAACTTCAGACGGTATGTGGCTCACTGAGGAGGAGCTTCGGAGACTTGATCCAGACATCTTGGAGCGGTCCAGGAGCTTTGTTTCACCAGTAGTGAAACCCTTGCAGCCGGGGAGAGTTGATGGGGACGTCATGCACACGTCTCCTCTACGCATGTATTCGAGGAGGAGGTAGGCCCCACTTTCGATTTGGATTGATGACGACATATTTGGAGGGATTTATAATTAGGAGGCTGCGTCATGGAGCATTGGAGTGGACCCGATCATCACATAGATTCTTCCATCGGATCTCATGATTGTGGCCCAATATTTTAGATGATCTAGGATTTTGAGTTTTGACTATTTTTGTTATTAGAAATATCATGAACGGCTTTGATTGCTTATATTAGTTATTTTATTTGTTTTAGCTTTGGTATTAGTGCGCGCACATGGCGCAAGAGTAATTTTATCTTTTTTGGGTTTAGGGTTTTCTTATAAATATAACAATCCTATGTAGGTATTGCAATGATGTTTTATGAATAAAAATTCCTACGTTTCTTCCTCTCTCTTTGGATTGAAGAATCGAATTGGGTACAAAACCCTCCCTTCCTTGAAGGGCTAACTACCGTGGTGCAAAGCCACATCCGTTCCAAATCATCTCCACCTTCTTACGCACCACATCCATCACCCTCTACAACCCTTCCACCTTCAGATTCACCCACTTTCGTATCCAAGTTTTCTCCTACAGTAGTGCACAAATAGATTTATAGATTCTGACCCATCTGAGGGGTTGAAACTTTAGCGGGGTACTATGCACATGCCTTGCGACGGATCGACGTGAAACTTGGTATGGAGGCAGCCCATCCCTGGCCGATCCCAGCCTAGAAGTTAGTTTCGGACTTTATGGGCCCCACACACGTGCGAACGACTTGTCACGCACTTGCGTCCAGGCCCATTTGCTGTCCAACATGCGTGACTCATCGTTCTCTTGTTCCTCTATTTCCTTCTCTCTCGACTAAAAAAAAATCCCTTAATCCAAATCCCTAACCCTAAGAGTCTCAAATCCCAATTATCCCCAATTTTCAAACCCTAGATTTTCTCCCAAATTGAAACTTAGTGAATCTCTTGAGTTGGGAACAATCCTTTGCAAGAATGGATGATTCTTATACTCATTTGGGCTTGTTTGGCTTATAATTTTATTTGATCCAACCATGAAGTTGTGTAGGTTTGGACCTGCATAGATTTCCCTTTTTGAAAGTTTGATAATATGTAGGATGTGGAATTTTGTGATTGTTTAAAATTGGTATAATCACAAGCTTGATTTCTTGCATTCCATATTTAATTTCATGTCCTGTAGCAATTGGGCATACCCTTCAGTACCTATTTCATTCTTAAACCTGAATTGGGTTGTGATGGGTCATGTTAAGTCGTTTGAGCCTGACCCAGTTATAATATAATCAGTTGGGTCAGGTCAGGTGTGGGTTTGATGGATTTTAGGTGGGTTTGGTTGGGCCCTAGATGATGGGTCACAGGTCGGATTCATTCCAGAAATCTTGGCCCATTTAGCAAATGGGTCTGGCTTAGGTTGACCCAACGCCACCCATTGAACTCCTAGTGTTTGTGTGCCTCTTCGCATATTATATGCATATGGTTCTTAATTTATTTGTTGGCACTTAAAGATAAATGGTTCCTTATTTATATTTAAACATGAATATTTTAATATTTGATTCATGGGATTTATACATTGCTGTAAACATTATTCCACATGTAAGCATGCTTGACTATACAATATTTAACCTTCAGACCTGATCCCTAGATGGTCAAGTTGATGTACTCTTCCTTTGGATTTTGGTTATTCTTATTTTTGGATGAAGTTGATGCACACTTTCTCTAGTTTGGCTCTTTTCTGATTCACAGCTTCTCATTCTATTTTAGATGTATGTGATTTGTGTTCGTATTTTGTCAAAACCTATTTTGCTTTGAATGCTCATTGAGGGAATTTCAAATTATATATTTTGGGAAGCTATGTCTTCTAGTGATGCTCCTTGCCATAATGTTCTCTAACTTCAGATGATGTTTTTGATGCTTTTGTCTAGTGCGGTGTTTACTTTTCAGGATGTTCTTTTGTAGGTACTTGAAGAAGTAGTTGGGTTGCCCGTAGAAGATGATGGCAAGATTGAGGATGAACAAGAATCTTTTACTTCACAACTAGCGGTTGATGATGCGCTAGATTCTGTTCCTGCAAAAACCATGGAAGGTGATGGTGAGGCTGAAGTAAAGCAAAGATCTATTCCTCCACCTGGTACTGGACAGAAAATATATGAAATTGATCCTCTTTTAAGAGGTTTTAAAGGACATCTTGATTATCGGTAAGAGCATATATTTGGTGATAACAACTTTATGTCTTGGAAGGCTCCTTGGTATTCATAAGCTGTTTTATTTTCAGTTCTTCTTTTGAATTTAAATTACTTTTATCATCAAATGATTCCCTCAATGCAAATTCAGTCTACATTTGTAGTGTTCCACATGTAGATGTTGTTTATTATTGATATATAGATACGTAGAGGAGGTTATCATAATAACTTGCTCATAACATTATTTGTTTATAAGACATTTAAAATGTGTTATTATCTTGTCAGCATTTTACACTCCTAGCCTCTCTATTTTATTGTTAGGGTTTTCATAACTAAAGGAAAAAGTACAAAAATAGCCCTCTATATCTGAGTTATTACATAATCAAAGCCTATTGGCCTAAATTCTATTGTAACACGCATATCTTAGCCCAATAATAATGAGAAACACACGTGAGACCATTACGGCCCACTCTTGAGTTCATCATGGTCCATTAACACTACCCCTCAAGCTAGATCATATGTATCATCAATGCCCAATTTGACGAAGAAATGATTTAAATGAGTGCTTCCAAGAGCCTCAGTGAACACATTCGCCAATTGATCTTGAGACTTGATGAATGGCATGCAAATTTCTTTAGTGGTAACTTTCTCTATGATGAAGTGACAATCGACTTCGATGTGCTTGATTCTCTCGTGATAAACGCGATTGTTGGCAATATGAGAGGCAGCTTGATTATCACATTGTAACCTCATGGGAATATCAATCATAAACCCAAATTCACACATAAACATCTTTAACCATACAAGTTAACGTGTAGCATGAGCCATTGCATGCATTCTTCTTGAGTGCTTGAACAGGTCGCCACACTTTGCTTCTTATATTCCATGTAACTAAGTTACCTCCTACCAAGGTACAAAAGCCTATAGTAGATCTCCTGTTAGATCAAGAACCAATCCAGTCTACATCTGACTACCCTTTTACTCGAAGATGGCCATCACACTTATAAAGAACGCTGTTTTAAATATCGACGATATTGGCTGATATATCCCATGATATATCTTGTATCCCACCTGTGCGAAACGAAACACACAGGTAGTGTAGTTATACCCCACATGTTCGATCCGGTGAGCATTTTAAATTTTCGCCCCCCCCCCGCCCTTCCTTTTTTTTTTTTTTTTGTAGAAATTATGTTAAATCAATGTCAAATGGTTACAAAGCCACTTGTTCTTCATGTTTCGCATGAAAAATCATGGAGTTGGAGCTTTGATTTCGATATCCATTGTTCGTCATGTTTTCCATGGTTTTTGTAAAATTATCCTTTATCCAGTTGTCAATTGAGACTAATTTCGAAGTATTTAAGAGTATTTGATGAAACGATCATCACATACACACTAATTTCGAAATCTGAGTGTAGGTGGTCTGATTTGAGAAAAATTGGGAAAAATTCGAAATTTCCCCGATTTCTCCCAAATTGCTTAAAATGTTGCACTCCAAACATGAAATCAAGCATGTATGAGGGCTGATCTATTGATTTGTTAAGTCCTTATCAAAATTTGGAAAATAAAAGTAATTTTTAATTAAAATTAATAAAAATATAATAATATTATTATTATTTTGAAATTTGCCTTCAACTAGCTGTCAATTGAGACTAATTTTAAAATATTTTGGAGTGTTTGATGAAATGATCATCTATTCATCACATACACTCTAAATGTTATGCATTCAATTTGAATATAGTTGCATTAGTTCAGCTAACACATAACTTAGGATCCTATACAAAGGAAACCTATCATGTGCACTTCTTTTTTAAGATGTTATAATTTAAAAGTGTGTATTAGGGTCTTTTTTAACAATCCTTGAAGTTTCATTAAAAAATACAACCATTTTCCAAATGTTTCCCCATGTTTCACAAGAAGTGCAATAAATTACTTGATACAAACGATATATCCCGTGCGATAACCGATACATATTTGCATCCTAAGGGTGCCATATGTGACACGATACCAATATTTTGAACATTGATAGAGAATACTACGAACAAGAGCTCCCTTTAAGTACTCAAGTATATGAAGCACGACTCCTATATGTGGAACCTAGGTGATGTAGGACTGAGGCGTGAACCAAATAACATGTAAGATCAAGTAGCTGAATTAAGATATTTCATAAAAAAACACAAACGTCGCTATAATTATCACAAATATTATGAAAATCAAAAGAACATCACGCATAATCATAGCTTAAGCTACCAACATAGTAACACAAGATCATTAAATAAAAAGAAACTAGGATCTAATAGATGTAGGGACATCCAATTAGCATAAGGTATGGTCTATTTCAAAATAAGAAACCTAATACAACCTAGGGTGAAAATTAGGGTTTTGGTACTTTTGGGAAAGTAGAAAAATTAGGAATTTTAGGTTTGGGGTTAGGGTTTCGGGGATGGAAGAAAGGGGTTTTGATATAATGATGGTGGGAAACTAATAGGGGCAGGTAGGATTCACACGTGTGGTCGTACGATCACACGTGGCGTGGGAGGATAGGTTTAGGCCTGTAAGTGTTTGGATTGTGAATGGGTATGAGAAAGTTGGGTTTGAGAGAAGACGAAGATCTAGGATGGGGAGAATGAAGAATCCAAAGAAAATACTTGGATAGGGGAGAAGAGAAGATGATGTGGGGATAGATGGAAACCTCGCTCCTCCGTTAATGAAGATTAGCCTCGTACCAATCTTCCTTCCAAATCACATGGAAGTATATTCAAATCGCATGAAGTGGGAAGAAGAAAGCAAGAGTTTTCTCTCTCTCTTTTTTAATCACAAAATCCAATGGGAGAGAGGTTACACGCCCTCCTCCTTTTATAGATGCAAGAAGTTTAAAAAATTACAATAATCTCCCTGTCTTGTGAATCTTAACGAAAATAGTCTTAGTCTAAATAAAATCAACCAAAACAATCATAATGTGCCCAAATATAAAATAATAAAAAACTAAATCCTAAAAAATGATAAAGTCTAAAACCGATGTGGACGATCAACGATCAATGGTTGATCATGTGATCCAATGGCCCGATCGTCGCATCCCTCCAATCCAACGGTTTGGATCACTCCATAAAGCAGCTCATGTGCATCTTCCCAGTGTGGGGTTTTCTAGATGCTTGCACATGCACATGGAGTCTTTAGCATGATCATGGATACTTGACTAGTTAGAAAGAAATCGGTGCGGCCCGCCTTTTCCTCTGATACGTACGCAAGGGTGTATGTGACGTGATGTCCTCATCACTAGGGAGTCTGCAAAAACCGACTAATCATACTGGAAATTTGATATCTGGTCGAGTGATTGTTAAGTAAATTAGCTTTCTAAAAACTCCACATGAATAACCCAAGGAACATTTTATTCCATAAGAAGCAACACATATCATACCTGATCAAACACGAATAGTAGTGGAAGAGGATGTATGGGTGGAACTAGAGGTGGGCATCGAGTCGAGTCGGACCAAGTTAGGTCCAACTCGACTCGATCTGGTTTTGCCAACTCCCTGACCCGAACTCGATTCGACTCGAGACTGAGTCCAACAGGCCTGACTCGATCCGAATAGAGTCCGACTTGGTCAGAGAAACTGAGTCGGATCGAGTTGGCTACGTTTGGGATTGGGTCAATGGTCCATGCCCTAAAATGATCTCTCCAAATGGATGGATGATGTGGATATACAACACATACATCATAGTGGGGCCCAAGGAACATGATGTCGTCACTTCAGTAGCCGACTTGCTACTGTCGTGTTCAGTAGCTAATCCATGTCCGTCCCGAGCCAAGGCGGGCTACGAACGAGGTCTTGAGCTCGGCCGGACCACCGGCGGCCTACCCTCGAGGTCCTGAGACGGGGCAGGCCACCACAACCTGCACCCGAGATCCCAAGCCCGAAAAAACACAAAAAAAATTAAAAAATAAACATACCTGATGAATGGACGAGGATGACCGATAAAGATCGGGTGTTGGGCTGCTTGCTGGCATGGATTCCGATCGGGTTGTGTGTGGCGCCGGCGCGGGTAGGGTTAGGGTAGATGAAATGGTAAAGGTAAAAAATTAGAAAAAGTTTATTTTATACTACCCGATTCCAGTCCGAGTCGGGTTTTAGATCAGATCTAGTCCAACTGGATTGGATTTCGGATCGGGTCGGATTGGGTTACTATGTAACCCAAACTCGACTCGATCGGGATTCGGATCCGAGTGGGTCTACTCGATCCGAACCCGACCCTGGCATTCGGTTCGGGTCGAGTCGAGTCCTGCCCACCTCTAGGTGGAACGATCTTTTAGCAATTTGGCATACTCATCCTTGGACAAAGTAAACGTATGACCTGCAATACTTGGTTCGAAAGGAGCTGAGATGCACTTGGAAACGTAGCCCTTAGAACTGACATTAGAAGATCGAACCTAATTTGCTTAAGTTGGCCTACTAATTAGATCTAAACACGTATTGTCGTGTGGTTAGAAATACCAGAATATGAGCACTATCGATTACCACGACCACGACTACGACTACGACTTCCACCAAAATCTGTACCATGATTTCCCTAAATATTCCTACCTCCAAAATGACCTCCCCCTAAACCTCTACCACCAAATTGTCCACCGCGACCATGTTCACCATGACTTCCTCCTCCTCCCTTACTAGATGAAGAAATAAACACTGAGCGATCAAATTTAGATAAACCCTATGTATTTATATTAACTGCAAGATAAAGATGAGCAAATGGCTCCATAACGGATGTAATTTCTCTGTCTCTAAGAATCTGTGCTTGCATAGGTTTGAACTTAGGATGAAGACTAGAGAGGAAGTTGGAAACACGAAATTCCTCTCTGCTGTCTCATGGTCTCATAATCGGTCAACAAGGTTTGATGCAGGTTTAGTTCTTTCCACATCCTTTGCAATGCTGAATAATATGCGCTTACACTCTTATCTCTTTGCTAAACACATATTTTGAAGCAACTCATATATATGACAAGGTATTAAAGAACAATTATGTAATGGCCTAAATGGTTCAGGCCATTATGTGTTACAGGGTTGTAATGGCCAGTTCCAAAAAAAAATAAAATTGGACCATAAAGGTCTTGTGATGGCTGTTATGGGCCCAGAGTGGTCTATTACAGTCTAGCGTAATGGCCATTACCACTATCGGCTGAAAATAATTCTAAAAAAAAAATGTTAAAACCCTATTTTCTGGAGAAAAGGAAAAAAGTAGCATACCACCATACAGGGAAACTCTTCTTCTTCTTCTACTTTCTCCTCTTCCTCTTCCTCTTCCTCTTCTTCTTCTCCTCATCTGGAACATCCTTTTGTTTTTCCCTCAATCTCTGTCTCTGTCTATTATCTTTCCAAAATAAAAAACATCAAGAGCCCCCCAGCCCTCTCCATTTTATTATCAGGGTTTTCATAATAAAAGCAAAAGTAGAAAATTTCCCTCCATACTTAAGTTATTACATCAGGAATGCCCATGGGCCTAGCACATGTCTTAGCCCAATAATAATGAGAAACCAAACGTGAGAGCATCATGGTCCATCAACACAAGTTATAACTGTTTTTAATTGCTTAGAATTCTTGAGACCTCATCGTCTTATTATTGATGTTAATCTTTTTGTATTGTTTCCTTATAATGATATATGTATGCTAACTGTAAAAACCTGAATGACGATGTTGTTTGATTTCCTCTGATTTTTGCAGTAGAGATTGCACTACTTGTGGTAGGGCCCATAGTGCTGAAAACACCAAGAACTGGATGAGAATTAGTGAAATTAACCAAGATCCAGATTAGAATTGGTGAAATTAACTCAAAGTTCAATAGAGACCATTTTTGGTGAGATGTGTAGCATTCCACAGAAGATTAATTCAATATAATTCTTCAAAGCGAACTTTTCTGATCTCTGTGATTCAGGATCTATGAGAAGAAATCTGCAGAAAAGCCAGGAACCAGATGATGATGGTTGATACTAACTCCAAGAATCAAAGTTAGAACATCTTCGAGAGAACTTAAGATAAAATGGAGGATCCACTTAAACTATTGTGGATGTTAGAGGGTCTGACTATCAATCATTCTGGGCAGTAATTGAGAATTTGGAAATGGGAAAAATCTGGGCATTTCTTGGTCAAATCTCTTTATGGGCACCTTATGGAGTAAAGAGAAGGAATGGTGCCTACAGCTTAGCTACAAGGATCTAAGACTTGCCCTAGAGTCACGGCCTTTGGTTAGCTAGTGAGGTGGGATAGGGTGTCGACGAGTCACTGCTTGTGAAGTAGGAAAATGACAATTATTAATGGATTCCACATGTGCTTTTGTGAAGATCATCTGTTTCTTCATTGCCTGTCTTCTCTAGTTTATGAGAGTGGTGCTTTGGCCAATTCGATGTTGAGTGGTCGATGCCTAATCTTAGTTGCACGATCCTTCTAGATAGGTGTCGCTACCACTTCAAATCACCCTCTGGACTTGTGCTTCCACACCCATTCCCTACCTGTTTATACTTGAAATCATTTTGAAACAGATGGTTCCATGATCGATATCCAATCTATTGCAACTTCGGTAAACGCTTCATGCAACTATATGCCCAATTCGATGGTAAGCTACTTGCAGGCTTGGGTGGTGGGTCCAAGGGGATGTAAGGTTAGATTGCTGTGGAATCTATATCTTCTAGCAATCTCGTGGGCAATCTGGATGAAAAGAAACATTAGGGCTTTAGTACTAGAAACAAGTCTGAGATCTAGGTGATTGATGGAGAGGTGTTATACGAGCTCATGTGCGATGACTTTGTAGAAATTCATGGGTTATAGGAAAATGAACTCCTTAAAGCTAGTTGGGTTTCAGATGCGTTTACATGATAATAAAGAAGATACCGAATAGAGAGAAGAATGGACATAAAAGGAGAGATCTAGAAAATGGCATGCCCCTCTCCTCTTATTATCAATATAATGAACCCCCCTAATGCTACAACCATTATTCCTGCACTCACCCTCAAGTTTGAGCATGGATGTTACACACAGTGTTTTAAATAGCGGAAGCGTGTTGCGTAGCGTTCAACCCTTCATAGCGTGTAGCGAAATAGCGTAGCGTGTAGCGTAAGCTACACAATGCTTCTATTTTTTAATTATATATATATATATATATATATATATATATATATATATATATATATATATATATATATATATATATATATATATGATAAATATTAAATAGTAAGAAAAAAACAAAATATATAAATATCACATTCTTCAAAATAAAAATCCCAAAGTTAAGAGCATTAAGTACAATACAAGTATAAAGAACATAAAACTGACGGTAATCGACATTTTAAAAGGAAAAAAATTAGGAAAAACTGATAAGACCAAGTTATTGTGTATGTTGTCTAAACCATTCATAAGGTCTTTACTATTTATATGCTATCCAAACCGTTCATAAGGTCTTTACAAATGTGATAAAGTGAAAACACCCAAAAGATAGCCTGATACAAAACTTTTTTGGCCATAATAATGCTTCAACAGTGCTCACTAAATGCCCACGTTTTCCTCTCGTGTGGCCCACTTGAATGTTGGATACGCCTCATTTTTGGTCGCATGTTCTAAAATGAGCTTGCAAAACTTATGAATGGGATGGATTTCTTATAAACATCTCATTGGGCCCCACCCAGCATCCTTGCGCTACCTGCAAAACGGTTTCGCAGGAAAATCACGTCCGTAGGCGAGCGTTATCACTCTCAAGTTCGAGTTGCATTGACGGTTCATAGTTATATAGGCCCAACAATAATGTATTTCTTATATCCACACCGTTCAACCATTTGGAGAGATCATTTTAGTTGATGATCCCAAAAATGAATCATATCCAAAGCGCAAGTGGACCACATCACAGATAACAGTGGGACAATGATTCTCACCATTAAAAAATTTGTAGGGCCCACCATAACTTTTATTTTCCATCCAATCTGTTCATTATGTCACACAGATTGGGATGAAGAGGAAAAATAAATATCATATTGATCCAAAACTTCTGTGACCTCAAAATTGTTTCAATGGTAAAGGTTAAATCTTTGACCGTTGTTTGCAGTGTGGTCCACTTGATCTTTGTATCTGTCTTATTTTTCGGGTCAAGCCTTACGACGAGCCCAAAAAATGGATGAACGGTTTGGATATAACGCATACCTTATGATGGGACCCACAAAGCTTGGTGACATCAACGCGCCAGTAAGCTCATGGTTTGCGGTACACCAGCCAACGCAAATACCTTAAAAAAAAGGCTCGCAAGCCCTTTTTTTTCGACGCAGGTAGGGTTCCGGCATTCCGGAACCCTAAAATCTCTCCCAAATAGATGATTTCTCAAACATTGGCGATGATTTCTCCGGATTTCAGAGAGGATTTCCGTGGATTTCGCCCAAATCCAATCGAAAGCTACTCTCTTAGGCGGATTGAACAGGTAAGTGATTTTTTTTTTCAAATTTCTGGATGGGATGTGGATGAGATGTCACCGGATGTCGCACGACTACAGTCCTACACAAAAATCTGCAATATCAGGCCTTATCGTGCGATATATCAGCGATATCTCACGATATTTTGTGATATATTGCACGATAAATGGAAGTTTGGCATTTTTTCAGTAATTTTCAGTATTTTCTGGGGGTTTCATATCGCTGACTGCCGATACCGATATTATAGGCCGATAATATTGATATTGCGAACACTGATTACAGATAGCGCACGCTACCTGCGCTACACGCTATGAAGTCGTAGGGTACTACAGGGGAAATACACTACCTGATACGCTACGTAGCGATTTTGCTACGCTACGCTACGTAGCGTACGCTACCGCTCCGCTACGCACGCTACTGAAAACACTGGTTACACATGCCTAGCTTACCTAATATAATATGAAGCCAATGACAATTTGAAGACTTGGTGAAAACATCTACCAATTGATACTCTAAATGAACAAAGAGCAAAACAAATTCCTTGGCGACAACATTCTCTCAAACAAAATGGTAGTCTACCTCGATATGCTTTGTCCTTTCATGAAACAAGGGATTGTTGGTAATGTAATTGTCACCTAGTTTTCGTGATGGAGCGGGAATGAGTAATTGGTGAGAACCCCATCTCACATGAGAGATTTGAGCCATAAAAGCTTACTATGGTGTGATTGATAAAAGATAAAGATAATAAGAAAAGAGGAGAAAGAATGAAAGGAGGAAGGGAAAAAGGAGAGATTAGGTTTCACATGCCTCCCCTCTCTTGTTTTTAACATGATTTTCAATCACTACAAAAATGCCGTTAGTAACAAAAGCCAGACTACCTATTATGTCCAAAACATATATGGGCCGTGGAACAACCCATATATGATAACATTCCCCCTTAAGCTGAAGCATAATATCATGAATGCCCATCTTGACAAAGAGACAATCTAGTTGAGTACGACCTAGAGGTTTCTTAAAAATATTCGCGAGTTGATCTTGGGACTTGATGAACAACATGTAAATTTCCTTGCTTGCAACTCTACCGGATGAAGTGGCAATCGACCTCGATCTTCTTGGTCCTTTTATGATAGACAAGGTTATTGGTAATATGAGAGGTTGCTTGATTATTATAATACAACCTCATAGGATCCTTAATTATAAACCTAAATATGCACATTAATGTTTTTAGCCAAACGAGTTCATGTCTCATGGTCATGGGTCCATTCCCTATATTTTGCCTCAACAAATGAATGAGCCACACCACTTATCTTCTTACTACTCCAAGTAACAAGGTTGTGACGCAGAACAACCCTAATTATGTTGCATGCTCATGAACATAATTAAACAGCGGAAATAAAATGAATAAATGATCTAAAATTCTAGCAATAATCATCATAACTGAGAAAATCATAAAGAAAACATGCAATGGAGTGGGACATCATCACAACCGTGGAATATGGGATTCAATTAATACTTAGGTTAGATCCGGCAAGGGATGAGACCTCCCGATCTTGCATGGTCACACCCAATCGATCAATGAAGATCACTAGTCCGAAGAACCAGGAAGTTTATCGGATTAGGGATTTGAGAATTTGAGGGTTTAGGGTTTAGATTGGTTCTCAAGATTTTGATCGAAGAAGGATAGCCAAAATTGGAAAATAGAAAGAAGAAAATAATTACCTTGAAGAAGTTGGAGGGGCATAAGAAGAAATTAGAAGAAGAAGATCAAGGGAAGAGAGGAAGCACCGTTAGAGAGAAGAGAGGAAGGAGGCAACCAAAGGGTTTGCTTTTCATTAATCAATAGTTAAAATTTGAGTTTAGGGCTTTAGCCCACTTAAATAAGCAAATAAAGACATAAAATTACTAAAATACTCCTAAAATAAGCAAATAAAGACATATAATTACTAAAATACTCTAAACTAAGCAAAAACGCGCAAATAACATAAGTACGAGAAAGTTCGGGCGCCTGGTCTTTTTTCTCCAATCTTCCTTCACATGTGTCTTCCCTAAGTGGGGTCTTCTATATGTCCAATCACATGTGAAAGGTCTTCAGCTCCTCAATAGTCGCCTATCCACAAGGACAACACTTGTGGTTGGTGCTTTTTTCGTTGGTACACCTTGAATGCGCTTGTGTCCACATCAATTCCCCTCGGGTGAGAAAAGCTCGACTCCGACGAGTTGAAACTTTTGTAGCGCTCTAGTAGATCTGGATCAATACCCTGCAATGCGTCGCTCGACAGCCACGTAGATTCAGACGATGGTTTGTTCTTCCACTTGACAATATACCTTTCAAAACCTCCATCTCTCGTGGATACTATCTCATCATCTAAGATTTTCTCAATTTCTTCTGTATGGGTAATGGGTGGAGAGGGTGGAAGGGGTTGGGTAGCAAACTCAGAAAAAGGCCATGAAAGGGACGATGTATCAACAATGGGAGTATGGGCACGGACTAGATCTTCCACATTAAAAGTTGGATTAATGCTTATTGCAGGTGGAAGGTCAATCCGATACGCGTTGGACCCAATCTTTTGTAATATCCTGAACGGTCCAGCACTACGCGCTTGTAATTTTTTTGCAGATCCTTGAGAGAATCGCTCTGGCCTTATTCACACCATTACAGTCTCCTTTTTGAAATTCTTGCACTCTACGATGAGAATCAGCTGAAACTTTATAATCATCATTGCTCTTATTTAACCGCTGTCTAATATGTGTGTGCAAATCATGAATATGGCGTGCAAATGCATCAGCTGACTCAGAAGACCTTTGGGTAACAGCCATAGGTAAGAGATCTATGGGCATTCTAGGCTTATAACCTCTTACAATTTCAAAAGGACTCAACCCTGTAGATCTATTAACTGACCCATTATAAGCAAGTTCAGCAGTTTGTAAAATTAGATCCCAAGTCTTAACATGTTCACCCACTAGACAACGTAGAAGATTTCCAAGGCTATGGTTTACCACTTCAGTTTGACCATCTGTTTGTGGGTGGTAATCAGTAGAAAATTGCAAACGAGTTCCCGTAATGTGCCACAGTGTCTTCCAAAAATAGCTAGTAAATCGAACATCACGATCAGACACTATGGTTTTCGGTAACCCATGGAGACGCACCACACCATCAAAAAAGAGACGAGCAACATGAGACGCATTCGATATCTTCGAACATGGGAGGAAATGCGCCATTTTAGAAAAACGGTTCACAACGACAAAAATGGAATCGTGCTTTTTTATAGTCTTGGGAAGCCCAAGCATGAAGTCCATACTAATGTCCTGCCACAAAGCATGTGGCACTGGTAATGGCGTGTATAGCCCGGTATTTTGTTTTCTTTGCTTTGCCAGCTGACATGTTCGACATTGCCCTATAACTTTGGCTACGTCTCGCTTGAGACTTGGCCAATAGAAACGATCTTCCACGAGGGCAATGGTCTTATCACGACCAAAATGGCCAGCTATCCCTCCTGAATGAAGCTCCCAGATGAGGAATTCACGAAGGGACATACGGGGAATACAAAGTCTGTCTCCCTTGAAAAGGAAGCCGCCTTTAAGAATATATTCTCCCATAATATGCTGGTCACTAGAGAGTGACGCGTAAGTACCTCCAAAATCAGGACATACGGGGTATTCATCTTTCAGTTGCTCAAATCCGACTACCTCTACACTCAAGGAGTTGAGCAACGCTACTTTCCTACTAAGGGCATCTGCTGGTTTGTTTTCAACCCCAGCCTTGTGTTTCAAAACAAACGAATATTCCTGAAGAAACGCTACCCACTTGGCATGCCTTGGGTTGAGAGAATGCAAATATTTCAAAGCCTCATGGTCAGAAAACAAAACGAATTCTTGCGGTAGGAGATAGTGTCGCCAATGTCTCAGGGATTGCACTACCGCATAAAATTCTTTGTCGTAAGTGGAGTATTTTTGTTTTGCCTCATTCAGTTTCTCACTGAAATAGGCCACTGGGTGTCCTTCTTGACTCAACACTCCACCTATCCCGACACCAGACGCATCACACGCTACTTCAAAGACTTTAGAAAAGTCAGGTAAACGCATGACAGGAGCTTCCACCATCTTGCCCTTAATTTCTTTAAAAGCCTTGACTGCGGCTTTAGACCACACGAACTCTCCCTTTTTCATGCACTCGGTAATAGGAGTCATGATCGTGCTAAAACCCCTAATGAACCGACGATAAAAAGTAGTTAGGTCGTGAAAGCTTCGCACCTCATGAATGTTCCTTGGTTCTGGCCACTCAACTATGGCCCTGACCTTTTCAGGGTATGCACGCATCCCGTCAGATGACACTATAAATCCTAAGAACACAACTTGGCTAGACATGAATGCACATTTCTTAAGATTAGCGTACAACTTTTCCTCCCTAAGGACACTACAGACCTTCTTTAAATGTTTAAGGTGTGATTCCCTAGTGGTACTATAAATTAGAATATCGTCAAAGTACACCACTAGAAATTTTTTCATGAACGGCCTCAAAGCTTGTGTCATCAGCCGCATGAAAGTACTGGGTGCGTTAGTCAAGCCGAAGGGCATGACCAACCACTCATACAACCCATCTTTTGTCTTAAACGCCGTCTTCCACTCATCTCCTGGGCGTATACGGACTTGGTGATATCCACTCTTGAGGTCTATCTTAGAGAATATAGTGGACCTGGCCATCACGTCAAGCATATCATCAAGTCTAGGTATATGGAACCTATACTTGACAGTAATTTTGTTTATGGCACGACTGTCCACACACATGCGCCACGTGCCATCTTTCTTTGGCGTCAACAATGCAGGCACGACACACGGGCTCATACTCTCTTGGACGAAACCCTTTTGCAGAAGCTCATCAACTTGCTTCTTCAACTCTGCATGCTCCGCAGGGTTCATCCTATAGTGAGGAAGGTTCGGTAGAGTAGACGCTGGGACAAGATCAATGGCATGTTGTATGTCCCTCATAGGTGGTAACTCATTCGGTAATTCTTTAGGAAATACATCACTGTATTCCTTCAGGACCGAGGTCACCTTACGGGGCAACTCTGATGGAACCTCAGGTGTAATTTCTCTAGCCACAAGGGCATACACCATAGAATCTTCCTTAACTTCTTTTTCAAACTCTCTTGCGCTGATTATATGTAGAGACTTAGGTTTGGATTTCCCCACTTCTCTAGGCTCACTTGCCTTCTCATCCTTCTTCTTCCCTAGTGTATTCTTAGGTGGCATGGGATTAAGTTTGGTCTTTTTACCGTTATACATAAAAGTACACGCATTCGAACGGCCAAAGATCGTGACATCATTATCAAATAGCCACGGTCTACTTAGGATAACATGTCCCACATCCATAGGTAAAACATCACACCACAGAGACTCTTTGTATGACCCAAACTCGATGGGGACTAGACATTACTGGGTGACAGGTAGGGATGTCTTGTCAACCCAAGAAACTTTATACGGGTCTGGATGAGGTGTGAATTTCAGTTTTAAGCAATCTAAGGTGCTAGTGGAAATCACATTCTGACAACTTCCACTGTCCACTATCACCTTACAATTCTTTTCACCACACTTGGCAATAGTGTAGAAGATAGTGCTTCGACGCCAGTCAGCACTACTTCTAGACTGAGCTAACACACATCTGACTACTGCAAGCGTTGCTTCTCCATCCACTTCTTCTTCATCAGTAAGTCCTCCTTCAGGGTGATACTCTTCAACTTCATAATCACGCTGGTCATCTCTACCCTCGTGGGACTTGCTTATAACTAAGGCTCTCCCACGGCTCTTCGTAGGACACTGATTAGACATGTGGCCAAGATTGCCACACTCATAGCACCTCACTTGGCTCATGTTACTAGGACAGGCACCAAGAACCCCTTTGCCCTTGTCCTCCCTAGGCCTAGGCGGAATGGTCGCCTGTGCCCTAGGTTGACTACCAACATTAGGTCTAGTTTCCTGGAAACTAGATCTAGCACTGGAGTCTCGGGACTCAAAACGACGAACGACAGGAGCCTTCAGATATTGCTCTAACTCCTGTACGACTTGATATGCTTCATCCAAGTCCGTTAAGGGCCGAGTCATAAGCTCGCGCTGAAGATCCACACGAAGGCCCGTCTTGAAACGCGAGAGTGTTACTAGAGGGTCTTCTTAGATATCACATCGCATCACATATTCTTCAAATTTAGCGATGTAGTTAGTGGCAGACATTGACCCTTGGCGTAAGGATTGCCATTGGTCAAGGAGCATCTGACGGTATGAGAGAGGAAGGTACTTCTCCTTCAACTTCTCTTTCATCTCATACCAATGTGTGATAGGGGCCCTACCAACTCTCTCTATCCTACGCTCGGTGTTGGTCCAGAAGAGCTTGGCTTGACCCATAAGCTTCATCTTAGCAAACCGCATTTGACGGTTTTCCGACATGCCATACCACTCAAAGTAGTGGTCCATGTCATCAACCCAGTCAAGGAATGCCTTGGGATCCAAGCGCCCATCAAAACTCGGGGCCTCAACTCTCACACTCTTCATCGCATGCTTATCTGGATCATAGCGGTCTTAATGATCACATGTGGCTCGTGCCTCTCGCACCGCACCACACCACGACCGTTACCACGATCTCTATTCTCACGACCACCACGTGTGGCAGCGCGTTCTTCAATGATTCCTCCCACTTGGGAGTACGCATCATCCCCTACAGCGAGGGTTTCTTTTTAGGACGCCTCTAGTTGCTCGACCTTAGTCATGGTAGTGGTAATTTGGTTCTCAAGGCGGGCAAATTCAAGCTTTTGACCCGCTTCTAGGGCGGTTATCTTTTGTATCAATTGAGCAAGTTGCTCAGATGATTGCTCGTTATTCATGGTAGGTTGAAGTCCGAAACCTCTACCACTTCTCGTGGGCATACAATGAAGACTTACACCAAACTCTATCCAACTAGACTACTAGGTATTATGACTTTCAAGATGAATGCAAAACTATTATGAACTGTCACAATTAAGTTGAAACAGGAAACAACTCAAATCTGAAAATTTTTCAGATTTGGAACTTTCTAAAATTGGAAAGTTTCTAAAATTGAAAACTTTCTAAATCTGAAACTTTCCCAAATTAAACCTAAAAATTAAAACCCTAATTTGATAACTCGATCTAGACAAAAACCATGCAAGCCTAGGCTCTGATACTAAATTTGACGCAGGACAGCCCTAATTATGATGCATGCTCATGAACATAATTAAACAGCGGAAATAAAATGAATAAATGATCTAAAATTCTAACAATAATCATCATAACTGAGAAAATCATAAAGGAAACATGCAATGGAGCGGGCCATCTTCACAACCGTGGAATATGGGATTCAATTAATACTTAGGTTAGATTCGACGAGGGATGAGACCTCCCGATCTTGCATGGTCACACCCAATCGATCAATGAAGATCACTAGTCCGAAGAACCAGGAAGTTTATCGGATTAGGGATTTGAGAATTTTGAGGTTTAGGGTTTAGATTGGTTCTCAAGATTTTGATCGAAGAAAGATAGCCAAAACTGAAAAATAGAAAGAAGAAAATAATTACCTTGAAGAAGTTGGAGGGGCATAAGAAGAAATTAGAAGAAGAAGATCAAGGGAAGAAAGGAAGCATCGTTAGAGAGAAGAGAGGAAGGAGGCAACTAAAGGGTTTGCTTTTCATTAATCAATAGTTAAAATTTGAGTTTAGGGCTTTAGCCCACTTAAATAAGCAAATAAAGACATAAAATTACTAAAATACTCCTAAAATAAGCAAATAAAGACATATAATTACTAAAATACTCTAAACTAAGCAAAAACGCGCAAATAACATAAGTACGAGAAAGTTCGGGCGCCTGGTCTTTTTTCTCCAATCTTCCTTCACATGTGTCTTCCCTAAGTGGGGTCTTCTATATGTCCAATCATATGTGAAAGGTCTTCAGCTCCTCATTAGTCGCCTATCCACAAGGACGACACTTGTGGTTGGCGTTTTCTTCGTTGGTACACCTTGAATGCGCTTGTGTCCGCATCAGGTTGCCACTTATAAAAGTATAGTAGCCCGATGTAGATTGCCTATTAGATGGAGAATTGACCCAATTTGCATAAGAACATTCTTCCACTCGGAGATAGTCATTCGCTTGGAAAGAATACCACGACCAGGAGCTCCCTTTATATACTTGAAGATAGGAAGCATGACTTCGATTTGAGGGATCCAAGGAGCTTGCATGACTTGATTAAATACACTGGCATGATATGTAATATCAAGTCGTGTGATTGTTAGACAAATCAAATTTTCGATAAGTTAGTGAGACTCCCCTGGATCATCAATTAACTTACCCTAATCCATACTTAGTTTTTTATTTGAATCCATGGGTGTTTCGCGGGCTTGGCTCCTAGAATACTTGTCTCATCTAGTAAATCCATCATATATTTTTGATGTGACAAGTTGATGCCCACCTTGGACCCAGCCAGTGTTCGAATTATCTCCAATATTATCAAAATATCTCCAATATTATCTTTATCTCCAGCTCAGCAATACCGATAACACTGGTAGCGACACCAATAACGCTGGTAGTATCAGAAATTCTAGGTATTAGTAATGTATCGTTAAGTATTGCTAACGTATCAATATTGTTAATGTAAATGTCAATATTTTCAACTATGTAAATTCTAGTTGTTGTTTGTATTGCCAATGCATCAATATTGCCAATGTATCGCCAATATTTTCGACTATGTAAATTTTAGGTAATGCTTGTATCATATGTGTATTGACAATATTTCTATAATATTGCCAACGTATTGATATCATCAAAATTTTGTTTATTAGAAATTTTTTTATAAAGCCAAGCCGTAGTTGCACCGAGTTCACTCTCTCAAGAGAGAGCTTTCGTCTTGGCTGGTGTACCAAGTAGCTAGGTGTATTGACGTTAGCAAGTTCTGTGGGTCCCATCATGAGGTATGTGTTATATCCAAACTGTCCATTCATTTTATGAGCTCGTAGTAAGGGGGATTGAACGTATACCATTGAAATCCTTTTGGGGGTCACAAAAGTTTTGGATCAATATTATATTTGTTTTTCCTCTTAATTTAGGTATTTTTGATCTTATGAACAGATTGGATTGAAAATAAACTTTATGGTGGGCCCTATGAATGTTTTAACAGTGAAAATCATTACCCACTACTATTTCTGGTGTGGTCCATTTGAGCTTTCGATATGATTTATTTTTTGAATCGTGCTCTAAAATGATATTGAAAAATGGATGAATGGTATGGATGTAATAAATACATCATTTTGGGGCCATTTAACTTTGATCTCCTTTGAATCGTTCGTACAACTCAGAGCTCGAGGAGCGTCAGCGCTCGTCATTGCATGACACGTACCCATGCAACTACGCTAGTGTGGATTCAGATTGGATACTGACAGGTTGAGTAGCGAGTCGACTACTGAAGTGATGTCACCAAGTTTTGTGGGCCCCACTATGATTTATGTGTTATATCCACACCGTCCATGCATTTTGAGATATCATTTTAAGTCATTAGCCAAAGAATGAGGAAGATAGAAATCTGTAGTGGACCCCACCACAGAAAACAGTGGGGAGAGTGATTCCCACCGTTGAAACTATCCTAAGGCTCATCATAATGTTTATTTGAAATCCAACCTGTTCAAAAGTTAAAAAAGACATGAAATAATAGAAAACACAAATATCAGCTTGATCTAAAACTTTCGTGGCCTTTATAAGTTTTTAATAGTGGGCGTCACTATCCCCACTGTTTTCTGTGCTGTGGTCCACTGGAGCTTTGGATTTAACTCATTCTTTGGATATTGTCCTCAAATGACCTCTCCAAATGGATGGAAGGTGTGGATACAAAACATACATCATAGTGGGGCCCACGGAACTTTGCGACGACACTTTAGTAGCGAGTCTCGCTACTCAACCTGTCAGTAGCTAATCCATGCCCCGCTGGTGTATACACCAGTCAATCCGCTTCCCTTTCATCTCTTCTCCAGAAAAGCTTCAATCGTTTTTTCCGGATAGAAAAAATCCCGAATATCTTTCTCGAAATTTCTATTTTTTTCAAATCCCGACGCAAATCCCCTTCAACCTCGCCGAAATTGGATTTCTTTCAAATCTATTCTTTTCAAAGAAAAAAAGAGGAGATTTCTTACCTCTGAAAATCTGGCGCTATCGACTGTGATTAGCCCACCAAATCCATCTGAAAGCCACTCTTGCAGGCAGATTTTGAGAAAAAAATGGTAAGAGATTTTTTTTTTCTATATCTATTTTGTTTTTTTGAAATAATAGGGAGAGTAGTCGCTGATAACTATTTGTTTTTCCGATAAAATCGAAAACATCGCCGATATTTCGTCGACATTAGGAAGAGAAATGAATTTTTGGTGTTTCGGTATTATCAGTCCAGCGATACCAATAATGTCGGTGATATTATCGATTTTTCGTCGACAATGGAAACGCTGAATGTAATGAAACAACTTATACGGTGTTTGATGCAAAGAATGACTGCCCGATCTATAGGCTTCTAGATGGGTTGTCTAGATAAAAAAGAGTCTTAAATGGCTTCTGAAATCAATGTCGATGCTTGAGGATCAAGTTACAAACTTGCAAGTCCTAACAGTTTACTGGGCAATCATGGAGAGGGCTGTTGGCCCTTAGAAGGGCCGATGTGCCCCTGGGACTAGACTGGTGGCCTTGGGCTATCAGTACTATCTAGGGGGTCGACTGCCCCTTAGATGGCTATTGTCACTGTGGATGGATCCAACTTGCCTATGCAACAAAGCCATGAGCTGTTGGTACTATCTAGGGGTCCGACTACCCATTAGAGGGCTATTGGCGTTGTGGATGATCTTGACTGGTCCTTGCCAACAAAACTAGTGGCCCAACAATAGGCAGCTATCATTAGATTTGAGGTGGATGCCCTTCAGAAGGTTGGCGGGATTTTAAAAAAAGAGAGAAGAGAGGAGAAGAAAGAGACTACAGGGAAAAAAAAATGATAAGATTTTATTCCAGACCTAGCTTTGGTATAAAAGAGAAAAAGAAAGACAAGAGAAGAACGGAGAGAAATGAGAGGCATATCACATGAGATGCCCCTCTCCTCTCATTTTTTGGTATCTCATTATATTATATTAAACATACTTGAAAAACATAGGAGAAGACTATACAATATGGTTTAGAGTTGGGTGTCCCACCATTCACTGTAGTTACCTATCACTATCTTTGACAAAATTTCATTGATACAGATGCTATTGGCTTATCTGAACACATGGTGTATCATCTAGCTACTAAGTCTCTGAAGCAAGGTCAGGCAGTTGTGGATAAGCTTCTCCATGTGCCATGTCATGTCCATTCCCCTCCTAATTCTCTGCATGGTCTGCATAATGGATTTCGTATCACACCTTCTATTATGAGTTTGGAGATGCTGAGCTTTTGACGAACATGTGAGATCAAGCAGCAAAATTAAGACAATTAAAAACACAAGCATTGCCATAATCATCACGAATCCCATGAAAACCAAAAAAATATCGTATATGATCCTAGCCTAAGTTACCAACATCATCACACAAGATTATTAAATAAAACGAAACTAGGATCTAATGGATTTAGGGACATCCAATTAGTATAGGGTATAGTCTATTTCAAAATAGAAAACCTAATACAACCTAGGGTGAAAATTAGGGTTTGGGTAATTTGGAAAAGTTGCAAAAATTAAGGATTTTAGGTTTACGGTTAGGGTTTTGGGAATAGAAGAAAGGGTTTTGATAAAAGGATAATGGAAAACTAAAAAAGAGGCAAGGTGTGGCCATACCGCCAACCTGAAGGATTCACATGTGTGGTGCGGGATGGATGGGTTAGGTCGGTTAGGGTTTGAGATTGTTAAAAGATTTGTGAAAGGATGAAGGCTTAGGATGAAAGATAAAGGAAAGATGGGTTTGTGAAAGGATGAAGGCTTAGGATGGGAGAATCGAAAAATTCAAAGAAAATACCTTGATAGAGGGGAAGAGAGAAGATGGTGTAGGGATAGATAGAGACCTCGCACCTTCGTTGATGAAGATTAGACTCGCACTAATATCCCTTCCAAATCGCATGGGAGTATCTTCAAATCGCATGAAGATGGAAGAAGAAAGCAAGAGCTTTTTCTCTGTTTTTTTTTTTTTCACAAAATCCAATGAGGGAGAGGGTCACACGCCCACCCTCTTTTATAGCTTCAAGAAAATTCAAAAATTACAATAAACACCATGTTTTGTGAATTTTGACAAAAATAGCCCTAGCCTAAATAAAATAAACTTGAAACACTCATAATAGTGTTCAAACATAACATAAACAAAACTAAATCTTATAAACTGGTAAAAGCTGAGAAAAACTAATGTGGACGGTCCACGATTAATGGTCCAATCATGTGATCCAATGGCCCGATCGTCACATATCTCCGATCCAACGGTCTGGATCACTCCATAAAGCAACCCATGTGCATCTTCCCAGTATGAGGTCTTCTAGATGCTCGCACATGCACATGGGGTCTTCAGCAAGATCACGGATACTCGCTCAGCCCCGCCTCTTCCTTTAATACATACACAAGGGTGTACGTGAAGTGATGTCCTCCTCAGCTTCACTTGATACCAAGGAAGAGGGCCATGCATTCCGCCACATTCACTGTGCGCTTATACAACTTGGTTGTCAAAGCAGCCACAAATGCCCCATGATGATTGTGAATGATTTCGTCTACCCATTCCGTCTCTTAATTTCCACATTCCCCTCTTAATACATGAAAGCCCCAATACAACAAAAGAATGGTATTCCTCACTCTTCAGGAGTACACACATAAGCAACACACACTGACACACACATCTGTGCACGCACACCCACCCCCACACTCACACCCATTATCTTCTACATGATGCAATTGTAGTTGTCTCCATGTAGTTCATACCTTTCCCTGGGCCCGTTTCTTAATAAAATCTTCCTGCCTACATAAAAAAAGAAACGGGTCTTTTCAATTTGAATTGTCCAAGTGGATTGGCAATCTTAACTGGATTTAGCCAAAGAAATTGAAAAGAGACAATGAATAATGTGAAAAATAGTGTTTTGGACCCCCCAGTTCGGTGGTTTCTATCCTTAGAATTTCTACATACCCAGAGCAACAAATCCAACATTAATCAGATTTGGATAAACTATGAATTAATTGGTACCCTGTATAATCTTGTTTAGTTGGTTAAATTGGCTGGTTTGGTTGGGTTGCACAATGTCTGATTTGACCATCTTTGATTATTTGATTACTGAAATGATTTAGATGATTTTTGGAACTGCTAGCTTGCCATGCCAATACAATTAATGGCAACAAAATCTAACATTCTTTCTTTGGCGTTGTTTCTATTTGTCTTCTTCTTTTCTGTTTTGTTGTTTTCTACATAAGAGACTTAGCTAGATCTTTTACTTATACGCTTAATTTTGTTTTATTACAGATATAATCAGTATAGGAATATGCGTGAGCAGATTGATAAGTTTGAAGGTGGTTTGGATGCATTTTCTCGTGGGTATGAAAAGTTTGGCTTCATCCGCAGGTAAAATTTAACATTCTGTTATAGTGTTGTTTTCTTCTTAAATTATTAAACATGTACATCATCATTAACATTTTTGTGCAGGGTAAATACATTTACGAGTCAATTGCTGGCCTTCTGTGAACATATTAGTTTTCCATACACAATACACAGTTGAATTAACTCATCCCTTTTCTCAAACACATTAGTTATCTAGGAAGTCATTTTGATGTTGTTTCTGTCATGCCTCAAGGATTTATGCTATAGAATAGCTTTTTCCATTAAAGGCAGAGTGGCTATTGGGTTGATGCAGTTAATTCAGTAATTGCAAATTTAGCATTCCACTGGAAGTATGGTCATTGAAAATCTAATTACGCCGTAAGTATATTAGCCTAGGTTGCGTGAATCTTTCCTTGCAATTGGTTTTGTTACAAGGATTTAGAGATGCATGGAAACCATATTGTTGCTCCATAAGTAATTTCTGTTCCATTTTCTTCCCATACAGTAGAATGACAGATACAGATTACTAGATAAGCTTCTCAAGAGCTCCTCTTAGAAATTTGTATACCATATATTAGCGGTGAGGACAAAAGTAATCAAAATTTGAAGCTCACAAGGAATAATTGTGGATCTAAGTACTGAATCTGTAATGGGGATCGCATTCGTTTATGGGTGGATGTGTGGTTCAAGACTCTTTCCTGTGTCTAGCAAACCTAGTCCTAGATTGCTTTATCCTTGTCTCTTAATGTTTCTGTACCAGTGTTCGAATTATCTCCGATATTATCTTTATCTCTAGCTCAAAGATACCAACACTGGTAGCGATACTGATAACGTTGGTAGTATAAAAAATTCCAGGTATTAGCAATGTCTCACCAAGTATTACCAACGTATCAATATCGCTAATGTAATCGCAAATATTTTCAACTATGTAAATTCTAGGTGTCACTTGTATTGCCAATGTATCACCAATATTTTCAACTATTTAAATTCTAGGTAATGCTTGTATCATATGTGTATCGGCGATATTTCAATAATATTGCTAACGTATTGATATCATCAAAATTTTGTTAGAAAAAATTATTTCAAAATTTTTTCCATGGGCACACTGCACATAGTTGTATGTAGTGTTTAATTTGTCATTGATAATATTGATAATATCTAGATATTATCGATATCGCAACATGCGTGATATTGAGACCACAATCTTTTGTTTCATTTCCAATTGTCGATGATTTCTTGGTGAAATATCATGCGTTGTTGATATTTTGCAATATTGATGGATGTTTGGATGGAAGGTTGGATGGTTAGACTGATTTCTTACAACAACACATGCTTTTAAGGCCCAATTAAATGGAAACTTGTTATTTATGCATTCTTTTTGCAATTTTTTAATTTCTAAATGTGCAAATATGTACATTTTAACGTCTCCTGAAGTTTCGTTGAAAATTCTACTGTTCTTCCCATGTTTCCTCACATTTCCAGTTATCAACAATATTATCGGCCATATCGATATTGTTTGTGTCCCTAGCCAACGAAACTTTTAGCAATACCGATACTTCAAACACTGTTCTGTACTATTGGAGGAGTCACGATGTGGTGCCCCCCATGCCGTAGGGGAGTTTGTCCGATGATGAAGCCGGGGAGCTTATTCATTTGCTGGATCACCTTAAGAATATGAAGACGTCGCCTTTGGACGAGGATTCACTAATTTGGACATGGAACAAATCTAGGAACTTTTCGGTCGCGACTCTCTTCTGATTCGTTTCATCTTTTACCATCCCCCAAGGTCCCTCCCACCCCTATATTCATTGGCATTATGGGGCTCCACCTTGCGTCGCGGCTTTTGTTTGGTTAGTCAGCTGAATGAAAATCCTCACTATCATCAACCTTTAATAGAGATCCCTAGTTCTTCCGAATATTTGCATAATGTGTATGAAAGACGTAGAGACTATTAATTACTTATTTATCCATACGTCTTTGCTCGGGAAGTATGGGATTTCTTTCTTGCTGAATTGAATGTTGTCTAGGTTATGCCGGAGTTGGTGCAGGACCTCCAATGGGTATGGCATGGAGGAGGTAGCCAGAAGGCAAGTAAAGTCATTTGGAGGCTCATTGCTATGGCAGTTTTTTTGGGCAGTTTGGAAAGAAAGAAACACGTGGTGTTTTTGAAATGGGAAATCCTTGATTTGTGGGGTGATTAGCATAATCTTGGAGTTTGTAAAGGGATGGGTCCCTAACTCTCTAGCAGCTTCAAGTGCTTCTTTTTCTGTTGTCTAGCTCTGTTTGGCGCTGTATTCTTTTCCTGTTTTTGGCAGGTTTCTTATTAAAGTTGTCTCTCAAAAAAAGAAAAAAAAATTAAAAAAAATGGGAGATGGAGAGAGAGAAGGGAGAGAGCGAGAAGTTTAGGTCAACAAGAGAAGTGTTGTGTGTTAGTCTTTGACTAAAACACAAACACACATTTTTTTGAAAGGTGAACTTTATTAGGACAGAGAAAAAGAAAAAGACAAACGCAGAACAAAACAGAATCTAGAAAAATAAAAACAGAAGAAAACCTAGGAAAAGACTTAGCAGAAAAATAGAAGGACAACCACAGGCAGTTGATAAAAGTACAACAACAAGCAGTTCCACAACTGCACAGACCTCACAATACCCCAAAATTCTAACTCTCAAGGAACCCAAGCCCAAAACAGAATGAGAGCCCTGTTGAAAACCCTTGATGCCGAGAGACATCTATGATGGAAGCACCGGTTGTTCCTCTCTCCCCTAACAGCCCAAAAAATTGTAAGACTTCTTTCTACTGAGCTTTCCTCCATCCCCACCGCATTCCATACAAAAAGAAGACTATCCATAGATGAGGGCATGACCCAGCTAACATTGGCCAAGTCGAAGACTGCGCAGCATATTTAAGCTGAGGAGCAGTGCAGGAATAGATGATCTATAGATTCAACATCTTGCTTGCAAAGTAGGCAAACATTAGGTAGAATCATCCCCTTCTTCTAAAGATTATCTATAGTACAATATTAACTTGAGGGAAACATGTAGTGCCCCACAGGAGTACATGGAA
Source organism: Magnolia kwangsiensis (assembly GCA_037074715.1). Taxonomy (NCBI): domain Eukaryota; kingdom Viridiplantae; phylum Streptophyta; class Magnoliopsida; order Magnoliales; family Magnoliaceae; genus Magnolia; species Magnolia kwangsiensis. The sequence goes on along the minus strand of CM073571.1, from coordinate 87,232,605 downwards.
AACATATATACATACACAAACATAATTACATATAGTTTCCTACACTCCCTCCTAAGTTGGAGTAGAGATATCGATCATGCCCATCTTGGAACACATACAAACAAGATGATGATGATCAACATGGGCCGCCAATCCCCTTGAAATCCAACCTTGTAAGATACAAGATCTTCAATCGTTGCTCATCTCTAGAATATAGGTTGAGCTTCCGTCATCGTTGAATCTTCTCTTCAAATAGAAGGTGATAACCAAAATTGACAACTAGAGTTGGGTAGGATCCGACCCAAACTGACAAATCCGACTCGAACCGAAAGCCAGGATCGGGTCGGATCGAGTGGACCCACTTAGATTTGACCGCACATCGAATCGAGTTCGGGTTAGTAGCCAATCCGACCCAATCTAGTCGGGTAGTATAAATAATTTTTTTTTAAAACTTTTACTTTTACCCCTCTTTTAGCCGAGAGGCGAACCCTAACCCATCCCTACCCGAGTGGCGCTACACGAGGTCCTTCTTTCTCTCATTCTCTCTCTCGATTTCCCTCCTTTCTTTCTTTCTCTCCCTCTCTCTCAATTTCCCTCCCATTTCCTTCCTAGCACAGAGTCTTCGGCTCGGCTTGACTCAGCCCAGTCCGAATTAATTGGACGGACTCAACTCGATCTGACTCGGTTTCCCTGACCGAGTTGGACTTGGTTCGGTTCAGGCCAACAAGGATTCAGATTGGATCAAGTCAGCCTTGCTGGACTCGGTTTCAGATTGGATAGAGTTCGGGTCAGGTTCTTGAAAAAATTGGAATGAGTCGAGTTGGACCCAATCCAGTTCGACTCGACTCGATGCCCACCTCTATCGACAACCATCAAGCCACCAAACTACCGTTTGCATGCAAAATCCTCTCAAAGATCCGTGCAATACTGCACAAGGAGTGAACTACACACAATAGTTGATAGGGGGACTACACACACAAAGGCATGTGAAGACACATACACAACATTGCACAACATGTGAGTGAACTACACTCACAACTAATAACAAAGGCTAAATAAAGGAAGAAATGATGAACGAAAAGGAAAGGTCCATTTCTTGTAGAAATTCTCCATATCAAGTTGGGTTGAGCATTACGTCAAACGGTTCACATGTTTAGTACCTCTAAGCACAAAAGGTGAACACCAACTACACAATCACCATCTTCAAAATGAATCTACACCTCATTTTATAGGCTCACAACATCAGAACATGATGACACAAGGAAATTTCATCAAAAAAACTAAAACAAAGGCCGTATGCTACCCATTCCCACAAAAAAAAAAAAAAACATCATATTGCTTCCAAGTCTTGACGAAATTTCATGATTCTTGTTTTTTGTGATTGCCAATGATCAACCACACCTAATCCCTACGACAAATTTGCCCAAAATTCTCCTAGAAAAGTAGCAAAGCAAGAAAACTGTTATGTTGAATTTCTTTTTCAACTTTTCTCCATTCTCACTGAAACACTACTAAAAGCTCATCCAAAAATTACGGAAAAAATCATCAATATTCTTCCAAATCCACTCTTTTCCAGATCCCATACTTTTCTGCTTTAAAGTACTACCTTACCGTACTCTATTGACATTTATGACTGGATGACATCAATATTGGGCCCCATGTAGACTGATATGGTCCAAACAACTGCTATGATACCAATTAGAAAGTTGTGAGATGGAGGGAGGGAAGTTTAGGGCAACAGGAGAAATGACTAACACACACACACATTAACTTGAGAGAAACATAAATTCTCCATAGGAGTTCGTGGATAATGCACACACAATTACATATATTTTCCTAGAAAATGATACAAAACTTCCTATACCTACACAATACAATGCTCCGTAGTGAGATAAAAGTTATTCCTTGAACACCATATATCCCCCATTATATCAATAAAAATCGACTTTGGGAGAGGGAGTCATGATGGAACTTGGAAAAACTTGGTTGAGTCATGCGCCTCTTTTTGGTAGAAGGTGATTCTTTCAACTTATGTGCACCGTGAGTTGACTACGAATGTTTTCCAATCTCAATTTATGGTTCCCATTCGTGTGCTTTGTAACCATTATTTTCTATGGAATATGATATTTTACTTTTCAAATAAGCTTTAAATCTAGCTATGGAATATGACATTGACTAGGAATGTTTTCCAACCTCAATTTATGGTTCCCATTCATGTGCTTTGTAACCATTATTTTCTATGGAATATGATATTTTACTTTTCAAATAAGCTTCAAATCTAGCTATGGAATATGATATTTACTTTTCATATAAGCTTCAAATCTAGCTATGGAATATGATGTTTACTTTTCATATAAGCTTCAAATCTAGCTATGGAATTTGATATTTACTTTTCAAATAAGCTTCAAATCTAGTTAAATTTTCTCATGTAAGATAAGTGTGAATATTTTCTTACTCTTATCTGAATTGGTTTTTTTATTTTTTTCAGCGAGACAGGTATAACATACAGAGAATGGGCACCTGGAGCAAAGGTCTGTTCTCCCTTGGCTTTTATTTTAAAGACACTGTGTTTACTATGCTATGTTCTTTGAATTGAATCTCTCGTCATTGAGACATTCACTGTGGATGGATGCAATCACATAAGATATTAGTATGAAAGCCTAAAAGAAACCAAATTATTTAATCTTTTCAGCTATTTGAAATTATATTCTTACTCAAATCGAAGTTAGTGTAACATAATCCTTCTCCACTGTTGTAGAAACTGCCATCATGCTTCTTAGGGCCTATTTGGATAGCGAATTATGACAGTATTGTAATGTTAAAGCGCCATTGTTATGATTTTACATTGTTTGTTTAAAGTAATTCGTGGTCAAATGCAGAGATGTAATAGGAGAGGGGTAAATGAATTTTTAATCATTACTAATTTACAATATGTTGCGGTAGAAATCTCCTATCCAAACACGGGAATTAGTGTATTTTTCATGTTGATTTGACACCTCAATAATGTAAAAGCATCATCATTGTACTTTTACCACACTATCCAAATATGAGAATTCTCGGTCAAATTGCCTGTTGACCAGGAGAGGTATTGTAATCTATAATCATTGCACTTTTACAATTTATTACGGTTGTAATTCACTATCCAAACAGGCCCAAGCTTGTTCGTGGGCTGTTGTTAGTATGAACAGAATCAACTGGGCTTGCTGTTAGTACCCTTTTAATACATTGATGATTAAATCACCTTATCAACATAATCAGCTGTGTTCTGTTGGTTTGTTGCGATCACTGTTGCTTCTCTGAATATGTTCATATAAAGTTATACAAGCTTGTTTACAGGACGGTTGCTCGCTTCCCATAAGCTTTACATGCCTTTTTATTTTTTATTTTTTATTACCAGCTTTCAGATTATTACTATCGTACTCTTAAGTTACATCTTCAGCAGCACATGCTTTTATATTATGGATCCATAATCTTTTTTTTTTTTTTTTAATTATTATTTTAAATTATGTTATCTTCTCTGACAGTAATGGTTTCAAAATTTATTTTCAGTTTGTGTCATTGATAGGAGATTTTAACAACTGGAATCCAAATGCAGACATTATGACAAGGGTATGTCATATTTACCTAATATAATTTGAGATTCTTTCATGCGGCATATTTCCTATGCAGATGAAGTACTGCATGAATCTGATCTGTTTGAGTTGACTTTTTTCTGTTCATAATTAAGAAAGCCAGGTTCAGAGTCTTTATCTGCCTTTTCTTTTGCTCTTGTATTTTATTTTATTCTTGTAATGATCTTAGGCAAGAACATCCATTTGCGCAAACTGATTGTTGTTTCTCACCTGTAAATATATACTTTTTATTTTGTTGGAAACTTAAAATTTCCTTTTTGGTATGGTACCACCTGAGCCAAGATCATTTAACAATGAGGATCTATCATCTGAGTCTCGCATTAGTCCCTGAGATATATTCGAGGTGACAATCCTATGAAATCCATTATTCACTCTATCTTGTCATTTATGATTAATCATGTCATAACTCTTAACATGTTTGAAAAATGCAGCTTAACTTAACTGAAACATTCATTAGCTATGTTAGTTGTCTAGAATAGTTTAGCATACTCGAAACTTTCCGTAAGAGCCATGCCATTCTGTAGATGTTAGGCAGGTACTTTACTAGTCAAGGAAGGATTTGTGATGGATGTTTCTTCTTTATTAGCACCAGGTCCTTTAGTCATATGCTAGAACAAGTTGAGAGAGAAATTTCTGCAATAACTCCAAAGCAAGCAAACCATGAAAAGAAGTGGAGAGACAATACATGCATCTACCTTGATACTTTAGCATCCACACCTAGAAGAGAAACAATGAAGGAGTCTAGTAAATGAGCAAAAGGGTGGAGTCTCTTCACAGTTGTTTGCCCCTCCCTAAGATGGTAAAAGCTTTCACTAAAGGCAGCTGTTAAAGGGAGCACCCCTTCTCCATCCTTTAGGATACCATCTATCAACTCAACAATTTGTGAGAACCTGCCCATTGGAGTAGCATTTTGGAATTCCTTCGAAATTAACAATATTCTAGGCTGACAAGTTGCAAAATGATGAGAGGTTCACTGTTTGTTCACTGTTGGTACTTTCTCTCTTTTTAATAGTCCACTTTCGTTTCTTTTATCTTAATAAAATTCAATCATTCATTCTTTTATCTTAATAAAATTCAATCATTCATAAAAAAAAGAAGTAATGACATTCACCTCACATATGAATATTTTCCCATGCCAAGAACTCTTTATTGCTTCAGTGCCCTTTAACATTTGGAATTCAACCTCTTCACCTAGTAGTCTTTCAATCCTATTAATTTGATATACAACAAAATGGGGGATTGGACCATCTTTGGACACACTGTGCTACATTTCATTTCTAAATCTGGTTGGTTTTAATCTTTGACATTTCTTAAAGAAATGACATCTTATAACTGTGTGGGTGGGCGGGTGAGATCGCTCCAGTTGTTCTTCCATGAGTAAAGGTGGTACTGGGCTATGGTTGGCTCTATGTTGTGTGTGTATGACTTCCAACCAGTTTTGTGTTGTCGATATTATCGCTGATAATATTGGTGTCGCTGCACTGGCGACACCGAAACCCCAAGTTTTCGTTTCTCTACAGAATATCGGTGAAATTTTCAGCGAAAACCCATTTTTCGACGATATCATCGATCAAAATGGGTTCTCGCTGAGGATATCAGCGTGGTGTGGCTGAAATAAAGAAAAAAAACTTCAATTTCACGATTTTTGTACCTAATCGGAACTCGGAAGAACAAAATCCCTTTGGCCTCGATCGATAGCCTTGTTAGGTAAGAAAAACCTACAAATTTCCCCCTTTTTTCCGATTGGAATATCGATGTCGCAATTTCGGCGAAAAATATGAAATTTTGCTGGATTTCCCCTCGATTTGGGTCTGATTTAGGGTTTTGAAACCCTCGGTCAAAAATCCCTCGGCGAGAAATCCTCTCGCTCTGATATTTTTGTTTTTTTTTTTTTAAAAACCCTTCAAGCCTCGGGGAAGCGGAATGGTTGGTGAACCTCACACCAACTATGTAGCTGTTGTATGTATGTGTCATGCAAAGACGAGCACTGACGCTCCTCGAGCTCCGAGTTGTACGAACGGTTCAAAGGAGATCAAAGTTCCATGGCCCCATAGTGATGTATTTATTATATCTACACTGTTCATCTATTTTTAGATATCATTGTAGAGCATTATGCAAAAGATGAATCATATCCAAAGATCATTTGTACCACACCATAAATAGCAGCGTAGATAATGATTTTCACCGTTAAACAATTTTTAGAGCCCACCGTAACATTTATTTTACATCCAATCTGTTCATAAGGTCATAAATACCTGAAAGGAGGAAAAACAAATTTCTTGTTCAAAACTTCTATGACCCCAAAAAGGGTTTCAACGGTAGACGTTCAATCCCCCACTGGTTTTTGCTGTGTGGTCCACTTGATAGTTAGATTTGTCTTATTTTTTGTCCCAAGCCTTAAGACGATCTCGCTAAATGGATGAACGGTTTGAATATAACACATATATCATGGTAGGCCCAGGGAGCATTAACTAGTAGCCACCTCTTTGTTGGTAGCGTCAGTACAATCTACATCTCCACGAATTTCCAAGGGGAAGCGGATTGGGTACAACCCCGACAACACCTAGCTATGGGGCCCACCGTAATGTATGATTTTTATCCACGTTGTCCATCCATTTTGAAAAATCATTTTATGTGATGAGCCCAAAAATGGGACAGATTGAATGCCCACATGAACCACACCATAGGAAACAGTGGGCATTGACTGCCTAGTGTTGAGAACCTCTCAGGGGCCACAAAAGTTTTGGATCAAGGTCATGTGTATGTTTTTCTCACGGTGTGGTCCACCTGAGATTTGGATCTACTTCATTATTGGGCTGTGCACTCAAATGAGTTGGCAAAAAGGATGGATCATGTAGATATACAACACATACATTGAGGTGGGCCCATGGTCAGGGTCCCACCCACATCCCTATCCTTGAAAAACTTGCTAGGGTCCACTTTATTGTTTTGTTGACCCTTCAAACCGTCAATGAGGTGTCATAAACTCGAAGGAACCTTTTTAAAAAAAAAGAAAAAACAAACAAACAAATTTTAGTTTGAACCAAAACTTATGTGGCCCACCATAAGTTTTCAATGGTCAATCACCACTGTTTCCTATGGTATGGTCCACATAAGATTGGGATCAACTTCATTTGTGGGATTGTGCATTAAAATGATCCAGAAAAATAGATGGACGGACATGGATATACAACACATTAAAATGGGCTCCATTAAATGAGAACTTATTATGTTTTTTGTAATTTTTTATTCCTAAATATGCAAATATGTGTATTTAGGCATGTCTTGGAGTTTCATTGAAAAATTCCACTATTTTCTCCATGTTTCCCCCACGTTTTCCTGCATTTCTGGTTATCAGCGATATTATTAGCGATAACGATATGATATCTTTATCTCCGGCCAGCGAAACTTGTAGCGATACCGACAACTCGAACATTGCTTCCAACCAATCTGAAAAGGTGTGCTCCACCATGGTGGTCTGATGTCCCAAAAATTGAAGGGGATCCAATCATCAGGTGGGTCACACCATCAGATTGGCTCGAGTATTGGGTTCCATGCCAAACATCAAAGGGTGCTATGTTCTCAATATCATTGTCGCACATGATATCACACCTTTTATAATAAAAACCATCATGGTATATATCGAGGAATATCACAGATATCGTGCAAAGTTTTGCCATTTGGAGTAAAAATTTAGGACAATCTCAGAATTTTTCAGTGAAAGATCAAGAGATGTTAAAAGATACATGGTGACACTTAGAACTCAAAACATAATAATAAAAAAAAACTATTCACTCATTTTGGGGACAAAGCTTTACTGAATTGGACATAAATGATGCAATTATATCCAAAATGAATTCATATCATTTTTGAACGTCATACAATGCAAGCAATAAACTTGAACAATAAAACAAAAAACTATAGAAGTAAAAAATACCTTCGGTCTTATAACCACATGGAGTTACGAGGTGGCTTGAAGTCTCACCATCCCTACTAGGGTAGCTTTAACAGTGATGAGCCACATAACAAAAGTACTGTTCCCGAGGTTCATGAGTTTAAGATACCCATGCCAGGTACTCTTGAACATATCAATGTTACTCATCCTTAACAATGTGCATTAGTATGCCCATCGGTGGATAATGTGCAGCTACTATAATTGTCACTGTTTCTCCAAGTGGCATTGTTTATGGTTGCAGCTGCAGTTTTGGGATGAGATTGGGGTTAGCTACAGATGAGGTAAGTTTTTGAGTTGGTTTTGGAAGTCACACAACCAAATTGATTAAGGAGAATATCGATTCAGGTGTGTACTTTTTTCTTGAAGATCTACGTAGATTTGGACCAGTGCACGAATTTCCTGTACTTGTTGAATCCTTTGCTCTTTACTCCAATTTTCATTGGTTCCCTTATCTTCCAACACAATTCACTCTTCATCCTCCTACTCTGCTTCCTCATATGGTTCCATATGGCTGTGCATATCTAATTGATCATTGTATCATTGCACGTATTCATAATTACAAGGTAGTGGCTGGTACATTTCATCATAATCTTCATAGTTGGTAGCAGTGTTCACAATATCCATACTATTGGTATCGCAGTCCGGCGATATGAAACCCTCGGACATTAGAAAAAAATAAAGAAAATTTGATTAACTCCTTTGTATCGTGCAGTATATTGCAAGATATAGCAAAATATTAGTCGATATCACTGATATCGGAGAAAAAAATATAGAAAAAAATTTCTCTTATGGTTGTGATCTTACTAATGGAATCGCTTTCTTTTAGATTTGGTGGGCCACTATCGACATCACCGTATCATGTAAGAAGATCCCGAAAACCTTTATTTTTTTTCCTTCGAAGATAATTATTTTCGAAGAAAACCATATTTCCGGCGAGGATGATGCAGATTTGGGTTGGGATTTACAAAAAGAAAGATTTTCGGAAGAGAGTTTTGGAAATATTGCGATTTCGACAAGATTTTGGGATGGATTGCACCGTTCTCTCGACCCTCTTTAACGGAGAAGAGAATCGAAAGACTCTCTGTCTCGTCTTTACTGGAGAAGAGAGTCAAGAGGACTCTCTCTCTCTCTCTCTCTCTCTCTTAACTCAGGGAGTAGATTAGTTGTAACGCGGATACAACCAAGTGGGTGTTAACCTTACCGTGTGGGGCCCATCTTGATGAGTGCGTTTTATATCCACACCGCACATCCTTTTTTTTCCCCCCAATTATTTAAGGATCTTATCCAAAAACATAAGCAGATCCAAATCCAAGTAGGCCGTGGGAATTTTTTAATGATGAGCATTCAGTAATCACTGTTTCATGTGGTGTGGTCCACCTGAGATTTGGATGTGCTTAATGTTTGGGACCATGACCTAAAATGGGCTGGAAAAATGAATGGACGGATTATATATACAACATATCATCATGGTGGGCCCTACAGTAAGGTGAACGCCCACTAAACTATTATTCGGGGAACACCTGATCTGCACCCCTTAACTTAAGAGAGAGTGGATTCGGTAAGAACCGATTGCATGAAAGACAGTACGACCCTTTCAGTGGGGCCCACCTTGATGTATGTATTGTACATCCATTTCGTCCATCCATTTAGAGATATCATTTTAGGTCATGAGAAAAAGAATGAGGCAAATCTAAAGCTCAAGTGGACCCTGCATAAAAAATAAAAATAGTGGGGATTAGAGGCCTACCATTAAAAACTTCTTTGGGGCTTGGGGCCACGGAAGTTTTCGATCAAGCTGATATATGTGCTTCTCTTCGTCCATGTCTGCCTAAACTTATAAAGAGGTTGGATCTCAAATAAACATCATGGCGGGCCCCCCACAAATGGTTTCAAGTTTCAACGTTAGCCATCAATGTCCCCATTGTTTTTTGCGGTTGGTCCACTTAAGGTTTGGATTAGCCTCGTTCTTTGGCTCGTGATCTAAAATGATTTCTCCAAATGGATGGATGGTGTGGATACAACACATACATCATGGTGGGGCTGTAGTCAGGGTCCCACCCAAATCCCTGTTTGGTTGTACGTGCGATTGGGTACTACCCCACCTGGTTGAAATCGGATTGCATATTGAGTTACTCAGCGTACCGAGTAAACTCTATTGGGCCCACGGTGAATGTATTTAGTTTATCCATGCCGTCCATCTGTTTTTCCAGCTCATTTAATGGGTTGAGCCCAAAATTGAAGTACATCCAATGCTCAAGTGGACCATACCATAGGCAATGGTGGGAACAAGTTGAAACCTTGCTAGGACCCACAACGATGTTTATTTGTCATACAACATGTTCATAAGATCACAAAAACATGGATGAAGGAAAAACACAAATATAAGCTTGATCCAAAACTTTTGAGGCCCTAAGAATTTTTCAATGGTATGCGTTCAATTCACATTGTTTCCCATGGATTTCGAGCTCTAGATATGCTTCATTTTTGGGCTCAAGCTCTAAAATAATCCGGTAAAATGGATGGAAGGATTGGACAAAATATATAAATTACGGTGGACCCCACGCCAGTAGCGAGGTGGCTTCTAGACACTGCTCTATGAGGGCCACCATGATGTATTTGCTTTATCCACACACCCATTTGTTTTTCTGTATCATTTTAGGCCATGAGCCCTAAAATGAGAAGATATAAATTCAAGTGGACCACATATGAGGTAGGTTGCACTGTATTAGACCATTGTTTGTCCATTGATTTCAAGTAGGCCCCACCTATAAGTGAATCGACTTAATTTATAGGATGGAAATGATGTTAAGAGATGCCTGTGAAGGTTCATATATGTTGTGTGTGTGATTATTTATTTATTCGAACTATTTGCACTTTTGAAGTCGATCATATGGGTCCACCTTTGGATGCCCATCGCTCTAAATATTACTTTCTATTATATCATCTGCTTTTGAATGAATTGGGTGTGATTTCATACATGTCTTCATACATTTATAAATTTTATGCATTATATTGTAATATAGTTGCCTTTGTTCAGACAAACAGTGCATAACTTAGGACCCTATACAAAGGAAATCTATTATGTGCACTTTTTTTTTTTTACTGAAGTTTTATTAAAAATTCAACAATTTACCTAATGTTTCCCCATGTTTTCCAAAAACTGCGATAAATTATGCTATACAAATGATATATCCTATGCGATAATCGATACGTATTTGTATCCCAAGGGTGAGATACATTGCGCGATATCAACATTTCGAACATTGGTTGGTAGGTGGAAGAGGGTGATAAATGGTGTACCCTCGATATGGATCACTTAAGAGTGGTACGGAATAATGCACTTAGGAGCTTGGGTAGGAGTATTTATGTGAATTGTAACTCTCTCTCTCTCTCTATTTTAAATGGTGATGGAATAGGGTTTTGGGGGAATCTTGAAGAGGTACAATTAAGGTTAGAGTTTTTGTTGGATTTTAGGAGGAACAATTAATTATCGTGTTGTTGAGATTGGGTTTTGGTGATGGATTTAGGGTTAACATCGGGTTTCTAATTCAAGGAAAATTCGAGGGAGATGGGAATTTAGGTTAAGGTCTGTTTGGATTTGTGGAAAAAAGAGAGAATTTCTTGGAAATGCGTTTTTAGTAAATGAGGTGGAAATGAACATAATTTTTATTATTTGTTTTCACAAAAAAAATAAAATAAAAAAATTCATGGAAATTGTTCTTAATTTCCATTTCTCTTGATTAGATAACAACTTTCGTAGAAAATGTAAATGACATGGTAGATTGTTGCATAAATAGCATTACTCATTTGTGGGTCAAGTTGGTCATTTTACATTGCCATATTGGCCCATTAGAAATGTGTTGCATACTTGCTGCACTTATCTAAAATTGCATGTGTTTGGCACACGTTGTTTGCAAGATATACTCATGCCCATTTACTTAACAAGAGTGATGCAGAGACATGTGATGACCTAATCATAGATGCATGTATAATCAGGTTAAAGAATGTTCAAATAAATACACGAATCAACTAACCGTTTCCAATCAAAGGGATTAGGTAAATTTCAACACAAAGATGAGGTCATTCCGTTAGGATCATGCCCCTTGGCATAAAATTGCATAAATAGTAAAAAAGGACTTAGGGATATGAGGATATCTCGGATTTAACATAAGGCAATCCACAATCAAGTTTGGATCTGATTCTACTGACTAATCATCTCTCTTTTCTGTTCAAACTAGAAAGGGCATATCCTGAGAGGAATGAAAGGGGTGAAGAACGAAGGGTTCGAGATGAAGAAAGTATAGATCCTTTTGTCATCAAAAGAAAATGAGGATGATTCTTACCTTTTCATGCACCTCGAAGATCTAGAAAGAAGGAAACCTGAAATCGGAGTGGAATCCTCAACACCCAAGGGCTAATCTTGAAACTCTAATCTCTTGAATAAAGAGGAAGAAAAGAGATGAATTTCTATTCATTCAATAATAATGAAAATAAGATTTCTCACAACGTACATATAAGATATGGAAAAAGTAAAAGTGCGCTAAAGCCCCTGAAAACAAGAAAAATAACAAAAAAGACGAAAAAATAAAGAGTGCAATAAAGCTCCCGAAACAACAAAAAAGAACAAAAATGCTTAAAATTAAAACACCCGTATGGTAGGGTGTGAAATTCAACCCATGGATCTATGGTCAGGGTGTGGTCATGCCGCTCTTGCACTCATAGCGCGTCAAAAAATGGGTTCGATGGACCCAACGTCCTTCCACATCAACTCCTCCACTCTGGTACTCTGTCGGCGACGCCTCCTCTGGTACACTCTAAAGGGTGCAGCACTGATGTCCGCATCAAAGAGGTAGGTCCATGCTACAGTGAAGATGATTTAACACACAAAAAAAGTACACTCATGCTTGTTTCTCTTCTTCTTGTTCTTCTCTAGATGGTACGATTGGGAGTGCTTGAGAGGTAAATGGATGGGAGATGAGGGAGGAGTTGGGGATCTACATAGAGAAGGGTTAGTGGGTTACTTTTGCTAGGAACATGCAAGGGTATGTTCCACTAGATACTTAGTGGGGTCGCTTGCAAATTGAGAGCCACTAGGTGGATCATCCATGAGATCCACTCCATCCATCTGGTCTTCTGCCTACCATTGAACCCAACAATCATGATATTCCAAAATTCAGGTTGGCCACACCATGGAAACAATTGGATTGGAATGCTCACCATAAGTTTTATGTAGGGTCCATTGTGGTGGTTATATACCATCCAATCCATTCATATAAATGCCTCATCAGGATAAAGTATCCAAAAATCACAGTATTCCAAAACTCAGGTGGGCCATACCACATGAATTTAGAGGTTTTAGGTGGAGTGCTTTATTGGTATCAAGCACAAACAATTGGTGTGTACTTGATGGGAGGCTCGGATTTCATGCACGCTATGTTGTTTCTCCCATATTAAAGTAAGTAGCCCCGGTTTTTACTACATATTGCATCCTTAGATTGATATGAACTGTTCATATTCTCAATACTATCATGTAGAAGGTATGCTTTTATAATCAAGATACATTGACCATCCTTGCCTTTGAATTTTGAATTTGAATATGAACTATTTCAAAAGTCTTACTTCTATTGTTCCAACTTCCATGATCATCTTCATAGACATCACGTATTCGCCAATTTTTTTTCTAGATGGCCCATAGAGCATAGTCCAAAATGTGAGCAATTTTCATATCATGTGATGTAGGACTGATGCATGAACTAACTATAATGTGAGATCAAGTTGCAAAATTAAGATAATTAATAGAAAAACACAAACTTTGCCATAATCATTACAGATACCATGAAAACCAAAAGAACATCATGCATAATCCTAGCCTAAGTTACCAACATCGTCACACAAGATTATTAAATAAAAGGAAACTAGGATCTAATGAATGTAGGGATATCCAATTAGCATAAGGTATAGTCTATCTCAAAGTAGAAGACCTAATACAACATAGGGTAAATTTAGATCTAATGATGATGGAAAACCAAACGGGGCAAGGTGTGGCCATACGGCCAATCCGAAGGATTCACACGTGTGGCCTTATGATCACACGTGTGGCGTGGGATAGATGGGTTTAGGTCAGTTAGGGTTCAGATGGTAGATAGATAAGGTATTTAGTAGAAGATGAAGACTTATGATGGAAGAGTTGAAGAATTTGAAGAAAATACCTTGATGAAGGGAAGAGAGATGATGATATGGGGATAGATAGAGACCTCGTACATCCGTTGATGAAGATTAGCTTCACACCAATCTCCCTTTCTAAATCACAAGGAAGTTTCTTCAAATCTCATGAAGATGAAAGAGAAGAAGAAAAGGCAAAGCTTCTTCTTCTTCTTCCCCTTTTTTTTTTTTTTCCCCACAAAATTCAATGAGGGGAGGGTCACATGCCCACCCTCTTTTATAGCTTCAAGAAGTTTTCAAAATTATAATAACCAGCTTGTTTATGTGAATTTTAACGAAAATGCTCTTAGTCTAAATAAAATCAACTTAAAACACTCATAATGGTGCCCAAACATAACATAAACAAAACTAAGTCCTATAAGCTGATAAAGTTTAGGAAAAACTAGTGTGGATAATCTACGATCAATGGCCCGATCATGTGATCTAACAAGCCGATCGTCACGTCTCTCCAATCCAATGGTCTGGATCACTCCATAAAGCAGTCCATGTGCATCTTCCCAGTGTGGGGTCTTCTAGATGCTCGCACATGCACATGGGGTCTTCAACACGTTCACGGGTACTCTCCTAGCTACATGGAAATTGGTGCAGCCCGCCGCCTCCTCTGATAAGTACGCAAAGGTGTACTCGATGTGATGTCCTCATCATCATGTCTAAGATGCAACTTGGGGTGGAAACCAGTCCCGTGGTGAATGTGGTAGGCAAACCGTACCTATTAAAACCCCCTAAACTGGGCTACCCTACAAGGCTACTATACATAGTCATACAAACTCATGCCTACAACCAAGCAACATGTGCTGGAGCACGTGCATGAGATCCATGCCATCCATCAGGTGCGGTGCCTCATGTTCATCTTGGAAACCAAAACACCAATTGGTGCAAAACTTAGGTGGGCCACACCTTATGGAGGATTTGGGATTGGACTCTCACCATCAGTTGTGTATGGGCCCACTGTGATTTGTATGTGCCATCCAATCCATTCATATGACTCTTCTTATTAAGATGAACCTACACTTCAAAAATCATAATGTCTGAAATTTAGGGGGTCCATGCCATATGAATTTATAGTTTTTAGGCAGATTTTACATCGTTTTCATTGGTGAGGCCCACCTGAGTTTTCGATTTGTGTGATGTTTGGAATCAAGACCTAACATGAGCGAAGGAACCTGATGGACCATCCACGTGAAGTTGTCCACCCACGTTAGTTAATACTTAAGCTCCCTAGAGTATCGTAGTCATGGAAGGGTTTTCGAAAGGAGAAAAACTATGATGCTTTGGCAGAGTGTGATGGGTGATACACAAGTACTAATAAATTACTTAGAAATTGCATACGTGGGATATAAATAATTCAAATTAAATTTTCCAAATCATGGCTCACAGTTTAAATGTACCATGATCCAATAATTAAACTTATTATCTTACTATCAGATTAGTGGACATTTATTGAACAGTCAAAATAAAAAATATCCAGTGGTCCTATTTCCAAAAACAATTTCCACGGATCAAAATTTAGGATTGTTTTTACCAATCTGATCTTGGGAATGTGAGTTAGCGAGAATGTCTTCCACAAATTGGTTGGATTAAATTGAGTTGATGAATGCCATGTATACAAATTTTGAGTGTCTACGTATCAACTGTTATAGGAAACCTATGTATCACATGACTCCACTTTCAACAGTGGCTTGCTTTGATTTCAAATAAATCAGACGGATTGCAATACGATACGTGACTTAGCCTTTGGATCTGGTCATCTTCCAATGTTCCAAACCGTTTATATGGCAAGTATCACTGTTTATGGTGGAAAAATAACAAATAAAAGCTGTTAATTGAATTATGTCTTTGATAATTTGGCCCTTTTGCTTCGAAAGTGAATGGTCACCATCATCGTTGTGTAACTAATGGGTTGAAATACTTGATCTGAGAGTTTATCTTTGTGGCATCCCCCATTCGTGGGAGGCCTATCAAATAAATGGTTAGTGTTGGTGAAAAGGGACTAATTCCAAAAACTAGAGTAATGATGTATGTTATTGTAACACGTTGGATGTATTTGAGCAAAGCTCGTTTAAGTGGAGAGGCGTTTTCAGACGCAACTTGCCTTTGACCTCATCTAGATGCTCTGTGGGGCCCACCACATTGTTCGTGTGTTATTCCCTTTGTCCATTAATTGATCCAGCTCATGTTAGGACATGGCCACAACAATGTGGCAGATCCAAAACTCAAGAGGGCCACGCCACAGGAAATGGCGGAGCCATGGGGCTGTGGAATTTTTGATGGACATGATATTGTGTTTTCCCTTCATCCTCATGGGAATAACCCTATGAACGGTTTGGATGACATATAAACATAGCTTTGGGTTGGTAATGGTTTCAGCGGTGGACGTTTCCTCCCTCACTATTTCATTTGGTGTGGCCCACTTGTGTTTTGGATCTGCTTCATTTTTGGAGTCATTTCCTAACATGAATTGGCGAAACTAATGGACATAATGGATGCCATGCTAACATCGCGGTGGGTCCCATGGAGCTTTGGCCTACTGGGGCTCCACGTAGGCGGGTCACATACAAGTCGTATCCAGTTATTTCCCTTTTTTTTTTCTCCAATTTTCAGAAATGTCCAGATAAGGAAACGAGGAAAATGTCAATTTCCTTAAAATTAGACCCCAAATGGAAATTAAGTCCGAGTAAGGAAATGAAAACATGCCAATTTTATGTTATTCAGACATCCTTTACCTCAAGGGTGGCCCATAAAATAAGTGAAAATACTAAAGGAAGCTTGTACTAGTCAAATTCTAACAACTAATTAAATAATAAAACCTTTGGGCTTTTGAAACCATACATTCTTATCGGACTGTTGATTTCCTTAGTTTAGATTGCAGTCTGCAGCTCGCCTGCACGAAGTTGAAATCGCTAGTAATCGCCAATCAACCATATGGCAGTGAATTTGTTCCCGGGCCTTGCACACACTGACCCTCACACTATGGGAGCTAGCCATGTCCGAAGTTGTCACCTTAACTGCAACGAGGGGGATGCCATCTAGTTCCATCATCAGATCATTGATCAATCTTGAACATTGATAAGGGCAATTGGAATGGTTGGATGGTCTAGATATTTGATTGGTTAGCTCATGAGGCCTGGATGTGTCCTTTGAGTGATTGTGAATGGTCCTAGATGCATCAAGAAGTTAGAGAGTTGAAATTAGCTAGAGGCAATTTATTCTCCATTTAACTAATCAAAGTTTCTTTATTTCCGAGACTAGAGGATTTTGAGGATTCTAAGGATAAGTTGTAGAAAAGTCTTTTTCTTCATCAACAATTCATCTTTTATTTAGGTAAGCTATAGAAAGAGTGGTGGGGGCCTTAAATTCTATAGAAGGAGAAGTAAGGTTGGGGTGGGGCCCACAAGTCTTCTTTAGGCCCCACAGGTTAGTTGACCACTCTTACAAGCCAATAGAGGTGGTGAGGTTGGGCCCCCTTGAGCCAACAAGTGCATGTGTGCTTTTTTTTGTCCAGAAAAGTTATTATAAGGGTATTTTTATCATATGCCTTTTGAATGGGTATTTTTGTAATATGTGTTAAAGTAAGTCAGCTGGGGTCTTTATGTAGGGGTTTCTTGGGGAGAAAGACATAACATTGTAACTTGGTTTCGAAGAAAGAAACTAAAGAGGTGCCGACTCCTCTTTTCCATCTTAGTGCCGACTCCAAGACCACCACTGGTACTGATTCCGGTGAAATATATCCCTTTCCCACTCTATTATCCTACTCTAATCTCTTATACTCTTTATTCTTCTTTCTAAGCGTCGCATTTTCTCCTTAAAACCTTCAAATCTCCATTCTTTCTCTTTATTTTTTTAATTCACGTTGCCTATCCGCTATCAAAGAGACACTTGAAAGAGTTTAATAGCTAAAACTGAATTATATGAGAGAGACTCTTATGTTTAAAATGAAAGAAGATCAAGCTATATGGTTTGGATGTTGAATCAAATAGTCTTGTTAATTTTGATGAAGCTATTAAATCCCTAGATGCCAATGAATGGATATTATGAAGGGTGAGTATGATTTGATTATTTAGAAGAAAACTTGGACTTTAGAAGCTTTAGTGAAAGACGTTATGGATACTGGATGTAATAGTAGTTAGAGTCGAAGATTTACTCAAAGGTTATATGGTTTGACTCGGAGCCATCAAGCGAAACACAAAAACACATGCAAGGGCTGAAAGGGCTACCCTTATTTCTTAATCCATGATCTGATTGATAATAGTTGGCTTAGTTGCTGATTTTCTAAATGTTGTTCATTTCCCTTAGAGCTAATTTGGCTAATTGTTAAAGCTTTTTATGAGTTTTAATTCTATTTGAGGCTAACGGTGAAGGTTTTGGTATCGATTCCCTAGTGGGGGTGGCTAACGGTGAAGTGTGAACTGACAGTGGGTGTACTAACAAGCTAACATTTAAATTATTAAAAAAAAAACTCTATTTGAGGCTCTTGAGTTGCATCAATTATTATTTTAAAGGTTTATTTCTAAATATGGTTGTAAAGGTTTATGAGCACATGGACCTTTTTTAGTCACATCATTTTGTCATTTCTACCTTCCTTTTTGAAGCTGATTATTGTCATTGAAGGAGGCCATATTTTCCCATTGCTCAAAATGGGAGCCATGTCCTCAATTGATACTTCACATTGAGTGTTAAATGATGTCATACCAGGAAAAATGGTAATTGTATTGTAAAAAATGATGATTATGATGTTTCATTAAGCAACATAACATCTGGTGCTTTGTATGCATGATAGTTACTTGTAATAAAGATTTTTGACATTGTACCTGCCTTCTCCTCAAGGATGTTTATATGTTCTACATTTTGATTGTGTTTTCATGATTTGCTATTTATTTGAAATTGGGTTCGTCTAGCAACGTCATTCTTTTCTTTTAGAGGAACGTATGATGGTCTTAACATGAGGTTTATTATTATTATTATTTGAAGGATTAACATGAGGCTTATCTCTACCGATAAAAAAAAGAATGCAGCTTGCTTTTCTTATGGAGCTCATATACTTCTCTATTTAATTCAACATTTGACTTGCACCACGTATTCTTTTTATCTGCTAAGATATTCCATGCGTATCTATGTACAGAATGAGTTTGGTGTGTGGGAGATTTTTTTGCCAAACAATGCTGATGGCTCACCACCTATTCCCCATGGATCTCGAGTAAAGGTAATGCTTTCCTTTGATGTGCAGTAATAAGTTGCTCCAAATAACATGGTTACTTCTGTACTCGAGGCTTATGATATCTTTTCTCTTTTGTTTAATTGATGGCTAATTCTCTTCTTTTCTATCCTGATATTTATTCAATGTAAGTCATGATTAGGAGAGATCTGATTATATTCTTACATCTGATTGAAATCACTTCTTTCTTGGTCAACAAATGAGACATGCAAGAAAAGAACATCACAAATAAACAAGAAGACTATGCAAGAGATGAATCCCACTGTGCAATCATTGTAGTGTTTGGGTTGTTTCTCGGTGCAATGACGAATGGTCTGGCCTGGCCTGTTGGCTGGATCTAATCATCAAGTGGTTTGCATTGTATAGAATAATGCATGGTCTTAGCGCTTCCCATGAACGTACATTTGTAATTTAAAGACTCGTTGATTTAAATGATGGGACTTGTCATGGACGGAGATTCCCCCCCCCCCCCCAAATAATAATAATAATAATAATAATCCTTACAATAGACTATCAAACCTTTGAAATAATGAAGCATTTTTTGCTTTTAAAAAAAAATTCTTACTATTTATCACATTTCCCCTTTTTTCTAAATTATAATTAATAACTTGTTTTGAACATGCTTTTACTTGTAATAATGAAGCATTTTAAGGCATTTTTTGCTTTTAAAAAAAAACTATTCTTACTATTTATCATATTTCCCCTTTTTCTAAATTATAATTAATAACTTGTTTTGAACATGCTTTTACTTGAAATAATGAAGCATTTTTAGGAATTTTTTGTTTTTTAAAAAATCATTCTTGCTATTTATTGTATTTCCCGTATTTTTAATTAAAAAATAAAAACTACCAACATAGCTTATGTTACAAACATGTTTGCTGCAGAAATTAAACAGTTTAGTGTTCAGCCAAACATAACAAATTATGAATTAAAACATTCACCACAATGCACACGATGTATAGTGGTTCGGCTATGTGCCTACTCCACTCCCGGCTGACCCACTCTCTCCAAGAGTGTGCCAGATTTCACTATTCAGATGGTTTTAAATGAGGTTCACCATAAACCTTCACAACCTATACAAGGTTAATGTTTTCCATCCGTCGATGGACTACACAAGGTCTTATCAAGTCATACACAGGAACTTGAGAAGTCAAGGACAACAAAACACACTCTCCCGTCAGAGGCTTATACACAGACTTGTCGAGTTTGGAAGTTTAAACTCTGAAATCCAATCCTACACAAGGAATGGTTTACAGACATAAATGGATTCTTGGTACTTACCTAAAAGCGAGTGAGCCCTATTAAGCACTTGATGAAGATCTTCTTAGATGATGAAAGATCTTCAATTCCCTTGTACCACAACCGTAAGATGATGCTCTGTTGTAGTGCCGAGGTTGATGGGTCAAGGGTTTGGTGAATCCTAACTTGGTATTTATGGGTCTTTAAGAACTAGTAAGGATCCCCATGGCTGAGCATTCAATGCTTGCTGGCTTACAGATTTGCCAATTAAAGAGGTTGCTAAAGCATCAATGAATGTTTGGGTTTATTGTTCAATCCAAACTTTGAATATTCCAATGATTGCCTTTAAGACAATGATTGAATAATGAACTCCATGAGGAAAGAGAGCTCAAGAAGATTGATATTAACTCTTACAAAGCTCTCTTAATAACTCACCAAATTGCCAAGAAACACCTCACATAATTATATAGAACATATTTTCAACGGTAAAAAAAAAAGAGGGCAGAAAACTATCAGGTTCGATGTCATCGAAGGGTCTTTTTGATGCAATGTCATCGTTCAAATCAACAATATATTCATTTTGGTTGCTGGATTGTTTTCTGAACTTCGGACGATGCCATCGAGTATCCTTCAATGTCATCGAAGAGGACCTTCGATGCCATTGTAAAAATTCGAATTTTGATAGTGAGGTTGCTGGACAATTTGAGTTCCAATTTCGATGCCATCGAACTGAGCTTCGATGTCATCGAAGGCTCCTTCGATGTCATTGAAGGCTGGTTCGATGTCATCGCAAAAATCTAGATTTTTTGTGATTTCTTGCTAGACAATATGAGCACTTCTTCGATGCCATTGAAGAAGAGTTCAATGTCATTGAAGTTTAAGTTTTGATGCCATCGAACTGGCTTTGATGCCATCGTAAGAATCTAGAAAATACTTGATTTCTTGCCGGACAATTGGACCTCCAAGCTTGATCCCATCGATCCATCAACAATGTCTGGTTTTTAATGATAGTTCATATAGTACACGAACATCAACCCTTAGAACTTTTTAGCACTTTTAAAGATAGGTTTTCCTAGATGGTTTTGGCTAGGTATAGGGCTGTTTACAGGGTTTTGGTATAAGGTTTTATGAGGTCTTTCTTACCTTGACTTGAATCAGTTGTCTTCAAACCTTCGAGTTTTTAATCTTTGTTCTTCTTGGGTCTCACTTGACTCTAAGACTCTTACTTCACGCTAATTGACAAACTAGGGTACTTACACTATTTAAAACACTGTTAATTTTTTTAATTATCCAGTAGTACACAAATATTTACTTATGCTGTTTATAATGGTTAGGCAAAAGCTTAGCTGCATGATCATTCCAAGTCTTAACTATATGCTGCTTCTGCTTCAAATTGCGCTCCCTCTCCCTTTCAGTACCTGTTTGTACTTTAAAACCTTTCAGTATATATGCTTCTCCACTATTGCACCCAAATTTGTTCCCACTTCAGCTCATGGTTGAGCTATAGTGCAAGTGCAACTTGCCTAGTGCTTGTTCTAAAACTTCCAAATGACTGGATCAGTTCAAACATGTCAACAAAAAACAAATACCATTAGCATACAGAATTTCCACATCATTTTAGTTTCATCTCTTCTTCTTACAATTGTTGGTTTTGTGGTAGAACGAAGTATGCATTTATAAACTAGAATTGTCAGCATGTTAATTTTATATTTTTCTGGCTTAGATTTCTCATTTTCCCCAGTTAAGTATGCATTTATATTACTAGAATTGTCAGCAAGTTAATTTTATATTTCGACATTAGACTTCTCATATTCCCTAGTTTCTTTTCTGTATTAAGCTTTCCAACTGTAATCAGAATTTTCTTTGGCCTGAGGCATGTTCAGGATACACTATGCAGTTATCTAAACAATGTCTTTGTTGAATAAATAGATTCACATGGATACTCCATCTGGTTTCAAAGATTCTATCCCTGCTTGGATCAAGTTTTCTGTACAGGCTCCTGGTGAAATTCCATACAATGGCATATATTATGATCCTCCAGAAGAGGTATATTTCTGCAAATCTTGTAAGAAAAATGGTTTTGCAACTATGTTGTGTATTTTGAGCTCTTGGTGAGTTGATAGATACTGGATTTCTCTTTTCACTGATGCTCACGTTTCACTGGTGGGGGCTCTGTGTTTTTCCAGGAAAAGTATGTATTCGAACATCCTCAACCAAAACGACCCAAATCACTGCGGATTTACGAGTCACATGTTGGAATGAGTAGTCCGGTATGCATGCCTTCCTTCTTAGTCATGTATCATATTCAATGCTCTGTAAGCTAGGTTCGCTAAAAATTCTATCTTCTAACCTTGGCATGCATCTAAAAGTTTGATAAAATAGGAACAATTCGATTAGTTCAGTTAATGCTATGACTCTTGACGAGCATTTTGAGTACACCTGGTGTTTTTGGTCTTGTTGGCTTTTCCTTTACTTTTTCCTTTTTTTTAGAAACACTTGTGTAGTGAAAAGAAATTTAACTGTGTAAGGCGGGTTGAAGAATCAAACTTTTCCAACATAAAGCAGGGAGCATTTTATGTAGTTTGCAAAGCTGTGTTCATCTGAGGGAAGAAGACTCTTCAAGAAAAATGTCCGTATCCGACTAGAGATTCTCTTTTTTTGATTTGATTGTATCAACCAACCAACTTAACCTGCTAAAAGGCTGTGCTTAGGCTGTTTATCAGGTTCTTGGTGGGTCAGGTCCTAAATGAGGTTCATGTGAATTAGTCAGGCTTGGGACCATGGTCAGACCCCATCTGTACCTGTATTTTATTTTTACATAGTATAGCGAGTGTGTGCTTGCTACTATGGTAGAGTTGTGGATATATGCAGGTCTTGGGTGTGAGCCTTTTCCATGATTATATTTATGACAGGTGGGTTGGGTAGGGCTGGGCTTGGCTAAAAAATCTGCTTATAAGTTGGACTCATGCCTGAATTCTTGGCCCCTTTAGTGGAAGGGTTGAGCTTGAGCTGACCTGACCTGAACCCAACCAATTACCACCCGCTGGTGCAAGGCCTTGATGCCTTTATAGAAAAGACCCTTCACATGTATACAGAAAATAGAAGCAAGTGGGTTCCACACATGAAGCAATGAGTTCGATGCCTTCCAAACTTTAATTTAACTTCCCGATAACTGTCCTATTCCACTTGTTTGGTTTATATGGATTATGGGCCTACCAGACCCTAATGGTTCAATAAAAATAAAAGAACTATTAAGACACTGTTAACCACCAAATCATGGGGCCCACTTTTGGCTAGCATCAGTAAGCCTTGTGGCAAATCTCGCTTTTTGTTGGATGATGCCTTAAATTTGTATTCTTCCATTACATGCTCCCAAAAGAGATAGTTCATATATTCCTCTTGGCCTCTATGGTTGCAGATGAAAATGTTACTTTTATTGATAGAACACTCGCAGCTTTCTTTTGCATCCATAATTTTTGGAAATTGTTCTCAACTTTTCTTGAATTCTTAGCAGGCAACTGTGCTACTTGAGAATTTGTTCGATGGAAATGAGAGTACTCATCCAACGAAAATCGAGTGATTGAGATTATGTCAGAATTTTTATACGAACTTGTATCTTGTCCTTTTTGGGCTTGGCCGATGTGCTCACCAATACGTTATTCAGAACCTTGCTACGGACACAAAAGTTACTGCAGAGTAAACGAACATCAGCAACTATAAATTAATTTCTCAAAGATAAACATACATTGAAACCAAGCTAGGTTTGCTTGTACACAACATCAAAGGAGAAGCACCAAGTTTAGGTTTTTTTATCACTCCCAAAAAAGGGGGAAAAAAGAAAAAGAAAAAGAAAAAAAACGGAAAAAACAAAAGACTCATGTCAAACTTTTAAAATAAAGTAAACAGCCACCACCCCCTATAGTTGTAAATAACCTTTACCCTAAGGTTCTCCCAAGTCTGTGCCACAAATTACATTTAATCACTTCCAGTTAAATCTCTTAAATGATTCCTAAATAAAGTTATAAACCTACTTAAAAACTCAAATCCACTAACAGCTGCCCTAAAGACCATGTGTGACTTTGATGCTTATTTACTTGACAAAAAGCTATGTACAGGTCCACATATCTGCCACAAAGAATCTCTCTTAAATAGGGGAATGCAGATGCCATCCTGGGCATCAACCTCTGTTTTTGGTCTCCAACTTGTTGAATCAATCCTTTCATGCTGCTATTTGGTAAGCATAAGCATTATTGTAAGTAATGTGCAGGGACAGAACCACCACCAGCAGAATAGATGGTAGGAACATATGTTGTTGTTGTTGTTGTTTTTTTTTTCCTTTATGGGATCATGGATGTTCTCCATTCTAGTGGGTGGGCTCTGAATTGCATTACCTTAGTCGCCTTCCATGTGATGGAGCCAAGAAAGAGAGTAGATTCCTCTAGATCCAACAACAGGGAAGATGAGGTCCTGGGCAATGTTTTCAGTATCGGTATTGATGCGTGCATCGCACTTCTGGATACGGAAACATATCGGGTATTGCATGGGAAGTATTACCTGTATTGTGTAATGTTCACTGTTTTTGGAAAACAATGGGAAATTGGTTGACTCTTTTATTTATTTATTTATTATTATTATAAATTTTATGAAACTTCAGGATGTTAAAAAAGATATTAATGCACAGTTAGAACTCAAAAGATCACAGGAAAGAAGTACACATGATAAATTTCCTTTATATATGATCTTAAACTATGCATTGTGTGACGGAAGTGATGCAACTATATTCAAAATCAGTTCATATAATTTAAATCATAGAAGACATGTATGAAAACACAAGCAATACATACAAAAGCCAATTCTGTCCAACGATCAGTGCATTTATCTAAAAAATAATATTTCTAAATTATTTTCAATAAAATTTATAAAGAGTTAGTTTTTTTTTTTTTTTTTTTGAAAATAAATAAATGAGTGTGGCTAATGTTAAGATCAATATACACTCATAAATACATAAATATAAGGCGTAAATAACATGAGGTGCGGTCAATGTAATTTTTTCAGAAAATATTATTTATTTATTTATTGATATTTTTAATAAATTTTCTTTTCAAATTCCAAAAAGTTCCATCAATCAATAGTTCAGCCTTCAAGCACTTTCACATGATTTTCTGCACTCTTAAGTACAAGTTAAATAGGTGAAAATTTGGATTTTCTCCAAATTTCCCTAAATTCCCTAAATTTGAAAATTGGAGGTCAAAATCTTTGCTTGAGCATACAAAACATGCAAAAGTCATGGACTACTAACTTTATTTCATAGATTGTACGCAATTTAAATAATAAAAAATAATTTAAATTAGCAAAAACTCACTGATTGAGTTTTTGGAACTACACGCTCTTTAGTCTCGATTTCCGCCCTCAAATCTCCTTATTTCTAAACAAATGAAAATGATTGGTCAAAATTTCCTTAGCAACATAATCGCGGCAAAATATTTAGAAGAAAATTAGGTTTTTGTAGAAATTCGGCGAATTTTCTAAATTTTTCAGAAGGGGACCGACACAAGTGTGATATTATTGGTACGTATCGATGTGTGTGACAGGTATAGATGATATCGGGCAACTTACAAAGTTACAATAGCGATATTTTTAGAACAGTGCAATGTATTGATATATCGTCAATACATTGTGATACTTGTGATATGTCAACCGATACTGGGAGGTTTTCCAATTACAGGCTTGTTTCATATCGGCACTATGCGATACCGATAGTATCGTCTGATATATTGCCGATACTATCGATACTGTAATCACTGGTCCTGGGTAGAAAGACACGGATGGGCCACAGTGGTTATCGACAGCGTTATGGGTATCTTAGAGAAAGTGACACCAAGTGTCACGTCTTGGAAGACCCAGCATTCCCCCCTTTCTTGGTATTCAAGTGGGTGAATGATGTTTTCAGATACTCTTGAACAGTCTTTTGATGGAACGATCTGGTCACTACCACCTCAACTCTTAGGCCATCCCTTGAGCCCTGTTTTAGGACTTTTCAGCTGTCACGAAACTTTCCCGGATTGCTGCACAAGCTTGCATCTGCGTTTAGATTTAGTCCCTCTTTGTCACCCAATCAGACTGGGTATCAAGTGCAGTAAGGATTAGGTATGGTGTATAGGTGGGCTCCAGCTCCAGAATCCGGTTTTTGTATAGAGTGCTTTCGCTGTTTTATCATTTTGTTTGCTTCCCTCCGTGCTCTTGTTGGCTGTGCAGCATAGTAGCCTTTGGAGACTAGGGGTGTTTTGTTCTTGGCTGGTTGTGGCCCGTTTCTTTTGTTGGGCCCCATTCGTCAGGCTGTAATTTTTGTGCTTTAATGGAATCCTTCAGCCGTTTTTTTGAAAAAAAAAAAAAAGAAGGTATGGTGGATCCTTTAAATCCTAATTTTCAGGATACATGTGAAGTAAGGATTGGTTACAGTACAACTCGTAAGTATAATTATGCCAAGTATTCCCCTTAAAATTTGACAATTTGTCTCCCTACCTTAGTAATTAATGGGGCTGCAGCATTAATCCCCTGAAGATTTTGAGAGTCTAAAGAAAGGGGATACTTTATATGCTAGTTTCTAACTTTGGATTCCTCCATTTTGGGAGATGTGAATGTATTGTAGTAGAGAAGAAAGCAATCTGAATAACGAAATTATTCTTACAAATGAATGTTTAGGGTCAGTAATATTTCCTTCTAGACAATGTAACAAATTCACCTATATGAACTGATGCCTTGACCTGGAGTGTCTTTCTTTTGCCCTCTATTTTCTTTGTTCCAATTAACTTTATTTTATCATTAAAGTGCCAACTTTGATTGCAGGAGCCAAAGATCAACACATACGTTGCATTTAGAGATGATGTACTTCCTCGTATTAAAAAGCTTGGATACAATGCTGTTCAGATTATGGCCATTCAGGAGCATTCATATTATGGGAGCTTTGGGTATTGTCTCTTTAGAATATGTAGTGACATGTCAAAATCTCTAGAATAAAGGTTAACAGTCTTAGGATAATGAGTTTTATTTATTTATTTATTTTTGTGTTAATGTGATGTAGGTACCATGTTACCAATTTTTTTGCATCTAGTAGCCGTTTTGGAACTCCGGATGAGCTCAAGTCATTGATTGACAAAGCACATGAACTTGGAATTCTTGTTCTCATGGATATAGTGCACAGGTGACATTTGGATTCTTTGGTGCAAATTTCACCCTATAGTTAAATAATAACATACGAAACTCTATTACATTCCTTTGTCACGCTCTAATCAGTTTTCAAGTTGTAAAACTAGATTATCCTTTCCTGGCTTTTAGATTTATTTTATTTTATGTTATTATTAATTGGCAATATATGATAACTAATCCTTTAAGTTTTCCCTAGTTGCTAGTCAGTTCTTGAACTTATTTGTTGGCAGATAAAATTTCATGGTTGAGCTGGTAAGAAATTTGATTTCCTTTGCTAAGTGGTAGCTTTGGATTATGACTGTTTTCCTTCTACCACTTGGTGGTTGTGGCACTTTACATTAGGGAGGGGATAGGTTTTTCATTTTTGTGGCCAATGGGTGAGGTCCAAGAGGTGCAAAAGGAAACCTCCATTTTGACGTTCTTTGTTGGATTGTCTAAATTTACTAGGATTTCCCCCCTTTCTTGCACCTGTCCTCTCTTGCATTGCCATTTATGCATCTGTTTTAGTTTCCTTTATAATTTTGATGAGAAATTAAATGCCTCAATATTTTTAAATTGGTAGAGTCATAAGTGTTGAGTCAAGTTACGATGGACCCTATGCAAGCCCACGGTGTTTTCCAAGCTGTGTGAAACTGTAATGCAGTAGCAGTTTGTATGCATGTGTAATTTATGCAGATTAAGAATATCAACATAGTATTAGGACATGTATCTGATGTAGTGAAAATCGAATCCAATTATCAAATCATAAGGGGTGCAAATTGTAGATCATAAGATTGTAAGAATTTGTGATTTTTCTATAGAACTTCAGAAAATTTGGATGTATGCAAAGAATTATAAGAATTGAAACTGGTTAAATCTACATTTTTAATCATTGAGAGAGAGAGAGAGAGAGAGAGAGAGAGAGAGAGAGAGAGAGAGAGAGAGAGATTACAAATCACTATCAAATATAAGCACTTATTACACATCAATATAAGTACCCTAGGACTATCAAATATGATAAGTATGGTCAACGTAATCATAGGCGTTCCAGGTGTGTGCTTAGACCTTTTGGGTCTGTTTTGCCTTGCTTAGACCTTGGGAGAGACGTGCACCTAGTGCCTGGGTACGCCTGAAGCACCTACGGCTATTTGTGTGAAGGGGGGGAGGAAGTATTTTGCCACCCAATAACGTGTAAATAGATAAGAAAGGCTTTTATGCCCACTTTCAACAACTTCTCTCTCTCTCTCTCTCTCTCTCTCTCTCTTTGAGATTAAAGCTTGCGCTATTCTTTCCCCAAATTTCAACAACTTAATTTTATTTTCTTCCTGAGTTCTTTCTTCTAAGTACCCTAGGACTATCAAATATGATAAGTACGGTCAATGTAATCATAGGTGACTATCAAATATAAGCACTTATTACACATCAATATAAGTACCCTAGGACTATCAAATATGATAAGTACGGTCAACGTAATCATAAGTGTTCCAGGTGTGTGCTTAGACCTTTTGGGTCTGTTTTTCCTTGCTTAGACCTTGGGAGAGATGTGCACCTAGTGCTTGGGTACGCCCGAAGCACCTACGACTATTTGTGTGAGAGAGGGGGGGGGAGGAGGAGAAGGTATTTTGCCACCCAATAACGTGTAAATAGATAAGAAAGGCTTTTATGCCCACTTTCAACTTCTCTCTCTCTCTCTCTCTCTCTCTCTCTCTCTCTCTTTTTGAGATTAAAGCTTGAGCTATTCTTTCCCCAAATTTCAACAACTTAATTTTATTTTCTTCCTAAGTTCTTTCTTCTAATCATGTGACAAGGTCATCACATTGGGCTTCCTGAAAGAATTTGAGCTTTTGTTGGTGCCATAAAAGCAGTGTTCGTAGTATTGGAATCATTGCATGTATTGCTGGCTGGGGATACAGAAACATGCATTGATATCGCCAATATTTTCTCCAGTACACGAAAATTATCTCTGATACTTGGAAATGTATCGCCGATGAAGGGTACATTGGGGAAACCCAAGGAAATGGTGGAATTTCTCAATGAAGCTTTAGGAGATGCTAAAAGACTCATATTTGCATATTTAGGAATAAAAAAATTGCAAAAATGACGCATACATAATACGTTTCTCTTTAATGATTCAAGGAAACATTAGGGAAACACGGGGAAAATGAGATGCTAAAATATGCATATTTAAGAATAAAATAATAGCGAAAAGACGCAAATATGCATATTTAGGAATCAAGTAATGAGTTTCGCTGTAATGGGGCCTAAAAGCATGTATCGTTGACTTGGGGAAACATTGGGGATGGAGAAAATGGTGGATTCATCCATCCATCCGTGCATTCACATACAGACGTACAAACACGCATGCATGATCCATCCATCCATGCATGCACGCATAGACACACACACATCCATCCTACCAACCAACCATCCATGCATGCATGCAAACATATATACACATATGCATGCACGCATAGACACACATCCATCCATCCAACCAACCACCCATGCATACATCTATCCATCCATGCATGCGTGCAAACATATATACACATACCCATTTCATCACAAAAACTTGCACCCATAAAAGGAATTTGAAATGGATTTTTTTTTTTTTTAACAAGCAGATTTTTGGTGATATCAATACATTGGTGATATTATCGAAAATATCACCGATGTATAGGCGATAAAAGCAGTTGGTTTGGGAGGAAGAAGAAATGAGAAGAAAGTGAAGGAAGGAAGAAGGAGAGGATAGTTTGGAAAGAGTCACTTGTGTGTTAGGGAACCCAAAACCCTAGCACACCTTTTTTTATATTACTAAAGATTATAGTTACATACTCATGAGGAGCACAAAAATACTATGTACATAACACACCCACACACTAACATTATATACCTACATTGCATTACACCGTCTTCCTATACTCCCCCTCAAGTTGGAGCATAGATTTTAATCATGCTCAACTTGCCAGTAAGACGTAGTAGAGCATTTCGACTAAGAGACTTGGTGAGGACATCAACCATTTGTTCCCTAGAGCGAACGAAGGGAGTTGCAATCTCCTTATTAGCCACCTTCTCCCGAATCATGTGACAATCAATTTCAATGTGCTTCGTGCTCTCATGAAACACCGAGTTGCTGGCAATGTGAATGGCGGCCTAATTATCGCAGTGAAAAGGAATGGGGCTAGAGGGATTATAGCCAAGTTTTTGCAAGAGAGTTCGAAGCCAAACAAGTTCACATGTTGCATAAGCCATCTCACTATACTAAGCTTTGGCAAAAGACCGTGCCACAATAGACTGTTTCTTATTCTTCCATGTGACAAACAAGATTGTCACCTACAAATGTACAATATCTAGAAGTGGATTGTCGATCATGTAGACTTCCAGCACAATCAGCATTGGAGCAGCCCACAAGGTGAAGATGACCATGCTACTAAAAAAGAAAACCTTTACTCGGTGCGAACTTGAGATACCGACGGATAAGATACACGACCGTTAGATGGGATGTACGAGGGGTATGCATAAATTGACTAATAACACCCACACCATAAGATAGATCCAATTGGGTAATAATGAGATAAATGAGTCGATCGACCAACCGACGATACATTCTGGGTTCAGAGAGGAGAGCACCATTATCAAGCATGAGTTTTATAGTAGTATCCATAGGTGTTGTGGTAGGATTGTAACCTAGCATCTAGGTCTCTGAGAGCAAATCAAGTGCATATTTTCTCTGAGAGAGCACCACCCCTGGCTTCGATCGAGCAACATCAATCCCCAAGAAATACTGAAGAGTCCCTAGGCCCTTGATCTCAAATTGAGTTTTGAGTAAAGATTTAATAGCCACCATTCCCTCATTATCGTCCCCAGAAGTACAATATCATCCACGTAGACAATTAGAACTATCACTCCTATGGGTCGACGACAAATAATTAGGGGTGATCAGCTTGGCCGTGTATAAATCCAAAGTCTAGAAGAGCACGACTGAACTTACCAAACCAAGCACGAGGAGATTGTTTGAGACCATAAATTGATTCGTGTAGGCAACACACAAGAGGTGGATCTTGAGAACCTTGAGGCATGAAAAACCTTGGGGGTTGGTCCATATAGACCTCAACAAGATCACCGTGTAAGAAGGCATTTTTCACATCTAGTTGAAACAAGCGCCATGATAAATTCACTGCCATAGAAATAAGCACACGAACGAAGTTGAGTTTGGCCATTGGAGAGAATGCTTAAAGTAGTCCACACCATATGTCTGAGTAAAACCCTTTGGGCGATACTTGATGGTGTAAACCCATTGGCATCCAACAGTTCTTTTGCCCTCAAGTAAGGGAACTAGCTCTTAGGTATTGTTATTCTCTAGTGTCTGCATTTCTTCCATCATGGCCTTAGTCTAGTCAGGGCTATGCATGGCTTCCTTAGACTTTGCGGGAAAGTAGATGAGGATATGGAAGCAGAAAAGACTGGAAGGAGAAAAATGGTGGTAGGAAACAAAGTTACTAATGAGATGCTTTGTAAATGAGCGGGAAGTTTTACATTAAGCAATGGGAAGATCGTCATGAGGTCGAGAGGGAGATCTTATACCTGGACCATTAGGTTGATGATCAGAAGAAGATTTAGTTCACAGAAAAATATCTCAAATCCAATTCTCAGGTGGACCACACCACAAGAAACAGTGGGCCTTAGGGAGTTTTTAATGGTGGATCACACCACACGAAAAAATGGTTAATGACCGTTGAAAACCTTTTCTGGGACACAAAAGTTTTAGATCAGTCTGATATTGCTTTTTCTTTTCATCAAGATCTGCATGACCTTATCAATAGGTTGGATGTTCAATAAACATTGCTGTGGACGCGAGGAAGCTTTTAATGGTGGAAGTTCAATGATCACTTTTTCCAGTGGTGTAGTCTCCCTGAAACTTGTATTGTCTTCATTTTTGGGATCATATACTAAAGTAATATGGAAAGTAGATGGATAGGGTGGATGTATACTACACATATCGAGGTGGACCCTATGGTCATGGCCTTACCCACATCGTTGGTTCCGGGGTCTTACCCAAGTTGCGCTCGTCTTGGTGGATGCAGATTTCCCGCGAAAGCAGGAAGTTCCTGCACTGGGATGCTAGGTGGGGCCTGCCGTGATGTTTATGAGAAATCCACACCGTTAATCCATTTTGTGAGCTCATTTTAGGGCACGCGACCAAAAGTGAGGTGGATCCAAAACTCAAGATGGCCGAATGAGAGGAAAAACTGGGGAAAGAGTTTCCTATCGTTGAAACCTTCATGGGATCTACCTTGGTGTCTATATGCCATCCAAACCATTTATAAGGTCATTCCTACTCGGACCCACCAATCTTAGCTTTTAAATTTTTCATACCTTATGAAAAACAAATATAGCATGCATTGAAATGCCTGTGAAGAATATTGTCGATGTGTGAAATGGATTTCATGCAAATATCTTTATAAATGGATGTGTTTTCTTGATGGAAGGTTCTCAAAGTCCTTGAGATTTATTGGTTGTTCGATGTAATGCCCCAGTAGTAACATGATACATTTGCTTGAAGCAAACTAAAATTATTTGGATCTCTCTCTCCTTCGGCACTTGTTGATCGAATACTTCAGTCTCTATTGTTTAGCCTGCAGCTCTACATGGGTAGCTTGTCGTGTATCATTGAAGATGTGTTCTAAATTAATAATCTGCGACGAAAAAAAAGATGTCAGTTTCTTAAAGAATCAATATATCTTTTGTGCATAAGAATCTAATTTATAAATCCATGCCATTTCTCTTCTTGACCTCTTTATACTTCCTAGCATATACCGCTTATTTTTCCCTAGTGCATTGCTTTGTTAAAATGTTAAAGTTCTTCAAACTTCTAATTAGAAGCATTTGTTGTGTACAGCCATGCATCAAACAATGTGTTGGATGGGTTGAATATGTTTGATGGAACAGATGGTCACTACTTCCATTCTGGATCACGAGGCCATCATTGGCTGTGGGATTCTCGCCTTTTCAACTATGGAAGTTGGGAAGTATGAATATCTGATGGATTTCTGATATTCTTTTGTAATTTTATTGTATCTTGAGAAAGTTTATTCTGGACTTTTTTGGGGGATCTATGGTGTTTATCGCTTAAATCTGCCCTTACTTTGTGCTAGGTCCTGAGATTTCTTCTTTCAAATGCAAGATGGTGGCTGGATGAATATAAGTTTGATGGGTTCAGATTTGATGGTGTAACTTCAATGATGTACACTCACCATGGGTTGCAGGTAATGTTATGATTTGAATTTCTATTGGTACACAGCAGTAACCAATTTTTTTGTGTTTTTTACTCTACATATTATAACACTCAGCAATAGAAGTAAATAACTCACTGGTTTGACAAATTTTCCACTTTGAAGGGGGTTCTATTAATGTTTGGGGGACATTATATTCCTGGCCAAGCTACTAAATACATCTGTTGGAGATAACCCTTGATTAAAGGGATAACCAAAGTGTATCTTATGTGGAAGTTGTAGTGTACCGTCAGTTTGAGTTGCTAAAGGGCTGTTTGCATACTCATCTTTCTTTTCGATGAAATGATTATATAAGGAAAATTCTTTCATTTGATTTTTTATCCAATTGTTAATTCCTGGGAAGAGGAAGAAGCAGATAGAGCAAAGCCCTCCTCTTTTCGTCTGCTCTTCCCAAAGTGAGCGAATTGCATGTAGAGATAGAGATAAGTAGGGGCTTATAGTTTAATTGGTTGAAACGAATTGCCTCATAATGGTGATATTGTAGGTTCAAGCCCTACTAAGCCTACCACCCCTACAGTACAGTTGAAGTCCCTGCCACCCTGCAGATCTCAATCTACGGCACTTGGAACCACACTGCTGCCGCTGCCCTTTGGGCAATACGGCTTTTGTAATACGTGAAGCAGCTGAGCGAGAGCTCTTCGATCGCTATATTCTTGCGATAGCGAAGGATATGGTAGCTTGGCCAGGATTATCTAGTGGTATGTTGAATGATCCGGTCAAAAGTGTATGTTATGTGGAAGTGGTAGTGTGTACATGGTTAATGATCGGATTATCTAGTGGTACGTCGAATGATCTGATCTAGGTGGGTTATCTAATGAACACTCTTATGTTGCAAGGGTATGATGACACCCCAGCAGGGGTTAATACATGTGTATATTCCTCTCTCTAAACATTAGTAGACCGTTCAACTTCAAAGACAGTTCAGAGGCGGTATTTTCAGTCTTGATGCTTTTGCAATTCTACAGATAGTTGGGGACTCAAAAAGGTACACAATGGCTTTCAGAAAATGGTTAAGATCAGTGGGGCTTATGATGCATGGAAGAATTTCGGGCTTTAAACATAATGCACCTTTTTTCTAAAGATGTTATGATTTAAAAGTGTGTATTAAGGTCTTTTTTAACAATCACTGGAGTTTCATTGAAAAATTCAACCATTTTCCCAATGTTTCCCCATGTTTCCCAAAAAGTGCGATAAATTATGCTATACAAACGATATATCCTATGCGATAACCGATACGTATCTGTATCCCAAGGGTGCGATACATAGCAAGATATTGATATTTCAAACACTGGCTATATGTATATGTGTGTGTTGCGATATCTATTTGCATGACTAAAAATAATGTACGCCGGTGTTAAATAGAAGGTTAATATTTTTCTTTGACTTTATCAATTCCTTCTTTTTTCAAGTAATCCATATATAAATTGATGGCTTTCCATAAAAATTTTCCACTTTTTACTTAATTTAAGGCTGGCAATGACCAATACATATGTTGGAATTACCCTGAAGACTTTTCAAATCCATCTTTCTTCATGTGATGCGTATATAAATTAATGCTTTTCCATCAAAAGTTTCCACTTTTTACTTGTTTTTTTATCTAAGGCACTAACTCGTCTATATATTTGAATAACCCTCAATTTTAAAAAATAAAATAAAACATGCTTTAAAAAAATGTGTGTTTAATATGGCTTGGTGATGCAGGACACATGAGTTAATGCTAGCTTGCAACATGGAGAATATGAAAGAGTCCGTAAAGTAATTCAATTAACAAAAGATGCTAATCCACCAAGTAATTAAGAGTGAACAATAGGAAATAAAAATCTGATTTAGCCTAAATCACATGCCTGCATGCTAAGAATTACATAAATTAATTAAAACTAAGCTTGATGGAATGATAGAACTTCCAATTTAGCATAGGCTAGTTCCACACTCAAGGGATAGATATGTAGGTATATGATTAGGGTTAGGTAGTGGAAAATCTGAAATTTGAAGAATTAGGGTTCATGGGAATTGAGAATTTTGGAATTAGTTTTTTTTTTTTTTTTTTTTTTTTTTTTGAAATTAGGGAAAATCTAGGAAAGTTAGGGATTTTAGGTTTACGGTTAGAGTTTTGGGAATGGAAGAAAGGGGTTTTGATATAAGGATAATGAAAGCCAAAAGGGGCTAGGTGGGATTCACACGTGGCGTGAGGTGGATGGGTTTAGGTCAGTTAGGGTTTGGATTGTGAATGAATATGAGAAAGTTGGGTTTGGGAGAAAACGAAAATTTGGGATGTGGGGATGAAGTACCTGAAGAAAATACTTGGATGGGGGAGAAGAGAAGACGTGGGGATAGATGGAGACCTCGCACATCCGTTGATGAAGATTAGCCTTGCGCCAATCGTCTTTCCAAATCGCATGGAAGTATCTTCAAATCGCATGAAGATGAAGAAAGCAAGAGCGTTTCTCTTTGTTTTTTTTTTTTTTTAAATTTTAAATTTTAAATTTTAATCACAAAATCCAATAGGGTTGAATCTCCACCCCCTTGTGCTTTTATTATTAGAAGTTCGGAATTAAAAACTGAGCATAATTACAACTATGTCACTCACTTAAGTGAAGTAGCCCATCGTCCAAAATAAGAAAAGTAGAGCATTTATTATAAATCTCAACCATAAAATAAATCCGAAAAATAACAAAAGACATAAAGAAAGCAAGATTAGAGTCCAAGGGGCCCAGATAGAAAAGATTTGGTGGCCCGATGGCCTGATCGACAAAATCCAACGGTCTGATCGACACGAAATAGAAATCCTATGACAAAAATGATCTCCTAAGTAGCCCACATGCATCATCCCAAGGTGGGGTCTTCCTGATGCATGTCTAATGCATGTGGGGTCTTCAAAATAGCCCGGCGGACCCCATTTATAACTCGTCTCCCATCTACAAAGAAAAGCGCGCTAATGTGGGCGGTCGTCTTCGTCTCTGGTACACCTGAGTAGGTCCTCTGATGTCTCCATTAATTCCCTTCGGCTGAGAAGATTTTGCCTCTAGTTAAATAAAGCTGCAGTGATGCTCGAGGAGATCCGAGTCTCGTCGTTGAAGCTCTGCCTTTATGATCCACGCACTGTCTTATTTTGGTTTGCCCTTCCACTTGACAAGGTACTCCTGATAACTACCATGTCGTGTGGAAATTGGTTCTTCATCTAAGATATCCTATCTCCTCTCTTCTTGTAGGTTTGGATGGCATGGATGGTAAAGGTTGAGAAGAGGGGTCAGGTAATGGCCATGGGTTATAGGACCGGTCAGGGGCATAATCATCAAAGTTCATGTGAGGGTTAGGGGAATGTCCATGAAACGGTACAAAATCTTCCACATTAAATGTGGAACTGGTACCCATGTTAGGTGGAAGATCTATCAAGTAATCATTCTGTAACATCCCGAAAATCGGGGGTCGGGTAGAAACCCAACTCCCGAGTTTCAAAACGTCACTTATGCAACATAGATAATGATAAATGCATGTTGTCTGTAGAATGGCTTTAAACAAGATTGAGACTAAGCCAAAACAGCATATCATACTCCAGAGACAGTTAAATCAGCAAGCGGAAGACTGTGATAAATACATAAAATATATAATTGATTGTAAGTCTCCAGAGTGTGAACATGTTACCAGGTTAATTAAATACATGTATACTCCAAAAATGGAAAGAAAAGAATATACATGAGTGCTCCAAAAATATAAAATGATAAGTGTCAAGGCGTCTAATCAACCTCCCTGTAATCCTGTCGATCAGAACATGGAGGAGAAGTCCTCCACATCATCATACAAGTCTGGCTCCGCTTCATAAGCAGCGCCATCATTTGCTACTACAACCGGGTCTGGTGGGTGTCCGGAAACACCGTCCCGTAACATGAGAGTGAGTGATCAACTCAGTGGAATAATAGAGCAAAGATTAACATGTTATCAAATCAATCACGCATTAATAGTAAGGCAAACAATCAAACATTCCTAGATACTGTTGTTAATGCATGCATGAAATGACATGATGGATGCCCTCACTGACATACTCCCTCATACGACACCATCTTACGCCCGCGGCATGCTTTCTTCCCGCAGTGCTCCACATCTTCCAGGCACATGCAATGCGATATGGATAATGATTATCAAGTTGTTATTAGTCCTTTTCATACAGCAGGATTGGAAAACTAGGGTACCTTCCTTATATCAATCCCAACACAGATCCTGTCTAGGGTCGTCACTCCTAGTAATCTCATACGATGTTATATTTATAGGTCGCTGCAAGGGCTGCCAGGGCTGTTGCACGCACTCGTTGCTCCTCTCCCCTATCACCTTATCAATACAAGCCTATTTATATCCTTAAGACCGCATCACGACTCGTCGCCCC
This sequence comes from Magnolia kwangsiensis, assembly GCA_037074715.1. Taxonomy (NCBI): domain Eukaryota; kingdom Viridiplantae; phylum Streptophyta; class Magnoliopsida; order Magnoliales; family Magnoliaceae; genus Magnolia; species Magnolia kwangsiensis. The sequence goes on along the minus strand of CM073571.1, from coordinate 87,194,510 downwards.
CATGCGATGTCAGGATAAACTCAAGGTCACTACAAAGGCCTCGTTACCAATCAGTGTAGGCCGACAGCAAGAATATAGTGTCCTATACCACCATAATCTGCTCAGAGTAGGGTGCTCACTGGTCACTACGAGGAGGTTTGTGGCCCCAGCGTAGGCAGACAGCTCGACCACGGTGTCCCATACCACCATGCCCGGCTCATGAGTCTTTATGGATCAAGGTACCATGGTTAACAGGGTTTTTAATGGTAAGTTCAGTACCCTAGGTTCAAGCAGTTATGACAAATACAAGGTGAACAAACAATGGTCAGTCGGGTTACTTGGTGAGTCCGACTAGCACGATCGCACGTTGAATCGACCAACATGAAGTGCACAAGCACTTCGTGTGGCCTGACTACTGCCGACGACTCTAGTACAACTCGGGTTCGTCATACACATCCTTCGTGGCGAATAGAATCCAACTACGAATTCTAAACTGTTACCGACTGCCTGGACTAGAGTATAGCCCCAAGCACATGTAATGTGAAACAGTAATCAGGTGAGAGAGGCAGAATTGAAATACAAGAAATTCCAGCATGTTATCAGCATGTTGTAACGTACATCATAAGCAGTTAACCAAACACGAGTATTTCACACATGAGGTAACCAATTCAAATACAACAAGTATGGAGGAAATCATGTGCATCATTAAATTGGTTGAGAATCCATTCTCAACGCTAATCTACAACACCACTTACTCAATACTTACTAATATAGACATTTATACAAACACGTAGTCCACACAATTCCAACGTACTTGACGTATGTTGATTTCAACATATAATATGACAGATCCTTATATCAAGGAGTTGTTTAGTACACACAATCATGTTCTTACATTCAAAACATATGGCAGGCATAAATCATATTGATTTAGGCATTTCAACAAACACTTAGTCTACACACATTAGTCTACATAGCATATGTCGGCCAATATGTGCATTAGGGCGAATCTCTTCGCCAAACAGATCATACATCCATAACTAGTATAAATACACAGCAAAGACCCATGGCAATTATGTCGGCAAAATACGTACGTATACAGTATTTCCTACAAATACTTAAAATACCCTAAATCTCATATTTCCCGTACGCAGTCGAAATGGAAAACGGACAGCATGTTCTATATGTCAAACAACATTCTCTTCGATAATCTACTATTAAACGACATTGAAAGCTTTGAAATCAGTCAATCAAAGCGTCTAAAATCCTCACCTTTTGCCGTAGATGTGTATCGATTCGAATAGAACGTCAATGCTTCGTCAACGGCATTATGGCGACCTATGACATGAAACAGGTTAGCAATACCAACACTACAACTATTCTAAGCTTCAAATCAGGTTAGGGTTAGGATTTCTTACCTAAGAATGGAGCTGAAAACACCGGAATGGCGGCGTAGAAGCGGCGTCTATGGAACATGGAGCAGCAGGGAAGAATCCCAGGAGAGAGCTCCAAATCTCCCTCCCTTTCTCTCTCTTTTCTCTCTTCTCTCTCCAAATTCGTATGGAATGAAAGAGTAAGGGTTTAAGCCCTTTTTATGAGTCCAAAAGCGACGGAAATAGACTTGGGGCCAAAGTATACTTATTTTATGTCCAAATACGGACTGTTCCGTCTCAACGGAGCATTTCTGGAGGTCCCCTGGCCGAATGCGGTCGGACTTAAGCTCATGGGTACTGGATACTGCTCACATCAAGTTTTCAGTCCGGTAGTGTTCCCAGATCGCACGTGGCGGACCATTTTCAGTTCAGCGGCTACCGGTACTCGATTAGGGCCACAAGTGCGTTGACATGTAAGGGCCACCTATCCTGATCCGAGGGTAAAATCTGATCGAATTCTGACGGTCAGAACGCTTCGAAAATGTCGCGCAAGCGACACGTGCCAGATTTCATAATTTATATTAATTTCTAACATTTCTCACACTCTTTACTCTGGACTCAAGGAAATCGTCGTGGGACATCATCTGGACTTGATTTTTGAGGTAATCGGACTTCCGACGTGTGGTCTAGAGCCAATAAAAAGTTTCAAGGTGCTCCCGAGAGCATTCGGGAACAGAGTTTGATCATAGATTTTACGGTATTGTAGCGTCAACTATCCTAGACGTTTTGACTCTAGCAGATCGTATTGAAAGTGATTGGTGAGAATTTCACAGGTCATCTAGTGCAGCGCTAGTTGATTCTCGTTGAATTTCTAAAGGAAGTAGCCTTTATTGATTTTTGTTTGAGATGAGATTTGAAGGGTGGAGCGAGGGTGTTTCCAAATGGAAGAAGGAAGAGTTTGGAGGGGTGGTTTTTGCCAAAAGTCAGACGTTTTGGTGAGAAAGGAGAGCTTGGAGGGTCATTTTGTGAAGGAAGTACCTAATTGGGGAGGTTTTAAGGGACGGCCCACACCTAGGGGAGGTACCCTACCCCCCAAACTGTGTTGGCCTGAAGCCCGGACCTAGCCTGGCTTGTTGACCGGCGAGCCCTCGTCGGTGAAATCGCAATCCGGCGATGCCGGCCATATGGGCTGGTTTCCCCCTGCCCTGGAGGTCCCAAATATATGTGGGGCCCACCTTGGATCATTGTGGATTAGCGTGGGTGGGCCCACGACTCCGTTCGAGGCGTTTCGGGTCCAGTTTGCTGACCGGAATGAATTTCTGTGGTGTATAGCATATGAATTTGGGGTAGGAGACACTAATCTATCCAATTAACCTATCTATTTTGTTAGATTCCAAGAGGTTAAGGGTCGAGACCCATTTTACCCATTTATTTACTATTCACGGTAATTTTTAGCTTCGGTATTGTTTTTTATTGTTAATACCCTAGGATTGGTGTTCTTTACTATTTAAACTTGAGGAGTCGTGTTTAATATGAAAGTACTTGGAGAAATTTAAAGAATGAGGTGGTGAAAGGTGGTGAGTTTTGAAGGAAATGAGTTGAAAAGTGATTTCTTTGGCTTTGAGATTGAGCTTTGAGAGTGTTATGGTTGACCCATTGCCTAAGGACATCTAACTCTAGGTTGGAAAAATCCGGGGTGTTACACATTCGAACCCAGTGTTTTCAAGATTTTATATGGTCCAATGTTATGGGCTTGTAATTTTATTTTTATTTATTTTTTTAATTTTTATTTATTTTTATTTTTTATGGTTATCTATGGAAATCCTTTTGGACGTATTTTAATTATGACTTCATCACCCATAACAAACTCTTTAAACCTATGGCGTGAGTCAGCAATCATTTTGTATGTTTCATTACTTGTATTGATTCCTTTTCTAATCTCCACATGTAAGTCATGCATATGTTGTGTAGATGTATGTGCAGACTCTGAAGGCCTATGGAATACAGACATGGTTATGCAACCTATAGGGATCCTAGGGTCATCTACTTGTCTTTCCAAATCCACTTTTTCCCCAGTACTCATTTGATCATGATGAAGGTTTGGTAGAGTCAATGCGTGAATGTCTCGCACGGGTGTAAGCTCATCCGGTATGCCCTTTAGAATAACAATACTGGACTCCTCTAATACCGGACTCACCTCAGATGTTAACTCTACACTACTTCAAGTGTAACCTCAGGTGGCATCTTCATAATAACCTTAGGTGTGACCTTACTTGCTACATGGGCATACAACGTTAAATCAGTTTTAGTCTTTCTTTCAAACTCTTTGGCATTAACTATAGGAAGAGACTTAAGCTGAAGTTTTGTCACACCTTCAGGACCACGTTTCTTGATGTCCTCCTTTTTCGAGGTGGTTTTGGGCAGGTGAGGCTTCAAGACAATCCTTTTGCTTTCACATAGAAACAAATACGTATTTCAGTGAGCGAACAATGTTTCGTCCATTTTATACAACCAAGGCCTGCCCAAAATGATATGGCCTATATCCATAGGCAAAACATAACGGCACAACGTGTCTATATAGGAACCAAATTGGATGGGAATGGGACAACGCCGATAAACTGGAATCGAAGATGCATCAACCCATGAGACTGATAGAGCTGAGGGTCAGGAACGACTAGCATACCTAAGTGGTCCACGGTGCGAGCAGAGACCGCATTGATGCAACTAACACTATCAATGATCACCTTGTAGTTTTTGCCACCACACTTGGTATAAGTGTGGAAAATTGAATTCTTGCTCCAATCATCACTTTATACAACTTGGCTTTAAGTGCGGCTAATAATTGCAAGTGGCACAGTGTCAACTCTTTCAATTTGGTTCCTAGCTTGTGATTGGATATCTTCTCCAGTGTCAGGGTTCGCCTGCAGAAAGGCTTCAAGCCGATCGATATGCGCATTGGTCACGGCCAATTGAGTCATGGTGTTCTTATTGTGCGCTTCAATAGCCGTCGGACGATTGTTGATAGCGTTAAGGGCCTCAACAATCTACTCTAGATTCATAGTGAGATGTAGACCAAAGCCACGTCCAGAATGTATGGGCATACACAAGGATACTCTAAAAGGAAACCCTAGGTCTTATGACAATGTGATGACAATGATAGTACTAATAGAGATCACGCTAGACACACTAACTAGAAAATTTCGCAAGTTGCTATCCTCAAATATTATGTTGAAAATTTAGCAAGATAGTAATCCGAGGGTGCCAAACTGAAAATTCAGCAGGTGTGTAATCTGAAAATTCAAGCTGAAAATTCACTAATGTGACAACCTGAAATTGCTATGCTGAAATTTTAACAATGGTGTAAGTGGGGATGCATACTGAAAATTCAGCAATACAATACTCCAATAAAAATTCAGCAATATGATCCTATATGCAATGCATACTCTACTAATGTTCACACCCCAAGTATAGGGTTGTGATGTAGTAATAATATCAGTAAGACCGAGGTTGAATCCACAGGGACTGAACCTTGTACGTAATCTGAAAATAACCAGAACTAGAACTAGAATAAGATGAAATTTAAATCAGAGGGATTTTAAAGGAATAACGGTGAATAGATTAATTAAAAACTAATAAAAATAAAGGTGGGAACTAGGGTGCCAAGGATCCACTTGTAGCAATTGGGAAGCTACCTTGCATTGATTCAAGGACACAATTGGAATCAGAGTCCTATCCTATCCAATTGGTACGAAGAGATTTGTTAGATCTCTGAACTTCTCATGGATCTAATCCTCAATAGATAAAAATGGTGAAGATTTGGAAGTGATTCCGTCACCTAACCATGCCAAGGAGATTATGGTAAACAACAACAAGTTACCAATCTCACAGCCAATCATGAGAGAATTGTGAAAGTTAGGAAGGGTTCCGTCACCCAACCATGCCCAGGAGACAATGGTGAACAATAGGGTGCCTAAGTTCACAATCTCAATATATGAAAAGAGAATATCTCAAGCTATTGCAGATCTATTGTAATTTGAGTCACAACAAACCATTAAAAACTAAAATATTCCTCATAATCAAACTAGAATTCAGAAAAAGTTCAATAAACATGAATCAAAGAAAAATAACCATCTTAATCACACTACAAGCTTCACCTCTTAGCCCTAGCTAAGAGGTTTAGTCGTGCAACATGACTAGGCTAAATCCCTTAACGAAAAATAAAATAAACAAAAAGAAGAAAAAAAAAAAAAGAAAAAGAAAAAAAAACAACTCTGTCTCTCTGCTCCACATCTAACCCAAGCCAAGATCCCCCTTTTCTTCCTTTCTCTCTCAATTATATAGGTCTTCCTTAGGTCGGCTACAGTCGGACGAACCGGCTCTACTTTCGCACCTTTTCTTGTGCAACATAAATAGATTTCTTACGCTGATTTCCCGGTAGGGCCGATTCTTGAGTTTAGACAAGAGATCCACTCCGTTCACCAGCTTCCCCTCGAAATTTCGACCGGAGATGGCTGGTTTTGGAATGTTATTGACGTGGCCAAAGGTAGTAATCACGCTGCAATCGTTGCAGGGTTGTCCGTTTGTGACTGTTGAAACCAGCGCATGTGCCTGCATGATGGACACAAAATCAACATGGGTTTGACCAAATCGCGCCCCTTTGCATGATGGACGACTTGGATTGATCATTTGGTCCATTATGATGGCCCACTGAGATCATCCGTAGCCTTCGTTTCGCAGACAAACAGAGGACGCGGATGCTATTTGAGTCAGTAGTGTCTGTGGGCCCACGATCGAATTCTAGTGGGAAATCCATGTCGTCCATTAGATGAAGGACGAAAAATCACTCAGACATGAATGGTTCTTGACTGATTTCGGTGTGGCCCACAGTTGTTTTTAGACTGCCGTCCGAATTGCATTTGAACAATTGGATTTAGATCCTCGCTATATTCTACAATTTTGCCACCTAGGTAGTGATAAGAGGCTCGATGGGAAACCAATGGACGGTCCAGATATGCCATTTGGATGATGATTGGGACCCACTATGGTCAACCGGCGGATGCCGCTTGAACGCTGTTTGCGTTTTTTGGAAAATTTGAAGAGGAAGTCGGTCAACGCCTGCTGACCGTTTCGTCCATTTGTTGCACGGCGAGTCCTCGTGTACATGGTGTACACGCACTACATCATAGGGTCCACTTTGATGTTTTCGTGAAATCCGCTTCGTCCATCCATTCTGTCATATCATTTAAACCGTCAAGACCAATTTTGAAGTATATCCAGGTAACAGGTGGGCCCAAAATCAATGGTTTATGGGCTGATCTGTCAATTGGGCCACTTCCACAGAGTTCCAATGGCTGAAATTCGACGTATACAGTTAATTTATAGTCCTTAGGATGTGTGAAGTTTCGAGCTGAAGTGATCTTGCATTCTAGCTCATTTTCGGGTCACTTGAGCTTCGCTTTCTCACTTTTCGAGGATTTCTGGCATCGATCTTGGTCCCCTGGAGTCCATCCCATGCTTTGATGAATTCTAAGTGTTAAATCTCAGCTTTTAACGCCCTATTTCGATCCAAGCTTGTAAATACACCCCGCATCACAAACACGATTATTTCAAGCCATTAAATTGTATCATGATCATAAATCCAGGCAATAAGTGGGGTCTAATATGCAATATTTGACCCTCAACAACTAACCCTGTATCTGTCTCTAATCTAGATAGAACACAAAAATCCTATGCTACACCTATGGTCTTTGATACCAAATTTGATGCAGGACACATGATTTAATGCTAGCATGCAACATGGAGATTATGAAAGAGTCCGTAAAGTAATTCAATTAACAAAAGATGCTAATCTACTAAGTAATTATGTCACGCCCCAAACTCGGAAACTGGGCTCACAGAATTCCCGATCGCCGAATCCGGCGCCGACAGCCTCCGTAGAACCCCATTCTCGGCTCCTAGCTCCCATTCGCCAGGTTCCGATCCTGGGATGCTACGAGGAGGATTTTGTATGTCAGTCTGATTCGTAATAAGCATAACCAAAGGCATAACCCACAAACAACAACCAAGAAATCCATTACATTTCCACTATGATCAAAAACTTTACAAGTACAATGGGCATAAAGGGAAATACAAGGGTAAATAACAGAAAAACTCCAAAATGATCAGCAACGTGCTCCTGCCTCAACGCTGCTGCGATCCAACGTCACCTGCACGCAACAGTCGTGCATAAGCTTACAGAAAGCTTAGAGGGTGGTGAAGGTGTGTGCTCAAGGTAGTAATATGTACATGCAATGTCAGAGTGATGCGGAATATGCAAATGGAAACATAATATCATGAGCCGTACCAAGGCTTATGCGATGCAAGACACGAATGGTATCGGCCATCCCAAGGCCATGCAATGTACAATGCAACTCAAGCATACAGATACTCATCAATGTCCACACGTCAATACAGCTCAAAGTATGGAATATCACCGGGGTCTAGTACACTCTAAACCAGATTGCCGCCACATCGCGCGCAATAAGGTAAGTGGAAGAGACCTCACTATCCGTCTGCCAATATCGGGCGCGACTCGTCGATAGCGGACCCATTCCTCGAGCTGGTCAGACTCAGCCTAGCATTGCCCCCTACACTCGGGCGGGTAAGGCCGCACCCCCTTCCAACCGACCACGACACAGTGGAGAGCACAGCCAACTGGTATTCGGCACTCAGTACTCATCTACCCACTCGGTCTAGACGTTGGAGCAACCTCTTGGTACCATAAGGGTTTAGGGACTTTCACCCAGGGATATCTATAGTACCCCATGTAGAACAAGATTTCCGGTATCCAATCCTGCCAACCACGATGCGTCTGTGGAGGCTACGGCCCTGATGTCGCTAGGGCGTACAACAACCATGTCACACAAATGCGGAATGCATGAATCACGCTATCCAGTCATGCAACCAATCCTGCGCATACCGTGCGCTCATGTAGGGCAACACTGCCTAACCGGGAGCCCATAAACAACCTGCCCAAAGGCATACGCTATGATCAGTCAATCCTCATATCAAGCATACATATGATGCGTATGATCATGGGTCATGAAACTATACTAAACAGGTTATAATAAAATGAATTATCTTACAATGCAGATGGGCTGGGACGGTCTATACACGATAAGTACGGCCCAGTAATGGGCCCTAAGGAGAGTCGTAATGTGGACATCCAACCAATCATTACACTCGCAATGTGGACGTCAAACCAACATTGCTCCCCAGGGTACGATCTTTGTAAACATTGGTACTTAGCCTATAAGGGATTTACACATTGCAATGAACCGTAGGTTGTTCCCATTGGGCCTTACATATATATCGAATGGGCCATATCTTATGGGCCTTTTATTCATCGGATGGGCCATATAAATGGACCACAACAATGGGTCTTATGTGCATTGCAATGGGTCAAAACCCGTGGGCCTAGGATTGCATCAAATGGGCTAAGTCCCATGGACTCACAACACATCAAATGGGCCCAAATTCTTCGGCCTTAAATGAATCAAATGGGCCCAGCCCATAAGCATTTTATAAATCAAATGGGCCTAGCCCATAGCCCTTTTTTTTTTTGAATTCAATGGGTCCCGACTCATGGGCCTTACAAAACATTTATTCCCATCCAAACTATTCATAGGGGCACATGGTCTAGGGCCCACTACAATTTTCATATTATAAAATATACATTTACTATATAGCATACATAAATATATATAACATAAAATATATAATATATAATATATAATAGAATATATGAAATGGTGGGTCCCGCAGAACTCGCTGGCGTCAGCTGACAGTGGACCCCACCATCAAAACAGATGGACGGCATGGCCCGGAACACATACCTGAGATGGGGCCCACGGTCCAATATCGCTAGAGAGAGAGACAGAGAGACGTAGAGAGGGAGAGAGAGATATGGAGAGAGGAGGGCACGTGGCCCTTGCCTTTACAAAGGTGGGTCCCACGTAGGGCCCACCGTGATGTTTATTTGAAATCCAACCCGTTCATAAGGTAACTCAGACCTGTATGAACGGAAAACAAAAATTTCAGCTTGATTCGAAACTTCTGTGGGCCCCAGAAACTTTTCAACGGTAGCATTCAATTCACACTATTTCGCATGGTGTGGGCCACCTGAGTTTTGGATCTGACTCATTTCTGGAGGGGGGCCCACCACTGGGGTGGCCCACCTCATGACCGAGTTAGATGGCAAATAACATTATGGTGGGGCCCACATGCAGGGCCGTGGGCCCCCCTACTTACGTCCGCCCGCCCATGGCTGCACGCAACAGCGTGCAGCTCTACTGCCGCTGACAGAAAACGGCAGAGGCCCTGCCTCTTGAAAATTTGGTTTTTGGAAAAAAATGTTTTCCCGAGGTTTTTCGTGCGTGGGGCCCGCTGCACCAAGATCCGTCCCGACCATTACGTTCAGTGGCTCGACGCCGTCCAAATAAGTCTAGAGTTCCAATTTTTTTGATGCTTGTAGGTGAAATAAAATAAGAAAATGGAGATTGAATGGTAAGGGCGCAACATTCGACGCTATGGCCCACCAGGTGATTGGATCAGCTCCAAACTTCTACCCAACGGCTAGAACGCCGTGGGTAAGAGGATGGACGGCTTGGATCGGACTTAAACGTCAGGGTGGGGCCTATGCAAGGGAACCACCAAAGCCCCTTCCTTTTTTCTTCTTTTTTCTTCTTTGCTTAAAAACGTCCAGCGTCTGGACCGTTTTTAAATTTATTTATTATATATTTTTTTGAAAATGGAGGGCCTTGATGAAGTGGGCCCCACTTGAATAAAATAAAATACCTCAAGTGGGATCCATTCAAGTGGGCCACACCCTCCTGTTGCAATAAAATAAAATAAAATAAAATAAAATAATAGAGAGAGAGAGAGAGAGAGAGAGAGAGAGAGAGAGAGAGAGAGATGGAGAGTGGGACACGGCTAGTGAGGGAGGGACCCCGTCACTATGGGCCCTCCCATGCATGGAATCATACATCAATTGGGTCATTTTGTACATGTGACCCTCAAAATTAAAGATCAACGGTGGGGATCCCTTCCCCACCAATATGAATGGTCTAGATGACCCTTTCCAAATGAAAATAAACATCATGATGGGGTCCATGGAGAATGGCCCCATCATGGAATGATCATGATGATCCAAGTGGTCCATCGACCACAAATAAGGGTCCCAAGTGAGATCCACACCATTGATCGGTGGGCCTCACTTGGTCCACCATAAAAATAAGAAAATCTACCCTATAGAAGCACCCACCGTCCGATCTTCTCGCTCCTAGGGGTTCCTTGGCACCTTGTCTTCAACTTCAATGGCTAAGATGAAGAATGGAGGGTTGAGATGGGGGATTTTTGGGGTAGGAAGGTGGGCCACTTAGAGCTTAGGAAAGTTGGAATTTTTCATACGTATGGGGCTCTTGCAATTTTTTGTTGCTTGGAAATTTTGGAATGAGAAAGAGAGAAAGAGAGAGAGTGATGTAAAGGGAGAGAGAGAGAGTGATGGATGGATGGGTGAGTGATGGTTGTGTAAGAAAAGCTTGACTTTTGAGGCTTTGGTGTAAGAGAGGTATGGGTTGTGAAGACTTTTGAGGCTTTTTGTGTAAGAGAGGTATGAGATGTGAAGACTTTTGTGGTTGCTTGGGAAAATGGGTGAGAGTGATGTGTACTTGACATGTGATGGGTTGATGGGTGATTGATTGATGGGATTGATGTGATTGATGTGACACATCGTTGAGATTCCCTTGGTTTTCGCAACGTGCGGCGTTTTCTCGCACCGAACGTTGGCCCATATCTCTTGATCAGGGTATCGCCTCGGCGCGCGAGTCGCGGTATCGGAACCGCGGCGACGGTGCGGTCGCTATGGTATTGGTCTCGGGTTGAGTCGACTCGGGTTTGTCGGCACATGAATCAGGGTCGCGCGTCGATATCGGTTAAGGGTCGAAAGTTGCCGGAATTCGACCGGTAAGACCGCGGAAGTGTACGGAAAGGTACGGACCAAGATACGGGTCTTACAGCTCTCCCCTCCTTATAAAAATTTCGTCCTCGAAATTTATCCAATCATCTCACCTAAGCATTACTCATGAAAAAGAAATGACATAATATCATCATATAGAATCGGGGACAGCGTACAAAATACAATACATGATCATCAACCATCAAAGAGATGAGGATATCGCTCTCGAATCTCAGCCTCACGCTCCCAAGAAGCCTCCTCAACAGAATGGTGACCCCACTGCACCTTCACCAACGGAATGACCTTGGTTCGAAGGACCTGCTCCTTCCGATCAAGGATACGGACTGGCTGCTCAATGTAAGAAGCGTCCTCACGAACCTCCAACGGCTGCCAATCAATAACGGGAACTATGTCTGACCCACACTTCCTCAACATGGAGACGTGGAAGACGTTGTGGACGCCAGACAACTGAGATGGCAAGGCAAGCCGATAGGCCACGGCGCCAACGCGCCCAGTGATCTCAAAAGGTCCTATGAATCTCGGGGCAAGCTTGCCCTTCGCTCCAAATCGAACTACGCCCTTCATAGGCGAGACCTTGAGATACACATGGTCCCCTACATCAAACTCCAAGGGACGACGCCGACGATCAGCAGAACTCTTCTGTCGGCTCTGAGCTGTGCGCATCCTCTGCCTGATGATGTCGATAGCCTCTGAAGTCTCCTGCACAAGCTCGGGACCTAGGAGACGGTGCTCTCCAACCTCGGTCCAACAACTCGGTGATCTACATGGTCTGCCATATAGTGCCTCAAAAGGAGCCATGCCGATGGTCGCCTGATAGCTGTTATTGTACGCAAACTCAGCCAATCGCAGATGCTCATCCCAGCTACCCCCGAAGTCAATCGCGCAGGCCCGAAGCATGTCCTCAAGAATCTGATTGACCCTCTCGGTCTGGCCATCGGTCTGCGGATGGTACGCGGTGCTGAGCTGCAAATCAGTCCCCATCGCACGCTGGAAGCTCCCCCAAAACTGAGACGTGAACCTCGAGTCTCGGTCAGAAACGATGGAGACTGGAACGCCATGCAGTCTCACAATCTCCTCGATGAACAGTCTCGCAAGCCGGTCCATAGACCAAGTCGCACGCATCGCAAGGAAATGTGCCGACTTCGTCAGACGATCCACAACAACCCAAATGGCGTCATGACCGCGCTGAGTCCTCGGCAAACCCATAATGAAATCAGTCGACACGTGCTCCCACTTCCACATCGGGACACTCAACGGCTGCAATAGACCAGGAGGTCTCTGATGATCGGCCTTGACACGCTGGCACGTGTCACACTCGGCCACAAAACTGGCGATCTGGCGCTTCATCCCCGCCCAAAAATACTGTCGCCTCATGTCACGGTACATCTTCGTCGAGCCCGGGTGGATAGAAAATCGCGATCGATGTGCCTCGGTCATAAGATCTCTGCGTAACTCTGGGATATCCGGGACACATAATCGGCCTCTGAAGCGAAGTCCACCGTCTGTACCGATTTGCCAATCAACCTGACCCTCAGATGCCGCCTCAGCCATATAACCCTGCAACGACTCATCAGCCTGCTGAGCCTCGATCACCCTAGCGACAAGAGAGGGTTGAATCGACAAGCTCGATAACTGTACAATGGAAGACTGCAGGCCGAACTCAAAGTCATACGCAGCAATATCCTCAAGCATCCGCCACTCCTAAATCATCATGTGCGCCACTAGGCCTCGTGGCTGACGGCTGAGGGCATCTGCCACCACGTTCGCCTTGCCCGGGTGGTACTGGAGGTCGAAATCATAGTCCTTCAGGAGCTCCATCCAGCGCCTCTGTCTCATATTCAACTCAGACTGCGAGAAGAGGTACTTCAAGCTCTTGTGATCAGAGAAGAGCTTGAACCTAATCCCGTAAAGGTAGTGCCTCCACACCTTCAGTGCGAAGACAACTGCAGCCAGCTCCAGATCATGTATAGGATAGTTCAGCTCATGGACCTTGAGCTGACGAGACGCAAAGGCCACTGGTCTCCCGTACTGCATCAGGACAGCACCTAAACCGATATGCGAGGCATCGGTGAATACAATAAAGCCGTCACTCCCAGAGGGAAGAGTGAGGACAGGAGCGGACGTCAGACGGTCCTTCAACTCCATAAATGCTCGCTCGCAGGCGTCACTCCAAATAAACTCTGCGCCCTTCCGAGTCAACCTGGTCAGCGGGGCTGCAATACGAGAGAAGCCTTCAATGAAACGTCGATAATAGCCCGCTAAACCAAGGAAACTACGGATCTCTGTCGCAGTCGTGGGCTGGCCCCACTAACGCACTGCCTCGACCTTCGAGGGGTCCACTGCGACACCCTCCCTCGTCACCACGTGACCGAGGAACTTCACCTCCTCCTGCCAGAACTCGCACTTCTCCAGCTTCGCATACAGCTGGTGTGCACGGAGGGTCTGTAAAGTGATCTCCAAGTGCTGCTCATGCTCCTCACGGGTCCTCGAGTAGATCAGAATGTCGTCGATGAAGACTACAACAAACTGATCTAGGTATGGGCGGAAAATCTCGTTCATCAGCTGCATGAAGACCGCGGGTGCATTGGTCAGTCCGAAGGACATGACCTGAAACTCAAAATGACCGTAACGCGTCCTGAATGCCGTCTTCGGAATGTCCTCATCTCGGACCCGAATCTGATGATAACCGGAATGCAGGTCAATCTTCGAAAAGAACTGTGCACCCTGCAGCTGGTCGAACAAATCATCAATCCTAGGGAGCGGGTACTTGTTCTTGATCGTGACTTTGTTGAGCTCGCGATAGTCAACACAGAGCCTCAACGAGCCATCCTTCTTCTTCACGAAGAGTACCGGTGCTCCCCACTGAGAACTGCTCGGACGGATAAAGCCCAACTCACGCAACTCGTCCAACTGCTTCTGCAGTTCCCGTAACTCTAACGGTGCCATACGATACGGAGCCTTCGAAATAGGCGTGGTACCGGGCACGAGATCGATCTGGAACTCGGTGAGTTGACGAGGCGGTAATCCCGGAATCTCCTGGAACACATCGGGAAAATCGCAAACTATCGGTAAATGATCGATGCAAACGGCGACAGGCTCCTCTATGGCGCAAGACATCAAACAAGACAACCGCTCTCTTGATCAGGGTATCGCCTCGGCGCGCGAGTCGCGGTATCGGAACCGCGGCGACTGTGCGGTCGCTATGGTATTGGTCTCGGGTTGAGTCGACTCGGGTTTGTCGGCACATGAATCAGGGTCGCGCGTCGATATCGGTTAAGGGTCGAAAGTTGTCGGAATTCGACCGGTAAGACCGCGGAAGTGTACGGACCAAGATACGGGTCTTACAAATTAAGAGTGAATAATAGGAAATAAAATCTGATTTAGTCTAAATTACATGCCCGCATGCTAAGAAATCACATAAATCAATTAAAATTAGACTTGGTGGAAGGATAAAACTTCAGCCTGCTGAGCCAAAATGGGCTAGGTGGGATTCACACGTGTGGCGTGGGGTGGATGGGTTTAGGTCGGTTAAGGTTTGGATTGTGGATGAGTATGAGAAAGTTGGGTTTGGGAGAAGATGAAGATATGAGATGTGAGGATGAAAAACCTGAAGAAAATACATAGATGGGGAGAAGAGAAGATGATGTGGGGATAGATGGAGACCTCGTACCTTCGTTGATGAAGATTAACCTCGCACTAATCTTCCTTCTAAAATCGCATGGAAGTATCTTCAAATCACATGAAAATGAAGAAAACAAGAACTTTTCTCTCTGTTTTTTTTTTTTTTTTTTTTAAATCACAAAATCCAATAAGGTTGGATCTCCACCCTCCTGTGCTTTTATTATTAAAAGTTCATAATTAAAAATTTAACATAATTACAATTATGCCACTCACTTAAACAAAGTGACCCATCGTCCAAAATAAGAAAACGAAAACATTTATTATCAATCTTAACCATCAAATAAATCCTAAAAATAACCAAAGACATAAAGAAAGTAAGATCAGAGTCCAAGGGGCTCATATCTAAAAGATTTGGTGGCCCGATGGCTTGATCAACAAGATCTAACGGTCGGATCGACATGAAATAGAAATCCTATGACAAAAATGATCGCCTAAGTAGCTCACATGCATCATCCCTAGGTGGGGGTTTTCCTGATGCATGTCCAATGCATGTGGGATCTTCAAAATAGCCCGGTGAGCCCCATCTGGAACTCGTCTCCCATCCACAAAGAAAACTGCGCTAATGTGGGTGGTCGCCTCCTTCTTTGGTACACTTAAGTAGGTCCTCTGATATCTCCATCAATTCCCCTCGGCTAAGAATATTTGGGGGGGAGGGGGGATTATATGTTGTCAAAATGGCACATGCGATCGAATATGACATTGCTGCTAGTGCTAGTACCTCTTAGAATAATAGTAATGTCTAGGTAACCCAAGAACCTGTTGATGGTAACATTGAGGATATAGAATCTAGAAGGACAAAAAGGATTGCGATAGGAACATGTTTTGAACTCTACTTCTACCTTCTGTTTGTAGAATCAGATAGAATAAGGGGAATCCATGTTAGTATGCAACATAGAAAATAATCTTTTAAGTTAAGCTCTTAGGTCTTAGGATGCTTCGTTTTGTAAAGAGGCCATAAATGACGAGATGAATTCCATAATTCAAATAGAACTTGTTAACTAGTAGATCTACCCCTAGGTTCAAAACCAATTAGTTTCAAATGGATCTATAAAAGGAAATTAAGACCAAATGGGCCAATGGAAAGGTTTAAGGCTAAATAAGTGGCTAGAGTATTTACACAAAAGTAATGTGTAGACTTTTTGACACCTATTCTCCAATAGCCGGGATATGCTGTTAAATGGCATATGTGATCGCATATGACATTACTACTACTGCTAGTACGTCTTATAATAATAGTAACATCAAGGTAACCCAGTAACCCAATGATGGTGACATTGACGTTATAGAATCTAGAAGGACAAAGGGATTAGGTTCTAGTTCCTTTAACATCAATCTACTAACTAGATATGCATTAAATGGATGTAAAACAACTTTCTTAAATGGTTTACAAGAAAATGTTTACATTGAGCAACTAGAAGGTTTTATTGTTCTTGGCAAGAAAGTAAAGTGTGTAAATTAATTAAGTCACCCTATAGTCTCAAACAAACACTTAAAGAGTAGCATGAGAAGTTTGATAAAGTGGTCAAAGTTAGTGTTGGAAGTATCGGTATCGCTACAAGTTTCGCTAGTTGGGGATACAGAAACAATATCGATATCGCCGACAACTAGAAATGTGAGAAAACATGGAAAAAATGGTAGAATTTTCAGTGAAACTTCAGGAGATGCTAAAATACACATATTTGCTTATTTAGGAATAAAAAATTTGCAAAAAGAATGTATCCACAATAAGTATCAATTTAATGGGGGCTTAAAAGCATGTGTGTCGTCATAAGAACCATTTGCAGGCTTTGCTAACCATCCCATCTCTCCAACCTTCCATCCAAACATCCATCGATATTGCAGAATGTCAACAACTCATAATATTTTGCAAAGAAATCATCAACAATTGGAAAGGAAACAAAAGATTCTGGTCTTGATATTGTGCATGTTGCAATAATGATAATATTGAGATATTATCAATATTAACAACGACAAATTGAAAATTGCATATAAAAATGTGTTCATAAAAAAATTTGAAATAGAATTTTTTTTAATAAACAAACTTTCTGTGATATCTCTACGTTGATATCGCCAATGCACTAGTGATACAAGTGTCACCTAGAATTTGCATAGTTGAAAATATCGATGATACATTGGTGATATTGATACATTAGTAATATGAGCGACACCTAGAATTTACACAATTAAAAATATTGTCGATATCGATTCGTTGGTGGTACTTAGCAACACATTGTTGATGCTTGGAATTTTTAATATTACTAGTGTTATCGGTGTCGCCAAGTTGGAGATAACAATAATATCGGAGATAATTCAAACAATGGTCACTATAGAAAGGGTTAAAGAGTAGAAAGAAGAGAGAGAAATAAGAGAGAGTGTGGTGGAGAGTGAGAGTGAAGAAGAGAAAGGAGAAAGAAGAAGGAAAAGAACGAGAAGACTTTTAATAGAAATGCAACACTTGTGTTAGTACCTATTGACTAACTCGCACACGCGCACAGACACAAATATATATTAACATGAGAAAAACATATAATGCTCTGTAGGAATATAACAATAGAATAACCATGTGCACGGATTTATATATACATTCACATATCTTTACACTCCCTCAAGTTGGAGCATGTTTAATCATGCCTAGCTTGGAACACAGAGGAAGAAGATGGTAGCAACCAGGTCCCTTGGTTAGAAAATTGGTGAGCTAATCATTTGACTTTGATATGACATGCAAACATCCTTAGAAGCCACTTTCTTCCGGATAAAATAATATTCAGCCTTGATATGTTTGGTGCTCTCACGATAAACTTGGTTAGACGAGATGTGAATACCTGCAAGATTTTCACTACCTAGTGTAATGGGAGGAGACATTGGGGGACCTAGTTCAGTAAAAAAAAGTCTTTAGCCAAAGTAGCTCATGTATAGCATGAACCATCGCCCGATACTCTGCTTCAGCATTGGAGCGGGCATGACATATTGCTTTTTGTGCTTCCATATCATTAGATTCCCACCAATTAAGGTGCAATAACACCCTGATCCATATCTCAAGTGGTAGACTGAGAGAAGATACCTCGTTTCAACACCTGAGGTCATGGTATGGATTCCCTAGTGGGGGTGGCTAATAGTGGAGTATGTACTAACAAGCTAAACTAACCCCCCCCCCCCCCCCCCCCCCCCCGCCAAAAAAAAAAAAAAAAAAAAAACCTAAGTAGATTGACGATCAGAAGGAGAGTTGGCTTAGTTTGCATCAATATAGGCCTTAACATGAAGATGACCATATGCAGAATAAAGAAATCCCCGTCCAAGTGAAGCTATAAGATACTTCAAAAAATGGTAAATTGCATTCAAGTGATCCTTGGCATGTCTCTTCCTTTTGCTAGCTCCGAGGCTCCGTTTGGATGGTGTGAATCCGTTGGTACTTTGAACGTGCATGCTGCATTCATGGTGCATGCAAGGAACAACACATGCAAGGGCTTAGTTGCAAGGGTGCTTGAGGTGCCCCTTATACTTCATGTGTGCATCATTGAAATGAGCCTAAGGAGCCCTAATTTTTTCCCAGTTATTGATTTGATGTCCAAGGTTGATCAAACTTCTAGGACGGGTGGCCAAGTTTTTCATATGCATCTGAATGTTTTGGGCTACGGGCAGGTTCGATCAAAAGCAACCTTGTTCGTCGAATCAAAATAGATTGGAGCATGTGCAACCGCAATGTTCGATTGTGGGCACAAGAGCCTATAGTGTCTTCCCCTGTGTTAATGGTTAGAGATTGTTACTGGTGTGGCAAAGGTGTAATTAAATACAACCTCCAACTGATACTAGGAAGGGTTATGTGCATGTTTAGTTTGACGGAACAGGCACATCTAGCCTCCAAAGTGACCCATCTGAGCCATTAAATACTTGGCTCTGGGTCATTTCAGATTCACTAGAACATACTCTCTAATCCCTATCTTTTCTTCTCTAATCACTAAAAGTTTTCTTAAAGTAGTCTCTTAAGTTTTGCTATTCATAAAGTCTGCAAAAATTGTAGAATAACAGAAATTAGGGTTTATCTGTTGTTGTAAGTGTGTTTAGGGTACAACTTGGATCTTGCAAGTTGAAACCCACATTTCTCCAGTTGGAGAAGCAGAATTGTTGTATCCTGGAGACGGATTTGTTGTAACCCTCTTGAAGAATGGTGTTTCATATCAGTAGGGGGCAAATAGCACCTTATAGACATCGACTCAATAATATGCCTTGAGCCTATCTTTAAGTCAGCTTTTGTACTTACTGCCTTTTCCGCTCTCCTTTCTTTTTCAGTACCCGTGCTTTCTTCAATGCCCAACAAATAAAATGTTGTGAATAACTTCAAGCAAAAGAGATTATCCAAATGAATCATCATTTATCGAAAAAAGCTCTGGCATTGCCTATTTTGCAAATCCACTTTTTTTTTTTTTTCTTTTTTTTTTTGCAATTCTCAATCGCTAATGCTGGAAAAGTCTTAACTCGACCTTCACTATATAGTACTATAGATTCCTATTCCACCATATTTCCTTTCTCTGCTTCTAGGCACCTTATGCAAATTCAAATCTTGCTTCTTGAGAGTTCAAAATTGCTTCCCGACCATTTGATAAGGACTACCCTTATTCGTGTTGATTTTCTCTAACTTCAACATAGCAGAGAGTTCTTTTCTGGAGATTTTATCATCCCCTCTCCTCCAAATGCCCTATTAAGTTGCTGTTGGAAAAAGTATCCATAAGCTCTGAACCCCTATCACTAAAAGGTCCTCTCAAGGAATCCTTTATCAACTTTGTTATTGTAGAGGGAAAAGTTACCTTATACCAATAGGCTTAGGAAAGAAACTCCAAAATTCAGCACCGTCAAACAATTAGTAGAAAGACAAATCTACTGACTTTTTCACTTTCCTACACTATGCATATTCCCTGTTTGCATTTCTCCATATTGGAGATGGTTGCATGGGAGGCATTTTGTGTGCTTTTGGCAGGGTAGGTCTCCTAGACATCTTAGCACTAGGCAAGGGTTGCCTCTAATTGATCAACAAAGGAAAACAGAAAAAGAGATTATGACTAATTGATTAGAGAACACATACTAGTCACATTTTAAGAGAAGCTAGTATGTTAGCTGTCTCTCTGTTTTTTTTTTTTTTTTTCTTTTTTTTTTTTGGGAAGATGAAAAAGAAAAAGAGTGACAAAAGGGGGCATACAATGCCTTTCTCATCTAGACACTGCAATAAGTTATCTGATCCCACCACTAGGATTATTTTCTTCGTTTAAATTTCTATGGGATTTCAAATTTCATAAATTCAGCACTCACGTATATACCTGCAATGTAGGTTGTGGTACTGGGATTCAGTTTTTCTATTTTCTCCTTGTTGCAGATTTATCTGTCATTTGTTTGCCGCACATGCTGATCCTTTTATATGTAGGTGTCGGTTCTTTATCTTTTGTTTTATTGTTTTCGCAGGTTGGATTCACTGGAAACTATAATGAGTACTTTGGGTTAGCAACTGATGTGGATGCAGTGGTTTATTTGATGCTAGTTAATGACCTCATTCATGGGCTGTTCCCTGAGGCTGTTACTGTTGGTGAAGATGTAAGTAAGATTCTGTTTTACTGTTCAGAATCTATGCACTGCATTATTTGGATTTACAAAAGCCTAGCATGTGAACCCTACCTTAAATTCCCATTGAAAATGTAAATAACCAAGATTAGTTTCACACATGTGATCACTTAAGCATTTAACATATTTCTAGTGATAAATGTGCACAATCTTCCTTTCTTAGGATTACAACAACAATCATGCAGGAGTAAATTATGAAAATTAGTGACTGGCGTATGCGTTGGATGACTGTACGAAACTCTTCATATTGCAGTTGGCTCCAATAAAATTTCGAGAAACTTGTAGTTCGACCTGAGTCCTCACCAAGAAATTACACCTGGCAAACCATGCCCATTACCAGACAGCTCCTGGCTATT
This sequence comes from Magnolia kwangsiensis, assembly GCA_037074715.1. NCBI lineage: Eukaryota > Viridiplantae > Streptophyta > Magnoliopsida > Magnoliales > Magnoliaceae > Magnolia > Magnolia kwangsiensis. The sequence goes on along the minus strand of CM073571.1, from coordinate 87,173,499 downwards.
CCTAGAAATATGCCACTCTAAAACCCCATTCTTTTCCCTGAGATGACCATTAAATGCCTCCACCAGAATGGGACTCTCTGGGGCTCGACTATAACTGTGATATATGCTTGTGGATCCACTCACACACAAGCACAAACACGTGGACACTTCCCATACATATGTAGGCACACCTGCCATTATATAATGTCTAAGGTTTCCATCGGGTGGGCCACACTCTTTAAATCCTTTACTGCAAAAATCAAGACTCACTTCGTTCATGGGCCACAATGTACAGAATAGACGGATGGTTAAACTATTTATTCTAGCCATCAATTAGTTTTTCACCTTCCACCTGAAGAGCGAAATGACCTCACCTTTGTGACAGGATATACAAATGCATGTGGACCTAGCAAAGTGCACACGGTGCACACACAACATGTATATTATGCTTGTGTACTGTATAATGCACATGTTTGCACACTATCTATGTGTGTGCCTCTATGTCTGCACGTGTGTTTGTGTGTTTCGAGGGGGTTGGTTTGTGCTCACATAGTATTGGTACCATCACTACATGTGGGATTATGGTTTTAGATAGATATTGTCTGATATGACTTGAATTGTATCAGTTTTGGAATGAAACAATACGAGTCACCACACTGAAACAGGACTGAGTTGTACTGGTTTCGGTCCCAAGACATTGACACTCTGAAATTGGTCCCTCCACGGGCTAGTACTTGGCTGTGGCCCGCACAATGTTTATTCAGTCCATTCCACTCCTCATGCTCATCGTAGAAACCAAAAATCAGGCTGATCCAAAACATAGGTGGGTGGACCGTGGAAAGCAGGGAACGATGTAAAATCATGTCTAAACCCACTAAATTTACAAATTGTGGCTCACCTGGGTTTTACAATGGCCTGATTTTTTGTGTCCATTTTGGTTGGATGCATATGATGAATGGATTTGATGTCATATAGACAACACGTTGCTCCCCACAGGCCATCCAACTGTTTTTATTGGTTGCTCATCCCCTTCCAACTGCTCCTTGTAGTGCGCCCACCCGAGCTTCCATTTGGGCTGATTTTTGGCCCCATGACCTAACACCGAATGACACTTCTAGTGAATGGGGTGGATCTGATGCGAACATTGCACGGGCCCTGCAAAAACCCGTTATTAGTGGTACTAGTGCAAGTTAGCATGCCACGATATATAGAACCCTCTCATACTATCTGATAAAAATTCCTGCATCTTTGAAAGATATCTTTGTTTAATTTTACATGACGGCTTGTTACTTTCTAGCAAACCAAAGTACTCTTGCAATGTGGATGGCATGGCTGATCATCATCATCATCTTCTAAGCTTATCCCAACTAGTTGGGGTTGGCTAGATGATATGGCCGATCCTTATAGGAAAATTAGCACCTTATAGTTAACTAGCTGTTATTATACCACGGATATTACTCTTACACCTAAGATTTAAGATTCAATGAAGATGCATGTTCTTGCAATCTCTGACTGAATCATGCACCATAGTAGTGAAGTGATCTTATAATTTCATCATTTTGAGACAATGATCTGTATACCATATGATATTTGATGATCTTGGATGTAGTGTTCAAAAAATCGGTATCACGTTCAATGTTGTTGAATTGCATATGCAATCATGTGCGCTTGCATTATCGCATATGTGACTGCATATTTTTTATTTTTTGAAAAATTTTAAAAAATAAAAAATATGAAAAAAAATGTAAAAAAAAATAATTAAGGGAAACTTTCCTAAGTTAATAGATAACGAATTTTACATATTTAAAATATATTTGAGAGATAAAATCAATTAAACATCAAGTGCTTGAATCTTGATCGTCCAACTTCCAAGAGAGGGAATATAAGGGGGGGGGGGGGGGGGGTGGGGGCGAGAGAGAGAGAGAGAGAGATTAAAACCACTTGGAAGTAAGAAATGCAAGAGAGAGAGAGAGATTAAAACCACTTGGAAGTAGGAAATGAGAGAGAGATTAAGACCAATTGGAAATAAGAAATGTAAGAAAAGAAGCGAGTAAGAGTGTTTTGGAGGCAAATGGGGGAGGTTTGGAAGCCTTTTTTTATAGGAAAAAAGTGTTTTTATTTATTTATTTTTTTTTTTCTGCATATGGATATGGGTATATGTGATTGCATATGCACATATGCAGTTGGACATGAAAACAATGATCACGTTACATATCACATCCTTGGGATATAGATATATATTGGTTATTGCATGGGATAATATCATTTCTATCGGGTAATTTATCACACTTCTTGGGAAATATGGGGAAACATTGGCAAGATGAAATTTATCGCACTTCAGGGATTGTTAAAAAAGACCTTTATACACAATTTGAAATCATAACATCTCAAAAAAGAAATGCACTTAATAGATTTGCTTTGTATTGGGTTTTTTTTTGGGGGGGGGGGGGGGGGGGGGTTGTGGGTTTACTACCTAGGCCCCGACAGTGTAAGGCATCTTGCGTGAGCTCAGGCTCACGCCCCTTCCAGGCCAGAGTCGCCACCTTTTCCCTCATCTAACCTCCTCCAGATTACCACTTGCCATTTAAAGCCTTTGAGGTATAAGGTCCTAAGTTGCACATTGTCTGACTGAACTAATGCAACTATATTCAAATTGAATGCATAATATTTAGAGTGTATGTGATGATCATTTCATCAAACACTCCTAAATACTTCGAAATTAGTCTTAATTGACAGTTGGTTGAAGGGAAATTCTGGAAAAAATTAATTTTTTAATGTTTTTTATTTTTAATTAAAAATTGATTTTTATTTTCTAAAAATTGACACGGACTTACAAATCAGTAGATCAGCCCTCATACATGCTTGATTTCATGTTTGGAGTGCACATTGCAAGCAATTTGGGAGAAATTAGGGAAATTTCGAAGTTTCCCCAAATTGGGCCACCAAATTATTTCAAAATTAAAGTGCATGTGATGATCATTTCGTCAAATACTCCTAAATATTTCGAAATTAGTCTCAATTGATAGTTGGTTGAAGGAAATTTTTGAAAAAAAAAAAATGAGAACATGAAGATCCAATGGATATTGAAATCAAAGCTCCTACTCCATGATTTTTCATTCGAAACATGAAGAACTGGATTTATGATAATTTGACACTGATTTAACATAATTTCAGCAAAAAAATGGATCGGAATTGAAAATGCTCATTGGATTGAACGGGGAATATATCTACACTACCTATGTGTTTCGTATCTTACAGGTGAGATACAATATATATCGTGGGATATATTGGCCGATATCGTCAATATTTAAAACATTGCTTGGATAAGAGTCATCATTTTAGTGATGTATGCACTGGTCGTAACTTTTTCTTTTTTGGTTTCCATTTTTGTCAATGTTTATTTTATATGGTTGACTAGAATGGAGATTGAGTGCAAGGGATTGTGTAGGATTTGGAACTCATAGTTGGCTAGCTTGTCATACTAGTAATTGCTTGACAATTGGTTAACCGTGGTGCAACACCTCAAGTTTGGCACCCAGATTCGCTTGACCCAGATCCCACACCCAGGGGACACGATGTAAGTTTTGTGTTCAACAATCCATTAATTGAATAAATAACTAATAATACTATTACCTAATGTCCATAGATAATATTTTTATTTTAAGTAAAGGAGAACATCAACTTCGTCCAATATTGAAAATGTCATCATCTAAAAAAAAAAAAAGAAACTCACTCCAAATGATCCTCTAATTAAAAGAAATGTCATTAAAAAGGTGATATGCATGACATAACAAATAATCACTATATTTTTGTATAGAAAGCAATAGAGAAAGCCATCACTAATAATCAACATAGATTAAATTTTCAAAATACCATACCATTCCAACTAGTTAGCCAACACTGTCTAAAACCCACCTGTCCTGCATAAGTGGTATGTTGTACCCACTAGGCCTCGATTAATGGGTGACCATTAGTACGTTAGCTAGTCAGACTACTACACCCAGCCTGCAGAAGTGGTCTGTTTCACCCACCCATCTTCGATCAATGGAGATTCCAAAAGGTACCTGCTGGGGTCTTGGGATTTCAACCCAAGGGTATCAATCACCCCACTTATTTATGCTTTAGGGATTTTCAACCCAAGGGACTCGATCGCTCTACCTATTTATACTTTAGTGACTTACAACCAATGTGTTAAATATCGACGATATCGGCCGATATATCCCACGATATATCTTGTATCCCACCTGTGCGATACGAAACTCACAAGTAGTGCGATATATCTCACATGTTCGATCTGGTGAGCATTTTCGATTTTCGATCCTTTTTTTTTTTTTCTATAAATCATGTTAAATCAATGTCAAATTGTTGCAAATCCATGGTTTTTCATGTTTTGCATGAAAAATCATGGATTGGGAGCTTCAATTTCGAGATTTGGAGGAGATGGGTTGAGTTGCGAAAAATTTATAAAGAATTTTTTAAAAAAATCAAAATTTCCCACTTTCTTGCAAATCGGTTGCAATCCTTGTGTCCAAACGTAAAATCGAACATATATATATAACCTGATCTAGTGATTCTTCTTTTGCTTTTGAATGTATTGTTTGTGTTTCCACACGTCTTCTTACATTTATAAACTATATGAATAGACTTTGAATATACTTGCATCAATTTAGTTAGAAAATGCATGGATTAGGACTCCATGCAAAGAAAACCTATTATGTGCACTTATTTTTTGTAATATTTTGATTTATAAATGTGTGTTGACGTCTCTTTTAACAATCACTGAAGTTTTATTGAAAAATTTGACCAATTTCCCCATGTTTCCAACAATAGCGATACATTATGCGATACAACCGATATATCCCATGCGATAACCGATACGTATCCATATCCCAAGGGTACGATACGTAACACGATACCGATATTTCGAACATTGCTTACAAGATATAGTTTATAATTTTTGAAAAATTAACAACACATGATTTTTCACAAATTATTGTTTTTAAAAAATTCACATGATCTACTCTGATTGAAAACTCCACACCATTGAACATGTGATTTTGCAAAAATCTTCCTGACAATAATACACAAACTGTCTCCAAATACCACACGTTTATTTTTATTTTTTATTTTTCGTGAATCAACAATAATTCACAATCATGTTCCGAAAATTCACGAACTATTTCTAAGAATTTACAATAGTTTTCGACCATTGCAAATCTGGAAAATCTGTATGTGTATTACTATAAAATAAAATCTTAAAATGCAAGACGATAAGATGCATCATAATCTGGAAATTTTGTACGTGTGTTACAATAATAAAATAATATCTGGAGATGCAAGATGATAAGATGCATCGCAATCTGACAAATCTGTGCATATGTTACAGTAAAATAAAATCTGAAACTCTGAATAAAATAAAATATGGAGAATACAAGATGATAGGACGTATTACAATCTGAGAAAAAAAATAAAAATAAAAAATCTGTACATGCATGATACAAATCAGAAAGAGGGTGAGATACAATAAAATAAAATAAAAAGAACTCTCCCCTTCTCTCTCTCTCTCTCTCTCTCTCTCTCTCTCTCCACAAAAAAGGTTTGGAAAGCCTAAAAGCTAACCCCCCTCCCCCAAAGGAAAAAAGTGCATGTGTGTGTACATGTTGGTGCGTGTGTGTACGAGTGTGCTGGTGTGTAGACTCGAGTATGTACATGGGTGTGTAAGTGCATGTATGTACATTTGGGTATGTTTGTGCATGTGTGTCATTCTAGGTTTGCTACACGAGGCGACTCATAAGGTAGATTTTCCCTGTTCTCTTTGGGATTGGCGGTGAAAGAGACCAACCCATCTTGGACCAGCGTTCTATTTTTCATGTAATGTAAACCTAGGAAGGAAGTTAGCAATTGGCTTGCTTTCAATCAGGGAATGTGGTCCATTTCTTTTCCAAATGCTAGATTTCAAATCCTAGCAGATCTAAGTTTCAATCCTCAGGGAATGGGGCTCTCTTATTATGCTGTAAATGGGGCAGATTTAGTTCGGGTCCTAGTGCTTACTCCAGATCTGACTTGGATCTAGGCGTCTTGGAGTTGATCCAAATCCGATCTGTCTAGCAATCTGATTCGGATCCCCATACATGGATCCAGATCTAACCTGACAAAGACCAGACCCATGTCCAACCTGATCTGCCAGTTTGTCTGGCCAGTCTGATCTATTGATGGGCATATCCCTTACCCTTACATTTTCCCCAGTGCACAAGAAGAGGACTCTAGTGCTTCAGTTCTCTCTCTCTCTCTCTCTCTCTCTCTCTCTCTCTCTCTCTCTCTCTCTCTCTCTTTTCTTCTTCTTCTTCTTCCTTTTTCTTCCCCTTTCTTGAAATGAGCATATTCAGCAACACTAGGACGACCACTAATGAAGAGCTGGCGAATCAATGGGTTTATGTGCTGGTACTTAGCACTGGCAATACCCAGTAAGCATGCAATTCATCAGTTTATATTTTTCTTTCTGGATCCTTTGCACTTCATTAAGATTGCATAAATGATTTGAAATTCATAGTGCGTTATTTTTTTATTTTTTATTTTTATTTTTTATTTTTTGTGTGTGTGAAGGTGGATGGTACCGCCGCTATTTTATTAATAAAAATAAAATTTAAAATTTACATCGAAGAGATGGATTTTTTAAAAATGTTTTTTTAGTTCATTGAGATCTGCTGACTAAACATGTATCTTACCAACTGAGATATCTTTGTATTTTTAGGTCAGTGGAATGCCAACTTTCTGCATACCTGTTCAAGATGGTGGTGTAGGATTTGATTATCGCCTCCATATGGCTGTTGCTGACAAATGGATTGAAATTCTTAAGTAAGGCCTCACTGAAATTCCCTGCCACAGTTCTTTTAACAATATCGTGAGACTGACACCTTGTTGATAGGCATGAATGTATTTTGGCATCTCTTTAGTACATATTGATAGGATCAATTATGTATCTATTTACATATATTGCGCTTAGATTGCTAGGGATCTATGCTTACACATTAAATAAATGCTGTAGCAATATCATTGCTAATGTAGAACTACCATTTGAAACTATAGGAGTATAATTGCTGTGCTGCATCTGAGAATTGGACTACTAAACATAAAATCCAGTTCACTTGTAGTTGGTGATCTTTTTTGTAGTCATCATGTTTGCTTTGATACTCCATTCTCATCAGGTGGGTGAAACTTTAATGAGATGCGCACTTTTCTTGCTTTTGGAATCCTCATGACTAAAAAATTAATTTATTATACCAAAAGAAAGAAAGACAAATTTCAATTTGTCAAAATTTGTAACGTTTTTCTTTACCCATTCAAATTATAACCATTACATTTGTATGCAATATTTGCTCAAGTCTTCTTCATAGTGCTTCTTTGAGTTGGAATAAAGATGGGTCTCTCTCTCTCTCTCTCTCTCTCTCTCTCTCTCTCTCTCTCTCTCTCTTTCATTTTTTGGACAATGAATATTTGACGTTGCCTCTTTTGTATTTCCAAATATCAAGTAATTCATTGGACACCGTTCTTTTGTTATGTTTCTCTTGCCATCTTGCAATATTGTTTTGAAACATATTTTGGTAGAAACTCCTATTTTAATTAAATGTTTTATTTTACTTTTTTATTCCATCATCCTCGTTGATGCCTCATCACCATATTTATTTTTTGTTTTTGTTGTGATTTGGATCCATATGTTATGTGTTAGTTGTAGTTTGTACCTATTCCTTGTTCCATCGAATTGCATCTAGATCTCCCAGATTTGACCGGAAAGTAGAAAATCAGCTCATATTAGTAAGACCCAGGATTGTTATTCCAATGATCAGTGCATTTCTTATCTCTAATTGATTTAAACTCAAGCCACACCACTAACACCAGTTGAATTCTGGTTACAGTTTCCTAATCTACAATGCTGGTAACGAATGTATTTGATCAGTTAGTAGTGAGTCTGGAAGACTATCTGGCATTTATAACTCTTCCAAGTGTCAACACCATGGGTTTATCATGTCCCTTATCTTGTTTCTCCATGTTCAGGCAAAAGGATGAGGATTGGAAAATGGGTGACATTGTTTACACACTTACAAATAGAAGGTGGGGAGAGAAATGCATCGCATATGCTGAAAGTCATGATCAAGCTCTTGTTGGTGACAAAACTATTGCATTTTGGCTGATGGACAAGGTTCAGTTATTGTCCTCACTAATTTTACTCATTTCACTTTTTTTTTTTTTTTTTTTTTTTTTAAATTTTATTTTAATACACATGCACACACACCCCCACACACTCACACTAGTGGAATTTCACCACCTATGGATGCTCGAACCCTTGACCGGGTGTTGAAACTCCTGAGAGTCTACCACCCAAGCAAGAGTAAGGTTCAGTTATTGTCCTCACTAATTTTACTCATTTCACTTTGCAATGAATGATCCCTTGCTTTGTTGGACTAAATTGAAACAATTAAGATGCAAGGCTTGTTCAGTTTGGATGTCAGGATTGTTGGATCAGGACTTTTTGAACCTTAATATTTAGTTTCCTTAGGTAACTATTGTATATTTCTAGTTGTTGGAAGTGCTAAGGGCCCGTTTGGCCAGGCGGATTGGAAGGGATTTGATGGTATTGGAAGGGATCGGAAGTTAAATCCTAGGATTGGCCGGACGTGCCAAACAGACGGGGTGATCTGATCCCCAGATATAGCAATCCCATGGATCTTAAGATAATCCACCGACAACACCATCATTGCCTTTAAATCCCATCCAATCCACCCTAATCCGTTCAAATATGCCTGTAAGGTGTTTGGTTCGGGAGATTGGAAGGGATGGGAAGGTTTAATCCCGGGATTGGCCGGGCGTGCCAAACAAACTCCATATAGCAATCCGGGGATACAGCAATCCCATGGATCTCAAGACAATCCACTGACAACACCATCATTACCTTGAAATCCATGCCATCCACCCTAATACCATTCAATCCCTTCCAATCCACCCAGCCAAACAGGCCCTAAGTAAAAATCTGTTTCCTTTTTGGTCCAAATTGTTGTGGAGCTATTTCAAGAATGTCTTAGTGTACCATATTTTGTTATCTTGTATACTTTCCCTTCTATAAAAAAAGTTCAATTCTTTTATGGTAGAGATTGGTGTTACCTAAGTTGCCTACCCCCTTACGTTTTCTATTCTGAATCTTGCCATCTGAATTATGGGTCATTTGCAATCTGGATTGCCATTTTTATTGTCCCAAAATTATGGTTCTCTACTCTTATTGTTGGCTTGGATGAAATGTAGCTGTTTATTTGGAATGTATTGATTTATGCTTTGATTTTTTCTTTTTCTTTTTTAAAATTATTTTTTTGAAGATAACCAAAAAATTATCAATCCCAAAGGGCCAGTGACCCAAAAATTAAAAGAGGCTAAGAGCAAAAGGAGAAACCCACACTCCGGGCTAGGGAAGCAAAAAAGAAAGAAAAAGAGAGAAGAATGCCCGCACCTGTACTGGGGAAGAAAAGAATAAAAAACCCCAAACTAGGGCAAAAGTAAGAAGAAGCCCCACTATCAACAGAGAGTATACGAAGGCAAACAAGTGGCAAACGCAACTGAGGAAATGATGTAGGAAACCTAGCCAAAAGAAACGTTAGCTAGCTTAGAGATGAGATTGTGTTGCTACTTGCTTATGATTTAGGCCCGATCACCAAATCAGCTTAGGAAATCAGATCTCAAACGAGCAAAGAGCTACATAGACCAACAAAATGCTTTGATCGAATCGTCATTATGAACTTCTAGAGCGAATCCTCCAATCAAAGCAGTGTAAAACCTAGTAAGACCAAAGAAAGCTAGGTGTAAGCATTTGTCTCCAGGCCCTTGGGCATCAATCTCATAGACAATACCCCAGATTGCTAACATAAGAGACCAATTTAGGTAGGGCATATTTCGGCGCTAGAGAGGATCTAACTGCTGCTTAGGGATAAAGATCTGTTCACTAGAGGCGCACGCAAGGTGTTCGAAAACAGTAACGGTGGCCGTAACTGCCACCATCATTACCGTTTTGATAAGGGCCATTATGGCCCTTTTTTGAAAAAATTGTTACAGGACCGTTACGGCACCGTTACGGCCGTTTCAACCCCATAACGCGTAACGGTTATGACCGTTACCATTACGTAATAGCTATTACGGCCGTTACATAACCGATTTTGAATACCTTGGGTGCAGGTAGTTTCTGAACTAGAAAATAATAGGTTGGGAGGCCCAAGTTGCTGAGATAGAGCCGGTTGCATAAGGGCTCGATTGGGAGCTTGTAAATGGAGATAAATGGGAAATGGAGTTGGAGGTAAATGAAATGGGAGTTAATGTCTTATTTAGTTGTGTTTGGATGGGAGTAAATGAAATGCATTAGAAATCCAAATATTCTATTTGGATGGGAGTAAATGGGAGGAATTGGAATGCATTGGATTTTTTCAATATATTCACAGGAACGTATATGATATCCTAAAGCTTCTTTAATATCTCAAATCAGTATATATATTTGATATTTAATTGAATGATTATAATAATGCCATTGAAAAATATACTTTAGCCAAAAAAAAAAAAAAAGAGAGGAAATTTTAAGCACGGGGTGGACCACAATGTAAGGATCACAAACAAGCAACTTGCCAAAGTTTTTTAACTGTTCATTTAGATGGTCAACCTTTGGACAGTTTGAATCATTTTATTGGTGTGATTTTAGTGTAGCCGATAATTAGATTGTTTTGGAGTATCATTAGCGTGGTACATGTATGACGGACATGTACATAGCAACACTTTTGTTTACTTGTGCCACTCTCCAAAGGAGCTCAAAAAGGCATTTCACCCCATTTACTGTAACATCCCGAAAAATTGGGGGTCGAGCATAAACTCCACTCCCGAGTTATAGAACATCACTTATGCAACATTTTCAATGATGGATGAATGTTGTTCATATTAGTGCAGAAAACATGAGTGAGATTAGACCAAAACAGCATATCGTACTCCAGAGACAGTTAAGTTTCTCAAGCGAAAGACTGTGATAAATATATAAAATGTATAATTGATTGTAAGTCTCCAAAGTGTGAACATGTTACCAGGTTAACTAAATACATGTATACTCCAAAAAAATGGAAAGAAAAGAATATACATGGGTGTTTAGATAAAAGGCAAAATACCAAGTGCATTGGCATCTAATTAGTAACCCTGTAACCCCGTCGATCAGAAGATGCATATAGGAGAAATCCTTTTTAACATCATCAAGTCCGGCTCTGCTTCGCAAGCATTGCCATCATCTGAAACTAAAACAGGGACTGGTTAGTGTGTACAACACCGTCCCGTAACGTGGGAGTGAGTGATCAACTTAGTGGAATCATAGAGCAAAGGTTAACATGTTATCAATTCAGTCAAATAGTAATGATAAAGCAAGCAAATCAAACATTCCTAAATACTGTGATTAATACAAGGATAAGATGTAATAATGATGCATGCCCTCGCTAACATACTCCCTCGTGCGACACCATCTTACGTTCGCGGCATTCTTTCCTCCCTCAAGTGCTCCACATCTTACAGGCACATGCAATGCGATATGGGCATGATTACCGAGTTGTTATTAGTCATTTTCATACAGCAGGATTGAGAAATTAAGGTACCTCCCTTATATCATTCCCAAACAAGGATCCTATCTAGGGTCGTCACTCCTAGTTAATCTCATACGATGATGCGGTTCTAGGTCGCTGCAAGGGCTGCCAGGGCTGTTACACATACTCGTTGCACCGCTCCCCCATCACCTCATCAATACAGGCCTAGTTTATACTCTGTTTACTACGGGAAGGCTCGTCGCCTCTCCGCAGATTCAGAGTATGCTCGAAGTCACTACAAAGGGCTGCCAGGGTTGTTACACGCACTCGTTGCACCGCTCCCCCATCACCTTATCAGTGTAGGCCGACAGCTCGAATATAGTGTCCCATACCACCATAATCGGCTCACGAGTCTGGATTGCTCACTGGTCACTACGGGGAGGCTCGTGGCCCCAGCGTAGGCCGACAGCTCGACCACGGTGTCCCATACCACCATGCCCGGCTCATGAGTCTTAATGGATCAAGGTACCACGGTTATCAGGGTTTTCACTGGTAAGTTCAGTACCCTAGGTTCAAGCAGTTATGACCAATACAAGGTGAACATACAACGGTCAATCGGGTTACTTGACGAGTTCGACTAGTACGAGCGCCCGTTGAGTTGTACGACATGAAGTGCATAAGCACTTCGTGTAGCCTAACTACTGCCGACAAGCAACGCATGACTCGGGTTCGTCAAACACGTCTTGCGTGGCGAATAAAGGCTAATCACGTGCTCAAATCTGTTACTGATTGCCTGGACCATAACATAGCCCCAAACACATTCCATATTAACCAGTAAACATGTACAGTAGCCAGAACAGAAATAACCAAATAATTCAAGCATATTTCCCAACATGTTATAAGATACAACATGAACAAGAATCCATACGCATGCATTTCAAAGTAAAGCGACTAAGTTAAACAACTTGCATGGAGGAAATCATAAACATTGCTAAGGTAGTTGAGAATCCTATCTCAACACCCAAGTAAAGCATTATTTACTAAGTATATACTCATACAAGCATTTATACAAACCTTAGACTACACATATTAGGCTACACATCATATGCTAGCTAAAACTTGTATTAGGGCGAATCCTTTCGCCAAACAGATACTGCATCCATAACTCGCATGTATATACGACAAATACTCGTGGCAATCACATTTACAAAATTTATACGCATACGGTATTTTTTACAAATACCTAAAATACATAAAATTCCATATACTTCGTATGTATTCGAAATGGAAAACGGACATGTTCTACATGTGAAACATCATCCTCGTCAATAATCTACCATTAGCCGACATTGAAAGCTTTGAAAAATGACAACCTAAGCGTCTAAAATCCGCACCTTACGCCGTAGAAGTGTAACGAATTCGATAGAGACTCTAAGTCTTTGTCAACGACTGATTGACAACCTACAGTATGATTTAGGTTAGCTACTTCACCACTTGCACCAATTGAAACCCTAGAACAGGTTAGGGTTAGGCTTTCTTACCTAAGAACGAAGTTAGAATCGCTGGAAAAGCGATTAGATCGTGATGGTTAAGCACATAGGATAGCAGGAAGATCCTCCCACTTCTCTCACACTCTCTCTCTTTTCTCTCTTCTCTCTCCTGGGTTTTCTCAAATTCGTATGGGATGAGAGAGTGAGGGTTTAAGGTCCTTATATAGGCCCAAAACTCTCCAAATTAGACTCAGGGCCATGGTATACTTAGGTTATGTCCAAATACGGACTGTTCCGTCTCAATGGAGCACTTCTGGAGGTCCTGTTACTAAATGCGGTCGGACTTAAGCTCACCAATTTTGGATCTAGGTGGAGTTAAGTTTTCGTCCCAGTCGGACTTCCAGATCGCACGTGGCGGACCAGTTTCAATTCAGCGGTCACCGAACTTCGATCAAGGCCACAAGTACTTTGACATGTAAGGGCCACCTATCCTAATCCGAGGGTGAATTTGAGTCGAATTCTAACGGTCAGAACGCAAGTGAAACGTGCCAGATTTCATAAAAATATAATTAATTTTCTAAATATCTTCCTTTTCTCACTCTCTTTACTCCGGACGCAAGGAAATCATCCCAGAGCATCGTTTGGACATGATTTTTACGGTGGTAGTCAAGTCCAACTAGGCGGTCATAATGGTCTAAGTTCATCGCTATCGGACTTTCGACGGGCGGTCCAGGTCCGATACGAAGTTTTAAAGTTCTTCAGAGAGCAACTGAGTTTAGAGATTGATCCTGGATTTTAGGATAGTGTAGCGTTACTGATTCTACAGGTTTTGGGTCTTACGGATCGTATTTAAAGTGGTTGGTGCTTATTTCATAGGTAATCTAGTGTAGCGCTAGTTAATTCACGTTAAATTTCTAAAGAATTTCGTTCTAAATGATTTCTTTGGCTTTGAACTTGGGTTATGAGACGTTACCAAGGTGTTATGATTGACCCATTGCCTAAGGACGTCTAAATTCGGGTTGGCAAAAATCCGAGGTGTTACATTTACTTCCAAATCCTCTCTCGTAGAGAGGATTTCATTTGCAAGCTCAATTACTCCCATTACATTTCATTTTCATGCATTTACTCCCATCCAAACATGCTTTAAATGTTATTTACATCCATGCACTCCCAATTCCTCCCATTTACCTCCATTTACTCCCATCCAAACGGGGCCTAATCGCAATTGATGGCCCAAAGATAAAAATGGCTCTAGATCTCACATATTTTAGGATATACCTAAGGGTGGATTCCTTGTAGCGAGTTTTGTTATTGGAAATATAGTTATTTCTTATGCTCAATAAGTAACAGAAACCCTTGAGCTTTCCACAAAAAGGTGGACAGACTGGGATAAGGGAAGGCTAAGGGAAAAGTTAAACCCATCTTTTAATTAAGCTGCTCTTAGATCTAAGAAAGATAAGGGCAATTAAATAAGTGTTGGCCATTGATCTATGATAATTTCCAAATTTAATCATCATGTCTTTAGTTTTTAATTTAACGAGAAAAGTCATCTCTGCCGCAATAGAATTCTTTGAAATATTTCCTTCAAGCCAAATAAGATCCTGCCAAGAGGTAGAAAGAAATCTTGGTCCCGTTGCTTTAATGGTCGTGGAAAGAAAAAGTTGGCCTGTTGGCCAGAGGGTCCAAACAATTTCATCATCAATGAAGGTAAGCAATATGTCATTCATTTGATTGAAAATCTCAACAAGGCCAATGGGAGGGGGAGTGTGCCATTCATTATTGCGAATGAAGGCACAAAGTTTTAAGCATGGATCCATGCAGGGGTCATAAATGGCCCTATGACCATAATGACCAATGAGACTAGAGTCCCCTAACCAAGGATCATACTAAAAATTAGCTAGATTACCATTACCAATCAAGTATTTGGCATGTCATTTAGCAAATGGGCACACATTGAGAATGCTGCTCCAAGCCCAAGAGGTTGAAGCAGCAATCTTAATATTCTAAACGGATCTTCCTTTGATATACTTTGCATGAACATATCTTCCCTAGAGGATAGAATATTTGTGGATAATCTTCCAAAGCTTCTTAATGAGACGAGCTTTAGCAGAGGCTTCTAAAGAATCAATGACAAGACCACCTTCAATCTTAGGCCTACAAATTTGACCCCAATGAATGGAATGGATTTTGGAATTGCCCCAAAGGAAGCTTCTGATGCGCCTTTCAAGAAGAACAATACAACCCTTTCGAAGAAAAACAACATGCAATCAAAAAAGGTGAGAGGAGAGTTGACTGAATTAGAAAGGAGAGATGCTTTCCAACCACTTAGTTGTTAGTTCATTTTATCAAGGAGCGTCTCGCAATCATGAATTTGGAGGCAAGTAAAGGGGGAGACCTAAGTATCTAGGCAAGATCCCTTCTTCCACATTCAGGATTGCTTTAATTATATCCTTCAATTGATAGGAACTAGAGAAGATGATAACAGTCACATCAAAGTTGATTTCAAGCCGTGAGTACTTACCAAAATTTTTAGAAAGGCATTTTAGATTCATAGTTGTTTGCGGATTCGTGCTAGCGAAAATCATGAGATCATCAACAAATAGGAGGTGAAAGATGGTTAAGTCTCCTCTAGAGAAAGGGGAGCGGACATAACCATTTTTACAACATTCGCTAATGAGGGTCAAAAACATCTCCAACACAAGGTGTGGGAAAATATTGGTTTCTCTTTAGGTGATAGTTTGAAAATTAGGTTTTAGGATTATATTTGGGTGGGATCTCAGTCTTTGGAGGAGGCTTTCCCTTTGGTAGCAAGGGCGGCTTCAAGGGAAGGGATAACGATGGCAAGTCGTTTTTCCCTCCTAGGGGATCAGGTAATATGGGCTCTGCCATGTAGGAGGAATTTATTCAATGAAGAGGTTGAGGAATTTGTTAAATTGTTGTCCCTTCTTTCTCCCATAAGGCCGGTGGTTTCAGATTCAGACTCGGTGTGGTTGAAAGAGAGATCCGAAAAACTTCGGTTAGATCCTTCTATAAGCTCTTAGAGGGAGGCAGGTTGAGAGGTGGGTCAAGTCCTACAGCGTTTGTGTGGCGCCATGGAGTGCCCTCAAAGGTGGTGGCTTTTGCATTGCTAGTAGGATGTACTAAGGTCACAGTTGAAAATCTCAGGAAAAGGAAGATGATTCTCCCAAATGTATGTGTGATGTGCCACCAAGATGAAGAGACAGTGGACCATTTTTATACATTGTGCTTTTGCTAGGAAGCTGTGGCAAAAGTTCTTCGATCTATTTGGTATTCTATGGGTCTCACCTGAATCCATTGGGCAGTTCTTCCTATCGTGGCATGATGGTGTGCAGATAATGGCCATCAGAAAAGTGTGGTGACTTGTGATGCTAGTCAGCTTATGGTTCCCATGGAAGGAAAGGAATCCATAGATGCTTCAGGAATCGTGTGGGGTGAGTAGAGAATGTCTTTCAATCAGCGAAATGACAAGTAATAAAATGGGTTATGGCCTCGAAGGTTGTAGTTTGATTCCCGAAAAGTTGGGCTGAATTGTAAAGTCTGTCTAGCCTGCTGTATAGTTTTTTTTTGCTATTGTTTTTTCTGGCTTCGACATTCTCTTAATAAAGTTCTCATTGTTTCAAAAAAAAAAAAAAAACATGTTCGTCACTATGGAAAAGATTAAAGGAGAGACGGTCACTTTGATGCAAGCAGGCTATGGATGACACGTTGGCCATTGGATTTCATATGATTGTTTTAGGATTTATTTGATAGTTTATTTATGTTATGAACCATTTATAGGCGTTGTATTCCGTCTTTCTTAGATCAGGGGGTGATTTAGTAAAAAAATACATTGAGTAGGGCTATTTTTGAAACTCTCTGAGACTGTGTGTGTGTGTGTGTGACCCCTCTATGGTGTTATTCTTCTTCCAAAAAATTATATAGTTTCTCTCTCAATCTTCATGCGATGTGAATACAATTTCCAAGTGATGTGGAGCGTGGATTGGTCCGAGGCCTTTCTTCAACAACAGAAGTGCGAAGCTTCCATCTATCATCCATAGTTTCAGCTTTCTCCATCAAAGATATTTCTTCAACTTCTCATCTTCCCTCCTTTCCTAACCTCCAAAACCCATCAAAAATCCTTCTCCATTCTTCCCTTTGACCTTCCCCACTAAAACCCTACCATTGAAACCTAAAACCCTAGCCCCCTAAGACCTACATGTGTGATCGTACGGCCACACGTGTGAAACCCTATAGCTGGTTGTACGGATTTCCCTTCCCCCCCTTTGATTTCCTCTTGCTCTCACATCAAAACCCCTTTATTCCCTCACCTTAACACTAACCCTAACCCTAACCCTAAGCCTAGATCCCTAATTGTTCAAGTATCCCCAATTCGCCCAAATGCTATATGCCCTATTTCTTAATTGACCCTAAATCCCTAAACTTCTAACTATCCAAATCCCTATTTCCCTTCTATTAAGACCCAAAGCCTCAAACCCCTTTGCCAATTAAGCCTTTTAAACCCTAATTTCACATTCTTCCCAAATTCTTTGAACCCTAGGTTAGCCTACACCCTATTTAAGCAAACCTTAGATAGTAATAGTTCTTCCCTTTTGAAGTAGATTCATTCCTATTTGGTGTTCTTACATCCATTAGATCCTCTCTTGCTCTCTCTCTTTAAAGTATTTGATGATCATGCATTGCGTAGTTTGTTAAATGTGGCCTAAACCATTCATAGTTTCATGCTAGAGTCTTGATATACTTGATGATTCAATGTGATTTGTGTTTTTTGATTATTTAATCTAATTTGTTGATTGATCTTGCCCAACCATTTAGCCACATGCATGCATTTTGCATCATTAGGTCAGAGATGAGCTCCTTTTCTAAAAGAAATATGAAGGGTAGAATTACCAATAAGTCTATCCAATCGACATTCAGTTCTATTAGAGCTGGAACTAGAATTAGATCACGAGAATGTATTACCTGAGATTGCAAGGTCATCCAGCCCAGTAGTGGAGAGGTAGTCATTGAAGTCTTTAAGACGATTTAGCCTTGGCCCAGCACCTCTACGCTTCTCATGAACAAACTTGATGCAATTGAAATCTCCAACCAAGAGCCATGGGTGAGATAACCCCAAGGAAAACTTGGTGATATCTTCCTACAGGATATGTCTCAAGGCAGAGTCATTAGATCCATTAACTCCATTAAAGGAAAGCTGAAGAGGGAAGTTGCTAGATCTAACAGAACCCGTGTTTTAAATAGCGAATAACGTGTAGCGTATGTTCAGCCCTTTGAAGCATCAGGTGTAAGCTTACATATCATGTAGCGTAAGCTATGTGCTACTTCTAGATTTTTAATCAAGGTTGTTCTTGGTTGCACCAATTTCATGATATTATGCACCAACTTAGTCTGATTAAAATGAAATTTAACAAAATTTCATGATATTTATTGCAATTAAATGCAACCTAAAGTAATAGGAAAGGGCAATGATTAAGTATAAAGGTAAAGAAATGTGAAAAATCTACGAGCTATGATCAGATTTGCAATTTGATATGATTCAACCCCTATTACAATTTATGATACGATAATGATTTTGCAAGTGGCTTACCCCCTTGGTTATCCTCATCATTTGCAGACAAGCTTCTTAGGACAACGAATGCTTTTTATGCTAGGGTTACAAATACAGGGGTTCCTAAGATGTATAAGATGTGGCTTGATCCTAGCTCAGCCCTATAAAAGTGGGTGTTACTGTCATTTTCTGCTCGTTTGAATTTTTATCTAGTATTACTATCTTGTACCTTTCTGCTGAGTAAAGGTATTTGTCTATCTGCTTATTGTGCTTCATATTTTGGCAAGATATTTGGGGATGTGATTTTTGGTCTCTCAACCACATGCATATTGATGCTGAAGTTACTTTACAATAAAACCCTTGCTTTTATCCTGTTCATGTTCAACCCTTAAATCAAGCTTCACAGTCTCTTAAAAAATGCATAATGTAGTTGTTGCAATTCCTGGTGATTCTACGCACAGTATTCCACCATAACGCTCTAGACCTCTACATTATCACTTACATTTATTGTGAACTTTTCTAGGTTACTATTATCCAGCACATTTGGATATCTCAAACTAATCATTCAGACAGTATTGTCATGTGTGAGTTACGTAATCCTTCACACGAGGGTATGTGTGGTATTCTTGAGCCTTGAGCTTGTACAAGTAGGGCGCTTGCCTCAGTGATTGATCTGATGATCCCCACAGTGATGGGGGATCTATCAAAACTCAAAATGAACAATCTTAACATTTCAGTGGCCTGCAAATAGACTCTTTAAGATGTAGAATAGAAGTGGACAAGGTAAAGTTCTATGTAAATTTTCTGGCATTGTCTATCCATATTGGGGGCAGCCACTCCAACAGTCTGGATCAACAAGCCATGTGTCCGACATATTCAAACTCAAGAATCGAGGAGACTTAGCAACATCGTGCATATTTTTGTGTCAAATAGTTCCATATCATGTTGATTCTGCTGAAGTATTGAAACATTTTTGTCACGTGATTCAACTCACTCAATCATCATATATGTTTTGTTTGTCCTCATAGCAAATGCTTTCAGAAATACTGCATGGGACGGCACAATTTATGATCTGCTACTTATGTGATCCAATCGATGCTCCACTTCACCTTTTCTTTTCTTTTCTTTTTTCTTGATTCTCAGCCATCCCACAAAACTGGTATACTTTTTTTTTTTTTACTTTGATTAGCATGCTACACAAATTTCCTTGTTGGTCTACAAGACAGTATTTTTGTCAGTAAAATAACTAAAAGACCAAGAAAGCCTTCAGTTCCATCAGTTCTTCTCCATGTTCTGAAAATGTTTAGCTCAGACTTGTTTCTTTGCTTGGTTCCTAAGTCATTCTGTCAGTTTTTCTTTGTAAAAGTTGATACTAAATATATAAAAACAACCGACTTGATTACCTATTTGGTTGATCCTAGAAATGCCTTTTCTTTAAAATGTTTGTTTGATATATTTATATATTTGCTCCTGTACCAAGTCAGCGGATAGTCACCAATTGTGAAAACAAAAGTTGGCTTAGTCATAATTCAATTTGAATGGATTGACTAGCAAAGGTATTTCAATGTTTTAAACTTTGTTTGAAACAAGTCTCAAAGTCGTTTTGAAATTTTCATCTCACCACATCTGTGTGCTTAAGATTTCTAATTTTTGACCCATATGCTTGTCTCCAATTTGCTCTGCTATTTTTAGCCATGGAAATATGAGAAATGTGTCAACTAAACTCTATTAACTGTTATCCTAAGGGAGAATCTGGAGAAAAAGGGGCATGGTTGTATTACTTACCTTTTTAATGTCCATGTTCTCTATTTTTGTCAGGATATGTATGAATTCATGGCCGTGGATAGACCATCAACTCCTAGAATAGATCGTGGAATATCTCTCCACAAAATGATCAGACTTGTCACAATGGGGTTAGGTGGAGAAGGATATCTCAATTTCATGGGAAATGAATTTGGACATCCAGGTAAGGGGGGGATAGATAACTTGGTTCAGTTTAATTCAAATATCTACTATGAGCCCGGATCATCATTTAGCTCTCTAAATCGTTTCTCGTTTTGAACAGCTCAACTAATCAGCTTTTTGGTTTTTGTTTCTGTTTTCCTTTCTGTTTGATAGAATGGGTTGATTTTCCAAGGGGTGAGCAACGTCTTCCAAATGGGACAGTAATTCCTGGAAACAACAACAGCTATGATAAATGTCGGCGTAGATTTGACCTCGTAAGTTTATAGGTTTATAGCATTATACTACATAGCTCTATGTAGATTATTACTTATCAGTGAAGCAACACACAATACTGCACTCAATGTATTGAGGTCCACATCTTTATCGTATTGCAAATTGTAATAGGAGTTGAATCATATTGAATGGCAAATCGTACCACAAATTGCAATTCTTTATATATATATGTGTGTGTGTGCGTGTGTGTGTGTGTGTGTGTGTGTGTGTGTGTGTGTGTGTATTTCTTAAGTTTTTGAAAAAAAAAAATATGAAAAATATTTAACTCAAAAAAAATTAAAATTCATCAATCATCCTTTTGCTATCACCTAGTAATACCATGTCATGATAGCTTTAAAGGATTCTTATCTTTCCTTCTTCTTTTTTTGTCTTTTAAGAAATTTACCTTAAAAAACATACAAGGATCCTTTAATAATTTGTGTTCTTATTACCTTTCTTGAATGTAGAACCACATAAAAAAGTGGCATTTGACTCTGTAGACAGATGAAAAAAGATATTTCAATTTCTAACCATCATTCCACAATACATACAAGTTAACACGATTGTAACTATCCATAAAAACATTCCAAATAAATTATACATCAATTTGGTGTTTCAACCAGTTACAAAGTAATAAATCATTAAAAAAGCTTCATAATTTAATGTTGAAGAGAATATATATCATTTAATCTTTTATAAAGAATAAAATTAAATAATTTATCTTTTCTAAATGAGCCTTAAAGCCCCCGCTAATTTAAAAACATAAAATCAAAGCCAGAATGGAACGGCAAGTATGGCTTTTATCTTTTTTCCTTTTTCCTTTTTTTTTTTTTAAAAGTAATAATAATAATAATAAATCATGTATTGGCCCAGAATGGACTGATATGGGGTTGTTTTCCCATAATGGTGGACACTGTTACCTTTACGATACAACCGTTATGTAATCGTTTTTACATACCTTCATAGGAACAGGTTGTTGTGCAGATTTTTCAACAACTTCGAGTACTCCTCTTAGGGGTCGTTTGGATGAGAGTAAATGGGAGGAATTGGGAGTAAATGGAGTAAAAGGTACATTTATATAGGAGTAAATGTCAGTACATTGAATTGGGAGTAAATGGGGCTGATTTGGGAGTAATTGGTATGAAATGCCTTTTTTAGCTCCCTTGGAGGGTCACATGCGTAAACAAAGGTGTTGCTATCTACGCTCCTAATCTACCATACACATGACACACTGATGATACTCCAAAACAATCTAATTATCGGTCACATCAATAAAATCATACCAATAGAATGATTCAAACCGTCCAAACATTGGCCATCTAAATGGACCATTAAAAAACGTTGTCAGGTTGCTTGTTTGTAATCCTTACGTTTATGGGTCAACCGAGGCTCAAAATTTCCTCATTTTTTGCCAAAGTATATATTCAACGTGCTTATTACAATAATTTTCTCAAATATCACATATGTACACTAATTTGGGATATTAAAGCTAATTTGAGATATCACATATGTTCTTGTGAATATATTAAAGAATTCAAATGCATTCCAATTCCTCTCGTTTACTCCCATTCAAAGTGGTCCATTCTAGTCCCTCTATCATTCACATTCAATTTGCAAATGACACTTCTTTCCTATGAAGCCTCTTTTGAGGTCGTTGTCAATCTAAGGAAGGTTGTGCACTACATTTGAAGCCATCTTGGGCCTTAATATTAATCTTTCCAAGAGTGAAATGCTTGGCATTAATGTTTCAACTAGTTCCCTCTCTATTCACTGATGTGTATGGTTGCAAAGCTAGAACCTTACCCTCTGCCAACCTTGGCGTCCCTCATTATATCACCTTTGGAATGTCGTCATTAAGAGAATTGACCGGAAACTTTCACCCAGTATTCGAAGTATCGGTATCGCTACAAGTTTCGCTGGCCAAGGTTAAAAAAACAATATCGATATTGCCAATAATATCGCTGATAACCAAAAATGTGGAGAAGCATGGGAAAAACGGTGGAATTTTTAGTGAAACTTCAGGAATGTTAAAATGTACATATTTGCATATTTAGAAATAAAAAATTGCAAAACGAATGCATACATAACAAGTATCCATTTAACAGGGCCTTAAAAGCATGTGTTGTTGTAAGAAATTAGACTAACCATCCCATCCATCCTATTTAACCAACATTTCATCCAAGCATCCATCGATATTGCAAAATATCAACAATATATAATATTTCACCAAGAAATCATCAAGAATTGGAAAGGAACAAAAGATTGTGGTCTCAATATCACGCATGTTGCGATATCGATAACATCGAGATATTATTAATATTATCAATGACAATTTGAACACTACATACAACTGTGTCCATGAAAAAAAAAAAAATTTTAAATAAAAAATTATCTAATAAACAAAATTTTGATGATATCAATACATCGGCGATTTTTTTGAAATATCGTCGATACACTTATGATACAAGCATTACATAGAATTTACATAGTCAAAAATAACGGCGATACATTGGCAATATTGATGCATTGGCAATACAAGTGACACCTAGAATTTACATAGTTGAAAATATTGACGATTACATTAGCGATATTGATACGTTGGCGATACTTGCTAATACCTGGAATTTCTAATAGTACCAACATTATC
The DNA here is from genome assembly GCA_037074715.1 of Magnolia kwangsiensis. Classification (NCBI taxonomy): domain Eukaryota; kingdom Viridiplantae; phylum Streptophyta; class Magnoliopsida; order Magnoliales; family Magnoliaceae; genus Magnolia; species Magnolia kwangsiensis. Next base: position 87,150,015 of record CM073571.1, on the reverse strand, counting down.
GGTATCACTACCAATGTAATCAGTGAGAAAATTCGAACACTGCTTTCACCATAGAAATGTCAATATCTGTCCCTTGGGGGTCACCTCACCCTTATTATAACTTTTTTGTCCAACCTTCCTTCCTATTTCTAGCCCATGTTCCACTGTCCCAAGGCTATTATTAACAAGATCAACTAGCTTAGGAGAGTTTTCTTATGGAATGGTAACTCTAATAGTAACAAATTCCATCTTCTAAGTTGTTTTGAAGTTTGCAAGCCCTATGCGGAAGGAGGTGCTGCCATCAGAGCCCTTTCAGCCGTTAATTGTGCTCTTCTTAGTGAGTGGCTCTGGCGCTTTGGTAACAAGGCCAACTCTTAGCGAAGGGACATTATTGCTTGTAAATATGGCATTGAGGAAGGGGGATGGTTTTCTAAATCCCCCCCCTATACAAAGCTTCTATTTGGAAAGCTAACATGAGCCTCAAGCCTTCCTTTTAGAAGGAAGTTCCTTTATTCATGGTGAAAGTAACAGAATTAGATTCTGGTTTTATCTACAGATCCTTTACAGGCCTTTGGTCTCTATTTGCTTAGGTCTAGTGGAATCAGTTCCCATTTATCTGTTCCTGTGGCTAATTGTTTCTTGGTTATCAATTCGGGTGCTTGGTGCCCACCACGTAGATCTTTTTTAGAGGCTGATCTTGAGGAGTTGTTGGAGCTTCTTAAGTCGCTTCAAGGAATTCAACCTGTCCCCAAGGTCTCTGACTCACTCTCTGGGGCTCCTTCTGCCTCAGGCTCCTTCTCGTGCAAATCCTTTCTTTAGATAAGTCATATAACACTATCGATTCAAGATCATGTTTCCTTCATCTAGTCTTATGGTAGCACCCCCAAGGTTGTTGCATTCACTTGTCCCCTTTCTAGAGGGAGATATCTCATGATAGACAATCTACAACACAGGGACATGATCAATCCTAATGTTTGCATTCTTTACAAGGGCAATAAGGGATCCATTAGCCATCTATTCCTCCATGCCTTTCTCTTCAGAAGTATGGTCTTCCATTCTTGTCAAATTCCACACTGTTTCTTTTGGCACAGTGCTGGAAGGGGCAACGACTTCAAAGCTACATGGCACTTAGCTGTCTTGGCTACTCTTTGAGAGAATTGAAAAGAAAGGAACAACCGCAGCTTCCGTAACCTTTCTACCCCCTCTTCAAGAGTTTTGGGGTTAATTGTTGAGGATTTCTAAGATTGGGCTTTAACATAAGCCTCAACGATAAATCTTTTGATTTCCCATTTGCTAGGCTAGTTGAGCTCTCGTTCCTTCTTAGGTCTCCTGGGGAGGTCCTGCTTCGAGTTGTATAGTTGCTTTTCTTGGTTTAATTCCTCGAGTTGTATAGTTGCTTTTCTAGGTTTTGTTTTTTCGTGTTGCATAGTTGGTCTGCTCGTTCTTGTTTTTATTTTTTTTCTTTCTACTTTTTGTTTTTGTGTTTGTTTTGTGCTATTTATTTTGGGTTGCCTTTGGCTCCCTTTAATAAATTCAATCTTCCAAAAAAAATAATCTCTTGCCATGTAAGCTTCACCATCAGTGCCTATGTCTATTCCTAACACTATGCAATCTACTCCTCTCATTGGTTCGTCCATTCATGTCGCACTTGCACTCAAAGTTTACCAACAACAAGAACAAAGATATAGTGTTGCCAACCATGATGTGCCATCCATCATATCTTCTTCCGATCATGTTGATCTAGTCACTCCATCTATATTTCCTAATTCATCTTATATCCCTTTTGATATGGGGAAAGGTAAGGGTGTAGGTACCGACTACCCTATCGCCAAATTTGTTTCTTTCCAATGTTTGTCTTCCACCTTTTGCAGATTTGTCATGTCTTTATCAACCCATTCTATATCTAAGTCATATAGGAAGCCTTGGCACATAAGGAGTGAAGTAAGCTATAGAAAAAGAAATGGTTGCACATCATCAGAATGACAGATGGAAGCTAACTAGTCTTTCAGCCGGTCAACATGCTATTGGTTATCGGTAGATGTGTACCATTAAATGTTAGATTGATGGCATGGTTGAACAATTCAAAGCTAGCTTAGTTACTAAGGGATAATTTACGTTTAATATGCTGAAACCTTCTCTCCAGTTACCAAGCTAAATTCCATGCACGCCATTCTCTTTATCACTAATAATCATGGATGGCCCCTCTTTCAACTTGATGTTAACAGCCTTTCTTCATGGTGATCTCACAGAGGAGGTTTATATGGAGCAACCACCCAGGTTTGTTGCTCAAGGGGAGTTGGATAAGATTTATAAACTGAGAAAGACAATTTATGGGTTGAAGTAGTCACCACATGCATGATTTAATAAATTTAGTAAGGTTGTGTTAGCCTACAGTTTTGTTTGAAGCCATGTTGATCATTTTATCTTCTTATAAAGAGGCTCCTTAGGTCTGATTGTATTAGTCATATATGTAAATGACATGGTGGTTATGGGGAGTTATAATAAAGAAATTGAGGATCTTAAGAAGAATCATCCATGTCAGTTCCTAAGGAAACACTCGGGCAATCTTCGATATTTCCATGAGTTAGAAGTTGTTAGACTAAATGAAGACATTAATCTTTCTTTAAAAAAAAAAAATGTTTTCTCACAGCAAGACCTTCTTGTTGCTGAGCCAATTGATACACTAGTGGATCCAAATTAAAAATTAGTTAGTGATCAAGGAGAGGTGATTTAAGACCCAAGAAGCTATAGAAGATCGGAGAGCTTATCTACCTAACAATCACTAGGCCAGATATATCAGTTGTCGCGAGTTTGGTAAGTCGGTTTATGAGTTATTTTATGGTACCTCGAATGAATGTGATTGTTTGGATTCTATGAAATCTTAAAGGAGCATTGGACCAGGGAATTATATATAAAAGGAATAATCATCTTCAAGTTATAGGGTATTCTGATGCAGATTGGCAAGCTCGCGGCTAATAAGCGGTCTACTATCGGGTACTACACATTTGTGGGAGGAAATTGGTCACATGGAAGAGTAAAAAGCACAGAATTGTTCCGATCAAATGCTGAAGCAGAATATAGAGTGATAGCTCATAACACTTTTGAGCTCATGTGGATCAAAAAAATAATGCAGGAAATGGATTTTGTAATGAGCCTACCAATGCAGTTATTTTGTGATAATCAAACAGCTCCCCATATTTCAAACAATCCAGTTTATTATGAGAGAAACAAGCATATTGAAGTCTACTATCATTTCATGCATGAAAAGGTTTCTAGTGATGAAATTTCTATGTCGTATGTTTGTTCTCAAGATCAACTTGCTGATGTGTTCAGCAGCTCTTGTTTGCAGTCAATCTACACGTATTAATTCCGAGCTAGGTATTAACAACATCTATATTCCAGCCTGAGGGTTAATAGACTTTTTCATTTACTCCAAACCTATTCACACACGTGATGTGTTATGAGGAAGGTCTAGAGATCTAACCCATAACCTACTCTAAGACCATGTTTATTTCAAGTGTAGAATAAAAGAGAATTATTTATATACACTTAACACTAAAATCCAAGCAACTAAGGTTCGATTGCAGGAGTACATAAAAACAATGACTCGCATGCAGAGGCAGAGTTTGGGAAACTTGATTTCCAGCTAGTAGTTAAGAGTTACTATAGGAGTTTTTAGTTTCTTTACACTATATTTTGCAAAGACTTCCTCAAATGTCCTACAAGGGAATTTGAATAAGAAGTTACGAGCCAGTTTTAAAATCAAAGATTGAATCTAGAAGGCAAAGAAGAGTTAAAGAACTCAGCTCCACAATCATTATAACCAGGTAACTCTCCTGCTTCAGATCACTCATCAAACTCCTGCTCCTGCTCCCTCTTCCTAACCGTTTACACTTGCTAAAATTTTGAAACAACCGCTTCCTTCTCTACACTCTGATAGATTGCAGCTTCACTTCATGCTTTGTGCAACTATAAGTAGAAGTCATCCGCTGGCCGCGTAGCTTCACTTCATTAATGAAAGACGTGTGCTGAGCCTTCTTTCCAGAAGTCATCGAAAAGTTAGTTCATAAAGACTTCTATATCACTGGACATTCTTTCCCATTAACTTCATTATTGAATTATCTTTAATATATCGTGAGCTGAATGATTTTCATGAGACTGATCATCCTAGATCAGCTGTCCTTGTGATAAATATCTAATCCTATTTGATTGATGCTTCACAGTTGCTGTCTCCGTTTCATTTTTCTCATTCTAATTGTGATCACAGCCATTCAAAACTCTCGGTTTCCATCAAAATCTAGCATATTGAATATGACCGTCTCCAAGTCAAGAAACTTGGAGATTAGATGTTGAGTAAATTCTTGGATAATATACGGACTCTTATACCAAACGTGGAATTATCCCCCTCCATTTTTTCACTAGAATTCACAAATTTAGAGTTTTTTTTTCCCCTCTCTTTCTTCCAACATAATTTGCATTTAGTAGATCAAAGGACCAAAATATAAGTAAATCAACTTCAATGAAATTAAACACAAACGTTTTCCAATCTACTTGCTAGTAAATATGTTGTTGGTTGTAGATGGAAACTAACCGTTTGGAAACAAACCAATCTACTTCCTAGGGATGTATAAAAGATTTATTAGATAGCTTATCTTAACTATCACTCAACTAGAGTTCCCTTATGTTGTGAGCGTGGTGAGTCAGTTTATGAGTTCTTTGAAAGTACCTAACATGGATGCTGTTATTCAGATTCTGTGATACCTTAAAGGAGCAATAGGTAAGGGAATTTTGTATAAACGGAATGATCATCTTCAGGTCATAGAGTACTCCAATGCAGACTAGGCAAGCTCCTTAGCAGATAGACAATCTACTATTGGGTATTGCATGTTTGTGAGAAGAAATTTAATCACATGGAAGAGCAAGAAGCAAAGCGTGGTGGCCTAATTAAGTGTTGAAGCTGAATATAAAGCAATGGGTCATATTGACTATGAGTTAATGTGGGTCAAGAAATGGTTGTAGGAAATGGGATTTATAGTTTACCTATACAATTATTTTGTGACAATCAGGCGACATCCCACATTGGAAACAATTTTGTCTATCATGAAAGAACCAAATAGATCAAAGTTGATTATCGCTTCATATATGTGAAGGTCTCTAATGGCAAAATCTCTACATCATATGTCTAATTTTAGGATCAACTTGCCGATGTGTTCATCAAGGCTTTTCGTCACAGTTAGGCTACACGCACATACTCGAGCTTGGCGACAACATTTTTTCTCCAGCTTGAGGAGTTTTAATGGATGTGGAGGTTTTCTTAGATATGTTTCTATGTCACGCCTCAAACCCGGAAATCGGATTCACAGGAATCTTGATCGTCGAATCCGGTGCCGATAGCCTCCGTAGTATCCCATTCTCGGCTCCTAGCGCCCATATGCCAGGTTCTGATCCTGGGATCCTACTAGGAGGATTTTTCAATGTACATTTTACTCGTAAGAAGCATAACCACAAGTATACCCAAATCACAAAGACGACATCATCATCACATATCCACTAATATAAACATTTGAATACAGTGCTGAAAGGGAAATACATACATCAAAAATCAAAGCTCAAGAAGACGGCTGCATGCTCCAAGCTCGACGCTGCTGTAACTTAGCATTACCTACACGCATCTATCATGCATAAGCTTATAGAAAGCTTAAGGGTGGTGTAAGTGTGTGCACAAGGTAAGTGCTAAGTATTCAATACAATACCATAATCATACAATATCGAAAATACTGGTAAGATCATGAATCGTACGATATCAGGGTAAGCGTAAATACTGACAAGTCCATGAGTCAATCGATATCAAAATACACAAAACAGATCAGCTGTGCAAATGAGGAATCATAAAGAGCCAACTATCAGATGTTGATGACGCAATGCAATATACAATTCCTGATGAGTTCACAAATACTGTTAGTAGAACACATAAATGTAGAAACAGAGAAATCCAAAATGCCATATGCCGCGGGTGTAATGCAATATGCGGTGCGAATGGAATGACTATGCTGAAGTGTGAAAGTCGGGATGATAGTACGTAGTATCACAGGCTATGGGGTCCATCACAAGGGACTTCTATCCAAACCAGTCCCATACCTAAATTTGGATAGTCAAGACTCAATGTGGTAAACTCCTGATCTCAGGTTAGTCGCGTGTCCCAACCGAAATCCTAGCCATTGTGAAGGTACACGTAACAAATAGTTGCGCACCACTAGCCTGAGTGGATAGTGAATGAATGAATGAATATGCGACTCCTGTTCAATAAGTCCACATATCAGTGCAGTTCATCTTTGGGATCATCACCGGGGTCTAGTACACTCTACATGCAACCGCCGCCCACTGACGCGCAACCATGCAAGTGGAAGAGACCTCACCATTCGCCTGACCAGTAGTCAGCCAATATCTATCCAGCACGTTTATAGCGGACCCATTTACGAGCTGGTCAAACTCAGCCTAGCTATGCCCCTACCCTCGGGCAGGTAAGACTACACCCCCTCCCAACCGACCACGATACAGTGGGAGACGACCTCCTGGTATTCGGCACTCGGGTGCTCATGTATCCACTCGGTCTCGACTTTGCGGCGTCCTTTGGTACCAAGAGGTTTAGGAATTTTCACCCAGGGCCATCTATAGCAGCCCGATGTTAGTAACAGATTTTCGGTGTCCCATTTGGCCATCTATGATATGCCTGTGGAGGCTACGACCCTGATGTCGCTAGGGCGTACAATAATCATAATGCAAGATGCATGAGTCATACAATCCAGTCATGCATGCATCAATCCGGCGCATACCGTACGCTCATGTGAGATAACCTTCGCCTATCTGGGAGTCTCATAACAACCTGCCCAATGTCATATGCAATGGTCAACCACAACTCATAACAAACATGTGGATGATGCGTATGGGTATGTATCATGATGCTATGCTGTCACATACTCATAACCGGTATTAGTAACCGGTATCAATAATCGATCTCGACAACGTGGATATTTAACCAACATTGCCCCTAAGGAATGACCCACATAGAGCCTAACATATAGTGGACCCATGGCCTCACAAGAGGGCCAAAAATACAACCCCATTGGCCTCATAAACATCAAGTGGGTCGCATCACATGGGCCACATATACATCACAATGTGCCTCTAACACGGGCCTAATATATATCACAAAGGGCTCCATAGCCTTTTATATATTACATTAGGTCTCGACAATCAGAATCGAACTTGAAAATTAGAATCGACCTCGATAATCAGAGTTGGCCTCGACAAACGGAATCGGCCTCATCAAACCGAATCGGCCTTGACCATCAAAATCGGCCTCAACAATTGAGTCGGCCTCGACAAACAGAATCGCCCTCGACCAAATGGAATCGACCTCGACCAAAAGGAATCGGCCTTGATAATCGGCTTCGACAATCTGACTCGGCCTCTACAATCGGAATCAGAATCAGCCTAGACAATCTAACTCAGCCAAGATACTCGGCCTCTACAATCGAAATCGGAATCAGCCTCGACAATCTGACTCGGCCAAGATACTTGGCCTTAACAATCGGAATCGGCCTCGACAAATCGGAATCGGCCACGATACTCGGCCTGGACAATCGAGATTGGTCTATACAATCGGCCTCGACAAATCGGAATCGGTTTGATATTCGGCCTCGACAATCAGAATTGATCGATAATCGGCTTCGACAATCAACCAATCAAGGCCTAAGGGAAGGTCAGAATGTGGATATTAAACCATCATTTCCCAACAATGTGGCCATTTAACCAACATTACTCCCAAAGAGTGGCTCACATAGAGCCAAACGTATAGTGGGCCCATGGCCTCACACGGAGGCCTAATATACATTGCAATGGGCCTCACTCAAGGGACACATACACCACATCGGGCCTCACCAAATGGGCCACATTCATTACAACAGGCCACATACCTAGGCTTATATATATCATAATGGGCCACATCTTATGGGCCGGGAATATATCACAATGGGCCTTGTCACATGGGCTTTAAGTACACAATAGGTGGGCCCTGCATATGGGCCACTAATACATCTCAATGGGCCATGACCCATGAGCCTTAGTACATCACAATGGGCCTAATCGTATGGGCCGGAAACATATCACAATGGGTCACGACATATGGGCCAGAATTACATTACAATGGGCCTCACTAATGGGCCATAAATACACGATAGGCGGGCCCCATCACATGGGACAAAAATGTAAACAGGTGGGCCCTGCACATGGACCAAAAAAATACATCATGATGGGCCACATCAATGGGCCGCACCAATGGACCATCATATACATCAAGTGGGCCGCATCAATGGGCCGCACCAATGGGCCCTCAACCCATTTAGAGGTCAATCTAGCGCATTTCCAAAAGAATGAATCGTATCGAAATATCATCTGGACCAAAACACAAATAGCAGTGAAGATAATGATTTTCACTGTTATAAAATTCCAGGGCCCACCATCAAGTTCATTTCCCATCCAGTCTGCTGGTAAGGTCACAAAGACCTGGTTGGGAGGAAAAAAAAAAAATATTAATTTAGTCCAAGACTGCCGTGGTCCAAAAGGACTTCAATGGTAGGCGTTCGTCTCTCCACTGTTTTCTATGGTGTGGTCCACCTAATAAATCTGCCTCATTTTTAGTCTTAAGCCTAAGACGGGCTTGCCAATAGGATGGACGGTGTGGATCACCCAAAAGATGGATGGTTTGGATGGAACACAACCATCAGGTGGGGCCATAAATGGCACTGTCCAAATGGATGGTGCAGATGAAATACATGCACTACGGTGGGTCCCACCAGAACTTGCTGACGTCAACTTCACAGCAGCGAGCTGTGTGAAGTTCGCCAACCAAACCGTTCATTAGGTGGGTCCTACGTACGTGGCCCACCATATAGTATTATTAATACAATAAATATTAGATAATATAATATTATATATTATATACTGCATAATGGCAGAAGGCTGCCCAAACTCACTATCCAGATTCATCTGGACGGTATATATATATATATATATATATATATATATATATATATATATATATATATATATATATATATATATATATATATTAGAGGTGGGTACCACATAGGAGTGACCCACCATTCATTTATAATATAAAATATCATATTATAAAATAATATGTATATATCATATATGTATATTCATACATGTGTGTGCAAGGGAGGGTGAGAGATAGCGTCCAGACGGATGACTGGATTAGAATATATCCAGTAAGGTGGGCCCACCCCACACGTGCAGGGTGGGTCCCTAAAATGCCATAAAACGATCTCTTCAAGTGGCTGGACGGTATGGATGTAAGGTGGGTCCCATGTGCATAGAACACATACGTGTGAGGTGGGTCCACACGTGTGGACCCACAGCCTTGGAGGAAGCTGATATTTGTGGTTTCCAATGTCCAGCAGCGACTGCTGCTGGACGGTGCATATACAGCACCAAAAAATCTTGGATATACATACACATTACGTGGGACCCACGAGACCTGCTACGTCAGTTGGCAGGTGGGTCCCACCATCAAAACGAATGGTCAGCATGGTGAAACACATACGCTAGTGGGGACCCACAGAACTTGCTGACGTCTTTTATAGCAGCAACATAGCTGGTGTGTGGCATACAACAACCAATCCTTTTCCAATCTAGGTGGGTCCCAAGTGGGGCCCACCATAACGTTTATATGACCTGGATAAAGAGGAAAAACAAACTTCATAATGATCCAAAACTTCTGTGACAACCTAAAAGGGTTTCAATGGCAAATATTCAATTCAACACTGTTTCTTACCGTGTGGGCCACCTGAGTCCCACATACAACTAATTTTTGGGGTGGCCCACAGACCGAAGGGGACCCACCCAATGCACAGTGTGGATGCACATCACACATCACGGTGGGGCTAGTGGCTGGGACCCCCTGCCTCCAGCGTCCTCAGTGCAGCAAGACGCTGTTGCGCCGTCCTCGGTAGCAGCAACAACGTCTGCCATTGTTATTTTATTTCATTTTTTGAAAAACATGTATTTCTGAGGTTTTTCCTAGGTGGGGCCCACATCAGGTGAATCCACTCCAGCCATTGCATTTCATGGCTCAAGACTAACCAAACAAGCCCAATATTCAGTATGTTTTGGCTCAAGGTGGGTTCTAGTCAATTTTAATGGTAAAATTTAAGATTTTCTATGCTATGGCTCGCCAGAAAATCAGATTGGGTTCATTTTTCAGCTCAACGTGTAAAATGAACTGGGAAATGGAGTGGATGGCGTGGATTGGATTGATACATCAAGGTGGGGCCTGTATGAGCAGCCCACCCAAAATTTTGAATCAAGCTGATTGTTTTGTTTTCCTGCTAGTGCACCACATCGTTCGTGCACAATTCACGACGTGGCCACGTCCAGCATCCCTGGACGCTGGACGGTTTGCATGTAACACATTTAAGGTGGGCCCCACCTGCTAGATGGCTTGGGAAAAATACATGCTTCATGGTGGGGTCCATCCGAGTGGGCCACACGGCCACATCATCACAAAAAAAAAAAATGAAAGAGAGAGAGATAGAGAGAGAGAGAGAGAGAGAGAGAGAGAGAGAGAGAGAGAGGCACCCACCTCAAGGCTCTAGATCTCCTTCTTCCACATCTGGTCTTCTCAGCTTTAAGGGAGGGATTTTAACGGTGGAGATGGGGTTTGGAGGGTTAGATTAGGAGGGGCTAAAGCTTGAAGTTGCTGGATTTGGGAGGTTTCATGGATGGTTGGAGATTGCAAGGAATAGAAATGGAGAAGGAGAGAGAGAGGTAAGACAGAGATATGTAATGATGGCTTTGTAAAGCCATCATTAATTGTAAGGAGACATGCCATAATGAGATGTAAGACAATCATTGCTTTGACTTAAAAAGAAATGATGACTTTGGGTGATGTCAACTTCGTCGGGAATGGTGCCATGTGATAAGTGGGTCTCGCAACATGCGGTCCATAGCCTTTATAATGCGCAGGCCACAGCTTATGATCTAGATGTCGGATTGGCGCATGAGACGCAGTGTTGACGCGGTCACAATGGCGCAAGTCTCGGGCTGAATCGCTTCGGGTTTACAGGATGGAACTCAAGGTCGGGCGCAAATGAAATTCAAGGGTCGGAAGTCGCCGGAATTTGATTGGAAGGACCGTGGGATCCTACGGAACGAGATGGACACTAGGACACGGGCTTGACATTCTATGCATCTCTTTGTTTTTTTTTTTATGGTTGTTTAGGACATGATGAGAATTCTTACTTCTGTTAATAAGGGAACTTTTGTCATTATTAAATATTTATTATATGAAGGATAGTGTGGGCGTCAACTCTATTTTTTCCTTTTGGGTCCACCCACTTCTCCTAACCATCTCTTCTTTTTCCTCTCTTTCTTCTCTTCTTTCCTCTCTCTCTACTTTTACAACGAAAATGTCATTTGTAAGGAGAGATGTGTTGCTACTACAATTACTTTATGGTTAAGATAATAAAGCTCACTATGTTCATGTCCTCCACTAATCCTTGTCTTCGTCTTTAGATCCTAGAAAACAGTGTGGAGGGAAAAAAGTTATAACTTCGATGAACAATACCCATTCCACATACTTCGGATTGGGTATCATTTATCAAAGTGATCAACAAACTCGACAACAATGTATTAATAGAGGAAAAGGCATCGGACTCACCAATCATATGACATAGGCCCCCGAGTCAATGACCCATAGAGTAGAGGACTTGGACACTAAGCAAGTCAGACTTGAGTTCACAAATGTGGTAGTACGATTTCGAGTAGTAGAGATGGATTGATTCTTCATTAACTTGGAATACTCATCTTTGGTATGTGTGACTATTACCGAATGTACTTGGTTGGGGGAATTATATGAGTAGAACCAACAAAACAAGGCCTATTGCTCTCTAAAGAACAAGATGTTTGATTTATCCAGGCTGGCTTCCCATGGAGGCTCCAACATTTTTCATTAGTGTGATTTATTAGCCCACAATGAGTACACTTCTCGGGTCCACAATCTCTATCACAATGTCCATATGCATCACCATGACCACCTTAGTTATCATTGCCACTCCTTTGATTACCTTGGCTACCATGATCACCACCTCTACCTCATCCAACAAATGATGCCAAAAGGGAAATTATCACTGACTCTACAAGCAGAGCCAAGAAATATATGTCAAGGCCAACATAAACTTCATTGAGAGGTAGAACATCCTTGCCACCTGAGATTTGCTTACACACTGGCTCATATTTTTGTTTAAAGCCAAATAGGAATTTATCCACACGACACTCCTCACGTTGCCGGCGTTGTTCTTTCAAGGTCATTAGTGAGTGGCCAATAAACATTCTAACTCTTTCCACATTCCTTTAAGTTCCGAATAATATTCACTAGGGGACTTATTTTCTTGTTGGAATGTAAATATCTCTTCAAACAACTGATATGTATGATGAATGTTTTTATCGGATGAATACATCTCTCTTGTAATGGATCTCACACCTCCTTTGCAATATCTAGAAATATTATATTCCCACTAGCAAATGTTTTCATGCTGTTTTACAACCATGTCATGATTTGAGTATTTTCCTAAATCCACCAATCGTACATGCTATCATCTTCTTCTAGTTTCTCTACGGTAAGATATTTTAACTTGCCTTTGGCTGTAAGATAAATGATTGAACTGATTTAAACCACTAAGATAATTTGCTTCATGTAGTTTTATAGAGGTTATTTGAATTCATTGAAAATCAAATGGATTTAGGAACCTGGATCTTTAATTACCCTTCATGCCTATTAGAAGAAAAAATTAAGAATACCACAATGCTTACGTGAATGAGGGTTGATCTTCTAGATATGAGAACGCTTCACATGATGTACACACCACACTAGATGACCCACATGTTCCAACCTAACACAAGAGGAGCAAGAATCAAGAATACAACGTTCACCGTCTCACATAGGACCATCACAAATGCCCAGCATGCCAAAAAAGTAGTAGAAGAAGAAGAAGATATCTTAGGTTTCTTAGAGAACTTTTAGCACTAAGGAGATATGAAGAGTAAAGAGGAAAAGATAAAGAAGAATTCATGAGATAGAAGAGAAGAAAGTTGTGTAAATTGGAATGAAACCGCTCTGATACCATGTAATATTATGTAGAAGTGAAAAGAAATGGAAAAGAGAGCAAAATAGATGGAGAGAGAATAAATTAGGGCTACATGCTCCTACTCTCTCTCTCTCTTATATATATATATATATATATATATATATATATATATATATATATATGGGAAAAGGTACCATGCGCTCGACCTCACGGGTCCGTCCCATGAGGTCGAGCTGTGTGGGCCCCACCGTGATGCGTTTCGAACATCTACCCCATCAGTTAGATGCACCATTCTATCGTGGGCCTAGGTCTCAAAAATCAAGTCAATCCGTGACTTGTGTGGGCCACACCACATACAGAAGTGGAGAGGGTCCGTGCACCACTAAAACATTCATTATCATTTTTTGGGCCCACCGAGATGTGGTTTGCAAATCCAGCCCATCCATTATGTGTGTCCCACTAGGATTAGGGGTCATACCAAGTTTCAGCAGCATTCAAAACTCAGGTGGGCCCCACCAAGTGCTTTTATATGTTTTAACGGTGTCTTCACATGATTTTAGATGGTATGGCCCACCTGAGTTCCGTATACGGCTGATTTTTGGGATATCCCATAATTTAAAGGGGACCCATCAAATGCACAGTGTTGATGGTCGACACGCCACACAGCTCGACCTCACGGGAGGCTTATTGTGAGGTCGAGCGCATAGTACCTTTTCCCTATATATATATATATATATATATATATATATATATATATATATATATATATCCCAAAACTACCCAAAGTTACAATATGACAATATGACATTTTAATATTCTCCTACTAAGTAAAGAGATGTAGGGACTAAAATCAAGACTAGGTGGGCACATTGTTCGGAGGATCCCCGATATTATGTCTCTCTGGCTTGGCAATACTGATAACATTGGTAGTGATACTGATAACACCGGTAATATAAAAAAATTCCAGGTATCAACGATTTATCGCTAAGTATCGCCAATATTTCATGAATATTTCCAATTGTGTAAATTCCAGGTGTTGCTTGTATCGTCAATATTTTCGATTGTGTAAATTCTAGGTGTCGCTTGTATTGTCAGCATATTGGCGATATTTCGTTAATATTGCCAATGTATCGATATCACAAAAAATCTGTTTAGTAAAAAAAATCCATTTCAGATTATTTTATGGGCACATGGTTGTATCATAAAACATGGGCAATATTGAGACCACAATCTTTCTTTTTCTTTCCAGTTGTTCGTTTCTTTGCGAAATATTGTGTGTTGTTGATATTCTGAAATATCGATTGATGTTTGGGTAGAAGGCTGGATGGTTGAATGGATAGGATGGTATGGTTGGACTGCTTGCTTACAAGTTACAATAGCACGTCTTATTATGTGCGCATTCTTTTTGCAATTTTTTAATTCCTAAATGTGTAAATATGTGTATTTTAGCATCTCTTAAAGTTTTACTAAAAAATTCCAACCTTTTCTCCATGTCTCCCTGCATTTCTGGTTATCTGGTTATTGGCGATATATTGATATTGTTTCCGTATCCCCGGCCAGCGGAAGTTGTAGCGAGACCGATACTTCGAACACTGGTGAGCTGTACCATTGTTCGGCCCCTTATTTCATTCATCCATGTGGGTTGTACAGTTGTATGGCCCACATCTACAGTCATTAAGAAATAGCAATTCCTTCATTAGTTTAACTTATACATAACCATCTAGTTACTTAGCGTGTCTTGTTTGGAAGTTGTAAAATATGATGTTTCTTTTGAGTTATGCCTGGAGAATGATTTTAAAGGTACCTAAGTCGCAACTTTAGAATTAAATTTTGCTGACAACCATTGATTTTGTGAACTCAGGGTGATGCTAATTATCTAAGATATCGTGGGATGCAAGAATTTGATCAGGCAATGCAGCATCTGGAGGAGGCCTATGGTGTATGTATTTCTTTTGCTAATTACTTTTATTCTTTTCATAGAAAAGGGGCAATTTGTTTAATGAACATCTGTCAGGTTATAAAGATGATCCTATCTTTTTTTAATATTAAAAAAATTATATTTTTGATGAATATGTGAAGACTTCCTCATTAGTAAAAAGTGATTTTTCTTCACTAGTAACTGATTTTGATGCTAGCACCCAAGTAAATCCATTGCACACTTGGCATGGGCAAGAAAATTCTTGATTAGCAGGTGTTGATTTGTTTTATCATGTTAGTTCCGCCACCTAAACACTTTTTTTGCTCACAGGTGCCCTAGATCCCAAAGCCGAAGTTTCCACTGTACTCAACTGGTTACCTTAAATATTGCTGCATATGACCTTATTATCTCTTCAAGGCCCCTGGATGAAACAGTTTTAACTTCATTCACCAATCACACAATTCTAACATGTGTGATTCATATGCCATGGACAGGAAACTCAGTGTTTAGAGTCGCATATAAACAACACTTTCTACTACCTAGGGAACGAGGACATTCCTTCTTCTTTTTGAAAATTTTCAACACAGGTCCATGTCCATAGTCTCAGAATCACAGAATTTTATATGGGTATTCCAGCTTATTCAAGAAATTGGTCGGTTCCAACAAAACTCAAGATCATTAAAGGATTACTATTCGACGCTTCAGGGTATGTGGGATGAGTTGGATATGTATCAGCCTTTTCCTTCAAAATGTAAAGAGGATCATGAACATGCCAATAAGCAGCGGGATGATACTCATATCATGCAGTTCCTAGCTGGGTTGAATTCTGATTATCTTTATGTTCAAGATCAAGTTGTTATGCAGGATCCTCTTCCCCCATTGACGACAATCTATGCTATGTGTCAGCTTGCTACTGTCTCTACTCTTCCTTCTCTTCCCAAACTCTCCTCCTCCTCTCTCAATCTTCTCCACTTTTCTTCACATAGCTCATAAAAAAGAACGTTTTTATGTTTAAATGTTGTCATCTTTTATTTTTGATACACTTTTTTACATATAATATAATTGATTTGTAGGTGAATTCTTATTTTTTGTTTTTGGGATTTTTTACATATAAAATACAATTTACCATTGCAATATAATTTTATTGTGTTAGAGATTTGTGTGGACCTCTCAGCATATGTGACTTTTTAAACCACCATGTTCATGTCCAAGTTAATGGTGGCCTACTACCAATAATGTATGCTATCCTGTTGTTAGGCGCTGAACTATTGAGATAATCTTAGCTATGGATGTGAGTTCTTGTCTAGTATGGACTGTAGCACTGCAATCCTGGCACTTGGAGCTGTATGACTCAGTTAGATAGGTTTCAATGAAAAAAAAAAAAAAAAACTAGAGTAAATTAAACAGGCTTTTGGGGCCACATACATTGAAATCTTTATGCTTTAGGTATCCAATGTGGATAAACCACTATCACTGTCAATGCTGAAAACCCTCATCTCATGTGTAAACATGTAGATTCCCAGACTTTAGCTTTTAAAAGGGCTTTTAGGACATCACAGTGAGGAAGCTGTATTGGATGTTGGAAGTAAATACGTAGTCCCTTTTGCTTTTTGGATTGACCAAGATGTCAATGTAACTTCATCCCCAGACCTTCAAATTTACATCTAAAATCAGTAAAGCCACCAAGATATTGTGCTCATTATGCGTTCCATGTGTTCATCTAAGTGTTCAGTTTATATTCTTAAGGGAACTAGTTAGGTGTTTCTGCTTTTTGGGGGAAGGCTTGATTTGTGCAGTTTCTGTAAAAAGCATTTGTCAGAATTGACACCAGACTGATGTTAATAATTTTATCATGCATAAGGTTGTTTTTGTTCAATTTTAGGCTGTTTTCGATATAGTAATGAAATCTTCTCTGGATCTTTTTTTTTTTAATATGAACACTTGCAAGCAATTTATCACTGTTTATTGCAGTTCATGACTTCAGAGCACACATATATATCACGGAAAGATGAAGGAGATAAAATGATTATTTTCGAGCGAGGGGACTTGGTATTCGTTTTCAATTTCCACTGGTACAATAGTTTTACAGATTACCGAGTCGGTTGCTTAAAGCCTGGAAAGTACAAGGTATGCTCCTCTGTTTCCTTTTATCTAGTGGGAAAGGTGGCCATGTAGCCTGCCCAACCCAGCTTTGGGCATGGCTTGGACCTACTAGCTTGGCCCATTGTCTGGGCGTGGGCCTCGCATGCATGACCCAATCAATTTCGGGGCCAGGCTTGGCCCCAAGTCATTTTAGCCTGATCCAACTCAGTGCAATCTGACTGCATGTGTACGTGTTATGCCATTCCAATCCTTGGTTCCATCTTGAATATAGTCTGTTGGTTTAATTCCTCCAAAATATATATTTGCACGTGTGTCCCACTTGATCAATGGATAGATTAAGAACTTTCAGGTGGGAGAGAGAATTTATTAATTTTCAGACCTGGTCAGGTCAGGTTGGCTCCGGGCCCAACAATTTTTCTGGAATCAGGCTTGGGCCTGTTGTGCTAGGCTCACGCTGGGTTTGGGCCTTGGGTCTTAAGAGTCAGGCTTAGGGGATTCTTATATTTTTCAACTTTTCCAGTGGAATGGTTGGGTTTGTCTGATTGGTATGGTATCTTGGGGAATGACCCATCCTTGATGGAGCCTACCGAATGACTGGTTTGAATCTCGTACACATTTGCCACTTCTACAAGAATACACATGTCACTTGTAAAGAATCGAGTCATAGGTGCAAAAAATGGATAATAGAGAAGACAAAAATCCTAACTTTTCACATTAATTTCTCCCGAAGTGATAATTTTAACTGTATTTTCATCAACTTCAACCTAGTTGCTCTGCGGGAGTCAAAAGACTCAGCACGCAGCATGCCAATTCTAGAATCAGAGTTATCATATTCAAGCACTGGATGATTCTCTTCCTTGGCTGTGAACCAAAACTGGTTCCAGCTGTAGTGGATGTTTATGGGTGTGTTTCTTCGTGAACTGTTTCCACAGCAGAATAGTAGCAGCCGGTAAGTGGTTGAGATAAAGATCTGTAACTTTCCTGTTTTAGATCTCAATTATGCTTGGGTGGAAAAGATGGGAAAGACAGAAAATCACACCTTATTCAGGTTCTATTTTCCATTTTGAAGGATACCAAGCCTATATGAGCTGTGATTTGGTGGTACACTAAAATGTTCCATAAAGCAGTCTTATACTACTGCTGCACAATGCTGCATTGATGCACTGGATGATCCTGAAACACAATGCCCATGTGTCATGCTTTTCCAGGTGGTTTTGGATTCGGATGACAAACTGTTTGGCGGCTTCGGTAGACTTGACCCCTCCGCGGAGTATTTCAGCACTGTAAGGACATTCACTAAGGGAAATTCCATTTCCAAGCACAGCATTCATACTTTAAATTGATGGTGCCGCTGTGCAGGAAGGGTGGTATGACAACCGGCCTCGTTCCCTCCTCATTTACGCCCCATGCAGAACAGCTGTTGTCTATGCTCCAGTGGACTGAAGGATGCTCAGAGACGATTTTAAAGGTTGCCAGTAGAATACCATGTAAGAAATCACTTTGGGGACACCACCATTCATTTTTTGTGTCAAATGTTTGCTGATTCTGCACTAATAAGATGCCAATTCCCATATTGAAATTCAATCCCCTCAAGTCCGGAATTCATTTGTGCAAAGATCCAGCCTTCCCATCGTGTTCCCATTGTATATCTCAAGAATCAGTGGAGCCTGTTCATCAGGTGGAAACATTGTAAGTTGGCCATCCATTCTTTTCATAAATTGGTCCACCTTTTGAGTAAATTGGTAAATTATGGGTCTCACCTGATGGACAGATTGGATCTCGCGCATGTGTAGACGGGCAGGAATCCATTTGCATGAGCAAAAGTAATCTTGGAATTCACTAGTACTTTGTCAATCTGAGCTTTCTCTTCTATGTTTCATAGTTTTCTGCCCGGGCTCGGCTTACTGAAGATGCAAAAATGAAGAGGATGAAGCCGGCTGCAAAACTGGTGCAGAATCGTCTCTGCATCAATGTCCATCTCCTAATAGGATCCTGTTGACTACGATTTTCAGTGAATTTCCAGTGACGGTCTCAGCGTATTTCTGTATAGTAGTAACAACTCCATGTCTGTTATTTGTTGGAGGCAAAATAAGTTATAAGCAATAAATTAATAAATACTTTTAGCAATCACGCATTTGATCGGTCATCAAGTATTATTGGTCCTGCTTATGTACAGTTTGCTTATGGTTTCCGTACGTTGGTATTTGTAAATGTGAGCCATAAATTGATGATCCAAACTGTTGATCTGGGGGATAAACTCGAAAATTTTCCAGATCAATGGATTATGGCCCTTGATCAATGGCCTAGAACTTGTAACGATTCAGATTAAATGGAAAAAGTCGGGTGTGTTTGTTTATAGAAGAATAATGGGTCCCTGTTCATTTTCTTACATGCTGGATGTGTACGTTTGGGTCAATGGATTGATGATCAATCCATCCAAACCATTGATTATCCCCCCACTATTTGGGTATGAGTTGAAATTAGAGATTGATGGATTACAAAACTCTTGCACCAATGACCTATGGGTGATTCAATGGAGGAAGAAGTCGGCCCATGAAAGGTCTGAAACGTCAGATCAGATGGATAGCTTTGATAAAGCGGTTTGCTTATGAGGATCCCAATAATTGTATGGAGACATGACCCCCATTGGGTTTCAGTGATAGAGATGGGTTCATTCCACCTGTCCATTATGAGGTCTGGTGCATGTCAATGGGTTTCTAAATCCCATGATAAGAGCACCAGCGAAGTTTTCTCAAATGGCCTTTGAAGTAGGATAATTAAGATTGTTTGATCATATAATACATCTATGATGATCACCGGAGTGGATTAGGTGTTACCCGAACTGTGTGAGGGCCATTCTTGATTAATATCGTCTTTTTCCCATGTCATTTTAGAACGTGATCCCAAAACTTCAGAAGATCCAAATGTCAGCTGGACCACACCACTGGAAACTCTGCTGAATGACTATTAAATTTTTTTTGTGGGCCACCAAAGGTTTGGATCCAGGTGATCTTTATAATTTACCCTCATCCAGGTCTAGTTGATATTATCAACGGGTTTGATGGAAAAGAAACATTACTGTGGGCCCTAGTATGTTTTTAATGGTAGGCCTTCAATCACTACTGTTTTCTACAGTTGTCCACCTGAAATTTGCATCTGCTTAATTTTTGGGTAACATGTCTTAAAACTGGGCTGGAAAACGGATGGACGCTGTGGATGTGCAAAATATCACAAAGGTGGGCCACCCGGTAGGGGTAATACCCACTAATGTGTTACGTTGGTAACACCTAATCCGCTCCCAATTGGCACCAGCCAAGATTTCTCAAATGGTTGATTTGGCGATGTCAGCCATCCTCTTTATAGGCTACCGATCAGATGGCTAGAATCGAAGTATTAGTGGTAGTTGTTTTCCATGGCTGGCTATGGAATGTTCTCAAAACACACGTGGGACTGTCCACGTGCCTAGATGTAATCGAACAGTCCACTAGATGAGTAGTAGTGTTAGTTGTTTTCCCATGAGGTCAGATGAGCCACTCTACTGTGAGCCATTGGCCTAAAAATCCGACCATTCTAGTGGGTCACACCACAGATAACAGTTGCCAATTGAAACATTCCTAATTTTATATAAGGCCTAGTGTGATGTGGTGTAGACATCCATCCCATCCACTGCGTATGTCCCACTTGGATGGGGGATCACACTAAATTTTAAGCCAATCCAAAACTCAGGTAAGCCGACCAAGTGCTTTTACATGTTTTAAGTATGAATTTCCATTATTTCAGATGGTGCGACTCACCTGAGTTCCAAATATATCTGATTTTCGGCACATTGCCTAGAATGGATCTACCAAATTCACAGTGTTGATGGCCATTACACATCAAGATGGGGGGCCACGGAGCTCAACCAATACACACGCATCATGTTGGATGAGTTCTCAAAAAGTGCTCACCAGTTCTTGTGGGAACCGGTTCTAGATGAGCATTAGTGAAATGCTCACACCCGAACCCGAGAACCGGTTCTCACGAGCACTCGTGAGCACCTTTTGACACTTGATGTGTGCACAAAATCCAAACGGTAACCCTCACAGCCCAAAGGTTCGCTTCATTGTTAGGCCATAGCAAAGTGAGAGGTAATTTGCTCCTTTGATTTGCCTCTCATTTCACTATGGCCCATTAGACTTTTGGATTGGTTTGGACCGTAGGGGTTTCATGAGGTGACTCATTTAGCCGACTGTTAGGGTTACATATACACATAATGTGAGATGAGTTCTCAAAAAGTGCTAAGGAGTTCTCATGTAAGCATTACTCATATAGTGAAATGCTCACATGGTAACCGGTTCTCACCAGGACTCGTGAGCACCTTTTGACACCTGATGTGTGCGCAAAATCCAAACTGTTCAATGGATGAATCACCTAATAAAACTACAAAATCCAAAAGTTAGCATGATCTAAAAACTTGTTGGGCCATAGCAAAGTGAGGGATAATTTCCTCTTTTGATTTGCCTCCCACTTCACTATGGCCCATTAAAATTTTGGATTAGCTTAAGTTTTGGGCTTTAGAGATTTCATGAGGTGACTCATCTAGTGGACTGTTCGATTACATATGCACAACATGTGAAATGAGTTCTTAGGAAGCGCGCGCGCGCGCGCACACACACACACACACACACACACACACACACACACACACATATATATATATATATATATATATATATATATATATATATATATATATATATATATATATATATATTGGAACGTTCACCTGCGAACCAGTTCGTATGTACTACATACGAAATTTTTTAAAAACTCATCATATCTAATTATTCTCAAAAATTTGAACGGTCCACATGAAGCAGAACCTCATGAAACCCCCTGGTACCAATTTTTACTTTGAACTAAAACTTCGGTGGGCCATGAAAAATGCAAACAATTTCTTCCCTTGATTTGAATTTCTCTTTACTATGACCCACCAGAATCTTAGATCAGGGTGAAAATTCACCCCCTGAGGTTTCATGGGATTCCGCATCTTATGGACTGTTTGGATTTGACACCCATGACACGTGTGCAAAGGTGCACACGTGCGTAGGTGTGTAGGTGAGCATGCCTCTCTCTCTCATATGGAAAAGGTTCTATACAGTCGAGTACATTGGAACTCCCCATGAGGTGGAGTTATATGGGTTCACCATGATGTATGTCAAACATCTACCCCATCAGTCAGATGCACCATTCCATAGTGGGCCTAGGGCTTAAAAATCAAGTCAATCCGTGACTTTTATGGGCCACACCACATATAAAAGTTGAGAGGGGTTACCCTCCATTAAAACATTCATAATCATTTTTTGGGCCCACCGAGATGTGGTTCACAAATCCAGCCCACCCATTATTGTGTCTCACTTGGATAAGGGGTCGGACCAACTTTCAGATGCATCCAAATTTCAGGTGGGCCTCACCAAGTGCTTTTATATGTTTTAGGCATGTCTTCACCTGATTTTAGATGGTATAGCCCACTGGAGTTCCATATACAACTGATTTTTGAGATATTCCGTAATTTAAAGGGGACCCACCAAATACACAGTGTTGATGTTCGACATACATCATGGTGGGGCCCACACAGCTCAACCTCACGTGGAGTTCCCATGAGCTTGACCGTATAGAACCTTATATATATATATAGAGAGAGAGAGAGAGAGAGAGAGAGATATGGTCTTCTACACGCAAGGCCACACGGAGATTTTATGCGAGTGCGTTCAACAACCGTGAGAACGTGAGTCTCCAAAATAATGACATGTGCAGAGACTTCCGCACTCTCACGGGGATTGTATGTTGTACGCAGTTGGAAAGTTATTGGACGGTGTTCTTTGGTTCGATCATGATGTACATAAACATCCATACCGTTCATCTAAATTTTTAGATCATTTTCAAGCGTGAACCCAAAAACAAAGTAGATCCAAATCTCAAATGAACCTCACCATGGGAAAACAGTTGTGATTGAACACCCCTCGTTAAAAACTTCCTAGTGCCCACTGTAATGTTTACTTGCCATCCAACCTATTCGTTAGGTTACACGGACTTGGATGATGAGAAAACAAACATATCCCATTCATTTAAAACTTGTGGCGCTCATGAAGTTTTTAACGATGAGCCAATGATTCTCATCGTTAAAACATTCGTAAGGCCCACTGTAATAGCCCACTGTAATATTTACTTTCCATCCAATCTGTTCGTCAGGTCACACAGACCTGGATGAAGAGAAAAAAAAAATCATATTAATTCACGATTTTTGTGACCTTGGAAAAAGCTTCAATGACAGGCGTTCTATCTCCCACTGCTTTTTATAGTGTGGTCTGCTCGGTTTTTGGATCTGTCTTATTTTTTGGATCAAGTATTAAGACTAGCTCACCAAGTGGACAGACGGTTTGGATATAACTCATACCTCATGATGGGACCCAAAGAACTTGGTGACTCCAACACACCAACCATGGTGTGTGTGGTACACCAGCCAATCCTCTTCCTTTGCACGCGATGAGATCAGATTGCGTACTGAGTAACTCAGTAGGATTTCATCATACTGAGTAAACTCTGTTGGGCTCACCGTAAATGTACGTGGTTTATCTACATCGTCCATCCGTTTTTAAAATCTCATTTCATGGATTGAGCCCAAAATTGAAGCATATTCCTCATGTAGACCATACCACAGGAAAAAGTGGAAATGATGATTTCCACTGTTCAAACTTTTCTAAGGCCCACAATAATGTTTATTTGTCATCCAACCAGTTAATAAGTTCACACAGATATAGATGAAGAGAAAAATACAAATATTAGCTTGATTAATAACTTCAGTGGCCCCCAAGTATTTTTCAATGGTATACATTGAATTCGCATTGTTTCCGGTGGTGTGGTCCACTTGAGGTTTGGATATACTTTATTTTGGTCTCAAACCCTAAAATTATCTGTTAAAATAGATGTACAGTGTGGATAAAATACATAGATCATGGTGGGCCCCACTACAGGCAACGACAGTAATGGTGGAGTGATTAGTGTGATCCAACCGCTTTTATTCCAATGCGCATGAATGTTGCATGTGGCCATGCTTCATGTGGTGTAGTCTACTTAATGTGCCTCATTTTTGGGCACATGCACAAAAATAATTTGTCCAAAAATATGAACAACGTGGATAAAACATATAGATCACAATGGGCCTTGATTCGACCAGAAACGAAAAATATTTGATTTAGGAAATTATCTCACTCAATAATGACAAAAAGAAAGAATAAAAAATAATCATCGAATTTATTCATTTCGAGTTCTTTACATCATTTTGATCCTCTGATTCCAAAATAGAATTTTTAGAAATGCTTAAGTACAAGTATTAAATAAATTCAAATATGAATTCCGGCCGCATTCCGACTCATATCAATCATGTCCGTGGGGGAGATGAGTTGTGTGGGCCTTCCGTGCACTTCATCCCTCATTAACATAATACAGGAGTGCCAGGATCCATTTGAAACATCTGAATCAATCTGAAGACTTGAAAAAATGTAACATAGTGCCGCCTCAAAAGAGTATTCGCGTAACTCCTCCAAGAGTTGCGCGGGCCCATGCAACTCCTCCATGAGTTGCGCGGGCCCACGCAACTCACAAGGAGTGGCATGGCCCAACCTTCTGTACTCCACACTCCCTCTCCCTCTGCTTCTCTCCAATACTTGTTAGAGGCGCAAGTCTTCTGAACATCCGATCCTCTAAATGAGGGGGGTAGGGGGTATTTATAGGCTTCCACATGTGTGAGCCCTTGAATCTTGTGCCGTGAACCCCACTTCGCATCTCTAACTCATCATTTTCCGAAGAAAGTTGCGCGACCCAGCGCAACCATGGTGAGTTGCGTGGACCCGCGCAACTTTGGTCCTGCATAACACATGTCTCGTGCAACTCAGCTCCTTTCCATTTTTACACTTTACTTCTTTCTCCAATTCTTCCTCTTGAAGCCTCTTTCCTTAGCCAAATTTTCTGCTCCAACAGATACCCCCTTGATCCGAGATTTGACCACCCTAAGTCAACTTGAAGGATCAATTTCCTTCTCAGGGTCTTGAGTTGTGCGGGTCAGCGCAACTCCCACCCGCGTAACTCCCAGCAGGTCCCGCTGGTCTGTAAATATCAGCACTTCCAGTCATTCCATACTTTAAAAATTTTCTTCTCTCTGCCGAACCCCTTTTCCTCGCAACTCTTGCGTGCAACTTGCCAGCAATTAGTGCAAAAAACTTGCATTCTAAAACTCTGCCAAAACTCTCTTTTGCCCTTCAAATTTTCATCTTTAACCCGATAGCTCTCAATTCAAAATCATGCATCGCTTGTTGGCATCCTCTTCAAGAAGAAAGAATCATCCATCTTTATCAGGGTCCAAATAGCCTTTCTTATTCTTGGAAATATGTAGAGATAAATGAAGAAAATTTGGAACTTCACAACCCCTTTACCAACAAACTGACCGTTATTCCTATCAACTTGCAGCATCACTGGTCAATTCTTCACAGTGAACCATTCGATTGACGAAATATTTTTGTTTCCATGGACAATTGGATCATGAAAGAACCAAGAATTCTAACAGGCTATCTGGAAAAGAATGAGCCCCATCAAAGAGTTGGTAGGATCCATAAAATGAGATTTTTACGTCCATGTCATGATGCTTAGAAGCCTTTCCCTGCCTACTATTTTGAGACCACTCAACAACTCTTCTTCTCCAAAAGATTGCCTTGGAACACTAAAAAATTCTCAGCAATAGGACTCCTATCTCTTCGCAATTTCTATAGTGCCTGGGCTCGAACCATCGTTCAAAAGCATACCACCCTTCTGGATCAAATCAACCACTCTGATGTAATCATAGCTACATCAGAGCATTTTCATGGGGATGCTCCTATCTTCAGAGGCTTCCTTTACCATTGTTCTCCAATCACCAACTCATTTCATCTTCCTTCAGGCGAAATGAGCATCACCTTATGGGATCTTTTTCGCATAGCAGGTCTTCCCATTATGGGAAATATCTTTGATGCTTATGTATCCTCTTATGGAGAGCTCACTCTAGCTTCTGTAGGAGACAACAAATTTGAGATTTCAAATACCAGTCCTGAGCTCTTCAGTGCACTGGCCAACTTCCCTCCACCTGATCGCATTACTTCTCTCGAATGACTAGCTTGCTTTTCTAAAAAAATGCGGTATATTTTCTCCTTTATACTTTCTTCCTTCACAACTTTAATCTTGTACGGTCTAATTTTAATGATTATTTCTTCACCCAGACAACTTTGCAGGCCATAATCACCAATAACTTAAGACCATTTGCAAGAATGCTAAGAGCACTGTTGAATACAGTTCCTCTTGCGAACTGGCTACCTTCTTAGCCTATTGGCTAAGTGTAGTGATATTCCCAGATTCCGAGCAAATAAACATTATTAGGCCATCCTTCTTTGTGATAGCAGGTACAATGGCGGAAGGCCGAAAATATTCACTAGCTCCCCAGTCTTGTGTTCCTTGTACCGCGCTTTCGGGGATGTCATCTCTGGTTCCAAAGATCCTTCCTCCGAATCTTTTGTTGTCTGTGCTCCATGGCATTTCTTTGTGGATTGGCTAGGAGTATATTTCCTTTGGACATTTGTTGATTCCGATAGAGCATATTTACATCCTGATCGACTCGCTCTTTAACATTATCAACTGAGAGAGATGATCAAGAAGTCGAACGACTAGGTTACTAGAAAAATAAAGGGCAATGATCCTATTGATTTCTATCAATTCCCTTTCTTTAACTATTTTGACGATGTGGCAGTTGTTGTTGATGATTATTTTTCATTTGGCAAACATTCATTTCTTGTCTCCATTAGGCCCAATAACATTTCTTGGAGAGAAGGCGATATATTTTGGCACAAGCCAAATTATCCTAACAGTTTTGCTCATCAGTTTGGGTTCGATCAAATGGCACCAAAGACTCTGACATCGTTACCAAAGCAATGAGAAGTTACGACATCGAACCATATAATTGCGCTTTGATATGGAAGCAACTTTTGATCATTTGCACCGGATTGCACTTCATAATTCCTTGCTATGATTACCCTTTTAGTGCTTCTTATTGCTGGATGTGATAGTGGGTTCATCAATATCATTTAGTAAAACATTGTTATATATTTGATCATGCTGTATGGATTCTCTCTCCTTGCCTAAGGAAATTCTAGAGAGACCAAGGCATTGCCTATTTCGAAGAGGTAGATCATGCCTCCTCCCCAGATCAACTCTGCATGAAAATTTCTTTCGCAAACAACACCTTTGAAGCGAAACTGGCTGATACCCTTAAGGGATGGGTAACCTTTGGTACACCTTTGAAGAATACTTATGAATCTTTAGAATTTTCAAAAGAGAATAATGATTCTTTGCAATTCTATCCTCCTCCTCCCTTACAAATTTTAAGAAACAGTACTCCTGTAATATCAGAAAGATAAGATAGAAAGACTTCGTTGTTTTTCTCAAAAGGACAAACATATCATCAATGAAGATTCATCCTCTTCAGAATAGAAAATAACAAATGTTTTGATCAAACTTAACATTATTGTATTTGAACAAGAAATTTAACATTTTTCCTTTCTTGCATTTATCTCTAATAACGCATTTTTATATGAGATGTATGAACATACGCATCTCCAGAATTATATGTTGATTCAATATGCATAATATTTCTAAGTTTGAACAATTTTCATAAGTATATTTGATAGACACATGCTAATTAAAGTAACAATCTATTTATAATTATTAGCATAATATTGCATATGTGGCATTTTAGAATGAGCGGAACTAAGTTTCAGTTCCAGTTAGTTGCACACACAGTTTAAGCTCATAAGTAGTTGGAGCAATCACAGTTTGGACTCATAAGTAGTTGGAGTTGGCCTTACACGAATGACCATTGTAACTCTTTAAAGTTCATGGGGCTTATTACAGCCGGGGAGTTCATAAATCGCGATCCATCAGAGGAGCCCAGTGAAGCTACCGGGGCAGTGAACTCGATAGAATTTACGCACAGAGTTGGCCACAGTAACTCTCTAAAGTTTACGAGGTACACAAGGCTACCGTGGGATACCAAAACCAAGGCCACTAGTCCATCAATGAGGGGTTGTCTTGCTTCAGACACCTGTCCTCACGCGTTACTATTGAAATCAAACCAGAGATCTGGGGAGTCATCTTGCTTCAAAGACTCACTTTTCCTTCGTTTGTAAGGTCAGATCCATTTATGAGGGGGTACTGCCTGGCCGCCCACGTGATGCTGCCTGAAGCTGTAAAGATGAGATAGGTCACAACTCGCATGGGTGCGCGTGATGCTCTTTTTGGGCTTTTTAAGGCCATAGGTGACACTGCTACCCATATAGTTCTGCTATATCGTCATCGCCCTTAAGGATAATCCTTATGCGTGTTTAGCTTCATAGCGACGTCTTTCTCGCTATCATACGTGATAAATCGTCATTGTTGCCGCGATTCTTGTACTTAGCTTTATAAGCTTATTCTGTCACCTATAAATGATGAATTGGCCTTACTAAAATAATAAATTGAAATTAATATATTGCATTTGTTGATGATATGAAATAAAAATTTATTTTATAGTTAAGATAGTATATCAGCCTAGTGGTGCTATTGATTTTGATAAATTTAAATGGCCTTATGCTAGCAAGATAATGATAGTAATAACAACTTTGGTGATTCGGCGGTAATCATTGCCGCATTGGCGATTTGCATTTGGTGATAGCTATTGGTGCTTTTCATTGACTTACTTGGATTTAATATGCTTTGAAGGCCTGCATTTCATTAGTATTCAAAGAGAAATACAACGTTAGAAAGAAATAAAGACTTCTGCCTTTGTATGCTTTTATCTGCCCCCTTTTGATTGAGAAGAATTACGTTACGAATCTTTTAAATCAAAACTGCGTATACATTCAGGGATGAAATATTTTTATGAAACAGGCATTGACCGATATACTTATGCCTCGCCCATCTTAATCTATCACCCGATAGGCCCCATTGGAGTATACTTCTGATATTATATATGGATCATCCCATTTAGGGTTGAACTTGCCCCCAGTCTTATGAGTGACCACTATCAGTCTTTTCAGTATCAATACCATATCGCCTCTTTTGAAGGAGCGATGCTTAACCTTTTTGTCAAAAGCAGTAGAGATTCTTGCTTAATATAATTGTAATCGCTGCTGGGCTGCTAGTCGCTTTTCATCTAGCAAATCTAATTCCGTTAACTTGATCTTGGCATTTTCATCATCAGTAATCGATTGATGTACTATTATTCTAAGCGACATAACTTTCGTTTTAATGGGGATAAAAACTTCAACTCCATAAACTAAAGACTGTGGCGTTGCTTTCGTAGCAGTATGATGAGTAGTTTGATAGGATCATAGGGCTTCTTACAACTTCTCATCCTAATCGCACTTATTTTCTGCAACTGTTTTCTTCAATATTTTCACGATTGTCTTATTGAATGGTTCAGTCAACCTATTAACCGATGGATAGTAGGGTGTCTGGAATGAATGCTGGATATCAAACTTGTGGCTCTGATCTTAAATGGAGTCCTGTTATTAGTGATGATTTTCTTTGGAATACTATAGCAGTATATTCTTGCATGCCATATGAAACCCACGACATCTTTTTCTTTGACATTTCTTAGTGCGATAGCTTCATTCCACTTTGAGAAATAATCTGTGGCTGCTAAAATGTATTGTTTTCCTCTATATGATGATGAATTTATAGGACTGATAACATCGAGTCCCCAAGTTATGAAAGGCCAAGAAGTCACTGACTGATGAAAGTCTTCAGGAGGTACATGTATGACATCGCCATGTATTTGAATTCATGACATCGCCACGTGTAATCAATCGCATCTTTGAACATTGTAGGCCAATAATAACCTATTCAATGTACTCGATGGAATAAATTTCTACCGGCCTGATAAGCCCCGCATTCCCCTGAATGTGCTTCTCGCAATATTTGATTCACATTTTTCGTATCCAAACATCTTAACAACACCTCATTGTAGGACTTTTTAAAAAGCTCTTCGTTACACATAATAAATTTCTTTTCCCT
Organism: Magnolia kwangsiensis; assembly: GCA_037074715.1. Classification (NCBI taxonomy): domain Eukaryota; kingdom Viridiplantae; phylum Streptophyta; class Magnoliopsida; order Magnoliales; family Magnoliaceae; genus Magnolia; species Magnolia kwangsiensis. Next base: position 87,119,733 of record CM073571.1, on the reverse strand, counting down.
TTGCTTTATTTGTAGCTTTTGCGCTGGATTTTCTAGAAAAATATCCTATTTGAGATAATCCACAAAAGACTGACACCAATCATCAATTGAAATCTCCAAACATGATATGGGTAATGATTCAGAGATTTTGACATCTTCAGCAGGCGGCAAAAACCTTCTTTCTTCATTATTATTTGAAGAGGACTTCGATTAGGACATGCCAAAGTTGCAGCCAAAGTAGTTAAGGCATCTGCCCTTACATTTTCTTATCTTAGTATATGCTTGATTTCAACATCCTAAAACTGCTCCAACAGCTGTTGCACTTGACAATAACACGGGAGGAACTCCTTCTTCCTTATTTTGAATTCTGTAGTAAGCTGGTTTATCGCTAGCTTAGAATCACCGAAAATTTGTAAAATTTTTATCTTCATCTCTTGGGCTATTTCCATCCCTATAATGAGAGCTTGGTATTCGACTTTATTATTAGTGCATGCCGCGCCTAATGTAAAGGAATATGGCAGTAAGTCACCCCGTGGACTGATAAATATCACCTTGGCACTTGTTCCCGAGGTCCTAGAAGCGCCGTTGAAGTACATTTGCCACATACGAGACAATTTTGTCATCATTACTTGCTCGTCCGAAAAATCATCACTGATCATTTCGTTATTCGATATAGGGTGGGTTGCCAAGAAATCCACCACTGCTTGTCTCTTAACTGCTTTCACCGGTTCATAAGTGATAATGTATTCTGACAATAAGAGCATCCATTTAGCCAATCTCCCAGATAGCATCGATCTTGTCGTCAAGAACTTCAGGGATCCGCTCGCGAGATTAAGATTATATTATGGGAGAGACAGTAATGCCTTAGTTTTTGTACTGCAAAGATTAGAGTTAAGCACACTTTCTCGATAGGCAAATAGTTACATTTAGCTCCTATCAAAGTTTTGCTCAGATAATACAGCGCAATCTCCTTCTCTTACTCATTTGTTTGCGCTAACAAGGATCCTAATGAATTTTCTATTGCAGAAATATAAAGAATGAGGGGTTTATTTTTCACAAGCGCTACTAATATCGGGGGCTGTTTCAGCAATTCTTTGATCGAATCAAATGCGTTTTGACACGATTGGTCCTATACAAATTCTATCCCTTTCTTTATTAGATGGGAAAATGGTTGACATCTTCCTGTAAGATTAAAGATAAAGTGACAAATATATGCCAACTTTCCCTACAAACTCTTCAACTCTTTTAATGTTTTTGGAGGCGACATTTATTGAATAACTCTAATCTTTCCAGGATCGATTTCAATTCCCCTGTGCCTGACAACAAAATAGAGGAACTTTCCCGATGAAACACCGAATACGCACTTAGACGGATTCATCCTCAGTTGCTTCTTTCTGAGTCAACGAAATACTGAAACCAGATGTTCACAATGTTCCTCATGGTCATTTGATCTGACCACTAAATCATCCACATAACATTCAACATGCTTGTGCATCATGTTTTAGAATATATTCTACATTTCCCTCTAATATGTCGCGCCAGAATTCTTGAGACCAAACAGCATAACCTTGTAATATTAAATTCCCAACAATGTTCTGAATGACGTAGCTTCCTCATCTTCCGGGGCCATTCTTATTTAGTTATACCCAGGATAACCATCCATAAAGGACATAATGGCGTACTTAGTCGTACTGTCAATTAATAGCTCAGTAATTGGCAGTAGGAAATCATCCTTCGGATATGCTTCATTTAAGTCTTTAAAGCGAACACATACTCTAATTTGTCCGCATTTCTTCTTTACTGGAACAATGTTTAATATCCACTTAGGATACTTGACTTCTTTGATAAAATTAACTTTAATTAGCTTATTCACTTCTTCTTCAATTAAGGGAATCAGATTCAGGTGGAATCGTCTTTGCGCTTGTTTAATCGGTCTCTTGCCTTTAGAAATATTTAATCGATGCATCGCCAATGATGGTTTTAGGCCTGACATTTCTACATATGTCCAAGCAAACACATCTTTTTTTTTTTCTTTCAACAGTTTAATATACCTGTTAGCCTCTTATTCAGCGATACTGGTGCTTATAAATGTATTCCGGGGTTCTTCTTCTGTCCTTAGATTTATTTCCCGCAAGCTGTCGATCGTCGGTTTCCCCCCATCTTCTATCTACTTCGGAGCCACTTCAGGATGCTTGATCATTTCAATTTCCACCCAGTCTACTGATTCTACAGTAATCATGTTTATTGAAGATTCTCTTCCCAACTTGCAAAACTTCTCTCATTTTTCTTCATTGATTTTGATTGGGGTCAAGATACCTTTTTTACTGTTCAACCCAGTCGAATCTTCGCAATCGAAGCCCATGTTCTTCATTATCTTTTTGCTAGTAGAGATGTATCTTTCTAGATCTTTAGGTGTTTATTTTGTGGGGTTCATTTTGTTATCTATCCTTTCTTCTATCTTTGCCTCTGAGATTGTATAAAATTCAATAGGCTTGAGGTTTTTCAAACTGGCTTTAACATAGAACCTCTTAGGCATAACTGGGAATGGTTCTTCCTTTCTGCATGTGGTAATGGCATTACGTAATTTGATTGCAAAATTTCTAACTTCTTATGTGATAATAATGTCAACGGAGGTTGCCCCAGTCGTCTCAAATGTCTTGGCACGAAATAAAACTTCTGCTTCACATTTTCTTCCTTAGATAACTCTATTTTGGCGACTCCGTTTTGTACTGTGCTTGTTTCACCTTTTGTTGTTTTATTCTCATTGCTTACCTTTTTATTCCTTGCAGCGAACTCGTTATAATATCCGGCGTCGGCGAAGAAAGACTCTGCTTTTGTATACGATTTTACATTAGCCATCACCTTATATTGAGTCCCATATTTATAGTACTTGAAGCATTGATGGAGAGTTAATGGTATGATACTGTATTGATGCATCCAGTGTCTTCCCAAGAGGAGATTATATGTCGTTACTACGTTGGTAACGTGACAAACAATGTCTGTCGTTAGCTCCCCCATCTCCAATGTTAATGTGATTTTTCCGAGCGCTTGTTGTCCATCTTGATTAAACCCTTGTATCATCATCCCACTAGGGCGCAAGTGAGAACAACGATATCCTAATTCGTCTAGCATCATTAATGGTAGTAAGTTCACCGTGGACCCATTATCCAGCATTATTCATTTTATCTGCTTACCACCGACATGACCCACCACCATTAGCGGCCTGTTATGTTCTTCCCCACAAATTAGATCATCGTCGGAGAAAGAAACGGCTGACATGCAATTATTTCTCTCTTCATGCTCCATCTCTTTAAGCAATGCTTTTCTAACGTCGTTATCGGATAGAGCTTGAATTAAGCTGTATCAAGAATCTTTCGACAGTCGCAACGCGTCGTATACACTCAGTCGAGCTGGTATGCCTTTCTGATGACTCACCGCATCGTACGTCACCTTCTCAACTTTAGTCTTTCCCTTTTCTCTAATATTATTATGACGTTCTTCAGATGTTTCTCTTCTTATTACCTCGGTGTACTGTTTATGGGGACTTTTTATCCTTTTACCTAAGTGTAATGTGACCACTACGGCTTTGCCCGTCCACCTCAGTGAATGACCGTCATCCATTCCTCCTACCCTCTTATTCTTTTACCAGTGGTTTCTTGTAGGATCTATACACTCGTCGTCAAATTTTTTCTCTTGCGTCTATTAGCAATCAATAATAAAACTTAGTGTTTATTCACAAACGTATTCTGTCCCAGAGATGAAAGGAGGGATGTTCCTGCTGAGAGTCGCCATTTTAGCGCCTTATAGATAGCCAAACAACTCCTCCATGAGTTACCCGACCTTCTGCACTTTGTACTCCCTCTCCCTCTCCTTCTCTCCAATACCTATTAGAGGCGTTGGTCTTCCGAACATCTAATCCTCCAAATGAGAGGGTAGGGAGGTATTTATACGCTTCTGCACGTGTGAGCCCTTGAATCTCGTGCCGTGGACCCCACTTCACATCTCCAACTCATCATTTTCTAAAGAAAGTTGCGCGACCCAGCGCAACCATAGTGAGTTGCGTGGACCCACGCAACTTAGTTCCTTTCCATTTTTACACTACTTTTTTCTCCAATTTTTTCTCTTGAAGCCTCTTTCCTTAGCCAAATTTTATGCTCTAATAGACCCTAAAGAGGCCCCACCAAAACCGTCCATCCCTAGCTAGGTCTGGGTGAAATCAAATTGCGTACTGAGTTACTAGTAGGCTTTTAGAATGCTGAGGAAAACTATGTTGGCCCACCATGAATGTATGTGATTTATCCACACTGTCCATCCCTTTTTATAGCTCATTTTATGGGTTGAGCCTAAAATTGAAGCATATCCAAAGCTCAAGTGTAGCACACCACAGGAAAAAAGTGTGAATTGAATGTCCTCCTTTGAGAAAATTTTCTAGCCAAAGAAGTTTTAGCTCAAGTTGATATTTGTGTTCATCCATGTTTGTGTAATCTTATATAGTAAAATAGATGAACGGAGTAAATAAAATAGGTAAATCATAGTGCGCCCACAAAGTTTACTCAGTAGGTAAGCGTACTTAGTTACATAGTATGTAATGCACCGGGTGGTAGCCCATGCATCCAAGGAACACAGATTGCATTCTGATGCCTCTAGTAGGCACTTTCACCAAGTGGCTATTGTAGGGTACTCTGTGGGCCCTACCATTATGTATGTGTTTAATCCACACCGTTAATTCATTTTGAATGCTTATTTTAGGGCATGACTTAAAAAGGAGGTATATCCAAATCTCAAATGGACCACACCACAGGAAACAGTGGAGATTTAACACCCACAGTTAAAAACTTCTTAAGGGCCATAAGTTTTGGATATTTTTATTTTCTCATCATCCAAGTTTGTGTGACTTAATGAACAGATGGGCACGTATCATGATATTATGTTGTCACATACTCATAATCGGTATCGACAATCGGCATCGATAATCAACATTGATAATCGGCCTATACAATTGGCCTCGACAATTGGAATCGGCCTCGACAATCAGAATCGGCCTCGACAATCAGAATCGACCTCGACAATCGGAATCGGCCTTGATAATTAGAATCACCCTCGACAATCAGAATCGGCCTCGACAATCAGAATTGACCTCGACAATTGGAATCGAATTAGACAATCAAAATTGACCTCAACAATTGGAATCGATAATCGAAATCAGCCTCGACAATCGGAATAAGCCTCAATAATCAGAATCGACCTCGATAATCAGAATCGGTGAGAATGGACCTAAGAAGGCCTAATGGAAAGTCATAATGTGGACATTCAACCATCATTGCCCATCAATGTGGACATTTAACTAACACTACTCCCAAGGAGTGGCCCATATAAACATTATTACATACATCATGGTAAAATCACATATCACATCGGGTCTTGAATACACAACGGGTGGGCCCTACACTTGGTCCTTAAGTACATCATATGGGTCTCCCATATACATCACGTTGGGCCTCGCCAAAGGTCATGAACACATCACAGTGGGCCTCCTCACGTTGGCCATATATACATCAATGCGGGCCTCGCCAAATGGGCCACAAATACATCATAATAGGCCTCATATCTATGTCGCATATGCATCACTATGGGCCTCATAATTAGGCCTCAAATACATCACGATGGGCCACAACTCATGGGCTTCATGTACATTAAAGTGGGCTGCATGACATGGACAACTCAGATCAAACACGTACATCACGTGGGGGCCACATGAATGGATAGTGTGAGCTTGTATATATCACGGGGGTCCTACGTCCTGTTGGATGGTGGGAGCTTGTATTATATCTAAAATCCTTTCAATAGTGACAGGTGTAACATGTGTATCACTGTACACTATCATAGGGGTACATAGCTCACTAATGTGATTAGAATTGTCCAAACATTATCTATGTACATTAACACCGTCCAAACATTGTCTAGCACCGTCCAGTACAATATGGATGGTGTGGATAAAATAAATACATCATGGTGGTCCCATGCTGGCAAAACAGGTGGACGGCTTGTATAGAACACATACATCCGAGGTGGGTCCCATGCTGGCAAAACAGATGGACGGCTAGGGTAAAACACATATACTAGGGTGGGCCCCACCCCCTGGATGATGTGGATATAATAAATACATCCAGGTGTGGCCCACTGTCTAGATTTGCTAGACGGTGTGCATACAATAAATACATCAAGGTGTGGTCCACTTGATAGATCTGTCTCATTTTCTCCTCAAGCCTTAAGATGAGTTCACCAACTGGATGGACGGTTCAAACATAACACATGCATCAGCGGGACCCAAAGAACTTGCTGACGACATCATATGAGTGGATCCCATCGAACTTACTGACGTTAACACATCAACAGTATTGCTGGTGTGAGGTGTACACCAGCCAATCCAACTTCCCACTATCCAAGGTTTGGACTATGAGGATACAACACATCCATCAATGTGGGGTCTAGATAAATGAATGGCGAGATATAACACATACTTTATAATCAGTCCATGGATGGACGGTTAGATAAAACCCATACCTCATGATGGGGTCCACAAAACTTGCTGATGTGGTACAGGAGCTACATAACTGGAGTGAGGTACACCAGTCAATCTGCTCACAGCGGGTGGGTCCCATTGATCTGAACAAATGGACCCTCGAGATGGACGGCATGGAACGAAGCACATGCATCAAGGTGGGGTTCCACGGAGCTGCTGGACAAATGGCATTGATAATACATACGTCAAGGGGCCCACGTCCAGATGGACAGTAATGATAAAACACATATATCATGGCGGGTTCCCACCATCTAGATGGAGGGTGAGGATAGAACATATCATCAAGGTGGTCCCATACGTGGGAGATTTCCACCATCCAGAACGCTGGATGGTGTGGATGTACAAATATACATCATGCTGGGGTCCACATGTACGTGGACTGGACGGTATGGATATAACAAATACATCAGGGTGGTGCCACGTGGTGGGCCACCCCTCCAAAATATAGGGCCCCACCGTCTCATACTGCTGGACAGTGTGGCAAAACACATCAAGGTCCACCGTCCCATACACATGGACGGTGTGGATCTAACACATAACTCATAGGTGGGTCCCACAAAACTTGGTGGCGTCACTACAGCTGTGTGGTAGACCAGCCAATCAATCTGCTATCTCATCAGGTGGGTCCCGTATGGGGCCCACCAGAATATAATAATATTATATATTTACTATTATTTTATTATTATTATTACTTAAAATATATAAATAAATAAACACATACATCTAGTGGACCTCCAGTGTCCAGATGGTTGGACACCTGTCCAATGGACATAATGGATTCACATGCATCAAGGTGGGCCCCACCAGCTTTTGCTGGGTTTAAATCTAGTAACCTTGAGCTGCGTGAGATCCACCGTCTAGATGGACGGTGAGGATATACAACTCATCCATCAATGGGTGGGGTCCACGTTAGTGTGGCCCACCATTTTGGATCAAAGTGATATTTGTTTTTTTCCCTCTATGTCCAGCCCTGCTGACTGGCTGGACAGTACCAGCAGCAGCGGCTGGGCCATTGCAGACCGGGCCCACACCTTTAGTGGCCTCACCACACGGACGGTGTGGATGCGACCCACAAATCAAGTAGGGTGCACGTGTAGCCTCCTAGCTTAGGATAAAAGCTGATATTTGTGTTTTCCTATCATCGAGACGACCCAACTGGACTGACAGTCTAGCAGGGTGGACAGCAAGGCCGTCCCACCTGCTGGATGGTCTGGATCAACCCTACATACACGTGATAGGTGGGCCACAACAATAAGGAGAGAGAGAGAGAGAGAGAGAGAGAGAGAGAGAGAGAGAGAGATCAAATGGTGATGGAGGGACCCCGCCACTATGGGCCCCTCTAGGTGATATAAACCATACATCAAATGGGTCTTACCACAAGTGGGCCCTCAAATCATCAAATCCAAACAATAAATCACAAATCGAATCCTAGAAAAACACCCACCTTTGATCTTCTCTTCCTTCTTCCACTAATGTGATCTCGAGCTCTAAGTGGTGCGATTCAACGGTCAAAATGGACTATGGATGGTGGGATTGGGTGGTCGGAAGGTGAGCCTCACCTAGCTTCTCGCCCATGGACATCCACCTCTCTCATGGTTGCTTCAGAGATGGAGTTTGAATGAGAGAGAGATGAGAGAGGGAGGTGATGTAAGAGGATGATAGGTGAAAAGGTGACTGATGGGTGAGTGAGTAATGGGAGTGTACTTGACATGTAAGGGATGTGTAAGAGAGAGAGTTAACTTTGGGGATGGGTGCTGTACTTGACATGTGAGGTAATTAATGACATATTTCTCTTGGGTTTGTAAATATGTGGCATTTCCTCGAACTGAACGTGGGTTCACATCTCCTGGCCCGGGTATCGCTTCGGCGCGTGAGACGCGGCATAAGAACCGCGGCGACGATGCGGTCACTAGGGTACAAGTCTCGGGTCGAGCTGACTCTAGAATACAAGATATAACTCAGGATCGTGTATAACTGCTATCAATGCGTCACGAGTTGTCAGAATTCGACTGGAAGGACTGTGGAAGCATATGAAATGGTACGGGTTATGATACGGGTCTCACATAAGGTAAGTGCCAAGTATACAATATCAAAGCAATGCGAAAACATGTCAGTAAGTCTATAAATACCATCAGCCTTATCTAGGCCATACATCAAACCTGTGGGTATAATGCAATCATGTGGGGATAACTTCGTCTCACAAGGAGTTCCATAAACATCTAGCCTAAAGACATCTGCTTTAATCAATCATCCATCACAACATGCATATGAATGATGGGGGTCTGCAAAAGGACCACGGATTTAGTCCAAATATCAAGATAGGCTCACTGATTTAAAACACGTCATGATAGTTAAGGAAAGAATCCTACTTATAGCCACCACAACATCGGACGATACTCCCAATGTGCGACAAAGTTCTGCCTTCACTGTGTGTACAGTAGCCTGCCAATCACTGATAGCTCACTCAGGTCCTCATGCCCCACCCACTCAGTGTTCGCCCATGTGCACCTGCCCACATGCCATCACTGTGATGGAGCATTACAATATCCCCCATCGAGGGAAGATCCAAGTCTAAGTATAATAAGTGGGATTCCTTACCCTCTCTATCGGGCAATAAACTAGACTTCCTATGGGGCTCAATAATTAGGGAAAAACCCATTTAGAAAATGATGAGAATGGGCTTAATAAGGCCTAAGGGAAGGTCGTAATGAGGACATTTAACCATCATCAATGTGGACATTTAACCAACATTGCTCCCAGAGAGTGGCCCACAAAGAGCCAAACGTATCGTGAGGCTATGACCTCACACAAGGACCTAATACACATCACTATGGGCCTCACTCATGGGCAATATATACATCATATCGGGCCTCATCAACGGGCCACACCAATGGGCCTCAAACATCTTAAGTGGGCCGTATCAATGGGCCTCAAATACATCAAGTGGGTAGCATCACATGGGCCTTATACATCACATCGGGCCACATACAGTTTCATTGGGCCTCATAAAATCACAATGAGCCACATGTAATCTCAATGGGCCTTACTCAAGGGTCTCATACATCAAGTGGGCCGCATCAATGGGCCACACGAGAGAGCTTGGTTTACACCAAAAATCATTTTAATAGTTATAGGTGCAACATGTGTATCACTGTAAACTATCATTCTATGGGGCACATGGCTCACTGATGATAATCAGCATTGCCAAACATTGTTTATGTAAATCAGCACTATCTAAACATTGGATAGCACCGTTCAAACATTGTCTATGCAAATCAGCGCTATCCAAACATTGTCTGGCACTGTCCAAACATTATCTATGTAAATCAACACTGTCCAAACATTATCCAGCACCGTCCAGTATAATCTAGACGGTGTGGATGAAATAAATACATCATAGTGGAGTACCATCAAATGGATGGTTAGATAAGACACGTCCCATGGTGGGTCCAACGTAGGGCCCACCATATAAATGATCTTGGAAAAATGGATGGACAGTGTTAATAAAATACATACGGATTAGACCCTCAATGTAACATCCCGAAAATCAGGGGTCGAGCATAAACTCCACTCCCGAGTTCTAAAACATCACTTATGCAACATTTTCAATGATGGAGGAATGTTGTTCATATTAGTGTAGAAAATATGAGTGAGATTAGACCAAAACAATATATCATACCCCACAGACATTTAAGTTTCTCAAGCGGAAGACTATGATAAATATATAAAATGTATAATTGATTGTAAATCTCCAGAGTGTGAACATGTTACCGGGTTAACTAAATACATGTAAACTCTAAAAATGGAAAGAAAAGAATATACATGGGTGTTTAAAAAAAAGGCAAAATACCAAGTGTATTAGCATCAAATCAGTAACCCTGTAACCCCGTCGATCAGAACCTGCATATAAGAGAAATCCTCCTCATCATCATAAAGTCCGGCTCTACTTCACAAGCATCGCCATCATCTGAAACTAAAATAGGGACTGGTTGGTGTGGCCAACACTGTCCCGTAACGTGGGAGTGAGTAATTAACTCAGTGGAATCTATAGAGTAAAGGTTAACATGTTATCAATCCAATCAAGCAGTAATGATAAAGCAGTACAATCAAACATGTCCTAGATACTCTTGTTAATGCAAGGATGATATGAAGAATGATGCATGCCGTCACCATAAACTCCCTCATGCGACATCATCTAACGATCGCGGCATGAATCACTACCACTATACTCTTACACCAATGCGAATGACACATGTAGTGCGATGTCATGAGTATGATTACCAAGTTCTTATTAGTCCTTTTCATACAGCAGGATTGAGAAGCTAAGACACCTCCCTTGTATCATTTCTCAACGTTGATCCATTCTAGGGTCGTCAATCCTAGGAATCTCATACGATGTTATGGTTCTAGGTCGCTGCAAGGGCTGCCAGGGCTGTTACGCGTAATCATTGCTCCTCTCCCCCATCACCTTATCAATACAGGCCTACTTATATCCTCAAGACTGCAACAGGACTCGTCAGCCCTATGCAGTGTCAGGATAAACTCAAGGTCACTACAGAGGGCTGACAGGGCTGTTGCGCACAATCGTTGCTCCACTCTCCCATCACCAAATAGTGTAGTCCGATAGCAAGAATATAGTGTCCCATGCCACCTTAATCTGCTCAGAGTAGGGTGTTCACTGGTCACTACGGGGAGGTTTGTGGCCCCAGCGTAGGCCGACAACTCGACCACGGTGTCCCATACCACCATGCCCGGCTTATGAGTCTTTGAGGATCATGGTACCACGGTTAACGAGAGTTTTACTGGTAAGCTCGGTGTCTTAGATTCAAACAATTGCACCAAATATGGTGAACAAACATCGGTCAATCGGGTTAGTTGATAAGCTCAACTAGGCCAAGCGTATATTGAGTTGAACGACATGGAATGCATAAGCACTCCGTGTGGCCTAACCACTGCCGAACGCCCCAAACACCACTCAGATTCGCTAAACTCATCCTATGTGGCGAAGACAACCTCGACCACTATTTATGGAACGATTTTCGATTGCCTGGACTGTAGCACAACCCCATTCACATACACATACAATAACTAGCATATGATTCGTATTCTACATCCATATGAACAATCATGAAGTATAACTTGAATGTAAATAGTACATGTAGGAATTCATCCACACATTTAACATGCTTTAACTAAGTACACAATCCATGGAGGAAATCATACACTCACTTAGCATGGATAATCTAAGTTACATTATTCATGAAGGAATTCATAGACTCACGTGTTGTGATGGAGATGCATACCTCAACCAACCTAGCAATCATACTTTACTAACTACTAAGGCATTTATTCAAATACTTAGATTACATATTATATCATACATATTTTTCATTCATTAGCATACGTATTAGGGAAAATCCTTTCGTCAAAGGGTTATCGCTTATACATCAATCATATATCCATGACAGTTAGTCATGGCAAACACGAAAGAGAACTCCATACTTACGCAGTCACTTTCACAAACATTTAGACTACACAATATGACATACCCCACATATATTGATAAACATGTATTAGGCTAATCCGTTCACCCAGAAGTTGATACACATGCATCTAGCATACATAGACAGCGATTAATCATGGCAACCTCAAATTCATATTTCATACGTATATGGTATTTTCTACAAATACGAGGAATACAATATATTTAACATAATTAACGAATAACTGAAAAATGAAACGGACAACACTTTATACATGTGAAATAGCATCCTAAGCAAGAATAAATCATTACTTAACATTGAAAGTCTTGGAAACCATAACCTAAATGTATATAGTCCGCACCTTAAACCAGAAAACACGAAATGGGTATGATTCAGATGACAAATCTTCGTCAATGGCGGATACGTTACCTACGGCATGAAACAGGTTAGCTATAACATTGTTGGAACTATTCTAGGCTTCAAAATAGGTTAGGGTTAGGATTTCTTACCTAGGAACGAAGCCGGAGTCACCGAAAAAGTGATATGGAGGGGTGGATTAGGCACGTAGCAAAGCTGGGAAGAATCTCAGGAAGAATCACCAACTTCTCTCCCACTTTCTCTCTCTTTTCTCTCTCTTGATTTGGGTAGGGTTTGAAATTCGTATGAAATTTGTGAGAGAGGGTTTAAGGCTTTTTTATAAGCCTAAACATAACGAAAACGGACTCCAAGTCATGGTATACTTAGGTTATAACCAAAGTGGGTCTGTTTCGATCCAACGGAGCATTTCTGGAGGTCCTATTACTAAATGCGGTCGGACTTAAGCTCTCTAATATTGGATCTAGGTCAAGCTAAGTTTTCAATCCGATCGGATTTCCAGATCGACCGTGGTGGACCAGTTTCAATTCAGCAGTCACCGAAACTCGATCAGGGCCACAAGTGCTATGACATGTAAGGGCCACCTATCCTGATCCGAGGGTAAATTTGGGTCAAAATCTAACGGTCAGAACGCTTAAAAATAACGCGCAAGTGACACGTGCCAGATTTATTAAAATCATAGTTAATTTCTTAAAAATCTTTATTTTCTCACACTCTTCACTCCGGACTCAAGGAAATCGTCCCAGAGCATCGTTTGGGCTTGATTTTCGAGATGATAGTCAAGTCCAACTTGGCGGTGGTAATTGTCTAAGTTCATCGCTATTGGACTTTCGACGTGCGGTCTAGATCCAATACAAAGTTTCAAAGGGTTCCTGAGAACAAACAGGTTTAGAGTTTGATTCTAGGTTTTAGGGTAACGTAGCGTCAACGATTCTATAGGTTTTGGATCTTACAGATCGTATTTAAAGTGGTTGGTGCTAATTTGGCAGGAAATCTATTGTAGCGCTAGTTAATTCGCGTTAAATTTCTAAAGAATTTGGTTCTATATGATTTCTTTGGCTTTAGAATCGAGTTTTGAGAAATTACCAAGGTGCTATGGTTGACCCATTGCCTAAGGACGCCTAACTTCAGGTTGGCAAAAATCTCAGGTGTTACAATCTACTCCCCTTAAAAATAATTTTATCCTCGAAATTGGCTAAGGGTAATGAGTCCCTAGAAAGACTTTAATATTGACATTCTAAGAAAGGTTCAAATCCTATTTAATGACCTAACCTTACGTATAACCTAAATCAACTTCTTCAATCCTGGGCCAGTGGGGAAGAGGCCAACCATGCTTCCACTGCGTTACTCTGATCCAACGGTTGTATTAGCTAATCCTAACTAGATTGGGCTCAATACGTTCTACCCCCCTTAAAAATATTTCTACACAAGGCGCAAGAACCTATGTCTCGATCCGTATGTCGGAATGAGGTGTAATTTAGGTCCTATCCGTGACATGAAATGGGAATCAACCTCTTAATACATTGGTCTTCCTTTGTTAACGATGCGTTCAATGACATTGATACCTATGGTTGTAGAAAGGAGCCTAATTTCTATTGTAATTGAGTTCAGGGACAGGTGTGAGCTTATGACAAGATGTCTAATCTCTATTGGCTATATGTCCTTAACCATTTCCCAAAGACAAAGCGATAACTGTTGGTTATAGGTGGTCGGTCCAACATGGAAGAAAAGTTATGTAGTGGGTCTGAACCGGATACATAGACTTTCTGTCTAGCTACGATAAAAAATTTGTCGTATCGGTTCTTAATCCTAGTCGATGCCGATCTTCTGCTTGATCAGAGCATTGGATTTATTGGTAACCACTAGGATTGAGAATTTGATTCAAACCGTGAATACTTCGCTTATATATAGTTTCTCTACTCCATGTTCCCGATTGTACTAAGTCCTTGGGAGGGCAATTCTAAGGGGCATGCTGGTTTGACTATGCATGAATAGTCTCTAAGTCGAAACAACTTTCCTAAGAGCTACTAAAGACGCCTCTGGGTATTATGGGGATCTATCGAAAGAATGAAGTTCTACTTCAACCAAATCTAACCTACTATTCCTTAGCATATACAAGCTTTACACTGCTTAATACAACTAGCAACCTAGTCTGTAACTCACTAGCTGTAATCCAAAGTCTAAGCTTATACTCTAGATGGTTCCATACCATTTCTACTACAGAGGATTGTTCTATCACTTAGAATCAAGATTGTCTAATTGGAATTAGATTTCCTATATCGTTAGATCTTTCGAAATCTAGAAGTACTAACTCTAGGTCCAAAACTCTAGATGCCCTAGCACTAGATGGTCACTGTTTATGGACTAAGCTACCGTGTTTGGTCCCACCCGACGGTAAAAGCATAAAGATCGAGAAGATGACTATAACTAGCTCATAAAGAGCTATAGAAAATGAAGGAAATGAAGGAAATGGCTGAGATCTTTGAGTCTCCACAAATTTGGACTTGATATGGGAGTGTAAAGGGTCTAATGAAAGGGAAAGAAGAGGAAGAACAACAACAGAGGATGGGTTAGAGGACTTACACGATTTATAGACTCACATGGGAGATGTGAGAGCTCAAATCAAAGAAAATAAAAGGAGTAGGTGCTGGGTATCGCTGTAAACGATGGAGGGGTGAAGGGAATAACGAAAAACGAAGGAAGGAGTGATTGGAAGGGAGGTTTGAGAGGGAAGACAGCAAGTTTAGAGGAAAAAGAAAGCTTGGAGGGTGAGATTGTGAAGGAAGTAGATTTGGAATGAACTAGGGGTCGAACCCTGGACCATTGGGTCCCACTGGGCCCCAAACTCGGTCGGCCCGAAGCCCGGACCCAGCCTGGCCCGTTGACCGGTGAGGTCCTCACCGACCTCTGACCTGTTCGGCGAGGGCTCACCATTCCGGTGAGGTCCTCTCCCCCTAGGGTCCAAAATGATGTGGGTCCTACCCTGGGTCCCCCTGTAAGTGCTCCGTTTGGCTTCCGACTCCATTTGAGGCATTTTCGGGGCCAATGTGCAAACTGGAATGAGTTTATATGACGTGTAATATTTGATTTTGGGGTAGGAGATGCTAATCTATCTAACTAACCCATTTATTCCATGAGATTCCATAATTTGAATGGTCAAAAGTCTAATTTATACATATACTTACTATTTATAGTTAATTTTTTTGTTTAAGTATTATTCTCCATCATTTATACGTTAAGATTTATATCTAGTATGAAAGGACTTAGAAAAAGTTGAAAAATGAGATGGTGAAAGGAGAAGTTTTGAAGGAATTAGATAAAAAGGGGTTTTAGGCCTTGAGATTGAGTGTAAGGGTTGTGGTTGACCCACAACCCAAGGACATTCATTTCTAGGTTTGGAATTCTTCAGAGAACAACTCAAACCAGTCGATTGATGACCTAGAGGTGACTTACGTCGCTTCACGCGATCGAAGATATGTTATGGCCTAAATTACCGTATATTCTCACCTGTCGGCGAAACTTGGGATTCTAATATGGTTTCTAAGTTTCCATCGCCCCCTTCGTAAGTTAGAGTGTGTCAGAGTGCATCGTGTTACTATAACCCAGGCCCAGTTTAATCCAAATCATGCTCTGATACCATATGTAACATTCCAAAAATCGGGGGTCGAGTATAAACTCCACTCCCGAGTTCCAGAACATCACTTATGCAACATTTTCAATGATGGAGGAATGTTGTTCATATTAGTGCAGAAAACATGAGTGAGATTAGACCAAAACAACATATCATACTCCAGAGACAGTTAAGTTTCTCAAGTGGAAGACTATGATAAATATATAAATGTATAATTGATTGTAAGTCTCCAGAGTGTGAACATGTTACCAAGTTAACTAAATACATGTAGACTCTAAAAATGGAAAGAAAAGAATATACATGTGTGTTTAAAAAATTACAAAATACCAAGTGTATTGGCATCCAATCAGTAACCCTGTAACCCCGTCGATCAGAACCTACATATAGGAGAAATCCTCCTCATCATCATAAAGTCCGGCTTGAAATAGCAGTGAAAACTGCTATTGAGTTGAAGTAGGAATATGTCAATATATCCTAGTGGGGGGTGAATAGGACTTTTTAAAGTTTTTATGAATTATTAAAAATCCTTATCACACTAATCCTATCACAGAGTACAGATTAGGATTACTCAAAATTAACTCTACTGGCTTCTAAGCCTGGTAGAGGATCCAATCATAAACTATTTAAAAGACAAACAATTTATAGATGAGATTGTGATGGATATGACCGTGTGTGCATAAGATGTTATTTCAGATAATCATATATAAAGACATGTAAGGCAATCACATAAATAAAAGACAATATCAATCTCAAACATAGTCATTTTATAGTGGTTCGACGACTTGTCTACTCTACTCCCAGCTTCCACACTCAACCCTTGAGTGACCGAATTTTACTAAGGAGGTTTCCCATGGTTCACCTCAAACCTAAGATTTTAAATCAGGTTCATCTTCAACCTTTACAGAGGTTTCTACTCGGTTCACCTCAAACCCTAGAGTTTTACTGACGTACTCCTAACCATATATTTATGCTCTCCATAGAGCAAGGGTCCACACAACCCACCCGGAGGTTTCTACTGGGTTCACCTCTAACCCTGGAGTTTTACTGTCGTACTCCTAATCAGATGTTTATGCTCTCCACAGAGCAAGGGTCCACACAACGCACCCTGCACGTACACTCCCGTCGGAGGCCTCCTTCGAGGACTTCAAATGGTGAGCAACACTTAAAACCCAATCCTAGAAAGGAATGCTTACAAGTGTCCTCTGAACTCTTAGTACTTACAGATAAGTTGATGAGTCCCTTTTAACACAGTGATGAAGATCTTCTTCTTGTTGATGAAGAGTCTTCAGCTCCCTTGATCTGGAACACAAAGATATATCTATACTAGGCTTTAGGTTGGGTCAAGGTTATGATGGAATACCACTCTCTAAATATTTTCCTACAAGGAAGATAGAGCGGTTCCCATCATCTATGCATTCAAGGCATCCCAGCTTAATAATTTGTCATTAAGGTAGTAGCTGAAGGATCCTTGAATACGGAAGTTCATTCCCCAATTCACTCTATGAAATATCAATGATGAGGGTGGATTGGAGGATGAACATCTTGAGAGAAAGGGCTTAAGGTAAATGATAGGAAGGTTAAAACTCTTAAAAGCACTCTCTTCTTTCTCTACCAGCAATAAAGACTAATCTCTCTATATATAGGCAAAAGGTTCCAACGGATATAAACGGTCATATTTATGACAGAGTTCGATATCATCGAATAGTCGTCGATATGATCGAGCGTATACTCTCGATTGCATCGGCAGACCTCTCTATAATACAAACTCAATTGTCATTTCACTTTTGAAAACATTTTGCCTACTGATCGATGGGATCGAGACACACATCGATGTTATCGGATTTTGAACTCCGATTCCATCGAGTGATGGATCGATCTATCGATAGGTGAAAAATAAGAGAGAAGCCTTGAAGAATTTCAGGTTCTACAGATATGATCGGGGAACAGTCGATGTCATCGAAATTTGTACATCGATCATATCGGAGACTTGTCGATGGGATCGATAAATCGTATAGATTTACCTATAAGCTTGCTGGACGATTTTTTTCTGAGCTCGATCCAATCGACGAAGTCTCGATATGATCGATATATGAATATTGATTTATCGACTGGCACCCCGATCATCATTAAAAATAACCTGAAATCATGCTGGTGAAAACATGCGCCCACAATAGATATGGTCGACTGACTTCTGATATGATCGATATTTGAGTTCAAATTGAATCGGATAGTCATCGATACATCGAAGCTTATGTTAGTTTTCTTTAGAAAAACAGGGGCGCCGGAAAATAGTCTGTCGATATTATCGATCCGCTTCAGATATGATTGATATTCGAATATTGATGATATCGACTCTCAAGTCGATATATCGATAAATCGTCCAGATGATTGTTTGATTGCTGGACGCTTTTTGTCCTCACTCGATTGTATCGATTGAGATACCGAGGACATCGACCGAGCTGTTCGATCATATCGAAGGGGTAATCGATATAATCGACAGTGTAAGAAAAACTTTAAAGATTTTCCTTTTTGATAAAAAGTTTTCTTACATTGAAACCCTAAGATGTTCTAGTTCTTTTTAAGAGTTTTAATCACCTGGTGTTTTGGGACATAGGATGTGAGGCTATGATTTACCTATGGCGAGCTTCCACGCATCCAGTTGAGGCAGACGCTTAACTTGATCTTCCTGTTAGGCGCTGTTGTCCGATTGACTCAACTTACGACGTAATTGACAAACCAGGGCACGTAGTAGGTGCACTTTCAATTTTTCCCTTTGTTAATTACGTGACAAAATATCCAAAACACCCTAGGAACATATCTAAACAGATACATCCTAAATTGTGTGTACATGTATTAACACAATTTTATAAATTCTAAACTCCCATGTACACACCTAGTAAATTCTCCCCCTTAATTCAAAAACTCTCCCTTTCTTATTGTGGTTGCTCCCCCTAACACCTGCAACACAGATATACAATTCCGCTCGGGGTGTTTGAATTGTTCTCCCCCTTTTTGTCAGTCATTGGGAAAGGCATAAGACGTGATATTGACTGAAGATTGAAGCTTATGGGAGAACTAGAGATGGATAGATGTATATAAATGAGAACAGTGTAAAGCATATATCAATGAAGACACAGTATGGAGTTAATAGAGCACTTAAGGCATAAGATAAATATGCAGACCATAACCCCAAAACTTCAATAAACGAGGGAGACAGAAATTCAAATAACAGGAATAAAAGAACTAAATTCAGCCATATGTAAAGTAAGCTACCTAAGATTGGTAGAAATATCCAATGCTGCCCCAGACAACAACAATTTAAACCAACCAAAAATAAAACCCATTAGAAGGCACACAAAAATAAACCAGTATTTTAGCCCAACCGTGGGCATATTAATCCAAAGAGAAAATAGTTAAAAAAAAACTGTCATACACACCACCGAGAGCGTAGAAAATTCAAAAAGATACTGATGTTCATATGCAAATATAAGAGTAAGGTGTGCATGATAGCATGCATGAATCCGGCATCAAGGAGCAGAATGAGATGGCATCGTGTCGTCCCGTCAGTAGATCCACCAATTGTTGGACCGTGCTCTGAACTCCTTGAACCATTCTTTCCAGAATAGTGAGCCGTTCCTTTACTGAGTGCATGTCCTTCTGAATGGCCCCAATCCTATCTAGTTTAAGCCTTTTACCATACCCAACAGTTGATGTGGATGGAGCAACATCTAGTCCATGAGGTGCATCGTCAGCCATTGCATCTCCTTCTATGGGATCACCACCTTCTCCTCCTTCCCCTTCTGCATGAATGTCTTCCTTGGTTTCCTCCTTGTACTCATGAAATATCAGATCAATTTTCTAAATATTCTTCTTATTGAAAATTTTGAGCAAGAAAACGGGATCAGCTGTGGACGGAAAGCCAATGCTTTGACAGATTCTACTGATAATCCAGGGATATGGCAGATGCAAATCTCTGGAAGTATGTATGGCATTGACAAACTGATTGATAATCAAGGTTGGAAGGCAGATATCTGTCCCGGTTGCAACAGAGTAGACTATCATCACCATCAGACTGGTTAGATCTGATCGGTTCGTGCTTCTTGGGTACAAGTTAGTGGTAAAAATCCCATGCATGACTCTGAAACGGTGCTCCATATACCTACCTTTCAGGGCATTCCCTTTATGCCATGGAATATCTCAGTTATGGCATAGGTATTTGGTTAATTTGGAGTGCACATCTGGAAGGTCCAGATCCCAGTTTGGAAGGCCTCGTGGAGCTATTTGTAGATTGAGAATCTGTGCTATGGTTGAAGGGGTGATAAATACATCATCACCATCCATGGATACCATGAAGGAAGGAGGGTTAGCCACCGGGGAATGACATGGAGCAAGGAAGTTACGTGTTCTTTCCAGTTGGCATGGTCCACCAAAATTCAGGATGGGCAGCCAACCAATTGCAGCAAACAGAGGTTCTAATTTGTAGGGTGTTAAACACTCGCTGTCTACTTTTCTCTCAAAGATCAACTTCCTATTGACATATTTTGGTGGCCGTTGGATAGTAGGAGGAGGAGGCACTGGTTGAGACGGTTTAGGAATTTCAGTTTGGGACCCACCGTATCGTGATCTTTGCCGTGTGGGGGTCCCACTGTCCGGGATCCTTGCTCTCTGCTTGAGGCAAGGACCTTTTGTCGAGTACCTCTTAAAGATTCCCATGGACCGGATGCCACGTTTTTATAATTTTTCATGTGAAAGAAAAGGCTATTTGAAATATTAGAAAAAATGACAAAACCCCGACAAACCAAGAGAAAAAGATTCTGATGATATTGGAAGAATATTACCTGGTTTGTGGAGAGATTCGACTAGTCCTACTTGGCTTAGGATGATTGGTCGAGAGGATCGGACAGGGAAGACAACCGAACCACCTTTTGAAAAACTTTTTTTTTTTTGTTCTGCTGGCTTTTATCGGGCGCCATTTGTCGATCATATCGTCCGACCTATCGATTGTATCGAGAAGTTGTCGATTGATGCTATCAAGACTACCCTCGACGTTATCCATGGTCACACGACTTTTCACATTCTGAACAGCTATCGATTGTATCGATCCTCAGTCGATGAAATCGAAGAAGACCATCACTTACATTGAAAGTATGTGCTATTCAGAATTTTCCTAATTTTGACACCCTATTGTATATTTCTTGACTTAATTAGTATATGTCAGAAAAAAATGCACCAGTTCTATACAAATATAAACATGATAATGTTTATATACAAAAATTAGAGGTCTCCAACCATAGATGTAACATTGAGGACTTAGCAAAAATTACATCATTTCACCAATTATCCAGATTTCGATGCAAAATCTGAATGTATTCTTATATGCTCAATAATTCAGGGTACAGAGTTCAGTTTTTCTTTCACTCTCCACCTTGAGACAAAAGTTTTTACTGTGGTGACTTTTGTTACCTCACCAACTTGATTCAGTGATTTCTTCGTTCTGTCTTCCATTTTGGGTGATAAATGGGTATTTTGCATTACTCTGGTCAGATTAAGTTTATCAGTGTGAATTTGACCAGAGTTATAAGAAGTTGTCTTTAAGTATTCAAACTTGTAATGTCCCATATCACCACACAAATGACAAACTGGAGAAGTTCTTGTATTACTACCTGAAGCAACAGATTTTTCAGTTTTCATTTTGATTTTCTCATACCCTAGGCCACTCTTATCTTTTCCAGGCCTTCCTATCCCTAACATTCTTCCAAGTTTTTCACCACTCTGAGAAAACTTATAGTTTTTCTCGGTAAATTTTCTGGAATTTTCTAAGTCAATACAAAGTGAGTGGTTCTCATTTTTGAGTTTTGCATTATCATCTTTTAGCAGTTTAGCTTTGTTCATAAGTTTTGATAATTCTCCTTTTAGGGATAGGTTTTCTTTTTCTAATTGGTCATTATCTGTGAGATATTGTTACAAATCATTTGACAAATGTATGTTTATTTCTAAGGTTCTGTCCAAGTCTTTCTGTAACAATTTCTTTTTGTTTTCAGTCATGCCGATTTTTTTAAGGATGTGGATGCTATGAATGTATAGTTGATTATAAGCATCCTGCAATTCATTTGGCTCTTTATCTTCTTCTTCTTCAATTTCCTCATTGTCAGATGAAAATGATTCAGTGGCTTGTTGTTCTTCTTTTCTTTCAGATTTCATGGGAATAATTAGTGTGGTGGAGACCATAAGAATTTTCAAAGGTTTTTGGTCATCATCACTCTCTGAGTCACATATTTCTGAGTTTGACTCTTCCGTATCATCCCATGTGGCAGTCATTACCTTACCCTTGGTTTTTTTATTTGGGCATTCGGTAGATAGGTGTCCATACTCATGACAGACATAACATTATGGTTCTTTGTTTCTTTTTCCAAATTTACCTATAGGAAGTTTGTCATCCACCTTTCTACCTCTAGAGGGGCGACCGCGATTCCTTTGAAAGAATCTTCTAAATCTTTGTGCCAGCAGATCCACTTCCTCATCTTCATCTTCCTTTTCACTCTCACTGTCCTCATGTTTTGGTTTCTTAAAAGTTTTTAGGACAATATTTTTGGATTTTTGGGGTTGTGTGAAGTGTAGTTCAAAAGTTTGTAGGGAACCTACTAGTTCTTCTACTTTCATTTCATCAATATTCCTACACTCCTCAATTGTTGTTACCTTGGGATTGAAGCGTTCCGGTAAGGATCTTAAGATTTTTCTACATATTTTAGGTGCCGGAACCTTCTCTCCCAATCCACCCATGGAGTTACAAATGATGTTTAATTTGGTGAAAAACTCCATAAATGTCTCATGCTCTTCCATCCTGAGATTTTCAAACTGTGAAGTTAAGAGTTGTAGTTTAGATCTCTTCACAGTGCTTGTGCCTTCATGAGTTGTTTTCAGTAAATCCTATGCTTCCTTGGATGTCCCACACATACTTATTTGATTGAATATATCTTGAGACACGGAACAGTAGATGGCGTTCATTGCTTTTTCTTCAGCATTTCGCTGTTCTTTGTCAAACGCCGTCCACTTCTCATTAGGTTTGGGTTTAGTGATTGTGGTTTTATTTTCAATCAAACCAGTAAGCATAATTTGATCCATCAAATACTGTAGGTCTAGTGACAGATGAGCCCTCTCTTTTGGCCATATTTCTACTTCAGTCAAGATCACTCTCTAGGCGGTGAAACCCTTAAAGAGAGACCCGCTCTGATACCAATTGAAATAGCGGTGAAAACCGCTATTGAGTTGAAGTAGGAATATGTCAATATATCCTAGAGGGGGGTGAATAGGACCTTTTAAAGTTTTTATGAATTATTAAAAATCCTTATCACACTAATCCTATCACAGAGTATAGATTAAGATTACTCAAAATTAACTCTACTAGCTTCCAAGCCTGGTAGAGGATCCAATTACAAACTATTTAAAAGACAAACAATTTATAGATGAGATTGATATGGATATGACTGTGTGTGCATAAGATGTGATTTCAGATAATCATATATAAAGACATGTAAGGCAATCACATAAATGAAAGACAATATCAATCTCAAACACAGTCATTTTATAGTGGTTGGACGATTTGTCTACTCCACTCTCGGCTTCCACACTCAACCCTTAAGTGACCGAATTTCACTAAGGAGGTTTTCCATGGTTCACCTCAAACCTAAGGTTTTAAATCAGGTTCACCTTCAACCTTTACAGAGGTTTCTACTCGGTTCACCTCAAATCCTGGAGTTTTACTGGCGTACTCCTAACCAGATGTTTATACTCTCCACAGAGTAAGGGTCCACACAACGCACCAGGAGGTTTCAACTCGGTTCACCTCTAACCCTGGAGTTTTGCTGGCGTACTCCTAACCAGATGTTTATGCTCTCCATAGAGCAAGGGTCCACATAACGCACCCCGCACGTACACTCCCGTCGGATGCCTCCTTCGAGGACTTCAAATGGTGAGTAACACTTAAAACCCAATCCTAGAAAGGAATGATCACAAGTTTCCTCTGGACTTTTAGTACTTACAGATAAGTAGATGAATCCCTTTTAGCGCAGTGGTGAAGATCTCCTTCTTGTTGATGAAGAGTCTTCATCTCCCTTGATCCGCAATACAAAGATGTATCTATACTAGGCTTTAGGTTGGGTCAAGGTTATGATGGAATACCACTCTCTAAAGATTTTCCTATAAGGAAGATAGAGTGGTTCCCATCATCTATGCATTCAAGGCATCCCAGCTTAATGATTTGTCATTAAGGTAGTAGCTGAAGGATCCTTGAATACGGAAGTTCATTCCCCAATCCACTCTATGAAATATCAATGATGAGGGTGGATTGGAGGATGAACATCTTGAGAGAAAGGGCTTAAGGTAAATGATAAGAAGGTTAAAACTCTCAAAAGCACTCTCTTCTTTCTCTACAAGCAATAAAGATTAATCTCTCTATATATAGGCAAAAGGTTCCAACGGATATAAACGGTCATATTTATGACAGAGTTCAATATCATTGAGCAGTCATCGATATGATCGAGCGTATACTCTCGATTGCATCGGCAGACCTCTCGATGATACAAACTCAATTGTCATTTCACTTTTGGAAACCTTTCGCCAACTGATTGATGGGATCGAGACACACATCGATGTTATCGGATTTCGAACTCCGATTCCATTGAGTGATGGATCGATCTATCGACAGGTGAAAAATAAGAGAGAAGCCTCGAAAATTTTCAGGTTCTACAGATATGATCAGGGAACAGTCGATGTCATCAAATTTTGTACATCGATCATATCGGAGACTTGTCGATGGGATCGATAAATCGTATAGATTTACCTATAAGCTTGCTGGATGATTTTTGTCCAGACTCGATCCAATCGACTAGGTCTCGATATGATCGATATATGAATATCGATTTATCGACTGGCACCCCGATCATCTTTAAAAATAACCTGAAATTCATGCTGGTGAAAACATGCGCCCACAATCGATATGATCGACTGACTTCCGATATGATCGATATTTGAGTTCAAATTGAATCGGACGGTCATCGATACATCGAAGCTTATGTTAGTTTTCTTTAGAAAAACAGGGGCACCGGAAAACAGTCTGTCGATATTATCGATCCGCTTCAGATATGATCGATATTCGAATATCGATGATATCGACTCTCAAGTCGATATATTGATAAATCGTCCAGATGATTGTTTGATTGGTGGACGCTTTTTGTCCTCACTCGATTGTATCGATTGAGATGCTGAGGACATCGACAGAGCTGGTCGATCATATCGAAGGGGTAATCGTTATAATCGACAGTGTAAGAAAAACTTTAAAGATTTTACTTTTTGATAAAAAGTTTTCTTACACAGAAACCCTAAGATGTTCTAGTTCTTTTTAAGGGTTTTAATCACCTAGTGTTTTGGGACATGGGATGTGAGGTTATGATTTACCTATGGCGAGCTTCCATGCATCCAGTTGAGGCAGACAATTAACTTGATCTTCCTGTTAGGCGTTGTTGTCCGACTGACTCAACTTACGACGTAATTGACAAACCAGGGCACGTAGTAGGTGCACTTTCAATTTCTCCATTTGTCAATTACGTGACAAAATACCCAAAACACCCTAGGAACATATCTAGACAGATACATTCTAAATTGTGTATACATGTATTAACACAATTTTACAAATTCTAAACTCCCATGTACACATCCAGTAAATTCTCCCCCTTAATTCAAAAACTCCCCCTTTCTTGTTGCGGTTGCTCCCCCTAACACCTGCAACACAGATATACAATTCCGCTCGAGGTGTTTGAATTGTTCTCTCCCTTTTTGTATCATACATATTTTGTATTCATTAACATACGTATTAGGGCAAAT
This sequence comes from Magnolia kwangsiensis, assembly GCA_037074715.1. Lineage (NCBI taxonomy): Eukaryota > Viridiplantae > Streptophyta > Magnoliopsida > Magnoliales > Magnoliaceae > Magnolia > Magnolia kwangsiensis. The sequence goes on along the minus strand of CM073571.1, from coordinate 87,093,803 downwards.
CCTTTCGTTAAAGGGTTATCGCTTATACATCAATCGTATATCCATGATAGTTAGTCATGGCAAACACGAAAGAGAACTCCATACTTATGCAGTCACTTTCACAAACATTTAGACTACACAATATGACATACCCCACATATATTGATAAACATGTATTAGGCTAATCCGTTCACCCAGAAGTTGATACACATGCATCTAGCATACATAGACAGCGATTAATCATGGCAACCTCAAATTCATATTTCATACGTATATGGTATTTTTTACAAATACGAGGAATACAATATATTTAACATAATTAACGTATAACTGAAAAATGAAACGGACAACACTTTATACATGTGAAATAGCATCCTAAGTAAGAATAAATCATTACTTAACATTAAAAGTCTTGGAAACCATAACCTAAATGTATATAGTCCGCACCTTAAACCAGAAAACACGAAATGGGTATGATTCAGATGACAAATCTTCGTCAATGGCGGATACGTTACCTACGGCATGAAACAGGTTAGCTATAACATCGTTGGAACTATTCTAGGCTTCAAAATAGGTTAGGGTTAGGATTTCTTACCTAGGAACGAAGCCGGAGTCACCGAAAAAGTGATATGGAGGGGTGGATTAGGCACGTAGCAAAGCTGGGAAGAATCTCAGGAAGAATCACCAACTTCTCTCCCACTTTCTCTCTCTTTTCTCTCTCTTGATTTGGGTAGGGTTTGAAATTCGTATGAGATTTGTGAGAGAGAGTTTAAGGCCTTTTTATAAGCCCAAACATAGTGAAAATAGACTCCAAGTCAAGGTATAGTTAGGTTATAACCAAAGTGGGTCTGTTTCGATCCAACGGAGCATTTTCGGAGGTCCTGTTACTAAATGCGGTCGGACTTAAGCTCTCTAATATTGGATCTAGGTCAAGCTAAGTTTTCAGTCCGATCGAATTTCCAAATCGACCGTGGCGGACCAGTTTCAGTTCAACGGTCACTGAAACTCGATCAGGGCCACAAGTGCTATGACATGTAAGGGCCACCTATCCTGATCCGAGGGTAAATTTGGGTCAAAATCTAACGGTCAGAACGCTTAAAAATAGCGCGCAAGTGACACGTGCCAGATTTATTAAAATCATATTTAATTTCTTAAAACTCTTCATTTTCTCACACTCTTCACTCCGGACTCAAGGAAATTATCCCAAAGCATCGTTTGGGCTTGATTTTCGAGATGATAGTCAAGTCCAACTAGGCGGTCGTAATTGTCTAAGTTCATCACTATCGGACTTTCGACATGCGGTCTAGATCCAATACAAAGTTTCAAAGGGTTCCCGAGAACAAACAGGTTTAGAGTTTGATCCTAGGTTTTAGGGTAACGTAACGTCAACGATTCTATAGGTTTTGGATCTTACAGATCGTATTTAAAGTGGTTGTGCTAATTTGGCAGGAAATCTAGTGTAACGCTAGTTAATTCGCGTTAAATTTCTAAAGAAATTGGTTCTAAATGATTTCTTTGGCTTTGGAATCGAGTTTTGAGAAATTATCAAGGTGCTATGGTTGACTCATTGCCTAAGGACGCCTAACTCCAGGTTGGTAAAAATTCGGGGTGTTACACTCAGGCCCCTTCTGACATTAGTACAACAACTATTAGCTGCTGTACACAGCCCGCCCCTTACCAGATTACAAAAGGTGGGTCTGGCGTAGGACCATCTTAAATATTATAATAATGTTATATTATTATAATTATTATATATATATATTTACAATAGACCTCCAGTGTCCATGCCGTGGACAGCCAGGACGTAAAACACATAGATTAAGGTGGTCCCCATCGGTTGGATGGACGGTTTGGACGTAACATATACATCAAGGTGGGTCCCACCCACACGTGTCACACGTGGGGTGGGCCCATGTCCATGACAAATGGACGATTGGGATATACAAATACATCATTGTTTCCCCCACCAGCATCTGTTGGATTAAACCCAGCGGCCTTAAGCTGTGTGGAATCCACCGTCCAGAAATCTAGACGGTGTGGATCTGGAGTATACATCATGGTCAGGCCCACCTGAAAATGGGCAGCGAAGTTGGCCCTCGGATGGACAGCGACGTGGATAAAATGCATTCATCAAGGTGGGCCGCATAACAAAAGGGAGAGAGAAAGAGACATGAGTAGCGGAGGGACCCCGCCACTATGGGTCCCTCTTTAAACAATATATATATCAAGATGGGTCCCACCATATGTGGGCCCTCTAATCATCAAAATCACATAAAATATCACCCATTGTTTGCTTTTCTTGGCTCCATGAAATCCCAAACAACATGGCTCTATCTTTAATGGAGGATGATGAGATTTGGACGGTTGGATGGTGGACAAGGGAGGTAGGAAGTGGGACACATCTAGCTCTCCCTCATGGAGCTTGGATGTTGGACTCTCATGGGGTTGTTTAGGAGTAATGAGAGAGAGAGAGAGTGTGTAAGACCCGTATCCTAGTCTGTACTATTCCGTTGACTCTCGCGATTCTTTCTGTCGAATTTCGACAATTCGCGACCTGTAATCGATGTTGCGCACGACCGTAAGTCGTATCCTATACATTTGAGTCGGCTTAATCCGAGACTTGTACCATTGCGACCACATAGTCACTGCGGTTCCAACGCCGCGACTCATGTACCGATCCGATACCCAAACGAGGAGATGCGGACCCACGTTCAGTTCGAGAAAAACCACCACGCATTGCAAATTCCAAGAGAATCTCTACAACATGTCAAATCAATCCCATCAATCAATCAACCCATCAATCACTTCATGTTAAGTACACATCACCTTTCACCCTATAACACCCTCGATTTTCACCAACCTAGAATTAGATGTCCTTAGGCAATGGGTCAACCATATCACTTTTAGAGATCAATCCTAAAGTCTAGAAATCAATTTTCAACTCATTTCCTTCAAAATCTTACCTTTCACCACCCCGTTCTTCAAATTTCTCTAAGTACTTTCATATTAGACACAAACCTAAAGTTTAAAAGGTGAGGAACTATACTTAAACTAAAACTTACTATAAATGATAAATAAACGCGTAAAATAGGATTTTAACTAGTTAATATTTATAATTTTATGTTTTAGATAGGTTATTTGGATGGATTAGCTTCTTCTACCCCAAAATCATATATTGTACGTCGTGTAACTCATTCCGATTTGTAAATGAGATCGATAAACGCCTCGACGGACTCGTGGGCCCAAACGACTCAATTCGGGGGGATCCAAGGTGGGCCCCACATGTTTCTGGCATCCTTGGGGGGTGAGGACCTCACTCATGGGGTGATTCCTCACCAAATAAGTCAGTGACTGGCGAGGGCCTCTCGGCATCGGCGAGGCCTCGTCCGTACAGGGGACAGGCAGCCCAGTTCTTACATTTTTTCTACGCATTTTGTAAAATTTGACAAATCATATCTCCTTCATCATAACTCTGATTTAGGTGATTCAAAAACCATATTAAATATAAATGAGTCTAATTTTATATAAAAATATGTGAAAAATATAATAAAATATTTAATATAGTTGAAAGTAGGTCATCGTGAGCAACTATCCGATAATCACTTGTTGGACAGCTGCTGCTTCTAGAATTTTTAGAATTTTTTTACAACTAAAAATCTTATAAAATTTGGTGGAGTCAGGGTAAACTTAATGATGAACTACTGAAAAAATAATTAAAATAATATGATAATTAGAAGTTCCCAAAATGGGGCATAGAATGGCCCTAGGACCGTATTCTTCCCTATTAGGGTAGAATTTGGTTAAGTACCAAACTGAATACTAAGTAAAATTAACTTGAATCACTTTAAATATAAACTACAAGACCCAAAATTAGTAGGACCACTAACTCTATGTTACTTAGAAACTTAGGATCAATCTCTAAACCCAGTTGCTCTCGGGAGCATTCAGAAACTTCGTATCAGACCTAGACCGCACGTCGCAAGTCTGATAGCGATGAACTTAGAAGATATTGACCGCGTTGTTGGACTTGACAAGCACCGCAAAAATCATGTCCAAACAATACTCTGCGACGATTTCCTTAATTCCGGAGTGAAGAGTGTGAGAAAATGAATATTTTTAAGAAATTAAATATAATTTTAAGAAATCTGGCATGTTTCACTTGCGCGTTATTTTTAAGCGTTCTTACCGTTAGATTTCGACCCAAATTTACCCTTGGATCAGGATAGGTGGCCCTTACATGTCAAAGTACTTGTGGCCTTGATTGAAGTTCAGTAACCGTTGAATTGAAACTTGTCCGCCACGGACGATCTGAAAATTCGATCGGACTGAAAACTTAACTTACTAAAGATCCGTTGCTCTGATACCAACTTCTGTCACGCCCCAAACTCGAAAACCGAGCTCACAAAATTTTTGATCGCCGAATCCGGCGCCGACAGCCTCCGTAGAACCCCATTCTCGGCTCGTAGCTCCCATTCGCCAGGTTCCGATCCTGGGATGCTACGAGGAGGATTTTCAATGTCAGTTTGATTCGTAATAAGCATAACCAAAGGCATAACCCACAAACAACAACTAAGAACTCCATTACATTTTTACTATGATGAAAAACTTTACAAGTACAATGAGCATAAAGGAAAATACAATGGTAAAGAACAAAACTCCAAAATGCTCAGCAACGTGCTCCTGCCTCAGCGCTGCTGCGATCTAACGTCACTTGCACGTAACGGTCGTGCATAAGCTTACAGAAAGCTTAGAGGGTGGTGAAAGTGTGTGCGCAAGGTAGTAATATGAACATGCAATGTCTAAGTAATGCGGAATATGCAGATGGAACCATAATATCATGAGCCGTACCAAGGCTTATGCGATGCAAGACATGAATGGTATCGACCATCCCAAGGCCATGCGATGTGCAATGCAACTCAAGCATACAGATCCTCATCTATGTCCATACATCAATACAGCTCAAAATATGGAATATCACTGGGGTCTAGTACACTCTAAACCAGATTGGCGCCACATCGCGCGTAATAAGGTAAGTGGAAGAGACCACACTATCCGTCTGCCAATATCGGGCGCGACTCGTCGATAGCTGACCCATTCCTCGAGCTGGTCAGACTCAGCCTAGCATTGCCCCCTACTCTTTGGCGGATAAGGCCGCACCCCCTTCCAACAGACCACGACACAGTGGAGAGCGTAACCGTCTGGTATTCGACACTCAACGCTCATCTACCCACTCGGTCTAGACGTTGGAGCAACCTCTTGGTACCATAAGGGTTTAGGGACTTTCACCCAGGGATATCTATAGTACCCCATGTAGAACAAGATTTTCGGTATCCAATCCTGCCAACCACGATGCATCTGTGGAGGCTATGGCCCTGATGTCGATAGGGCGTACAATACCCATGTCATACAAATGCGATATGCATGATTCACGCTATCCAGTCATGCATCAAATCCTGCGCATATCGTGCGCTTATGTAGGGCAACACCGCCTAACCGGGAGCCTATAAACAACCTGTCCAAAGGCAAATGCTATGATCAGACAATTCTCATGTCAAGCATACATATGATGCGTATGATCATGAGTCATGAACTGTACTAAACATGTTATAATAAAATGAACTATCTTACAATGCAGATGGACCTGAATGGCCTATACACGATAAGTACGGCCCAGAAATGGGCCCTAAAGAGAGTCGTAATGTGGACATCCAACCAACATTACACTCATAATGTGGACGTCAAACCAACATTGCTCCCAAGGCACGATCTTTGTAAACATCAGTACTTAGTCTGTAATGGATTTACACATTGCAATGGATCGTAGGTTGTCCCCATTGGACCTTACATATATATCAAATGGGCCATATCCTATGGGCCTTTTATTCATCAGATGGGCCACTTAAATGGGCCACACCAATGGGTCTTATGTGCATTGCAATGGGTCAAACCCGTGGGCTTTGGATTGCATCAAATGAGCTTAGTCTCATGAGTCTAATATATGACCAATGGGCCACACCAATGGGTCTTACATATAGATCAAGTGGTCCTCAACCCATAGACCTAAAACGAGTTCAATGGGCCTAAACCCCTAGGCCTTAATCAAATAAAATGGGCCTAACTCATGGGTCTCAAATAAATCCAATGGGCCTAATCCCATGGACCCCTTTTATAGTCAAATGGGTTTAGTCCCATGGGCCTTACAAAACAACAAATGGGTCCAATTTCATGGGCCTTGAAGTACATCAAATGGGCCTAGTCCCATGGACTTGAAACATATCAAGTGGGCTTACTTCTATGGGCTTTAAAATACATTAAATGGGTCCAATACCATGGTCCTAACAAAATGTTTATTTTCCATCAAAACTAGGCCCAACATGATGTTCATTTGCAATACAAATTGTTCATAGGGCCCACAACAATATTTATTTGCAACCCAATCTTTTCATAAGGTCACGTGGACCATGGGCCCACTGCAATATTTATTTACAATCCAAACTATTCATAGGGCCCACGGTCAAGGGTAAGTCCCACCATTCCAAATGAATGGTGCGGATGTAACACATAAAACATGGTGGGGCCCACCATACAGGGATGGACGGCACGAATAGAACACATGCGTCACAAGGGCCCCACCGTCCGCTGGACGGTGGAGACCCCACATACAGAAGGTGGCTGCCACCGTCCGTCCGGACGGTGGACTCAACACATACATCATTGTGGGTCCCATGTGGGGCCCACCCAGTAATATTTAAGTCCCATCCGACCCATTCATAAGGTCGCTCGGACCTGGATGAAGGGACTACATAAATTTCATCTTGATCCAAAACTTCTGTGGGCCCCAAAAATCTTTCAATGGTAGAATTCAATCCACACTGTTTCACGTGGTGTGGGCCACCTGAGCGCTGAATCGCGCCAAAATTTGGAGGGGGCCCACCTGAGGATGGGACCCACCTCGTGAACAGGTTAGATGACGGACAAACCTTATGGTGGGGCCCACGGCTGGAGCCGTGGGTCCCTCGCTAGACGTCGCCTGCCTGCACGCCAGCACGCTGCTGGGTGCAGTTGCTGTCAGAAGCAAGAGGTAAGGCCTCTTGCAATTTTTGGAGAAAAAACATTTTTTGGGAGATTTTTGCACGTGGGGCCCGCTGCGCCAAAATTCGATCCAGCCATTGCGATCAATGGCTTGAGGCCATCCCAATGAGTCCAGAGTTCGAATTTTTTTGATGAAAGGAAATGAAATAAATTAAGAAAAAGGATCCTTGAAGGGTAGTGGTGCATTCATGGACGCCATGGCCCACCAAGTCTTCCAATCAGCTCTAAACTTCTACCCAACGGCTGAAATACCGTAGGTAAGAGGGTGGACGGCTTGGATTGTGTAAAAACATCACGGTGGGGCCTAGGCAAGTGGACCACCGAAAAGTTCCTTTTTCTTCTTTTCCTTTTTCTCTTTTTCCTTTGAAACGTCCAGCGTCCCAGACGCTAGATGGTCTTGGTCCATTAAAATAAATGCAATGTGGTGGGCCCTGATGGAGTGGGCCACCACGGATGAATGATATGGGTACAATGTATATGGTGGGCCCCACTTGAATACATCTTGAAAAAAATAATGTCAAGGTGGGATCCATTCAAGTGGGCCACACAATCATATAGCATAAAAATAAACTAAAAAAAAATAAAATAAAATATGAGAAATAAAAGAGAGAGAGAGAGATAGAGAGTGGGACACGGCTTATGATGGAGGGACCCCGACATTATGGGCCCTCCCTTACATGAAATCTTACATTAAGTGGATCATTTTGCACATGTGACCATCAAAACTGAAGATCAACGGTGGGGATCCTTTCCCCACCAATATGGATGGTCTAGATGACCTTTCTAAAGAAAATAAACATCATGATGGGGTCCATGGAGAATGGCCCCATCATGAAATGATCATGATGATCCAAGTAGGCCATCGGCCTTATCTTAGGGTCCCAAGTGAGATCCACACCATTGATCGGTGGGCCTCACTTGGTCCACCATAAAAATAAGAAAAACTACCCTATAGAGGCACCCACCGTCCGATCTTCTTGCTCCTAGGGGTTCCTTGGCACCTTAGCTTTAACTTCAATGGAGGAGATGGAGAATGGAAGGTTGAGATGGGAGATGATGGGGTAGGAAGGTGGGTCACACTTGGAGTTTAGGGAGCTTGAAAAATTTCATACGTGGGATCTTTGTTGCTTGGGATTTTTGAAATGAGAAAGAGAGAAAGAGAGAGAGTGATGTAAGGGAGAGAGAGAGAGTGATGGATGGATGTGGTGAGTGATGGTTGTGTAAGAAAAGATTGACTTTTGAGGCTTTTGTGTAAGAGAGGTATGGGAGATGAAGACTTTTGTGGCCTTTTGTGTAAGAGAGGTATGGGAGATGAAGACTTTTATGGTTGCTTGGAAAAATGGAATAAAGTGATGTGTACTTGACATGTGATGGATTGAAAGGATTGATGTGATTGATGTGACACATCATAGAGATTCCCTTGATTTTCGCAACGCGCGGCGTTTTCTCGCACCGAACGTCGGTCTACAACTCTTGACCAGGGTATTGCCTCGGCGCGCGAGTCGCGGCATCGGAACCGCAATGACGGCGCGGTCGCTATGGTATTGGTCTAGGGCTGAGTTGACTCGGGTTGTCGGCATATGAATCAGGGTCACGCATCGATATCGATTAAGGGTCGAAGGTTGCTGGAATTCGACTGGTAAGACCGCGGAAGTCTACGGAAAGGTACGGACCAAGATACCGGTCTTACAGCGCGTGGAAAGTATGATACCTACAATCTTAGACCATTAAAACCGCCTAGTTGGACTTGACAATCATTTCAAAAATCAAGTCCAACCGACATTTACAGGCTGTTTCATTGAGCCTGGACTGAAGAGAGTGAGAATAAGATTAGATTTGGAATTTGAAATTCAAATCTGACACACGACTTGACGCGTCAGTATTAAGCGTTCTGGCGGTCAGAATTTAGCCAAATTACACCCTTGGATCAGAAAAAATTTCTATTTCATATCATGAGACTTGCAGACCTGATCTACGTGCAGTGACCGCTGAACTGAAACTGGACAGCCACGGGCGATCTATGAACACTAATGGTCTGAAAATGGGATGAGAGCGACATCCGACATGTATGAACTTAAGTCCGATCGCATTCGGCCAGGGAACTACCAGAAATGCCTTTTTGGACCGAAACAGCCCCGATTTGGTTAGGTATCAAGTAAACATTGTTCCCAAGCCTATTTCGGGCAGGAATTAGGTTATAAAAGGGGCTTAAACCCTCACTCCTCTCACCCATCCGAATTTGCTAGAAACCCTAGCAAGAGTGAGAGAGAAAGTGAGAGTTTGTGAGAGAGAGTGGAAGGGAATTTCCTGCTGCTTGTGCCACGTGTTGCACGTGCTTAAGCAACGCGACTCAATCACTTTTTCGACGATTACACCGCGATTCTAGGTAAGAAAATACCCTAAACACTTGCTGATTTGTTGTTCCATAATTTCCATAGCAAAGTAGCTTATGGATCTTGTGTATTAGGTTGCCTATTCACCGTAGACGAAGCGTATACACTCTGTTCGAATTGATACGCTTATAGGAGAAAAGGTGCAGATTTTATATGCTTTGATTGACTGTTTCCAACACTTTCAATGTCGTTTAATAGTAGATTATCGACGAAAATGCCGTTTGACATGTACAACATGCCGTCCATTTCCTGTTTCGTAAGTAGACGAAGAATATGAGATTTAGGGCATTTTAGTCATTTGTAGGAAATACCGTTTTCATCCATATTTTTTTGATGTGATTGACATGGCTTCTTGTCGCATTAGGATACTAGGAATGCGTGCATAATTAGTTTGGCGAAGAGATTCGCCTAAATGCGCACTTTGAGACGACATGCTATATGTAGACTTAAGTGTGTAGTTTAAGTGTTCGTATAAATGCTTGTATTAGTATGTTTTGAATTAAATGGTGTTATGAATTAGTTTGAGATTGATTTCTCAATTAATATGCTGATGTAAATGATTTTCTACATGTTGGCTATATGCATGATTTCATTATATGTATGAAATGCATGCGTTGGATGATTTATTTAAGTTGTATGTTATAACATGTGTTAACATGCTCACATTGTTGTATTTCATTTTCAATACTCTTATATGATTGCTGATGCAGATTCATAATTATTTGGGACTATACCTAGTCCAGGCAGTCGGCAACCGAGCAAGTTCGTGGTTGGCCTATCTTTGCCACGAACGACACGTCGATGAACGCGAGCTGTGTTTTGGAGTTGGCGGTAGTGGTTAGGCCACCTGAGGTGTTTTACGCACTTCATGTCGTTCGACTTGAGATGCGCTCGTGCTAGTCGAGCCCGTCAAGTAACCCGACTGGCCGTTGTATGTTCACCCTGTATGAGTCATAACTGCTTGAACATAGGGTACTGAACTTACCATTGTAAACCCTGTCAACCATGGTACCTTGATCCACAAAGACTCATGAGCCGGACATGGTGGTATGGGACACCGTGGTCGAGCTGTTGGCCTACGCTGGGGCCACAAACCTCCCCGTAGTGACCAGTGAGCACCTATGTCTCGTGAGCAGATTATGGTGGTATGGAACACTATATTCTTGCTGTCGGCCTACACTGATCAGGCGATGAGTCCTTTGTAGTGACCGCGAGCGTATTCTGAGCCTACGGGAGGCGACGACCCTTCTGTAGTAGTGAGAGTACAGTAGGGCTGTATTGATAAGGTGATGGGGGAGCGGTGCAACGAGTGTGAGCAACAGCCCTGACAGCCCTTACAGCGACCTACAAAATATACATCGTATGAGACTACTAGGAATGATGACCCTAGAAAGGATCTGTGTTGGGATTGATATAAGGAAAGTACCTTAGTTTCCCAATCCTGCTGTTTGAATGGACTAATAACAACTCTGAAATCATATCACCATTACATTGCATGTGCCTGGAAGATGTGGAGCACTGTGGGATGATTGCATGCCGCGGGCGTAAGATGGTGCCGTATGAGGGAGATCGTCGGTGAGGGCATCCATCCCCTCATGTCATATTGCATTAACAACAGTATTAGGATTGTTTGATTTACTACTTTACTATTATCGCATGATTGATTTGAGAACATGTTAATCTTTGCTCTATTATTCTACTGAGTTAGCTACTCATTCCCACGTTTCGGGATGGTGTTTGCAACACCCACCAAACCCTGTCTTAGATGCAGGTGAGGCAGCGATCCAGGAGGCAGAGCCGGACTATGATGAGGACCAGGACGAGTTCTCATATATGCAGTATCACGACGGCTTTGCTTAGGTGGCCTGGGTTGATGGGACTTCTCAGTGGGACTACTTTTGACATTTTAATTTTGTTTATTTACATGTATATGAGACTCAGAGATGTATTCATACTTTGGAGACAGTTGAGATCTACTTTGTTTTTCCATACACTGATATATACATGCTTTAGTCTTTCGCTTGCTTTTATCACTGAATCTGGAGTATGAATTGCAGTTTGGGTATACTTTTACTCACGTGAATGCTTTAACTCAGACAACATTGAATCGTAATCATTTTTGTTGCATAAGTGACGGTCTGGAACTCGGGAGTTGAGTTTATACACGACCCTTGATTTTCAGGGTGTTACAGGGATATACAAATACATCATGGTTTCCCCCACCAGCATCTGTTGGATTAAACCCAGCAGCCTTAAGCTGTGTGGAATCCACTGTCCAGAAATATAGAAGGTGTGGATCTGGAGCATACATCACGGTCAGGCCCACCTGAAAATGGGCAGCGAGGTTGGCCCTCGTATGGACAGCGGCGTGGATAAAATGCATTCATCAAGGTGGGCCGCATAACAAAAGGGAGAGAGAAAGAGACATGAGTAGCGGAGGGACCCCGCCACTATGGTGGACAAGGGAGGTAGGAAGTGGGACACATCTAGCTCTCCCTCATGGAGCTTGGATGTTGGACTCTCATGGGGTTGTTTAGGAGTAATGAGAGAGAGAGAGAGAGAGTGTAAGACCCGTATCCTAGTCTGTACTATTCCGTCGACTCTCACTATTCTTTCTGTCGAATTTCGGCAATTCGCGACCAGTAATCGACGTTGCGCACGACCGTAAGTCGTATCCTATACATTTGAGTCGGCTTAATCTGAGACTTGTACCATTACGACCACATAGTCACTGCAGTTCCAACGCCGTGACTCATGTACCGATCCGATACCCAAACGAGGAGATGCGGACCGACGTTCAGTTCGAGAAAAACCACCACGCATTTCAAATCCCAAGAGAATCTCTACAACATGTCAAATTAATCCTATCAATCAATTAACCCATCAATCACTTCATGTCAAGTACACATCACCTTTCACCCTGTAACACCCTCGATTTTCACCAACCTAGAATTAGACGTCCTTAGGCAATGGGTCAACCATATCACTCTTAGAGATCAATCCTAAAGTCTAGAAATCACTTTTCAACCCATTTCCTTCAAAATCTTACCTTTTACCACCCCATTCTTCAAATTTCTCTAAGTACTTTCATATTAGACACAAACCTAAAGTTTAAAAGGTGAGGAACTATACTTAAACTAAAACTTACTATAAATGATAAATAAACGCGTAAAATGAGATTTTAACTAGTTAATATTTATAATTTTATAATGTAGATAGGTTATTTGGATGGATTAGCTTCTTCTACCCCAAAATCATATATTGTACGTCGTGTAACTCATTCCAGTTTGTGAATGAGATCGATAAACGCTTCGACGGACTCGTGGGCCCAAACGACTCAATTCGGGGTGATCCAAGGTGGGCCCCACATGTTTCTGGCATCCTTGGGGGGTGAGGACCTCACTCATGGGGCGATTCCTTACCAAATAAGTCAGTGACCAGCGAGGGTCTCGCGGCATCGGCGAGGCCTCGTCCGTACAGGGGACAGGCAGCCTAGTTCCTGCATTTTTTCTATGCATTTTATAAAACTTTGACAAATCATATCTCCTTCGTCATAACTGTGATTTAGGTGATTCAAAAATTATATTGAAGATAAATGAGTCTAGTTTTATATAAAAATATGTGAAAAATATAATAAAATATTTAATATAGTTTAAAGTAGATCGTCGTGAGCAACTATCCGATAATCACTTGTTGGACAACTGCTGTTTCTAGAATTTTCAGAATTTTTCTACAACTAAAAATCTTATAAAATTTGGTTGAGACAGGGTAAACTTGATGATGAACTACTAAAAAAATAATTAAAATAATATGATAATTAGAAGTGCCCAAAATGGGGCATAGAATGGCCCTAGGACCGTATTCTTCCCTATTAGGGTAGAATTTGGTTAAGTACCAAACTGAATACTCAGTAAAATTACCTTGAATCACTTTAAATATAAACTACAAGACCCAAAATTAGTTGGACCGCTAACGTTATGTTACCTAGAAACCTAGTATCAATCTCTAAACCCTGTTGCTCTCGGGAGCATTCAGAAACTTCGTATCAGACCTAGACCGCACGTCGAAAGTCTGATAGCGATGAACTTAGAAGATATTGACCGCGTTGTTGGACTTGAAAAGCACCGCAAAAATCATGTCCAAACAATGCTCTGGGATGATTTCCTTAAGTCCGGAGTGAAGAGTGTGAGAAAATGAATATTTTTAAGAAATTAAATATAATTTTAAGAAATCTGGTACGTTTCACTTGTGCGTTATTTTTAAGCGTTCTTACCATTAGATTTTGACCCAAATTCACCCTTGGATCAGGATAGGTGGCCCTTACATGTCAAAGTACTTGTGGCCTTGATCGAAGTTCAGTAATCGTTGAATTGAAACTGGTCCGCCACGGACGATCTGAAAATTCGATAGGACTGAAAACTTAACTTACTAAAGATCCGTTGTTAGTGAGCTTAAGTCCAACCTCATTTGATAAGAGGACCTCCAGAAGTACTCCGTTGGATCGGAACAGACCCGATTTCGTTATAACTTAAGTATACCTTGACTTCAAGTCTGTTTTCGTCGTGTTTGGGCTTATAAAAAGGCCTTAAACCCTCTCTCACAAATCCCGTACGAATTTCAAACCCTACCCAAATTAAGAGAGAGAAAAGAGAGAGAAAGTGGGAGAGAAGTTGGTGATTCTTCCTGAGATTCTTCCCAGCTTTGCTACGTGCCTAATCCACCCCTCTGTATCACTTTTTCGGAGACTCCGGCTTCGTTCTTAGGTAAGAAGCCTAACCCTAACCTGTTCTAGGGTTTCAATTGGTGCAAGTGGTGAGGTAGCTAACCTAAATCATACTGTAGGTTGCCAATCAGTCGTCGATTGAATTTGTTACACTTCTACGGCATAAGGTGCGGATTTTAGATGCTTAGGTTACATGTTTTCAAAGCTTTCAATGCCGTTTAATGGTAGATTATTGACAAGGATGCTGTTTGACATGTAGAACATGCTGTCCATTTTTCATTTCGAATACGTACGAAGAATATGAGATTTAAGATATTTTAGGTATTTGTAGGAAATACTGTATACGTACGTATTTTGTTGATATGATTGCCATGAGTATTTATCATGTACCTATGCTAGTTATGCGTGTATGATCTGTTTGGCGAAGAGATTGGCCCTAATGCACATTATTGGCCGACATATGCTATGTAGACTAATGTGTGTAGACTAAGGGTTTGTATAAATGTATGTATTAGTAAGTATTGAGTAAATGGTGTTGTAGATTAGCGTTGAGATTGGATTCTCAACTTATTTGATGATGTACATGATTACCTCCATACTTGTTGTATTTGAATTGATTACCTTATGTATGAAATACTCGTGTGTGGTTAACTGCTTATGATGTATGTTATAACATGATGATAACATGCTGGAATTACTTGTATTTCAATTCTATCTCTCTCATATGATTATTGATTTAGATTACAAGTGTTTGGGGCTATACTCTAGTCCAGGCAGTCGGTAACAGATTTGAATTTGCGGTTGGATTCTATTCGCCACGAAGGACGCGTTGATGAACCCGAGTCGTGCCTTGGTTGACGGTAGTGGTTAGGCCACACGAGGTGTTTATACACTTCATGTTGTTCAGCTTGAGGTGCGCTCGTACTAGTCGAGCTCGTCAAGTAACTCGACTGACCATTGTATGTTCACCTTGTATTGGTTATAACTGCTTGAACCTAGGGTACTAAACTTACCAGTATAACCCTGATAACCGTGGTACCTTGATCCACTAAGACTCATGAGCCGGGCATGGTGGTATGGGACACCGTGGTCGAGCTGTCGGCCTACGCTGGGGCCACGAGCCTCCCCGTAGTGACCATTGAGCAACTCAGACTCGTGAGCCGATTATGGTGGTATGAGACACTATATTCGAGCTGTCGGCCTACACTGATAAGGTGATGGAGGAGCGGTGCAACGAGTGCGTGCAACAGCCTTGGCAGCCCTTTGTAGTGACCTCGAGCGTACTCTTAGTCTACGTGAGGCGACGACCCTTACGTAGCAACTAGAGTACAACTAGGCCTGTATTGATAAGGTAATGGGGGAGCGGTGCAATGAGTGCGTACAACAGCCCTTACAGTGACCTAGAGCCATATCATCGTATGAGACTACTAGGAGTGACAACCCTAGATAGGATCCTTGTTGGGAATGATACAAGGGAAGTACCCTAGTTTTCCAATCCTGCTGTATGAAAAGGACTAATAACAACTCGATAATCATATTCATATCGTACTGCATGTGCCTGGAAGACGTGGATCACTGAGGGAAGAAAGTATACTGCGGGCGTTAGATGGTGTCGCATGAGGAAGTATGTTGGCGAGGACATACATCATGTCATTTCATCCTTGCATTAATTACAGTATTTAGGAATGTTTGATTTGCTTGCTTTATCATTATCGCTTGATTGATTTGATAACATGTTAACCTTTGCTTTATGATTTCACTGAGTTGGCCACTCACTCCCACATTACGGGACGGTGTTGTACACACCAACCAGTCCCTATTTTAGTTTCAGATGATGGCGCTGCTTGTGAAGCGGAGCCGGACTTGTATGATGATGAGGAGGATTTCTCCTATAGGCGGTTATCAGGCGGGTCTAGGTAGACCGTGTTCTGATTGGTGGGATTACAGGGAGGTTGATTAGACGCCATGACACTTGTCATTTTATATTTTCAGAGTAGTCATGTATATTCTTTTTGATCATTTTTAGAGTATACATGTATATGTTTAACCTGATAACATGTTCACAATCTGGAGACTTACAACAGTTCATATATTTTATATATCTATCACATTCTTCCGCTTGCTAATTTAACTGTCTCTGGAGTATGATATGCTGTTTTGGCTTAATTCACTTCATGTTTTATGCACTACTACAGCCGACATTCATCCATCATTGAAAATGTTGCATAAGTGATGTTCTGGAACTCGGGAGTAGAGTTTATGCTCGACTCTCGATTTTTGGGATGTTACACACCCCATCCCCAAGCAACCACCAAGTCAACTCTTTCTCACCCTCTCTCTTACACCACCTTACATGTCAAGTACCACATCCATCACCCACCTCACCCTTTCACCCATCACACCCATCCCTCATCTCTCTTACAACTCTCTCCCTCTCTCTCATTTCCCAACACATTCCCAAGAAAGCAAGAGACTCCCACGTCCAAGGTTTTCCTTGAGAGAAAATGTGATTTTGGTGGCCCACTTTCCCATCCCAAAACCTCTCATCTTAGCCATCCACTTCTCATCTCCACCATCAAAGTGAAGCATAAGGAGATAGACTTTCTAATGGACCGAGAAGATCAAGTGGTGGGTGCTTCTATAGCCTAGTTTTTCATATTTTTCAGATGGGCCAAGTGAGGCCAATCGATTAATGGTTTTGATCTCACTTGGGACCCTAAGATGTGGCCGATGGCCCATCTTGATCATCAATATCATTCCATGATGGGGCCATTCTCTATGGACCCCATCATGATGTTTACTTTCCTTGCATTAAAGATGTAACATCTCAAAAAAATCCATACAGAGACCCGAGTACCACCTTAGGAAGAAATCACTTAGGATTAATTCCTTTAGAAATTAAGCGTAAGATAACTAGCGTTATGTTAGATTAGCTGTGAAATTAGCACTGATCACTTTAAATACATTCTGTAAGATCCAAAACTTGTGGAATCATTAACGCTATAACATCCTGAAACCTAGGATCAAACTCTAAACCCATTTGTTCTCATGAACCCTTTGAAACTTTGTAATGGACTCTGACCGTACGTCGTGAGTCCGATAGCAATGAACTTAGACCATTATGACCGCGTAGTTGGACTTGACTACCACCCCGAAAATTAAGTTCAAATGATGTCCTGGGACTATTTCATTGAGTCCGGAGCAAGGAGTGTGAGAAAGAGTAGAATTCTTTATAAATTAAATGTGATTTAAATAAATCTGGCATGTGTCTCTTGCGGGTTAATTATAAGCATTCAGACCGTTGGAATCTGACCCAAATATACCCTCGGATCAGGGAACATTTCCCACTTATGTCAGTATACTTGGAATCCCTGATCGAGTTTCAGTGACCGCTGAACTGAAACTGGTCCGCTACGTGTGATCTGGGAACCCGATCGAACTGAAAACTTAATGTGATCAGGATCTAACATCCATAAGCTTAAGTCCGACCGCATTCAGTCAGGGGACCTCCAGAAATGTTCTTTTGGATCGAAAAAGATCCGATTTGGTTATAATCCAAGTATACCTTGGTTTAAAGTCTAAATAGGTGAGTTTTTAACCTATTTAAGGACCTTAAACCCTCTCACATCCCTCTAATACGAATTTGCAAGAAACCCTAGGAAAGAGAAGAGAGAAAAGAGAGAGATTGTGGGGAAAAGTTCCTGTCACTCGATCTTGCTACTACACGTGCTTAGCCATCGTGTTCTAATCACTCTTCCGGTGATTCTGACTTCATTCTAGGTAAGAAATCCCTAACGTTAGCTTGTTTTAGGAATTCTATTGATGCAAGTAGCGAAGTAGCTGACTTATCTTGTGATATAGGTCGTCATATTGATGTTGACGAAGCATAGAGTTTCTATTCGATTCGTTATGCTTCTACGGCATAAGGTGAGGATTTTAGATGCTTAGGTTACCTGTTTTCAAAGCTTTCAATGCTGTTTAGTAGTAGATTAGTGACAAGGACACTGTTTGACATGTAGAACATGCTGTCTGTTTTCCATTTCGATTACGTACGAAGAATATGAGATTTAGGATATTTTAGGTATTTGTAGGAAATACTATATACGTACGTATTTTGCTGATATGATTGCCATGAGTATTTATCATGTTCCTATACTAGTTATGCGTGTATGATCTGTTTGACGAAGAGATTCACCCAAATGCACACTTTTGGTCGACATATACTATGTAGACAAATGTGTGTAGACTAAGTGTTTGTATAAAAGTATGTATTAGTAAGTATTGAGTGAATGGTGTTGTAGATTGGATTCTCAACTAATATGATGATGTACATGATTTCCTCCATGTTTGTTATATTGAATTGATTTCCTTATATATATATATATATATATATATATATATATATATATATATATATATATATATATATATATATATATATATGAAATACTTGTGTTTGGTTGAATTGCTTATGTTGTATGTTATAACATATTGCTAATATGCTTGGATTATTTGTGTTTCATTTCTGTCACTCTCATATGATCATTGAGGTAGATTACAAGTGCTTGGGGCTATATTCTAGTCTAGGCAGTCGGTAACAGATTTGAATTCGTGGTTGGCTTTTATTCGCCACGAAGGAAGCGTCAACGAACCCGAGTCGTGCTTTGGTTAACGGCAGTGGTTAGGCCACACGAGGTGCTTATACACTTCATGTCATTCAGTTTGAGGTACGCTCGTACTAGTCGAGCTCGTCAAGTAACCCAACTGACCATTGTATGTTCACCTTGTATTGGTCATAACTGCTTGAACCTAGGGTACTGAACTTACCAGTGAAAACCCTGATAACCATGGTACGTTGATCCATTAAGACTCATGAGCCGGGCATGGTGGTATGAGACACCGTGGTCGAGCTGTCGGCCTACGCTGTGGCGACGAGCCTCCCCGTAGTGACCAGTGAGCACCTTAGACTCGTGAGCCGATTGTGGTGGTATGGGACACTACATTTGAGCTGTCAGCCTACTTTGATTGGTGACGAGCCCTTTGTAGTGACCTCGAGCGTATTCTGAGTCTACGTGAGGCGACGACCCTTCCGTAGCAACAAGAGTACAACTAGGCCTGTATTGATAAGGTGATGGGGGAACAGTGCAACGAGTACGAGCAACAGTCCTGACAGCCCTTGCAGCGACCTAGAAATATATCATCATATGAGATTACTAGGAGTGACGACCCTACACAGGATACTTGTTGGGAATGATATAAGGGAAGTACCTTAGTTTCCCAATACTGCTATATGAAAGGACTAATAAAAACTTGGTAATCATATCCATATCGCACTGCATGTGCTTGAAAGATGTGGAACACTGAGAGAAGAAAGCATGCCACGGACGTAAGATGGTGTCGCATGAGGGATTATGTCGGTGAGGGCACGCATCATCACTGCATCTCATCCTTGCATTAATAACAGTATCTAGGAATGTCTGATTGTTTGCTTTACTATTATTGCGTGATTGATTTGATAACATGCTAATCTTTGCTCTATGATTCCACTGAGTTGATCACTCACTCCCACGTTACGGGACGGTGTTTGCAACACCTACCAGACTCTGTCTTAGATGCAGATAGCGAGGCGATTCAGGAGCTGGAGCCGGACTGCTATGAGGACCAGGACGAGTTCTCGTATATGCAGTTTTCGAACGGCTTCACATAGGTGGCCTGGATCAGTGGGATTTTACTAGTTGGACTATCGCATGACATTTGATTTTTAGTTTGGTATATGTATATGTGACTCAGAGATACATTCATACTTTGGAGATAGATCGAGATTGTTTTGTTTTACAGATAGTGACATATATGTATCTTCCACTCTTCCGCTTGCATTTTATCACTGGATCTGGAGTATGAATTACTGTTTTGGTATAATCTCACTCATGTTAATGCATTAAATCAGACAACATCTAAATCATAATCATATTTGTTGCATGAGTGACGTTTTTGGAACTCGGGAGTTGGGTTTCTACACGACCCTCGATTTTCAGGGTGTTACAAAAGAGGTCATATAGACCGTTCATTTTGGATGGAGAGGGATCTCCACCGTTGTATTTTATTTAGATGGCCCATATGCAATGGGACCTATTGATGTAGATTGGATGCTTGAAACGGAGGGCCCATAGTATCGGGGTCCCTCCATCACGCGTGTCCCACTCTTTTCTCTCTCTCCCCCTCTTTTATATTTTTTTTGTGTGATGATGATGAGTTTGTGTGGTCCACTTGAATGGACCCCACCATGGAGTGAGTATTTTATCCAAGCCATCCATGAGTGGGGCCTACCTTATATGCATTGTACCCACACCACCTATCATGTGGTGGCCTACTTAAGCAGGGCCCACCGTAATGTTTTTCTTTAAAGCCCAAAAGAGTCCAGCGTCTCTGGACGTCTGTAACACCCTGAAAATCGGGAGTCGTGTAGAAACCCAACTCCCAAGTTCCAGACCATCACTTATGCAAAAAATATTCTTATGATTCAATGTTATCTGAGTTAGTGCATTAACATGAGTAAGATTATACCAAAACTGCAATTCATACTCCAGATCCAGTGATAAAACGCAAGCGGAAGACTGAAGAATATATATATCACTGTATGAAAAATAATATAATCTCGAACTGTCTCCAAAGAATGAATACATCTCTGAGTCACATATACATATATCAAACCAAAATTAAAATGTCGTATGATAGTACAACTAGCAAAATCCCGCTGATCCAGGCCACCTATGCGAAGCCGTCAGAGAATTGCATGTACGAGAACTCATCCTAGTCCTCGTAGAAGTCCGGCTCCAGCTCTTGAATCGCCTCACAACCTGCATCTAAGACAGAGTTTGGTAGGTGTTGCAAACACCGTCCTGTAATGTGGGAGTGAGTGATCAACTCAGTGAAATCATAGAGCAAAGATTAACATGTTATCAAATCAATCATGCGATAATAGTAAAGCAAACAATCAGACATTCCTAGATACTGTTTTTAATGTAAGAATGAAATGATATGATGGATGCCCTCACCTACATACTCCCCCATGCGACACCATCTTACGTCCGCGGCATGCTTTCTTCCCTCAGTGCTCCACATCTTTGAGGCACATGCAGTGCGATATGGATATGATTACCGAGTTGTTATTAGTCTTTTCATACAACAGTATTGAGAAACTAAGGTACTTCCCTTATATCAATCCCAACACAAATCCTGTCTAGGGTCGTCACTCCTAGTAATCTCATACGATGGTATATTTTTAAGTCGCTACAAGGGCTGCCAGGGCTGTTGCTCACACTCATTGCACCGATCCCCCATCACCTTATCAATACAGGCCTAATGTACTCTTGTTGCTACGAAAGGGTCATCGCCTCACGTAGACTCAAAATATGCTCGAGATCACTATAAAGGGCTCGTCACCAATCAGAGTAGGCCGACAGCTCGAATGTAGTGTCCCATACCACCACAATCGGCTCACGAGTCTGAGGTGCTCACTGGTCACTACGGGGAGACTCGTCGCCACAGCGTAGTATAGCTCGACCACGGTGTCCCATACCACCATGCCCGGCTAATAAGTCTTAATGGATCAAGGTACCATGGTTATCAGGGTTATCTCTGGTAAGTTCAGTACCCTAGGTTTAAGCAGTTATGAGTAATACAAGGTGAACATACAATGGTCAGTCGGGTTACTTGATGACCTTGACTAGTATGAGCGCACCTCAAGCTGAACGACATGAAGTGCATAAGCACCTCGTGTGGCCTAATCACTGCCGTCAACCAAAGCACGACTCGCATTCATCGACGCATCCTTCGTGGCAAATAGAAGCCAACCACGAATTCAAATCTATTACCGACTGCCTAGACTAGAGTATAGCCCCAAGTACTTGTAATCTACATCAGTGATCATGTGAGAATGACAAAAATGAAACACAATTAATCCAAGCATATTAACAACATGTTATAACATACAACATAAGCGAATCAACCAAACACAAGCATTTCATATATATAAGGAAATCAATTCATATAACAAACATGGAGGAAATCATGTACATCATCATATTAATTGAGAATCCAATCTCAAAACTAATCTACAATACCATTTACTCAATACTTACTAGTATAAACATTTATACAAACACTTAGTCTACACACATTTGTCTACATAGCGTATGTCGATCCAAAGTGTGCATTAGGACGAATCTCTTCGCCAAACAGATCATACACGTCTAACTAATATAATAACACAACAAATACCCATGGCAATCATTTCAGCAAAATACGGACGTATGCCATTATAACACCCTGAAAATTGGGGGTCATGTATAAACTCAACTCCCGAGTTCCAGACCATCACTTATGCAACAAAAATGATTATGATTCAATATTTTATGAGTTAAAGCATTCACATGAGTAAAAGTATACCAAACTGCAATTCATACTCCAGATCCAGTGATAAAAGAAAGCGGAAGACTAAAGGATATATATATCACTGTATGAAAAAAACAAAGTAGATCTCGACTGTCACTAAAGTATGAATACATCACTGAGTCTCATATACGTGTAAAGAAACAAAATTAAATGTTCAAAAGAGTCCCACTAAGAAGTCCCATCAACCCAGGTCACCTAAGCAAAGCCGTCGTGGTACTGCATGTATGAGAACTCGTCCTGGTCCTCATCATAGTCCGACTCTACCTCCTGGATCTCTGCATCACCTGCATCTAAGACAGGATCTGGTGGGTGTTGCAAACACCATCCCGTAACGTGGGAGTGAGTGATCAACTCAGTGGAATCATAGAGCAAAGATTAGCATGTTCTCAAATCAATCATGCGATAATAGTAAAGCAGTAAATCAAACAATGCTAATACTGTTGTTAATGCAATATGACATGACATGATGGATGCCCTCACCGACGTTCTCCCTCATACGGCACCATCTAACGCCCGCGGCAGCTTACATCCCCCTCAGTGCTCCACATCTTCTAGGCACATGCAATGTGATGGTGATATGATTGTCGAGTTGTTATTAGTCCATTCAAACAGCAGGATTGGGAAACTAAGGTACTTCCCTTATATCAATCCCAACACAGATCCTGTCTAGGGTCGTTACTCCTAGTAATCTCATACGATGTATATTTTGTAGGTCGCTGCAAGGGCTGCCAGGGCTGTTGCTCGCACTCGTTGCACCGCTCCCCCATCACCTTATCAATACAGGCCTACTATACTCTCACTGCTACGGAAGGGTCGTCGCCTCCCGTAGACTCAGAATAAGCTCGCGGTCACTACAAAGGACTCGTCGCCTGATCAGTGTAGGCCGACAGCAAGAATATAGTATCGCATACCACCATAATCTGCTCACGAGACATAGGTGCTCACTGGTCACTATGGGGAGGTTTGTGGCCCCAGCGTAAGCCGACAGCTCGACCACGGTGTCCCATACCACCATGCCCGGCTCATGAGTCTTCGTGGATCAAGGTACCATGGTTAACAGGGTTTACAATGGTAAGTTCAGTACCCTAGGTTCAAACAGTTATGACTCATACAGGGTGAACATACAACGGCCAGTCGGGTTACTTGACGGGCTCGACTAGCACGATCGCATCTCAAGTCGAACGACATGAAGTGCGTAAAATACCTCGCGTGGCCTAACTACTGCAGCCAACTCCAAAACACGGCTCGCGTTCATTGACGCGTCGTTCGTGGCAAAGATAGGCCAACCACGAATTCGCTCGGTTACCGACTGCCTGGACTAGGTATAGTCCCAACCAATTATGGAATCACATCAGCAAATCATGTGAGAGTATTGGAAATGAAATACAACCATGTGAGCATGTTAACACATGTTATAGTATACAACTTAAGTAAATCTTCAAGCACATGCATTTCATGCATATAATGAAATCATGCATTTAGCTAACATGTAGGAAATCATTTACATCAGCATATTAATTGAGAAAACAATATCGAACTAATTCATAACACCATTTAATTCAATACATACTAATACAAGCATTTATACAAATACTTACACTACACACTTAAGTCTACATATAGTATGTCGACTCAAAGTGCGCATTTTGGCGAATCTCTTCGCCAAACTAATTATGCACGCATTCCTAGTATTCTAATGCGACAATAAGCCATGTCAATCACATCAGCAAATTATGGATGAAAACAGTATTTCCTACAAATGATTAAAATGCCCTAAATCTCATATTCTCCGTCGGTTTACGAAACAGGAAACGGACAACATGTTGTACATGTCAAACGGCGTTGCCGTCAATAATCTAGTATTAAATGACATTGAAAGCGTTGGAAACAGTCAATCAAAGTATCTAAAATTCGCACCTTATCTCCTAGAAGCGTATCGTTTCGAACGGAGTGTATACGCTCCGTCTACGGCGACTAGAAAACCTGATTTATAAGATCTATCGGCTAACATGCTATGGAACCAAGGGAATACTAAATCAGCAACTAAATAAGATATTTTCTTACCTAAAAATGTGGAGGAATCACCGGAAAAGTGATTGGAGCGTGTTGCTAAAGCACGTGCAACAGGTGGCACGACGGCAGGAAAATTCTCCTCTACTCTCTCTCACAAACTCTCACCTTTTCTCTCTCCCAATCTAGGATTTTTCTCAAATTCGGATGGGAGAGAGGAATGAGAGTTTCAACCCCTTTTATAAGCCCAAATGTACCCGAAATAGGCTTGGGAACAATGTTCACTTAGGTTATATCCAAATCGGGGCTGTTTCGGTCCAAAAGACCATTTCTGGTGGTCCCCTGGCCAAATGCGGTCGGACTTAAGCTCATGCATACTAGATCTAGCATACATCAAGTTTTCAGTCCGGCAGGGTTCGTAGATCGCACGTGGCGGTCCAGTTTCATTTCAGCGGTTACCGCACGTAGATCAGGTCTACAATTCTCATGATATGAAATAGAAATTTTTTCTGATCCGAGGGTGTAATTTGGCTGAATTCTGACGGTTAGAACGCTTAATACTGACACGTCAAGTCGTGTGCCAGATTTGAATTTTAAATTCCAAATCTAGCCCTATTCTCACTCTCTTCGGTCTAAGCTCAACGACATAGCCTGCGAATGTCGGTTGGACTTGATTTTCGAAATGATTGTCAAGTCCAGTTAGGCGGTTCTTACGGTCTAAGATAGTAGGTATAAGACTTTCGACGCACGGTCTAGATCCAATACAAAGTTTCAAAGAGGTCCAGAGAACAAACCTGCTTAGAGTTTGATCCGAGGTTATAGAGTATTATAACATCACTGGTTCTACTCGATTTGGGTCTTGTAGAACGTATTTAAAGTGATCAGGGAATATTTTCCAGCTACTCTAGTGTTGTGCTAGCTAACTTACTCTTATTTTCTAAAGGAATTAATCCTATGTGATTTCTGGTCGAGTTGGTACTCGAGTCCAAGTACGAATTTTTTCAGGGCGTTACAGCCGTATTTCCTACAAATACCTAAAATACCCTAATTCTCATATTGTCCGTACGTAATCAAAATGAAAAATAGACAACATGTTCTACATGTCAAACAACGTTCTTGTCGATAATCTACTATTAAACGATATTGAAAGCTTTGAAAATAGTTAACCTAACATCTAGAATCCTCACCTTTCGCTGTAGAAGCGTAACGAATCGAATAGAAACTCTACGCTTCGTCAACGTCTGTATGACGACCTATATCACAAGATAAATCAGCTACTTCGCTACTTGTATCGATGGAATCCCTAAAACAGGTTGAGGTTAGGGTTTTCTTACCTAGAATGTAGTCGGAATCACCGGAAGAGTGATTAGAACGCGATGATTAAGTGCGGGTAGAAGCAGGATCGAGTGCTAGGGATTTTCCCTCACAACTTCTGTACAATCTCTCTCTTTTCTCTCTTCTCTTTTCTAGGGTTTTTGTAAATTCGTATGGGAGGGGTGTGAGAGGGTTTAAGGTCCTTAAATAGGTTAGAAAGTCACCTATTTAGACTTTAAACCAAGGTATACTTGGGTTATAGCCAAATCGGGTCTCTTCCGATCTAAAAGAACGTTTCTGGAGGTCCCCTGACTAAATGCGGTCGGACTTAAGCTCATGGATGTTGGATCCTGATCACATTAAGTTTTCAATTTGATCGAGTTTTCAGATCACACGTGGCCGACCAGTTTCAGTTCAGCGGTCACTGAGATTCGATCGAGGATTTCAAGTACATTGACCTGAATGGGAAATGTTCCCTGATCCGAGGGTGTATTTGGGTCAAATTCCAACGGTCTGAATGCTTATACTTAACCCGCAAGTGTCACGTGCCAAATTTATTTAAATCACATTTAATTTATAAAGGATTGCACTCTTTCTCACACTCCTTGCTCCAGGCTCAATGAAATAGTCTCAGAACATCAGTTGGGCTTGATTTTTGAAGCGATTGTCAAGTCTAGCTAAGTGGTCATAATGGTCTAAGATTGTAGATATCGGACTTTTGACGCACGGTCTAGATCCAATACAAAGTTTCAACGGGCTCCTGAGAGCAAACTGGTTTAGAGTTTGATCCTGGGTTTCAGGATGTTATAACGTCATTGATTCTACAAGTTTTTAGTCTTGCAGAACATATTTAAAGCGAACAATACTAATTTCACAGCTAATCTAACATAGCGTTAGTTAACTTACGCTTAATTTCTAAAGGAATTAATCCTAAGTGATTTCTGATTGAGGTGGTACTCGGGTCTTTGTATGAATTTTTTCGAGACGTTACAACGTCACTGGAACGAAAACACAAATATGAGCTTGCTTCAAGCCATTGGGGTGGGCCACTTGTATAGGACCCACCTTGATGTATGTATTCAATCCAAGCCATCCATCCTCTTCCCCAACTCATTTTAGGCATTGAACTGAAAAATGAGGTTGACCAGAGTGTTTAGTGGGCCGTAGTGTCAAAAATAGTATTAATACCATTGAAATCTTTTCAGATTTCTTTTTACACGATGAAAGAGGCCCGATATTAGACTCGTTAGATTTATTGTGAGCAGTGGAATCCAATGACTGGAGTGGATTTACTTGGAGCGGGCCACACATAAAAAAAACCTCAAAATACAGGTTCTTTTTAAAAATAAAATAAAATAAAAGAAGCAGCAGAGGTTGCTGCCTCTAGTCGTCAGACGCGCAGGCGTCCTGCGCTCCATGGACGGGCGAACGCCAGGGGGTCCCACGGCTGACTGTGTGGACCCCACCTTGATGTTTATTTGCCATTTGACCTATTCACACGGTGGCCCACTCTCTGAGGTGGGCCCTCTCCAAAAATGAGGCTCATCCAAAGCTTAGGTGGCCCACACTGTAAGAAACAGTGAGATTGAACGTCTACCACTGAAACCCTTTTTGGGGTCCACAGGAGTTTTGAATTAAGCTGAAATTTTTATTTTCTCTTCACCCAGGTCTCTGTGACCATATCAACAGGTTGGATGGTAATTAAACATTGTGGTGGGCCCCCCCCCCACGTGGGACCCACAATGATGCATGTGCCTTAATTCCACCGTCCGGGCGGACGGTGGAGCCCACTGTAATGTATGTATTTCCCATACCGTCCAGCCATTTCTTTGGCTGCTGGACGGTCAGTGGACCCCCACCTTTGATGTTTGTATTATATCTAAACCGTCCATTCAATTGGTGGGCCGTATGTGTGGAACCCACCATAATCCATGTGTTGCATCTAAACCGTCCATTTATTTTTAAATTCATTTTATGGTTTGAGCTAAAAATGAGTTAGATCTATGGTTCAAGTGGGCCCACCTTAGTATGTGTATAGGGCCCATATTGATTTAACTGTGGCCATTCATTGAGGCCTACCTTGGTATATATCTAAGGCCTATGGGATTAAGCCCATTTGGCATATATAAGGCCCATGGGTTTAGGCCCATTTGACATATATAATGCCCATGGGATCTGGCCCATTTAATATATATAAGGCCTATGGGAATTAGGCCCATTTGATAAGGCCATAAGATTAAGCCCATTTGATACATATAAGGCCCAAGTTGTGAGGCCTGTTTTGATGTAGTTTAAGGCCCATGGGTCATGGACCATTGCAATGTACATAAGGCTCATTGGTGAGGCCCATTAATGCAGCCCATTTGATGAATGTAAGACCCATGTGATACGGCCCATTTGATGTATCTAAGGCCCATGGGTCGAGGCCCAACGGGGTGTCCTTAGAGTCCATTATAATGTGTGACTTCCCATGGTTCATGTAATGATATTTATGGCGGGCCGTGCCTAGGGAACAATGTTGGTTTGACGTCCACATTGTAAGTACAATGTTGGTTAAATGTCTGCATTGTAACTCTCCTTAAGGCCCATTGATAGGCCCATACTCGTTACTATTTATCGCTTTATAACATGCTTAGTATAATCCCATGACTCATACCCATACACATCATATGTATGCTTGATATGAGTAGTGACTGATCATAACATACGCCATTGGGTAGACCATTTATGAGACTCGTTATGAGACAGAGTACCCCACATGATTGCGCAGTACGCGCTGGATTGCTGCATGATTTGACGGTGTGATTCATGCATCTCGTATATGTGTGACTTGATCACTGCACGCCCTAGCAACATCAGGGTCATGGCTCCATAGGTATATCGTGGATGGTCATATCGGATACCAAAAATACTTGGTTCTAGCACTGTGGGCACTTAGGATGTCCTTGGGTGAAAGTCACAGAACCTTTTTGGTACCAGGAGATGCTCCAACGTATAGACCGAGTGGATATATGAGCGCCCGAGTGCCGAATACCAGTAGGCCGCGTCTCCCACTGTGTCGTGGTCGGTTGGAAGGGGGTGTAGCCTTATCCGCCTGAGTGAGGGGGCTATAAGCTAAGCTGAGTTTGACCAGCTCGCAAATGAGTCCGCTATCGACGAGCCGGGTAGGTATTGGCAGACTACTGGTCAGGCGAATAGTGAGGTCTATTCCGCTTGCTTGACTGTGCAGTTAGGGAGGTGGCAGTCACTGCGAAGTGTATTAGACCCTGATGATATCTAGAGAGGAAATATACTGATATGTGTACTTGATGAGTACTGACTTGCTTGGATTATATTTCACATATGACATTCAGCTATGTAGGCCTCGCATTGCATCGGTGTAGCCGATAGCATTCATGTCTCGCATCGCATGGCCTTGGTATGGCCGATAGCATTCATGTCTTACATCACATAGCATTGATATGGTTGGTTTTATTCATGGACTTACCGCATACTTCCGCATTACTCTGATATTGTATACTTGGCGTTTTCCTTACGCACAAACTTACACCACCCTCTAAGCTTTTGTAAGCTTATGTACGACCATTGCGTGTAGGTAGCATTGGACAACAGAAACGCTGAGGCAGGAGCGCGTATCAGACCATTTTGGAGCTTTTTGATTACCTCGTATTTCTATTTTCGCAATGTACTTAAAGTTTTTGATAAGTAGATATGTGGTGATGTTATTTTGTGACTTGGTTATACTTGTGGTTATGCTCCATTACAAAAAAAATTCATTCTGAAAATCCTCCTTATAGGGTCCCAGGATCGGAATGTGGCATATGATTACCAGGAGCCGAGAATGGGGCACTACGGAGGTTGTCGGTACCGGATTCGGCAATCGAGATTCCTGTGAATCCGATTTCTGGGTTTGGGGCGTGAGAGAGAGAGAGAGAGAGAGAGAGAGAGAGAGAGAGATGGGTGAGTGATGGGGTGATGGGTGAAAGAGTGATGGGCGTACTTTGAAAAGGGATATGTTGCTTTGACTTTGGGGTTGCTTGCGGATGGGGCATGTACTTGACATGTGAGGTGATGTGTACTTGATTGATGGGATTGATATGATGTTCTCTTAAATTTTTTACAAATGTGTTGCGTTTTTCTTAAATTGAACACAGGTCCACATCTCCTGGCCCGGGTATCGCCTCGGTGTGTGAGACGCAACATCGAAACTGCGGCAACGGTACGGTCACTAGGGTACAAGTCATGAGTTGAGCTGACTCAGATTGATAGGATACGACTCAGGGTTGCACGCAAATGCCAATTATAGGTCATGGGTTGCCGGAATTCGATAGGGAGGACTGCGGAAGCCTACGAAATGGTATGGTGTAGGATACGGGCCTTACAACTTCATTGAAGGATTGCAAGAATTCCTCCAAGTCGACAAATACTATGGTACCCTCCTGGAAATAAGTGACTCGCATTAGGATACGACTCAAACGATCACAAGAGATGAGGTTAAGAAGTTCCATTTGAAAAAGGTTGAGGAGTTGATCTCTAGTTTGGTTGACTCCATCTTGAGACTGGGTACTATGATGAGAAGATGAAGGGGTGTCCATCCCAACCATGGCAAACCCGGAGTTCCAAAATGAAAAGTTCAAAACTAAAAAATGAATGGGGAGTGAAGGGAAACCTTAAACCTGTTTCAATGAGCTATATGAAGGATGGACACCTATGGCCTCCCGAGTAGTTAGTAGAAAGGAATATCTTAATTAAAGGAAAAAAAAAAATTGCACAATCACGAAATACCTAGATCATGAGAAGAATTAAAATGGCTAGGCAAGCAATAGAGATTAAAAATTTTAGGTGGGAATGCTGATTAAGGGAGTGGAGAAGGCAAAGAAATGATTAATTTAAAGGGAAATAATAAAGTCACATCTTTATAAATGAGTTTTTTTTTTCGTTGATATATGCCAACATTTAATACGAAAAATTATAACAAATGATTTCTGTCGTAGAAAGCAGCACATGACAATCGATGAAGCAACGTGGTGCTGCAATGTATCCGGCATTTGAATCTAAGAGATGTGGTTGTTGGGGGGGGGTTGGGGGGGGGGGTAGATATACCCAATCTAACCACAAGATATTTGATAGCTAGTAAGTCGGCACGTGGTGACACCTTTGTACAAGAGATCAAGACGAGATCTTCACAGTCGATGCAACTGACAGGAGGAGATCATGAACCATAAGGAAAGATGTCGCTACAAGATACGTTTCATCGTGCCTGAGAGAAAAACTGTTACATGACACGTGCGAAAATGAGAAAGGGCATATGCACTGTGAAGGTCTATAAAAAAGTCATGCTTATTGTTTTAGTTGTTGTAATTCTTCTTGTGATACATGAAAAAAGTTGAGTGGTTGCACATATGTGAAGCAATAAGTAAATAACTCTAACATGCACGATTAGCTAAACCATAATCAACAAAGACACGTAGCATAACATGAAGATATCTACACTTGTTAAGCGATTGACCGATTAGAGGAAGATCTTGCAAACTCATCCGAAGTTAAAAGTATGATCGAGCAAGTTTGATAATTGACCTATCAATTAAAGAGCAGATCTTAGTGGATGATTCCAATACAAGTCTCTATCAAACCACCTTACACATTTATAAATTTCGTAGAGAATAAAGAAATCAGGGCCCACAACACTCAGACACAATATAACTTTACTTTAGCACAAGGTTGCCTATCTTTCATCCATCATGGACAATTATTATTATTATTATTATTCAATTTAACTCCACAATACTATAAACCATCCTTGATCAATTAGATTAAAATATGAATGCTAGGCACCCTATGCTTACGATCATATCATTGAACCTAGGAAGATTTCTAAGTCTGTAACAGCTAGCCAATGAAGCCATTTTGCCACATATCTCGAGATTCTGCCACAAGGTTTGACTAAAACCACAGTGGGTTGCTATTTAACTACAAATGCCTAGCTAAAAAGCCTAGTCGAGCCATGAACAGGTGGTCGTCCTATGAAAATTTTGCTCATGGAGTCAGGTTCGAAGCAACAAATGGATAGACGCACCCACGACTGTCTTGCCATGAAATGAGGTCCTGAGGTGACAAATAGGTTGTCACACCATTGACTTTTCTAAAAGTACATGGCCAAGTAACAGATGATCAATCATTTTCCAAATGACCGACTCGCACATGAAGTTCAGTAATGTGTAGTAACAAACGGACTCTCATTTTCGAATAACCATCATGCCATGAAACCCAACCATATGACAAACGAACCGTCGAAGATCCACTTGCGATCAACCATCTCACCACAAATCCCAATCATGCTTGACCAACAATTTCCATAATGCCTATCCTACCACAACCCAACGCGTGATGAATGAAATGTTGTTCGTAATGACCTTCCAACCATAACCACAAAACTAATTGAGCAGGCAAGCTAGATTTCATGCCCAACAAGCTCTTGCCACGAACATACAATCTTTTCCAATGACTGTCTTGTTATAAACCATCCGTTATTAGTTATTCTTTTATTATTATTATTATTGTTTTCTTCTTCTTCTTTTCATCATTTATTTTTTTCAACTTATTGTAGTTAAAACTTATTTAATTGATTAGCTTCGATCCAGTTTTATTCTTTTAAATTATATATATTCTTAATATTGAATAATATAAACTACTACTCTTAATTAAAAGTCCTTTCTCAATGGCTAAAAAAAAAAAAATTTCATTAGAAAGACCAACCTACATCTTAGCAAATTGCTTAATTCTACACAATCGATGAGTAGATAGTCGGCCTATCTTCTTAGATCTAGTCTTAATCTATCTATTTTGGTGCTTGGGTCACAAGGCATTTAGTTAAAGTTGAACCGCTATTAGATCAAGCACACCTAGCACGTGGGTGTGCACACGCCATATGTGTACGTGTGAACCAGATTCGACCCCAACACAGGTAGACATTATTCACCCGCACTCATGCCACCTACCATGGTGTGTATGCCATCCAAATTGCTAAAAATGAGCCTCACCATGATTGATACAGCGGGCAAGCATTGAATCCCTGATGTGGTAAGATTTGATTGGTCCGTCACCTGGTATGACATTGATGCCACTTTCAAACATGCCACATCAAGTTTCACTTGTTGTTTTTCCCATTCTCACTTCAAATGACAACAGGGTCTCTCAAAACTCGTGCTTCAATCCAGTTCCCACCATGACTGTGGGTTGAAAGAAAATATCAAGCACGCGTACTCGATTGTCAAGTGAACCACACCATACTGAACAAGCCATGATTTCTCACCTGAAGAAACCTCAGATTCACGTGGTGGCTTAAATGATTTGACTAGCATAATTTTTTTATACTTTTGATCATGTTTGCGTGACCCTGATGAACGGATGTGGATCAAATACGGACAGGTTGAGTAGTGAGACTTGCTACTGAAGTGACCTCACCAAGTTCAATGGGCCCACCATGATGTATGTGTTATTCACACCGTGCATCCATTTGAAGAGATCATTTTAGAGCATGAGGTAAAGAATGAGTCAAAACTAAAGCTCGAGTGGACCACACCACAAAACAGTGGAGAAAGTGAAGCCCACCATTAAAAACTTCTAATGGCCATGAAAGTTTTCGATGAAGCTGATATTTGTTTTTTCCATTCTTTTATGTCTATGTTAACTTATGAACAGGTTGGATCTCAAATGAATATATGATGGACCTTAAGAAGGTTTCGAGGGTGGGCATCATTGTTGGGGATTTGAGCTGCGGAATCACAAAGATCTAGATCTAGGATAGCAATTAAATAGTAACAACCAATCATGGAAGAATACAAAGTTTTAACGTGGAAAACCCTTGCTGGAAAAAACCATGGCACAAAGTGACAGAAATCCATTATGAAATAGAAATTCTAAGAGAAAGGACTTACTCGATTCAAACAACTTCAAATCTCACCCTTGCTGTACCCTTTGATAACCCTAGAACCCTCTAGGAACCCTTGAAAAACTTTTTAGAAAACTTTAGAATACCTTAGAATAGCCCTAGGGACTCCTATTTATAGTTTAAGAAACTTTTCTTTCGCACCATTGTGAAACCGCCTCAGATTTTCATAGTTCGCATAAGATCTGGACTCGAATTTGCGTAACCTCGACTGGTCGAAGGGGGCCCATGACCGGTTGAGAAACCCGCACGACTGGTCGAGCAGCCCGGACACCAAAAAACCCAAGTCGCTGGACTTTGAGTTGAGTAGGCCATGACCGGTCATGCAGCTCCCTTGACCGGTCGAGCGGTGGACTAGTTTGAAGACTTTTTCTCAATAATCTCCACCAAGTCTTCAATCATCAACTGTGTAGTTGCTTGAGCGCTTCTCTTGTTTCTGCATTGCATCATAGCTTCAATCAACGCTTCTCGTGTACACTCCGTCCTTCTTTTACACCATCACTAAACCCAGAGAAGTTGCACAGAACTTGAATCTCTCTATAGGAATGACCTTGGTGAGCATGTCTGCTGGATTCACGTTAGTGTGAATCTTTTTCAATGTGACGCCTCCTTCCTCCACCACATGTCGGATAAAGTAGTGACAAACATTAATGTGCTTAGTACGTGAGTGATAAACAAAATTTTTAGCTAAATTGATAGCGCTCTCGCTATCATAGTTAACCGGCACGACCTCCTACTGAAGTCCCAACTGATTTATCATGTCTCTGAGTCAAACACATTCTTTAAATGCTTCCGTCACTGTCATATATTCTGCTTCAGTCGTGGAGAGAGCCACCACGGACTGAAGCTTTGACATCTAACTGATTACTCCATCCAATAGTACAAACGAGTATCCTGAAGTAGACTTCTTGAAATCTATAGTGCCTGCATAGTCGAAATCCACATACCCTACCAACTTTGTACCTATTTTCTCAAAAGTTAAGACGCAGTCTTTTGTACCTTGAATGTATCGAAGTAACCATTTCACCACTTCCTAATGTTGCTTACCAGGGTTTGATATGTATTTTCTCACACCACTAACTGCCTATGAAATATCCAGTCTCGTACAGACCATGATATACATTAAACTGCCAACCGTATTCGAATAAGGCACATAAGACATAAATTCCTTTGTCTCATTTGATTTAGGACATTGTTCTGAGGAAAGCTTGAAGTGAGCCACATGGGGAAAGCTCACCGACTTTTCTTAGTCCATCCTATACTTGATTAACACTTTTTTAAGGTATTTTTTCTATGATAACTAAAGCCTACTCTTCTTCCTGTCTTTATGAATATATATGCCGAGAACCCCCTTTGTAGCCCCCAGATCTTTCATCTCGAATGTCCCTAGTAATTGAGTCTTCAGTACATTGATTTCAAACATATCATGAGAGGCGATTAACATATCATCAACATACAGTACTAGGATGATGAATTTTTCATCACTTAGTGTTTTGTAATAGACATAGTGATCGTATTCACTCCAAGTAAATTTCTGACTTACCTTGAAAGAATCAAATTTTTTATACCACTGCCTAGGCGACTGTTTCATGTCGTACAACGACTTCATTAACCTACAAACCTGTACTCTGCCCCTTAAACCTCATAGCCCTCTAGTTGCTTTATGTAAATCTGCTCTTCCAGTTCCCCGTGCAAGAATGTAGTCTTCACATCCATCTGTTCCAGCTCGAGATCGTATTGGGCAACCAGCGCCAATACGAATCTGATAGATACCTGTTTAAACACCAGCACGAATATCTTTGTAAAGTCGATTCCTTCTCTTTGAGCATAACCCTTCGCTACCAATCTTGCTTTGTATATATCCTGTTTCCTTTTGAATAACCACTTGTATTTGATCACTTTTCGGCTCACAGCAAACTCCACCAGCTCCTATGTTTGATTTTTTTTTTAATAAGTCCATCTCATCGTCCATAACCACCTTCTACTTTTCTACATCAGGCTCATCAAGAGCCTCCTGAATAGTAGATGGGTCCCCCTCATCTGTAATGAGGGCATATGCAATATTAGAGTCGTCCCTGTATCTTGCCGGTAACCTACGATCATGCGGTGGATTCCTTCTCATAGGTGGCTACTCTACCTGATCCTGTACTTCTGTCTTTGCATTTGTCTCTGCCTGAGTATTATTTGTGTCAATTTGGACGTCTACGATTCTCTTTCTGGTTCCTCTTGCTCCTTTTGATCATTCTTGCGAAATAGAGAGCTTTCATCGAATCTGACGTCACAGCTAGTAATGACCTTGTATGTGACCTTGTCGAATAACCTGTAACCTTTCACACTAATGTTATAGCTAACAAAGATGTACTTTTTGGCTCTATGGTCTATCTTATCTCTCTCAACAGACGGTACATGAGGAGTAGTAGATTTTTTGACCACTTCATACTTCCTCTAGAATTTTATATTCAATTGTCATTGAAGGAGATCAGTTTACCAAATAATAAGTCATGTTAACGACCTCTGTCCATAGGCCCTTGCCCAATACAACATTACTTCACATGCATCTGGCCCTCTCTATGAGAGTCCAATTCATTCGCTTAGCCACACTGTTTTGCTCGGGCGTGTGACGCAATGTGTTGTGCCTGATGATCCATTCATCCTTTCAATACTCATTAAACTCAGTGGAAGTAAATTCTTTACCATCGTCAGTCTTTAAAACTTTTATTTTTCACCCTGACTGTTTTTCCACCATTGCCTTCCATTGGTT
The DNA here is from genome assembly GCA_037074715.1 of Magnolia kwangsiensis. Taxonomy (NCBI): domain Eukaryota; kingdom Viridiplantae; phylum Streptophyta; class Magnoliopsida; order Magnoliales; family Magnoliaceae; genus Magnolia; species Magnolia kwangsiensis. Next base: position 87,057,129 of record CM073571.1, on the reverse strand, counting down.
GAATATGGTGAAAACTTCGAATTTACGTTTCATGAAGTAAACCCAAACTTTCCTGGAGTAGCCATCAATGAATGAAATAAACCATGATGACCCTCCAATGGAAACTTCTGGCGATGGCCCCCATACGTCAGAGTGCACATAATCAAACACTCCCTTAGAAATATGTTTTTCAGATTTAAAAGATAGTTTAGATTGTTTACCATATATACAATACTCGCATATATCTAAATCAGAATTTTTAAAAGCTGGAATCAAACATCGATCAGAAAGTACCTTCATGCCTCGCTCGCTCATGTGGCCCAGACGAGCATGTCGCATATGTAGAGATGTGGAGTCTGCAATAGCTGCTGCCGCTCCACCTGCCAAAGTGCTCCATATCAACCTGTAAAGATTTTCATGCTTCTGCACTCTCATAACCACAAGTGCTCCTTTTGAAACTTTAAGGACACCATCTATACTGGTGAACTTACACCCTATAGCCTTAAGTGCACCGAGAGAAATCAGACTTTTCTTCATATTAGGAATGTGCCTGATGCAATTAAGGTACGCTCCATCCCATCAAACATCTTGATGCTGACCGTACCAATAGCCACAACATTACAGGCCTTGTCATTGCCCATAAAAACCTGTCCACCATCGTATTGCTTGTAATTGGCGAACCAAATCCGATGAGGAGTCATGTGATATGATACTCCTTTGTCTAGGATCCACTCATCTATATGATTGTCGTGAATATGTCTGATCATGGACACAGACAGAACTTCACCACCACTTGTCTTTTCATCAGATGTGACCACATTGGCCTCCTTGGAAGAAGCCGCTGAATTTTATTTTTTCATTTTAGGATTTCTACAATCCTTCTTCATGTGTCCAGACAACCCACAATTTCAACACTTTAATTTTCCTTTACCCCCGGCCTTGGATTTAGATCTAGGCCTTAAGGATCTTGTATCTCGCTCAGAATCTTTATCCCTCGTAATTAGTGCATCGGAAGATGCCCCCATGTCGCCGTTTAACATTCTCATAGCATTTCCTTGAAGGGCCAAGATAACGGTGTCAACACTTAGGGTTTTATTTGCAGTGCACATTGTTTTTCAGAAAGACTCATATGATGCAGGAAGAGAATTCAACAATATACATGCCTGTTCTTCATCTTTAATCACTTTCTTCATATCCAACAATTTACACATCAATTTATTAAAGTTGTTGACATGGGCTTCTAGATCTCCACACTCTACTATATTAAAGGTATAATACTGTAGCTTCAAGTATATGCGATTTCAGAGGACTTCTTTGCATAGATGTTCTCTAACTTCGCCTACAAACTAGCCGTAGTTTTTTTCCTAAAAACATTATAGAGAACCTCATCCATGAGACATAAACGGATAGAGGTTAAAGCGTTACTATCAAGGTTTTTCCATTCATCATCTTTCATAGTAGATTTTCGCTCCTCAAGAGCTTTAATCTCGCTTTGCTTAGTTAACAAGCTAATCATCTTAACCTTCCATAACTCAAAATTATTTTTGCTTGAGTACTTCTCAATATCAAACTTGCTGTTTTTCATTATTACTGCTCCTTCAGATTCAGATCTGTGCCCCAACGATTGCTCTGGTACCACTTGTTGGGGATTTGAGCTGCAGAATCACACAGATCTAGATCTAGGATAATAATTCAATAGTAACAAGCAATCACAGAAGAACACAAAGGTTTAACATGGAAAACCCTTGCTGGAAAAAACTATGGCACAAAGCGACAGAAATTCACTATGAAATAGAAATTACAAGAGAGATGACTCACCCAATTCGAACATCCTCAAATCTTACCCTTGTTACACCCTTTGATAACCCTAGAACCCTTTAAGAACCCTTGAAAAACTTTTTAAAAAGATTTAAAATACCTAAGAATAGCCCTAGGGACCCCTATTTATAGTTTAGGAAACTTCCCTTTTGCACCCTTGCGAAACCGCATCAGATTTTCGCAGTTCGCATAAGATCTGGACTCGAATCTACGTGACCTCGATTGGTTGAAGGGGGGACACGATCGGTCGAGAAACCTTTACGACTGGTCGAGCCATTCCTACGACCGGTCTGAGTAGCCCAGACACCAAAAAATTCAAGTCGCTAAACTTTGAGTCGAGCGGGCCACGATTGGTCGAGCCATCCCCACGACCGGTCGAGCGATGGACTGATTTAAAGACTTTCTGACAACAATCACTTACTCGGCTATTTTCTGTGGTGGGTATAGTCCGGCTTTCGAACTGTCTCATTCTTTGCCTCGTGGTCTAAAATAAACTTGGTATGGATACAACAAATACATCATGTTATGGCTTACAAAACTTGGTGACATCACTTCATTGGCAAGTTTAGTTATTCAACCGTAGCTAATCCCCGTCCGTGATGAACACCCTGCGGTGGGCGGTTGGGTTCGTACATTAAAGGTGTTGTACCAAATACGCATGTATTCCCATTAATTCGACCCCTGTGCTGTGATCTATGTGGGACATACACCCCATCAGTCAGATGCACAGTTCCTTGGTAGCCACGCGCCTAAAATTCAGGTCAATCAATGACTTAGGCAGGCCACGTACATAGGAGACAATAGTTAAGAGTGGATACACATGCTTGAAAACCTCACTATTATTTTTAGGAGCCGCTGAGACAGGGTTCATGCATCTAGCCCATTCAATGTGTATGTCCCACTTGAATGAGTGGTCATGCCAAGTTTCAACCATATCCAAAACTCAGGTGGACCTCACTAGGTGTTTTTAGATGTTTTAATCATTGTTTCATACACTTTCAGATGATATGACCCACTTTAGTTCTAGATAAAACTGAATTTTGGTATATCCCATGATCCGGAGGAGACTCACCGAATGCACAATGTCGATGTCTGACATAAATCAAGGTAGCCCGGCAGGAGTCGACCACATGGGAAGTTCCCTTGCGGTCAAGGGCAGACATAGAGAGAGAAATGTTCAAACTAACCCTGTATTTAATAACAAAATTATTTCTCTTTAATAACGTGTAATTCTTTTCATAAAAGGTCATGTGACATAAAATTTTATATAGGTACAGTAGGAATAAGCATCATGGATCCAGCTCCTACATCAAATAAAGCTCAATTGTTAAATTTTTCCAGCAAAAAATTAATAACGGTTCCCATCATTAGTGTCACAGATTTAATTTAAACAACGAAAGTTGGAATGGATTTCTAATAGCTGAGTTTTCTTGTAGAATAATATCCTACTATTGATCAAAAATAAAATAAAATGAAATAAAATAAAAATTCATCCACACGCGTAGAAGAAACTTCACCTGATTAATGGACTAGATATTTTACTAATATGGTGCATCACAAGGATACATCACAAGTGCATAGTTTCTCGAATCATCTCATTTTCTATGAAATTTTTTTTATTATTAATTTTCATCTCTATTTAAAGCTCTATCTCATCATTTAATGTTCTCTATTTCCTAAGAAAGCCTTCTTAGATAGGACCCACTATGATATTTGTGGTAAATTTACTCACCCATTGATTTAATTTACTTGATCATGTTACGACTTGGGCCACCTTTGCTAGATCATGCCAAAATATGAGTTAAATCCAAAACTCATTGGACTGAAGGACACGAAAAAGTGAGAGTTAAATTCAAAACTCAAGTGTGTTGCACGGCATGAAAAAGTGAGGATTGAACATTTACCGCTCAAACATTTGTGGGGTAACAAAAGTTCTTAATCAGTTTAATATTTTCGTTTTTTGGTTCATCTGTAGATTTAAGATAGGTTTCAACGCTAATCATTCCCTTACGTAATGCATATGCCACATGAGTTTTGGATCAGCTTCATTTTTTTGTCCCATTTTTTAACATGATCTAACAATTATGGATGGACAAGATGGATTTTTCACAAACATATTGAGTTCCACCTACTCATCATGTATCAATGTCAACGAACTTAACTCCAAATTTTCATCCTTTTGACGTTTCCACCCCCACACATATTTTTCTCATGGTGGGCCACCTTCCAAAATCATAGAGACTTCTTAGCACTAAAATATTACATTTGGGCAAATAAAATCCATAAGATGGATTGGGTTTTCCCTTGTTTTTACTTGTGGGGCCCATCATGCCTAATCAAGGGTTGATCTACGTCATAGATCGGTGTTCAAATCTCATACTTTATCCAGATTTGACAATGGCTCAAAGGTGTCAAAAGTAATTGAGAAGAAATTCATCGTGGACGGAAGCATCACTACGAGTTAACATAGGAAATCAAATCGTCATCAATGAATCAAGCTATTATGATGGGGGCAACATCCAAGATCCAAGATCTCGTGGGTCCTACCATAACCATATAGTGAAAGAAAACTAGACTCCAAACCTATGTCTGCGTGGCCCCATCTCTGATCTTAGATCCATAAGATTTATATTTAGATCGTATGTATTGTTCATCCCCATTATTGTCACTCCTCATGGGAGCTAATCTGGGTGGATTACATGTGATCATAACAAATCCGTATGGGGTATTTGAAGATTTGAAAATTTTTCTTGGCAAACAATAGCTAGAACACTTCAAATACTGCATGTCACTGTCTAGAGTACCGATGGAGGAGCAATCGTTAAGAAGTTACAAGACATGACAGAAGAAGAAACAGAGGGAGCTAAGTCCTTAGTGGTGAGCGGTTATGGAAACCGTCTGCATATAAGAAGGATCTAGATGGTTTGATTAAAGATATAAATAGCAAAGAAATTCGGCATGAAGATTTCATCTCATACCTAACAATTATCCTTTCAATTATCAGCCAATTTACATTCCATAGTGTAATCATTTACTTTTCCTGTTGTAGACACCCCACCCAGGCAAATATCTCGAGAAGGCTAAGACAATCCAAGAACCGTGATCTATCCGAACTCAAAACCCTAATCTAAACATTACCCGAACTCGAAACTCTAATTCAAACCTTACCCGAACCCGAAACCCTAATCCAAACTGTACTCGAACCCGAAACCCTAATCCAAACCTTACCCGAACTCGAAACCCTAATCTAAACCTTACCCAAACTCGAAACCCTAATCCAAACTATACTCGAACTCGAAACCATAATATAAACTGTACAATCCAAGAACCGTGATCTATCCGAACTCGAAACCCTAATCTAAACATTACCCGAACTCGAAACTCTAATTCAAACCTTACCCGAACCCGAAACCCTAATCCAAACTGTTCGCGAACCCGAAACCCTAATCCAAACCTTACCCGAACTCGAAACCTAATCCAAACCATACCCAAACTCGAAACCCTAATCCAAACTATACTCGAACCTGAACTCGAAACCCTAATCCAAACTGTACTCGAACCCAAAACCATAATCTAAGTCATTAGAACCTCCTAAATCTCGAACCCATTTAGAGCCAAGACAGCCTAGAAATACACCTGACAGAGCTAAAAACCCAAAAAAGGGACCACCGGACAAACTAGCACGCTACACAAGGACCGCATGTGCGAGCTCAGCCCGTGTGGTAGTTGGACTACCGTCGGCGGTACTTCGATTGCCACCGCTCGCGGCTCGCGTGTGAACCCTTAGGGACAACTGTCCCAGCGTCCGAAAGTTAACTTTCTCAAAAAATTACCACTCTATCTGAGCTTATTTACTACTTTACCAATCCCAATAGCCAATGAGAGAGTGCCACATGGTATCTCCCTCCCCTCAACCAATCACCACCTGTCGCATCAGCATTAACCCTCCTCAAACCCAAAAATTACCAAACGACCATTGGAGAAGGCTATAAATAGCCCTCTCCTCTTCACATTTCAAGATCCACTTCTCATTTGTAAGGCTAAGTGAGAGAGAGAGAGAGAGAGAGAGAGAGAGAGAGAGAGAGAGAGAGAGAGAGAGAGAGAGAGAGTAAGAGTGAGGAGGAGCTCTCAAGCCTCCAAATCCAAACTTTTCAGCTATCCCCTTAGTCTACTCCCTACCTTCCCAACCATCCCAATCTCCAAATCTGTCTCAGAATGATCATGGTTCGGTCCATGTCTTAGGCTACTCAAGATCAAGCCAAAGATCTATTTATTTTACACACAAGTATTCATCATGACATTTATTCTCTTCTTAACCCCCCTGCTTCTCCAGATCTCTAGTGAACGTATGATCTTTGACTTACAGTACACCAGATCCTGTCACATCAGAAATTTCCATTGATCTAGTCCATTTTTTATTTCTTTGCATAAGCATTATCACATCCGCCTTCTAGGCATGCCGCTAGACGTATGTTCTGTGACTTACCGAAATCTCTGATCTTATCGCATCAGAAATCCATGTGTATGCCTAGTCCCATCTCGACCACATCATCCATCCCTTGAGATTCTTTTATCACGCGAAGTAGAGATCGTACGTTAGTACAGGCAGAGAGGGTGCCTAACACCTTCCCTCTTTGTAACCGAGGTCCCTTACCTAGAATCCCAGATCGTAGATCATGAGTCAATCTAAGGTAGGAGAGTCTTCAGATTTCTCAAACCTTACATATTCCACGGGTTTTAGTCGATTGCGGATTATGAGAGTAATTGGCTAGTGGCAACTCTAACAACTCAACTTAATCACCCTCACTACCAAAAACATCACATACGGATTAGCGTGGGCACTGATTTTCAGCATCTACAAAATGGCGACTCCGCTGGGGAGATGCTAGCTCGCACTAGCTGAGACCTAACTCGAAAGAGTGCGGTACTTTAATCTCAAGGGACATCATCACTGCATTTATACAAATAACAAAAAACATCACCGGCTTGTGCTTTTCTTGGGCACAATTCAAACCATGACCACTCGATCCCGTGCAGCCATGACCTCCCAAGCTACCCATGAAGAAGATCCGGTAGCTCAGCCAACTCCCGAAACATCAGCACTCACACCTGCACCAACACCCATGCTGCCACCTCCAGTAGCTCTCATAGACCCACAAGCCAATACCACCATGCAAGAGGTGGCCCAAAGTCTCCGAGTGATGCAAGAGCTACTACTTCACCTAGTACTAATGCCACACCGAATACACAGGAAATCCAGCCTAGTGTACAGAACAGTTCACTCCCTTAAACTCCTTTTGCCTTTTCTCTCATTCCTCCAGCAAATCCTGTTCTCCCTCTCCAGAAGAGTCAGTATAAGATTAATAACAACTAGCAAACGGGAGCAACCCTCCCACACATCTCTACTCAGTACATCATAACAATCAGGTTACAACATAAGTTCCCCCTAATGGGAGCCACAGACAAGAACTGGCGGTTGCCCACGAAGGGGGCCAGTATTGAGTCTAACTTACTCCCCCTAACGGGAGTAACATTCCAAAAATGGCAGATATCCCAGGTGAGAGCCATTTATGAACATCACATCCTCCTCTGAAGGGAGCGGTGTCCAATTCCAGTTACCTCCTACCACCGAGAGTCAATCTTCTTTCTAACAACCCCCCATTCTCAATCCATATGAAAAGGAAGCAGCACAAGCCCTACAGTAAGGGAAAAGATATCTGCCGCAATGTAAGTCTGAAATCGAGAAATTATGAGAGTAGTTACAAATGGTACAAAATCAACTCCAAAGGCAACAAGGAGTGTACCATCCATCCACCAAATTTAGGGATCTTTGTCCCTTCCCAGACGCCAAGGTACCTCCAAACTTCGGGGTGCCAAAATTTAAAAGATATGACGGTAGTGGGTGCCCCACAACACATCTAAAAGTATTTTGTGGAGAACTCAATGCGATAGCAGGGAACGATGGAGCTCTGATACAGCTTTTTCAGAAATCTCTTAAAGGTGATGCATTGGATTGGTACACTTCGCTGGACAGCCACCAAATCAGAACCTGGGAAAGACTCTCTCAGGCGTTCATTGATAGATTTTCATATAACCTGAACATGACTCCAAGAAGGTCTGACCTGACTGCCTTGAGACAAAAAAGTGATGAGTCGTTATTAACATACGTAGGGTGATGGCGAGCCATGGTGGCTCGAATGAGAAACCCTATCGATGATGAAGAACAGATATCCATGATCGTATATTTAGAAAATCCCAGCATTTCAGGATATCTAATCTTGTACCCATACATAAACTTCTCTCAGATCATCCGGGCTGGAAAAAAAGTGAAAGCTAGGATTAGAGCCGGAACCATTTCCCCATGGCCACACGAGGCCCTCATAATCAGAATAAATAAAGTTGAAGGGAAACCCGTTGGATACGGGAATGAAAATGAAACTGCCCCCATGCAACGCACTACGGAGGCTAATAATGTCGTCGCCAACACTCAAGGCAATTAGTATGCTTTGAAATAGTGGTGAAGATAACTTTAGTTGAAGTAGGAATATGCCAATATATCCTAGAGGGGGGTGAATAGGACTTTTTAAAGTTTTCATGGTTTATTAAAAATTCTATTACACGAATCCTAACAACAAGCATTTATCAGGATTACTTAAAAGTAACTCTACTGGCTTCCAAGCTCAGTAGAGGATCCAATCACAAACTATTTAAGAAGCAAACAATTTGCAAACTAGTTTATGATGGATATGAATATGTATGTGTGATGTGATCTCAAATATTTAGATATGAAAATATTAAAGTAATTCACACAAACAAAAGAATAGCAATCTCAAACACATTCATTTTTATAGTGGTTCGACTACTCGTCTACTCTCCTCCTGGTAACCATACTCAACCCTTAAGTGTACCGAATTTCACTAAGGAGGTTTCACAGTAGTTCACCTCAAACCTAAGGTTTTAAATTAGGTTCACTTTCAACCTTTACAACCTACACTGAGGTTGACTGTTTATGCTCCCTGAGCAAGGTTCAACACATAACACCCGGTTTTAGGCACACCGGCTAAGGGTCCACACAAGGAACCTCACTGTTTAGGCCCTCACGAGCAAGGGTCAATACAATGCACCCACTTTTAGGCTCACTGGCTAATGATCTTCCACAAGACCCTAACTGTTTATGCTCTCCACAGAGCAAGGGTCAACACAACGCACCCACTACGTACACTCTCACTGGAGACCTCCTAGAGGACTTGCAAGGGGGAGAATACCTTAGACCCAATCCTACAAAGGAATGATCAAAGGGTCCTTTGTACTCTGATAACATACAGATAAGGAGATGAGTCCCTCTTTAGCTTGTTATTGAAGATCTCCTCCTTTGTTGATGAAGAGTCTTCTACTCCCTTGACCACAACTCAGAAGATACACTAATGCATGGCGACGGGTTGGGTCAAGGTTATGATGGAATCCTACTCTAAAATATTTTCCTATAAAGGAGATAGAGTGATTCCAATTATCTTTGCATTTAAGGCATCCCAGCTTAATGATTTTTCATTAAGGTAGTAGCTGGAGGATCCTTAAATGCGGATTCATTTCCTAATCCACTCTATTGAATATCAATGATGAAGGTGGATTGAAGGATGTGTAAGTGCTATAGTGAATAGCCCCTTGTGATTGTCAAATTTGTGGTGACAAAGACACTGCTTTGAAACTTGTTTATGTGATGAACAAAAGATCTATTCAAGACACAAGATTGGCTTCAAGTAGATAAGAATAACTATTCAAGTTGAAGATCTCGAAGGCGAAGATTTCAGAAGCTCTCAGGTTCTCGAAAGCTATTCAAGTTGAAGATCTCAGAAGGTTTTAAGTTCAAGTTTTCAGAAGTTTTTCAAGCTGAAGATCTCAAGTTCAAGAACTCAATCTTCATGATACTCAAGGTCACTGGTATTCAAGTTTCAATGTCCTTACTTCACTATTGAGGTTTTTCTGACCTTAGGTTGACCTTTAGAGTAGGTTACTTTGGATACATAATCCATATATCTTTTATAAGTGACTTGGATCTGTTCTAAGGCTAGTCCTAGACCTTGTTCGACTAGTCTTAGCACTAGTTCGACCAGTCTTAGAAATTCCTCGACCAGTCCTAAGTTGTTGAGGATTTTTATAATTTTCTAGTTTTTCTTCGACCAGTCCTGGAGACTGTTCGACCAGTCTTATGAACAGTGTCGACTGGTTCTTCGACTGGTCATGGTTCTTCGACTCAAAGTACAACATTGAGATTGGGCCTTCTTCGACCAGTCGTATGGAACCTACGACCAGTCGAAGGGGACCTTCGACCAGTCGTAGGGTACCCACGACCGATCGTGCAATTGAAAATCTTATCACGCCTGATTTTTTCAAAATTCTGTTGGATCTTCGACCAGTCGTAGAAGTTGTAAGACCAGTCGAAGACATGATATGCTCGCCTATAAATTGAACACGAATTTTAGAGTTTTGATATGTAATTCAAGTAAATTCAAGCCTCCACTCTGAGATAAGTTAGTATTTATTTTAAGTTACATTGTGCTTAATTTTTATTCTCTTTTGTTAGCTTTCATTATTTGATTTTGTTCCTGAATTCCAATCTGATTTGAAAAGAGGAATTGCTGTATTTCTTCTTCTTAGAATTAAAATCAAATAGAGCTACGCCTAATTTGGTTTAATTTAAAATCAATTAGAACTAGAATCATTTTACAGTGAGTATTGGACATTCAACGTTGATTCGAACTTCTACTCCGATTGGTTCTTCTGGGCTGCTACAACGAAGGAGAAATCTAGGTATTTTACGTTTGAGTAATTTACTTTCTTTTGGTTTCTTTTGAGATTCACCAGAAAAATCTTATTGTATTGGTTATCTGAGGAGAGGCAGGAAAACTCAGAAGTGGGGTTTTTTTTAATTGTGTAAGCCCACAGATAAAGATACAATTGTAAGATTTTGAGTAAACCAGTGAAAACCTTCTTTGTTAGTGAATGCTAATATCCCCTGTGTGAGGATATTTGGAGTGGAGTAGTATTCTGTGTGGCTGTTGTATAAAAGTTGGTGAACACATAGGTGAACCACTATAATTCCTTGAGTTGTGGTTGAATGGTTTTTAATTCATATTTTTATTTATTCATTTGAGGGATATACATGTGGTTGTGAATGTTGTAATCATTTATTTCAAGCATTGTGGAGAATGTTGTAATAGTTTAGAATTTATTTCTTGCTATTCATTTATCAGCTTGATATTGAATTGTTCCAGTAAGGTTGCCCTGCCATTTTTATGGTGCATGGTTGTCCCTAGAACAATACATATTTGTGATTACAAGTTATTCTTCAGTGCAGTTTGTATTTATTTTTTTTTCCTCTTCAGTTTGAGACTTGATACAAAGATCTTTCTAGAAATCAGGTTGTCCTACCATAAACTCTAGTTTTTGGTGTAAGGTTGTCCTTAGAACAACATTTGTATCAACCTCTCAAGATTTGAATTTTGAGGTTGCCTTACTATCTTGCATTGTGGTTTATTTTGTTATCTTGTTGGTTATCATATTCCTTTAATTTCTGCTGTTATAAATTTTTATTTGGTATAGTCCTATTCACCCCCCCCCCCTCTAGGACATATAGCTGGGCCTTTTCAGGATAAAATTCCTTGAGAGAAAGGGCTTTGGGTATATGATCTAAGGTAAAACACTTAAAAGCACTCTCTTCTTTCTCTACCAGCAATAATAGACAAGTCCTCTTTATATAGGCAAAAGGTTCCAGCGAATATGAAACGGTCACATTTATGACAGTTCGATATCATCGAGCATATATTCTCAATAGCATCGACAGTCCGCTCAATGACACAAACTTAAATGTCATACGCTTTTAAAACCTATTGCCAGTGGTTGATGAATTGAAACACGTGTCGATGTCATCAAATTTCAAACTCTAATTTCCTCGATGTGAGCTTCGATTCCACGACATTTGAAAATGAGAGAGACTTGCTATGAAATATTTCAGGTTTACAAGAATAATCGAGGGACCTTCGATATCATCAGAATTTGAATGTCGATGATTTCGATATCTGTGCCGAGGCATCGAAAAATCCACAGAATTTTCGTTTAAGTTTACTGGAAAGTTTCTGTCCCTGTTTGATGCCATCGAAACCGTACCAATATCATTGATATTTGAATATCGATTATATCTAGTGACCCTCGATCATAGATAAACTATCCTGAAATATTTTGCTAAAAATATTCGCGCCTATGACCGATATTATCGAAAGCCTTCCGATGTCATTGAGATTTGAACTTTGATGGTATCAAGGAGTGCTTCGATATATCGATGCACATATGATATTCTTAAGTAAAAACAGGGGCACCGTAGATCTGCCTGTCGATATTATCGAGTCACCTTCGACGGACTCGAGATTCAAATATTGATGATATTGATACATCAGTAAAACCGTCTAGATATATATGTGGTTGCTGGACACTTTTTTCCTCATTCCGATGGAATCGATTTGTCATTGAGGACGTCAACAGCGCAGGTCAATCATATCAAGATGTGTTTCAATAAAATCGATAAAACCAAAAAACTTAGAGGTTTTCTGATTTTGAAAAAGTTTTCTTAACTTAAAAATCCTATGATGTTCTAACTTGTTTTAAGGGTTTTAAATACCTGGTGTTTTGGGACATGGGATGTGAGGCTTAGATTTACCTATGGCGAGCTTGCACACATCTGGTCGAGGCAGACGCTTTTGAATTGATCTTCCTTTAAGGCTCTGCAGTCTAGCTGAGTCAACACTCACACTAATTGACAAACTAGGGCACTTTTAATCTCCCCCTTTGTCAATTACGTGAGAAAATACCAAAACACCCTAGACCAACATCTAGACAAATACATCCTAAATTGTGTGTACATGTAATTTACACAATTGTACATTGTCTAATGAAACCATACACACAAGTTAGTATAGCTGCTTCCCCTGACTGCAAACTTCCCCTCGCTTGGTGCAGCTACTCCCCCTAACACCTGCAACACCATCCTCAAGAAGATATACATTTCCTGATGGGGTGTTTGAATCGTTCTCCCCCTTTTTATCAGTCATTGACAAAGATTGCATTATAGTAGATATTGACTGAAGATTAAAGACATGCCGGAGAACATCAAATAATAAGCATACATAGATAGACGGATAATGATTAAATCAGTTTAAGCATACATCATTTTTAGAAGGTTTGGATGCATATCAGATCAATTAGAGTAGTGAAAAGAGCAAATAAAATAATCATGAAAATCACATGCACTCCATATCAGAAACTAGATAAACCAGGGGATCTTAAAACATAATTATGGTAGCAAGAAATGTGAATTACATCCAACCACATTCCACAATATTCAAAAACATGTATATACTGCTCAAGTTTGGCAGTAGATGAACAATCATCCCAACAAAACTACCTAGCCCATTCATGGGTAACACATACACAAAACACTGTTTAGACTGTGCAGATTAGTGAGTTATCACATATACTTATGAGAGCGCAGAACATCTAAAAAGATACTAATGTTTGTAAGCTGAAATAAGAGTGAAGTGTATGTGATAGCATCCTGAAACCAGTACTTATGGAGCCGAGGAAGATGGCGTTGTATCGTCTCGACGACAGGTGAAAAACTAAACTAACTTTTGCACGGTCTGCTGCACTCCATTCATTAGGTGCTCCAAGATGGTTAGCCTTTCATTGATTCCCCCCACAGAATCCTTGAGCTGGGAAACATCTCGCTGAATCGCTCTAATTCAATCTTGATGGAGCTTAAATCTCTTAACATGCCTAGGCCCTGATGTGAATGGTGCTAGATGGGGCCCAAGAGCTTCATCTCTAGCTACCTCAGCTCCTTCACTAGGAACATCTCCTTCACCTCCTACTCCTTCTTCTTGAATGCCTTCCTCTGGGTCCTCAGGGTACTTGTGGAACTTCAAGTCCATTTTGTAAATGTTGCTTTTATTGAAGACTTGGAGGCGAAGTACCGGATCATTGGTCGTTGGGAAGCCGATGGCATTGCATACCATGTTTATGATCCAAGGATAGAGCAGGTGAAGGTCCCTGGATGTATGAATGACGTATACCAACTGATGGACAAGTAGAGTTGGAAGACAAATTATTATCCCTTTAGCGATTGAGTACACTAGCATGGTCATAAAACCCGTGAGATCGGACCGGTTGGTACTTCTAGGATATATATTTGTGGTGAATATACCATGCAAAACCCAAAATCGTTATTCCATGTACCTAGATTTCAACGCATTCCCTTAATACTAAGGGATGTCTCTACCATGACATAGGTACTTAGTTACCATGGACCGAATTTTAACATTTTTGAGGTCCATTTCAGGGAGACCCTCTGGTGCCATTGTTAGTCCGATGATATTTGCCATTGTAGTAGGAGTGATCAACACATCATCACCATCCAAAGAGACCATGATAGAAGGAGGATCAGATATGGGTGAATGACATGTGGCAAGGACGTTACGTGTTCATTCGAGTTGACATTGCCCACCGAAATCTAGAATGGGCAACCAATCAATTGCAACAAACAGGGATTCCGGATTGTATGGTTTTAGGTAGTCCCTATCTACCTTTCTCTCATGAATGAGCTTGTTACCCGTGTATTTTGGTGGACGTGAAGTTAATCCAGCTGGAGGAGGTGCCGGTGGTTCGGACTGGGACCCACAACGTGAAGTTTGTCAAGATCTTTGACGGGTGGGGGTCGCATGTTCGGGAGCTCTTGCCTTTTCTTTTGAGGTAAGAGACTTTCGTCGAGAGGCTATGGATGACTCCCCAGGACCTAAAACTATTTCTTTGTCCTTACCCATAATGATAGATTTGGGAAGAACGGACAAAATCCCTCTTTTAAAGAAACTGAAAATACCCGACCAAAAGAGAGATAGAGTCTGGAATGGAAGAAATTGGGGGGGGGGGGGGGGGGGGGGGGGGGGGGGGGGGGGGGGGTAGGGGGGTAATACCAGTTTTCGAGGTTTCTTCGGGACCCACCGATGGACTTTCAGCTAAGGGGATGAGCAAAAATAAAAAAATAAATAAATAGGAAAGGGATGCCCTTTTTTTGAAAAATAAATATTTTTCGCTTGACCGCCTTTTATCGAGTGGCAGTCTTCAATATCATCGACCAGTGTTTTGATGATATCGATGTACCTCCCCCGATGTTATCTTGTAAGTGCTATGATTTCATATCCCTTTGGTTGTCAAATTTTGTGGTGCCAAAACTTATATCTATGTCTTGTATATCTTGTGTTTCATGTTTGAGACTATTCGTTACTTCAAGACATCGCATTTCAAGACAAGATATTAAATGAAGAAAGTTTTAAGCCTTGGATGAAGAATTCAAGTATAGAAGTCTTCAAGTATTATGTTCAAGATTCAATCAAGTTCAGGTACAGTAGAAGACTTTGTTAAGTCAAGAAAGGATCAAGCTCAAGAAGGCCTACAACAAGATTCGTAAATACTCAAGCTTCTCTTAAGGGTCATCTGAGTGTGCAGACTATCAATTTCTATCTCGCTTTTAAGGTTTGTTTGACCTTAGATTGACCTTAGGATGGGCTTTACTGTAGGTCATTCTGGATACATAATTTGTATATTTTAATATGCTTGTTCGGGCTGTTCTAAGACCAGTCCTAGGGACTTCAAGACCAGTCCTAGCTCTGCTACGACCAGTCTTGAGTTTTTTAGGACCAGTCCTAGGTTGTTGAACATATTCGAATCTTTCTAGTTGTCCTACGACCAGTCCTGTGAGATGTACGACTCGTCCTTCGACCAGGCTTAGCTCTACACTCAAACTCCAGCAACTAAACTGGGGGTCCTACGACCGATCGTAGGTGGCCCGCGACCATTCTTAGGTGGCCCACGACCGGTCGTAGATTACTCAGGACCAGTCGTGGAACAACGAATCCTTATCCCGCTGAAATATTTGAAAATCTTTGATGTTATGACCAGTCCTAGGATCCTAAGACCAGTCGTAGATGAGATTTTTCAGGCTATAAATAGAGCACGAACTTCAGAGTTTTTCAATTCAATTCAAATCTATTCAAGCAACTTTAGGCTATACTCTGAGATAAGTTTGTGTTTGTTTTAAGCTACTTTGTGCTCATTTAATATTCCTTTTGCTAGCTTGTTTATTATTTGATTTTGATCTACATTCCAATCTTATTTGAAAAGGGAAATTTTTGATATTCCTTCTTCTTGGATTCAAAATCAAATAGAACTAGCCCTTTTGATTTAAAATCAATTAAACTTAGAACCATTCTTAAAGTGAGTATTGGACTTTGAACGTTGAATCCAACTTATACTCTAATTGGTTCTACCGGGCTACTTCAAAAGGAGATTCAGATATTTTACATTTGTGTAATTTACTTTCTTTGGTTTTGTTTGAGATTTTTCAGAAAAATCTCATTGTATTGGTTATCTGAGGAGAGCCAGAAAACTCAGATTGTGTGGGTTTTTGGATTGCGTAAGCCCGAGATAAAAAGACACAATTATGAAGGTTTTAGGTGAACCTGTGAAACCTATTTTGATAGTGCATGCTAATATCCCCTGTGCGAGGATATTAGGAGTGGAGTAGCATTCTATGTGGCTGTTGGATAATAGTGGGTGTACACACAGGCGAACCACTATATATCGTTGTGTTGTGGATGTGCTTTATTCTTCCATTCCTTTATTCATTCAGTTTTGTAGATTGTATTTGTGGATGAATGTTGTAATAACTTAGGATTTATTTCTGCAAGATATTTTGATTTCCTTGCTTTTTATTTGTCATTGGTTTGTGATACAAAGGACGTTCTAGAAATAAGGTTGTCCTACCTTAAACCTTTGGTTTTTGGTGTAAGGTTGTCCTTAGAACTGATATAGTATCATTCTCTTTATTTTAGGCTATTAAGATTTCTTTTAATTCAAGCATTGTGCTTTATTTCTTTTTATTATTCCGCTGTTTTAGTTTTATTTGACATTGCCCTATTCACCCCCCCTCTAGGGCATATAGCTAGGCCCTTTTCAGTTATCGAGACCGTCTTCAATATCATACTTGATCATATGACTTTTCACATTCCAAAGAGGCGTCGATGATATCGACCCTTGATCGATTAATCAGGAATGATATATCGACAGTCGTATCGAAGATGAATGATTTTTCATTTCCAGCATTCAGATGATCCTTCAAGTATACTTTTAGTATTTTTATGAATCAACAAAATTATTTACAATTACTGTACACATCAAAATTATAAATATTAAGATGTCTATACAAAAGATTGAGGTGAGAAACCTCAGATATATCATTTAGAGCTCAACAAAAGTTGCATCATTCAGCAAATATCTAGATCTAGATGCATGACCTGGACTTATTATTATTATTTTTTTTATGCTCAGTATTTCTAGGCATAGGGATCAGGTCATGTTGTTGCATCCTTTCCCTTACCTTTGATGACATAGCAGTGGTTATTTGTATGAGAACCCTTCATCACTGATTTTCCTGAGAGGTCCAGGATTTCGCATTTGTCCTTATAGAATGCAACGACATGCTCATTGTCACAAATTTGAGAAATGCTTAAAAGATTGTGTGTTAATCCTTTTATGCAAAAAGAATTCTCATTTTTGAGCAATTGTATTCCTTTAATGATTCGTTGTCCGAAAACTTTAGTAGTGCTTCCATCTTCATAGGTGACTATTCCATTATTAAGATCTGAGTAATTTGTAAGAAGAGATTTATCACCAATGACATGTCTTGAACATCCGTTATCTAGGTACCACTTAGTTTCATTTCCTGTGATATAATTTAAATAAGTGACAAGGCAATTTTTCTTTTCTTTTATTACCCATTTCATGACAAGATTTTTAATAGTGGTTGATTTTGTTTTCTTGTTTAATTTGACCACTTGATTTAATTGCTCTGTGTTAGTCATTTTAGGTGGTGATGGATGTGAATCTCTTTTATCTATACTCCTAGGTTGACTCCAAACATTTTTCACTTCTCTGGTTGGTTTGAATTTTTCAATATGATTTTGACCAGAGCTGTGTTGAGTCTTCTTAGGAGATAAACATTCATCCTTATAATGACCCGAATCACCACATAAATGATAAATTGGAGTAGTTCTTCTATTACTACGTGAGGTAGTAGATTTTTCAGTTGTTAGTGCTACAGTTCCAGTCTTTGTTTCATATCCTAAGCTGTTCTTATCCTTTCCAGGTTTTCCCATACCTAAGAGTTTTTCTATCTTCTCACCACTTTGGGAAAACGTATAGTGTAGCTTAGCGGTTTTTCTGGATTCCTCTAAATCAAATAGAAGTGTATGATTTTCATTTTGTAGGAGCATATTTTTATCTTTTAATTGCTCAACCTGTTTGTTTAGTTTTTTCAGATTCTGATTTAAGGAAGGTGTTAATTCTCTCAAGTCTATCATTATCTGAGTGATATTGCTATAAATCATTGATTAGGTGTGTATTAATTTCCAGAGTTTTATCCAAATCTTTTTGAAGCAATTCCTTTTTGTTCTCAGATATTCCAAGTCTTTTCAGAACTTTGATGCCATGAATGTACAGTTAATTATAAGCATCTTTTAGTTTATTCTGTTCTTCTTCTTCTTCTTCTTCCTTTTTTGTTTCTTCATTATCAGATGGAAATGATTCAGTGGCTTGTGGTTCTTTTTCATTCTCAGATTCTCTAGGAATGATTGTAGTGGAGACCATAAGGATTTTCAAAGATTTCTGGTCTCCATCACTCTTTGAGTCGTTAGATTCTGAGTTTGACTCTTCCATATCATCCCATGTGGCAACCATTGCTTTACCCTTTATTTTTCTATTTGGGCATTCAGTAGATAGGTGTCCATACTTTTGACAAGCGTATTACTGTGGTTCTTTGGTCTTTATACCAAATTTACCTGCAGAAGGTTTGTTGTCCACCTTTCTGCCTTTAATTAGGCAGCCACGATTTTCCTGAAAGAACTTCTTGAATCGTTGCGCTAGCAAAGCCACTTCCTCATCTTCATTTTATTTTTCACTTCCACTATCCTTAGTTGTTGTTTTCTTTGAAGTTTTTAAGACAATATTTTTAGATTTTTGGGTTTGTTTGAAGTGTAGTTTGAAAGTTTGTAGGGAACCTACCAGTTCTTCTACTTTCATCTCATTTATGTTCCTACACTCTTCAATAGTTGTACCTTTGGAATTAAATCGTTTCGGTAGGGGTCTTAAAATTTTTCTACAAATTTTCGATACCGGAACTTTTTCTCCCAATCCACCCATGAAGTTACAAATGATATTTAACTTTGTGAAAAACTTCATAAAAGTCTCATGCTCTTCCATTTTGAGACTTTCAAACTGTAAAGTCAAAAGTTTTAGTTTAGATATCTTCATAGTGCTTGTTCCTTCATGGGTTGTTTCCAATAGATTCCATGCTTCTTTGGATGTCCCACACATACTTATGTGATTGAAGATGTCTTGGAACATGACACAATAGATGTCGTTCATAGCTTTTTCTTCAGCAGTCTGTTTTTCCTTATCGAACGTTGTCCACTTTTCTTTGGGTTTAGGTTTTGTGATGGTTGTGCCACTATCAAGTACAATTTGTTTAAATGGTGGCACATATCCACTTTCAACTATATCTCAAACATCATGATCCAAAGATCTCAGAAAGTAGTGTATCCTAGCCTTCCAGTATGCGTAATTTGAGCCATCAAATACTGGAGGCCTAGAGACTAATGAGCCCTCACCTTTGGCCATTATCCTAACTTCAGTCAAGATCACTCTCTAGGCAGTGAAGCCCTTAAAGAGAGACCTGCTCTGATACCAATTGAAATAGTGGTGAAGATCGCTTTAGTTGAAGTAGGAATATGCCAATATGTCCTAGAGGGGGGTGAATATGACTTTTTAAAGTTTTTATGGTTTATTAAAAATCCTTTTACACTAATCCTAATAATAGGCACTTATCAGGATTACTCAAAAGTAACTTTACTGGCTTCCAAGCCCAGTAGAGGATCCAATTACAAACTATTTAAGAAGTGAATAATATGCAAACTAGTTTATGATGGATATGACTGTGTATGTGTGTGAGGTGTGATCTCAAATATTTAGATATAAAAATATTAAAGTAAATCACACAAATAAAATAATAGCAATCTCAAACATAGTCATTTTTATAGTGGTTCGACTACTCATCCACTCCACTCTCAGTAACCGTACTCAACCCTTAAGTGTACCAGATTTCACAAAGGAGGTTTCACAGCGGTTCACTTCAAACCTAAGGTTTTAAATCAGGTTCACCTTCAACCTTTACAACCTAGACCTAGGCTGAATGTTTATGCTCCCTGAGTAAGGGTCAACACATAGCACCCGATTTTAGGCACACTGGCCAATGATCCACACAAGGAACCTCCTGTTTATGCTCTCACGAGCAAGGGTCAACAAACGCACCCACTTTTAGGCACACCGACTAAGGATCTTTCACAAGACCCTAACTGTTTATGCTCTCCATAGAGCAAGGGTCAACGCGCCCACTACGTACACTCCCACTGGAGACCTCCTAGAGGACTTGCAAGGGTGAGAAACACCTTAGACCCAATCCTATAAAGGAATGATCAAAGGGTCCTCTGGACTCTGATAACTTATAGATAAGTAGATGAGTCCCTCTTTAGCTCGTTGTTGAAGATCTCCTCCTTTATTGATGAAGAGTCTTCTACTCCCTTGAACTGCAAGTCAGAAGATATACCAATGCATGGTGACAGGTAGGGTTAAGGTTATGATGGAATCCTACTCTCAAATATTTTTTTATAAAGGAGATAGAGTGATTCCAATCATCTATGCATTCAAGGCATCCTAGCTTAATGATTTGTCATTAAGGTAGTAGCTGGAGGATTCTTGAATGCAGAAGTTCATTCCCCAATCCACTCTATTGAATATTAATGATGAGGGTGGATTGTAGGATGAACTCCCTTGAGAGAAAGGGCTTTGGGTATATGATCTAAGGTACAACACTCAAAAGCACTCTCTTCTTTCTCTACCAGTAATAATAGACAAGTCCTCTTTATATAGGCAAAAGGTTTCAACGGATATAAAATGATCACATTTATAACAGAGTTCGATATCATTGAGCGGGATGGATATCATTGAGTGTATACTCTCAATAGCATCGACGATCCGCTCGATGACACAAACTTAAATGTCATACGCTTTTAAAACCTATTGCCAGCTGAATCGAAACACTTGTCAATGTCATCGGATTTTAAACTCTGATTTCATCGATGTGAGCTTCGATCTTCGACATTTGAAAATGAGAGACTTGCTATGAAATATTTCAGGTTTACAAAAATGATTGAGGGACCTTCGATATCATCAAAATTTGAATGTCGATGATATCGATATCTGTGTCAAGGCATAAAAAAATCCCAAGGATTTTCATTTAAGCTTGCTGGACAGTTTCTGTCCCTGTTCGATGCCATCAAAACCGTACCGATATCATCAATATTTAAATATCGATTATATCGAGTGACCCTTGATCATAGATAAACTATCCTAAAATATTTTTCTATAAATCTTCGCACCCATAATCAATATCATCGAGAGCCTTCCGATGTTATCGAGATTTGAAATTCGATGGTATCGAGGAGTGCTTTGATATATCGATGCACATATGAATTCTTAAGTAAAAACAGGGGCAACGGAGATCTGCCTGTTGATATTATCAAGTCTCTTTCAATGGACTCGAGATTCAAATATCGATGATATTGATAAGTATATCGATGATATCGATTTCGTCCAGATATATGTGGTTGTTGGACACTTTTGTCCTCATTTCGATAGAATCGATTTGTCATCGAGGACTTTAACAGTATAGGTCTATCATATTAAGATGTATTTCGATAAAATCAGCAAAGCAAAAAAACTTAGAGATTTTTTTATTGTGAAAAAATTTTCTTAACTTAAAAACCCTATGATGTTCTAACTTGTTTTAATTATTTTAAATATTTGGTGTTTTGGGACATGAGATGTGAGGCTTAGATTTACCTATGGTGAGCTTGCACACATCCGGTTGAGGCAAATGCTTTTGAATTGATATTCCTTTGAGGCTCTACAGTCTGGCTGACTCGATACTCACGCTAATTGACAAACTAGGGCACTTTCATGCTCCACAATCGGAGCCACAGCAAAACAAGCATACTAGCCACAATCAAATAGACAGTACCAACCATAGCAAGCCCAACAGGGATATCAAGCACAATTGTCTTAACAACTACAACAGTCGTATATGGGGAATGCGTCAGACCCCTACAAACAGACAATGTTAGGTAGGAAGTTCACCCCTATAACACAAACATACAGTCAGGTTCTGACAATGTTAATGCAAAAGTAACTTTTGACATCGCTCTAACCTCGACTTCCACCTAATCCCTTACCACCAGGCTATAATGAAAATCAGTATTGTGCATATCACCAAGCTCATGGCCATCTAACGGACTGTTGTTTTGCTTTGAAACATACAGTCTAAGATTTAATTGAAAACTAGAAGATTGCTACCATGCCACAGGCCAACAATACAGCTCAAGCCAACATTCTCCAAAATCCCCTACCATCACATCAAGCGAGACCCAACACATCTAGCACTTCTACCATCAATCATATTGAGGGAGGGTGTCACGGGCACTTCCCTCCACATAATTCGTTACAAACAATCATGCCCAACACAACAAACCAAAATGGGGACACAGACAGGCGCCATCGCCTGAGCCATATGTATTCCTCGAGGCGGCACCAACAACTCAACCTCTCATATTCCTTGAAGCAGCACCAAGAAATCGGGTATTCCTCGAAGCAACATCTACAATGCAACCTCTTATCTACCTTGAGGCAACACCTAACAGGTCTCATCTTCTCATCTCTCAAGTGGCACCCCCAGCACTCATCAAGTCACACTGTGCTCCCCAAGGGGCACTTTCAGCCCTAACCTCAGCAGATCTAAATAGGTCAGATTCTGAACCCCTTACTCTTCTAATAGGCCTCCTTGATCTAGCTTCGCTAACCTTGGAAGGGGCACCCCTAGTTCAAACACAAATAGTTCCAGTCATAATCTCTCAGCCTCAAGAACCAATGATAAACCTGGAAGGAAGAATGGTTCTATCCTACAACCCAAAAGTAGTCCCATGGTATTATCCTGAATGCGTTGAAGTGGGCAACAACGGGAGGTATTTCAGGAGAGATAACCAGAACCCAAAAGAAACACAAGGAACTTTGTTGGGAGCCACTTGTAAAACCGATACTGCTTATGACATAGCAACCCAACTGAAATCCATTTTCGCATAAATATCCATCTGGGAACTCTTATATACATCAAGATTGCATCAAGAAATCTTTACGAAAACATTGAATGATGCACATATCTCCCCGGACGTACCTCCCGAAATGGTAGCAACTATGATCAGGTAACTCCTTGTACTACGAGCCATCACTTTCTCTGATGAGGAGTTGCAAACCGAAGGTCGCAAACATGGGCGCTTATTAAATATAACCGTCCGTTATAAGAATTTCAAAGTCCCGCTCGTACGCATAAACAATGGATCAAGCCTAAATGTTTGTCCTTTAAGGACTACCGAGCATTTGGGGATAGTACCATCTTCTTTCAGACTCAGCACCATGAGCGTCAGAGCCTTTGATAACTCCCAGAGGTAGGTCGAGGTAGAAATTGATATTGAAATACAAAATGGACCTGACATGACACTTGTCATGTTCCAGGTTATTGATATCCCTACCTCATTTAACCTTCTGTTGCGGCCACCATAACTCCATGCTTTTAGAGCCATCCCATCTACCCTTCATCAAAGGGTTAAATTCCCTTTCGAAAATCGAATCATCTCAGTGCTGGCCAAACCAGAAACGATCCTACTGGTAACGGTTAATATCTCTGAGACTGACATCCTAGTGATTGACATTCAACACACAGAGGGTGACATATCGTATCACATTTTTGAGTTCAAAATTGTGAACTCAATTGCCAATCCATGCCCTCTCACTGCTGAATATGTCATCCTCCCCGCTAAACGATTAATCTTGAACTACTGTACCAAGTTCCATAAGAAAGGTATGGTAGTATAGCCAGCACAGGCCAATGTGCAGAGACAGGGATTAGGATATCAACCGACACCAGAAGATCAAGCTGAAAGGCCGAAAAAGGGGCAACCATTCAAGTGCACACCTATCAAGTTCATCGGGGCTGGGACAGTTTATGGGGACATGATGATTTCCCTTGAGGACCACTTCCAACTGCTCAAACTCACAGAATGTTCCAGCCAAGAGTTCATCTGGACACCAATAAGGTGGGACAAGATCCTCAGAGCATCAAAAATACCTCTAACACCAGGGGCAAAACCCTCAGACTCATCACATGAGGCTAGGGGTAAGGAAGCAAGGGCACCCACAGGGAACCTAGAACCAAGAGTGCCCATTACAAAGGGCATATGCAAGAATGGGGAGGCACCCATCCCCACCCATAGTCAAGGGGACACATCCCCGCCACCAACTTAGCAACACAGGGGGCAAAAGCAGCCCATCCATTGGATCGATAAAGGGAAGTGGCCTTCCCCGGACTGGATAGACATCAAGTTTCCATCGCAAGATGAACCTGAGAAGCCAGAAGAGCTCTAGCTACTAGGTGAAGAGATCTAATCAGATTCCAACTTCGAGTCTAGTCCGGCAGACATCATGGTCATTAGGATAGATGACCCTCAAGAACTTACAGAGTATAACATCAGGATCGAAAGGGGGAAAGAGCCAAGATGGGTGGCCACCCCCCTGACGAATGAATCTACCGGTAGGCCATCCATGAGTGCCGGCCTAAAAAAATGCTAATGTAAATAGCAGTTGGTGCCCTAAATTAGGATAAGACCAATCATGGTTTGCAATGCCATCCTATTTGGGACCCCTTGGTGATACAAAAAAATTAAAAAAATTTTAAAATACAAAAACATCACATATTCCGAAAAGCACAAAAAAATCAAATATTCTTTAAAATCACAAAAAATTAGAAAATCCTCAAAATATAAAAATAATAGAAAAATTTTTAAAAATCACCATGCCAAATACTTCACACACAACGCCTGAATTTGAAGTTGACTCATACAATTTTGATCTAGAGTTAGACTTCGAGCTCATGGGTTTAGACGAAACACTAGATAAGGGAAATGATGATACAACTCTTGAACTCAAGGACTCTCTCAAAATTTTGAAACAAAGGCTAATGTTGTGGCAAACGATTTTGAAGTTGTAAACTTGGGATCAGCGGAACTCCCTAGAGAAGTATGTATCGGAAGATCGCTGTCCCTGGAATGAAAATAGAGGATGATGGAATTTCTGAGACTGAGGTTGTCTAACTTTGCTTTCTCTTACGAGGACATGCCAGGGCTCGATGAAGATTTAGCAGTACACCACTTACCTACTAAGCTAGACACGAAGCCTATCAAGTAGAAGCCGCGGAGAATGAAGCCAGAATGGCCCTGAAGGTCCGTGATAAAGTCATCAAACAATACAACGTGGGATTCTTGGTAGTCTCCAACTATCCAGAATGGATTACAAACATCGTATCAGTCCCAAAAAGGATGGCAAGGTCAGAATGTGTATTGAATTTAGAGACCTCAACAAAGAAAGCCCTAAAGTTGAGTTTCCTCTACCTCACATTGACACACTGGTCGATAACACTGCCGGACACAAGATCTTCTCCTTCATGGATGGTTTCTTGGGCTAGAATCAAATCAAGATGGTCGTCAAAGATCGAGAGAAGACTTCTTTTATCACACTATGGGGAACTTTCTGCTATCAGGTCATGCCTTCAGATTGAAGAATGCGGGAGCGATATATCAGTGAGCCATGACTACCTTATTCCACGACATGATAAATAAGGAAATGGAAGTCTATGTAGATGACATGATAGTCAAGTCTTGCACGATCGAAGGACATTTCAAAGATCTCAAGAAGCTGTTCAACAGGCTAGAAAAATTCAAGCTCCACCTCAACCCACAAAAATGTGTCCTTGGTGCAACTGTAGGCAAGCTGTTAGGTTTCATCGTTAGCGAAGATGGTATCCAGGTGGACGAAACCAAGACTAAGGCAATCATCCAGATGCCACTGCCCAAGACTGAAAAGGAAATTCAAGGGTTCCTCGGACGAAACTAGTATATTAGCCGATTCATTGTACAAATCACTCCCATCTGTAAGGCCATATTCAAGCTTTTATGGAATAACTCGCCAAAGGAATGGAATGATGATTGCCAAACGGCCTTTAACAGGATCAAGAAGTATCTTCTAAATCCTCCAGTGCTCATGCGACCTACTCTAGGAAGACCATTACTATTAATATCTCAGTCATGGCAGAAGTAATCAGATGCGTCCTTGGCCTACATGATGACATAAGAAGAAGGAGTAAGTGATCTACTATCTAAGATGATGATTCACAAGTTATGAAGCCAAGTACTCCATCTTAGAGAAAACATGTCTCACCCTGGTTTGGGAAACACAACGATTACGACAGTATATGATCGCTCATCAAATCCTTTTGCTCGCTTGTATGGACTCATTGAAATACTTGTTCGAGAAACCAACACTAACAGGAGGGATTGCAAAATGGCAACTACTTCTTTTGGAGTTTGACATCACATATGTCACTTAGAAAGTAATCAAGGGGTAAGCACTGGTCGACCACTTAGCATCACACTCTCTGCCTGACTACCAACTGCTGAAGACCTTCTTCCCTGACGAGAACATCATCCTAATCGAGGAGGAAGAAGAAAGAAAGGCAGGAGAGTGGACACTCTTCTTCGACGGGACCACAAATTCAAAAGGAAGTGAAGTAGGCGCCATACTCTACTCTCTCGTGGATGTCCCAATTCTCATATCTAAGTGATTGACATTCCAATGCACTAAAAACGTAGCAGAATATGAAGCATGTATTGCTGGTCTGAGAGAAACCATAATCCTCAACATGAAAAAGTTACGAGTCTTCGGAGACTCGCCACTCATCATCAATTAGAACAATGATGACTAAAAGATTAAGGATGAAAATCTAATCCCGTATCACATCTATCTGGAGAATCTAACTGAAGAATTCAAAGAAATCACATTCTCTTACATGCCCCGAGCTAAGAATCAATTTGCGGACGATCTGGTTACCCTAGCCTTAATGTTGGAAATCCCAAAAGGAGTTGCTGAATGGGAGCTTACTGTTGAACTTCAGGAGGAACCCACATTCTGCCTATAGATCGACGAGGCTGAACCTCCTGCGAATGATCAGTCGTGGTACACAGACAATAAGGAATATCTCAAACATCAAAGGTACCCGGAAGGAGAAACACTAGGTGATCGTCGCACTATCCAGCGGCTATCGGCACAGTTCATGATCGCCGGGGGAATCATCTACAAGTGATCCTTCAACCAAATCCTTCTCCGCTGCGTGGATGAGACAGAGGTAGTAAAGATCATGGTAGAAATTCATGAAGGACTATGTGGCTCACACATGAATGGACATATGATGGCAAAGAAGATCCTATGACTCGGCTACTATTGGCTTACGATGGAGACAGATTGCTGCAAACACATTAGGAAATGCTTCAAGTGTCAGGAGCACGCGAATCAAATCCATGCACCTGCTTTCGAACCAATAACTTGGCAGCACCTTGGCTCTTCTCTGTATAGGGGCTGGACATCATCAACAAGGTCAACCCCAAAGCTTTAAACGACCATGAATACATCTTGGTGGCAGTAGATTGCTTCACCAAGTGGATAGAGGCTGCATCTTGCACCACCATTGTAGCATTTCACGTGATCAAGTTTATAAAAAATAATATCGTCAATCGATATGGGATTCCTCAGGCCATTATCACAGACAATGGAACTCCATTTGTCAATAAAAAGATGGGTGATTTTCTAGACAAATTCAAGATCTAACGTCATCAGTCAAGTCCCTACCATCCTCAAATGAATGGTGGGGTCGAAGCTACAAATAAGACTATCATCCGCATATTGGAGAAAATGGTGAAGACATATCGCGATTGGTCGGAGATGCTTCCTTACACACTCTGGGCGTATCGGACGTCTATACGGTCTGCTAACTCCATATGAGCTCGCATATGGAATGGAAGTGGTGCTGCTAGTCGAAATTGAAATCCCATCACTCTAGATACTGCTGAAAGTAAGGTCGAGGAAGGCGAGTGGCAACAAGCAAGGTACGATCAACTGCATCTGGCAGACGAAAAGTATATGCATGCACTAAACCACTCCTAATGTTATCAAAGAAGGATCGCACGAGCCTACAACAAGAGGGTCTGCAAGAGAAGTTTCAAAGTCGGTAACATGGTTATGAAGCGTATCTTACCTCCATACTTACCAGACCCTAGAGGAAAGTTCAAACTCTCATTGGAAGGACCACTGATCATTCGAGAAGTACTCCTAAGAGGTGCTCTTCGGCTCACAAATTTGAAAGGAGAAGATCTTCTCGAGCCCATCAACGCCGGATAACTTTGCCGATGATTATAATCACAAAGTTGTATCCATTACTTTCCCACCAAAAAATAAAAAAATATCCGCTACCTCTCCCATTAGAAATACCCATCATCTCTCCTATTAAAAAAAAAAGAAGAGAAAACAAAAGCATAAAAAAAAGAAAGAGAGAAAACAAAAAAAAAGGGGGGAAGTGAAAAAAGAAAAAGAAGAAGAAAATAGGAAATCTCAAAAAGGAAGACCCAGAAAGAGAAGAAAATAAGTTTATCCCACATCCCCAAACAATCCAACCAAAAATAACTTACAATTGTACTCAAAAGACAAGGACATGAAGGAAACCAATTGGCTGGCTATGAAAAAAGTCTCTCCGTCTCTTTCGACACTCCAAAAAAATTTTTAAAAAAATTAAAAGGGAACATGTCTAAGCAAAGAGGTTGAGGTGAAAACCCGAAAGGGTGCCTCGAGTAAAAACAGGAGGCATGTAGCGGACTTGGTAGAAACTTGAAAAGGCGCCAAGGGTAAAACAACATAGCTACCAAGGGGTAGCCAAGATAAAAAAAACTTGGGACGTAGTGAAAATCTGAAAGGACGCTACGGGCAAAAATGACGGGAAGAGCTGAACGTAGTGAAAACCTGAAAGGGTGCTATGGGTAAAAATGGTAAGAAATAAAAAAAAAAAATACAGATACAGAAAGAGCTGATGCGGCAAACACCACAACGAGATACAAGCAAAGATCAACTTTGGATCAGTACTCTATCAAACTCTGCTCAAATTCAAGGGACACAATCCTGGATACCCTCTCAGGGAACAGAGATCCCAAGTGCACAATCTAGGCTACTGCATACAACATGGGTTGAGCCTAATATTCTGATCGTAACCATCCAAAAGCACTAATCCAAACACAAGCAAGCACTGACAAATTTGGCACAAACAAAAATTTTCTTCTTTCTTTTAAGTCTTTTTACAAGTACATTACTTTCTTTCCTTAATATAAAATAAAAACAAAAAAAGATTTCCTTCATGCATACAGGACAGGCCGCTGATCCACACCAAGGACCACAGGTAAACTCCTATCCCTCGTACAATGATAATCTCTGCCTGAGCCTCTCTATCTCCATGCGTAGGTAGAAGAAGTCATCCCTCTTTAGGTGATGCGCAATAAGCATGCTCTTATCATATCGCCTCCCTACAACTAGCCGGCAGGCCATGTCCTCACAAGAATGGAGAAGAACGGTGATTTTAAAGATAAGGTGGCCGTGTGTCGCTAGTAGGAAGGATGGATCAATGAATGGTCGCTCCTCAAATGCCTCAAAAGAATCATCAACACATGAGGAAGACGAAGCGGTGTCACCAACCATATCCCGATCAACAG
The DNA here is from genome assembly GCA_037074715.1 of Magnolia kwangsiensis. Lineage (NCBI taxonomy): Eukaryota > Viridiplantae > Streptophyta > Magnoliopsida > Magnoliales > Magnoliaceae > Magnolia > Magnolia kwangsiensis. The sequence continues at coordinate 87,027,427 of CM073571.1, read as the reverse complement.
CCTCATCCGCCAAATGCTGACCTGGAACTTGACGATAAAGAGACTACTCTGCCACCCATCGCTGGCATGACACTGTGGCTAAGGGAGGAGCCCAAGACTCAAGATCCAAAACCGTTGCATCTAAAGATCCCTGTCAGGAAATCCAGACTCGACGGTACAAGGCTATCAAGTGAGAAGGAAAAGGAGCATGGCCCAATCTAGAGAAAGCGAAGTTCGGGACATCCTGCCAGAAACCAAGCTGATGAAGGAATCACACGGGATGGTAAGAGCAATACCATCGAAGACCTAGCAACGGTAAATGAGTGCAAGCTACGCTACAAATCAACGGTGAGCGACAGAGCCATGGAACTTCCCCAACTGATTTCCCATCCTCGAAGCTGAGAAAACATACGACGATAAAAGCGACTCAGTGGCCTCAGCACCAAGAGGAAGGCCATCAAGCAATAAAGATAGCACGTCATCACGACAAGAGATGTGCCACATAAGTGGAGGAGTCATATAAAGGTGTTCCCACAACCATACCTGGATAGAGGTACAAGTCGAGCTCAAGTTACAAGCAGAAACATAGTAAAGGAAAGATAAGAGAAAGGAATACCTGAAGGAATGAGTAGTAGCCCTGGAGGATATGGGTGCGTTCAAGTGAACACTCAGTCAGCCCTAAAAAGAGTTCTGCCAGCACCACATAAACAATGCAGAATGCGACAGAATACATCCAGTAAAACTGCTGACGATGATTGCTGCCAACCTGAGAAAAGTAGCTTAGCCAAGACATATAATATAGTACATTCAATCACTGAAGCTGGTGATCAGACCCGGGGCCTCCTTGGGCAGTGGTGCAACGATCATATAGAAGCTCCAACGAGAGCTCATCTGACCTACCCTCTGCAGTCGGAAAAGTAGCTGGAAACCCAAATCAAGTGATTAGGTCAACGGAGCAAACCGGCTTAGATAAGGGAACATAAGGCTCTCAGGTAAGTGGGAGACTAGACAAGCACACAAACTTCTCCAGCGATGGGCCCAACTCCAGATCATTGAAGGAAAATAAGTTCAGCACTGGAACCTAATCGTACGAAGCCACACTCAAATTCACCAATCTAGGTGAACTCAGTGAAAATGGAGAACCTCTCTGAAGCCCAAGGAGCCCAACTCAAAGATCTCAGACTCGGTCAGACTCTCGATCCAGATATGTAGTCTTTAAGAACAGGTATTGCATGGCTGAATCGATAAGTTCGGATAGGCACACCCTTAACAATCTGGAACCCAGGATCCGCAGGTGAATCGTTGAAGACGGGCATCCCTTCATCCAACAGGTTTATCTCATGATGACGAAAGAAGCTTGACTCCCCCATCGCATCTCAAAGAGTATCCTGGACAGCTGCAGTAGGCGGGCCTGAGCCATCTAAAGCAGAAGAAGTCTGAAATACACAGGCCCCAAGAGTATCCCAATAGCTGACTGAACCTATACCCTGATCCCTCTAAAGCAGCAGCTATCTCCCTCTCAGGCACCAATCTCCAATCATATGGACCAGACGGTGGACTAAGTGGAACCAATGAGGTGCCAGTCAGCTGTCATAAGACCCTCTCTCCTAGATAATACTTCATCACACGAGGATCCTCCAGAATGCGACGTCGTCGTGAGGCCTGAAAAGCCTCCTGAGCATTAGGAGTGAGTGCCGCATTCGATTGGAGATATGGCCTAGTTTGGAACTGCAGGAAAAGAGAAAAGTCAAGGGTGGAAAGATAAGAAAAAAGCCACGCATGGGAAATACAGGGTAAGATCATCACTCACATCATCAGGGACAAGAGCATTTATGTTCGACCTCCAGGTGAGATCAGAAAACATATGCATACGACTGTGGTTGTCTTTATACCATAACATCATGTGCGAAAAAGGAGGTGAATGATCAATCAAAGTGGGTGCCAGATGGGGAAAATGATCAAAAAATCAAACCTATGCAAGGTTGCAATTAGAAAAAGTGTAACATACCATCTCCAGGGAAAATGAGGCAGAAGGGAGATCTAAAAAGTACCTCGATGACCGGATAAAAATCAGTCAAAGATCAGCTAATGCAGTGGCTGACTTTGTCCAACCCTTCATACAAATGAGCAAGAATAGCTACATTCCAATTATATGATGTGGGGAAGGTGATATCTACCACTAACATTAACAGGCGAGAACTCATAAGCTCATTCTCATGGCAGAAGATCATCACCCCCATCGTGTACAAAATCAGGGCATGGGCTTTCACCATGGCCGCAGCCTCAGTCTTGGGGATGCACCTAGCAAAGTTCGAGGACAACCAGAGTAGCTTAAATCGATGACTAAAAAAATCTGAGGCATCCGACATCATCCTTAGCAGCTTTATCCAGTCATCATCGAAAGGTACCGAAAGATCCTCCTCAAAAGGAATAGATCCTCCGTCATATCGAAGCCCAATTACATGTATATATCATAAGGAGTGATGCCCCACTTCCCAAAGGGCAACTGGAAGGTATGGGTCTCAAGGTGCCACCGTTCGGTCAAGGCAGATAAAAGGGACATGTTCGTCTTGCTAAGATGAACCTAGAATAGGTTGGCAAACGGAGTGTGCTCCAACACCTCAAAGAACAAAGGCTGTGGATCATGAAACTAATAGGGCCAGTGAGTCCTCACCCCTCGTCCCCTCAAGATCGAAGGAGCGCCTCCCTCCTGAGCTATATCAGAAAGGTGTCGGCCCTCTCGAGGCATGTAGCAAAGATCGGTCGATTGACAAGAAGGATCGACCCCGTTCCTACCATGGTGAGGCATGCTACACAAATAAGGATCACAGGTAAGTACCCTCCTCATCATAAATTCAAAAAGCCCTTGAAGCCCATCTCAAGGCCCATTGTCCAAAGCCCGCTTCTAGGCCCAAGCTCACTTCTAGGCCCATTGTCCAAAGCCCATTTCAAAAAGGTCCAAGCTCACTTTTAAGGTCCATTTTCAAAGGGCCAAGCCCACTTTCAAGAGCCTACTTCCAAGGCCCATTTTCAAAAGCCCAAGCCCATTTTTAAAGGTCCAAAGCACAAAAGGCCCAAGCCCATGTCAAAGCCCATTCCAAAAAACCCATAAGGCCCAAACCCATGTCAAGGCCCATTTAAAAAAACGGGGCCCATTGTCAAAAGGCCTATTTCAAAAGGCCCAAAGCCCATAAGGTCCACTTTTCAAGGCCCATTTACAAAGACCCCGCCATACCCACATGTCCCTAATTTAAGCCCACCATCACAAATCCATTTCTAAGGCCACACATTTAAATAAATGCATCTGGCCACATCAAGATCATGATGAGGGGCCCACTTGAAAAATCCCATACATATATCATCCACAAAGGTGACCAACCATCAAGGTCTGCACCATCAATACACTCAAGTGGACATCAAATCACCCATCCAATGGTCCAGATCATTAAAAAAAACTAAAAGAAAAAAGATTTTTTCTAAATAAAAGGTGGGGCTCCTTTCTTATCACACCCCACTCTAACAAAAAAATGACATGAAAAATCCAGCCAACTCTTTGGCCCAAAAATAATAATCTAACAGGATCCAACGGCTGAGATTTAATCAAGATGGTCCAACGGTCTTGATCACGACCCTCCTAAGATGCGAGTGAAGGTCCAAACCCATCAGTAGCTCCTCCAAATAAAGAGAAATGGTGATCCAGCAAAATCCAAATAAAACTCCTTAAATGAATGATCAAATCAACTGCAGATGGGAGAGGACAAGAAAATACAAGCCAAAAATCAACAAAAACCTCCACCAAGGAGCTTCCAGGGACCAAAATGGAGTCCCTGGATGTCCATGGGTTGATTTCAAATAGAGGGAGAGGAACAATCGTCTAGAACAACGCACACAACGGACCAGTGGACCATCTAATGGACCGGCGGTAATCGGATTGTCGTCGGTGGCAGTCCAATTGCCGCCCCCGACCAAAAGTGCATGGGGTAGCGGGCCTATCCCCCATGATGACTTGGACTGACCAGATCCTCTTCCGATTCGTTGGGTAATAACTCCAAGTAAAGATAAAAAAGGAAAAAGGTAAAGATTCCTTTTCAAAATCTCATGATAAATTCAAATTCTCAAGAGAAAATGAGAAATTCAACATAATGATATCTCAAAAATTGCTGAAAAATACCCAAAAGAAGAAAAAATGAAAATAAATGGCCACATTAATTTATTAGTGGAGGCCATCTGATTCTCGAGGTCAGACGCATCTTTCATCCAACAATATTTCAAACAATTAGCCCCATTGATTTATTAGTGGAGGCCATATAATAAAAATTAGACGATCTCAACCATTCATGAGATTGGACGGATCTTTTCATAAATCCAAAAAATATGTTTCAAAAAAATAGCCCTATTAGCCATCTGATTTTCTATAAAAAATAAATAAATTAAGAAAATAATAAAAATAAAAATAAAAAAAATAAAAAAATCCCAAGAAATATATTTTCAAATAAAATTCCTAAGGAGTCTAGCTCCAAAGTGGATAGCTTTCAAAATTAAAAAAGGTTTTTTGAAAAATGCACGCGGCACACAGTATAGTGAGGAATCCTCCATATTCCCCAGTTGCGTCAGTTCAAATAGCTAAATAAAATTTGGACTCCCCCGGTTTCCCTCGAAGATAATTGAATCCATACATGATATATGTACGATTGACCCAATCTCTATCTGGACAATCGTACAAATGCTAGTAGAAATGATTGGATCTATCTCTGGAAAGAATAATTAACTCAAAGTAATAACAATCCATTGTAACCAAAGATCAAATCCTAGTTGGCGTAGTGAGTTCCCTATAAGGCCACACCAATGTGTAGGGTAGCTAACCACTTTGATGATCAAATGGATCGAATACTCCTAGGGTGATTACGTAGTAAAGGAATGACAGACCTAATAGTACAAGAATCCTCGTAAAGTTGCACCAACGTGTAAAGGCCCTACTTTCAGACTTACCCTCCAATGTTGTAACAAACTAAAGTGAAAAGGTTGTGATTGGTGACCCGTAAAGCCGCGACAAATGCACAAGGGACAATCACAACGTTTTCCTCAACCCTTGTGATATGTGCAAGTCATTTTCCTCCAAACAGTCAACTGACAATGATACAATAGTAGGCAATAGATTTGAATCACTATCCTTTCTGACCAGAAGGGTGGGGTGTCCACTTGCTTTAACCTTCGGTTGTCCACAACTTCGGTCAAAGAGGGGCATCTGCAGACACCCCACCCAGGCAAATATCTCGAGAAGGCTAAGAAAATCCAGGAACTGTAATCTATCTGAACCCGAAACCCAAATCCAAACCTTACCCGAACTTGAAACTCTAATTCAAATCTTACCTGAACCTGAAACCCTAATCTAAACCTTACCCGAACCCGAAACCCTTATCCAAACCGTACCCGAACCCGAAACCCTAATCTAAGTCATTAGAACCCCCCAAATCTAGAACCCATTTAGAGCCAAGATAACCTAGAAATACACCTGGCTGAGCCAAAAATCTATAAAAGGGACCACCGGGAAAACTAACATGCTACACGAGGACTGCATGTACGAGCCCGGTCTGGGCGGTAGTTGGACTACCGTCGGCAGTACTTCGATTGCCACCACTCGCAGCCCACGTGTGAACCCTTGGAGAAGCTATCCCAACGTCCAAAAGTCAACTTTCTCAGAAAATTACCCCCTTATCTAAGCTTATTTACCACTTTACCAATCCCAATAGCCAATGAGAGAGTGCCACATGGCTTCTCCCTCCCCTTAACCAATCACCACCTGCCACATCATCATTTACCCTCATCAAACCTAAAAATTACCAAAAGACCATGGGAGAAGGCTATAAATAGCCCTCTCCCCTTCATATTTCAAGATCCACTTCTCATTTCTAAGGTTAAGTAAGAGAGAGAGAGAGAGAGAGAGAGAGAGAGAGAGAGAGAGAGAGAGAGTAAGAGTGAGGAGGAGCTCCCAAGCCTCTAAATCCAGACTTTTCAACTATCCCCTTAGCCTACTCCCTACCTTCCCAACCATCCTAATCTCCAAATCTGGCCCGGAATGATCATGGTTCGGTCTATGTCTTAGCCTACTCAAGATCAAGCCAAAAATATTTTGCACACAAGCATTCATCATGACAACTACTCCCTTCTCAACCCCCTGCTTCTCTAGATCTCTAATGAACGTATGCTCTGTGACTTGACGTACACCGGATCCTGTCACATCAGAAATTTCGATTGATCTAGTCTATTTTTTATCTCCTTGCATAAGCATCATCACATCCGCCTTCTAGGCACGCAGCTAGATGCAGGCTCTGTGACTTGTCGAAATCTCAAATCTTATCGCATAAAAAATCCATATGTAGGCCTAGTCCCATCTCGACCACATCATCCATCCCTTGAGATTGTTTTACCACACGAAGTAGAGACCGTATGTTCATATGGGCAGAGAGGGTACCTAACACCTTTCCTCTTTGTAAGCAAGGTCCCTTACCCAGAATCTCGAATCGTAGATCAGTAGTCAACTTAAGTTAGGAGAGTCTTCAGATTTCTAAAACCTTACATATTTCGCGGGTTTTAGCCGACTGCGGGATTATGAGAGTAATTGGCTAGTGGCGACTCCAACAATTCAGCCTAATCACCCTCACCACCAAAAATATAACATACGAATCAGCGTGGGTGCCGATTTTTAGTGTCTACACCTGTCAAGAAAATTACATTTCTTAGTGTAATCCGTTACTTTTAGCTTGTTGTTTACTTTCTGTAGTGTAATCTATAGCATTAATTGAGTAGTTGGTAATTTTAGCTGTAATTTGAGTCCATGCTTGCACGTTGGATTCAATTCTTCACTCAAAAAGTTATTTTACAGTTGTTCTTCAGGACTGAATATAAGAATCCCTTCCTCATTTCACTTTATCTATATTTGAAAGTCATTTTGTATGGAAGGCAAAGGTGTAACCCATAATCAGAGGATGAAACCCACCATATGAATATCACTTGATCCTATTTACACATTGAGTAAGTAGATAAATAAGCGACCGATATCATCATATTCAATCATAAAATATGTGTCTTCCTATCTTAACACTTGGGGTCATAGTTGTTCGGTTTGAATTGAGCCGTAATTTTAATTTTGTTATGCCTACACACATACAACCAAAAACAAAGGAAGCAATAGTTTTTAACACTCCCAGTGGGACCCTATCTCTAATTTATCAGCGTAATATTGCCAATTATGAATAGAAGAAGTGCTGACATAGATGGGATCGATCCCTCTACACTAACCTCACCACTTATAGTCGAGGACATGCCAGTTCCAATATTCCCTGACGCATTAAATCTAAATAATAATCTAATGCTTGGTACTGGGGATCAGGGAGGAGCATTGACTTCTCAAAGTTTTTTTCCAGGCGAGATAGTTGTCATATGTAACGCCCTATGTTTTTAAGACCCGAGTATATGACTCGTTTTCGAAAAACTCGAGTCTCAACATATGGAGAGCCAAATTCCATATATATATATATATTTCTTTTATCAGAGTTAGCAGTTTAGCGTAGAATGGACAGATCAACATAAAGAAAAATTTGTAATTACATTTAGAATATACAAAAGGCTGCCCATAATGACTTATACAAACCCATGTCTTTATAATAACAAATACAATAATTATATGATTTAATACATGATAAATATTAAAATGTAATTAAATGAAAGCCGCATGATCGCACAGCTCTCCAGGTAGGTACAACCATGCACCCTTGCTAATTACACCCGGTTCCTCATCAGTCTGAACCTGAATATCACTTAAGTCACTTGTACTACTTTTACAGTTATATATTTAATGGATGAGTGGCCAACTTAGTGTGAATTACCCTCAAGATTGCGCACTGCCGCCTTAGCTAGACATAGTTAAAAATAACAAGATAATTAAAATAATACATGATATAGTCTTTTTAAATGCATGGATACGTGAATGCACATCAACCTAGGGATACTCATCCAGTCGGACTTGGGATCGTCACCCATGCAAAAGACTAGTCACTAGCGTAGCATATCTCGTGCAGCATAGTGACCAAGTCATCATACATATCTTGTACATAGGTCGATAGTCGATGGTCTAGGAGCTAGCGAAATGATATCCCACTAAACCTAAGGGCACGTGCTATAACATCCAGAATTAGCCACCCGTCATCCCTAACATACTATAAATGAATGATTAGCCAAACCATTATTATTCTAATTACAATTAGCCGGTTTGAGTAGCTCAATGGTCACTACAGGGGGCTCGTCACCCAGCGTAGGCTAGCAGCTCGGCATAGTGTCCTATGACCACCATCCTCGGCTCATGAGATTCCCCCATCTTAGGATACTTAATGGATGCATGTTGACAAGTGACCAATCAAATTCAATAAGTAGGGATTACCATCACATGGTATATGCTATCGAAGCCACATCAGGTAAACCTCAAAACATGGGACAAATGTTAAATTACAGCGCAAAAAAGGTACATGGAACATCAAATCAATTGATAAAAAGGGTCAAGCGAGGCTAAATCAGTGTAGTTAAAAGAGATCATTTCTAAGCCACTCAAGCCATATGCTCTATGGATGGTAAATCCCACATTAATGTTACATATCCCATATATCCTCTAAATCGAGGGCCCATTTCTTACCACAACCTATCTTGTTACATCCAAAGTATGGGTTCACGTATAAAAGAGGGAATTACCCCCTACTAAGTGTAGTGAATAGAGATTCACAAGCGACTTACAATAATTCATGTGAAAGCATATAGATATAACATGCCAGATGTATGTGAAGCAGTGATACATAATAATCACAAAGATCATGGATTGAAATTTAAATGGAATCCATCACGTAAATAACAATTGCATATAATCATAAATCAAATAAAAGTCATGTCTTAAGAGTTTATGACTAATGTAAGAGATCACATCCTATAAGATAACATGTGTGATCCTGATAAAGACTATTACTTAAACTATAACGTCTCGAAAAAGTCCGTACAGAGACTCGAGTACCACCTCGATCAGAAATCACTTAGGATTAATTCCTTTAGAAAATAAGAGTAAGTTAACTAATGCTATGTTACATTAGCTGTGAAATTAGTACTGTTCACTTTAAATATGCTCTACAAGACCCAAAACTTATGGAATTATTAACGCTATAACATCCTGAAATCTAGGATCAAACTCTAAACCCGTTTACTCTCATGAACCCTTTGAAACTTTGTATTGGATCTAGAACGCGCGTCGGAAGTCTGATATCTACAATCTTAGACCATTACGACCGCTTAGCTGGACTCGATTATCGCTTCGAAAATCAAGCCCAACTGATGTTCTGAGGCTATTTCATTGAGCATGGAGCAAGGAGTGTGAGAAAGAGTGAAATTCTTTAAAAATTAAATGTGATTTAAATAAATCTGGCACGTTTTGCTTGCGGATTAAGTATAAGCATTCAGACCGTTGGAATCTGACCCAAATACACCCTTGGATCAGGGAACATTTTCCACTCGGGTCAGTGTACTTGGAATCCTTGATCGAATCTCCGTGACCGCTGAACTGAAACTGGTCCGCCACGTGCGATCTGGGAACACTATCGGATTGAAAACTTAATGTGATCAGGATCCAACATCCATGAGCTTAAGTCCGACAGCATTTTGTCAGGGGACCTCCAGAAACATCCTTTTGGATCGGGAAAGACCCGATTTGGTTATAACCCAAGTATACCTTTGTTCCAAGTCTATATAGGTGACTTTCTAACCTATTTAAAGACCTTAAACCTCTCACACCCCTCCCTTGCGTATTTACTAAAACCCTAGAGAAGAGAAGAGAGAAAAGAGAGAGATTATGTGGAAGTTGTGAGGAAACTTCCTGCCACTCGATCCGACTTCTACACACACTTAATCACCGCGTTCTAATCATGCTTCCGGTGATTCCGACTTCATTATGGGTAAGAAAACCCTAACCTCAACCTATTTTTGGGATTTCATAGATATAAGTAGTGAAGTTGCTAATTAATCTTATGATATAGGTCGTCATACAGGCGTTGACGAAGCGTAGAGTTTCTGTTCGATTCGTTACGCTTCTACGGCGAAAGGTGAGGATTGTAGATGCTTAGGTTGACTATTTTCAAAGCTTTCAATGTCGTTTAATAGTATATTATTGACAAGAACGCCATTTGACATTTAGAACATGCTGTTTATTTTCCATTTCGACTGCGTAAGGAGAATATGAGATTTAGGGTATTTTAGGCATTTGTAGAAAATACTGTATACGTCTGTATTTTGCTGAAATGATTGCCATGTGAATTTATCATGTTATGATATTAGTGAGGCGTGCATGATCTGTTTGACGAAGAGATTCGCCCTAGTGCACACTTGGGGTCGACATACGCTATGTGGACAAATGTGTGTAGACTAAGTGTTTGTATAAATATTTGTATTAGTATGTATTGAGCAAATTTTGATGTAGATTAGTTTTAAGATTGAATTCTCAATTAATAGGATGCTGCATATGATTTCCTCCATGTTTGCTATATGAATTGATTTCCTTATATATATGTAATGCTTGTGTTTGGTTGATTTGCTTATGTTGTATGCTATAACATGCTGTCATTATGCTTGGATTAATTGTGTTCATTTCTGTTACTTTGATATGATCACTGATGTTGATTATAAGTGCTTGGGGCGATGCTCTAGTTCAGGCAGTCGGTATTAGATTCAAATTCGTGGTTGGCTTCTATTTACCACGAAGGACGCGTCGATGAACGCGAGTCGTGCTTTGGGTTGGCGGCAGTGGTTAGGCCACACGAGGTATTTTATGCACTTCATGTCGCTCAGTTTGAGGTGCGCTCGTAATAGTCGAGCTCGTCAAGCAACCCAACTGACCATTGTATGTTCACCTTGTATTGGTCATAACTGCTTGAACCTAGGGTACTGAACTTACCAGTGAAAGCCCTGTTAACCATAGTACCTTGATCCATTAAGACTCATGAACCAGGCATGGTGGTATGGGACACCGTGGTCTAGCTGTCGGCCTACGCTGGGGCCACAAATCTCTCCGTAGTGACCAGTGAGCACCTTAGACTCGTGAGCCGATTGTGGTGGTATGGGACACTACATTCGAGCTGTCAGCCTACTCTGATTGGCGACGAGCCCTTTGTAGTGACCTCGAGCGTATTCTGAGTCTACGTGAGGCGATGACCCTTACGTAGCAACAAGAGTACATTAGGCCTGTATTGATAAGGTGATGGGGAAACCGTGCAACGAGTGCGAGTAACAGCCCTGACAGCCCTTGCAGTGACCTATAAATATAACATTGTATGAGACTACTAGGAGTGACGACCCTAGACAGGATCTGTGTTGGGATTGATATAAGGAAGGTACCTTAGTTTCCCAATACTGCTGTATGAAAGGACTAATAATAACTCGGTAATCATATCCATATCGCACTGCATGTGCCTGGAAGATGTGGAGCACTGAGGAAAGAAAGCATGTTGTGGACGTAAGATGGTGTCGCATGAGGGACTACGTCGGTGAGGGCATCCATCATGTCATTTCATGCTTGCATTAACAACAGTATCTAGGAATGTCTGATTGTTTGCTTTACTATTATCACGTGATTGATTTGATAACATGCTAATCTTTGCTCTATGATTCCATTGAGTTGATCACTCACTCCCACATTACGGGATGGTGTTTGCAACACTTACTAGACTCTGTCTTAGATGCAGGTTGTGAGGTGATCCAGGAGCTGGAGCAGGACTTCTACGAGGACCAGGATGAGTTCTCGTACATGCAGTTCTCTAACGGCTTCGCCTAGGTGGCCTGGATCAGTGGGATTTTTGCTAGTTGGACTATTATATGACATTTGATTTTGGTTTATGATATGTATATGTGACTCAGAGATGTATTCATACTTTGGAGACAGTTCGAGATTATTTTGATTTTCATACAGTGATATATATATTCTTCAGTCTTCCGCTTGCATTTTATCACTAGATCTGGAGTATGAATTACAGTTTTGGTATAATCTTACTCATGTTAATGCTCTAACTCAGAAAAATTGAATCATAAGCATATTTGTTGCATAAGTGATGGTCTGGAACTCGTGAGTCGGGTTTCTACACAACCCCCGATTTTCAGCGTGTTACATAAACTAATTTGGAAATGGAAAGCTTAAGGGGAAGAAATCATCACCTTATGTGTCGAATCATCAACTAATGTCATTAGGAAGCACTCACGCACTTAGACTTGTATCCTACCATGAATTATAAGTTATATGGTTGAGTTGGCCATGTTCATGTTCGACGTTAGGGTCTTAATTATGTTATCTAATGAACTTCAACCTATAATCCAACACATAGTTAGGGTTTTCAGATAGAAAAGCTTCATAGTTACAATATCTAATTAAATGACCATATTTAAATTGCACATAAGAAGGTAGAGAGTTTATACTACAGCGGAAGTTGGATGTGGCCCAACTCACTGTGGAGTGAGTTAACCCAGGAGGATGGGTAGGATCACCATTTGATTCAACCGGGTTGACTCAGTGACTTGACTTGGTTGAACTTAGTTGAACTCGCCTCTTGACTCGATCATCTTCTTCCTTTCTTTCTTTCTCCTTTCTTTCTCCCATTCACTCTCTTTTTTCTCATGATCTAACAGGGTTTGGGCTTGTCCAAACTCTAATTTAACTTAGTCGAGTTAACTCGACGAGTCAAGGCTCCATTACTTCTTCTTCTTGTTTTCTTCCTTCTTCCCTTCTCTCGGTTCAGCAAGACTCACTAAGTCCAAGCTCCACACGACCCAAGCTCAATGAGTCGAGCTCAGTCATCATGGTAGTGACCCTTGCTGGTCCAGCCACTCTGGTGGGCCAAGTCAATGCCACACGCACGCACGTGCACTCTCTCTCTCTCTCTCTCTCTCTCTCTCTCTCTCTCTTTCTCTCCTTCTATTTTCTTTCTTTTTCCTGCTCTGTCAATAGTCCCTGGACCAGACTAGTGCCCGGGTCGTGCTGGACTCAGCTGACTCGACAGTGAGTCAAGGTCCAGCACAGGTGCACTCTCTCCCTTACCCTCTTTCTTCTTTTCTTCTCCTTCTCTTCGTATTTCTCCTCTCATCTCTTTCTACCTTCTTCTCTGCTTCTTTAGAGATTGAGCAGAACCCCTGGCTCGAACCAAACTCAACTTGGTTTGAGCTGGTGCAACATTGCGTCGTCCCTCTCTCTACCTCTATTCTTCCTCTTCCTTTTTTTTTCTCCACTTCCTTCTTCCTTTTTCTCTTTATCTCTCCATTTGTTCCCTTCTTCCAAAACTAGGACATCTCTAAATAAAGAGAGCCTAAGCATTGCATACCCAAACCGAGTCTAACTCGGTTTGGTGCGGTGGGGAAGATGGTGCAGCTCTAATGACGAATCAAGACTTGGTGGGCTTTTCTTCATTCAACTACATGTAGACGATCTGACTTGGTCCTAGGGAGTTTGGGGACATGGGTTTTTGAAGCTTTTTAGAGGTTTGGTTGGTGGTTTTGAAGGAGGAAGAAAATGGCCATTTTTCGAGTGCTGATACAAAAATGGAGAGTGAGCTCTTGTTACTCTATCTCCTCATGATTTTATGTTTACCCTAACTCCCCAGAGTTGTTGGATGCTCAATGAATGGCTAGGATATCACCTCGGAGTCTGGTTTCTAAAAATGACTCAAGAAGGGCGATTTCGGTTGCTGGTTTGCTACTAGTGTTGAGGAAGCCCTAAACCATGTTGAATGAAGGGCTGAGATTCACTGGAGTTTACGGCTAGGATGGCTTGGAGTGGATTTCACATGGATTGTCAGCGTGGAAGGGAGGGAAAAATGGAAATATCCCATTTTTGGAAACACCAGCCGCGTGGAGCCTTCTTGCGCTTGTGCTTGTGTGCGTGGATGAGTGCAAATGCATGTGGGATCCACCATGTTTTGTTCGGGCCCATCAGACCAATAAGATGGATAGTTCAGATCAGCTCTAGGTGGCCTGTATTGATCACAAATGTTCAGTTTTGAGAGGGCAGGAAACACAACTTTGTTTACACGCCACCTCCATTCATCCAGAATTGTGCGCATGCTCGTGGGTTTCCATCGTGCAAGGGCATTAGGTTTTGGTTGGGATGGCCCACCCAACATGATGGACAGCTCAGATCATGTAGTAGGGCAATAGATGTGGGCCCATCTTAACCAAACAGAAACAGTATATCTCAGATCGTTGTAGGAGGGAACGAAAGAGAGAGGAATTCTCTCTTTTTATAGAAATTGCGGGTCAGCCCGCTTTAACCAGGCTCCCGAGACCCATGCACAGCAAGTACACCTACCTCCTGTGCAGTCACAACTCAAGGTGGGGTCTACCATGATGCTTTCGTGAGATCCCCAACATCCAATCCCTTTAGAGGTCCCAATAAGGGCCTCTAACCGAAGATCAGTCTGATCCAAAGTTTAGGTGGGCCATACGAGTTGATTAAGGCCCTTTTAGGTGCCGATTACGTCGTTTCGACGGTCGGATCATTTCAAAATTGGACATTAATGGTCAAAAGGTTTCTAGGAGATCATTCGTATGTTCAAGATCATCATGATATGTTAGTATTTCAATAATAATATTTATTTTTAGTTACACTATTATAAATCATCTCATTTTTATTTTATATAAGCATGTAATTTTAATCATGTGGTAGGTCTGTAACACCCCATACTTTTTGGTACTCAGGTGTTACCATATAACTAAATATATAATAATGCTAGCCTGGCTAGGTGAACATTCACTTCCATCCTAGCCTAAATCCAACTGTTGAAAATAATACAAATCCATACGTCAACCTAACTAACTGTCGACTTTCAATATGGATCATCATACTATCATAGAGACCTATCTTCTTAGGATCCACCATTTGAAAACATAGATCGGGTTACTTGGTTTCATATCGAACTCACGGATCAAACCTAAGTGTTCTTTAATATCCCAACAATTATTAAAAATTTAATGTTAGTCAATCTAATCGTTGGATTGTCTGAATGCTTAGTAAATCATGATTTAACAATTAGAGATTCATGAGGTGTAGCTTACATTAATGCAAAGCAACCCTAAAGTTAGGGTAAGTAGCTGAATGATGCACGACGAGTAGTCTCACATCCTACATAGGTATACTAATAATAATGACTAAATAAATAAATGCATAAAGATAAATAAATATCAATGCATAGGTGATATTGGTTAAATATTAATAATATAAAATCATGAAATGGGTAGTCCTGCAAAGTAGGACCCACAACATAATTTAAAGATGCATGCATATGTGAGGGAAATAATAACGAAAATAAAAATGATAATAATGATAATAGGAATAATGATAATAATAATAAAAATAATACTAATAATAATAATGGTAAAAATAAAAAAAATAAAAAATCATAATGATAAGAATAAATAATATTATTAAAATACTATAACATGATACTTAGTGTTATAAAATCATAACGGGCCATATACACGTAATCTGACCATTGGTTCCTAGCTTGAATGGTCTCTTAGACCATTTTAACCATCGACGTTCAATTTCAGGAAGATTCGACCATTAGATTGGCGAAAACCCACCGGTACGACCCGATTTGAGTTGTGGGCCCCACCTAGACCTTAGATCATCCTGGTCAATGGCCAAGATCCTATGTAAGAGCTTCCCAGAAGAATGAACGGTGTGGATCTATTAAAAACATCATGTTAGCCCCACGTTCGGAGCGCATGTGCAAATGGGACGTGCACCTGCCCCACACCAAATACGCATTTGACCCGATGGAAATTGCTGGGGGACGGAGAAATCCTCCCACTTATGGGAATTTTAAAAAAATGGACGATCGTTTGTGCTTTGCGTGTGGGCCCATCATCCACTGATCGAATGATCCAAACTGTCCATCATGTGTATCCCTCAAACTCTACCAAAATCCAACATTTTAGTGAATTAAGAACCATGAGCGTCCACGCAATCTCAGCCGAATGAAGCTAACGTGTGAGCAGAGGTTGTGTTTCCAGCCTCTCTAAATTTGACCCATTGCGATCGAGGTGGACCACCTTCAGCCAATCCAAACCGTCCATCAGATAGAGGACTTCGTTCGACCCTGACCACGCCGTCTGTACATGCTCACGCACACGTGCGTGTGCACAAAATGGGCCCAAATAAAGCCATGTGCGGCATTTTCAAAAATGAGAAAGTTGCCCTTTCTATTTTGGGTTGCCAGGAGAACGATCCACATGAAGTGGAGCCTCTCAATCAGAGCTGTTCGTTTAGGATTTATCCTAACCGTCCATTTTAAACCACCCTAAATTTTCTACCAACAGTAAGATGAAACCACAAACAGTTTTGGTTTTTGCCTCCATATTTGGAGGAGGTTCCTGCCAGACCCCATCCGAACCATCTACTATCGATCCAACAACCTAAAAAGGCCAGGGTAACATTAAAGTGGAGGAGAAATCGGGCAGCAGTAGTAGGATCCCCTCCTATTTCTTGTGGCGGCCCAAAAATGGGCATTTTCCCCCCTTCATACGAACCCACCAGTCAAATGACGCTGGAGCTTCATTCCTGTTGTTCTTGAAGCTTCCAGGGACCAATCTAAATCAGCCCACATAGCTATAAAGAAGAAGCATGGGGAAGAATCCGCCATTGGCGCTTGATAATCTCCCCTGTTTGAAGCCGAACCGAGTTCGGCCTGGTCTAGGCTAGAAATGTTGCTACCATATGAGTATGATCCATTCCGAATCCTGTGAGAGGCTAGGAAGAGAAAAAAGGAAGAAAGAAAGATAGGATAGAGAGTAGGTGGGAGACTCACTCGGTTGGGAATCAAGTCAGGAAGCCGACTCATTACTGACTCACTGGTATGAATTGCTAGTTCGGCTTTGGTCCAGCAATCTCACTAGATGTGCTGGGAATAATGAGATGATGATTTTATCTCTACAGATCTTTGAGCTCTGCATTTTTCTCTTCTCAATACAACGGTCGGGATCTGATAGAAAAGGGTTCAAAGCTTTTGCAATAAGAGGAATTTTTCAGGCAAGAAGAAGAGCATGTAAGTCCCTGACATGTTCTTGATTCTTAATGTTCTAATGGTTTGGATCTAATGTACATGTGTGGCTCACTTAGTTTTTAACGTCCACATGTATGTTAATTAAATGGACGACTATCCATGGTTTTGAATTGTGTGGCCAAAGTCTGGACAAGCTTGATTCTTGTATCATGTGTTTTACATGCTGAGACCAACCTTTTGAAAGGTCTGGACGTTGCTCCTAAGACCCCATAAATTTAAAGATTTTATATTACATTGTGGTACATGTAGGTAGACGTATCACTGGACCAACCATTAATAGTGGACCATAACATTTAACAGCATCATAATGATTTTAAACGTGGACATGATTAACAATTTATAACCTCGTTTTGATATGTTAATGGTTATTGAGGTTGCTAATATTAGATATGATTAGACATTGTAGATTATTTAATCTAAAACTAGTTATTGTAAACAAAATTGTAACTGTCAAATGGTAGTGTTTTGTTCTCTTAAATATTATCCTTAATAAAAGATTATAGTAATTATTATTATCATAATAATGATTATCATTACTATGTGAGCTAATATTAATTGTAACATTAAGGTTAATAATTAATTTCTAATTATTAAATTAACAAAAAAATTATCTTACACTAATAATAATTTAAATCTAAGAACCTTAGTCTAGGGCTAAACCCTAGGATGGAAGCCCTAAATTATACATGAAAACCCTAAGATAAATAATCCAAACCCTAGGCTATGATTTGAAACCCTAGGAAGTGTGTACAACTTGGATCTAATTGAATAAGCTTCATGATTTGGGGTAGGGTTCGACCCTAAGGGCGCACACACCATCTAACGATGACGTAGGCGATTCAATACATAAGGTGATTATTTCTTCCCCTTGCTTTCCATCTCCAAATTAATTTAACTTATTGTCTTTATTAAGAATCAAAATTGTTAATTCATAGCATGCGATCTCTTACATGGTTTATATCTGATTTACGGTTGATAATTGTGAAACATGATTACATGCGATAGTTGCTTACATGATAGCTCTCATTTTAATTTATAGGTCACATCATGACCTGTTATGATTATTATGCTTAACATATGCTTGCTAAGAAACATCGATAGTCCCGAATAAAAACATGTTTCCTTGGTTTGGTAGGGTACTATCGACGTTTCATTCGGGACTTTTCCAAGATTGCCAGACTATTATCTCAGTTAACATAGAAGGATTTGAAGTTCACCTGGAATGAGAAGGCGGAAGCAGCTTTTCAAGAACTGAAGGACAAGTTGACGTCTGCCCCTATGCTAGTATTGCCAGAGCAAGGGGTCAAGTATACTATATACACTGACGCGTCTCGCATTGGTTTGGGTTGTGTCCTTATGTAGAAGGACAGGGTGATTGCTTACGCCTCAAGACAGTTGAGAAAACACGAGGAGAATTACCCTACACACGACCTAGAGTTGGCAGCCGTCATTTTCGCACTACAGCTCTGGAGACATTACCTCTATGAAGAGGAGTTCAAACTCTTTTACGACCACAAGAGCCTTAGGTACATATTTACTCATCGGGACCTAAATATGAGGCAACAGAGATGGATGGAAACCTTGAAGGACTTTAAGTTTGAGGTTTCCTATCATCTGGGCAGGGTGAACCTTGTGACAGATGCATTGAGCCGCAAGAAGGCTATAGAGTTTGCGACTTCGCTAATGATAGCAGAGTGGGATATGATAGAGTTTGTAAGAAGCTTTAAGAAGAAACTCACGGTGGAGGAGCTGTACGAAGCCATCGAACATATTCGAGTATAGCCCCTCATTGACGACATGATCATCACGGCTGAGGCAGACGATGAGCTATTGGCAAAGATGAGGGAGCGGGTTAGTGCAGATGATAACTCGGAGTGGAGTATTGGTACGGATGGGGGCTTACATTATCGTGGCCACCTATGCGTCCCAAACGTTCATGACTTGAGATGGGAAGTTCTTGAGGCAGCCCACAGTTCGAAGCTTGCGATGCATCCTAGTATTACAAAGATGTACCAAGACATGAAGAGATCGTACTGATGGGACAACATGAAAGTTCACATTACAGAGTTTATGTCCCGTTGTCTCTCGTGCCAGCAGGTCAAGGAAGAGCATCGCTGACCTCCTGGACTACTTCATCCCATGCCCATAGCGGAATGGAAGTGAGACTTTATCTTTATGGATTTCATCTTTAGGCTACCGTAGACGAGAAAGGGACATGACTCCATTTGGGTCATTGTTGATCGATTGATGAAGACGACTCATTTCCTCCCGATCAGAGTTACAAATTCTGCAGATGAGTTGGCCAGGTTGTACATCAAGGAAATTATACGTCTGCATGGAGTTCCCTTGGAGATTGTGTCAGACCGAGACACGCGATTCACATCTATTTTCTGGACTCGTATCCAAGAAGCAATGGGTGTGAAGTTGAAGTTCAACACCGCGTTCCATCCATAGATAGAAAGACAGGCGAAATGTGTGAATCAGGTGCTAAAAGATATGTTGCGAGCTTGTGCGCTGAATTTCAAGGATAGTTGGGATGACTGTCTTCCTTATGCAGAGTTCGCGTATAACAACAACTTTCAGGCGAGTATTGGCATGGCTCTCTATGAGGCCTTGTATGGTCACCCATGTAGAGCACTGCATTGCTGGGCAGAAGTGGGCGAGAAGAGTTTGATTAGCCCAGAGTTGGTTCAGGCGACCTCAGAGAAGATCGACATTATTAGGCGTCGACTTCTAATAGCACAGAGCAGGTAAAAGAGCTACGCCGATACGAGACGACGACCGCTTGAGTTTGAGGTTGGGGACCATGTATTCCTTAGGGTCTCCCCCACGAAGGGAGTCCTTCGGTTTGGTAAGAAAGGGAAGTTTACGTTGAGATTTATTGGCCCATTTCAGATACTCGATCGAGTGATGGCAGTAGCATATTGCCTTGCTTTTCCCACACCACTCGTAGGTGTGTACAACGTATTTCATGTGTCCATGTTGAAGAAGTACATTCTTAATCCTTCGCACATTATCAGTTAAGAGAAGGTGTAGTTGAGCGAGGATGCTACATATGTACTGTGACCGACGCGTATCTTGGATAGGAAGGAGCATGTCTTACGTAATAAGGTTATCCCACTTATGAAGGTACTGTGGACGCATCACAGTGAGGAAGAGGCTACTTGGGAGATGGAAGCCAAGGTCAGAAAGAACTATCCTCAGATTTTCGAGGAGTATGAAAAGGTACAAATTTTGAGGATGAAATTTTTCTTTAAGGGGGGTAGATTGTAACGTCTTGAAAAAATCCGTACAGAGACTTTAGTACCACCACAAGCAGAAATCACTAAGGACCAAATCCTTTAGAAATTAAATGAGAATTCACTAGCGCTAAACTAGATTACCTAGGAAATTAGCACCAATCACTTTAAATACAATTTGCAAGGTCGTCGAAACTTGTAAAACAGTTAATGCTACATTACCTCAAAATCTAGGATCAATCTCTAAACCCAGTTGCTCTCGAGAGCATCTGGAAACTTCATATCGGACCTGGACTGCACATCGAAAGTCTGATAATGACGAAACTATACAATTATGACTGCCTAGTTGGACTTAACACTCACCTCAAAAGTCAAGTCCAAATAATGTCCTGAGACTATTTACTTGAGTCCAAAATGAAGTGTGTGAGAAACGTAAATATCTTTAGAAAATAAATCCGAATTTAGGTAATATGAGTCATGTCGCTTGCGAGCCAACTATAAGCATTTAGACCATCATAATTTGACCTAAATAAACCCTCGGATCTGGGGAAATGTCCCACACATGCCAATGTACTTGTGGCCCTGATCGAGTGCCGGTAACCATTGAACTGAAACTGGTCCACTGCGGTCGATTTGTAAACCCAATTGGATTGAAAACTTAGCTTGACCAAGATCCAATATTAGGGAGCTTAAGTCTGACCACATTTAGCAAAGGGACCTCTATAAATGTTCCGTTGGATTGGAACAGGCCCAATTTGGCTCTAACCTAAGTATACTATGGCCCTGGGGCTATTCCCATCAGTTTTGGGCCTATATAAGGGCTTTAAACCCCCTCTCACATATTCCATACGATTTCTAAAACCTTAACAAAGAAAGGAGAAGAAAAGGAAAGGAAAGACAGAGAGTGAGTTAGAGATTCATCTTGGGGTTCTTCTCATCTATACTACGTGTTAAATCCATCCATTCGTATCGCTATACGGGCGATCCCAATTCCATACTTGGGTAAGGAAACCAAACCCTAACCTGTTTTAGGGCCTCATATAGCATAAGTGATGAAATAACTAACATAACTCATGCTATAGGTTGCCTATCCGCCGTTGATAAAGACTAAGCATCTAGAACAAATCCGTTATGCGTTTACTAGTGTAAGGTGCGGACTATATATGATTAGGTTATGATTTTCAAGGCTTTCAATGTTAGTTAATGATTTATTACTGACATGGGTGCCATTACACATGCCAAATGCGATGTCTATTTCATTTTACGTACACATATAAACTATGTTGTGTATAGGATATTTCATATGTTTGTTGAAATGTTTGTATGCATTTGGAATCTGGATTTGTGATTGCCATGATTAACTGTCATAGGTATATGGTTGTTATATATGCAACAACGCCTCGACAAGAGGATTTTCCCTAATACGTATTATAACCAACATACGTGATGTATATTGGAAAGTGTAGTCTAAGTGTTTGTAAAAATACCTGAATGAGTTAGTAGTTTGTAATAGTGTGTATGATTTCCTCCATGACCTGCATATGATAGAGTCTGTTTATTCATGTTTAACTGTGTGTATGATTTCCTCCATGTACTGTATATTCATGTTACGTTATATTCCATAGTATGCTCAAATGACTGTAGATGTGACTTAATTATGCATTACTGCTTTGATCATCTCATATGTTTACTAGTTGTAAGTGCACGTGGTTGAGACTATTTTATAGTCTAGGCAATCGGTAGCTAGCCTCGAATCGGTGGCTAAAGTTGTTTCGCCACACAAGATGTGATCGACGAATCTGTGTCATCCTTGGGTCGTTGACAGTGGTTAGGCCACACGGAGTGCTTATGCACTTTATGTCGATCAACTCAACGTGCACTCATGCTAGTCAAGCTCGTCAAGTAACCCGATTGACCCGATGTATGTTCACCATGTTTGCATGCTACTGCTTGAATCTAGGGTACCAAACTTACCAGTGAGATCTCGTTAACCTTAGTACCTCGATCCGCTAAGACTCATGAGCCGAATATCTTAGTATGGGACATTGTATTCGAGCTGTTGACCTACATTGATTTGGTGACGAGCCCCTTGTAGAGACTGCGAGCGTACTCTGAGTCTACGTGAGGCGACAAACCTTTTCGTAGCAACTAGAGTATGAACTAGGCCTACACTGATAAGGTGACGAGCCCTTTGTAGCGACCTAGAACCACAACATCGTAAGAAATTTTCTAGGACTGACGACCCTAGAATGGATCATTATTTGGGAAAGATACAAGGGAGGTACCTTAGCTTCCTAATCCTGCTGTATGAAAAAGGACTAATAAGAACTTGGTAATCACGTTTATGCACCGCACTGCATGTACCATTTGGTGTTGGGCAGGGCACTGAGGAAGTGACTGACATACGTGACCGTGAGATGAAGATCGCAGAGAGAGTGTAGGCGAGGGCATGCATCATGACTACATTCCATTCTTGCATTAATCAGAGTATTTAGGAATGTTTAATTGTATCACTTTATCATTACTGCTTGATTGAATTGATAACATGTTAACCTTTGCTGTATAGCTCCACTGAGGTGATCACTCACTCCCATGTTCTGGGATGGTGTTTAAACACTAACCAGACTTTGTCTTAGTTACAAATGAGGATGCGACCCACGAGGCAGAGCCAAAGTTCAAGGATGATGAGGAGGCGTTCTCCTACATGCAGTATTCAGGCGGGTTCATGTGAGTCATGTCTTGATTAATGAGGATTTAGGGTTATGCTTGTAGTGGACTATCACATTTTGACATTTGTATTTTGAAACAATACTTGTAACTATTAACCTGGCAGCGCACACATACTTTGGGGACTTATACTAGTTTATATATTCATTTCAGTCTTCCGCTTACGTATTACAACTGTCCATGGATTATGTTTTACTGATTTGGCTTAATCTAATTCATGTTTTATGCACTAATACAGAAAACATACATCCATCATTAAAAATGTTGCATAAGTGATGTTTTGGAACTCGGGAGCTGAGTTATGTTTGACTCCCGAATTTTAGGGCGTTACAATGCTATAGAGGTATATTTTCACATGAATTATTGTAAGTCACTATGGACCTATATTCACTATACTTATTAGTGGGTAAGCCCTCTTATGTATATGAATCCATACTTAGGATGTAACATGATGGAGTGTGGAATGGAATGGGCCTTTGACTGCAGGTTATGTGGGACATGGAATATTAATGTGGGATTTATCATCCATGGGTCATACGGCTTGAGTGGCCTAGAAACGATCTCATTAACCATCCTGGTTTAATCTTATTTAGCCCCTTTACCTTTTCGACTTAATGTACCGAGCACCCTTTTTCGTTGTGATTTAACGTCTGTCCTATGTCTTGGTCATTACCTTGCGTGCCTTCGATGGCCTATGACCATGTGATGGAATTCCTTAATTAATTTGATTGGCTACTGGTTGACGGGCATCCATTAAACATCCTAAGATAGGGAGAACCTCATGAGCTGAGGATGGTGATCATGGGATACTATGCTCAAGCTGTTGGCCTACACTGGGTGACGAGCCTCCCGTGGTGATCATTGAGTTACTTAAATTAGCTGATTGTAATTGGAATAATAATAGTTTGGCTAATCATGCATTTATAGCATATTTACGATGACGGGTGGCTAATTCTAAATGCTGTAGCATGTGCTTTAGTGTTATTAGGGTATCATTTTTACTAGCTCTTAGACCATCAACTATCGGACTATTTTCAGGTGACGAGCCTAAGTTCTGACTGGATGAGCATTCCCAGGTCGATGATTGCATGTGATGAGCCTAAATCCGACTGGATGAGCATCCCCAGGTCGATGTGCATTCATGCATCCATGCATATAAAAAGACTGCATCATGTATTGTTTTGAATGCTTGTTGTTTTAACTATGCTTAGATAAGGTGGCAATGTGTAATCTTGAGGGAAATTCACACTGAGTTGGCCACTCATCCATCAAATATATAACCATACAGGTAGCACAGGTCGCTTAAGTGATATGCAGGTTCATACTGATAAGGAGTCGTTATAACGGTCAAGTATGCGTAGTTGTACCTACCAAGGAAGCTGCACGATCTTAAGGCTTTCGTATATATGCTTTTATAAATTTCTCATGTATGTAAATCTTGTAATGTTGATGTGGAGACATTGGTTTGTATAAGTCATTATGTGCAATCACTTGTATACTCTAGGTGTAAATAAAAATTTTTCTTTATGCTGACTTGTCCATTCTACGCTTATCTACTAACTCTGATAAATTAAAAAGATTATATACGGAATTTGGCTCTTTTTAAGTTAACACTCAGGATTTTGGGAAACAGGTCATATACTTGGGTCCTGAAAACACGTGGCGTTACAATTGGTATCAGAGCATAGTTTGGACAAACTTGGCTTTGGGAAATTGACTTATACAAACCTTAAATGTCTCAAGTTTGGATGTTTGAAATTAGAAACTCGAACTTAGGAGAATTTCCCTTAGACTTAGGAAAACGATTGGGCATATAGAGACCCAAACTTAAGTTCCCTTAGAAGTGACTTGGATCATAACCCAAACTTGTATAGAGTTCCATCTGAGCAAAAGGGCAATTGGAGGACATAGAAATTCAAAACCTAGGTCCCCTTATAAAGCATTAGAACAACTATGTGAACTTATGAGAAATCCTTTTGTAGCTAGGGGGAGTTGAGGTTCTAAGCTCTTTGTAGAATTGTTGGATAGTCATAGGACCTAGAAATGAACTTAGACCCCTTGAACATCTAAGATTAGTCATTTGAACTTAAAGACAAAAACTCTGGTTCCCCTATAAACAATAGGATCGTTGTTCGAAACTTTGAAATACAACCTTAGTTCCCTTGTAAACTACCAAATTAGTTGTGGAACTTAGGGATTAAATGTGTACTAAACACTCATTATGATGTACATAAGACTACATAAGGACATTCCTTATACTTGACCTCCAAATGAACAATTTCTAAAAATCTCTTAGCTAGAAATAACATTACCACGATGATTAATAGATGGAACGAACTTAAACCTTGTAGGAACGACTTTACCCATCATAAAGTACAGTAGAACAAATATTGGCACTCCATGAACTTGAGGAGTCTATTTAGGAATTGTTGTTGAACTCCCTACAACATCTCTTTAGTAAGAGAAAATGAAATAAACTTAGATAGTATAGGGAATTCTTTACTCTCCATATCGTATATTAGATTAAACCTAAGTACTCACTTAAAAAAATAATAAATAAATAAATTTTAGAATATAACTTGAATTCCCTAATACATTTCATTAATTAGAAACAATAATTCTCATAAACTCTAGTGCTTAGAGTTAACTAGAGGTAAATTTAATACAATTTTTTGGTAAATTTTCAATCATAGACTGAGCGTATCAGGACTAGATTTGGGAATCATAGGTAAACTTAACAAATTTCAAACTCAAACTTTCATGCAAAAACTATAATCCAAAATTTTCACATAGTGCACTAGGTGATCAGAGCGCGCATTAGGTGATCAGAGTGCACACTGGAAGCGTGATGGTCATTCACGTCTATTCACGTCAATTTCAAGTGATCTCATTGAAAATTTTGAAGATCACATGATATTTCTCATAAGTCTAGAATAATCGGGATCAAAAGTTGATGGAACCATACTTAAGCGATGTTGCGCTGTTTGACTCAAATTCCAAGTCCTAGTAAATCTCAATGATCTCGATGCCCTGATCAAGCAAAGGATCGAGATCTAACAGGAATATGAATGGATACCAAAATCATTTGTTCTGTAGGTAGATGATCGATGAATTGGGCTCAAACCTACTGCAACCATCTACCCATGACAGCTAGAACACTGGAAAATCGTATTGTACTTTGGACAATGGGGAACTAGCAGATGAAGGATAAGAAAATAAAGAAGGAGATAAGGTGTTATTAATAACATTTGGTGGGACTTAAACACCTTAGTTGAATTGATTGACAAGGAACGTAAGGGTTGGGAGAAATTTAAATAAAGCTCAAAAGGGTTTCATGAGTAGACATAGAGTACATCTTTAGGATAATTGAACCACTTGTACCATAAATAATAGGTACTTATATCATTAAATGTTGAAGAAAAAATTTATTTATTTTTCTTTAAGGGGGGTAGATTGTAATGGCCTTTGTCCTAGTAGTAAGTTGTGAGTGCTTGCATATATAAATAGACTTAGCATGGAGAACTAGCGGATGCATACGGCCACCGTATTGTTGTTCACACTCATAGAGGAAGTACTGAATTTCGGGAACGAAATTATCTTTAGATTGTAACACCTCATACTTTTCGGTACTCGGGTGTTACCATATAACTAAATGTATAATAACGCAAGCCTGGCTAAGTGAACATTCACTTCCATCCTAGCCTAAATCCAACCGTTGAAAATAGTACAAATGCATATGTCAAACTATCTATCCGTCAATTTTTAAGATGGATCCTCATACCGCCAGAGAGACCTATCTTCTTAGGATCCACCATTTGAAAACATAGATCAGGTTATCTGGTTTCATATCCAACTCCCAAATCACACCTACGTGTTCTTTAATATCCTAACGATTATTAAAAATTTAATGTTAGTCAATCCAATCGTTGGATTGTCTGAATGCTCAGTAAATCATGATTTAACAATTAGAGATTCATGAGGTGTAGCTCGCACTAATGTAAAGCAACCCTAAAGTTAGGGTAGGTAGCTAAATGACGCATGACGAGTAGTTTCACATCCTACATAGGTATATTAATAATAATAAATAAATAAATAAATAACAACGCATAGGTGATATTGGTTAAATATTAATAATATAAAATCATGAAATGGGTAGTCCTGCGAAGTGGGACCCACAACATAATTTAAAGATGCATTCATATGTGAGGGAAATAATAACGAAAATAAAAATGACAATAGTAATAATGATAATAAAAATAGTAAAATAATAATAATAATAATAATAATAAATAATGATAATAATAAATAATATTTTTAAAATAGTATAACATGATACTTAGTGTTATAAAATCATAACGGGCCATATACCCATAATCTGACCATTGGTCCTAGCTTGAATGGTCCCTTAGACCATTTTAACCATCGACGTTCAATTTCAGGAAGATCTAACCATTAGATTGGTGAAAACCCACCCACCAGTATGACCTGATTTGAGTTGTGGGCCCCACCTATACCTTAGATCATCCTAGTCAACGACTAAGATCCTATGTAAGAGCTTCCCAGAAGAATGAACGGTGTGGATTTGTCAAAAACATCATGTGGGGGTCCACATTCGGAGTGCATGTGCACCTAGGACGTGCACCCGATGGAAATTGCTGGGGGAGGAGAAATCCTCCCGCCTATGGGAATTTCAAAAAAACAGACGATCGTCCATGCTTTACGTTCGGCCCATCATCCACTGATCGGATGATCCAAACCGTCCATCATGTGTAGCCCTTAAACTCTACCAAAACCCAACATTTTGGTGTATTGAGAACCCTGAGCATGTGCGCAATCTCAGCCGAATGCAGCTAACGTGCGAGCGGAGGTTATGTTTCCAGCCTCTCTAATTCTGACCCATTATGATCGAGCTGGACCACCTTCAACCAATCCAAACTGTCCATCAAATAGAGGACTTTCATTCGACCCTAACCACGCCGTCCATACACACTCATGCACACGTGTGTGTGCACAAACTGGGCCCAAATAAAGCAGCATGCGACATTTTCAAAAATGAGAAAGCTGTCGTTTCTATTTTAGGTTGCTAGGAGAACGATCCATGTGAAGTGGAGCCTCTTAATCACAACCATTTGTTTAGGATTTATCCTAATTGTCCATTTCAAACCACCTTAAAGTTTTCTACCCACAGTAAGATGAAACCACAAACGGTTTCAGTTTTTGCCTCCGTATTTGGAGAAGACTCCTGCCAGACCCCATCTGAACCATCTGTTGTCGATCCAACGACCTTAAAAACGCTAGGGCAACATTAAAGTGGAGGAGAAATCGGGCAACAGTAGCAGGATCCCCTCCCGTTTCTTGTGGCGGCCCTAAAATGGGCATTTTTCCCCTCCATCCGAACCCACCGATCAAATGACGCTGGAGCTTCATTCCTTCTGTTCTTGAATCTTACAGGGATCAATCTAAATTAGCCCATGCAGCCATAAAGAAGAAAGAAGCATGGGGGAAGAACCTTCATTGGCACCCGATCATCTCCCCTGTTTGAAGCCAAATCGAATTTGGCCTGGTCTAGTCCAGAAATGTTGTTGCCATATGAGTATGATCGATTTTGGATCCTGTGAGAGGATAAGAGAGAAGAAAGGAAGACAAAAAGATAGGACAGAGAGTAGGCGGGAGGCTCACTCGGTTAGGAATCGAGTTAGGAAGCCGACTCATTGCTGACTCACTGGTATGAACTGCTGGTGGGGCTTGGTCCAACAATCTTACTGGACATGCTGGGAATAATGAGATGATCATGATATCTCTGCAAATCTTTGAGATCTGCATTTTTCTCTTCTCAATCCAACAGTCAGGATCTGATAGAAAAGGGTTTAAAGCGTTGCAAGAAGAGGAATTTATTAGGTGAGCAGAAGAGCATGTAAGTCCCTGACGTGTTCTTAATTCTTGATGTTCTAATGGTTTAGATCTATGTACATGGGTGGCCCACCTAGTTTTCAACGTCCACATGTATGTTGATTAAATGGACAACTATCCATGGTTTTGAATTGTGTGGCTAAAGTCTGGATGAGCTTGATTCTTGTATCATGTGTTTTACATGATGAGACCAACCTTTTGAAAGGTCTGGATGTTGCTCCTAAGACCCCGTAAATTTAAAGATTTTATATTACATTGTGGTACATGTAGGTAGAGGTATCACTGGACCAACCATTAGTAGTGGACCATAACATTTATCAGCATCATAATGATTTTAAACGTGGACATGATTAACCATTTGTAGCCTCGTTTTGATAAGTTAATAATTGTTACCTCTCTGGTTATTGAGTTTGCTAATATTAGATATGATTAGACATTGTGGGTTATTTAAGTTAAAACTAGCTATTGTAAACAAAATTGTAACTGTCGAATAGTAGTGTTTTGTTCTCTTAAATATTATCCTTGATAAAAGATCATAGTAATTATTATTATCATAAAAATGATTATCATTACTATGTGAGCTAATATTAATTGTAACATTAAGGTTAATAATTAATTTTTAATTATTAAATTAACAAAAAAATTATCTTACACTAAAAATAATTTAAATCTAAGAACCTAAGTTTAGGATTAAACCCTAGGATGGAAACCCTAAATTCTACATGAAAACCCTAAGATAAATAATCCAAACCCTAGGCTATGATCTTAAACCCTAGGAAGTGTGTACAACTTGGATCTAATTGAATAAGTTTCAGGATTTGTGGTAGGGTTCGACCCTAAGGGCGTACGCACCATCTAACGATGACGTAGGCGATTCAAAACATAAGGTGATGATTTCTTCCCCTTAAGCTTTCTATCTCCAAATTAGTTTAAGTTATAGTCTTTATTAAGAATCAAAATTGTTAATTCATAGCATGCAATCTCTTACATGGTTTATATCGAATTTATGATTGATAATTCTAAAACATGATTGCATGCAATAGTTGCTTACATGACAACTCTCATTTTAATTTATAGTTCACATCATGACCTATTGTGATTATTATTTTTAACATATGCCTAACATGCTATGGCGGTATATTTTCACATGAATTGTTGTAAGTCTCTATGGATCTATATTCACTACACTTATTAATGGATAAGCCCTCTTGTGTATGTGAACCCACACTTAGGATGTAACACTACAAGAAAACATACTTTTACCAACGAAAATTTTCGTAGGCAAAAGACTTAATTTTGCAGCAAAAAAGTTTTACCAATGAAATTTTTCGTTGGCAATTTCGTAGCTAAAAGCACGAGGGGAACACCTTTTACCCACGAAAAAAAAATTTCGTTGGCAAAGGTAAGACTTTTGCCAACGAAATTTTTCGTAGGCAAATAATTTTACCAACGTTGCATTTCGTTGGTAAAGTATTGAAAAAACTTTTTACCTACGAATATTTTTGCAGGTTAAAATACTTACCTACCAACAATTTCGTAGCTAAAAATATATACAAGACTTTTTACATACGAATACTTTCGTAGCCAAAAATATTTCCAATACTTTTTACCTACCAACAATTTCGTAGCTAAACATAGACTTTTTACCTACGAATACTTTCGTAGCAAAAAAATATTATAAACACTTTTTACCTACCAACAATTTTGTAGCTAGACATATTTACAAAATTTTTTACCTACCAACAATTTCGTAGCCAAAAATATTAAACTCATTTTAGCTACTAAAAATTTCGTAGCTAAAAATATTAATACAACTTTTTGCCTACCAATACTTTCGTAGCTAAAAATATTAATAAGACTTTTTGCCTACCAATACTTTCGTAGATAAAAATATTAATAACTACCAATACTTTCATAGCTAAAAGGTATATTCGTAGACAAAAATATTTAATAAACGTTTCCCTACGACTAATTTTGTAGCTAAAAATTCCTTTACCTACGCATATTTTCATAGGTAAAAATACACACGTTTAACTACGAATGATATCGTAGGTAAAAATATCTTAAAAACGTTTAGCTACGAATATTTTCGTAGGTAAAAATATTGTGATACTTTTTACTACGAAAATTTTCGTAGGTAAAAACTCAGAGGTTTCTTTTACCTACAAAAATTTTCGTAGGTAAAAGTTTTTTTTTTTTTTTTTTCCCACCCTATATTCCAGCACAAAATTCTTGAAATACTCTTGATATACACCTGTTACAATATATCCTGATATACACCTGTCATGTAATATATTTCATCATATTCACATTCACAGCCATTTAACTCCAAAGTACAAAAATAAATTTATCCAAACATAAACTACATCATGCATAAATACATATAAGTTTAACATCATAAATAAAATACAAAAAATCACGAAGATGGAGACAGAGGTGGTGGGGCGTCGATGGGTAAGCGTGCGGCAAGAGCATGAAACATATTCGCTATCCATCGCTCATGCTCCACCCGCATCTCCTCCATCCTCCTCTCCTGCTCTTCCCTCAGCCTCGCATGCTCCTCTATCCTCATCCTCTCCTGCTCCTCCCTCTCCCTCGTCAGCTCCTCCATCCTCCTCTCCTGCTCCCTCAGCCTCTTCTGCTCCTCCATCCTCCTCTCCTTCTCCTCCCTCTAACTTGTCAACTCCTTCATCCTCCTCTGCTACTCCTTCATCTGCCTCTCGAACTTCTCACTCTTCTTCTCCAGCTGATCTCTGATGTCATTGACGATGACCTGTAGCTGGTGAACCTCTCTCTCAGCGATATCAGCTCGGTGGGTGACACTCTCGCCAACGATGATGGATCGGGTGGAAGCAGCTCTAGCGGGTGCCGTGAGCTTGACACCATGGCCAAGCCCACGCACATATCCAGAACGGGTGCCAAGCACCTCACTCAGGATCTCTGGCTCACTCCGCTGAGTACCATCGGGAGTGGGCTGACTGCGTAAGGTGTCCATCACTGCCTGTAATGAAAACATATAAATTTTCTCAAAAAAATGACATTATTATAATTTAATGCAATTAAATTTTACAATGTAAGGATTTTTACCTAAATCTCACCGGCACTAGGATGCACCCAAGATCCCATCGCCTGCCGACAGTGAGTCCCTTTGTAGAGGTCTATTGGTCCGGGCTCCTGGCTAGTGACGGAATTTCGCTGCGCAATCGAAAGAACAATAGAGTTAATATAAAATGCTATCCATAAATCTATCAACTTAATAGTTTCCAGTAATTTCTTACCATGTCGTGACGAATTTGTACAAATGACTTTGAACCAGCTACGTAGTTCACTGCTAACTTTTCCCTATTGTTAGAATTTATTTTGCTCCTCTTTTGAACACATTATTCATAATACATTATTATTAGTTACGAATTTAATTGTTACCTTAAGATATCATAAATATATAAATATTACCTGAAAAGAATCAGACAAAAATCTATCACAGAGTATCTTCCAGTCATCACGGGTCACGTGTGGCGGTGCCGATAGTGTGCCCTCCTCATTACTCATGCACTGCTTGTACCGCTTGTGTAACAATGAGCTCCTTGAACCGCTCCTTGATCATGTCGTTGATGGCATGGAAAATGTGCGGAACACTCGAATCGAATTCAAATTTATCCTGCAATTTCATAAATAATAGATTAAGGCAATAAACTTATTAAGAAAATAACTTAATCGTAAATGAACTTTTATCAAATAAATTAAGATTTATAAGTATAGGTTTAGGTTTAGGTTAAAGTTAAGGTTAAGGTTAAGGTTAAGGTTAAGGTTAAGATTTAGGTTTAGGTTAAGGTTATGCGTTTTGGTTAAGGTTTAGGTTTAGGTTTAGGTTATAGCTTTAGGCAATTGAGAATAGGTTAAGGTTTAGGTTAACGAAATCAGGTTCGAGTTCAGGATCGAGTTTAGGTTTGGGTTTTCATGTTTAGGCTTAGGTTGAGGTTAGGGAGTTGAGATCAGGATTAGGTGTAGGTCTAGATTTAGGGATTTGAGAATACATTTAGGTTTTGAGCTTAAGTTTAGGTTTAATTTTTTGTTTTTAGGTTTAGGTTATATGTTTATATTATAGGAAATTGGGTTATAGGTAGGATATAGGTTATAGCTGTAGGGAATTGAGAATAGGTTAAGGTTTACGTTTTAGGTTAAGGTTATAGGTAGGTTATAGGTTATTGGTTTAGGGATTTGAGAATAGGTTAAGGTTTAGATTTAGAAAATCGGGTTTAGGTTCGGGATTGGGTTTCGCTTTGACTTTTCAAGTTTAGGTTTAGGTTTAGGTTAGGTAGTTGAGAATAAGATTAGGTGTAGGTTTAGGTTTAGGGGTTTGAGAACACATTTAGGTTTTAGGTTAAGGTTTTAGGTAGGTTATAGGTTAGAGCTGTAGGGAATTGAGAATAGGTTAAGGTTTAGGTTTTAGGTTAAGGTTATAGGTAGGATATAGGTTATAGGTTAAGGGATTAGAGAATAGGTTAAGGTTTAGGTTTAGGAAATCGGGTTTGGGTTCAGGATCGGGTTTTGCTTTGGGTTTTCAAGTTTAGGTTTAGGTATAGGTTAGGTAGTTAAGAATAGGATTAGGTGTAGGTTTAGCTTTAGGGGTTTGACAACACATTTTGGCTTTAGGCTAAGGTTTTAGGTAGGTTATAGGTTATAGCTGTAGGGAATTGAGAATAGGTTAAGGTTTAGGTTCTAGGTTAAGGTTATAGGTTATAGGTTTAGGGATTTGAGAATAGGTTAAGGTTTAGGTTTAGAAAATCGGGTTTGGGTTCGGGATCGGCTTTTGCTTTGAGTTTTTGAGTTTAGGTTTAGGTTTAGGTTAGGAAGTTGAGAATAGGATTAGGTGTAGGTTTAGGTTTAGGGGTTTGAGAACACATTTAGGTTTTAGGTTAAGGTTTTAGGTAGGGTATAGGTTATAGCTGTAGGGAATTGAGAATAGGTTAAGGTTCAGGTTCTAGGTTAAGGTTATAGGTAGGTGATAGATTATAGGTTTAGGGATTTGAGAATAGGTTAAGGTTTAGGTTTGGGAAATCTGGTTTGGGTTTGGGATCCGATTTTGCTTTGGGTTTCCAAGCTTAGGTTTAGGTTTAGGTTAGGTAGTTGAGAATAGGATTAAGTGTAGGTTTAGGTTTAGGGGTTTGAGAACACATTTAGGTTTTAGGCTAAGGTTTTAGGTAGGGTATAGGTTATAGCTGTAGGGAATTGAGAATATGTTAAGGTTTAGGTTCTAAGTTAAGGTTATAGGTAGGTGATAGGTTATAGGTTTAGGGATTTGAGTATAGGTTAAGGTTTAGGTTTAGGAAATCGGGTTTGGGTTCGGGATCGGCTTTTGCTTTGAGTTTTCGAGTTTAGGTTTAGGTTTAGGTGAGGTAGTTGAGAATAGGATTAGGTGTAGGTTTAGGTTTAGGGATTTGAGAACACATTTAGGTTTTAGGCTAAGGTTTTAGGTAGGGTATAGGTTATAGCCGTAGGGAATTGAGAATAGGTTAAGGTTTAGGTTCTAGGTTAAGGTTATAGGTAGGTTATAGGTTATAGGTTTAGGGATTTCAGAATAGGTTAAGGTTTAGGTTTAGGAAATCGGGTTTGGGTTCGGCATCGGCTTTTGCTTTGAGTTTTCTAGTTTAGGTTTAGGTTTAGGTTAGGTAGTTGAGAATAGGATTAGGTGTAGGTTTAGGTTTAGGGGTTTGAGAACACATTTAGGTTTTAGGTTAAGGTTTTAGGTATGGTATATGTTATAGTTGTAGGGAATTGAGAATAGGTTAAGGTTTAGGTTCTATGTTAAGGTTATAGGTTGGTGATAGGTTATAAGTTTAGGGATTTCTGAATAGGTTAAGGTTTAGGTTTAGGAAATTGGGTTTGGGTTCAGGATCGGCTTTTGCTTTGAGTTTTCGAGTTTAGGTTTAGGTTTAGGTTAGGTTGTTGAGAATAGAATTTGGTGTAGGTTTAGGTTTAGGGGTTTGAGAACACATTTAGGTTTTAGGGTAAGGTTTTAGGTAGGGTATAGGTTATAGATGTAGGGAAATGAGAATAGGTTAAGGTTTAGGTTCTAGGTTAAGGTTATAGGTAGGTTACAGGTTATAAGTTTAGGGATTTGAGAATAGGTTAAGGTTTAGGTTTAGGAAATCGGGTTTGGATTCGGGATCGGGTTTTACTTTGGGTTTTCAAGTTTAGGTTTGGGTTTCGGTTAGGTAGTTAAGAATAGGATTAGGTATAGGTTTAGGTTTAGGGGTTTGAGAACACATTTTGGTTTTTGGTTAAGGTTTTAGGTAGGGTATAGGTTATAACTGTAGGGAATTGAGAATAGGTTAAGGTTTAGTTTCTAGGTTAAGGTTATAGGTAGGTGATAGGTTATAGGTTTAGGGATTTGAGAATAGGTTAAGGTTTAGGTTTAGGAAATCGGGTTTGGGTTCAGGATCGGGTTTTTCTTTGGTTTTTCAAGTTTAGGTTAGGTGGTTGATAATAGCATTAGGTGTAGGTTTAGGTTTAGGGGTTTGAGAACACATTTAGGTTTTAGGTAGGGTATATGTTATAGATGTAGGGAATTGAGAATAGGTTAAGTTTTAGGTTCTAGGTTAAGGTTATTGGTAGGTGATAGGTTATAAGTTTAGGGATTTGAGATTAGGTTAAGGTTTTGGTTTAGGAAATCGGGTTTGGGTTCGGGATCGGGTTTTGCTTTGGGTTTTCAAGTTTAGGTTTAGGTATAAGTTAGGTAGTTGAGATTAGGATTAGGTGTAGGTTTAGGTTTAGGGGTTGGAAAACACATTTAGGCTTTAGGCTAAGGTTTTAGGTAGGTTATAGGTTATAGCTGTAGGGAATTGAGAATAGGTTAAGGTTTAGGTTCCAGGTTAAGGTTCTAGGTTGGTTATAGGTTATAGGTTTAGGGATTTGAGAGTAGGTTAAGGTTTAGGTTTATGAAATCAGGTTTGGGTTCGGGATCGGCTTTTGCTTTGAGTTTTCGAGTTTAGGTTTAGGTTTAATTTAGGTAGTTGAGAATAGGATTAGGTGTAGGTTTAGGTTTAGGGGTTTGAGAACACATTTAGGTTCTAGGTTAACGTTTTATGTAGGGTATATGTTATAGCTGTAGGGAATTGAGAATAGGTTAAGGTTTAGGTTCTAGGTTAAGGTTATAGGTATGTGATAGATTATAGGTTTAGGGATTTGAAAATAGGTTAAGGTTTAGGTTTAGGAAATCGGGTTTGGGTTCGGGATTGGCTTTTTCTTTGGGTTTTCAAGCTTAGGTTTGGGTTTAGGTTAGGTAGTTGAGAATAGGATTTGGTGTAGGTTTAGGTTTAGGGGTTTGAGAACACATTTAGGTTTTAGGTTAAGGTTTTAGGTAGGGTACAGGTTATAGCTGTAGGGAATTGAGAATAGTTTAAGGTTTAGGTTCTAGGTTAAGGTTATAGGTAGGTTATAGGTTATAAGTTTAGGGATTTGAGAATAGGTTAAGGTTTTGGTTTAGGAAATCGGGTTTGGGTTAGGGATCGGGTTTTTCTTTGGCTTTTCAAGTTTAGGTTAGGTAGTTTAGAAAAGGATTAGGTGTAGTTTTAGGTTTGGGGGTTTGAGAACACATTGAGGTTTTAGGTAGTGTATAGGTTATAACTGTAGGGAATTGAGAGTAGGTTAAGGTTTAGGTTTTAGGTTAAGGTTATAGGTAGGTGATAGGTTATAGGTTTAGGGATTTGAGAATAGGTTAAGGTTTAGGTTTAGGAAATCGGGTTTGGGTTCAGGATCGGGTTTTTCTTTGGGATTTCAAGTTTAGGTTAGTTGGTTGAGAATAGGATTTGGCGTAGGTTTAGGTTTAGTGGTTTGAGAACACATTTAGGTTTTAGGTAGGGTATAGGTTATAGCTGTAGGGAAATGAGAATAGGTTAAGGTTTAGGTTCTAGGTTAAGGTTATAGGTAGGTGATAGGTTATAAGTTCAGGGATTTGAGAATAGGTTAAGGTTTTGGTTTAGGAAATCGGGTTTGGGTTTGGGATCAGGTTTTGCTTTGGGTTTTCAAGTTTAGGTTTAGGTATAGGTTAGGTTGTTGCGAATAGGATTAGGTGTAGGTTTAGGTTTAGGGGTTTGAAAACACATTAGGCTTTAGGAAAAGGTTTTAGGTAGGTTATAGGTTATAGCTGTAGGGAATTGAGAATAGGTTAATGTTTAGGTTCTAGGTGAAGGTTATATGTAGGTTATAGATTATAGGTTTAGGGATTTGGGAATAGGTTAAGGTTTAGGTTTATAAGATCGGGTTTGGGTTCGGGATCGACTTTTGCTTTGAGTTTTCGAGTTTAGGTTTAGGTTTAGGTTAGGTAGTTGAGAATAGGATTAGGTGTAGGTTTAGGTTTAGGGGTTTGGGAACACATTTAGGTTTTAGGTAGGGTATAGGTTATAGTTGTAGGGAATTGAGAATAGGTTAAGGTTTAGGTTCTAGGTTAAGGTTATAGGTAGGTGATAGATTATATGTTTAGGGATTTGAGAATAGGTTAAGGTTTAGGTTTAGGAAATTGGGTTTGGGTTCGGGATCGGGTTTTGCTTTGGGTTTTTCAGCTTAGGTTAGGGTTTAGGTTTGGTAGTTGAGAATAGGATTAAGTGTAGGTTTAGGTTTAGGGGTTTGAGAACACATTTAAGATTTAGGTTAAGGTTTTAGGTTGGGTATAGGTTATAGCTGTAGAAAATTGAGAATAGGTTAAGGTTTAGGTTTAAAGTTAATGTTATAAGTAGGTTATAGGTTTTAGGTTTAGGGATTTGAGATTAGGTTAAGTTTAGGTTTAGGAAATCGGGTTCGAATTCGGGATCGGCTTTTGCTTTGAGTTTTCGAGTTTAGGTTTGGGTTTAGGTTAGGTAATTGAGAATAGGATTAGGTGTAGGTTTAGGTTTTGGGGTTTGAGAACACATTTAGGTTTTAGGTTAAGGTTTTAGGTAGGGTATAGGTTATAACTGTAGAGAATAGAGAATAGGTTAAGGTTTAGGTTCTTGGTTAAGGTTATAGGTAGGTGATAGATTAAATGTTTAGGGATTTGAGAATAGGTTAAGGTTTAGGTTTAGAAAATTGGGTTTGGGTTCGGCATCGGGTTTTACTTTGGGTTTTCAAGCTTAGGTTTGGGTTTAGGTTAGGTAGTTGAGAATAGGATTAAGTGTAGGTTTAGGTTTAGGGGTTTGAGAACACATTTAAGTTTTAGGTTAAGGTTTTATGTAGGGTATAGGTTATAGCTGTAGAGAATTGGGAATAGGTTAAGGTTTAGGTTCTAGGTTAAGGTAATAGGTAGGTTATAGGTTATAGGTTTAGGGATTTGAGAAAAGGTTAAGGTTTAGGTTTAGGAAATCGGCTTTGGGTTTGGGATCGGCTTTTTCTTTGAGTTTTCGAGTTTAGGTTTAGGTTTAGGTTAGGTAGTTGAGAATAGGATAAGGTGTAGGTTTAGGTTTAGGGGTTTGAGAACACATTTAGGTTTTAGGTAGGGTATAGGTTATAGTTGTAGGGAATTGAGAATAGGTTAAGGTTTAGGTTCTAGGTTAAGGTTTTAGGTAGGTTATAGGTTATAGGTTTAGGGATTTGAGAATAGGTTAAGGTTTAGGTTTAGGAAATCGGGTTTGGGTTCGGGATCGGGTTTTGCTTTGGGTTTTCAAGTTTAGCTTTGGGTTTAGGTTAGGTAGTTGAGAATAGGATTAGGTGTAGTTTTAGGTTTAGGGGTTTGAGAACACATTGAGGTTTTAGGTTAAGGTTTTAGGTAGGATATAGGTTATAACTGTTGGGAATTGAGAATAGGTTAAGGTTTAAGTTTTAGGTTAAGGTTATAGGTAGGTTATAGGTTATAGGTTTACGAATTTGAGAATAGGTTAAGGTTTAGGTTTAGGAAATCGGGTTTGGGTTCGGGATCGGATTTTGCTTTGAGTTTTCGAGTTTAGGTTTAGGTTTAGGTTAGGTAGTTGAGAATAGGATTAGGTGTAGGTTTAGGTTTAGGGCTTTGAGAACACATTTAGGTTTTAGGTAGGGTATAGGTTATAGCTGTAGGGAATTGAGAATAGGTTAAGGTTTAGGTTCTAGGTTAAGGTTTTAGGTAGGTTATAGGTTATAGGTTTAGGTTTTGGATATCGGGTTTGGGTTCGGGATCGGGTTTTGCTTTGGGTTTTCAAGTTTAGCTTTGGGTTTAGGTTAGGCAGTTGAGAATAAGATTAGGTGTAGTTTTAGGTTTAGGGGTTTGAGAACACATTGAGGTTTTAGGTTAAGGTTTTAGGTAGGATATAGGTTATAACTATTGGGAATTGAGAATAGGTTAAGGTTATAGGTAGGTTATAGGTTATAGGTTTACGAATTTGAGAATAGGTTAAGGTTTAGGTTTAGGAAATCGGGTTTGTGTTCGGGATCGGCTTTTGCTTTGAGTTTTCGAGTTTAGGTTTAGGTTTAGGTTAGGTAGTTGAGAATAGGATTAGGTGTACGTTTGAGGTTTAGGGGTTTGAGAACACATTTAAGTTTTAGGTTGAGGTTTTAGGTTGGGTATAGGTTATAGCTGTAGGGAATTGAGAATAGGTTAAGGTTTAAGTTCTAAGTTAAGGTTATAGGTAGGTGATAGGTTATAAGTTTAGGGTTTTGAGAATAGGTTAAGGTTTTGGTTTAAGAAATCGGGTTTTGAGTTCGGGATCGGGTTTTGCTTTGGGTTTTCAAGTTTAGGTTTAGGTATAGGTTAGGTAGTTGCGAATAGGATAAGGTGTAGGTTTAGGATTAGGGGTTTGAAAACAAATTTAGGCTTTAGGATAAGGTTTTAGGTAGGTTATAGGTTATAGCTGTAGGGAATTCAGAATAGGTTAAGGTTTAGGTTCTAGGTTAAGGTTATAGGTAGGTTATAGGTTATAGGTTTAGGGATTTGAGAATAGGCTAAGGTTTAGGTTTATGAAATCGGGTTTGGGTTCGGGATCGTCTTTGCTTTGAGTTTTCGAGTTTAGGTTTAGGTTTAGGTTAGGTAGTTGAGAATATGATTAGGTGTAGGTGTAGGTTTAGGTTTAGGGGTTTGAGAACACATTTAGGTTTTAGGTTAAGGTTTTAGGTAGGGTATAGGTTATAGTTGTAGGGATTTGAGAATAGGTTAAGGTTTAGGTTC
The DNA here is from genome assembly GCA_037074715.1 of Magnolia kwangsiensis. Classification (NCBI taxonomy): domain Eukaryota; kingdom Viridiplantae; phylum Streptophyta; class Magnoliopsida; order Magnoliales; family Magnoliaceae; genus Magnolia; species Magnolia kwangsiensis. The sequence goes on along the minus strand of CM073571.1, from coordinate 86,987,336 downwards.
TAGGTTATGGATAGGTAGATGATAGATTATAGGTCTCAGGATTTGAGAATAGGTTAAGGTTTAGGTTTAGGAAATCTGGTTTGGGTTCGGGATCGGATTTTGCTTTGGGATTTCAAGCTTAGGTTTGGGTTTAGGTTAGGTAGTTGAGAATAGGATTAGGTGTAGGTTTAGGTTTATGGGTTTGAGAACACATTTTGGTTTTAGGTAGGGTTTATGTAATAGTTGTAGTGAATTGAGAATAGGTTAAGGTTTAGGTTCTAGGTTAAGGTTATATGTAGGTGATAGGTTATAAGTTTAGGGTTTTGAGAATAGGTTAAGGTTTTGGTTTAGGAAATCGGGTTTGGGTTCGGGATCAGGTTTTGCTATGGGTTTTGAAGTTTAGGTTAGGTAGTTGAGAATAGGATTATGTGTAGGTTTAGGTTTAGGGGTTTCCTATGGGTTTTCATGAAATTTTACTATTCACTGTAAAATTTTATTGAAGTATGATTTTATGTCATTTTCACATTAGGATCAATGTCTAACATGAAATGGATAAGAAAGAATTGGAGAATGGAGTGGTGAGAGGAAGAATTTTAAATATTTTAGGTGAAACGGGGTTTTTAAGCCCTGACGATTGAATACAGGGGTCGCGGTTGTCCCACGGTCCAAGGATTTACATTTACGGGTTTAGAATCATTCAACGAACGTCTCAACCCACCTACCTACAACCTAGGAGCTACTCAGGTCACTTCACGCGACCCTGGATGCGTTACGAACTCGATCACGCGATCGATTCAAATAGACTTCGCCTATTGGCGAATCTGCGATCCTATGAGTGTTTCTAGACCCTTCTCACACCCACCTACGTCAAAAGCAGCGACAACGTACGTCGCGTGACCATAACCCAGGCCCGGTTTAATCCAAATCATGCTCTGATACCATCTGTAACATCCCAAAAATTGGGGGGTCAAGCAAAAACCCAACTCCCGAGTTTTAAAATGTTATTTATGCAACATAGATATGTATGATTGAATGTTGTCTGTGATAATGTATTAAACATGAGTGAGATTAAGCCAGAACAGCATATCATACTCCAGAGACAGTTCAATTTACAAGCAGAAGACTGTGATAGTAGGTATAACATATATAAACTGTTGTTGTATGTCTCCAGAGTGTGAACATGTTACCAAGTTATATACATACATGTATATTCAAAAAGTAAATAAAAAGAATATACGTAAGTACTCTGAAAATATAAAATGACAAGTGTCAAGGTATCTAATCAACCTCCCTGCAATCCCGTCAATCAGAATACTCATAAAGGAGGGATCCTCCTCATCATCATCAAGTCCGGCTCCGCCTCACAGGTCGCTCCATCATCTGCAATCACAAAAGGGTCTGGTGGGTGTCCAGGAACACCGTCCCGTAACGTGGGAGTGAGTAGCTAACTCAGTGGAATAACAGAGCAGGGATTAACATGTTCTCAAATTAATCATGCGATAATAGTAAAGCAGTAAATCAAACAATCCTATAACTGTTGTTAATGCAATATGACATGACGTAATGTATGCCCTCACCGACGATCTCCCTCATACGGCACCATCTTACGACCGCGGCATGCCACACTCCCTAAAGTTCTCCACATCTTCCAGGCACATGCAATGTAATGGTGATATGATTTCTGAGTTGTTATTAGTCCATTCAAACAGCAGGATTGGGAAACTAAGGTACTTCCCTTATATCAATCCCAACACAGATCTTGTCTAGGGTCGTCACTCCTAGTAATCTCATACGATGTATATTTTGTAGGTCGCTGCAAGGGCTGCCAGGGCTGTTGCACGCACTCGTTGCTCCGCTCCCCCATCACCTTATCAATACAGGCCTACTGTACTCTACTGCTACTGAAGGGACGTCGCCTCCCGTTGACTCAGAATACGCTCGCGGTCACTTCAAAGGACTCGTCGCCTGATCAGTGTAGGCCGACAGCAAGAATATAGTGTCCCATACCACCATAATCTGCTCACAAGACTAGATGCTCACTGGTCACTACGGGGAGGTTTATGGCCCCAGCGTAGGCCGACAGATCGACCACGGTGTCCCATACCACCATGCTCGTCTCATGAGTCTTCGTGGATCAAGGTACCATGGTTAACAGGGTTTACAATGGTAAGTTCAGTACCCTAGGTTCAAGCAGTTATGATTCATGCAGGGTGAACATACAACGCCCAGTCGGGTTACTTGACGGGCTCGACTAGCACGATCGCATCTCAAGTTGAACGACATGAAGTGCGTAAAACACTTCGTGTGGCCTAACCACTGCCGCCAACTCCAAAAAACGGCTCGCGTTCATCGACGCGTCGTTCGTGGCAAAGATAATCCAACCACGAATTCGCTCGATTACCGACTGCCTGGACTAAGTACAGTCCCAAACATGTGGAATCACATCAGCAAAGCATGTGAAAGAATTGTAAATGAAATACCACCATATGAGCATGTTAACACGTGTTGTAACGTACAACTTAAGCAAATCACCTGATACATGCCTTTCACACATATAATGAAATTATGCATATCGCCAACATATAGGAAATCATTTCCATCAGAAAATTAATTGAGAATTCAATCTCAAACTAAATCATAATGAAATCACCAAGCACATGTTATAACATACACCTTACGTGAATCATCAAGCACATGCATTTCATTCATATAATGAAATCATGCATATGGCTAACATGTAAGAAATCATTCACATCAGCATATCAATTGAGAAACCAATCTCAAACTAATCCATAACATCATTTCATTCAATACATAGTAATACAAGCATTAATACAAACACTTACACTACACACTTAAGTCTACCTATAGTATGTCGACCCGAAGTGCGCATTTAGGCGAATCTCTTCACCAAACTAATTATGCACGCATTCCTAACATTCTAATGCGACAACAAATCATGTCAATCACATCAGCAAAATATGAATGAAATCAGTACTTCCTACAAATGACTAAAATGCCCTAAATCTCATATTCTTCGCCGGTTTACGAAACAGGAAACGGACAGCATGTTGTACATGTCAAACGGCGTTGCCGTCGATAATATACTATTAAACGACATTGAAAGCTTTGGAAACAGTCAATCAAAGCGTCTAAAATCCGCACCTTGTCTCTTATGGATGTGTAAATTCGAACGGAGCGTATACGCTTCGTCTACAGCGATAAGAGAACCTAATTCACGAGTTACGTCAGCTAACAAGCTATGAATCCTAGTAAACCTCAAATCAGCAACTTTCTAGGGTTATTTCATACCTAAAAAGGTGGAGGAATCATCAGCCAGGTGATTAGAGCACGTGGCTTAACCACTTGCAGCACATGCCACAAGCAGCAGGGAATTCTCTCCCACCTTCTCTCACAAACTCTCACCTTTTCTCTCTCCCAATCTAGGGCTTTTTTGCAAATTCGGATGGGAGTGAGGAGTGAGGGTTTCATCCCTTTTTATAAGCCCAAACTTGCCCGAAATAGGCTCGGGAACAAGTTTCACTTGAGGGGTAACCAAATCGGGGCTGTTTCAGTCCAAAAGGACATTTCTGGTGTTCCCCTGACTGAATGCTGTCGGACTTAAGCTCATGCATACTGGATCTAGCATACATCAAGTTTTCAGTCTGGCAGGGTTCGCAGATCGCACGTGGCGGTCCAGTTTCAGTTCAGCGGTCACCGCACGTAGATCAGGCCTGCAAATCTCATGATATGAAATAGAAATTTTTCCTGATCCGAGGGTGTAATTTGGCTGAATCCTGACGGTCAGAATGCTTAATACTGACACGTCAAGTCGTGTGCCAGATTTGAATTTCAAATTCCAATTCTGTCCCTATTCGCACTCTCTTCGGTCCGGGCTCAATGAAATAGCCTGTGATTATCGGTTGGACTTGATTTTCGAAATGATTGTCAAGTCCAGCTAGGCGGTCCTAACGGTCTAAGATAGTAAGCATTGGACTTTCGACACGCGGTCTAGATCCAATACAAAATTTCAAGGTGGTCCAGAGAACAAACCTGCTTAGAGTTTGATCCGAGGTTATAGAGTATTATAGAGTCATACGTTCTACTCGATTTGGGTCTTATAGAACGTATTTAAAGTGATCAGGGACTGTTTCCCAGTTACTCCAACGTTGCGCTAGATAACTTATGTTTAGTTTCTAAAGGAATTAATCCTAAGTGGTTTCTTTGGCTATGGAATTGTGTTCTGAGCGATTTTTCAGGTGTTTTAGTTGACCCACTGCCTAAGGACGTCAAATCCCAGATTGGCCAAAATCCGGGGTGTTACAATCTACCCCCCTTAAAACATAATTTCGTCCCCGAAATTGGGGAAGGGTAAGGAGTACTTTTTCTAAGGAAGGTTCAAATCCTATTTAATGACCTAACCATACGTACATCCTAACTCAAATGTTTCGATCCTGGGCCAGTGGGAAAGAGGCTAACCACGCTTCCGCTGCGCCACTCTGATCGGACGGTAGCGTCGACTAACCTAACTGGATTGGACTCAATACGTTCTACCCCCTTTAAAACTTGGTTTTACTTAAGGTTGAAGAATCTTTGTATCGATTCGTATATCGGAACGAGGCGCAACTTAGGGGCTATCCTTAAACTAAAATGGAAACAACCTTTCTCTACATAGTTTTCCTTGCTAATGATGCGTTCTATGGCATTGGTACCTACATGGTTTTCCTTGCTAATGATGCGTTCTATGGCATTGGTACCTATGATCATAGAGATGAGCCTAATCTCTATTGTGGGTAAGTTTAGGGGCAGGTATGAATTCGTGGCAAGATGTCGAATCCTCTACTGGCTTTAAGTCCTTAACATTTACCAAGGGCAAAGCAATAACTTGTGGTTGTAGGTGGTCAGGACAACACGGAATAATAGTTACATAATGGGTCTGAGCCGGATACACAAACCTTCTGCCCCGCGATGACAGAAAAGTTGTCGTATCAGTCCTCAATCCTAGTCGATGCCGATCTTCTGCTTGATCAGAGCATTGGATTCATTGGTAACTACTAGGATTAAGAAGTCAATTCAAACCGCAAATACTTCGCTGATAATTGCATTTCCTTTATTCCGCGTTCCCGAATGCAATAAGCCCTTGGGGAAGGCAATTCTAAGGGGCGTGCCAGTACATTTTAAGTTCAATCTGAGGGATTTATAAATGTTCTCTGAGAGTGAATGGTTCCTTCCTATGGGCAACAACAGAAGTCTATAAGTCATAAGGGGATCTATCGAAGGAATAAGGTTCTACTTCAACCAAATCTAACCTACAATTCCTTAGCATATACAGGCTTTACACTACTTAAGGTAACTAGTATGCTAGTCTGTAACTCAGTAGCTATAATCCAAAGCCTAAGATTATACAGTAAATGGCTTTCCTATACCATTTCTACTACAGGGAATTGTTCTATCGATTAGGGTCAAGATTGTCTAACTGGAATTAGATTTCTTATGTCGTCAGACCCTTCAAATCTAGAAGTGCTAACTCTAGGACCAAAACGCCAAGGGCCTATGTGGCCAGCAGCGTTTAGTTGTATCAAATGGAACTGCATTCCTAGTCCCATGGAGGGATTGAAAGTGGTATGCTTGGTAGGAGGGTGGGTTGGGATAAAAATTAATTTGTAGGCTAAATCTCGGGAGTTACAATACTCCCAATCTAGGGACAATACCTAACAAAAAAATGAACGGCATGCACTCCATTCAACAAATTTCATCTATATTAAGATCAAACCACAACATAAACACATTTTCTACCTAACAACAATAAAACACAAAAATTTCAAAACAGTAATCAAACAAGCGAAGAACGTGAAAAAATGGGATGGGTAAGTAGGTTTCCACAAGTCTGAGGATCAAATAAAGGGGACTTGAGAGAGAGGACGATGGAAAGGGAGGAAAAGCTAAAATAGCCTTAACAATAGGCATGAAAAGCGGAGGAAATGCGGAGAAATGGTTGCTCAAATGGACAGAATGAATTCTAGGCATTGTAGAGGGATGCTTCAAGCTCCCAAAGGCTGGATTTTTAAAAAGAAAAGAGAAGAAAAAAGGAAAATGGAGCTCCACACGAATTTTAGCCTTCCATGGAGGATGTGGGAGCTCCAAACAATGAAAATGGAGAAGAAGGGAGTGGCAATGGCTGTGAGTGATGGCGTAGGGTCGGTTGTGACCAAAAATGAGGTTGGGAGAGGTTTGACATTGAGATTTGAGGGGAAGGCAGCAAAAATGTGAAGAAAGGAGAGCTTGGAGGGGCATTTTATGAAGGAGGTACGTCTTTTGGGGGGTTTCAAGGTACGACCCGCATACCAGGGCGCTACCCTAGCCCCCAAACTCCTCCAGCCCAAAGGTCAGACCCAACTGATGAGTTTGACCGGCGATGACATAGCCGATGAACTTGAAAATTGGCCATTGAGGACATATGAGATGGGTTCCCCCTGCCCTAAGGACTCCAAAAAAGTATGGTTCCCACTTTGGTTCATTGTAGATTGCCCTAGGGAGGCCCAAACATCCATTTGGGGCTTTCCGGGGCCAGTCTGCAAATCCGAATACAAAACCCTATTATGCAGCATATGATTTTGGGGTAGAAGGAGCTAGTACATCCATCTAGCCCATTATTTGTTAAAGAAAGTAAAGTTAGAATGGCCTTATAGCCATTTTTCATAAAATTTTACTATTCACTATAAAATTTGGTTGAAGTATGATTTTATGTCATTTTCACATTAGAATCAATGCCTAACATGAAATGGATAAGAAAGAATTGGAGAATGGAGTGGTGAGAGGAAGAATTTTAAAGATTTTAGGTGAAACGGGGTTTTTAAGCCCTAACGATTGAATACAGGGGTCGTGGTTGTCCTGCGGCCCAAGGATTCACATTTACGGGTTTAGAATCATTCAAAGAACATCTCAACCCACCTACCTATAACCTAGGAGCTACTCAGGTCGCTTCATGCGACCCTAGATGCGTTACGGACTCGATCACGCGATCGATTCGAATAGACTTCGCCTATTGGCGAATCTGCGATCCTATGAGTGTTTCTAGACCCTTCTCGCACCCACCTAAGTCAAAAGAAGCGACAGCGTACGTCGCGTGACCATAACCCAGGCTCGGTTTAATCCAAATCATGCTCTGATACCATCTGTAACATCTCAAAAATTGGAGGGTCGAGCAAAAACCCAACTCCCGAGTTCCAAAATGTTATTTATGCAACATAGATATGTATGATTGAATGTTGTCTGTGATAATGTATTAAACATGAGTGAGATTAAGACAGAACTGCATATCATACTCCAGAGATAGTTAAATTCACAAGCGGAAGACTGTGATAGTAGGTATAACATATATAAACTGTTGTATGTCTCCAGAGTGTGAACATGTTACCAAGTTATATACATACATGTATATTCCAAAAGTAAACAAAAAGAATATGCATGAGTTCTCTGAAAATATAAAATGACAAGTGTCAAGGTATCTAATCAACCGCCCTGCAATCCGGAGTTTGAGAACACATTTAAGTTTTAGGTTAAGGTTTTATGTAGGGTATAGGTTATCGCTGTAGGGAAATGAGAATAGGTTAAGGTTTAGGTTCTAAGTTAAGGTTATAGGTAGGTTATTGGTTATAGGTTTAGGGATTTGAGAATAGGTTAAGGTTTAGGTTTAGGAAATCGGGTTTGGGTTCGGGATCAGCTTTTTCTTTGAGTTTTCGAGTTTAGGTTTAGGTTTAGGTTAGGTAGTTGAGAATAGGATTAGGTGTAGGTTTAGGTTTAGGGGTTTGAGAACACATTTAGGTTTTAGGCTAAGGTTTTAGGTAGGGTATAGGTTATAGTTGTAGGGAATTGAGAATAGGTTAAGGTTTAGGCTCCAGGTTAAGGTTATAGGCAGGTGATAGATTATAGGTTTAGGGATTTGAGAATAGGTTAAGGTTTAGGTTTAGGAAATCGGGTTTGGGTTCGGGATTGGGTTTTGCTATGGGTTTTCAAGTTTAGGTTCGGTAGTTGAGAATAGGATTAGGTGTAGGTTTAGGTTTAGGGGTTTGAGAATACATTTAGGTTTTAGGTTAAGGTTTTAGGTAGGGTATAGGTTATAGCTATAGGGAATTGAGAATAGGTTAAGGTGTAGGTTCTAGGTTAAGGTTATAGGCAGGTGATAGATTATAGGTTTAGGGATTTGGGAATAGGTTAAGGTTTAGGTTTAGGAAATCGGGTTTGGATTCGGGATCGGGTTTTGCTATGGGTTTTCAAGTTTAAGTTCGGTAGTTGAGAATAGGATTATGTGTAGGTTTAGGTTTAGGGGTTTGAGAACACATTTAGGTTTTAGGTTAAGGTTTTAGGTAGGGTATAGGTTATAGCTATCGGGAATTGAGAATAGGTTAAGGTTTAGGTTCTAGGTTAAGGTTATAGGTAGGTGATAGGTTATAAGTTTATGGATTTTTGAATAGGTTAAGGTTTAGGTTTAGGAAATCGGGTTTGCGTTCGAGATCGGGTATTGCTTTGGGTTTTCAAGTTTAGGTTTAGGTATATGTTAGGTAGTTGAGAATAGGATTAGGTGTAGGTTTAGGTTTAGGGGTTTGACAACACATTTTGGCTTTAGGCTAAGGTTTTAGGTATGTTATAGGTTATAGATGTAGGGAATTGAGAATAGGTTCAGGTTTAGGTTCTAGGTTAAGGTTATAGGTAGGTTATAGGTTATAGGTTTAGGGATTTGAGAATAGGTTAAGGTTTAGGCTTAGGAAATTGGGTTTGGGTTCGGGATCGGCTTTTGCTTTGAGTTTTCGAGTTTAGGTTTAGGTTTAGGTGAGGTAGTTGAGAATAGGATTAAGTGTAGGTTTAGGTTTAGGGGTTTGAGAACACATTTAGGTTTTAGGTTAAGGTTTTAGGTAGGGCATAAGTTATAGCTGTAGGGAATTGAGAATAGGTTAAGGTTTAGGTTCTAGGTTAAGGTTATAGGTAGGTTATAGGTTATAGGTTTAGGGATTTGAGAATAGGTTAAGGTTTAGGTTTAGGAAATCGGGTTTGGGTTCGGGATCGGCTTTTGCTTTGAGTTTTCAAGTTTAGCTTTGGGTTTAGGTTAGGTAGTTGAGAATAGGATTAGGTGTAGGTTTAGGTTTAGGGGTTTGAGAACACATTTAGGTTTTAGGTAGGGTATAGGTTATAGCTGTAGGGAATTGAGAATAGGTTAAGGTTTAGGTTCTAGGTTAAGGTTTTAGGTAGGTTATAGGTTATAGGTTTAAGGATTTGAGAATAGGTTAAGGTTTAGGTTTAGGAAATCAGGTTTGGGTTCGGGATCGGGTTTTGCTTTGGGTTTTCAAGTTTAGCTTTGGGTTTAGGTTAGGTAGTTGAGAATAGGATTAGGTGTAGTTTTAGGTTTAGGGGTTTGAGAACACATTGAGGTTTTCGGTTAGGGTTTTAGGTAGGATATAGGTTATAACTGTTGGGAATTGAGAATAGGTTAAGGTTATCGGTAGGTTATAGGTTATAGGTTTACGAATTTGAGAATAGGTTAAGGTTTAGGTTTAGGAAATCGGGTTTGGGTTCGGGATCGGCTTTTGCTTTGAGTTTTTGAGTTTAGGTTTAGGTTTAGGTTAGGTATTTGAGAATAGGATTAGGTGTAGGTTTAGGTTTAGGGGTTTGAGAACACATTTAGGTTTTAGGTAGGGTATAGGTTATAGCTGTAGGGAATTGAGAATAGGTTAAGGTTTAGGTTCTAGGTTAAGGTTTTAGGTAGGTAATAGGTTATAGGTTTAGGGATTTGAGAATAGGTTAAGGTTTAGGTTTAGGAAATCGGGTTTGGGTTCGGGATCGGGTTTTGCTTTGGGTTTTCAAGTTTAGCTTTGGGTTTAGGTTAGGCAGTTGAGAATAGGACTAGGTGTAGTTTTAGGTTTAGGGGTTTGAGAACACATTGAGGTTTTAGGTTAAGGTTTTAGGTAGGATATAGGTTATAACTGTTGGGAATTGAGAATAGCTTAAGGTTATAGGTAGGTTATAGGTTATAGGTTTACGAATTTGAGAATAGGTTAAGGTTTAGGTTTAGGAAATCGGGTTTGTGTTCGGGATAGTCTTTTGCTTTGAGTTTTCGAGTTTAGGTTTAGGTTTAGGTTAGGTAGTTGAGAATAGGATTAGGTGTAGGTTTAGGTTTAGGGGTTTGAGAACACATTTTAGTTTTAGGTTAAGGTTTTAGGTAGGGTATAGGTTATTGCTGTAGGGAATTGAGAATAGGTTAAGGTTTAGGTTCTAGGTTAAGGTTATAGGTAGGTTATAGGTTATAGGTTTAGGGATTTGAGAATAGGTTAAGGTTTGGGTTTAGGAAATCAGGTTTGGGTTCGGGATCGTGTTTTGCTTTGGGTTTTCAAGTTCAGCTTTGTGTTTAAGTTAGGTAGTTGAGAATACGATTAGGTGTAGTTTTAAGTTTAGGGGTTTGAGAACACATTGAGGTTTTAGGTAGGGTATAGGTTAGAACTGTAGGGAATTGAGAATAGGTTAAGGTTTAGGTTTTAGGTTAAGGTTATAGGTAGGTGATAGGTTATAGGTTTAGGGATTTGAGAATAGGTTAAGGTTTAGGTTTAGGAAATCGGGTTTGGGTTCAGGATCTGGTTTTTCTTTGGGTTTTCAAGTTTAGGTTAGGTGGTTGAGAATTGGATTAGGTGTAGGTTTAGGTTTTGGGGTTTGAGAACACATTTAGGTTTTAGGTAGGGTATAGGTAATAGCTGTAGGGAAATGAGAATAGGTTAAGGTTTAGGTTCTAGGTTAAGGTTATAGGTAGGTGATAGGTTATAAGTTTAGGGTTTTGAGAATAGGTTAAGGTTTTGGTTTAAGAAATCGGGTTTTGGGTTCGGGATCGGGTTTTGCTTTGGGTTTTCAAGTTTAGGTTTAGGTATAGGTTAGGTAGTTGCGAATAGGATTAGGTGTACGTTTAGGATTAGGGGTTTGAAAGCAAATTTAGGCTTTAGGATAAGGTTTTAGGTAGGTTATAGGTTATAGCTGTAGGGAATTGAGAATAGGTTAAGGTTTAGGTTCTAGGTTAAGGTTATACGTAGGTTATAGGTTATAGGTTTAGGGATTTGAGAATAGGCTAAGGTTTAGGTTTATGAAATCGGGTTTGGGTTCGGGATCATCTTTACTTTGAGTTTTTGAGTTTAGGTTTAGGTTTAGGTTAGGTAGTTGAGAATAGGATTAGGTGTAGGTTTAGGTTTAGGGGTTTGAGAACACATTTAGGTTTTAGGTTAAGGTTTTAGGTAGGGTATAGGTTATAGTTGTAGGGATTTGAGAATAGGTTAAGGTTTAGGTTCTAGGTTATGGTTATCGGTAGATGATAGATTATAGGTTTCGGGATTTGAGAATAGGTTAAGGTTTAGGTTTAGGAAATCTGGTTTGCGTTCGGGATCGAATTTTACTTTGTGATTTCAAGCTTAGGTTTGGGTTTAGGTTAGGTAGTTGAGAATAGGATTAGGTGTAGGTTTAGGTTTATGGGTTTGAGAACACATTTTGGTTTTAGGTAGGGTTTAGGTTATAGTTGTAGGGAATTGAGAATAGGTTAAGGTTTAGGTTCTAGGTTAAGGTTATAGGTAGGTGATAGGTTATAAGTTTAGGGTTTTGAGAATAGGTTAAGGTTTTGGTTTAGGAAATCGGGTTTGGGTTCGGGATCGGGTTTTGCTATGGGTTTTGACGTTTAGGTTAGGTAGTTGAGAATAGGATTATGTGTAGGTTTAGGTTTAGGGGTTTGCTATGGGTTTTTATGAAATTTTACTATTCACTGTAAAATTTTATTGAAGTATGATTTTATGTCATTTTCACATTAGGATCAATGTCTAACATGAAATGGATAAGAAAGAATTGGAGAATGGAGTGGTGAGAGGAAGAATTTTAAATATTTTAGGTGAAACGGGGTTTTTAAGCCCTGACGATTGAATACAGGGGTCGCGGTTGTCCCACGGTCCAAGGATTTACATTTACGGGTTTAGAATCATTCAACGAACGTCTCAACCCACCTACCTACAACCTAGGAGCTACTCAGGTCACTTCACGCGACCCTGGATGCGTTACGAACTCGATCACGCGATCGATTCAAATAGACTTCGCCTATTGGCGAATCTGCGATCCTATGAGTGTTTCTAGACCCTTCTCACACCCACCTACGTCAAAAGCAGCGACAACGTACGTCGCGTGACCATAACCCAGGCCCGGTTTAATCCAAATCATGCTCTGATACCATCTGTAACATCCCAAAAATTGGGGGGTCAAGCAAAAACCCAACTCCCGAGTTTTAAAATGTTATTTATGCAACATAGATATGTATGATTGAATGTTGTCTGTGATAATGTATTAAACATGAGTGAGATTAAGCCAGAACAGCATATCATACTCCAGAGACAGTTCAATTTACAAGCAGAAGACTGTGATAGTAGGTATAACATATATAAACTGTTGTATGTCTCCAGAGTGTGAACATGTTACCAAGTTATATACATACATGTATATTCAAAAAGTAAATAAAAAGATTATACGTAAGTACTCTGAAAATATAAAATGACAAGTGTCAAGGTATCTAATCAACCTCCCTGCAATCCCGTCAATCAGAATACTCATAAAGGAGGGATCCTCCTCATCATCATCAAGTCCGGCTCCGCCTCACAGGTCGCTCCATCATCTGCAATCACAAAAGGGTCTGGTGGGTGTCCAGGAACACCGTCCCGTAACGTGGGAGTGAGTAGCTAACTCAGTGGAATAACAGAGCAGGGATTAACATGTTCTCAAATTAATCATGCGATAATAGTAAAGCAGTAAATCAAACAATCCTATAACTGTTGTTAATGCAATATGACATGACGTAATGTATGCCCTCACCGACGATCTCCCTCATACGGCACCATCTTACGACCGCGGCATGCCACACTCCCTAAAGTTCTCCACATCTTCCAGGCACATGCAATGTAATGGTGATATGATTTCTGAGTTGTTATTAGTCCATTCAAACAGCAGGATTGGGAAACTAAGGTACTTCCCTTATATCAATCCCAACACAGATCTTGTCTAGGGTCGTCACTCCTAGTAATCTCATACGATGTATATTTTGTAGGTCGCTGCAAGGGCTGCCAGGGCTGTTGCACGCACTCGTTGCTCCGCTCCCCCATCACCTTATCAATACAGGCCTACTGTACTCTACTGCTACTGAAGGGACGTCGCCTCCCGTTGACTCAGAATACGCTCGCGGTCACTTCAAAGGACTCGTCGCCTGATCAGTGTAGGCCGACAGCAAGAATATAGTGTCCCATACCACCATAATCTGCTCACAAGACTAGATGCTCACTGGTCACTACGGGGAGGTTTATGGCCCCAGCGTAGGCCGACAGATCGACCACGGTGTCCCATACCACCATGCTCGTCTCATGAGTCTTCGTGGATCAAGGTACCATGGTTAACAGGGTTTACAATGGTAAGTTCAGTACCCTAGGTTCAAGCAGTTATGATTCATGCAGGGTGAACATACAACGCCCAGTCGGGTTACTTGACGGGCTCGACTAGCACGATCGCATCTCAAGTTGAACGACATGAAGTGCGTAAAACACTTCGTGTGGCCTAACCACTGCCGCCAACTCCAAAAAACGGCTCGCGTTCATCGACGCGTCGTTCGTGGCAAAGATAATCCAACCACGAATTCGCTCGATTACCGACTGCCTGGACTAAGTACAGTCCCAAACATGTGGAATCACATCAGCAAAGCATGTGAAAGAATTGTAAATGAAATACCACCATATGAGCATGTTAACACGTGTTGTAACGTACAACTTAAGCAAATCACCTGATACATGCCTTTCACACATATAATGAAATTATGCATATCGCCAACATATAGGAAATCATTTCCATCAGAAAATTAATTGAGAATTCAATCTCAAACTAAATCATAATGAAATCACCAAGCACATGTTATAACATACACCTTACGTGAATCATCAAGCACATGCATTTCATTCATATAATGAAATCATGCATATGGCTAACATGTAAGAAATCATTCACATCAGCATATCAATTGAGAAACCAATCTCAAACTAATCCATAACATCATTTCATTCAATACATAGTAATACAAGCATTAATACAAACACTTACACTACACACTTAAGTCTACCTATAGTATGTCGACCCGAAGTGCGCATTTAGGCGAATCTCTTCACCAAACTAATTATGCACGCATTCCTAACATTCTAATGCGACAACAAATCATGTCAATCACATCAGCAAAATATGAATGAAATCAGTACTTCCTACAAATGACTAAAATGCCCTAAATCTCATATTCTTCGCCGGTTTACGAAACAGGAAACGGACAGCATGTTGTACATGTCAAACGGCGTTGCCGTCGATAATATACTATTAAACGACATTGAAAGCTTTGGAAACAGTCAATCAAAGCGTCTAAAATCCGCACCTTGTCTCTTATGGATGTGTAAATTCGAACGGAGCGTATACGCTTCGTCTACAGCGATAAGAGAACCTAATTCACGAGTTACGTCAGCTAACAAGCTATGAATCCTAGTAAACCTCAAATCAGCAACTTTCTAGGGTTATTTCATACCTGAAAAAGCGGAGGAATCATCAGCCAGGTGATTAGAGCACGTGGCTTAACCACTTGCAGCACATGCCACAAGCAGCAGGGAATTCTCTCCCACCTTCTCTCACAAACTCTCACCTTTTCTCTCTCCCAATCTAGGGCTTTTTTACAAATTCGGATGGGAGTGAGGAGTGAGGGTTTCATCCCTTTTTATAAGCCCAAACTTGCCCGAAATAGGCTCGGGAACAAGTTTCACTTGAGGGGTAACCAAATCGGGGCTGTTTCAGTCCAAAAGGACATTTCTGGTGGTCCCCTGACTGAATGCTGTCGGACTTAAGCTCATGCATACTGGATCTAGCATACATCAAGTTTTCAGTCCGGCAGGGTTCGCAGATCGCACGTGGCGGTCCAGTTTCAGTTCAGCGGTCACCGCACGTAGATCAGGCCTGCAAATCTCATGATATGAAATAGAAATTTTTCCTGATCCGAGGGTGTAATTTGGCTGAATCCTGACGGTCAGAACGGTTAATACTGACACGTCAAGTCGTGTGCCAGATTTGAATTTCAAATTCCAATTCTGTCCCTATTCGCACTCTCTTCGGTCCGGGCTCAATGAAATAGCCTGTGATTATCGGTTGGACTTGATTTTCGAAATGATTGTCAAGTCCAGCTAGGCGGTCCTAACGGTCTAAGATAGTAGGCATCGGACTTTCGACACGCGGTCTAGATCCAATACAAAATTTCAAGGTGGTCCAGAGAACAAACCTGCTTAGAGTTTGATCCGAGGTTATAGAGTATTATAGAGTCATACGTTCTACTCGATTTGGGTCTTGTAGAACGTATTTAAAGTGATCAGGGACTGTTTCCCAGCTACTCCAACGTTGCGCTAGATAACTTATGTTTGGTTTCTAAAGGAATTAATCCTAAGTGGTTTCTTTGGCTATGGAATTGGGTTCTGAGCGATTTTTCAGGTGTTTTAGTTGACCCACTGCCTAAGGACGTTAAATTCCAGATTGGCCAAAATCCGGGGTGTTACAATCTACCCCCCTTAAAACATAATTTCGTCCCCGAAATTGGGGAAGGGTAAGGAGTACTTTTTCTAAGGAAGGTTCAAATCCTATTTAATGACCTAACCATACGTACATCCTAACTCAAATGTTTCGATCCTGGGCCAGTGGAAAAGAGGCTAACCACGCTTCCGCTGCGCCACTCTGATCGGACGGTAGCGTCGACTAACCTAACTGGATTGGACTCAATACGTTCTACCCCCCTTAAAACTTGGTTTTACTTAAGGTTGAAGAATCTTTGCATCGATCCGTATATCGGAACGAGGCGCAACTTAAGGGCTATCCTTAAACTAAAATGGAAACAAACTTTCTCTACATGGTTTTCCTTGCTAATGATGCGTTCTATGGCATTGGTACCTATGATCATAGAGATGAGCCTAATCTCTATTGTGGTTAAGTTTAGGGGCAGGTATGAATTGGTGGCAAGATGTCGAATCCTCCACTAGCTTTAAGTCCTTAACATTTACCAAGGGCAAAGCAATAACTTGTGGTTGTAGGTGGTCGGGACAATACGGAATAATAGTTACATAATGGGTCTGAGCCAGATACACAAACCTTCTGCCCCGCGATGACAGAAAAGTTGTCGTATCAGTCCTTAATCCTAGTCGATGCCGATCTTCTACTTGATCAGAGCATTGGATTCATTGGTAACTACTAGGATTAAGAAGTCGATTCAAACCGCAAATACTTCGCTGATAATTGCATTTCCTTTACTCCGCGTTCCCGAATGCAATAAGCCCTTGGAGAAGGCAATTCTAAGGGGCGTGCCAGTACATTTTAAGTTCAATCTGAGGGATTTATAAATGTTCTCTGAGAGTGAATGGTTCCTTCCTATGGGCAACAACAGAAGTCTATAAGTCATAAGGGGATCTATCGAAGGAATAAGGTTCTACTTCAACCAAATCTAACCTAGAATTCCTTAGCATATACAGGCTTTACACTACTTAAGGTAACTAGTAGGCGAGTCTGTAACTCAGTAGCTATAATCCAAAGCCTAAGATTATACAGTAAATGACTTTCCTATACCATTTCTACTACAGGGAATTGTTCTATCGATTGGGGTCAAGATTGTCTAACTGGAATTGGATTTCTTATGTCGTCAAACCCTTCAAATCTAGAAGTGCTAACTCTAGGACCAAAACGCCAAGGGCCTATGTGGCCAGCAGCGTTTAGTGGTATCAAATGGAACTACATTCCTAGTCCCATGGCGGGATTGAAAGTGGCATGCTTGGTAGGAGGGTGGGTTGGGATAAAAATTAATTTATAGGCTGAATCTCGGGAGTTGCAATACTCCCAATCTAGGGACAATACCTAACAAAAAAATGAACGGCATGCACTCCATTCAACAAATTTCAGCTATATTAAGCTCAAACCACAACATAAACACATTTTCTACCTAACAACAACAAAACACAGAAATTTCAAAACAGTAATCAAACAAGCGAAGAACGTGGAAAAATGGGATGGGTAAGCAGGTTTCCACAAGTCTGAGGATCAAATAAAAGGGACTTGAGAGAGAGGACAATGGAAAGGGAGGAAAAGTTAAAATAGCCTTAACAATAGGCATGAAAAGTGGAGGAAATGCGGAGAAATGGTTGCCCAAATGGACAAAATGAAATCTAGGCATTGTAGAGGGATGCTTCAAGCTCCCAAAGGCCGGATTTTTAAAAAGAAAAGAGAAGAAAAAAGGGAAATGGAGCTCCACACGAATTTTAGCCTTCCATGGAGGATGTGGGAGCTCCAAACAATGAAAATGGAGAAGAAGGGAGTGACAATGGCTGTGAGTGATGGAGTAGGGTCGGTTGTGACCGAAAATGAGATTGGGAGAGGTTTAACATTGAGATTTGAGGGGAAGGCAGCAAAAATGTGAAGAAAGGAGAGCTTGGAGGGGCATTTTATGAAGGAGGTACGTCTTTTGGGGGGTTTCAAGGTACGACCCGCATACCAGGGCGCTACCCTAGCCCCCAAACTCCTCCAGCCCAAAGGTCAGACCTAACTGATGAGTTTGACCGGCGATGACATCACCGGTGAACTTGCAAATTGGCCATTGAGGCCATATGAGATGGGTTCCCCCTGCCCTAAGGACTCCAAAAAAGTATGGTTCCCACTTTGGTTCATTGTAGATTTCCTTAGGGAGGCCCAAACATCCATTCGGGGCTTTCCGGGGCCAGTCTGCAAACCCGAATACAAAACCCTATCATGCAGCATATGATTTTGAGGTAGAAGGAGCTAGTACATCCATCTAGCCATTATTTACTAAAGCAAGCAAAGTTAGAATGGCCTTATTGCCATTTTTCATAAAATTTTACTATTCACTGTAAAATTTTGTTGAAGCATGATTTTATGTCATTTTCACATTAGGATCGATGCCTAACATGAAATTGATAAGAAATAATTGGAGAATGGAGTGGTGAGAGGAAGAATTTTAAAGATTTTAGGTGAAATGGGGTTTTTAAGCCCTGACGATTGAATACAGGGGTCGTGGTTGTCCCACGGCCCAAGGATTCACATTTACGGATTTAGAATCATTCAAAGAACATCTCAACCCACCTACCTATAACCTAGGAGCTACTCAGGTCGCTTCATGCGACCCTAGATGCGTTACGGACTCGATCACGCGATCGATTCGAATAGACTTCGCCTATTGGCGAATCTGCGATCCTATGAGTGTTTCTAGACCCTTTCGCACCCACCTAAGTCAAAAGAAGCGACAGCGTACGTCGCGTGACCATAACCCAGGCTCGGTTTAATCCAAATCATGCTCTGATACCATCTGTAACATCCCAAAAATTGGGGGGTCGAGCAAAAACCCAACTCCCGAGTTCCAAAATGTTATTTATGCAACATAGATATGTATGATTGAATGTTGTCTGTGATAATGTATTAAACATGAGTGAGATTAAGCCAGAACTGCATATCATACTCCAGAGATAGTTAAATTCACAAGCGGAAGACTGTGATAGTAGGTATAACATATATAAACTGTTGTATGTCTCCAGAGTGTGAACATGTTACCAAGTTATATACATACATGTATATTCCAAAAGTAAACAAAAAGAATATACATGAGTTCTCTGAAAATATAAAATGATAAGTGTCAAGGTATCTAATCAACCTCCCTGCAATCCCGTCAATCAGAACACGCATAAAGGAGGGATCCTCCTCCTCATCATCAAGTCCGGCTCCGCCTCACAGGCCGCGCCATCATCTGCAATCACAAAAGGGTCTGGTGGGTGTCCAGGAACACCGTCCCATAACGTGGGAGTGAGTAGCTAACTCAGTGGAATAATAGAGCAGGGATTAACATGTTCTCAAATCAATCATGCGATAATAGTAAAGCAGTAAATCAAACAATCCTAAAACTGTTGTTAATGTAATATGACATGACGTGATGTATGCCCTCACCGACGATCTCCCTCATACGGCACCATCTTACGACCGCGGCATGCCACACTTCCTCAGGTGCTCCACATCTTCCAGGCACATGCAATGTAATGGTGATATGATTTTCGAGTTGCTATTAGTCCATTCAAACAGAAGGATTGGGAAACTAAGGTACTTCCCTTATATCAATCCCAACACAGATCCTATCTAGGGTCGTCACTCCTAGTAATCTCATACGATGTATATTTTGTAGGTCACTGCAAGGGCTGTTGCACGCACTCATTGCTCCTCTCCCCCATCACCTTATCAATACAGGCCTACTGTACTCTACTGCTAATGAAGGGTCGTCGCCTCCCGTAGACTCACCTTATCAATACAGTTTAGGTTAGGTGGCTGAGAATAAGATTAGGTGTAGGTTTAGGTTTAGGGGTTTGAGAACACATTTAGGTTTTAGGTAGGGTATAGGTTATAGATGTCGGGAATTGAGAATAGGTTAAGGTTTAGGTTCTAGGTTAAGGTTATAGGTAGGTGATAGGTTATAAGTTTAGGAATTTGAGAATAGGTTAAGGTTTTGGTTTAGGAAATCGGGTTTGGTTTCGGGATCGGGTTTTGCTTTGGGTTTTAAAGTTTATGTTTAGGTATAGGTTAGGTAGTTGCGAATAGGATTAGGTGTAGGTTTAGGTTTAGGGGTTTGAAAACACATTTAGGCTTTAGGATAAGGTTTTAGGTAAGTTATAGGTTATAGCTGTAGGGAATTGGGAATAGGTTAAGGTTTAGGTTCTAGGTTAAGGCTATAGGTAGGTTATAGGTTATAGGTTTAGGGATTTGAGAATTGGTTAAGGTTTAGGTTTATGAAATCGGGTTTGGGTTCGGGATCGGTTTTTACTTTGAGTTTTCGAGTTAAGGTTTAGGTTTAGGTTAGGTAGTTGAGAATAAGATTAGGTGTAGGTTTAGGTTTAGGGGTTTGTAAACACATTTAGGTTTTAGGTTAAGGTTTTAGGTAGGGTATAGGTTAGAGCTGTTGGGAATTGAGAATAGGTTAAGGTTTAGGTTCTAGGTTAAGGTTATAGGTAGGTGATAGTATATATGTTTAGGGATTTGAGAATAGGTTAAGGTTTAGGTTTAGAAAATTGTGTTTGGGTTCGGGATCGGGTTTTGCTTTGGGTTTTCAAGCTTAGGTTAGGGGTTAGGTTAGGTTGTTGAGAATAGGATTAAGTGTAGGTTTAGGTTTACGAGTTTGAGAACACATTTAAGTTTTAGGTTAAGGTTTTAGGTAGGGTATAGGTTATCGCTGTAGGGAATTGAGAATAGGTTAAGGTTTAGGTTCTAAGTTACGGTTATAGGTAGGTTATAGGTTATAGGTTTAGGGATTTGAGAATAGGTTAAGGTTTAGGTTTAGGAAATCGGGTTTGGGTTCGGGATCAGCTTTTTCTTTAAGTTTTCGAGTTTAGGTTTAGGTTTAGGTTAGGAAGTAGAGAATAGGATTAGGTGTAGGTTTAGGTTTAGGGGTTTGAGAACACATTTAGGTTTTAGGTTAAGGTTTTAGGTAGGGTATAGGTTATAGCTGTAGGGAATTGAGAATAGGTTAAGGTTTAGGCTCCAGGTTAAGGTTATAGGCAGGTGATAGATTATAGGTTTAGGGATTTGAGAATAGGTTAAGGTTTAGGTTTAGGAAATCAGGTTTGGGTTCGGGATCGGGTTTTGCTATGGGTTTTCAAGTTTAGGTTCGGTAGTTGAGAATAGGATTAGGTGTAGGTTTAGGTTTCGGGGTTTGAGAACACATTTAGGTTTTAGGTTAAGGTTTTAGGTAGGGTATAGGTTATAGCTGTAGGGAATTGAGAATAGGTTAAGGTTTAGGTTCTAGGTTAAGGTTATAGGTAGGTGATAGATTATAGGTTTAGGGATTTGGGAATAGGTTAAGGTTTAGGTTAAGGAAATCGGGTTTGGGTTCGGGATCGGGTTTTGCTATGGGTTTTCAAGTTTAGGTTCGGTAGTTGAGAATAGGATTATGTGTAGGTTTAGGTTTAGGGGTTTGAGAACACATTTAGGTTTAGGTTAAGGTTTTAGGTAGGGTATAGGTTATAGCTATCGGGAATTGAGAATAGGTTAAGGTTTAGGTTCTAGGTTAAGGTTATAGGTAGGTGATAGGTTACAAGTTTAGGGATTTATGAATAGGTTAAGGTTTAGGTTTAGGAAATCGGGTTTGTGTTCGGGATCGGGTTTTGTTTTGAGTTTTCAAGTTTAGGTTTAGGTATAGGTTAGGTAGTTGAGAATAGGATTAGGTGTAGGTTTAGGTTTAGGGGTTTGACAACACATTTTGGCTTTAGGCTAAGGTTTTAGGTAGGTTATAGGTTATAGATGTAGGGAATTGAGAATAGGTTCAGGTTTAGGTTCGAGGTTAAGGTTATAGGTAGGTTATAGGTTATAGGTTTAGGGATTTGAGAATAGGTTATGGTTTAGGCTTAGGAAATCGGGTTTGGGTTCGGGATCGACTTTTGCTTTGAGTTTTCGAGTTTAGGTTAGGTTGTTGAGAATAGGATTAGGTGTAGGTTTAGGTTTAGGTTTAGGGGTTTGAGAACACATTTAGGTTTTAGGTTAAGGTTTTAGGTATGGCATAAGTTATAGCTGTAGGGAATTGAGAATAGGTTAAGGTTTAGGTTCTAAGTTAAGGTTATAGGTAGGTTATAGGTTATAGGTTTAGGGATTTGAGAATAGGTTAAGGTTTAGGTTTAGGAAATCGGGTTTGGGTTCGGGATCGGGTTTTGCTTTGGGTTTTCAAGTTTAGGTTTGGGTTAAGGTTAGGTAGTTGAGAATAGTATTAGGTGTAGTTTTAGGTTTAGGGGTTTGAGAACACATTGAGGTTTTAGGTAGGGTATAGGTTATAACTGTAGGGAATTGAGAATAGGTTTAGGTTTTGGTTTTAGGTTAAGGTTATAGGTAGTTGATATGTTATTGGTTTAGGGATTTGAGAATAGGTTAAGGTTTGGGTTTAGGAAATCGGGTTTGGGTTCAGGATCGGGTTTTTCTTTGGGTTTTCATGTTTAGGTTAAGTGGTTGAGAATAAGATTAGTTGTAGGTTTAGGTTTAGGGGTTTGAGAACACATTTAGGTTTTAGGTAGGGTATAGGTTATAGCTGTAGGGAATTGAGAATAGGTTAAAGTTTAGGTTCTAGGTTAAGGTTATAGGTAGGTGATAGGTTATAAGTTTAGGGATTTGAGAATAAGTTAAGGTTTTGGTTTAGAAAATCGGGTTTGGGTTCGGGATCGGGTTTTGCTTTGAGTTTTCAAGTTTAGGTTTAGGTTTAGGTTAGGTAGTTGCGAATAGGATTAGTTGTAGGTTTAGGTTTAGGGGTTTGAAAACACATTTAGGTTATAGGTTATAGCTGTAGGGAATTGAGAATAGGTTAAGGTTTAGGTTCTAGGTGAAGCTTATAGGTAGGTTATAGGTTATAGGTTTAGGGATTTGAGAATAGGTTAAGGTTTAGGTTTATGAAATCGGGTTTGGGTTTGGGATCGGATTTTGCTTTGAGTTTTTGAGTTTAGGTTTGGGTTTTGGTTAGGTAGTTGAGAATAGGATTAGGTGTAGGTTTAGGTTTAGGGGTTTGAGAATACATTTAGGTTTTAGGTTAAGGTTTTAGGTAGGGTATAGGTTATAGTTGTAGGTAATTGAGAATAGATTAAGGTTTAGGTTCTAGGTTATGGTTATAGGTAGTTGATAGATTATAGGTTTAGGGATTTGAGAATAGGTTAAGGTTTAGGTTTAGGAAATCAGATTTTGGTTCGGGATCGGGTTTTGCTTTGGGTTTTCAAGCTTAGGTTTGGATTTAGGTTATGTCACGCCCCAAACTCGGAAACCGGGCTCACAAAATTTTCGATTGCCGAATTCGTCGCCGACTGCCTCCGTAGAACCCCATTCTCGGCTCCTAGCTCCCATTCGCCAGGTTCCAATCCTAGGATGCTACGAGGAGGATTTTAAATATCAGTTTGATTCGTAAGAAGCATAACCAAAGGCATAACCCACAAACAACAACCAAGAAATCCATTACATTTCCACTATGATAAAAAACTTTACAAGTACAATGAGCATACAGGGAAATACAATGGTAAAGAACTAGAACTCCAAAACGCTCCGCAACGTGCTCGTGCCTTAGCGCTGCTGCGAACCAACGTCACCTGCACGCAACGGTCGTGCGTATGCTTATAGAAAGCTTAGAGGGTGGTGAAAGTGTATGCGCAAGGTAGTAATATAAATATGCAATGTCAGAGTAATGCGAAATATGCAGATGGAACCATAATATCATGAGCCATACCAAGGCTTATGCGATGCAAGACATGAATGGTATCGGTCATCCCAAGGCCATGCGATGTACAATGTAACTCAAGCATACAGATCCTCATCTATGTCCACACATCAATACAGCTCAAAATATGGAATATCACCGGAGTCTAGTACACTCTAAACCAGATTACCACCACATCGTGCGCAATAAGGTAAGTGGAAGAGACCTCACTATCCGTTTGCCAATATCGGACGCGACTCGTCGATAGCGGACCCATTCCTCGAGCTGGTCAAACTCAGCCTAGGATTGTCCCCTACACTCGGGCGGGTAAGGCCGCACCCCCTTCCAACTGACCACGACACAGTGGAGAGCGTAACCGTCTGGTAATCGGCACTCAACGCTCATCTACCCACTCGGTCTAGATGATGGAGCAACCTCTTGGTACCATAAGGGTTTAGGGACTTTCACCTAGGGATATCAATAGCACCCTATGTAGAATATGATTTTCGGTATCCAATCCTGCCAACCACGATGCGTCTGTGGAGGCTACAACCTTGATGTCGCTAGAGCGTATAATACTCATGTCATACAAATGTGAAATGCATGATTCACGCTATCCAGTCATGCAACAAATCCTGCGCATATCGTGCGCTCATGTAGGGCAACATTGCCTAACCAGGAGCCCATAAACAACCTGCCCGAAGGCATATGCTATGATCAGTCAATCCTCATATCAAGCATACATATGATGCGTATGATCATGGGTCATGAAACTATACTAAACATGTAAATGAGTGTTGAACCATTCATATAATGCGGATGGGCCTAGACGGCCTATACACAGCAAGTACGACCCAGTAATGGGCTTAAAGGAGGGTCGTAATGTGGACGTCTAACCAACATTACACTCACAATGTGGACGTCAAACCAACATTGCTCCCAAGGTACGATCGTCACAAACATCGTTACATAAACCGTATTGGGCTCACACATTGCAATGGACTTTAGGTACATCCCATTGGGCCTTAAATACATCAAATGGGCTACATCATATGGGCCTTTTATTTATCAAATGGGCCACGTCGATGGGCCGCTCCAATGGGCCTTATGCGCATTGCAATGGGTCATAACCCGTTGACCCTTAGAATGCATCAAGTGAGCCTAAACCCGTAGGCCTTCTACAAATCAGATGGGCCTGTACTCATAGGCTTTATACAATTTAAATGGGCCTAAACTTATAGGCCTTATACAATTTAAATGGACCTTACCCATAGGCCTTTTACAAGTCAAATGGGCCTAACCCATAGGCCCTTTTATAAATCAAATGGGTTTGGACCCAAGGGCCTTGGGATATATCAAATGGTCCAATCCCATGGGCCTTACGTCCACATCAAAGTGGGCCCCAATAAATGTCACAAATACATTAAGATGAGCCTCAAATCATGCTAAGATGGGGTCCACTTGGACTGTGGATCTGGCTCATACTTTGACTCATTCCATAAAATGATCTTTAAAGTGGGCGGCTAGATTAGATGTAGCACCTGTATCAATGGTGGGGGCCCACATGAGGACCCACCATCATGTATCTAACATGAAATATACAAATGTTATATATATATATATAATATAGACAATACTATATATCATATAATACAATATTATAAATAATATCATATAACGTTATATATAGTATAATATATATATATATATATATATATATATATATATATATATATATATATATATATATATATATATATATATATATATATATATACATAAACACGCTACATGCGCTCACGCTGCACGCGCACACGCACACACACACTCACGCTGTATGCACACACGCATGCACACTCACACGCACACACGCATGCCCAAAGGGCTCCACCTTCACAAACCTTCCCTGGGCTCCACCGTCCAACGGACGGTGGAGATAAAATGCATACATCACTGTGGGCTCCACGTGGGGCCCACCTAAATGTCCATTTGCCATCCAAGCCGTTCATAAGATCATTCGGGCGTGGTTGAAGGGAAAACATAAATTCCCGCTTGATCCAACACGTCTGTGGGCCCCAAAAAGGTTTCAATGGTAAATATCCTATTTCACTTGTTTCATGTGGTGTGGGCCACCCGAGTTACGGATCAGACTGCAGTTTGGAGGGGGCCCACCTCATGAACGGCGTAGATGAGACATATACATCATGGTGGGGCCCACGGCAGCAGCCGTGGGTGGCCGCTCGTTGCCCGCCCGCCCGACGTGCAGCGCCTGTTGCACGTCTGCTGCACGTCAGAGAGGCAGATGCCTCTATTGCAATTTTTTTAATTTAAAAAGAAAAACCCATTTTCTGGGGTTTTTCACGTCTGGGGCCCACATCAAGCTGATCCACCCCGTCCATTGAGTTCAGGGGCTCAAAACAAGTCCAATGAGTCCAAGGTTCAGGATTTTTGGATGTATAGACTCATCAGGACGTGTCTTTAAGGGTGACCGCCTAAGTTTCTGATATTATGGCCCACTGGATGATTACGTCGGCCTCATTCTTTGGCTCAACGGTTTAAATATCACAGGGAAAGTGGTGGATGGCGTAGATTGAACATAAACATCAGTGTGGGGCCTATACGAGGGGACCACCCCAAAAACTTCTTTTCTTCTTTCCCTTACTTCTTTCTTTTGAAATGTCCAGCGTCCCAGACGCTGGACGATTATATTATTATTAATTTTTTTGATAATGGTGGGCCCTGATGAAGTGGGCCACCATTGATGGGTGGCATGGGAACAATGTCTAAGGTGGGCCCCACTTGAATAAAAATAAATGCCTCAAGGTGGGATCCATTCAAGTGGGCCACACAATCCTATTGCATAAAAATAAAATAAAATAAAATAAAATAAAAGAAATAAAAGAGAGAGAGAGACATGGAGAGTGGGACACGCCTTGTGATGGAAGGACCCCGACATTATGGGCCCTCCCTTGCAATGAATCATACAATAAACGGATCCCTTTAAACATGAGACCATAAAAAATGTAAATCAACGGTGGAGATCCATTCCCCACCGATATGGACGGTCTAGATGACCTTTCTAAATGAAATAAACATCATGATGGGGTCCATGGAGAATGGCCCCATCATGGAATGATCATGATGATCCAAGTGGTCCATCGGCCACATATTAGGGTCCCAAGTGAGATCCACACCATGGATCGGTGGGCCTCACTTGGCCCATCATAAAAACAAGAAAAATTAGAATGATCTAGCATCCACCGTCCGATCTTCTTGCTCCTAGGGGTTCCTTGGCACCTTAGCTTCAACTTCAATGGATGAGATGAAGAATGGAGGGTTAAGATGGGAGATGGTGGGGTAGGAAAGTGGACCACACTTGGAGCTTGGGAATTTTGGAAAACTCCATACGTATGGGCTCTTTGTTGCTTGGGATTGAGATGAGAAAAATGAGAAAGAGAGAGAGTGATGTAGAGAGAGATGGATGAATGGATAAATGATGGTTATGTAAGAAAGTATTGACTTTTGAGGCTTTTGTTTAAGAGAGGTATGGGTGGTGAAGACTTTTATGGCTTTTTGTGTAAGAGAGGTATGGGTTTGGGAGACTTTTGTGGTTGCTTGGGAAAAGGAATGAAAGTGATGTGTACTTGACATGTGATGGCTTGATGGGTTGATTGATTGATGGAATTGATGTGATTGATGTGACACATCGTAGAGATTCCCTTGGGTTTCGCAACGAGCGGCGTTTTCTCGCACCGAACGTTGGCCCACATCTCTTGACCAGGGTATCGCCTCGGCGCGCGAGGCACGACATCGGAACTGCAACGACGGCGTGGTCGCTATGGTATTGGTCTGGGGTTGAGTCGACTCGGATTGTCGGCACATGAATTAGGGTCGCACAATCATATCGGTTAAGGGTTGAAGGTTGCCGAAATTCGACCGGTAAGACCGCGAAAGTCTACGGAAAGGTACGGAGCAAGATACGGGTCTTACAGCTCTCCCCTCATAAAAATTTCATCCTCAAAATTTACACAAGCATCGTAACTAAGCATTACTCATGAAGAAAAAGCAACATAACATCATCATATAGAATCGGAGATAGCATACAAATTCCATCACATGATCAACCATCAAAGAGATGAGGATAACGCTCTCGAATCTCAACCTCACGCTCCCAAGAAGCCTCCTCTACAGAATGGTGACCCCAGTGCACCTTCACCAACGGAATGACCTTGGTTCTGAGGACCTGCTCCTTCCGATCAAGGATACGGACTGGCTGCTCAATGTAAGAAGCGTCCTCATGAACCTCCAACGGCTGCCATTCAATAACGGGAACTATGTCTGACCCACACTTCCTCAACATGGAGACGTGAAACACGTTGTGGACGCCAGACAACTGAGATGGCAAGGTAATCCAATAGGCCATGGCGCTGATCTCGAAAGGTCCTATGAATCTCGGGGTAAGCTTGCCCTTCGCTCCAAATCGAACTACGCCCTTCATGGGCGAGACCTTGAGATATACATGGTCCCCTACATCAAACTCCAAGGGACGACGCCGACGATCAGCAGAACTCTTCTGTCAGCTCTGAGCTGTGCGCATCCTCTGCCTGATGATGTCAATAGCCTCTGAAGTCTCCTGCACAAGCTCAGGACCTAGGAGACGACGCTCTCCAACCTCGGTCCAACAACTCGGTGATCTGCATGGTCTGTCATATAGTGCCTTAAAAGGAGTCATGCCGATGGTCGCCTGATAGCTGTTATTGTACGCGAACTCAGCCAATCAAAGATGCTCATCCCAGCAACCCTCAAAGTCAATCGCGCAGGCCTGAAGCATATCCTCAAGTATCTGATTGACCCTCTCGGTCTGGCCATCGGTCTGTGGATGGTACGCGGTGCTGAGTTACAAATCAGTCCCCATCGCATGCTGGAAGCTCCCCCAAAATTGAAACGTGAACCTCGAGTCTCGGTCAGAAACGATCGAGACTGGAACGCCATGCAGTCTCACAATCTCCTCAATAAATAATCTCGCAAGCCGGTCCATAGACTAAGTCGCACGCATCGTAAGAAAATGTGCCGACTTCGTCAGACGATCCATAACAACCCAAATGGCGTCATGACCGCGCTGAGTCCTCGGCAAACCCATAATGAAATCGGTTGACACGTGCTCCCACTTCCACATCGGGACGCTCAACGACTGCAAAAGACCAGGAGGTCTCTGATGATCGGCCTTGACACGCTGGCACGTGTCACACTCGGCCACAAAACTCACGATCTGGCGCTTCATCCCTGGCCAAAAATACTGTCGCCTCATGTCACGGTACATCTTCATCGAGCCCGGGTGGATAGAAAACCGCGATCGATGTGTCTCGGTCATAAGATCTCTGTGCAACTCTTAAATATCCGGGACACATAATCGGCCTCTGAAGCGGAGTCCACCATCTGTACTGATCTGCTAATCAGCTTGACCCTCAGATGCCGCATCAGCCATATAATTCTGCAACGACCCATCAGCCTGCTGAGCCTCGATCACCCTAGTGACAAGAGAGGGTTGAATCAATAGGCTCGATAACTGTATAATGGAAGACTGCAGGCCGAACTCAAAATCATACGCAGCGATATCCTCAAGCATCCGCCACTCCTGAATCATCATGTGCGCCACTAAGCCTAGTGGCTGACGGCTGAGGGCATCTGCCACCACGTTCGCCTTGCCCGGGTGGTACTAGAGGTCAAAATCATAGTCTTTCAAGAGCTCCATCCAGTGCCTCTGTCTCATATTCAACTCAGACTGCGAGAAGAGGTACTTCAAGCTCTTGTGATCAGAGAAGAGCTCGAACCTAACCCCGTAAAGGTAGTGTCTCCACACCTTCAGTGCGAAGACAACTGCAGCCAGCTCTAAGTCATGAGTAGGATAGTTCAGCTCATGGACCTTGAGCTGACGAGACGCAAAGGCCACTGGTCTCCCGTGCTGCATTAGGATAGCACCCAAACCGATATGCGAGGCATCAGTGAATACAATAAAGCCGTCACTCCCAGAGGGAAGAGTGAGGACAGGAGCGGACGTCAGACGGTCCTTCAACTCCATAAATGCTCGCTCGCAGGCGTCACTCCAAATAAACTTTGCCCTCTTCCGAGTCAACCTGGTCAGCGGGACTGCAATACGAGAAAAACCCTCGATGAAACGTCGGTAATAGCCCGCCAAACCAAGGAAACTACGGATCTCAGTCGCAGTCGTGGGCTAGCCCCACTGACGCACTGCCTCGACCTTTGAGGGGTCCACTGCGACACCCTCCCTCGTCACCACGTGATTGAGGAACTTCACCTCCTCCTGTCAGAACTCACACTTCTCCAGCTTCGCATAAAGCTGGTGTGCGCGGAGGGTCTGCAAGGTAATCTCCAAGTGCTGCTCATGTTCCTCACTGGTCCTCGAGTAGATCAGAATGTCGTCGATGAAGACTACAACAAACTGATCCAGATATGGGCGAAAGACCTCGTTCATCAGCTGTATGAAGACCATGGGTGCATTGGTCAGTCCGAAGGACATGACCTGAAACTCAAAATGACCATAATGCTTTCTGAATGCCGTCTTCGGAATGTCCTCAACTCGGACCCGAATCTGATGATAACCGGAACTCAGGTCAATCTTCGAAAAGAACTGTGCACCCTGCAGCTGGTCGAACAAATCATCAATCCTAGAGAGCGGGTACTTGTTCTTGATCGTGACTTTGTTGAGCTCGCGATAGTCAACGCAGAGCCTCAACGAGCCATCCTTCTTCTTCACGAAGAGTACCGGCGCTCCCCACGGAGAACTGCTCGAATGGATAAAGCCCAACTCACGCAACTCGTCCAACTGCTTCTACAGTTCCCGTAACTCTAACGGTGCCACACGATATGGGGCCTTCGAAATAGGCACGGTACCGGGCACGAGATCAATCTGGAACTCGGTGAGTCGACGAGGCGGTAATCCAGGAATCTCCTGGAATACATCGAGAAAATCACAAACCACGGGAAAATTGTCTATGCAGGCGGCAACAGGCCCTCTATGGCGCAAGACATCAAACAAGACAACCGCTCTCCTCTGGGCTCTGCAATGAACTGAAACTGTGGCACGCCGGGTATACAAAACGTGACGGTCCTCGTGGCGCAGTCCAAAATGGCATAATACTCGGCGAGCCAATCCATGCCTAGGATGACGTCGAACTCAGACATCGGTAAAACGAACAGATCGGCAGGAAGAAAGGTATCCCCAACTAAAATGGGGCAATACGAACAAAATCGTCCAAACACTATAGTCCTCCCCAAGGGAGTCAATACTGATAGGCCCTCATCAGCAGACTCCAACGGTAAGCCAGCCAATCGACAGAAGCTCTCGGCCACAAAAGAGTGCGATGCACCGGAATCAAACAGCACTCGTGCAATACATACAGAAACTGAAAGTATACCCTCAACGACTCCTCCGGATGACTGAGGGTCCTGCTGAGCTGCATAAAACCTAGCCTGAGCTGGATGGGGAGGTGCCTGTTCCCTCTGAACGTGCTGCTGATGATGCTGGGGTCGCTGAGGCGGTCAAAACTGCTGCCTCTGCTGCTGCGGCCTCTGAGGCTGGTGCTGATGCTGCTGCTGAGGTGGCCTCGGTGGTGGAGGCTGCTGTCGCTGCTGCTGTGGGGGTATCTGCTGCTGCAGTGGAGGTCTCTGCTGCTGTGGACCTCTCTACTGCTGCTGGGGGCTGGGACACTCCCATGAACGATGTCCCTTCGCACCGCACCTGAAGAAAGTGTCAGTGAACTGCCTCTAAGGTGGTGGTGGAGGTGTTGATGGTGCACGGAAGGCTGGGCGACCTGTACGCCTCTGCTGCTGTGGTCGACACTGCTGGGAATCACTGGAGGAAGCCTGCCTCTTTCGATCTCTCCTCTGACCACGATCAGACTGAGAACTAGCCCACTCAGTCTCATAAATCTGAGCTCTCCTCACTACTGCCTGGAAAGTAGGGAACTCATGCCCAATAACACGACCTCGTAGGCCGTAACGTAAGCCGTGCTCAAAACGGTGGGCCTTCCGCGCCTCGTCATCAACCATATATGGTACAAATCTAGATAGCGCCACAAAATGGGCCACGTACTGTGCCACAATCATTCTCCCTGCACCAGAGTCTCGAACTCTAAAGGTCGCTGACGGCGGACATGGTCGGGGAAGTACTGCTCCTCGAATTGATCAACAAAGTCTTCCCATGTCCAGACATACTCAGGTCCGGCAACACGGGTAACAGAGGTCCATCAATGCTCGGCCTCACCCTGGAAGAGAAATACTGCTAGCCGGACGCGCTGCTCGGTCGTACATGACATGGTATCGAAAATCTTCTCCACATCGGAGCGCCATCTCTCTACTGCGGTCGGATCTGGCTCACCCTGAAAACGTGGGGGATCAAGCCGTCTGAAGTCACGAAGTAAGACACTCACGCGCTCCTGCTCTGCCTGAACTGGTGAAACAACTGGGTGTCTGCCCTGTCCCTGGAGTGCGGCTGTCACAGCCTGTAACATCTCCTGTAACTGAGAGGCGCTCACAGTCACGGTCGGCTCCGCATCGGCCTCAGGTGGAGGAATGTCATCCTCAGGGAAGGAAGCAGGGATCTCTGAGGGTGGAACGGGAGATGCAGGTGGTAAAGATGGAGCCTCCGATGGTGAAGCGAAATCCTCAGGTGGTGGTGCGGGAGTCGATCGGGTAACCCTCCCAGGCGCCATGTCCTACAGGAAAGAGTGAGACGCCTATCAACTTCAAAACTCTCGAAGGTACGCACGTTAACGGTCTGTATTGGAAGGTCCCAAAGCTATCCGAACTTCAGAACTTAGCCATTCTACACTCATAGCAGACATGTAATGTTGTTCTGGGTTGTTCCCAAGTTATGCTCTGATACCAACTTCTGTCATGCCCCAAACTCGGAAACCGGGCTCACAAAATTTTCGATCACCTAATCCGGCTCCGACAGCCTCCGTAGAACCCCATTCTCGGCTCCTATCTCCCATTCGCTAAGTTCCGATCCTGGGATGCTACGAGGAGGATTTTAAATATCAGTTTGATTCGTAAGAAGCATAACTAAAGGCATAACCCACAAACAACAACCAAGAAATCCATTACATTTTTACTATGATAAAAAACTTTACAAGTATAATGAGCATAAAGGGAAATACAATGGTAAAGAACAAGAACTCCAAAATGCTTCGCAACGTGCTCCTGCCTCAGCGCTGCTGCAAACCAACGTCACCTGCACGCAACGGTCGTGCATAAGCTTATAGAAAGCTTAGAGGGTGGTGAAAGTGTGTGCGCAAGGTAGTAATATGAATATGCAATGTCAGAGTAATGCGGAATATGCAGATGGAACCATAATATCATGAGCCGTACCAAGGCTTATGCGATGCAAGACATGAATGGTATCGGCCATCCCAAGGCCATGCGATGTACAATGCAACTCAAGCATACAGATCCTCATCTATGTCCCAGATGCTGGACGGTTATATTATTATTATTTTTGATAATGGTGGGCCCTGATGAAGTGGGCCACCACTGATGGGTGGCATGGGAACAACGTCTAAGGTGGGCCCCACTTGAATAAAAATAAATACCTCAAGTTGGGATCCATTCAAGTGGGCCACACAATCCTATTGCATAAAAATAAAATAAAATAAAATAAAATAAAATAAAAGAAATAAAAGAGAGAGAGAGACATGGAGAGTGGGACACGCCTTGTGATGGAGGGATCCCAACATTATGGGCCCTCCCTTGCAATGAATCATACAATAAACGGATCCCTTTGAACATGGGACCATCAAAAATGTAAATCAACGGTGGAGATCCATTCCCCACCGATATGGACGGTCTAGATGACCTTTTTAAATGAAATAAACATCATGATCGGGTCCATGGAGAATGGCCCCATCATGGAATGATCATGATGATCCAAGTGGTCCATCGGCCACATATTAGGGTCCCAAGTGAGATCCACACCATGGATCGGTGGGCCTCACTTGGCCCATCATAAAAATAAGAAAAACTAGAATGATCTAGCACCCACCATCTGATCTTCTTGCTCCTAGGGGTTCCTTGGAACCTTAGTTCAACTTCAATGGATGAGATGAAGAATGGAGGGTTGAGATGGGAGATGGTGGGGTAGGAAAGTGGACCACACTTGAAGCTTGGGAATTTTGGAAAACTCCATACGTATGGGCTCTTTGTTGCTTGGGATTGAGATGAGAAAAATGAGAAAGAGAGAGAGTGATGTAGAGAGAGATGGATGGATGGATGAATGATGGTTGTGTAAGAAAGTATTGACTTTTGAGGCTTTTGTGTAAGAGAGGTATGGGTGGTGAAGACTTTTGTGGCTTTTTGTGTAAGAGAGGTATGGGTTTGGGGACTTTTGTGGTTGCTTGGGAAAAGGAATGAAAGTGATGTGTACCTGACATGTGATGGCTTGATGGGTTGATTGATTGATGGGATTGATGTGATTAATGTGACACATTGTAGAGATTCCCTTGGATTTCATAATGCGCGGCGTATTCTCGCACCGAATGTTGGCCCACATCTCTTGACCAGGGTATCGACTCGGCGCGCGAGTCGCGGCATCGGAACCGCAACGACGGCGCGGTCACTATGGTATTAGTCTCGGGATGAGTCAACTCGGATTGTCGGCACATGAATCAGGGTCGCACGTCGATATCAGTTAGGGTCGAAGGTTACAGGAATTCGACCGGTAAGGCCACAGAAGTCTACGGAAAGGTACGGACCAAGATACGGGTCTTACAGGTTAGGTAGTTAAGAATAGGATTAGGTGCAGGTTTAGGTTTAGGGGTTTGAGAACACATTTAGGTTTTAGGTTAAGGTTTTAGGTAGGGTATAGGTTATAGCTGTAGGGAATTGAGAATAGGTTAAGGTTTCGGTTCTAAGTTAAGGTTATAGGTAGGTGATAGGTTATAGGTTTAGGGATTTGAGAATAGGTTAAGGTTTAGGTTTTGGAAATCGGGTTTGGGTTCGGGATCGGCATTTGCTTTGAGTTTTCGATTTAGGTTTAGGTTTAGGTTAAGTAGTTGAGAATAGGATTAGGTGTAGGTTTAGGTTTACGGATTTGAGGACACATTTAGGTTTTAGGATAAGGTTTTAGGTAGGGTATAGGTTATAGCTGTAGGGAATTGAGAATAGATTAAGGTTTAGGTTCTATGTTAAGGTTATAGGTAGGTAATAGGTTATAGGTTTAGGGATTTGAGAATAGGTTAAGGTTTAGGTTTAGGAAATCGGGTTTGGGTTCGGGATCAGATTTTGCTTTAAGTTTTCGAGTTTAGGTTTAGGTTTAGGTTAGGTAGTTGAGAATAGGATTATGTGCAGGTTTAGGTTTAGGGGTTTGAGAACACATTTAGGTTTTAGGTTAAGGTTTTAGGTAGGGTATAGGTTATAGCGGTAGGGAATTGAGAATAGGTTAAGGTTTAGGTTCTAGGTTAAGGTTATAGGTAGGTTATAGGTTATAGGTTTAGGAATTTTAGAATAGGTTAAGGTTTAGGTTTAGGAAATCGGGTTTGGGTTCAGGATCGGGTTTTGCTTTGGGTTTTCAAGTTTAGTTTAGGTAGTTGAGAATAGGATTATGTGTAGGTTTAGGTTTATGGGTTTGACTACACATTTAGGTTTTAGGTTATCGTTTTAGGTAGGGTATAGGTTATAGCTGTATGGAATTGAGAATAGGTTAAGGTTTAGGTTCTACGTTAAGGTAATTGGTAGGGGATAGGTTATAAGTTTTGGGATTTGAGAATAGGTTAAGGTTTAGGTTTAGGAAATCAGGTTTGGGTTCAGGATCGGCTTTTTCTTTGAGTTTTCGAGTTTAGGTTTAGGTTAGATAGTTGAGAATAGGATTAGGTGTAGGTTTAGGTTTAGGAGTTTGAGAACACATTTACGTTTTAGGTTAAGGTTTTAGGTCGGGTATAGGTTATAGCTGTAGGGAATTGAGAATAAGTTAAGGTTTAGGTTCTAGGTTAAGGTTATAGCTTGGTTATAGGTTATATGTTTAGGGATTTGAGAATAGGTTAAGGTTTACGTTTAGGAAATTGGGTTTGGGTTCGGGATCAGCTTTTGCTTTGAGTTTTCGACTTTAGGTTTAAGTTTAGGTTAGGTAGTTGAGAATAGGATTAGGTGTAGGTTTAGGTTTAGGGGTTTGAGAACACATTTAGTTTTCAGATTAAGGTTTTAGGTAGGGTATAGGTTATAGCTATAGGGAATTGAGAAGAGGTTATGTTTTAGGTTCTAAGTTAAGGTTATAGGTTATAGGTGTTGGGATTTTAGAATAGGTTAAGGTTTAGGTTTAGGAAATCGGGTTTGGGTTCGGGATCGGCTTTTGCTTTGAGTTTTCGAGTTTAGGTTTAGGTTTAGGATAGGTAGTTGAGAATAGGATTAGGTGTAGGTTTAGGTTTAGGGGTTTGAGAACACATTTAGGTTTTAGGTTAATGTTTTAGGTAGAGTATAGGTTATAGCTGTAGGGAATTAAAAATAGGTTAAGGTTTAGGTTCTAGGTTAAGGTTATAGGTAGGTGATAGATTATATGTTTAGGGATTTGAGAATAGGTTAAGGTTTAGGTTTAGGAAATTGGGTTTGGGTTCGGGATCGGGTTTTGCTTTGGGTTTTCAAGCTTAGGTTTGGGTTTAGGTTAGGTAGTTGAGACTAGGATTAAGTGTAGGTTTAAGTTTAGGGGTTTGAGAACACATTTAAATTTTAGGTTAAGGTTTTAGGTAGGGTATAGGTTATAGCTGTAGGGAATTGAGAATAGGTTAAGGTTTAGGTTCTAGGTTAAGGTTATTGGTAGGTTATAGGTTATAGGTTTAGAAATTTGAGAATATGTTAAGGTTTAGGTTTAGGAAATCGGGTTTGGGTTCGGGATCGACTTTTGCTTTGAGTTTTCGAGTTTAGGTTTAGGTTTAGGTTTAGGGGTTTGAGAACACATTTAAGTTTTAGGTTAAGGTTTTAGGTAGGGTATAGGTTATAGCTGTAGGGAATTGAGAATCGGTTAAGGTATAGGTTATAGGTTAAGGTTATAGGTAGGTTATAGGTTATAGGTTAAGGGATTTGAGAATAGGTTAAGGTTTAGGTTTAGGAAATCGGGTTTGGGTTCGGGATCAGGTTTTACTTTGGGTTTTCAAGTTTATGTTTGGGTTTAGGTTAGGTAGTTGAGAATAGGATTAGGTGTAGTTTTAGGTTTAGGGGTTTGAGAACACATTTAGGTTTTAGGTTAAGGTTTTAGGTAGGGTATTGGTTATAGCTGTAGGGAATTGAGAATAGGTTAAGGTTTAGGTTCTAGGTTAAGGTTATAGGTAGGTTATAGGTTATAGGTTTAGGGATTTGAGAATAGGTTAAGGTTTTGGTTTAGGAAATCGGGTTTGGGTTCTGGATCGGCTTTTGCTTTGAGTTTTCAAGTTTAGGTTTAGGTTTATGGATTCGAGAACACATTTAGGTTTTAGGCTAAGGTTTTAGGTAGGGTATAGGTTATAACTGTAGGGAATTGAGAATAGGTTAAGGTTTAGGTTTTAGGTTAAGGTTATAGGTAGGTGATAGGTTATAGGTTTTGGGATTTTAGAATAGGTTAAGGTTTAGGTTTAGGAAATCAGGTTTGGGTTCGGGATCGGGTTTTGCTATGGGTTTTGAAGTTTAGGTTAGGTAGTTGAGAATAGGATTATGTGTAGGTTTAGGTTTAGGGGTTTGAGAACACATTTAGGTTTTAGGTAGGGCATAAGTTATAGCTGTAGGGAATTAAGAATTGGTTAAGGTTTAGGTTCTAGGTTTAGGTTATAGGTAGGTGATAGATTATAGGTTTAGGGATTTGAGAATAGGTTAAGGTTTAGGTTTTGGAAATCAGGTTTGGGTTCGGGATCGGCTTTTGCTTTGTGTTTTCAAGCTTAGGTTTGGGTTTAGGTTAGGTAGTTGAGAATAAGATTAGGTGTAGGTTTAGGTTTAGAGGTTTGAGAATACATTTAGGTTTTAGGTTAAGGTTTTTGGTAGGGTATTGGTTATAGCTGTAGGGAATTGAGAATAGGTTAAGGTTTAGGTTCTAGGTTAAGGTTATTGGTAGGTTATAGGTTATAGGTTTAGGGATTTGAGAATAGGTTAAGGTTTAGGTTTAGGAAATCGGGTTTGGGTTCGGGATCGGCTTTTGCTTTGAGTTTTTGAGTTTAGGTTTAGGTTTAGGTTAGGTAGTTGAGAATAGGATTAGGTTTAGGTTTTGGTTTAGGGATTTGAGAACACATTTCGGCTTTAGGTTAAGGTTTTAGGTAGGGTATAGGTTATAACTGTAGGAAATTGAGAATAGGTTAAGGTTTAGGTTCTAGGTTAAGGTTATAGGTAGGTTATAGGTTTAGGGATTAGAGAATAGGTTATGGTTTAGGTTTGGGAAATCGGGTTTAGGTTCGGGATCGACTTTTGCTTTGAGTTTTCGAATTTAGGTTTAGGTTTAGGTTAGGTAGTTGAGAAATTGATTAGGTGTAGGTTTAGGTTTAGGGGTTTGAGAACACATTTAGGTTTTAGGTTAAGGTTTTAGGTAGGGTATAGGTTATAGTTGTAGGGAATTGAGAATAGGTTAAGGTTTAGGTTCTAGGTTATGGTTATAGGTTGATGATAGATTATAGGTTTAGGGATTTGAGAATAGGTTAAGGTTTAGGTTTAGGAAATCGTGTTTGGGTTCGGGATCAGATTTTGCTTTGGGTTTTCAAGCTTAGGTTTGGGTTTAGGTTAGGTAGTTAAGAATAGGATTAGGTGTAGGTTTAGGTTTAGGGGTTTGAGAACACATTTAGGTTTTAGGTTAAGGTTTTAGGTAGGGTATAGGTTATAGCTGTAGGGTATTGAGAATAGGTTAAGGTTTCAGTTCTAAGTTAAAGTTATAGGTAGGTGATAGGTTATAGGTTTAGGGATCTGAGAATAGGTTAAGGTTTAGGTTTAGGAAATCGGGTTTGGGTTCGGGATCGGCTTTTTCTTTGAGTTTTCGAGTTTAGGTTTAGGTTTAGGTTAGGTAGTTGAGAATAGGATTAGGTGTAGGTTTAGGTTTATGGATTTGAGAACACATTTAGGTTTTAGGCTAAGGTTTTAGGTAGGGTATAGGATATAGGTGTAGGGAATTGAGAATAGGTTAAGGTTTAGGTTCTAGGTTAAGGTTATAGGTAGGTTATAGGTTATAGGTTTAGGGATTTAAGAATAGGTTAAGGTTTAGGTTTAGGAAATTGGGTTTGGGTTCGGGATCGGCTTTTGCTTTGAGTTTTCGAGTTTAGGTTTAGTTTTAGGCTAGGTAGTTGAGAATAGGATTAGGTGAAGGTTTAGGTTTAGGGGTTTGAGAACACATTTAGGTTTTAGGTTAAGGTTTTAGGTAGGGTATAGGTTATAGCTGTAGGGAATTAAGAATAGGTTAAGGTTTAGGTTTTAGGTTAAGGTTATAGGTAGGTTATAGGTTATAGGTTTTGGGATTTTAGAATAGGTTAAGGTTTAGGTTAAGGAAATCGGGTTTGGGTTTGGGATCGGCTTTTACTTTGAGTTAGCGTGTTTAGGTTTAGGTTTAGGTTAGGTAGTTGAGAATAGGAATAGGTGTAGGTTTAGGTTTAGGAATTTGAGAACACATTTTGGCTTTAGGTTAAGGTTTAGGTTCTAGGTTAAGGTTATAGGTAGGTTATAGGTTATAGGCTTAGGGATTTGAGAATAGGTTAAGGTTTAGGTTTAGGAAATCGAGTTTGGGTTCGGGATCGACTTTTGCTTTGAGTTTTCGAGTTTAGGTTAGGTTGTTGAGAATAGGATTAGGTGTAGGTTTAGGTTTAGGGGTTTGAGAACACATTTAGGTTTTAGGATAAGGTTTTAGGTAGGGTATAGGTTATAGATGTAGGGAATTGTGAATAGGTTAAGGTTTAGGTGCTAGGTTAAGGTTGTGGGTAGGTTATAGGTTATAGGTTTAGGGATTTTAGAATAGGTTAAGGTTTAGGTTTAGGAAATCTAGTTTGGGTTCATGATCGGGTTTTGCTTCGGATTTTCAAGTTTAGCTTTGGGTTTAGGTTAGGTAGTTGAGAATAGGATTAGGTGTAGGGTTAGGTTTAGGAGTTTGAGAACACATTTAGTTTTTAGGTAGGGTATAGGTTATAACTGTAGGAAATTGAGAAAAGGTTAAGGTTTAGGTTTTAGGTTAAGGTTATAGGTAGGTGATAGGTTATAGGTTTTGGGATTTGAGAATAGGTTAAGGTTTAGGTTTAGGAAATCGGGTTTGGGTTTAGGATCGGGTTTTGCTTTGGGTTTTCAAGTTTAGGTTAGGTCGTTGAGTGTAGGATTAGGTGTAGGTTTAGGTTTAGGGGTTTAAGAACACATTTAGGTTTTAGGTAGGGTATAGGTTATAGCTGTAGGGAATTGAGAATAGTTTAAGGTTTAGGTTCTAGGTTAAGGTTATAGGTAGGTGATAGGTTATAAGTTTATGGATTTGAGAATAGGTTAAGGTTTAGGTTTAGGAAATTCGGTTTGGGTTCGGGATCGGGTTTTGCTTTGGGTTTTCAAGTTTAGGTTTAGGTATAGGTTAGGTAGTTGAGAATAGGATTAGGTATAGGTATAGGTAGTTGAGCATAGGTTAGGTTTCGGTATAGGTTCGGTAGTTGAGAATAGGATTAGGTGTAAGTTTAGGTTTAAGGGTTTGAAAACACATTTTGGCTTTAGGCTAAGGTTTGAGGAAGGTTATAGGTTATATCTATAGGGTATTGAGAATAGGTTAAGGTTTAGGTTCTAAGTTAAGGTTATAGGTAGGTTATAGGTTATAGGTTTAGGGATTTGAAAATAGGTTAAGGTTTAGGTTTAGGAAATCGGGTTTGGGTTCGAATCGGCTTTTGC
The DNA here is from genome assembly GCA_037074715.1 of Magnolia kwangsiensis. Taxonomy (NCBI): domain Eukaryota; kingdom Viridiplantae; phylum Streptophyta; class Magnoliopsida; order Magnoliales; family Magnoliaceae; genus Magnolia; species Magnolia kwangsiensis. The sequence goes on along the minus strand of CM073571.1, from coordinate 86,947,180 downwards.
TTTAAGTTTTCGAGTTAAGGTTTAGGTTTAGGTTAGGTAGTTGAGAATAGTATTAGGTGTAGGTTTAGGTTTAGGGGTTTGAGAACACATTTAGGTTTTAGGTAGGGTATAGGTTATAGCTGTAGGGAATTGAGAATAGGTTAAGGGTTAGGTTCTAGGTTAAGGTTATAGGTAGGTTATAGGTTATAGGTTTAGGGATTTGAGAATAGGTTAAGGTTTAGGTTTAGGAAATCGGGTTTGGGTTCGGGAACGGCTTTTGCTTTAATTTTTCAAGTTTAGGTTTAGGTTTAGGTTAGGTAGTTGAGAATAGGATTAGGTGTAGGTTTAGGTTTAGGGGTTTGGGAACACATTTAGGTTTTAGGTTAAGGTTTTAGGTAGGGTATAGGTTATAGCTGTAGGGAATTGAGAATAGGTCAAGGTTTAGGTTCTAGGTTAAGGTTATAGGTAGGTGATAGGTTATAAGTTTAGGGATTTGAGAATAGGTTAAGGTTTAGTTTTAGGAAATCGGGTTTGGGTTCGGGATCGGGTTTTTCTTTGGGTTTTCAAGTTTAGGTTTAGGTATAGGTTAGGTAGTTGAGAATAGGATTAGGTGTAGTGTAACATCCCGAAAATCGGGGGGTCGAGTAAAAACTCCACTCCCGAGTTCCAGAACATCACTTATGCAACATAAATGTGTATGATTGAATGTTGTCTGTGTTAATGTATTAAACATGAGTAGGATTAATCCAAAACATCATATCATACTCTAGAGACCGTTAAATTAGCAAGCGGAAGACTGTGATAGTATGTATAACATATAAAAACTGTTGTATGTCTCCAGAGTGTGAACATGTTACCAGGTTATATACCTACATGTATACTCCAAAAGTAAACAAAACGAATATACATGAGTGCACTAAAGATATAAAATGGCAAGTTTCAAGGCATCTAATCAACCTCCCTGTAATCCCGTCAATCAAATCACACATAAGGGAGAGATCCTCATCATCATCATCAAATCCAGCTCCGCCTTGCAGGCTGCGCCATCATCTGCAATCACAATGGGGACTGGTGGGTGTCCGGGAACACCATCCCGTAACGTGGGAGTGAGTGATCAACTCAGTGGGATAAGAGAGCAAAGATTAGCATGTTCACAAATCAATCATGCGATAATAGTAAAGCAGTAAATCGAACAATCCTAATACTATTGTTAATACAATATGACATGACGTGATGTATGCCCTTACCGACGATCTCCCTCATACGGCACCATCTTACGACCGCGGCATGCAATCGACCGTCAAGTGCTCCACATCTTTCAGGCACATGCAATGGTATGGTGATATGATTTCTGAGTTGTTATTAGTCCATTCAAACAACAGGATTGGAAAACTAAGGTACCTCTCTTATATCAATCCCAACACAGATCTTGTCTAGGGTCGTCACTCCTAGTAATCTCATACGATGTATATTTTGTAGGTCGCTGCAAGGGCTGCCAGGGCTGTTGCTCGCACTCATTGCACTGCTCCCCCATCACCTTATCAAAACAGGCTTACTGTACTCTACTGCTACGGAAGGGTCGTCGCCTCCCGTAGACTCAGAATACGCTCGCGGTCACTACAAAGGGCTGCCAGGGCTATTGCTCGCACTCGTTGCACCGCTCCCCCATCACCTTATCAATGTAGGCCGACAGCAAGAATATAGTGTCCCATACCACCATAATCTGCTCACGAGACTAGGTGCTCACTGGTCACTACGGGGAGGTTTGTGGCCCCAGCGTAGGCCTACAGCTCGACCACGGTGTCCCATACCACCATGCCTGGCTCATGAGTCTTCGTGGATCAAGGTACCAAGTTAACAGGGTTTACAATGGTAAGTTCAGTACCCTAGGTTCAAGTAGTTATGACTCATACAGGGTGAACATACATTGGCCAGTCGGGTTACTTGACGGGCTCGACTAGCGCGATCGCATCTCAAGTCGAACGACATGAAGTGCGTAAAACACTTCGCGAGGCCTAACCACTGCCGCCAACTCCAAACACGACTCGCGTTCATCGACGCGTCGTTCGTGGCCAAGACCAGCCAACCACGAATTCGCTCGGTTACCGACTGCCTGGACTAAGTATAGTCCCAAACACATGAATTCACATCAGTAAATTATGTAGGAGTATTGAAATTGAAATACAATCATGTGAGCATGTTAACACATGTTATAACATTCAACTTAAGCAAATCTTCAAGCACATTAATTTCATGCATAGTATGGAATCATGTACATAGTCAACATATAGGAAATCATTTATGTCAACATATAAATTGAGAAATCTATCTCAAACTAATTCATAACATCATTTAATTCAATACATACTAATACAAGCATTTATACAAACACATACACTACACACTTAAGTCTACATATAGTATGTCGACCCGAAGTGCGCAATTTGGCGAATCTCTTCGCCAAACTAATTATGCACGTATTCCTAACTTTCTAATGCGACAACAAACCATGTCAATCACATCAGCGAAATATGAATGTAATCAGTACTTCCTACAAATGACTAAAATGCCTTAAATCTCATGTTCTGCGTTGATTTACGAAACAGGAAACGGATAGCATGTTGTACATGTTAAACGGTGATGCCGTCGATAATCTACTATTAAACGACATTGAAAGCGTTGGAAACCATCAATCAAAGCGTCTAAAATCCTCACCTTGTCTCTTATAAACGTGTGAATTCGAACGGAGCGTATACGCTTCGTCTACGGCGAATAGAGGACCTAATTTACAAGATTTATGAGTTAACAAGCTATGGAACGAAAAGAATCCCAAATCAGCAACTTATTAGGGTGTTTTCTTACCTAGAAAAGTGGGAAAATCACCGGCGAAGTGATTGAATCGCGTGGCTTAAGCACGTGTAGTAGGTGGTACGAGAGAAATTCTCTCCCACCTTCTCTCACAAACTCTCACCTTTTCTCTCTCCCAATCTAGGGCCTTTTTGCAAATTCGGATGGGAGAGAGGAGTAAGGGTTTCAACCCCTTTTATAAGCCTAAAACTGCCCGAAATAGGCTCGGGAACAAAGTTCACTTGATGTTTATCCAAAGCGGGGCTGTTTCGGTCCAAAAGATCATTTCTGGTGGTCCCCTGGCCGAACGCGATCGGAGTTAAACTCATGCATACTGGATCTAGCATACATCAAGTTTTTCATCCGGCAGGGTTCGCAGATCGCACGTGGCGATCCAGTTTCAGTTCAGCGGTCACCGCACATAGATCAGGTCTGCAAGTCTCATGATATGAAATGAAAATTTTTCCTGATCCGAGGGTATAATTTGGCTGAATTCTGATGGTCAAAATGCTTAATACTGACATGTCAAGTCGTGTGCCAGATTTGAATTTGAAATTCCAATTCTGTCTCTATTCGCACTCTCTTCAGTCCGGGCTCAATAAAATAGTCTATGATTATCGGTTTGACTTGATTTTTAAATTGATTGTCAAGTCCAGCTAGGCGGTCCTAACGGTCTAAGATAGGAGGTATCAAACTTTCGACGCGCGGTCTAGATCCAATACAAAATTTTAAAGTGGTACAGAGAACAAACCTGCTTAGAGTTTGGTCCGAGGTTATAGAGTATTATAAAGTCATTAGTTCTACTCGCTTTGGGTCTTGTAGAATGTATTTAAAGTGGTCCAAGTTAATTCTACTGAGTATTCAGTTTGGTACTCAACCAAACTCTACCCTAATTATGGCAGAATACGGTCCTAGAGCCATTCTATCCCCCATTTTGGGAACTTCTAGGTATCATATAATTTTTATTTATTTTTTTGAGGTTTATCATCAAGTTTACCCTAACTTCACCAAATTTCATAAGATTTTGAGCTGTAGAAAAATTCTAAAAATTCTAGAAGCAGCAGCTGTCCAACAAGTAATTATCAGATAGTTTCTCACAATGACCTACTTTAAACTATATTAAATATTTTATTATATTTTTTACATATTTTTATATAAAACTAGACTCATTTATCTTCAATCTGGTTTTTGAATCACCTAAATCGGAGTTATAACGAAGGAGATATGATTTTTCAAAGTCCAAAGAAATGTGCAGGAAAAAAGGTACAGAAACTCGCTGTACGGACGAGTTCAGCGATGTATCGCTAAACCGGCGATGGCATCGCCGACCACTGACCTGTTTGGGGTGATTTCTCCATCTGATATTTGAAATGGGTGTATTTTAGAACCTGGGATGAGTTATTTGACATGCAATATATGATTTTGAGGTAGGAGAAGCTGATCTATCCAATTAGTCTACTTATTTAGTGAGACTCCAAAAGGTTAATGGTTAAAAACCCTTTTTATTTATTTATTTACTATTCATAGTACTTTTTAGCTTAAGTATTGATCAACATCATCTAAACTTTAAAATTTGTGTCTAATATGAGAGCTCCTAGAAAATTTTGAAGGATAAAGTAGTGAAAGGTGAGATTTTTAAAGGAAATAGGGATTTGAGACTTTTGGATTGAGTTTTGAGAAGTTAATCAAGTGTTAGAATTGACCCATTGCCTAAGAACGTCTAACCCCAGGTTGGCAAAAATTCGGGGTATTACATGTAGGTTTAAGTTTAGGGGTTTGAAAACATATTTAGGCTTTAGGCGAAGGTTTTAGGTAGGTTATATGTTATAGCTGTAGGGAATTGAGAATAGGTTAAGGTTTAGGTTCTAGGTTAAGGTAGGTAGGTTATAGGTTATAGGTTTAGGGATTTGAGAATATGTTAAGGTTTAGGTTTAGGAAATCAGGTTTGGGTTCAGGATCGGGTTTTGCTTTGAGTTTTCAAGTTTAGGTTTGGGTTTAGGTTAGGTAGTTGAGAATAGGATTAGGTGTAGGTTTAGGTTTAGGGGTTTGAAAACACATTTAGGCTTTAGGCTAAGGTTTTAGGTAGGTTATAGGTTATAGCTGTAGGGAATTGAGAATAGGTTAAGGTTATAGTTAGGTTATAGGTTTAGGGATTCGAGAATAGGTTAAGGTTTAGGTTTAGGAAATCGGGTTTGTGTTCGGGATCGGGTTTTACTTTGAGTTTTTAAGTTTAGGTTTGGGTTTAGGTTAGGTAGTTGAGAATAGGATTAGGTGTAGGTTTAGGTTTAGGTATTTGAGAACACATTTAGGTTTTAGGTTAAGGTTTTAGGTAAGGTATAGGTTATAGCCGTAGGGAATTGATAATAGGTTAAGGTTTAGGTTCTAAGTTAAGGTTATAAGTAGATGATAGGTTATAGGTTTAGGGATTTGAGAATAGGTTTAGGTTTAGGTTTAGGTTTAGGAAATCGGGTTTGGATTCGGGATCGGTTTTTGCTTTGAGTTTTTGAGTTTAGGTTTAGGTTTAGGTTAGGTTGTTGAGAATAGGATTAGGTGTAGGTTTTGGTTTAGGGATTTGAGAACACATTTAGGCTTTAGGTTAAGGTTTTAGGTAGGGTATAGGTTATAACTGTAGGAAATTGAGAATAGGTTAAGGTTTAGGTTATAGGTTAAGGTTATGGGTAGGTTATAGGTTATAGGTTTAGGGATTAGAGAATAGGTTAAGGTTTAGGTTTAGGAAATCGGGTTTGGGTTCGGGATCGACTTTTACTTTGAGTTTTCGAATTTAGGTTTAGGTTTAGGTTAGGTAGTTGAGAATAGGATTAGGTGTAGGTTTAGGTTTAGGGGTTTGCAAACACATTTAGGTTTTAGGTAGGGTATAGGTTATAGCTGTAGGGAATTGAGAATAGGTTAAGGTTTAGGTTCTAGGTTAAGGTTATAGGTAGGTTATAGGTTATAGGTTTAGGGATTTGAGAATTGGTTAAGGTTTAGGTTTAGGAAATCGGGTTTGGGTTCGGGATCAGGTTTTGCTTAGAGTTTTTAAGTTTTGGTTTGGGTTTAGGTTAGGTAGTCGAGAATAGGATTAGGTGTAGGTTTAGGTTTAGGGATTTGAGAACACATTTACGTTTTAGGTTAAGGTTTTATGTAGGGTATAGGTTATAGTTGTAGGGAATTAATAATAGGTTAAGGTTTCGGTTCTAAGTTAACGTTATAGGTAGGTGACAGGTTATAGGTTTAGGGATTTAAGAATAGGTTAAGGTTTAGGTTTAGAAAATTGGATTTGGGTTCGGGATCGGCTTTTGCTTTGAGTTTTCGACTTTAGGTTTGGGTTTAGGTTAGGTAGTTGAGAATAGGATTAGGTGTAGGTTTTGGTTTAGGAATTTGAGAAGGCATTTAGGCTTTAGGTTAAGGTTTTAGGTAGGGTATAGGTTATAGCTGTAGGGAATTGAGAATAGGTTAAGGTTTAGGTTATAGGTTAAGGTTATAGGTAGGTTATAGGTTATAGGTTTAGGGATTTGAGAATAGGTTAAGGTTTAGGTTTAGGAAATCGGGTTTGGGTTCGGGATCGGGTTTTGCTTTGAGTTTTCGAGTTTAGGTTTAGGTTTACGTCAGGTAGTTGAGAATTGGATTAGGTGTAGGTTTAGGTTTAGGGATTTGAGAACACATTTAGGGTTTAGGTTAAGGTTTTAGGTAGGGTATAGGTTATAGCTGTAGGGAATTGAGAATAGGTTAAGGTTTAGGTTTAGGTTCTAGGTTAAGGGTATAGGTAGGTTGTAGGTTATAGGTTTAGGGATTTGAGAATAGGTTAAGGTTTAGGTTTAGGAAATCGGGTTTGGGTTCGAGATCGGCTTTTGCTTTGAGTTTTCGAGTTTAGGTTTAGGTTTAGGTTAGGTAGTTGAGAATATGATTATGTGTAGGTTTAGGTTTTGGAATTTGAGAACACATTTAGGCTTTAGGTTAAGGTTTTAGGTAGGGTATAGGTTATAGATGTAGGGAATTGAGAATAGGTTAAGGTTTAGATTATAGGTTAAGGTTATAGGTTATAGGTTTAGGGATTTGAGAATAGGTTAAGGTTTACGTTTAAGAAATCGGGTTTGGGTTCGGGATCGGCTTTTGCTTTGAGTTTTCGAGTTTAGGTTTAGGTTTAGGTTAGGTAGTTGAGAATTGGATTAGGTGTAGGTTTTGGTTTAGGGGTTTGAGAACACATTTAGGGTTTAGGTTAAGGTTTTAGGTAGGGTATAGGTTATAGCTGTAGGTTAAGGTTTAGGTTCTAAGTTAAGGGTATTGGTAGGTTATAGGTTATAGGTTTAGGGATTTGAGAATAGGTTAAGGTTTAGGTTTAGGAAATCGGGTTTGGGTTCAGGATTGGCTTTTTCTTTGAGTTTTCGAGTTTAGGTTTAGGTTTAGGTTAGGTAGTTAAGAATAGGATTAGTTGTAGGTTTAGGTTTAGGGGTTTGAGAACATATTTAGGTTTTAGGTAGGGTATAGGTTATAGATGTAGGGAATTGGGAATAGGTTAAGGTTTAGGTTCTAGGTTAAGGTTATAGGTAGGTGATAGGTTATAGGTTTAGGGATTTGAGAATAGGTTAAGGTTTAGGTTTAGGAAATCGGGTTTGGATTCGGGATCGGGTTTTGCTTTGGGTTTTCAAGTTTAGGTTTGGGTTTAGGTTAGGTAGTTGAGAATAGGATTATGTGTAGGTTTAGGTTTAGGGGTTTGAGAACAAATTTAGGTTTTAGGTAGGGTATAGGTTGTAGCTGTAGGGAATTGAGAATAGGTTAAGGTTTAGGTTCTAGGTTAAGGTTATAGGTAGGTGATAGGTTATAAGTTTAGGGATTTGAGAATAGGTTAAGGTTTAGGCTTAGGAAATCGGGTTTGGGTTCGGGATCGGGTTTTGCTTTTAGTTTTTGAGTTTAGGTTTAGGTATAGGTTAGATAGGTGAGAATAAGATTAGGTGTAGGTTTAGGTTTAGGGGTTTGAAAACACATTTAGGCTTTAGGCTAAGGTTTTAGGTTGGTTATAGGTTATAGCTGTAGGGAATTGAGAATAGGTTAAGGTTTAGGTTCTAGATAAGGTTATAGGTAGGTTATAGGTTATAGGTTTAGGGATTTGAGAATAGGTTAAGTTTTTGGTTTAGGAAATCGGGTTTGGGTTTGGGTTCGACTTTTGCTTTGAGTTTTCAAGTTTCAGTTTGGGTTTAGGTTAGGTAGTTGAGAATAGGATTAGGTGTAGGTTTAGGTTTAGGGATTTGTAAATAGGTTAAGGTTTAGGTTTTAGGTTAAGGTTATAGGTAGGTTATAGGTTATAGGTTTAGGGATTTGAAAATAGGTTAAGGTTTAGGTTTAGGAAACTTTTTGTGTTGTAGGCCAAAGGTGTTTGTGTTTTCCACAGCTATGTTCTATTTTTGTATTCGATCTTGGAAAGAAGATTATTAAAAGAATGGACTGGTAGTTTCTACCCCTAGATTATAATCCTAGCTTAATTTGGTGAAAAGAAAAGTAGCTGTAGTGTGGCCTTCTTCAACCTATATCTAGGGCTTTGGGGAAACAGTCCCCTGTAGATTGATCTGGTTAATGTTTGAGCCCTTACTAGTAAATCACTATTATTGGCAACTGGTTCCGTTATTTCTTATCGGGTATTTGATCCAGGTCAGAGTGAAACTGCGGTAGCAGGATCAGCAGACATTACCAAGTAATTTTTTCCTCTTTCAACCTATACCTTTGTTCAGACTTTGATGCGTGCATAAATCATAACTCATAGCATTTTATTTTTCCTAGTATATTCATCTCATAACTCATAGCATGTAATCTCTATATGTGCATAAATCTAGTGATAAATCTATGTGCATAGGAGACTCTGTAATTTAGATTTATGGCTAGAATCCAAGATTTCAAAAGCGATAAGAGCACTATCCACTATCTGATGACCCAGGATGAAGGCACTTTGGTTATCAGAGATGAGAGTTCCAATCACCCCTTTCATACGAGACGCCAACACCTTATCTAGAATCTTAGAAGGGCCCCCTAAAAGACTGATCGGCCTGAAATCTTTTAGAGATTCAAGCCATTGAACTTTAGGAATCAAAGTAACGAAAGTTGCCCCGAGATCCTTGGATAGCCTTCCTCTAACATAAAATTCATCCATGAATTCCATCACGTCGCCCTTTAAAGTATCCTAAAAATTTTGAAAAAAGACCATCGAAAAGCCATACGGGTCAGGGGCTTTGTCCCCTCCCAACGCATCAACGGCTCCTTTCACCTCAAGAATAAAGAATGGGGATTCGATCGAACTAGTATCCACCTCGAAAGTCGATTCACTTGCAAGTGATCTTGTTTGGATCTCTTCCATCCTTCCCCCTGAAGCAGGTTACTAAAGTAGCATATGCCTCAGTTGATATAATATTCTTATCTTCCAATCAAACCCCATCAACCACTATGCTTCTAATCTTATAAAATCTCACTCGGGTGCTAGCTACGTAATGGAAAATTTTGGCATTTTTGTCGCCATCTTTTAATACAATGAAAAAGCACTATAACCAAACGCCCCTTGAGCAAGCTTTAAGATGTGGTCCTAATTTTCTGTTGTTGAGTTTTTCTTGAGTACTTGTTCAAGTTTTTCAACCACTCATATGAGTTCTTTAGAATTTCAAGAAGCTGTCCTTGTTTCTTGACATGGGTTATTATGTCAAGTCAACTTGATGGGTTCCAGACTATATTTTACATTGCATCACATAGCTTTGCTGTGCACGCATGTGTGTGTGATAAAGCTCATGGACACGTGACACATGTGCCAGCATGGCACATAGGTGTAAGATCCAATCCACCCATCAGGTTGGTACGGCCTTTTACATGTTTTCCCAAAAATAAATTTGTTCCACTCAGCATGTAGGTTCCAATATTGGAAACAGGTGGATGGGTTATAAAACTTCAGCCAAGTTTTTCAGACCGGTACATTAGTTTTACTAGCTGTAGCCCACCTGACCAGTGGATCAACTTGATTCCTGGGCTAGAGCAGCAATACAATGGTGCTATTCTGATGGATGGATTGGATCCCGGACATATCGTGCCATCATGGTTCATGTGTGCCCTGTACGTGAGCTTTATTGCACACACTTGTGGGCTTAGCAAACCTCTTGCCCATATCATTCTACGCATATTGAGGAATTGAAAATGATAAATCACAGTCATCCCCATCCATTTGAGATGAAATCAGCAGTAAACAACATTTCCAAATCCACATCCCATGGACATTCCAAATGGGGCATGTAAGTATTCATACATCCATGATTACAATGAAATGTAAAAAGAGGAAGGACACCAAAGTCAACATATGACTCGTAGAGAAGGTTAACAGGATTATATCTTTAAAAGGATAGTTTCTTCAAAGAGTAAGGGCATTGCTCTTATATGTTAAGAGCTGCCACAATGAAATATCTCATACATTTAAGCATAACAGACTTTGAACAAGAGGCAAGGAAAATTAGGAAATCCATCATCATAAGCTATTTCAAAATTTTTGAAAAATTTTCAACGTGCAAACAGTGAATGAGAGACTGAATGCATGCTGACATGCAGTTCACCTGGTAGGACCATGGTCATATGATCTCGACCTTGAGGGCATGGGAGGCCCCACCATGGACAAGTGTCTCAAAATCTCTTAGAATGGAAGATCCCAAGTTCCTAACCCTTCAACCAGTGGTCTATGAATAGATGGGTAAGAAAGATACAACAATGTAGAATAAAGACCAAAGATTACGTAGCTAGGACCATACAATCTGGAAGAATTTTAAGGCATCCACCATCAGTGGTGGTGCCATCATATCAACAGGATCACGAACCATGGGACCCACTTGTCTGAAGTGGGCATATCACTAATTCAGGATACTATTTGCACCCTGATGTATCAGGACCTTATATTCATCTACCATAAACTCAATGAAGAGCTTCACAGAAAGTTCAATTTCAGCACAGTAAAGGACAGCAATCAAACTCCCTTCAACACACAAGTCAGGACCTGTTTGCATAGGAGAAATCCCATTGTATTTCTGTTAGAGATGATTTATGATGACAATGGGTTCTGTGAGAGAAATTATCACCAACCAAAGAAATCCAAATGGTCTCTCCTCCCATGCTACTAGAAAATGCTTCTTAAGCATTTTTCCTTCGATCATAATTTTTTTTTCTCTTAAAGGGAGAGCTAGGCTTTCTTCGACCAATCTCTGGTGGATCCACTGGATCATCAAAAAATGGATGCCCCATGTACCATACATAAATGCATGCATAAAGGCATACATACATAAACCATGACTATCAATGACCAATCAGGCGATCCTAACTGTCAAATCAGCTGGGATACCAGTGGAAATTAAAAGACAAACAATTGCAATGGTTCATAATCAATGCAATGAAATTCCCTTGAAGAGCCAACTCAGAATCCAGCATCTGTAAAGACACATGAACCTAAATGGAAGTAAAGAAATGTCAACTTGTAATCATCAACATCAAGGAATTCGGATGCTCTATCATGCATTGTGATTGAGCCAATGTGGCCCATCTTTACCGTATTGTGTGCTCTACGGCCTAAGATGGGGATCTGCCTCATTTTTAATTTCATGCCTTAAAATAAGCTGGAAAATGGAGGGGCTGATTGAGATTTGACACAAGCCAGCTGGTTGGTGTTGGGGTCACTAGGAAAACCGTGTCCTTTTAACTTAACTGTATTCTATATGTGTACAATTTTTTAATGTCTGCCTATCACCCATCACACTCTTCCATGTATCAAACAAGTATGTGAGGGCCATGGTCCAATGATCTGGACTGTTGATCAAGGTGGCACACAATGGATTTGGATGTCAAAAAAACTTTTGAGATCAGAATGTGTTTACACCTTGATATGCCTATTTAGTTAATCTTAAAAAAAGTGAAATGGGTAGGTTAGAGAATATGTTTGTGAAGATTCTTGAGCAAAACGGGGGATGCAAATTAGTAAGTCTGTTGACCAAGTATCAGGGGCTATATCTAGACAACAATACTAATTCAATATCGACGATAATATGTTTGAAGAATCTGTTTGAAAAGGAACTTTTGTTTTCATGAGAAATATTTGAAATGGAACTTGTTATTTGGAAATGAAGCTACATTTTGAGAAGGGATGAGGCATGTTGTTTGTGAGGGAAAGTGGCAGATGGTGCATTTTTGGAATGATGTTTCTTTGGGGAAGAAACCTCTTGCAATCAAATTTTTGAGACATGTTCATGTGGCAATGGTGAAAGGCATGCTTGTTCAGGATTTGTTCCAAATGTTGGAGAATCTTGATTTGGAGCCTTTATTCTAAAGGTTTCTCAAAGATGATAAAATGGAAGAGTTCAAAAGTGTAATGAGAAAGTTGCATGAGGTGTTTATGAATAATATAGGAAGGATTCACAAGGGTGTGAAAATGGACCATGGACAGTTGATTCTCATCTAAATCCTTCTATCTTTTTTCATGTTATGGAAAGGACTGGAGAACTCCTTACACCTTTGTTTGGGTTAGGTTGGAGTAGAGTTGAAGCCTTTCCATGATCCGTCACTTCACTACCAAATTCTCACCCTTGAGCATCTCCCTTGAACTGAAAAATTGGTTCCTTAACATTGGCTTCATATGTAAAAAAGGAGGATATTGTCCATCATCTCTACACCCATTGTGATGAAGGGAGATCGTCATCGTCATTGTCATCACCATAGTCTTATCCCAAAAAATTGGGGTTGGCCACATGAATCATTTTATGCCATTACACTCTATCAAGGCCCATGACTATAGTTGGACCATAGGTCTTCAAGTCTTTTCTTACTACCTACACATACATCCTATTGGGCCTTCCCCTTGCCATTTTAGAGCCTTCAACTTGTACCCACTCCTTCTAACCGATGCAATTCTTCATCAATGTTGCACATGACCAAACCATCCAAGTCTACTTTCGCTCATCTTATTACCTATTAGTGCTACTCCTAAATTCTATTAAATGCATTCATTTCTAATTCTATCTTTCCTTCTGTTGCCAATCATCCATCTCAAAATCCTCATTTCAGCTACAGTCATCCTAAGAACATGTTGTTCTTTAACTGCCCAACATTATGTCCCTTAACGCATGATTGGTCTTATAGCCACCCCCAACATAAGGACAAAATTACTAAAGGGATGCTTGCAACAGGTCACTAACTCCAACTCCAACAATAATAAAATCCCTATTAAAGGGATCGGGTTTTGCTTTTGGTTTTCAAGTTTAGGTTTAGGTTTAGGTTTAAGGTTAGGTAGTTGAGAATAGGATTAGGTGTAGGTTTAGGTTTAGGGATTTGAGAATAGGTTAAGGTTTAGGTTATAGGTTAAGGTTATAGGTAGGTTATAGGTTAAGGTTATAGGTAGGTTAAGGTTATAGGTAGGTTATAGGTTATAGGTTAAGTTTGAGGTACCTGCAAATACAGATATAAACATGGCCTGTCAACATGGCCAGGCCCTTCCAATGCTGTCCATAGGAAATGGACAGCTTCATCATGGTCATAACAGCGGTTCCACCTTCCATTCAGATGACCCCCGCTCATCCGGATAGCTCCGACGCACATCCGGGTATGTTCCATTAATTTTGAGCTAATACCAAAATACGGCCTATCCAAATGGCCAGGCCCTCCCAATGCTGTCTATAAGAAATGGACAGCTTCATCATGGTCATAACAGCGGTTCCCACCTCCCAGGGACCCCCGCTCATCCGGATAGCTCCGACGCACATCCGGGTATGCTCTATTAATTTCGAGCAACATAACTTAATCGTAAACGAACTTTTATAAAATAAATTTTAATTTACTACAATTTACCTGAAGGCGCTGACGGATGAGCTGCCGCATATCATCTGTCACATTTGCCCAACGAGGGGTGGTGACGGGGATCAGAGATCGACATAGGACACCGACCTCCGACGTAAAAAAGCTAGCATTGTTCCCAACAGGTCTAATACAATCCTGTGAGAACTCTACCGTCACCCTACCCTCACGCATAAGTCGCTCTAAAAGCAACCCACGCATGGGTCCACGTCCTCGTCTGCTGGTCGATGATGCTGCTGCAAAAAAAATATGTAAGTTTAAACATAAACAGAAGTCAGTTAAAAAAATATATGTCTAGACTTACATGATGTGCCCGGTGTATGCATGACTGAGGGATCAGACACCTGCGATATAATATGTGACGGCGATGCTGGCTCCGACGCATCACGGGTAGAAGGAGTAGATCTAGTGCACGAACAACGTGGTCTTCCACCTGGTGTCATCACTGAATATGTGCGAGCTACGAACTTATAAATTTAAACAATGTAAATACAAGTGGAATATACTAAAACATTATACAAGTAGGGTTATAGGGTACAATGCATTTGTGCTTATGCTTAGAGAGATGATTAAAATATGATTAGACCATTACACTATAATGCAAGTAGAATACAATAAAACCGTAAACTTTAATCTATAACCCTCGAAAATTCCATTACATATTGTCATTCTATATTAAATACACATATTTCATTGTAATATGAAATAACTTTGAGGTAAACTATCTGAAGTACTCCCTGCGTAAATTATCGTATGCTTCAGAAGTATATGTCATCATGTGTGAAGCACTGGACATTTTTGTAACCAACATGTCAGTCACAATAGGAGAAATCTGATTTCTCAGGACTCCATTCAGATGTGCAAGTGAGTGAGTCACATCTTCCATATCTCGTTTCCCATGACTATATATCTCCATCAGGCTCTGAAATTTCTTTGAGATGGTATAATCTTTCCTCTGAGTCGTCGTCGATATATTCTGCTTTACACTCATCGACTAGACCGGGTATCTCTATGGCCCTACCAGAAGAAGATAGGGCTAAAACGTCCATCTGCAACAGCTGATGAAGTATGTTACGTGCTTCTGCTACGCTCCGGTTGGAGGAGGATATGATCAGAAATTGACTCAACTGCAAATGTGGATTATAAACAAGTCAATAAGAGGAATAAATCACGACTTGTAATTTTCATGTATACATGGAATACATAAATTATTCGAATTGAAAAATGATATGTAAATCATGTGTACATTAATAATCGTTGTCTGCATCACTATCGCTTAGGACTATTTCTTCTTCACCATCACTATCGCTGATCAGTATCTCCTCTTCATTGTCTGCAACGTTGTCATCAATAAAACTACTATCATCTCTAACAATGTCATCTATTATTGAGGTATCAACATGATCAGGTGGCACATCATCTCTGTCCAATTGCACCACATCAATATCAATACTTGAATCAATCCCTGTATCAACATGAGACGGCACGTCTTCTTGATATGCGTGTTCAACCCTAGCCGTGCCATTTCCCTCGTCCTCCCTATCTTCAACTTCTGGTACGCGAACGTCAAATACATTCCTGGGCTTTATTTTCTATACCACGTGCCAAGAACCACCTAACTTGGTGTCAGCGAGGTAAAATACTTGTTCCGTTTGGCTGGCGAGGACAAATGGATCGTCCTTAAACCACTTCCGAGATAAATTTACGCTTGTAAAGTAGTTGTCCATCTGTATTCCTAACTTCTTATTTCCAATGTCCCACCAATCACATCTAAATAAGTACACCCGCTTTCTCATACAATAATTCAGCTCAATAATATCCGTCAAAATGCCATAAAAGTCAATCTGATCCTCCTCATTGGTTCCCTTCACAACCACCCCACTATTTTGTGTGGTCCTACGCTTGTCACGTT
Organism: Magnolia kwangsiensis; assembly: GCA_037074715.1. Lineage (NCBI taxonomy): Eukaryota > Viridiplantae > Streptophyta > Magnoliopsida > Magnoliales > Magnoliaceae > Magnolia > Magnolia kwangsiensis. Next base: position 86,931,594 of record CM073571.1, on the reverse strand, counting down.
CTTCGGTGTGGAACCGAATCCCGTTTACAATACAACCTGTGTATCTAGATACACGTCTATCAGGGCCACACGCCAACGAGTATAGGGCATCAGACGCATCCACAGAGTTTCTTGTGCGCAACGTCTTCATCTATTATCATGTACAGAATGTAATTGTTTAGGAATTTTCTTTTGTTAAAATAATGTACAGTACAACGAAAATTCTAAGTGTTGTGAGATACGGTGTGAAATCTTACACGTTTTTCGAACCATTGTGGAAACTAATCCTGATGCATTCGATCATAACTTGTGGGGAATTTGGACTTCATCTCGTCCATGTGTTCGCTACACATAAATGACACGTTAGAAGTAAGAAACATTAAGATCATTGTATGTAAAGAAAACAATAATCAAGAGAAGACTTACTCTTATGACTCTATTTCTTCACAATTATGCAACACATACCACCTCACCTTTGCTAGGTCCCCAACGTCCATATCCTGAAACGTCGAGGATCCTAAAGGACGAACGTTATGTGCAAACACAGATATGAGTCCTTGTTCATGCTCTTGCCCTTTATCGGCATTCCGATCTTCTCGGTTAAATCTAGTCTCCATGCCACGAAGATACATGGAGCAAAATGTAAGGCATTCATTATCAATGTACGCCTCAACTATGGATCCCTCTGGGCGTGCCTTGTTCCTCACGAATTGTTTGAGCGTATGAAGGTATCTGTTCACAAAACCACTATGGTAAGAGTATGAAAACGTGAATATATGTAGTTTACAAAATGAATAAAAATTTTAAAAGGTCCTACCACCTTTCGAACGGATATATCCAATGATATTGTACTGGGCCTGCAAGCTTCGCCTTGTGCGGTAAGTGAATCGCTAGGTGTACCATGACATCAAAAAATGCAGGAGAAAATATTCTTTCAAGTTTGCAAAGGATTACGGTAATGTCCCTCTCCAGTCGTTTAATAACATCTACATTCAACGATTTCGAACATAAATCTTTAAAGAATATCCCCAACTCAATCAGCGCCGCACTAATATCCTTGCTTAGGAATCCACGAATCGCAACCGGTAGTAGGCGTTGCAGAAAGACATGACAATCATGACTTTTCATTCCTGTTACCTTGTAGTCCGTAACGTTTACACACCGAGATATGTTTGACGCATACCCATCGAAAAACTTCACTGATCTCAACCATTCACATAAAAGCTTTCTCTCTAGTTTTTTCAATGTGTAGAAGGCTGCTGGTATAGTATACGAATTTTCATGTGGTTGCAAGTGTAACTCTTTCCTTAAACCCATTTCTTGTAGATCCAATCGAGCCTTGAAACTGTCTTTTGTTTTCTTCTCTATGTTAATCAATGTTCCAAAGACATTATCACATATATTTTTCTCCATATGCATGACATCCAATTTATGTCACAATTTCAAATCACTCCAATAGGGCAACTCAAAGAAGATGCTCTTCTTCCTCTAGTTATAGTCCAATACCGTACGTTTCCTTTTTTTCAAGTGCGATGCCTTACCAAATTTAACTTCTCCAATGTTACTCAATTTTTGTATCACATCTTCTCCAGATAGCTTTTTCGAGGGTAGCCTATGATCTTGTTTTCCATCAATGATCATCGTCTTCCTGCGCCAACTATGATCGCTTGGAAGGAAGCGATGATGGCCCATATAACACATTTTTCTACCATGCTTCAATGACAATGAACAAGTCTCAATACAACATGTAGGACAAGCTAACTTACCCTTCGTGCTCCACCCAGATAAATTTTCATACGCGAAAAAGTCATTCATTGTCCACAAGACCGCTGCATGCAATCGAAATGACTGTCCTGCAAATGTGTCATATGTTTCTACACCTTGACTCCACAGCTCGTTTAACTCATCTACCAACGGTCGTAAATACATATCAATGTCATTCCCAGGTGACCTGAGTCCAGGAATAAGCAATGACATCATGAAAAATGACTCCTTTATACACAACTAAGGAGGTAAATTGTAGGGCATAAGTACAACTGGCCACATACTATACGAGCTACTCATATTATCAAATGGATTAAAACCATCAGTTGCAAGACCTAGTCGAATATTGCGAGAATCCTCTGTAAACCAGTCATGTTGCTTGTCAAAATTTTTCCAAGCTTTAGAGTCCGCAGGGTGTCTCAGTGTAGTATCATCATGAACATGTTTCTCCTTATGCCACCTCATATCTTCAGCCATCTTACGAGACATAAACAATCTTTGCAATCTGAGTTTCAATGGGAAGTACCTTAATACCTTTCGTGAAATTTTCTTACTACTGGCTTTGTCATTCTTCCACCTAGACTCTCCACATTCTTGACACTGATCAGCCTTATCATACTCTCCCCGATACAATAAACAATCATTTATACATGCATGTATGACGGTGTAACCAAGGCCCAAGTCTCGCATTAAGGATTTTGCCTCGTAATGAGACTTAGGCAATGTCTCACCATCCGGTAATGCTTCTTTCAACAACTCAAGCAACATGTCGAACGATTTGTTACTCCAACGATTTATTATCTTCAAATGAAGTAACTTTGTAAGAAAATTCAACTTGGAGAAGTTCTCACACCCCGGATAAAGTGGACGTTGCGCATCCCTCAACAACCTACTCAACTTTTCTGATTCGACTTCACCCATTGGAGGAATATCTTGGCAACTGCTTGTCACTGCAAAATCAGTATCTGCAATTATTCCCCTGAACACATCGCTTATGATATCTTGCATTTCGTCAACGTCTTCATCCTCGTCATCCGGCATAATTGGGTCTTCGTTGACTTCAGTGGCCTCAACTCTATGGGTCATATCATCACCATGATAGATCCACCAAGTGTAACCCTGGTCAATCCCAACTATGAATAAATCGTCCTCTACTTTGTCTAAAGTCTTATATATGATGTTCTTACATTTTCGACATGGACACCTAATCTTATTCTCTGAATCTGCCAGATTTCGTACAAATTCCATGAACTCTTGAACCCCTTGTTTATACTCTGGGCTAAACCTGTTCTTACCTCGCATCCAACTCTTATCCATCTCTAAAATGAAAAAACTAGAGTCAGTTTATGGAAATAGCTTTAAGTTTAGGTTTAGGTTATATGTTTAGGTTTAGGTTAAGGTTATGAGTTTAGGTTAAGGTTATAAGTTTAGGTTTAGGTTATAAGTATAGGTTTTGGGATTTGAGAATAGGTTATAGGTTATGGGAATAGGTTTGGGTTATAGGTTATAGGAAATCAGGTTCGGGTTCGGGATCGGGTTTAGGTTATAGGTTTAGGTTTAGGTTAAGGTTATAAGTATAGGTTTTGGAATTTGAGAATAAGTTTAGGTTCAAGTTATAAGTTTAGGTTTAGGTTTATAAGTTTAGGTTTAGGTTTCGGTTAAGGTTTTAGGTTTAGGTTATAAGTATAGGATTAGGGATTTGAGAATAGGTTTAGGTTATAAGTATAGGTTAAGGTTATAAGTTAGGTTTAGGTTTAGGTTAAGGTTATAAGTATAGGTTTAGGGATTTGAGAATAGGTTTTGGTTAAGGTTATAAGTTTAGGTTTACGTTTAGTTTATAAGTTTTTGGATTTGAGAATAGGTTTAGGTTAAGGATATAAGTTTAGGTTTATGTTATAGGTTAAGGTTTAGGTTTAGGTTATAGGTTATAGCTTTAGGGAATTGAGAATAGGTTATAGGTTATAGGATAAGGTTTAGGTTATAGGTTATATGTTAAGGTTCGGGTTTGGGATTGGGTTTAGGTTATAGGTTTATGTTTAGGTTTAGGTTAAGGTTATAAGTATAGGTTTTGGGATTTGAGAATAGGTTTAGGTTAAGGTTATAAGTTTAGGTTTAGGTTTATTTTAATAGGTTGTTTATTTTGCATTTATATTCATAAATACATTCATCATCCATCCAATTCAAATTGAAATAAGTACTGTCACTCTATGACTAATAGTTGAAAAGGAAAATCATGCATCTGGGTCTGCTCCAACATTTTCTAAGCTCAACATCCAGATGGCTCCGACGCACATCCGGGTCTACTCCAACATTTTCTAAGCTAATATAATTAAATTCTAAATTAATTACTCATCCAAGGTTGGATAGATTGTAATACTTTCATATTCCCATTTAAACGTCCACGCCGAAAATCCGGCAGCATCTCCCCATGCCTCTCCAGATAAGTTGATCTTACATTACATTCCGATGCCAAATATCTAAAGCAATGTAAAGATATTTGGCATTGGATACGGAACAGAAGAAACCTATCAAGAGAGAAACGAGAAGATGGACCACGGATCAGGCATGAACATTTAAATAGATTGTATGAAAGCATACTTTCCATCTACATTGAACTGTCCAAAATGGGACAATTTGAGCGATTTTTATGCCACCAAAAATACACCATATCTATGTATGGCCCCATAAAAATCCTCAAATGAGTAGCTAATTATCTAACATACAAATCTATAAATTACATCTCACAACAATAAACTAACTAATCGCAATAATAATTTAAGACAAAAAAAATGTAATATACAAGCTCATGACAGTTTACAAGGACAATTTTAAGGAACAGAAGACAATGGATGTAATATCTTAAAGTCAAATAAAAGACTTCAATTTGGAGGAGTGCATAGATCATTATAGATCACTATTTTTGTCAAACATATCATTTCTAGCAAGCTATGATGATGGTGATACAACCATATTTGGAGGAGTGCATAGATCACTATAGTTTTGTCTAATCTCCACTTGTTGGCCACAATGGCTGCCATATATATATATAATGAGTGGAGGAATTTGGCCGAGTGTGTGCCTTATCTCAAGTACCTTAGGACATTTAGAGGAAAAACCTCTCTAGCCATGTAGTAAACATCTGGGCTTATGCATCATGTGGACTTCATCATGTCGATTTTTCTGGACCCTAGCCCAGAAATGAGGCCATCCACTCATTAGGTGAGCTACAATGTGTGAAACTAATGGATAATTTCCATCTACTTGTCTCATACTATATGCCCTACTCATGTGTTTTTACTGTATTTACTTTTGTGCCAAGGAATCTATACGGTGGGTATTGGGATCTCCCACATGTATATTGGCATGTGTGCAAGTGTATAGGGGAACTAGGCTATACATGGATGTTGAAATGCCCTTATTTCTACATGCAATTGTATGCCCTACTTTAGATGTGTGATAAACCATAAGCTATATGGAACTTATGTCTGATTTCCTAAGCGGCTGGTTGGTGGATAACTAATACACAATGCTAAGTTAGTTATTAAGCATTCAATATCACACACCCGAGTTGATTGATTTAAGCATCATAAACACATGTTTTAGTGGGCTGATCTTGGCATCATTACCACACATCTGACTTGGTTGATTTAAGCATCATAAACACATGTTCTAGTGGACTCATTTAATCATCTAGATACCCATGTTCAAGTGGACTGATTCAAGCATTGTAAACACATGTCCAAGTGGACTGATTTAAGGTTTTTAAACAAACACATGTTCTAGTGTGCTGATCATTGCATCGTTACCACACATCCAAGTGGATTGATTTAAGCATCATAAACCCATGTCCAAGTAGAGTAGACTGATTTAAGCATTGTAAACACATGTCCAAGTGGGCTAATTTAAGCATCATCAATGCATGTCCAAGTGGAACTGATTTAAACATCATCAACACATGTTCCATGCGCTTTATAGGTTGGGTATCATTCACCATGCGGACCACCCTAACATGTGGTACAACCAGTTAGACTTGAGACCTCATTTCAAATATCACATATTGCATAAGCAATAGAAAATTTAGACTATACGTAGCAAATCCAGGCGTGGGGCTTGCTGGTGGAGTTGAAGTGCAAGAAAATAGAGGGTTACGAGTTTGATTTCTTCTGCTGCATTTTATTAAAAGAGTCTTCCCAAATCAGGGCCAAGTCACTTTCAATACTAAAAGACTTGGGACTTCAATTGCCGAGATGACTCTACTTGGATACGTTTTGAGTCTCATTCAGTGAATTTCAGATCTATGGTTAAGACCAATAAACGTCAACAGCACCTACTCAGTTCCAGTCCAGGTTTTGAAACATCAAGCTTCAACCTTGATGCAGATCAACCTGGATATTGTTACATGTCAATTCAATTCAATTACTCAGCTTTAGAAATCAAAATGTCAAAACTCATTATACACCTATTAACTGCATTTACAATCCTCTAGTGGATGATTTACTATGGTTTTTTAAGATTGGATTTCCAATACAAGTAACAAGAATGATACCCAGTTTCATAACCCACTGGAGAAATATGCACCAGGATTATAGAATTCCTCCATATAACCTACCCTAGGATCCCAAAATGACACCATTAAAAACACAGCTATGAACTTGAGACCACATCTATGTATCAGTGAGAAATTAAGATATATACATATAATGGAACTAGTAAAAATTCATCAAGAGATAAGAGATAAAAGAGTGGCAATCATCAATTACTGGAAACATCCACACCTAGGAAAGATTCCTAGCAACCTGAGGAGTTTTACCTGCAAAAACAGGAAAAATACCTAATCATCCAACATCTCTCTCAGATGTTAAATTCCATGGAATTCTCAGTCCCCAAAATCAGGCTAGTGAGCTCCTCAGGTGGGCCACACAGGTATCTAAACAAGAGACAGTCCAATGGTCCACATTTAACATACATAAATGTGCAGCCTGCCTGATTAGTTAGTTGACTGGTCTGACTGTGGGCCAGGTCATCATATAATGGGACCCATCCGATGCACTGCTGGATGCCCTACACATATGTAGACAGGCATGGGCACTGTTGGTTTTTCTCATGCATTGTTTGGAGGAGAAGAAGAAGAAGAAGAAGATCCAATCGACGAAAAAGAAAACCATAAAATTGCATGCATGAATCGTCCCTAAATCCCTAAATTCCCAAATCCCTAAATCCCTAAATCCCTAAATCTCCAAATCGTTTCAATCGGTATTGAGATTGAGAGAGATTGAGAGAGATTGAGAGAGAGAGAGAGATACCTGTTTCAGTTGGAGCCCCGATCACCGTCAACCGAGCACGGTGGAGAGAGGCCGAGGTGGAGAGAGGGCGGTGGAGAGAGGACGCGGTGGAGAGAGAGAGAGCACGGAGAGAGACAGAGAGGCGCGGTGGAGAGAGGAGCGGTGGAGAGCCTGGCGGGGTGGAGAGAGTACCGAGAGAGAGAGAGAGAGAGAGAGAGAGAGAGAGAGAGAGAGAGAGTGCGAGAGGGCGCGAGAGAGAGTGAGAGTGAGAGAGGTCAGAGAGCGAGAGAGATTAAGTCTCTCTCACTCGCGGGCGGCTAGTGGCGTGGTCGGTCCTCTGTGGGCCCCACCATTATGTTTGTGTTTCATCCCTGCCGTCCATCTATTTTTTTCATTTCATTTTATGGAATGAGACAAAAAATGAAGTATATCCCAATCTCAACTGGACCACGTTATAGGAAACAGTGTTGAATGAGCGTCGACCATTGAAAACCTTTTGGGGGACCGTATAAAGTTTTGGATCAATCTGATATTTTTTTTCCCTTCATCTGGGCCTGTATGACCTAATCAACAGATTGGATGTCAAATAGAAAGTACAGTGGGCCTTGGGAGGGTTTTAATGGTGGATATCCAATCACATTTAGGTTTTCATGTGGTGTGGTCCACCTAAGATTTATATCCCTCTCATTTTTGGCGTCAAACTCTAATATGATTTATAAAAATGGATGGACAACATGGATGAAACACATACATCATGGTGGGACCCATAGAGCACTGACCAACATCCACCAAGTTTTGTGGGCCCCACTATGATGTATTTGTTATATCCACACCTTCCATCCATTTTGAGATATCATTTTACGTCATGAGCCAAAGAATGAGGCAAATAAATATTTGTAGTGGACCCGACCACAGAAATCTCAGGTGCACCACACCACATGAAATCAATAGTAATTGGATATCTATCATTAAAATCCTCCTATGGCTTACTGTATTGTTTATTTGACATCCAATATGTTGATTAGGTCATACAGGGCCAGATAAAGGGAAAAACAAAAATTAGCTTGGATGAATGGTACAACGCATAATATAGATGTTTTGGATGGTACAGGCCATAATCTCAGTTTCGCTTGAGTTTTGACTGAGTTGTGACCAATTTGAGTTTCTCTCTTGAGTTTTGACCGAATGGTGATCAAACCGAGTTTTTTCGAGTCTGCGAAAAATATTGTTGAGTTGAGTAGCGTCAACTCGAGCAAGTCGATTCAGGGTTTCTAGACTATTGAGTTATACAAAAATTCACCAAAGAGAAATTTCTTTGGGGATTTCCCTCCCAATGTAAGGGCCCAATAGATGAATATTTCTAGATCTTATATATTTGTGCCACGTGTATGATATTGAAATCCTTTTTGTTTTCAGGGTTCTAGACAATCTTTCTAGTCATTCGGATCAATGGATGAGATTTACCATCATGATGCTCGTGAAATCCATTTGGACCTTCCAATCAGCATCTCCAGTCCATCAGTCATCGATTTCATCCGAGATATAAGCAGTCCTTTGGTCACTGACTTCGTTCTAGAGTTCGGCCATGATCAGAAAGTGGGCCCCATTGCAGAACCAACGACATCTGAGAAGCAAACTGTCCCACAACCACAGGCTAAAGTAATCGTTGGGATGGCCTTCACATCCGTAGTGGGCCTTCTCAGTGTCAGTTACACAATCAACGAAAATGACAACCTTACCCCAGCCACCCTATTTAGTGGACGGCCTGTATCGTTTAGATTCTTTCTCTTAGTAGTCATGGTCACATTCTATATCTCTATCATAACAATGATCATCCGGTCAGTCTTGCCATTGATGGCCAAAGTCCTTAACGTCATGGCCTTTGTTTGTGTGGTTTTAGGGGTCACGGTCCTGTTGTGGGGCATGCTTCCTAAAAGCATCAGCTAGGTCCCATGGATTTTTTTTGGGGTCACGATCTTGATTGCTCTTAAAGTGAATGGAGATTGTACGCCCACAGCTGAAACATTCATAGGGCTGCAGACGCTTTCGATCACAAAAATATTTTTATTCTTTCAAGTTCAATCTCATGTTAAGGAGTTTATGAGCATTTGGGTCACTTTATGAACATTTTATATTACATATAAACATCACAATGCCGCTTGGAAAAGTTTAAATGATAGGCATTTCCTTTCAACTATTTCTAGTCGTGTGGTGCACCTGAGTTTTAAATCTGTCCAATTTTTTGTCTCATGTCTGAAAATTATCTTCCAAAATGAATGGATGGAATGGATTTTCCACATATATCACAGTGGTCCAGCATAACTTATGGTGATATAAACCACATGGAAAAAGCTTTTCCCTTGAAACCAGTGTCAATGTAATGTGATATAAAGTGGGTAGGGTAACAAGACGTATGTAGAGATGAATTGTCTTATTGGGCCCACTGTGGTGTATATATTTTATCAACGCCACCCATTCATTTTGAAAGATCATTTTAGGGATTGAGCCCAAAAATCAGGCATATCAAATGCTCATGTGGACTACACCATAGAAAGTAGTGAAAATGAACCCCTTCACCCTCTTTGATGGTAATATTTCATTTGACATGATAGTAGATGTACCAAAATCTTTGGGAGGCATGGTAAGATTATGGACGCCTACATACCCTGGAACTATAATCTAAGAAGATCTCTAGGTTATGCCTTCATCAGATTCCAATATGCGAATGCAAACATAGCTTTGAATATTCTCGACGGTAAGATGGTGGATGGTTGGATTCTGATGGTAGCAATGGCAAAGGCCCGTGCTGCACATTTGCCCAACATTCAACCACCGCTGCAAAGGGCTGCTTCAAATCCCCCCACATTAGCCCAAAAGGTGCTGACTACGAAAGGGAAATCTTTCGTCGAAGCGGTTAGGGTTGTGGGACATGGATGCATAGAAGGTGTTCGATCAAACATTAGCTGTGGGCGTACAATCTCCAATATCAAAAATATATGAATGAATAGAAAACACAAACATCAGCTTGATCCAAAACTTCTATGGCCTCTAAGAAATTTTAAATGGTATAGGTTCAATCACACTATTTCCTGTGGTGTGGTCCACTTGAGCTTTGGATATGTTTCTTTTTTGTTCTTTAGACCTCAAATTATCTGTTAACATGGATGAATGGAGTAGATAAAATAGATAAATAATGGTGGACCCCACAGAGTTTACTCAGGTAAAGGTAACGAGTAACTCAAATGTAGTGGAGAAAGGTTTCCTTACAACATTTGTAATCATATATTGGGCCTGCCCAAATGTGATTCACATATCTAACCCGCTCATTATGTGTGTCCCACTTGGATGAGGGGTCAGACCAAGTTTCAACCGCATCCAAAACTCATGTGGGCCCTACCAAGTGCTTTATATTTTATATGATGTTTTCACATACTTTTAAATGGTATGGCCCACTTGAGTTTCGTTTACCGATGATTTTTGAGATATCTCATAACCCAAAGGGGAGACATCAAATCCACGGTGTTGATGTTCGACAGACATCATGATGGGGCCCACAAAACTTACTAACATCAATTCATAGATTCTCATGAGGTCAGTAAGTTAGGTCACAATTTTGACCAGAATATTTGGCCCATTTTACATGTTTGGTGCATTCACCCTATTTTACTGATCAATACTCTCAATTTGACTGGTTACTCGCCCCAATCAAGCTACATATGAAAAAAATATTGGGCATACAAGATTGATCAACAATTTCAGTAAAATTTGATTTCAACATTTGAAGTTATTTACTCTTTAATTTAAACTAATTAGATTGTCAAAAAACAATTAAAGTTCAATTAGTGGATGTGCTTAATAATTTAGTAAATTTATTTTTCACAAATAAATTTAACTTCCTTTTTCTTCAAAAGGTATATTTTTTTTACTCTTTTAAATAAATATCATTTTTATTATAAAATATTTCAAAAATATTTAAAATTCAAATTTTAAATTTTTATTTACAAAATCCAAATTTTTTTCTCATATTTTGATTTTTTCTCAAAAATTTCAAAATGCCAATTTTTCTCTTTAAAAGCATTATTTTGTTCTCAAAATTTTTCTTAAACATATTTAAAATTTCTAAACTTTTCAACATTCTTTATCATGTGATATTTTAAATTATTTAAATATTACCTTTTAATTATATATATATATATATATATATATATATATATATATATATATATATATATATATTTCCATTCATATGATATAAAAACTATATATATATATACATTTACGTTATAGACAAAAAATTTAAAAAATTAAAACAATTTTACATTATTACAGACGGTTTCTAGCCGTCAGGAAAAAAAATTTTCGAAAGGCACTTTTACCGACGAAAATTTTCGTCGGTAAAAGTCTTACTGCCAACTTTTTCCCATCCCACCAAAAGTGCAGAAATTTTTGGAAGCCCTTTAGCTGCGAATTGTTTCGTAGGTAAATCCTATTTTACCTACGAAATTATCATTCATAGGTAAAAGTAAGGTTTTCAATTTTTAAAATTCAAAAACCCTCCAGCTACGAATCATGTCGTAGGTAAATATAGGTTTTACCTACGAACCTAGTATTCGTAGGTAAAAGTAATGCTTTGCATTTTCTTTTTTACTTAAAAAAATTTCACACATCGTTCATCTATAATCAAAGGACCCTTTAGCTATGAATAGTTTCGTAGCTAAAGACGTTTTTACCTACGAATTATACTTTCGTAGGTAAAAGGATGAATTTGCATTTTGTATTTATTTGAAAATTTTCACATATCCTTCAGCTACAAATAGTTTCGTAGGCAAATATTTGTTACCCCTTCACATACATTCCGCTACAAATATTTTCGTAGGCAAATAAGTGTTTGCCCTACGAAACTATTATTCGTAGGGAAAAGTAAGGCTTGACATTTCGAATTTTAACAGTCCCTTTAGCTACGAAAAATTTCGTAGGTGAATATATCTTTTACCTATGAAAATTATTTTCGTAGGTAAAAGGTAGGTTCCATTTACCCTTTAGCTACGAAGGTATTCGTAGGTGAAGATATGTTTTTACCTACAAAATTTTATTTCGTAGGTAAAAGGAGTGGTCTCAGTAATGAATGGACCCTTTAGCTACGAATATGATCGTAGGCAAAAGTAAAGTTTTGATTTTTTAAAATTCATAACATCATTTAGCTACGAATATTTTCGTAGGTAAAGATCCAATTATTATTACCTAACACCCTTTGGCTACGAAAAGTGTCATAGGTAAAGATGGCTTTTATTATTCAAAACACCCTTTGGCTACTAACAGTTTCGTAGGAAAATATGGTTTTACCTACGAAAGTATGTTTCGTAGGTAAAAGTATGGTTTTTACCTATGAAATTATAGTTCGTAGGTAAAAAACTCTAAAATTCCTTTGGCTACGCATATTTTCGTTGGTAAAGGTTTACCTACGAAATTAAATTTTGTAGGTAAAAGTAATGTTTTCATGCAAAAGACCCTTTACCTACGAAAAGTTTCATAGGTAAAGGTAAGTTTTCCCTACGAAATTTACTTTTACCTACGAAAAACATTTTCGTCGGTAAAAGTCTTCTTTACGCAAAAACAATATTTCTTGTAGTGCCTCTAGCTACGAATTCTTTCATAGGTAAAGAGGGTTTTACCTACGAAATTATAATTCGTAGGTAAAAGTATGAAAATTCAAAAAACCCTTTAGCTACGAATATTTTCGTTGGTAAATAGGAGTTTTACCTACGAAATTATACTTCGTAGGTAAAAGTAACGTTTTTGCCTCTAAGGTTGGTTTGAACCCTTTAGCTACGAATAATTTCGTAGGTAAAGAAAAGTTTTACCTACGAAACCATATTTCGTAGGCAAACGTAAAGAATTCAATTTTTGGTTTTTTATAAAAATTGAAACACTCTTTAGCTACGAATAGTTTCGTAGGTAAATATTTTTTCTACCTACGAAATTACATTTCGTAGGTAAAAGTAAGGGTTCAAGTCGCTTTAGCTACAAATATTTTCGTAGGTAAATATTAGTTTTGCCTACGAAATTAGAATTCGTAGGTAAAAGTAAGTTCTGGATTTCTAATCATTTGAAAAAAGCAAAAGACTTTTAGCTACGTATGTTTTCGTAGCTAAAGATAAGTTTTTACGTAAGAAATTGCAAGTCGTAGGTAAAAAATTTAAAACAACCTTTGGCTACGAATTTTTTCGTTGGTAAAGGTGGGTTTTACCTACGAAATTTAATTTCGTAGGTAAAAGTAATGTTTTAAATTTTTTATTATTTGAAAAAGGCAAAAGACCCTTTACCTACAAAAAGTTTCGTAGGTAAATATCTGTTTTACCTACGAAATTATATTTCGTTGGTAAAAGTTGTCTTTTACCTACGAAAATAATTTTCGTCGGTAAAAGTCATCTTTACCTACGAAAATAATTCTCGTAGATAAAAGTTTCTTAGGTAAAAATCATATTTCTTGTAGTGACATGATGGAGTGTGGAATGGAATGGACCCTCGATTGGAGGTTATGTAGGACATGGAATATTAGTGTGGGATTTGTCATCCATGGGTCATACAACCTGAGTGGCCTAGAAATGATCCTTTTAACCATCTTGGTTTAATCTTATCTGACCCTTTTTCCTTTTTGACTTAATGTACTGAGCACCCTTTTTCGCTGCAATTTAACGTCTGTCTTGTGTTTTGGTGATTTCCTTGCATGCCTTCGATGGCCTATGACCATGTGATGAAATTTCCTACTCAATTAATTTGATTGGCCACCGGTCGACGAGCATCCATTAAACATCCTAAGATAGGGAGAACCTTATGAGCCGAGGATGGTGATCATGGGACACTATGCTCGAGCTGTCGGCCTACGTTAGGTGACGAGCCCTCCATAGTGACCATTGAGTTACTTAAATTAGGTGATTGTAATTGGAATAATAATGGTTTGGCTAATCATGCATTCATAGAATATTGGAGATGACGGGTGGCTAATTCTGGATGTTGTAGCATATGTCTTAGTGTTATTGGGGTATCATTTCGCTAGCTCCAAGACCATCGACTATCGGCATATTTTTGAGTGACGAGCCTAAGTTCCGACTAGATGAGCATTCACAGGTCGACGATTGCATGGGTGACGAGCCCAAGTTCGACTAGATAAGCATCCCCAAGTCGATGTGCATTCGTGCATCTATGCATATAAAAAGATTGCATCATGTATTGTTTTGAATGCTTGTTGTTTTAACAATGCTTTAATAAGGCATCAATGTGTATTTTTGAGGGAAATTCACATTGAGTTGGCCACTCATCCTTTAAATATATAACCGTATAGGTAGCACAAGTGGCTTAAGTGATATGAAGGTTCAGACTGATGAGGAACCGTTATGACGGTCAAGGATGCATAGTTATACCTACCAAGGAAGTTGTGTGATCTTATGGCTTTTGTTTATATGCTTTGGTTTGTATAAGTCATTATGGGCAACCTCTTGTATACTCTAAATATAAATGAAAATTTTCCTTTATGCTGATTAGTTCATTCTACGTTATTTTCTAACTCTGATAAAAGAAAAAGATTAGATGTGGAATTTGGCTCTTTTTAAGTTAACACTTGGGTTTTTGAGAAATGGGTCATATACTCGAGTCTTGAAGACACGGGGCATTATAGGGTCCCCCTCTGATTTTAGTCTATTCCTATCAAAAAGTATTAGGGGTTGCTTATATGAAAATCAAAGGTTATCTCAATGATTGGATGATCCATTAGTCATGATTAAGTGATGGATTGGTAGATTGAGGGTTGTGGTCCATATTTTTAGTTCTGTTTGTTTAATTAAGGGTTCTCATCGATCTAATGGCTAGATTTCATTCAATCCTGATCATCAACGATGATCGACATCCGTGGTCCACAGTTAGTTGTTCTTACATCTCAATTGAATGGTCAATCGTGAATCTAAGCAACTAAATTGCATCAGAGCAGTTTTGCAATGATCGAGTTGTCCTTTAAAGTCTCCAGTTGAACCTAATAGCTGATTTTTAATGATCAGACCCATCATTATATGACATGAGGTCTTAACCGATCCTGAATCCCATGTTCGATCATAAATTTTAGGGGTCGGACCTTGAGATTCAACTACGATATTGTCTCAAAAGTGTTTCTTACTCGTTCTACGTATCCTAAAGCTTTCATCGTCAAGAATATAGCTTTTGTTTTATAATTAAAGAATTAAATAGTTCAATCTATAGGCAGGTTCACTCTTAAATGGTTGGAGTTAGGCTATCATGAAGCTAGACGTTTAGATAAGATAGATCTATGTTTATACTATGTCGGCGTTTCATGGCAACAACCGAGTATTGGAAAGTACGGGGTGTTACATCATACTTCGAGATGTATAACTGAGCATTATGCTTGTATAAGAATATGGAGGGGCCCAAGGAGAGTAATTCCACATTCAAGATGAAAATACTAATCAATATATGGTTAGACAGTCGGAGGCCATGCATTGATTGATGACTATGATGTCCATGTGAACACCATCTGTAATGCAATACAATGCCAATAAAAGTTATATCAGCAATGCAACTCCGCTGCCATCATTGTATCCTCCACAATGAAATTCACCACCAATATCAGTTCAGGAGATGAGAAATGTTTCACTGTCCATGGAAGGTAGGCGGCTGGAGCGAGAGGCTAGGAACTTTGTACTTGAGAATTGAAATCCAGCGTGTAACACCCCAGATTTTTTCCAACCTGAAGTTAGACGTCCTTAGGCAATGGGTCGACCATATCACTCTTAAAGCTCAATTCCAAAGCCAAAGAAATCCTTTAGAACGAAATTCTTTAGAAATTTAACATGAATTAACTAGCGCTACACTAGGTCACCTGTGAAATAAGCACCAACCACTTTAAATAGGATCTGTAAGACCCGAAACCTATAGAATCATTGACGCTATATTACCCTGAAATCCAGGATCAATCTCTAAACCCGGTTGCTCTCGGGAGCACTTTGAAACTTCGTATCGGATCTAGACCGCACGTCGAAAGTCTGATATCTATAATCTTAGACCATTATGACCGCCTAGTTGGACTTGACTATCATCTCAAAAATCAAGCCCAAACGATGCTCTTGGTCGATTTCCTTGAGTATGGAGTGAAGAGTGTGAGAAAATGAAGATTTTTAAGAAATTAAATATAATTTTAATAAATCTAGCACATGTCACTTGTGCGCTATTTTTAAGTGTTCTGACCGTTAGATTTCGGCCTAAATTTACCCTCGGATCAGGATAGGTGGCCCTTACATGTCATAACACTTGTGACCCTGATCGAGTTTCGGTGACCGCTGAACTGAAACTGGTCCGCCACGGTCGATATGAAAATCCGACCGGACTGAAAACTTAGCTTGACCTAGATCCAATATTAGAGAGCTTAAGTCCGGCCGCATTTAGTAATAGGACCTTCAGAAGTGCTTCGTTGGATCGGAACAGACCCGATTTAGTTATAACATAAGTATACCTTAGCCATAAGTCTAGTTCTGTGAGTTTTTAGCTTATAAAAAGGCCTTAAACCCTCTCCCATTCAGCCCATACGAATTTGAGAGAAACCCTAGGAGAGAGAAGAGCGAGAGAGTGTGAGAGAAGTGGGAGAACCTTCCTGCTATTCTTCCCTTCCGATCTACGTGCTTACCCATCGCTTTACGATCACTATCCCGGCGATTCTGGCTTTGTTTTAGGTAAGAAAACTCTAAACTTAACCTATTTTACAGTTTATATTGATACAAGTAGTGAAGTAGATGACTTCCCTTGTGTAATAGGATGTCATATCGACGTTGACGGAAGCGTAGAGTACCTATTCAATTCGTTACGCTTCTACGAAAAAAGGTGCGGACTTTAGACATTTAGGTTGTCATTTTTCAAAGCTTTCAATGCCGTTTAATGGTAGATTGATGACAAGGATGCTGTTTGACATGTAGAACATGCTTTCCATTTTTCATTTCGAATAAGTACGAAGAATATGAGATTTAGGGTATTTTAGGTATTTGTAGGAAATACTGTATACGTATGAATTTTGCTAATATGATTGCCATGAGTATTTTTCGTGTACCTATGTTAGATATGTGTGTTTGATCTGTTTGGCGAAGAGATTCGCCCTAATACACATTTTCGCCAACATATGCTATGTAGGCTAATGTGTGTAGACTAAGTGTTTGTATAAATATTTGTATAAGTATTGAGTAAATGGGATTGTAGATTAGCATTGAGATAGGATTCTCAACTGTTTTGATGATGTATATAATTTCCTCCATGTTTGTTATATTTGAATTGATTACCTTATGTATATATGAAATGCTTGTGTATAGTTAAATTGCTTATGTTGTATCTTATAACATGTTGCTAACATGCTTGAATTACTTGTTATTTCAATTCTGTCTATCTCATATGAATAAGGATTTAGGTTACATGTGCTTGGGGCTATACTCTAGTCCAGGAAGTCGGTAACAGATTTGAATTCGTGGTTGGATTCTATCCGCCACGAAGGACGCATTGACGAACCCGAGTCGTGCTTTGGTTGACGGCAGTGGTTGGGCCACACGAGGCATTTATGCGGTTCATGTCATTCAGCTTGAGGTGCGCTTGTGCTAGTTGAGCTCGTCGAGTAACCCGACTGACCATTGTATGTTCACCTTGTATTGGTCATAACTGCTTGAACCTAGGGTACTGAACTTACCAGTGATAACCCTGATAACTGTGGTACCTTGATCCACTAAGACTCATGATCCGGACATGGTGGTATGGGACACCGTGGTAGAGCTGTCGAACTACGCTGGGGCCACAAACCTCCCCGTAGTGACCAGTGAGCACCTTAGACTCGTGAGCCGATTGTGGTGGTATGGGACACTACATTCTAGCTGTCGGCCTTCTCTGATTGGTGATGAGCCCTTTGTAGTGACCTCGAGCGTATTTTGAGTCTACGTGAGGCGACGACCCTTCCGTAGCAACAAGAGTACAACTAGGCCTGTATTGATAAGGTGATGGGGGAGCTGTGCAACGAGTGCGTGCAACAGCCCTGACAGCCCTTGCAGTGACCTAGAACTATTTCATCGTATGAGACTACTAGGAGTGACGACCCTAGACAGAATCCTTGTTGGGAATGATATAAGGGAAGTACCCTAGTTTCCCAATCCTGCTGTATGAAAAGGACTAATAACAACTCATTAATCATGTTCATATCGCACTGCATGTGCCTGAAAGATGCGGAGTACTGAGGGAAGAAAGCATGCCGCGGACGTAAGATGGTGTCGCATGAGGGAGTACGTTGGCGAGGGTATACATCATGTCATTTCATCCTTGCATTAATCACAGTATTTAGGAATGTTTGATTTTCTTGCTTTATCATTACCGCTTGACTGATTTGATAACATGTTAATCTTTACTCTATTATTCCACTAAGTTAGCTACTCACTCCCACGTTACGGGACGGTGTTGTGCACACCAACCAGACCCTGTCTTAATTTCAGATGACAGCGTTGCTTGCGAAGTAGAGCCGGACTTTATGATGATGAGGAGGATTTCTCCTATATGCAGGTTCTGATCGACGGGGTTACAGGGTTACTGATTAGATGCCAATACACTTGGTATTTTGCCCTTTTTCTTAAACACCCATGTATATTCTTTTCTTTTCATTTTTGGAGTATACATGTATTTAGTTAACCTGGTAACATGTTCACACTCTGGAGACTTACAATCAATTATACATTTTTATATATTTATCATAGTCTTCTGCTTAAGAAACTTAACTGTCTCTGGAGTATGATATGCTATTTTGGCTTAATCCACTTCATGCTTTATGCACTATTATGGCCAACATTCATCCATCATTAAAAATGTTGCATAAGTGATGTTCTGGAACTCGGGAGTGGAGTTTATGCTCGACCTCCAATTTTTAGGATGTTACATAGTGCTACCTGGAGGATTTAACCTCAACAAATTCCCCAGAATCCTAGATTCCAAGATAATTTGAATCGATTTGGCCCCGACCTACCACCGGTCTTTGAACCTCAGTGGATGGATCATGATCGGATTGTGAAAATCATCCAAGAAGTTCCTAGTCAAATGCTTGGCCGTAATACTATCCCTATGTATCATAAACCATACATTGAGTGGATAGATCGGTAACACCCATTCCCAAGGAACTATCAAACGAATTTGTCCTTATTCTCAGGCAAATTTGGTTAGTTGACTATCAAACATGTTGGTCGATTTACAATGCAATGATTATTATAAATTATAATTGTTTGGTCATTCGCTAAGGACAACAGCCTTCACATAGTATTCAAACTTACTACCAAACTCAGTACACACTTGGTAAGAGATGGAGGAGAAGTTCTATGCTCAGTCTTCTTTAAAAAGAGAGAGATAACTATGGTTAATCTTGCTCGCATTTGGAAATTTCTCAGAGCGACATATAAGAATTATATCATATGGTTTAAACGGGCGAGGAGCCACTGTAAGTTCGTCATGACTGATGTTGAATGTGCAACTTGCACAATATGGGCTTGAGTATAATCTTTGTAAGAAGTTTATAGGCAAAAAGTTCATAGATCTATACGACCTAATCAAGAAGGTCTCTTGGTATGAAGAACTCTTGTAAGAAGGAACCAAACAAAAGAAATTACCAATAGGGACGTATTACCATGACCCAAAATACGAGGTTGCAATCACTGAAGTGGTGGCTAAGAAGCCACTGATGTGTTCAACATTAGTCAAAGCGGAATCAACCACATCGACCACATAGAAAGCTTAAAAGATTTATGCTTTTGACATCACGATAGTTGAGGAAATATTTAACATTCCTTTGCTTTAAAAAATTATCAAATTTCCTCTGAATCATAAGATACCATTGGTCAATGAATTGCAAAAGATCAAATACTAAAAATGGCACAGAACTTGGTCTCGTTCGACTAATAAATGCATTATATTCAGGAACATCATCCAGGATCACATCGACCGCGGATTGTTGAAGTTTCTTGAAAAAGGTGAGGAAGTCATGCTTATTGATATAGACCTATACCCATTTAACTTTGATGTTAACATGGTCACGGCTAATATGAGAAATCAACTATGATTAAGGGTTGATATCTGCCCAAACAATCAAGAGAGGTTTTACAATAACCAGTATAGGGACGACGTTGGGCCTTTTGTTCAAATGACAATCGGTCAAATATCGTTTGACGAAGTGCTCAAGGTTCTCAACTAAGTGACCGATGTGCTCAATGAACTATTCCTAGATGGGGAATGATCCTCCTAAATTAAAGTGGTAGGAACACTACATGTCCCCGAACACTTCCAGTGAGTTGAACTAACAAGTCAAAGGATGGTTAAACCCCCAGTGACTCGAGAAGGAATATGGAAGTGGGTCACACATCCAAAATTTCTAGTAGTACCAGAAGCGTTAACCCAGACTCAAAAGCATCGACAGAAAAGATAATGGGTTGCGATAAAGAGGAAATCAGAAGAAGCTGTGAGATCTCCTTGTTCAGAAGTAGCTCGACCTAAACCCTTCTGGAGGATTCCCATGTCTAAAGGTCAGGCGACTGTTAACACAGTAAGGGTTGTACTGTCTCCTGTAGTACAAAACCAGGATTCTGATGCTCTCGGCTGACCTAGTCAGTTGGTAAGTCCTAAGGAGGAGGATAGGTATGATAACTTATCAGACTACCTTAGCGATGAGTGCTTCCCAATAAATGAATGGTTGGCCAATAATGTAAGACCCGTATCCTAATCCATATTATTCCGTCTACTCCTGTGATCCTTCCCGTCGAATTTTGGCAATCTGCGACCTGTAATCGATATTTTTGCATGACCGTAAGTCGTATCCTATACATTTGAGTTAGCTAAATTCGAGACTTATATCATTACGACCGCACCGTCACCGTAGTTCCAACGTCGCGACTCACATACCAATCCGATACCCTGACTAAGAGATGTGGGTCAACATTTATTTCAAAGAAAATGTCGCGCGTTGCAATCCTAAGAGAATCTCTACAATATGTCCCATTATGTCAAATCAATCTCATCAATCACCTCTCATGTCAAGTACAAACAACCATTCCCCTCTTACATCACCCTTACCTAAAGTCAACTCTCTCCCTCTCTCTCTCTTACACACCCATACATGTCAAGTATATGTCCATCGCCCCATCACTCACTTTCCATCACTCCATCACTCCTTACATCCCATCTCTCTCTCATTTCTCAACACATTCCAAGCAACCAAGAGAGTGCACGTCCATGGCTTTTCCAAGTGAGAGAAAAATGTGATTTTTGGTGGCCCACTTTCCCATCCTAAAACCTCCATCCTAGCCATCCAAATCTCATCATCCATCATCAAAGAGAAGCACAAGGAGACCGGCATCCCAACGGACCAAGAAGATCAAGTGGTGGGTGCTTCCATAGCTTAGTTTTTCATGTTTTTAAGATGGGCCAAGTGAGGCCTACCGATCAATGGTATGGATCTCACTTTGGACCCTAAGATGTGGCCGATGGCCCACCTTGATTACCAATATCATTCCATGATGGGGCCATTCTCCATGGACCCCATCATGATGTTTACTTTTTAGTTTGAAAAGGGTGTTATCTAGACCTTCTATTTCGGTGGAGAAAGGATCTCCACAGTTGATTTTCGATTTGATGGGCCCACATGTAATGGGACCCACTTGATGTTTAATTGCTTGCAAGGGAGGGTTCATAGTGGCGAAGCCCTCCATCCCGCGTGTCCTATTTTTTTCCCCTCTCTCTCTTTATTTTTTTATGTGGTGGTGATGTAGTTGTGAGGTCCACTCGGATGGACCCCACCATGGAGTATGTAGTTTATCCGAGGCATCCATAGGTGGGGGCCCACTTTTCATATCTATTGTATCCACATTGCCCATCATTTGGTGGCCCACGTGGACAGCCCACTTGGAATGCACCACCTTGGACGCTGGACGTGGACCAGGAAAACACAAATATTGGCTTGTTTCAAAGCCTTTGGAAAGGGCCACTTACATAGGCCCCACATTGATGTATGTATTCAATCCAAGCCATCCATCCTCTTCCCCAACTCATTTTAGGCGTTGAGCCGAAAAATGAGGATGATCCGAGTATCTGGTGGGCCATAGTTTTAAAAACAATATCATTACCATTGAAGTCCACCCAGATTTTTCTTACATGTTGAAAAGGGCCCAATATTGGTCTTGATTGACTTGTCTAGGGCCATGGGAGCCAGTGGATGGAGTGGATCTACTTGATGCGAGCCCCACATGAGAAAAACCCTGAAAAAATGGGTTAAAAAAAAAATAAAATAATAATAAACAGCAGTTGTTGCTACTGTTGTCATCAGTGCAGGCCGCGCCAGTGAATGGGCAGACGGTGGGCAGGGACCCACGACCCTGTGCGTGGGCCCCACCTTGATGTTTATTTTCCATCTAACCCGTTCATAAGGTGGGCCACTCTCTGAAGTGGACCCACCCTGAAAATCAGATTGATCTAAATATTAGGTGGCCCACACCACAAGAAATAGTGGTGATTGAACTCTACCATTGAAACCTTTTTGGGCCCACAAAAGTTTTGAATCAATCTGATATTTGTGTTTCCTGTTCATTCAGGTCCTTGTGGCCTTATCAACGGGCTGGATGGAAAGTAAACATTATGGTGGGCCCCACGTGGGACCCACTGTCCACGTCTTGTCCAGCCGTTGGACTGGCGGACGGAATGGAGATACCTCATTTCAACACTTGAGGTCTTGGCACCGATCCCTGGGGAGGTGGCTTGCATGGAGCCTGTGTACTGACGGGGTGGGACCCACCGCGATGTATGTGTTCTCTCTGCACGTCCAACCTTTATGTGGACCCCCACCATAATGCATGTGTTGCATCCAAACCGTCTATTTATTTTGTAAATTCATTTTATGGTTTGAGCTAAAAATGAGTCAGATCTATGGTTCAAGTGGGCCCACCTTGGTATGTGTATAGGGCCCATATTGATTTAATTGTGGCCATTCATTGAGGCCTACCTTGGTGTACGTATAAGGCCCATGGGATTAGATCCATTTGACATATATAATGCCCATGGGATTAGGCCCATTCGACATATATAAGGCCCATGGGATTAGGTCCATTCAACAAATATAAGGCTCATGGGATTAGGCCCATTATGATGTATTCCAAGGCCGTGGGCTAAGGCCCATTATGATGTATTCCAAGGCCTGCAAGTTAAAGCCTATTTCAATGTACATCAGGTCCATTAATGCGGCCCACTTGCTTGATAACGAGAAGGCCCATATGATATGGTCCATTTAATGTATTTAAGGCCCAATGGGAGTTACCTAAGGTCCATTGCAAAGTGTGATTCCTCCATGGTTTATGTAATGATGTTTTATGACGGGATATGCCTTAGGAGCAATGATGATTTGATGCCCACATTGTAAGTACAATGTTGGTTAAATGTCCACATTGTATCTCTCCTTAGGGCCCACTGGTAAGCCCATACTAGTTGTGTATAGGCCGTATAGGCTCATCTGCATCGTAAGAGTAGTCCATTACTTTATAACATGCTTAGTATTATCCCATGAGTCATGCTCATACGCATCATATGTATGCTTGAAATGAGTAGTGATTGATCATAGCATACGCCATTGGGCAGACCATTTATGGGACTCATTATGAGACAGAGTGCCCCACATGATCGTGCAGTACGCGCTAGATTATTGCATGATTTGATGATGTGATTCATGCATCTCGCATATGTGTGACTTGATCACTGCACGCCCTAACGACATCAGGGCCGAGGCTCCACATGTAAATCGTGGATGGCCGTATCGGATATCAAAAATACTTGGTTCTAGCACTGTGGGCACTTAGGATGTCCTTGGGTGAAAGTCCCAGAACCTTTTTGGTACCAGGAGATGCTCCAACGTCTATACCGAGTGGATACACAGCGTCTCCCACTGTTTCGTGGTTGGTTGGAAGGGGGTGTGGCCTTATCCGCCTGAGTGAGGGGGCTATAAGCTAGGTTGAGTTTGATCAACTCATAAATGAGTCTGCTATCGACGAGCCGGGTAGGTATTAGCAGACTACTGGTCAGGAAGATAGTGAGGTCTATTCCGCTTGCTTGACTGTGCAGCTAGGAAGGTAGCAGTCACTGCGAAGTGTATTAGACCCCAGTGATATCCAGAGAGGAACTGTACTGATATGTGTACTTGATGAGTACCGACTTGCTTGGATTACATTTCCCATCTGACATTCGGCTATGTAGGCCTCGCATTGCATTGGTGTGGCCGATGGCATTCATGTCTCACATCGCATGGCCTTGGTATGGCCGACAGCATCCATTCCTTGCATCACATAGCTTTGGTATAGCTGATAGCATTCATGGACTTACCAAAGGTTTTCACATTACTCTGATATTATATACTTGGCACTTGCCTTGCGCACACACTTAAACCATCCTCTAATCTTTTGTAAGCTTATGCACGACCGTTGCATGTAGGTATCGTTGGACAGCAGCAGCGCTGAGGTAGGAGCGCATATCTGACCATTTTGGAGCTTTTTGATCATCTTGTATTTCCCCTTCCGCATTGTACTTAAAGTTTTTGATATAGAAGATATGTGGTGTTATTGCTTTGTGACTTGGTTATGCTTGTGGTTATGCTCCTTAAAAAAAATCATTCTGAAAATCCTCCTTGTAGGATCCCAGGATCGAAATCTGGTATATGATTGTCAGGAGCCGAGAATGGGGCACTATGGAGGCTGTTGGCACCGGATTCGGCGATCGGGATTCATGTGAATCCAATTTTTGGGTTCGGGGCGTGACAAATAAACTAACATTGACCACTAAAGCGCTGAAAATTGTCTCACCAGCAAACACCTCGGCCGACCTTGCGACTTTTGACTAAAATCAAAAGAAAATCAATATAGCTCAAAGGGCAAATCAAAATTTGAAACAAAAGGCCCATTGGTTGAAATAAATATTGAACATTAAAAGGTTGTTGCCTTTAAGGAAGAATATCAAGCCAAAACGAGCACCATCCTTTAAGAGCTTCTCCATGTCTCCGCTTCCAAGAAGAACAATTAGCTAACACCCTCTGTAAGTACACAAAGGTCTTCTCAGCTTGGTTCCCCAAAAAATGTTTTCGTTCTCCAGGACTTGCAGTTCTTATCTCATTATGTTTAAATGTTGCCACAATTCTTGAAGCTGATTGACAACGGCAATAATCTATCTATACAGCCAGCCGATCTTTTCTGCCATTTGTTCGTAATCTTCCTCCAACCCTCTAGCTCCTCTTTGAAAGATTGCATGATTTGATAGTAATTGTGTCCATTTGATCATTTTCTCTCCTCACATCTTCAAATTCAACCGCGACTTCCATCACTTCATTTAAGGATTACAAGGATTCCTCCAAGTCGACAACTACTATGGTAGCCTCCCAGAAATGAGCGACTCGCATTGGGATATGACCCAAACGATCACAAGAGATGAGGGTAAGAAGATCCATTTAAAAAATCTTGAGGAGTTGAGCTCTGGTCTGGTTGAATCCATCTTAAGACTGGGTACTGTGATGAGAAGATGAAGGGGTGTCCATCCCAACCATGGCAAACCTAGAGTTCCACAATGAAAAGTTTGAAACTAAAAAATGAACGGGGAGTAAAGGGAAACCTTAAACCAATTTCAATGAGCTATATGAAGGATGGAGATAAACGACCTCCCAAGCAATTAGCAGAAAGGAATATCTTAATCAAAGGAAAGAAAACACAATCATGAAATACCTAGATCATGAGAAGAATCAAAATGTCCAGGCAAGCAATAAAGATTAAAAATTTTAGGTGGGAGTGGTGATTAAGGGAGTGAAGAAGGTAGAAAAATGATTAATTCAAAGGAAAATAATAAACTCATCCCTTTATAAAGGAGTTTTTTAGGCTGATATATGCTATCATTTAATACCAAAAAAATAAAACAAACGATTTCAAACACAGAAAGCAGCACACGATGATCGATGAAGCAATGGGGTGTCACAATGTAGAAGGCACCAAAACGAGCTTCCTTTCCTATGCCTCAACATCTTTTTACATTCTCTGAATCGAAGAGATGTGGTAGGGGGCAATGTTTACACCCGATCTAACCATAATAGATTTGATAAATAGTAATTCAGCACATGGTGGCACCTCTGTATAGAAGATCAAGATGAGATCTTCATAGTTGATGCAATCGGTAGGAGATACGTGTCATCGTGCCTGAGAGAAAACTTGTTACATAATCCATGCCGAAATGAGAAAGGGCATATGTACTGTGATGGCCTATAAAAAAGTCATGCCTATTATTTTAGCTGGTGTGATTCTTCTTGTGATACATGATAAAAGTTGAGTGGTTGCATATATGCAAAGCCATAAGTGAAAAACTCTAGTACTCACAATTAACTAAGGTGTAATCAACAATGACACACGACATAACGTGATCTATCATACACATCTATAAGTTATGCAAAGATCATGAAGATATATATGCTTGTTAAACGATTGGCCGATTAGAAGAAGATCTTGCAAACTCATCCGAAGTTAGAAGTATAATCGAGCACGTCCAATAATTGGCCAATAAATTAAAGAGAAGATCCTAGTTGATGATTCCAATACATGTCTCCAACAAACCACCTTACACATCTATAAATTCACTAGAGAATGAACTGCATAGGGCCTACGACATTTTGACACAATACAACACTACTCCTTTCATCACAAGGTTGCCGATCTTTCATCCATCATGGACAATTATTATTATTATTATTCAATCTAACTCCTCCACTATCAACCAACACAATACTGTAAACTAGCTTGGATCAATTAGATTAAAATATGACAGCTAGGCACCCTATGCTTATGATCATATCATCGAACCTAGTAAGATTTCTAAGCCTCGAACGACTAGCCAACGGAGCCATCTTGGCACGTGTCTCGAGATTCTGCCACAAGGTTTGACTAAAACTATGAAGAGGTTATTGTTTAGCTATGAAGCCTCGTCGAGCTATGAACATGTGGTCGTCTTATAAAAACTTTGCTCATGGAGTCAGGTTCTAAGAAATAAATAGATAGTTGCACCCATGATTTTCTTACCACAAAATGAGGTCCCGAGGCGACAAATAGGTTGTCACCTAATTGGCTTTCCTGAAAGTACGTGGCTGAGTAATGGATGATCAATCATTTTTTAAATGATAGACTCATACACAAAGTTCAATAATGTGGAGTAACAAATGGACTGTCATTTTCAAACGACCATTATGCTATGAAGCCTAGTTGTGTGACAAAGCAATCGTTGATGATCCCCTTTCCATCAACCGTCTTGCCACAAATCTCAATCATGCATAACAAACAATTACCATAATGTCTATCCTACCACAACCCTGCCTGTGATGAACGAAATGTCATTTCTAATGGCTGACGCAAGGATAAATGTGATGAGGTCGATCACAGTCTTCCTTAAGGATAACTACTTCGAATCGACGAAGCTTCTCTGGACTCCTCACAGAGATTTCTCGAATCCACGATGAAAAAAATAAGAAAATTGAAATAATATTCTAGAAAATTCATAAATTGATTGATGAATGAATAAACGAGTTTACACCCCTTTAAATAGGGATATTAAGCTAGGAAATAAATTTCAAAATTAAACTACAACTAAAACTCCTAGAAATCATGACTTACTATAAATAATAAGCTTACTATTTATAGACGGTCGTGATTCCTACTGGTGCGCGTGGTTTTTGGCCAAAAATAGTGTCTAGTTTGGTTTTACCACGCTATTCTCCTAATTATTCTAAGAACTTTTCATGTTGGGTGCAACTCCTATAGCCCAATGGATGAACAGTTATAACATAAATAAAACTTACCATAAATAGTAAAAACAAAAATAAAATAGTAATTCGACCGTCGATCTGATGGTATTTTACAAATTTGGCATGTGCAACCAGACATAATAATGTTAGGTTGCTAAAGTAGCTCATCTTACCCCAAAATCATATATGGCACATCGAATAACTCATTCCAATTTGCGAGATACACCCGTTTTAAAGCCCTGACGGTCTAAATCACTTTTGCCTCCAATTAGGCCTTTTCTGATCCATCTCAGCCATGAAATTGTCCGTAACCTGCTCTACATCAGTCTCCTCCACCTCAAAAGAACTTGTCCTTGAGTTCTTATCCTACTTTGGTTTATGATACTCGGCCAAGTCCGCGACGTTGAAAGTACATGAGATCTCCATGTCATCTGAAAGATGAACAACGTAAGTGTTGTCATTAATTTTTCAAAGGATTGGTACTAGTACAATATTCTTATTCTTAAATTTGTTATATGTCCTAGTTGGAAATATCTCATTGCGTAGGTGGACCATAACGTGCTCGTCCACCTCGAACACCCGCTCATCGGTTTGCTCCTTGTACTTTTCGTTTGAGACATGTAACTTCGTTTGCACTTTCACATGAATACCCATAATCCTATTTGCCATATGTTCTGCTGCAACGCTCATGCCTGGGAGCTAAGAGGGACCAAGTCAAGTGTGTGGTGAGGTACTCGACTGTAAATAACTTGGAATGGGGACTTTCTTGCCGATCGATTCACCATTTCGTTGATTGCGAACTTTGCTTGAGACAAGGCCAAGTCCCATTATTTCTATTTTGCACCTAAAATACGTTGAAGGAGGTTTCCCAACGTACAATTCACAACTTCGGTTTGCCCATCAGTCTGTGGGTGGTAGGCATTGCTGAACTGAAGTTGTGTATTAAATCAAGACCATAAAGTCGACTAAAAGTTGCTAATGAACTTCGTGTCACAGTCAAAAGTGATAGTCTTGGGAACCCTGTGTTGTCGCACAATGTTCACTACTCCAAGTATAAGGTTGCAATGTAGTAATAATATTGGTAAGATCGAGGTCGAATCCACAGGGACTGAACCTTGTACGCAATCTGAAAGTAACTTGAGCTAGCACTAGAAGAAAATGTATCTAAATCAAAAGAATTTAAGAGAATAATTGTGAATTATTAAACTAAAACTTATGAAATTCATATGTGGGAAACTAGGGTTTCCAAGGATCCACTTGTAGAGATCAGGGAGATCTATGCTTGATTCATGAACACAACTGGATTTAGAGTCCTATCTTCATCTAGTTGGAGGATATAACATTAAAAATCAAATCTAAACTTCCTTTGATCTAGTTTTTAAGAGATGAGAGGTATGAGAATTAGGCTTGATTCCATCACAAAACCATGCCCATGAGATAAATTAAACAAAAAAATTTAACCAATCCACATCCAATCTGAGAGAGTTATGAATGTAGGGGAGGATTCCATCATCCAACCATGTCCATGAGATGATGGTGGACAACAGGGGTCCTACGCTCACAACCTCTATACATGCATAGAAAATACTCAAAGCTATCACAAATCCATTGTAATTTAAGTCACAACAAACCATTAAAAACTATGAACATTCCATATAATCAAATTATAATCAAAGAGAGTTCATAAAATATGAATCAAAGCCGTAGAAAACATCCCATCACACTACAAGTTTCACCTCTTAGCCCTATCTAAGAGGTTTAGCCTATCACAGACATGATTAGTCTAAAATCTCTTAGAAAAACATAAATACACAAGAACCAAAAATAAGGAAGAAAGAACTCTTTTGGAAACGACTGCCCTCCACACTTTCTCTCTCTCTCCTTTGCTCCCACATCCCAAAGATGATTCTCTCTCTTCTCTTCTCCTTAATATAGGCACCAGGGGCAGTTTAGAGGGCTGAAAGTTGGTATTGGATCAGGCTTACACAACATATGCATGTTGCGTAATGAAAATGCAACTCAACTTGTGTTTGGAGTGACTTTTCGGTCGGTGGACGGTCCAAGAACTATTTTGGCTCCATAGTTGGGGTAAAGAACCCCTTCTCGAGCTGTTGGACAATTCAGATCAAAGATCTGACCATCATCTGGGCCATACAATGTCCCGCAACGTCCAGGAAAATTGGACGTGCATATGGTGCGAAAGAACCTGCACTGAGATGCTCGATAGGCCCCTCAGTGATGTTTTCAGAGAAATCCACCCCATTCATTGGATTCCTGGCAAAATTTTGGTCGGAAAGGAGTGGTTTTAGTCGAGTTTTGGTGCAGACCACTGTATCAAATCACTTTTCTATTCATCTTGCATTTGATGACAATCTGCATGTGTATGCGTGTATGGGGCCGAAAGAAAACCTTAGTGAGGGTCGTGGCCACCCCCCGGAGTGAATGGATGGTCTCGATCTTCCATTCAAATGAACATGGTGTCCCACTACAAGTGTCTAGTGGAACCGCCTCCACTCGTTGTTTGCGTTGCGAGAAGGGTCGGGTCAACTTGACTTTGACCGGGCTAACCAGACCAGTGTGGCTTGCGTGCAGACATGCTGTGATGTTTATGAGAAATCCGTCATACATTTCTTCATCAAATTTAAGGGATTGAGACCAACATTGAAGCATATCCAGATATCAGGTGGGCCTCAGATCAATGATATTTGGGCTAATCTATCCATTAGGCCACTTCAACAGAGCTCCAAGGGATCAATTTTGACTTATACGGTTAATTTAGGGTCCTTGGGCCAGATATAAAGTTTCGAGCTAAACGGATGGTGGGAACCCTATGATCTTCCATTCAGGATGACTTTTAAGCCTCTTTATCATTGATCATTTGATTTTCTTGGATCTTTGGAATGTAAATTCTTTGATCTCGATCCCCTAAAATCCATCCCTTGCCTTGGTGATTCTTGAGCATCAAATCCATGCTTTTAGCACCCTTTTTCAGTCCAAGCTCCTAAATTCACCTTGCGACATAAACACGATTAAAATAGGATGTTAAATATTATCATATTTATAAAATTAGGTAATAATTAGGGTCTAATATGCAATATTTGACCCTCAACACAATCCCCAACTAGCATTTTGGTGGTCCCTAGCAAAGTATGCGAAAAATAATTTAAGAATTACAAGACAATTCTTATAAACTTCAGTGATTTTTGAAAAATAATCTAGATACTAGAATTCCAAGATACATCAATGTTGGGCACTTCCTTCTCCTAAAATCAAGCACACGGTAAACTTCATGGTTAAGTTCAAAGTATTAATCCATCAATCAGAAAAATTCTAAACATTGAGTTCCATGGGTGTATAGTGAAACCTAAACTTATCACAATCAAAGGTTCAATTTTCTATTTTATGATAACATTAAAAATCAAAAGAGCATTCAGGATAACTATAAACTAAACTAAAACTTGCCTTATAGTTCATCTTTTCATTCTTCCAGCTTTTAATTTTTCCATTGATGGCTTTCACGCTATGTTCAATCTTTTCAATGATCTTTAATAGGTAGCCCTTTTTGACGACAATTATTTTTTAGCTGGGTATTCTTATTATTATTATTATTATTATTATTATTTTCAATTCTCCTTATTGAACATGATGGACAAATTCCCCAGGTTGGCTCCTTCCATGTTTGGTGATTACCAGGTTAACAATTCAATATGAACTGAAGCTTTAATGTGTAAGCTAGGTGTGACATGTGAAATCATCACTTAATCAATGTTTAAAACTTCTAATCATGGATTAATAATTTGAACTTAACTGAATCTAAGAGTTGTAAATCATTAACATTACGTATCTTATACTTCTTAAATCAAGACTATCCTTCAAAATCACTCGAATCCATAAGAATTTTTAGAAAAAATTTAAAAATTTTCACAATTTTTGCTCAAGGCCAAGAAAATACTGATTAGGTAACCTAGTATCCCAACCCCAATCTAAAATTTACATTATCTTCAATGTAAAAGATATAGGCATGCAATGCACATGAGACAACGAAATTAAAGAAGAAGTGATAAAAAGATAGTACCTGAGGAAGGAATCAAAAAGCTTTTTCCAAAAGAGATTTCAGCATGAAGGTGGCTTGGCACAAGAGTTAAACCAGTAAAAGTAAACTACCCTAAAACACTGGAAAGCAAACTATCCTAACGGCATAAAGCCAACTATCCTAGAATGACAAAAGCAAGCTACCCTAGTCCTATGAAAGCAGTAAACCTACCCATACCTCCATCAGACTAGGAGATCAATCCTGGTACATAAGATCCATTAGAGGTATGGACATGTCCTCTGAATCAAATTTCTCAAAAAATAGCTTTAATCAATGTCCATTCACTTTAAACTCATTGTCATTGTCTAGATTTCGAATCTCGACAACCCCATGAGGATAAACATTGATAATAGTGAAAGGGCTAGTCCAACGAGATCCAAGCTTACTTGGAAAGAGATGTAACCAGAATTATACAAAAGGATTTCCTGACCTGGCGTGAAAGATTTTCGTAGAATGTGTTAGTCATAAAACACTTTCATTATGTCCTTGTAAATTCTAGAGTTCTCGAACGCATCGTTTCAAATTTCTTCGAGTTCATTCAACTGAAGCTTACGTAGCGAGTCAGTGTTGTCCAGATTGAAATTCATATTTTTAATTGCCTAGTAGGCTCTATGTTCCAACTCCATAGGTAAGTGATAAGCTTTCCCATAGACAAGTCTAAAGGGAGACATTCCAATAGGGGTTTTAAATGTAGTACGGTAAGCCCATAAGGAATTGGTCAATCGGATTGATCAATCCTTATGGTCAAGATTAACCATCTTTTTCAAAATATGTTTGATCTCCCTATTGAAAATCTTAGCTTGTCCACTTATTTGTGGGTGGTATGGGGTTCTCACCTTATGAGAGATACCATATTTCTTCATTAAACTCTCGAATGGTCTATTACAAAAGTGTGAGCCCCCATCACTAATGATGGCTCAAGGCGCTCAAAACTGGGAAAGGATGTTCTCTTTTAGGCATTTAATGACCATGCGATGGTCATTGTTTTGGCACAGAATCACTTCAACCCATTTAGTGACATAATCTACGATGAGTAAAATGTATAGATTTTCAAAGGATTGGGGGAATGGTCCCATGAAATCGATGCCCCAGTAATCAAATCCCTCTATAATAAGAATGGGGGTTCAAGGGCATCATATTTCAACGGGACAATGAAATAGTGGTGAAGACCGCTTTAGTAGAAGTAGGAATATGCCAATATGTCCTAGAGAGGGTGAATAAGACTTTTTAAAGTTTTTATAGTTTATTTAAAAATTCTATTACACTAATTCTATCAATATGTATTTATCAAGATTACTCAAAAGTAGCTCTACTGGCTTTCAAGCCTGGTAGAGGATCCACTCACAAACTATTCAAGAAATGAACAATATGTAACCTAGTTTATGATGGATATGCTGTGTATGTGGTGAGATGTGATCTCAGAGATACAGATATGAAAGTATTGAAGTAAATAACGCACACAAAAGAATAACAATCGTAAACACAGTAATTTTTATAGTGGTTCGACTACTTCTCTACTCCACTCACGGTAACCGCACTCAACCCTTGAGTGTACCGGATTTCACTAAGGAGGTTTCACATTGGTTCACCTCAAACCTAAGGTTTTAAATCAGGTTCACCTTCAACCTTTACAACCTACACTAAGGCTGCCTGTTTATGCTCTCACGAGCAAGGGTCAACACAACACACCCACTTTTAGGTGCACTGGCTAAGGATCTTCCATAAGACCTTAACAGAGGTTTCACACGATTCACCTCAAACCCAAGGTTTTAACTGGTTCACCTTTAACAAGATGTTTATGCTCTCCACAGATCAAGGGTCCACACAATGCACCCACCACGTACACTCTTGCCGGAGGCCTCCTCGAGGACTTCCAAGGGTGAGAAACACCTTAGACCCAATCCTACAAAGGAATGATCAAAGGGTCCTCTGGACTCTAGATACTTACAGATAAGTGGATGAGTCCCATTCAGCATGTTGATGAAGATCTCCTCCTTATTGATGAAGAATCTTCTACTTCCATGATCCGTAACTCAAATGATGTACCAATATATGGCGACGAGTTGGGTTAAGGTTATGATGGAATCCTACTCTCTAAATTTTTTCCTATCAGGAAGATAAGAGTGATTCTAATCATTTATGCATTTAAGGCATCCCAGCTTAATGATTTTCCATTAAGGTAGTAGCTGGAAGTTTTTTGAATGCGAAAGTTCATTCCCCAATCCACTCTATGGAATATCAGTGATGAGGGTGGATTGGAGGATGAACTCAGAAAGGGCTATGGGTATATGATCTAAGGTAATACACTCAAAAGCACTCTCTTTTTTCTCTACCAACAACAATAGACAAGTCATCTTTATATAGGCAAAAGGTTCTAATGGATATAAAACGATCACATTTATGACAAAGTTCGATATCATCGAGCAGGTTCGATATCATCGAGCGTATACTCTTAATTGCATCAATGGTTCGTTCAATGATATAAACTTAATGTCATACGCTTTTGAAATCGATTGCTAGCTGGTCGATTGAATCGAAACACATGTCGATGTCATCAGATTTCAAGTTCCAATTTCATCAATGTGAGGTTTGATTCCTTGACATTTGAAAATGAGAGAGACTTGTTAAGAAATATTTCAGGTTTATAAGAATGATCGAGGGATCTTCGATATCATCAGAATTTGAATGTCGATGATATCGATAGCTGTGTCGAGGCAACTGTAAATCCAAAGGATTTTTATTTTTAGCTTGCTGGACAGTGTTTGTCCCTGTTCGATGCATTGATATAACTATTGATATTATTGATATTAGAATATCGATTCTATCGAGTGACCCTCGATCATAGATGAACTAGCCTAAAATATTTGTTGAAAATCTTTGTGCCCATGACTGATATCATCGAGAGCTTTCTGATATCATCGAGGTTTGAACTTTGACAGCATCAAGGAGGGCTTCGATATATCAAAGCATATATGATTTTCTTAAGTAAAAATAGAGGCACTGGAGATCTGTCTATCAATATTATCGAGTCACCTTCGATGGGCTCGAGATTCAAATATTGATGGTATCGATGGGTACTTCGATACATCAATAATTCTGTCCAGATATGCATGTGTTGCTGGACACTTTTTGTCCTCATTCTAATGGAATTGATGTCGCATCGAGGATATCGATAGTGCTGGTCGATCATATCGAGACTTGTATCGATACAATCGACAAAGCAAGAAAAACTTAGAAATTTTCTGTTTTCAAAAAAAAAGTTTTCTCACTTATAAACCCTATAATGTTCTAACTTGTTTTAAGGGTTTTATTCACCTGGCCTTTTGGGACATGAGATGTGAGGCTTAGATTTACCTATGGCGAGCTTGCACACATCCGATTGAGGCAGACACTTTTAATTGATCTTCCTATGAGGCTCTGTAGTCTGACCGACCCAACACTCACACTAATTTACAAACCAGGGCACTTTCAATCTCCCCCTTTGTCAATTACGTGACAAAATACTAAAACACCCTAGACTAGCTTCTATACTGACATCCTAAATTGTATGCACATACACTTTACACAATTTTACAATGCTAACAATGTCATACACAACATATTCAGAAGCTGCTCCCCCTATCTGCAAAGTCCCCCTCACTTGGTGCAGCTGCTCCCCCTAACACCTGCAACACCATACTCAAGCGCAGATATACATATTTTGACGGGGTTTTTGAATTGTTCTCCCCCTTTTTGTCAGTAATTAACAAAGATTACACGACAACAGATATTGACTGAAGTTTTTAATGACATGTAGGAGAACACACAGATATAGATGTATAGAGATAAAAAATCAGTTTAAGCATACATCATTTTCAGAAAGTATGGATGCATATCAGATCAATTAGAGCAGTGATAAAAGTAGATAAACTATTCATGAAAAACATATGCACTCCATATCAAAGACTAGATAAACCGAGGGATCACATATATCAGAATGACAGTAAAAATAGAATTATATCCAACCATATTCATCATCATCTAAAAAAAAACATACATTGACCAAGGTTGGCAGTAATAAAACAGAAAACCATCAAAAGACTAAGTCTTCCTTACTCAGAGGTTTTTCATACAAAAAAATTTGAGCCATAATAATGCATCACACCTATGCATGAGCGAAGAGCATTCAAAAAGATATCAATGCCCTCAGCATTTCAATGAGAATTTAGGTCTGTGATGCATTGGACATTCTATAGACAATCAACAACCTCTACAGTGCTGGCAGGACATTCAGAATTTGTTGTGTATCATGTTGTAGAGTTGCCAGCATTATTTTGATCTCTAGAAGATGAACTTCACACTCATCCAACTGTTTCATCATGTGGGATTGTTTATCAAGCAGATCTTGTATAGTGTTTCGATCGATGATAGCCTGAATGTTTTCGCC
Source organism: Magnolia kwangsiensis (assembly GCA_037074715.1). Classification (NCBI taxonomy): domain Eukaryota; kingdom Viridiplantae; phylum Streptophyta; class Magnoliopsida; order Magnoliales; family Magnoliaceae; genus Magnolia; species Magnolia kwangsiensis. The sequence continues at coordinate 86,895,187 of CM073571.1, read as the reverse complement.
AGAGACGGGGCTATGTACAAAATAGTCTTTGTCTGAGCTTGAATTGATTCCACCACGAGACATATTAACAATGATATTACAGATGTTTTCTTGATTAAACCAAATACGCGGGTGAGGAAGATTGTTGGTAGGAGGCAACCCAAATTATCATGATAGCTTGGTCACAAGGCATGGGGATGGAAGTATAGTGATGGATTCATTTGAAGATACCCGAATCAATTGTTGTAAAATAAGAGTGGGTAGGCAGACATGGATACCGAGATGAACATCATACAAAACATTTAGAATGTATGGAGAAAGCTTGTTCCTAGAGACATCACAGGGATAGACATTTGTGCTGAAAATGTCGTGAAGGATCTTGTAAGCAGGATTGAGGTATTTCACATGAAGCACATCCTTTGCATTTCTTGGTATAGTAGCACCACTACATAGTGCACGAGTAACTTCTCCCCATACACCAAGACCATTCATATTTCGTTCTTATATAGGTATCCTAGTGACGTCTACCCCAATCAACCTGCTTATTAGTCTAGGAGTGATGTGTTCGGTTCGATTTGTGACAATGACTGAGATGATTGGTAGAGTATTTTCAACATTATAGATTAAACTCAAAAACTGATGCACTAGATTATGCTGAAATTCACCACCACAATTCATGATATTCCCCCACCCAATTAGTTCTAAGAGACTAAGAATCCTAAGGGTTCAATGCATCTTCTCAGAGAAGACTGTTTTGCCACAAGATTTAGGTTAAAAAATGGAGCGCTTACACTCTCTTACCTTTCTTTTCCATTGAGAATTGTTGTGGAAGATCCACTCCTTAGATATTTTTGCTTTTAAAAATAAACTGTTCTGAGAGATTGCAGTCCTATCCTGGGATCAAACATTGAGTCTCTTCTTTTTATTCTTACATTTTTAATTCAGAAATAGCCATCAATATCATTGAACACCATTTCGATGACATTGGGGTACTCTTTTTGATATTTTCAATGAAAATAAGAGGGAAGCCCAACCGACCCGACGATTCAGCTTCCTGAGAGATCGTCAATGGTATCGATGAAAGGTCGATGCAATTGCGCCGTTCACTCGATGTATAGATAGGTATCTCAAAGATGGATGTTTTCCATTTTCATCATTCAGACAATCTTTTATGTATACTTTTTAGTATTTTTATGACTCAACAGTATACCAACAAAATTATGTACAATCACTGTACTCATTAAAATTATAAACATTTGAATGTTTATATACAAAAAATTGAGGTGAGGAACCTTAGATATATTTTTTGAAGCTTAGTAAAATTTGCATCATTTCAACAAATATCCAAATCTTGATGCATGATCTGGACTTGTTCTTTTTATGTTCTAGGCATAGGGATTATCCTTTCCCGTTCCTTTGATGACATAGTAGTGGTTATTTGTGCGATAACCCTTCATTACTGATTTTCCTGAGAGGTCCAAGATTTCACATTTCTCCTTGTAGAATGCAACCACATTCATATTGTCACAAATTTGAGAAATGCTTAAAAGATTTTGTGTTAATCCTTTTATGCAAAAGGCATTCTCATTTTTGAGCAACTGGATTTCCTTAATGATTCCCTGTTATCTTAGCGGTGCTTCCATCTCCATAGGTGACTATCCCATGATTAAGATCTGAATAATTTGTAAGGAAGGATTTGTCACTTGTGACATGTCTTGAACACACGCTATCCAGATACCACTTAGTTTCATTGCCTGACATATGGTTTGAATGAGTAACCAAACAATTCTTCTTTTCTTTTGGGACCCATTTTGTGACAGGATTTTTAACAGCGGTAGATATTGTTTTCTTGTTTAATTTGACCACTTGATTTAGTTGATCTTTGTTAGTCATTTTAGTTGGTGGTGAGTGTGAATCTCTTTTAATCATATTTTTAGGTTGTCTCAAGACATTTGGCACTTTTCTGGTAGGTTTGAATTTTTCAATATGATTCTGACCAGAGCTATGTTGAGTCTTCCGAGGAGACAAGCATTCAATTTTATAATGACCCAAATCACCACATAAATGACACACTGGAGTAATTCTTTTATTACTACCTGAAGTAATAATTTCTCCAGTTGTTAGTGCTGCAGTTCCAATCTTTGTTTCATATCCTAAGCCATTCTTATCCTTTCCAGATTTTCCCATACCTAATAGTTTTTCTAACTTCTCACCATTCTGGGAAAACTTATAGTGTACTTTAGTGATTTTTCTGGATTCCTCTAAATCAAACAGAAGTTTATGATTTTTGTTTTGTAAGAGAATATTTTTGTCATTTAATTGCTCAACTTGTTTGTTTAGTTTTTCAGATTCTGATTTAAGAAAGGTGTTAATTCTTTCAAGTCTATCATTATCTGAGCGATGTTGCTGTAAATCATTGATTAGGTGTGTATTAATTTCCAGAGTTTTATCCAAATCTTTTTGCACCAATTCCTTTTTATTTTCAGATATTCCAAGTCTTTTATCAACTTTGATGCTATGAATGTACAGTTGATTGTAAGCATCTTGTAGTTTATCCTATTTCTTTTCTTCCTCCTCTGTTTCCTCATTATCAGACGAAAAAGTTTCAGTGGCTTTCTGTTCTTCCTCATTTTCAGATTCCATGGGAATGATTGGAGCAGTGGAGACCATAAGAATTTTCAATGATTTCTGATCTCCATCACTCTCTGAGTCACTAGATTTTGAATTTGACTCTTCTGTATCATCCCATGTGGCAGCCATTTTCTTGCCCTTAGTTTTTCTATTTGTGCATTTAGTAGACAGGTGTTTATACTTCTGATAGGCATAACATTGTGGTTCTTTGGCCTTTTTACCAAATTTACCTGCAGAAGGTCTGTTGTCCATATTTCTTCATCTGGATGGACGACCACGATTCTTCTGAAAGAATCTTTTAAATCTTTGTGCCAACAAAGCCACTTCCTCATCTTCATCTTCCTTTTCACTTCCACTATTCTCATTCACTATTTTCTATGAAGATTTTAGGACAGTTGTTTCGAATTTTTGGGTTTATTTGAAGTGTAGTTCAAAAGTTTATAGGGAACTTACCAGTTCTTCTACTTTCATCTCGTCTGTTCCTACACTCTTCAATATTTGTAACTTTGGGATTAAATCGTTCTGGTAGGGATCTTAGAATTTTTTGACAAATTTTCGGTACTGTAACTTTTTCTCTCAATCCACCCATGGAGTTGCAAATGATATTCAACATTGTGAAAAACTCCATAAATGTCTCGTGCTCTTCCATTTTGAGACTTTCGAACTGTAAAGTCAGAAGTTGTAGTTTGGACCTTTTCACAGTGCTTGTGCCTTCATGGGTTGTTTCTAATAGATCACATGCTTTCTTGGATGTCCCACACATACTTATTTGATTGAAGATGTTTTGGGATACAGCACAGTAGATGGCGTTCATAGGTTTTGCATCAACAGTCTATTTTTCTTTATCTAACATCGTCCACTTTTCTTTCAATTTGGGTTTTGTAATGGTTTTGCCACTATTAAGTACAATTTGTTCAGATGGTGGCACATATCCACTTTCAACTATATCCCAAACGTCATGATCCAAAGATATCAGAAAGTAGTGCATCCTAGCCTTCCAATATACGTAATTTGAGCCATCAAATACTGGAGGCCTAATGACTAATGAGCCCTCTCCTTTGGCCATATTCAAAACTTCAGTCAAGATCACTCTCTAGGTGGTAAAGCCCTTAAATAGAGACCCGCTCTGATACCAATTGAAATAGCAGTGAAGACACTTTAGTAGAAGTAGGAATATGCCAATATGTCCTAGAAGGGGGTGAATAGGACTTTTTAAAGTTTTTATAGTTTATTTAAAAATCCTATCACACTAATTCTATCAAAATGCATTTACAAGGATTACACAAAAGTAACTCTACTGGTTTTCAAGTCTAGTAGAGGATCCAATCACAAACTATTCAAGAAATGAACAATATGTAACCTAGTTTATGATAGATATGACTGTGTATGTGTGTGAGGTGTGATCTTAGAGATACATATATGAAAGTATTGAAGTAAATCGCACACACAAAAGAATAACAATCGTAAGCATAATCATTTTTATAGTGGTTCAACTACTTGTCTACTCCACTCCCAGTAACCGCATTCAACCCTTGAGTGTACCGAATTTCACTAAGGAGGTTTCACAGCAGTTCAACTCAAACCCAAGGTTTTAAATCAGGTTCACCTTCAACCTTTACAACCTACACTGAGGCTGACTTTTTATGCTCTCTGAAGCAAGGGTTAACACAGTGCACCCACTTTTATGCACTGTTTCGACAAGGAAACAAATATGTTTGATTTGGAGAATTTAATCAATGATAATAAAGAATTCAATGAGAGAACATTCATCACATTTATTCTGAGTTCATTTACATCTTTGGATTCCCTTGATTCTGAACACAAAATACAATTAATATAATGGAAAGGATGAAAGAGGAGACAGTCCCATGTAAATTTCGGCAGCCTTTCGACAATTGCTTCATTCATCTCTTAAGACTTAGGAGGAATGTTGATTTGATCAACCAATCTTCCAAGAAATGGGGCTTGTGCAAGCTTGAATCCTCTGATCTGATCGTCAAGATCAGTTCTGAGCATCATTCTAGTCATCTTTCCTTGAAATATAGAGAATCCTTCAAGTCATTTTTCCTTGATTTGATCGTTGAGATCAATTCTGATCATCATTCCATTGGAGCGATGATCTTCCCTTGAAATGTAGAGTAATTTCTTGAATTGTGGAGCAATCCCTTGAGTAGTGGAGTGACCCCTTAAAATGTGGAGTGATCCCTTGATTTGTGGACCGCGGTTCCCTTCTCTTACATGAGATGGTACAAGGAGTACCTGTCTCAGGACATGAAAAAGTTCTTGTCTGGACATTGTTCCACATGGCGTGACACATGGGCTATCTATTAAGACAACAAAAGCCCTCCCTTAGGACAAGCTCCTCTTGATGTGGCGCATGGAACATCCCTTAAGACAACATAAAGCTTATCTAGGATAACTTTCCATAGGAAGTGGCATTGGAAGCCAACCATTAAGACATGCTCCCTTCACAAGTGGCGTTTTGAAGCCAGGTGTCAGGACAACATTCCTTCATAAGTGGCACACCAAGGAGCTCCTCAAGACAAGCTCCTTTGAAAGTGGTGCAGGGATTATTCAAAAGCCTGTTGTCAGGACAACATTCCTTCATAAGTGGCGCATGAGGTTTCCTTTGCAAAAGTGGTGGGAAAGACTTCTTTTGCAAAACGTATCCGTTAGGACAACATAAGCCTGGCATCTGGACAATTTCCACACAAAGTGGCGGATGAGATTTCCTTTACAAAAGTGGTGGGAAAGACTTCTTTTGCAAAAAGGCTTGTTGTAAGGACAAAACTCCCACCATAAGTAGCATTGTGCACATGTTGTGTGCTACTTGTTGTGCGCCACGTGTTGTGCGCTACTTGTTGTGCGCTCATCCTTTTGAAGGTGGTGTGCGGACGTCCCTTAAAACATGGGTGTGCAGACATACATTGTGCGCTAGGATAATGGAGAGAAAGGTGGCATTGGGACAAAGTCCCTTTGAAAGAGGGTTGTGCACAACTCCTTTGAGAGTGGCTAGATGTGCGGGACTTGCATTATGCGCAACTCCTTTGAAAGTGGCGCACAACGGAGATGTTAAGACAAGAGCACAATGAAAGTGGCGCACAACGAAGATGTTAAGACAATCGCACAATGAAAGTGGCGCACAAGGGAGGCATTAAGACATGGGCTTTTAGAATGTGGCGTTAAGACAAAGGCCCTTTGAAATTGTTTTGTGAACAAATCCTATGGAGACCTTTGTGCTCTTCTCATGGAGACCTTTGTGTGTAAACTCTTTAAAGAGTGATTGTGCGAAGAAGCTCTTTGTGTGGAGAAGCTTTGTGCGGAGGAGCTTAGGGTGGAGCTCCCATTGTGCGGACCACCTCTTTGTGTAGAGGAGCTTATGGCGGAGCTCCCATTGTGCGGACCATCTCTTTGTGCAGAGGAGCTTAGGACGAGCTCCCATTGTGCGGACCACCCTTTGTGCAGAGCTCCTGTTACGCGGGGAATGTGTTTTGCGCTGCACAACCACCCAACGCACAATGGGGTACGCACAATGCTCTCCCTCTCTTGTGTCCTTCTTCTCTCTCATTTCTTAGCCCACCAACCGATCTCCCAACTGATCCACCATCAAAAGAGGCAGGGGAGGGGTGTTTATAGGCCCCACAACTCATACAAGGTGGTAATCACCACCACTTTTCCCTTCACATAATGATCGTCTTCCTTCCTTAAACAACAGTGCCCACCAAGCTCTCCCTTAAATGGCAGTGTACAACTTTTTTTCATTAAAATGACACCTATGCACTCTTTATTACTAAAATACCTTTTCCAATGCTTTTTACTGAAATACCTAAACTACCCATGGATATGGAATTTTATCAAAATACCTAAAATATCCCCGGACATGGAATTTTACCAAAATACCTAAAATACCCCTAGACATGAAATTTTATCAAAATACTTAAAATACCCCCAGACATGAAATTTTACCAAACTACTTAAAATACCCTCGGACATGAAATTTTACCAAAATACCTAAAATACCCCCAGACATGAAATTTTACCAAAATACCTAAAATACTCCTGGACGTGGAATTTTACCAAAATACGGAGTGCATAACCCTGAAAAAGATCTGCACCATGGAATCCTCTGACCACTTCAATGGAATATTTTTTATGCCTCAATAGATGCCCCCTCGATCCTTCTCTAATTAATTCCTGAAATTAAATGGAGGATCGATCTTCCTCCACCTGAAGAATCTTAAATGAACTGCAACTGAAGGATGACTGAATGATCGTGCTTGTATGGAAAACTAGATGATCATGCTCAAACGGAATATTTGAATAATCACGTTCGATTGGAAGACTGAAATGCTCACGCTTGAATGGAAGACTTAAATAATCACATTCAAACGGAAGACTTGATTGCTCACGTTCGAAAAAAATATTTGAACAATCATGCTCGAACGAAAGGCTTGAATGATCACGCTCGAACAGAAGACTGGAATGATTGCATTCGAATGAAAGACTTGAATGCCCCCAGTTAGCAACATCAAGCAGATATTTTACTAGAGAAGATGAAAGTCTCTTTTCATTGAAACTTGCCACTGCAATAGTTATGGCGACTTCATCTTTGATCAACTTGATCAAAGAACTATCTTTTAACACCATTGCTGCTACAACAGTCTCTTTTATTAACTCCAATGACTTTTTCCTTCAATTTTGTGTCTAGAGAGTTGTTCTTTAATGCTACTCCTATTGTAACAACTTTTTCAATTGCTTCCTTTATTCATGATCTACATAACCCAACCTTTCAAATGATGATCTTTCCTGTCAAATTAATCAGAATTAGTATCTCAATACATTATAATTTTTTAATTTTAGCTTCATGAAGCATTGATAAATTTTAAAATATATTGAAGCTTCTTCTCTCTTTTAGGTTGATTGTGATATTCGTAATATGATAATGATTTAATCATTTCATCTTTGCGCTTGTCATCATGCTTCCTATTGCATTCTTTATATTCTTTATATTGCACTCTTGGAGATTTCATCTTTATCTCTCAAGGTTTGACCGCTGAGTCTTTTTACTGAATCTTCTCTAGTTTGTGCTCCTTAGTATTTCTTCATAAACTTTTCCTTGGACCTTGGCTGATTTTGGAGTCTTACAATACCATTACTAGAATAACAAGAAGTTATGAATTGGCATATGAATTCCTTCGCCACGCATAAGAGATTATCAGAAAGACCAAGGCATAGATTACTTTGAAGACATTAAATCCTACCCCCTTTTCAGGTCAGCTTCGCATAAAGATTTTTTTAGAAGATAATATTTCCAAAGTGAAGCCAGCTGATACCCTTGAAGGATAGATAATCTTTGCTGCTCCTTTAACAAATCTAAAGAATATATCTAAATCTTTAGATTGTCCAGAAGAGAATGATAATTCTTCACTAGTTTATTCTCTGCACCTTTTGAAAATCTTGTGCAATAATATTTCTCTATTCATCAAGAAGGCAAGAGATGAAAAGACCTTATGACTTTTGTCAATATACTAATTGACCTTAAAGACTTGAACTTTTGAGTAGATAATTGCCAATATCTTGAAGACTTGAACTTTAGAGTAGATAATTGCCAATATCTTGAAGGCATTTACTGTTGCTGTAATTTGAATCTAATTCAAGAGAAATACATTTTTGCATGTTGTTTACTCAATATTCAAAATTTCATCAGGCAATTACATATTTGAGAGCATATCTAATATGTATCTATAACATTTTAAATGTTAAACTTAGGTTATGCTTTTGAGCAGTGGAGATAGTGTACTCTTGACTGACCATACCTTGACTGGACAGGACTAAACTTGACCTGACTTGACTGGACTTGACTTGACTCAACTCAACTAATCTAAATTGAACTAGACTGGACTTAACTTGACTAGACTATTGGACTGACACTTACACTTGACTAGACTATTGGACTGACACTTATACTTGACTAGACTATTGGACTAACACTCACACACATAGTTTAGGATCTTTTGATCAATGGAGTAACACATAGTTTAAGCTCTTGAGTAGTTGGAGAAATTATGGCTGTGAATGGGATTTACGCATAAGGATGGCCACAGTAACTCTCTAGAGTTCGCGGGGCTTTACTTCGCTACCTTAGGTACCAAATCCAAGGTCGCCAGTCCATCAATGAGTAGGTTTAAGCTAGTCCTTTCCCATAAGTTATTACCGAAATCAAACTAGGGATTTGGGTTTTCTTCATCTGTGAGTTCATACCCATTCGGTAAGTAAAGGTGCCGAAAGGACATGTAAATGTAGTCTTTTCCTGATCTTCAGGGGCTATCTCTATCTGATGTAGCCTGAATACGCATCAAGAAAATAGTAATATGATTGACCAGCTAGCCTTTTCAAAATTTGATCGACGATGGGCAAAGAAAAATGGTCCTTTCTCGTGACGATATTTAACTTCTGGTAGTCAATACACATTCTCCAACCAATAGTAACTCTAATTGGTACGAGTTCATTATTGGAATTGGCTATGATGGTGATTCCAGACTTCTTAGGAACTACCTAAGTTGTACTCACACATTAACCATCGGATATAGGGTGTATGATACTCACATCCAATAGTTTAAGAACTTCAGCTTTAATCACTTCTTTTATATTTGGATTTAGTCAACATTATGATTGCTGAGAAGTCTTCACATTATCCTCAAGATAAATGTGGTGAATACAAATCGAAGGGGCAATTTCCTTGAGGTCCGCAATCATCTGTCCAAGGGTTCCCTTATGCTTAATGAGAGTAGATATGAGATATGAGCATACTCTCATGTTCTTTCTCAAGGTGTGAAGAGATCAGCACCGGGTATGTCTCATCTTGACCAAATAAAAATATTTCAAATCAAAGGACAAAGGTTTTAGGTTAAGCTTCGGTGACTTGAGATTAGACAATAGAGGCACTTCATCAGTTTGGGGCAACTCTTCAAATTGTCTCCACCAGTTAACTTCAAGTACCGGTGTAGTATCAAGCATTACACCCATCTCCCTAATCATGTCATCATCAAAATCATAGGAGTGGGCCAAGCACGTCTCTAAAGGATCAGAGGATAAGGTCAGAGGTGTTCTATCTTCCATGAAAGAGTCAATCATGTAAATGTCATGGAAATCGTCATCATCCTCCAACCATTTGCTTGTATTGAAAAGGATGTTCAACTCCAATGTCATATTCCCGAAAGACATACTCATGACTCCATTATTGCAATTAATGATTTCATTTGAAGTGACAAGGAATGGGCGACCAAGAATGACAAGAATTTGAGTGCTATGTTACTGATGAGTTCTATATCCAGGATGATAAAATCTACAGGGTAATAAAATCTGTCAACTTGGACCAACACATTCTCAATTATCCCTCTTGGTACACGAACAGAACGATCACAAAGTTGTAATGTGCTTAAGGTGGGTTTTAATTCACCCAAACCTAACTGTTTGTACACCGAGTAGGGAATCAAATTTTTGTTCACTCCTAAGTCAATAAGTGCGTGCTTAATGCCGTGATTCCTAATTACACAGGGTATGGTTGGGCTAATAGGATCTTTGAATTTCTGTGGCACATATTGCTTTAGGATGTCACTCACTTTCTCAGTCAACAAGATTTTCTTTTGAATATTTTTCCATCTTTTGGTCATACATAAGTTTTTTAGGAATTTGGCATATGAAGGTATTTATTTTACAGCATCAAGTAGAGGAATATTTACCTTCACTTATTTTAACACCTCTAGAATGTACTGAGAGTTAGAGAGAGGTTTTAGTGCAACTAATTGTTGGGGAAATAGAGCAACTGTCTTCCCTTTAGGTTCCAGTTCTAATTCTTGTGGAGCATGGCTAGATCCATCATCTTTGTCCTCTTCTGGTTCCTTAAGCTTTTTAGCCCTAACCGGAATGGTTTTATCAATGGTCTTCCCACTCCTAAGAGTGGTGATAGATTTAGCTTTCTCTATCTGTTTTAAAGAGCTTGGATCACTTATCTCAGATTGTGGTTTAGGATTGGGGAGATGTTGAGTGGGAAGCATTCCCTTTTCTATAACCGTCATATATGAATCCATCTTTTGCATAAATTTTGTAAGTTCTTGTATTGCTTGAGTAAGCTCTTGTGAGGAATTTTGAATTGGTTCTTCTTGAGGTTTCCCTTAATTTGGATTTTGATTAAAGAAACCTTGAGCGGTAACAGTTTGTCCGTTCCTCCAACTGAAGTTTGGATGATTTCTCCAACCAGGATTGTATGTATAGGAGGTAGGTCCATTAAAATGTCTTTGGTAATTGTTCACGGTATTGGATTGCTCATTCAACACCTCTTGAAAGGCAGATATTGTTGAATAATTTTTAGCTGTGTGAACGTTACAAGCACAAATACCGCAAACAATTTCCTTATCCTTATACTTCTTTAATTTCATGGCAACAAGTCACCTGGTGAGATAAGCCATTTTAGCATTGATATCATCATCCTCTTTCAAGAGATACATTCCACTCCTCTCCTTTGATTGAGTCAGCTTAGAAATGGTGCTTGTGTAACCACCCAGAAAAGCCCATACCAAGACCCGAGTACCACCTCGATCAGAAATCACTTAGGACTAATTCTCTTAAAAAATGAACCTAAGTTACCTAGCGGTACATTAGACTGGCTGTGAAATTAGTACTGTTTGCTTTAAATACGTTCTGCAAGACCTAAAACTTGTAGAATCAATGACGCTATAATACCCTGAAATCTAGGATCCAACTCTAAACCCAGTTGTTCTAGGGCATGTTTGGTAACTTTGTATTGGATCTAGACCGTGCATTGAAAGTCCGATATCTACAATCTCAGATCATTATGACCTCTTAGTTGGACTTGACAATCTTTTCAAAAATCAAGCCCAACTGATGTCCTGATACCATTTTACTGAGTTTGGAGTAAAGAGAGTGAGAAAAGGAAAAGATTTAGAAAATTAATTCCACTTTTATGAAATCTGGCATGTGTCATTTGCGCGTTATTTTTAAGCGTTCTGACAGTTAGAATTCAACAAAATTTTACCCTTGGATCAGGAAAATTGGCCCTTTCATGTCATAAACTTATAGTCCTGATTTAGGTTCGGTAACCGTTGAATTGAAACTGGTTCACTACGGATGATCTGGAAATTCGATCGAACTGAAAACTTAACTGATTAAAGATCCGATGCTAGCAAGCTTAAGTCCAACCGCAATTGATAACAAGACCTCCAGAAATGTTCTTTTGGATCGGAAAGAACCCGATTTGGTTATAACCCAAGTATGCCTTGGTTTAGAGTCTAAATAGGTGAGTTTCTAACCTATTTAAGGACCTTAAACCCTCTCACATCCCTCTCATACAAATTTGCAAGAAACCCTAGGAAAGTGAAGAGAGAAAAGAGAGAGATTGTGTGAGAGTTGTGAGGGAAAGTTCCTGTCACTCGATCCTGCTACTGCACGTGCTTAGCCATCGTGTTCTAATCACTCTTCTGGTGATTCTGACTTCATTCTAGGTAAGAAAACCCTAACCTTAACCTGTTTTAGGAATTCTATCGATACAAGTAGCGAAGTAGCTGACTTATCTTGTGATATAGGTTGTCATATCGAAGTTGACGAAGCATAGAGTTTCTATTCAATTCGTTACGCTTCTACCGCATAAGGTGAGGATTCTAGATTCTTAGGTTACCTGTTTTCAAAGCTCTCAATGTCGTTTAATAGTAGATTATCGACAAGGATGCTATTTGACATGTAGAACATGCTGTCTGTTTTCCATTTCGATTACGTACGGAGAATATAAGATTTAGGGTATTTTGGGTATTTGTAGGAAATACTGTATACATACGTATTTTCCTATTATGATTGCCATGTGTATTTGTCGTGTACCTATACGGGTTATGCGTGTATGATCTGTTTGGCGTAGAGATTCACCCTAATGCACACTTTTGGTCGACATGTGCTATGTAGACAAATGTGTGTAGACTAAGTGTTTGTATAAAAGTATGTATTAGTAAGTATTGAGTGAATGGGGTTGTAGATTAGTTTTAAGATTGGATTCTCAATTAATATGATGATGTATATGATTTTCTCCATGCTTGTTATATGGAATTAATTTCCTTATGTATATGAAATACTTGTGATTGGTTGAATTGCTTATGTTGTATGTTATAACATGTTGCTAACATGCTTGGATTATTTGTATTTCAATTCTGTCACTCTCATATGATCATTGATTTAGATTACAAGTGCTTGGGGCTATATTCTAGTCCAGGCAGTCGGTAACAGATTTAAATTCATGATTGGCTACTATTCGCCATGAAGGACGCATCAATGAACCCGAGTCGTGCTTTGGTTTACGGCAGTGGTTAGGCCACACGAGGTGCTTATGCACTTCATGTCGTTCAGCTTGCGGTGCACTCGTACTATTTGAGCTCGTCAAGTAACCCGACTGACCATTGTATGTTCACCCTGTATTGGTCATAACTGCTTGAACCTAGGGTACTGAACTTACCAGTGAAAACCCTGATAACCATGGTACCTTGATCCATTAAGACTCATGAGCCGGGCATGGTGGTATGGGACACCGTGGTCGAGCTGTCGACCTACGCTGGGGCCACAAACCTCCCCGTAGTGATCAGTGAGCACCTCAGACTTGTGAATCGATTGTGATGGTATGGGACACTACATTCGAGCTGTTGTCCTACTCTGATTGGTGACGAGCCCTTTGTAGTGACCTCGAGCATATTCTGAGTCTACGTGAGGCGACGACCCTTCCGTAGCAACAAGAGTACAACTAGGCTTGTATTGATAAGGTGATGGGGGAGCGGTGCAACGAGTGCGAGCAACATCCCTGACAGCCCTTGCAGTGACCTAGAAATATATCATTGTATGAGACTACTAGGAGTGACGACCCTAAACCAGATCTGTGTTGGGAATGATATAAGAGAAGTACCTTAGTTTTCCAATACTACTGTATGAAAGGACTAATAATAACTCGATAATCATATCCATATCGCACTGCATGTACCTGGAAGATGTGGAGCACTGAGGGAAGAAAGCATGCCGCGGACGTAAGATGGTGTCGCATGAGGGAGTATGTCGGTGAGGGCACGCTTCATTACTACATCTCATACTTGCATTAATAACAGTATCTAGAAATGTCTGATTGTTTGCTTTACTATTAACGCGTGATTGATTTGATAACATGCTAATCTTTGCTCTATGATTCCACTGAGTTGATCACTCACTCCCATGTTTTGCGACGGTGTTTGCAACACCTACCAGACTCTGTCTTAGATGCAGATAGCGAGGCGATTCAGGAGCTGAAGCTGGACTACTACGAGGACGAGGATGAGTTTTCGTACTTGCAGTTTTCTGACGGCTTCGCGTAGGTGGCCTGGATCAGCGGGATTTTTCTAGTTGGACTATCGTATGACCCTTAATTTTGGTTTGTTATATGTATTTGTGACTCAGAGTTTTACTCATACTTTGGAGATAGATCGAGATTGTTTTGTTTTACATACAGTGATATATATATCTTTCAGTCTTTCGCTTGCGTTTTATCACTGGATCTGGAGTATGAATTGCAATTTGGTAAAATCTCACTCATGTTAATGCACTAACTCAGACAACATTCAATCATAAGCATATTTGTTGCATAAGTGATGGTTTGAAACTCGGGAGTTAGGTTTCTACACGACCCCCAATTTTTAGGGCTTTATAAGTTGGTATTAGAGCATGATTTGGATTAAACCGGACCTGGGTTATGGTCACATGATGTACGTTGTCGTCCTTTGACTTAGGTGGGTGCGAGAAAAATATAGAAACACTCATAAGATCTCAGTTTCGCCAATTGGCGAAGTTCACCCAAATCGATCATTTTGATCGAGTCCGTGTGCATCTATGGTCACATGAAACGACCCCGGACCACTTCTAGTTCATGTGTGGACGAGCCTAGACCCTTTTTGACCCTATCCCAGCTGTTAAACATCACTAAATGTGGATGTGCAATAGTTAGTACCCAAAATGACCTAAAATGGTTCGAAATGGAGTCGTGGGCCTACCCACACTAATTTAGAATGATCCGGGGTGGGACCCACATATATTTGGGGCCCTTATGGTAGGTGGACCTCACCCAAATGGCGAGTGGCCAGGACCTCGCCGGTTCAGCGAGGCCTCGCCGGTCATCAGGCCTGGACGGGCTGGGCCTTCGGGCCGAAGGTGTTTGGGGGTTAGGGTAACCCCCTTAGGTATGAGTCGTCCCATAAAACATCCCCAAACTACTACTTCCTTCACAAAATCACCCCCAAGCTCTCCCTTTCTCTCCTATTTGCTGGTTTCCCTCTCAAATCTCATTTTCAACCACTCCCATCACTGTTTTCTGCCTCAATCCATGCCCCTTCATCATTTACAGTGGTACACACTCCCCTCTCTCTCCATTCTCTCACGTTTTGAGCTCTTGCATCCTCCATTTGAAGCTCAAATCGTGTGAGCTTCTAACTCCTCATGTTTCTTCCTTTTCTCTTTGCAATCCCAGCCTTTTGGGGCCTGTTTCCCTCCTCTATTAGACCTAGATTCGTGGCAGTCCATTAGGTCAGCCCTTTCTCTCCCCTTCATCACTTTTCCATGGCCTTTATAGAGGCTATTTTAGCCTTTTTCTCCCTTTCCATCATCCTCTCTCTCATGGGAAAGAGGAAGAGTGCCGCTGATGAAGCTGGGCCTAGTCGCCCTTCACGTTCAAGAAAGCCAAGAGGTGGCGTCGCTAGTTTAAGTGCCGCCGCTAGTCCAAGTGTTGGGAGAGAACTACACACGAAGCGGGATTTGGATCCCCACGCTCCTATAGGGAGATCACTGTTGGCAGACTTAACCCATGGTGTGTATACGGATCGTAGGGTTCTTTTTTAGGCTCATGTGGATGAGCGACTCTTTGGTGAGTTTTTGTTATTTGAGCGCATCGAAGCTGCCAGGTGGGGTCCGCTCTTTGAAGGCCAGTCTCGTGCTAATGTGAGCACTGTTCATGCCTTTTATGCTCATATTCGGGACCCTATACTGGAGCCACTGAAGTTCAGGATTCCCTTCGATAGAGATCGGGAAGCCACGATCGATGTTTGGTTGATAGCTCGACTACTGAAAGTGCCTCTTGGCGAGGTACATCCAAGTGCTAAGAACCTGAGGAGTGTTCTTGAGCGAGATCGCCGCACCAGGTTTCTATGTGGTAGTTTAGTTGAGTGAAAGCGTAATAAGAGCCTCTTAGTGTCCCACATGTCAGATGATTTTCATCTGCTTCACCACATCTGAACATTTAATGTTTATCCTAGGTGGACCAATCGCAGTGAATGCACGCATCTCATGGTAGATTTCCTGTATCAAGTGGGCCAGGGAGAGAACGTGTGCATGCCCTCGTTTGTGCTGTGATAGATCATCCTCGTAGCGAAATCGAGAAGAACGTCTGAGTCACTTCCCTTTGGCCGGCTCATATGCAAGATTACGCTTGAGTTTGCTTACAGACTTGGGCCGGAGTTGCCTGTGCCGGCTCATTACATCAACGAGGCTACCATGAACCAAATGAAGATAGGGCCTCGGTAGCGTGAGCCTCATCTTGATGAGGATAGCAAGGGTGAATATGATAGTGAAGAGGATGAAAGTGAAGAAGAAGGTGGGGCAGAAATAGAGGAAGAAGGCCAGGAAGAAGAAGAAGAGGAGGCTCAGGATACTGATGAGAGTCTTCCTCCTGTGACTCGGGCTGCTAGGGATGCTCACATAGCCCGACTTGAGGAGAGTCAGGTTACTTTACGATGGAATGTCCAAGAACTCCAGGCCGAGGTAAAACAAGAGCTTGAGGGTACCAAGGCCGTCATGAAGCAGAAGTTTGGCAAGGTGACTCATACCTTGAAGGCCATCCTGTGTTGTCTACAGGATAAGGGTGCCCCTCCTCCATCGCCAGACTCATACGAGTGATTAAGTTACAGATATTTGTTGGTCGTATGCAGGTTGTTTTGTGTTTTGTGTGTGAGCCTAAGAAGGCTTAGTAGTTAGTTTTTGTTGCAGTTGTAGGTTTCACTAGCTTAGTTTCCCATGTGCTTCCTGTCATGATGCATGTAAAGATATATCTCTTGTATTGTGACAAAATTTGATGAAATGAAATATATGGAGTTTCTTCGGTTTGTTATGTGAATGATTGTGTGGTGTGTTGTGCTATTGCTGAAATTGACTAGGTTGCACCCTATTTTGAATATAGGGATGCCACCTAAGGTTACTCGGAGCATGACACACCTTACGCTAGGTGAGCCGATGGATCGGGTCCCTCCTTAGAGTGATGATCATATGGACCCTGCTGTGGGCCTGTTCGTGAGACTTCACCTGAGTCTCAGCCTTCTGCAGGTCCTACCGTCGGACCACCACCTTTCACACTGTCAGTTTGAGAGCAGTACCGTGAGTGTTCCTCGACGTAGTATGTGCCTCAACTTGCTTCACCTCCTGATAGGTTTGAACAGTTGATGACCATGATACACCAGCAGCATCAGCATCTTCTGACTACTATTGTAGGGGCCTTAGCCCAAGGTGGGAGTGCGACTCCACCTGCGTCATCTACGCATCCGGCTGATGATGCTGGGACTTCGACTCAGGATGAAGGTATGGCTCATCATGCACCATCTGCCTACCCTACGGGGAATGCTGCTGATACTAGAGGCCTACTTGAGCGATTCCAGCGCTTGCGGCCTCCTACTTTTATGGGTTCTCACAGACCCGAGGAGGCCGAGTACTGGCTCGATCGCATCTCAAAGATGTTGAGGATGCTGCACTGCTCGGAGTCTGAGCAGGTTGAGTTGGCCACTTTCATGTTCGAGAGAGAGGCCAACTTATGGTGGGATAGTATACTGCGGAAGGTTACAGTTGGCTACATATGGACTTGGGCAGCATTCGAGTTCCATTTCCATGAGAAATACTATCCGCAGACCTACCGACACAAGAGGGAGAATGAGTTTTTATGCCTCAGGTAGGGAGGCATGTCAGTTACGAAGTAAGGGCATCGCTTTACAGAGCTGGGCAGATACATCCCCATGATACTTGCTGACGAGCCGATGCGGATACGACATTTTTTTGAGGGCTTGCGACCTGATATTCAGTTGAAGATGTGTTGTGTCAGCATACCCTCTTATGCCGAGCTGATACATATGTCTATACGAGCAGAGCAGGATGTAGATCGATTAACACATTCTCGTGGCCCTATGGTTGCTAGGCCACAACTAGATACCCAGAGTAGGCCACAACCAGATACCCAGAGCAGGCCATTCCTCGACAAGAGGCCTCACATCGACTCTCCTCCTGGGATCACAGTGCCAGTACTCCCGATGAGACACCCAGGTGTGACCTGTACTTACTGCGGGAAATCGAGTCACACTGCAGAGAGCTGCTTTGCTCGGATGAGAAATAGCGGGTTTTCACCACCGCAGAAGATCGATCGTCCTCACCCACAAGCATTATCCGCTCCACTGTTACGGTCAGCTCCCGCCCATCCTTCCTTCAGACCTCCAGTACCTCAGTTTCGGCCGCCTCAACAGCCCATGGTACTGCAACCGAATCAACCGTAGCAGGCTCGGGTGCATGCGCTCACAACTGAGGCATCCGAGTTATCAGATGGTAGTCCTATGGCTTTCGAGGTTACGACACAGATTGTGGGTATTTCTGTTTTCCTATTGGTGGACATTGGGTCCACTACTTCCCTCATTTCATGTACAACAGCCAAGAGACTGGGATTGGCTATAGCCCCCGTGAAGGGGACGACTCTCATTACGGCTACAAGAGATTTTTTCGACATTACTAGAGTCTGCGAGAGTTGTTTGATAGACTTGGGTAGCAGGACAGTGACTGTTGACCTGTTGGTTGTCTCCCTATTCCACTATGACGTCATACTTGGTATGGATTGGCTCACTGAGATGCGAGCCAAGATCAACTGCGAGACTAGGTTGGTGACAGCCGATGGACCTGAGGGCACAACTTTCACCTTTCCGGTCCAGGTCAGTCATCCTTCTCGACTGAGTTGTTGCACTACTCTGTTGGATTAGGATGATGATTCGGGGATGAGAGACATCCTTGTAGTACAAGATTTTGATGATGTATTCAGGTCGATCCTGGGGCTACCTCCTCGGCGTGAGATCGACTTTACTATCGATCTAACGCCCGGTGCGACACCCATTTCACTACTGACGTATCGTATGCCTCCATGTGAGATGGAGGAACTGAGGAGGTAGATTGATGAGCTACTGGAGAAGGGTTTCATACGCCCTAGCGTGTCTCCTTGGGGAAAGCTTGTGTTGTTTGTAAAGAAGAAGAATGGTACTCAGCGACTGTGTATTGATTATCGCAGGCTGAATCAGGTGACGGAAAAGAATAAGTATCCCTTGCCCAGGATAGATGACTTGTTTGATCAGTTGAGAGGGGCGCAGTACTTCTCAAAGATTGATCTTCAGTCAGGGTATCACCAGGTGCATGTCAGGGATGAGGACGTGCAGAAGACATCTTTCAGGACTAGCTTTGGCCATTATGAGTTCCTCATAATTTCTTTCGGTCTTACGAATGCACCAGCCATGTTCATGGACCTGATGAACAGGGTACTTTAGCCATTCCTCTATCGATTCGTCATCGTATTCATTGATGACATCTTGATATACTCCAGGAGTTGAGAGGAGCATGAAGAGCACTTGCGCTCAGTCCTGGATGCTCTTAGATAGCATCAGTTGTTTGCTCAGTATAAGAAGTGCCACTTCTGGAAAGAGGAAGTCAAGTTCTTGGGGCACGTAGTGTCTAAGGATGGTGTAGTAGTTGAGCTTGCTAAGGTAGTTGCAGTACAGGACTGGGAGTAGCCTGGTTCAGTCACTGAGGTGAGGAGTTTTCTGGGATTGGCAGGCTACTATCGACGTTGCATTCGAGATTTCTCGAAGATCGCCAGACCTCTATCTCAATTGACGTGGAAGGATTTGAAGTTCGCTTGGAATGAAAAGGCGGAGGCAGCTTTTCAGGAGCTGAAGGACAGGCTGACATCCGCCCTTGTGCTAGTATTGTCAGAGCAAGAGGTTAAGTACACGATATACACTGATGCGTCTAGCGTTGGTCTGAGTTGTATCCTTATGCAGAAGGACAGGGTGATTGCATATGCCTCGAGACAGTTGAGGAAGCACGAGGAGAATTACCCTACACACGACCTTGAGTTGGCAGCTGTCATTTTCGCATTAAAGCTCTGGAGACATTACCTCTACGGAGAGGAGTTCGAGCTCTTTTGCGACCACAAGAGCCTCAAGTACATATTAACGCAGCGGGACCTGAATATGAGGCAGCGGCGATGGATGGAGACTTTGAAGGATTTTAAGTTTGAAGTTTCCTACCATCCGGGCAAGGCGAACCTTATGGCTAACGCGTTGAGCCGCAAGAAGGCGATAGAGTTTGCGGCTCAACTGATGGTAGCTGAGTGGGACATGGTTGAGTTTTTACGAGACTTTGAGCAGAAACTCACTATGGAGGAGCCATTTGAGGTTATCGCACACATTCAGGTGCAACCTATTATCGATGACAGGTTCATCGCGGTGCAAAGGGATGATGAGCGTCTGACTGAGCTTCGAGAGCAGGTCACTGACGATATAGATGCCGAGTGGCGAGTTGGAACGGATGAGGGCTTACGTTATCGTGGCCACCTATGCGTCCCAGATGTCCTTGACTTGAGACGAGAGATTCTCAAGGCTGCGCACAGTTCTAGACTTGCGATGCATCCGGGTGGCACAAAGATGTATCGTGACGTGAAGAGGACCTATTAGTGGGATGGTATGAAGACCCACATCACAGATTTCATGTCCCGTTGTCTCACTTACCAGCAGGTGAAGGCAGAGCATCGCCGACCTCCTGGTCTCCTTCAGCCTATGCCCATAGCTGAGTGGAAGTGAGACTTTATTTCTATGGTTTCATTTCGGGACTGCCGAAGATGAGGAAGGGACATGATTCCTATCGATCAGAGTTACGAACTCTGCAGACAAGTTGGCTAGACTATACATCAGGGAGATAGTGTGTCTACATGGAGTTCCCTTAGAGATCGTGTCGAACAGAGACACGCGCTTTACTTCTATTTTCTAGATTCGCATCCAGGAAGCTATGGGTGTGAAGTTGAAGTTCAGTACTATATTCCACCCACAGATAGACGGGCAGATAAAGCGGGTGAACCAGATTCTAGAGGACATGTTGCGGGCTTGCGTGTTGGACTTCAAAGACAGTTGGGATGATTGTCTTCCATATGCGGAGTTCGCGTACAACAACAGTTTTCAGGCCAGTATCGGTATGGCACCTTATGAGGCCTTGTATGGGCATCCTTACCGAGCACCGCATTGCTGGGCAGAGGTCGGTGAGGGCAGATTGATTGGCCCAGAGATATTACAGGCAACCTTGAAAAAGATTGACATCATCAGATGTCAACTTGTTACAGCGCAGAGTAGGCAGAAGAGTTATGCCGATACGAGACGCTGCCCGCTAGAGTTCGCAGTTGGAGATCACGTATTTTTGAGAGTTTTTCCTATGAAGGGAGTTCTTCGGTTCGGGAAGAATGGGAAGTTAGCACCGCGATTTATTGGTCCGTTCCAGATTCTTGACAGTGTGGGTGCAGTGGCATATCATCTAGCTTTGCCTACGCCTCTCGCGAGCGTACACAACGTATTTCATATTTTATGCTGAAGAAATACGTTCATGATCCTTCCCATATCATTAGATGGGAGCAGGTGCAGTTAGGTGAGGATGTTACATATATACTGCGACCGGCACGTATATTAGACATGAAGGAGCAGGTATTGCGTAGCAAGGTCATCCCCCTTGTGAAGGTGTTATGGACACATCACATTGAAGATAAGGCTACATGGGAGACAGAAGCTGAAATCAGAGAGAACTACACACAGCTTCTCGAGGGGTACGAAAAGGTACAAATTTTGAGGATGAAATTTATTGTTAAGGGGGGTAGATTGTAACGACCCGAAAAATCCCGTACCGAGACCCGATTACCACCTCGATCAGAAATCACTTAGGATTAATTCTCTTAAAAAATGAACCTAAGTTACCTAGAGCTACATTAGAATGGCAGTGAAATTAGTACTGTTCGCTTTAAATAAGTTCTGCAAGACCTAAAACTTGTAGAATCAATGACGCTATAATACCCTGAAATCTAGGATCCAACTCTAAACCCAGTTGTTTTAGGGCATGTTTGGTAACTTTGTATTGGATCTAGACCACGCATCGAAAGTCCGATATCTACAATCTCAGATCATTATGGCCGCTTAGTTAGACTTAACAATCGTTTCAAAAATCAAGCCCAACTGATGTCCTGACACCATTTTACTGAGTTCGAAGTGAAGAGAGTGAGAAAAGGAAAAGATTTAGAAAATTAATTCCATCTTTATGAAATCTGGCACGTGTCATTTGTGCGTTATTTTTAAGCATTCTAACCGTCAGAATGCAACCAAATTTCATCCTCAGATCAGGAAAATTGGCCCTTTCATGTCATGAAACTTGTAGTCCTGATTTAGGTTCGGTAATCGTTGAATTGAAACTGGTCCGCCACGGACGATTTGGAAATTCGATCGAACTGAAAACTTAACTGATTAAAGATCCGATGCTAGCAAGCTTAAGTCCGACCGTAATTGATAACAAGACCTCCAGAAATGTTCTTTTGGATCAGAAAGGATTCGATTTGGTTATAACCCAAGTATATCTTGGTTTAGAGTCTAAATAGGTGAGTTTCTAACCTATTTAAGGACCTTAAACCCTCTCACATCCTTCTCATACGAATTTGCAAGAAACCCTAGGAAAGTGAAGAGAGAAAAGAGAGAGATTGTGTGAGAGTTGTGAGGGAAAGTTCCTGTCACTCGATCCTGCTACTACACGTGCTTAGCCATCATGTTCTAATCACTCTTCTGGTGATTCTGACAACATTCTAGGTAAGAAAACCCTAACCTTAACCTATTTTAGGAATTCTATCGATATAAGTAGCGAAGTAGCTGACTTATCTTGTGATATAGGTTGTCATATCGACGTTGACGAAGCATAGAGTTTCTATTCGATTCGTTACGCTTCTACGGCATAAGGTGAGGATTCTAGATGCTTAGGTTACTTGTTTTCAAAGCTTTCAATGTTGTTTAATAGTAGATTATCGACAAGGATGTTGTTTGACATGTAGAACATGCTGTCTGTTTTCCATTTCGATTACGTACGGAGAATATAAGATTTAGGGTATTTTGGGTATTTATAGGAAATACTGTATACGTACGTATTTTACCATTATGATTGCCAAGTGTATTTGTCATGTACCTATACGGGTTATGCGTGTATGATCTGTTTGGTGAAGAGATTCGCCCTAATGCACACTTTTGGTCGACATGTGCGATGTAGACAAATGTGTGTAGACTAAGTGTTTGTATAAAAGTATGTATTAGTAAGTATTGAGTGAATGGGGCTATAGATTAGTTTTGAGATTGGATTCTCAATTTATATGATGATGTATATGATTTCCTCCATGTTTGTTATATGGAATTGATTTCCTTATGTATATGAAATACTTGTGATTGGTTGAATTGCTTATGTTGTATGTTATAACATGTTGCTTACATGCTTGGATTATTTTTATTTCATTTCTGTCACTCTCATATGATCATTGATTTAGATTACAAGTGGTTGAGGCTATATTCTAGTCCAGGCAGTGGGTAACAGATTTGAATTTGTGATTGGCTGCTATTCGCAACGAAGGACGCGTCGACGAACCCGAGTCGTGCTTTGGTTGACGGCAGTGGTTAGGCCACACGAGGTGCTTATGCACTTCATGTTGTTCAGCTTGAGGTGCGCTCGTACTAGTTGAGCTCGTCAAGTAACCCGACTGACCATTGTATGTTCACCCTGTATTGATCATAACTGCTTGAACCTAAGATACTGAACTTACCAGTGAAAACCCTGATAACCATGGTACCTTGATCCATTAAGACTCATGAGCCGGGCATGGTGGTATGGGACACTGTAGTCGAGCTGTCGGCCTACGTTGGGGCCACAAACCTCTCCGTAGTGCCAAGTGAGCACCTCAGACTTGTGAACTGTCACTCCCCAAACTCGAAAACTGGGCTCACAAAATTTTCGATCGCCGAATCCGACGCCGACAGCCTCCGTAGAACCCCATTCTCGGCTCCTAGCTCCCATTCGCCAGATTCCGATCCTGGGATGCTACGAGGAGGATTTTAAATACCAGTTTGATACGTAATAAGCATAACCAAAGGCATAACCCACAAACAACAACCAAGAACTCCATTACATTTCCACTATGATCAAAAACTTTACAAGTACAATGAGCATAAAGGGAAATACAATGGTAAAGAACAAAAACTCCAAAACACTCTACAACGTGCTCCTGCCTCAACGCTGCTGTGATCCAACATCACCTACACACAACGGTCGTGCATAAGCTTACAGAAAGCTTAGAGGGTGGTGAAAGTGTGTGCGCAAGGTAGTAATATGAACATGCAATGTCAGAGTAAGGCGGAATATGCAGATGGAACCATAATATCATGAGTCGTACCAAGGCTATGCAATGCAAGACATGAATGGTATCGGCCATCCCGAGGCCATGCGATGTGCAATACAACTCAAGCATACAGATCCTCATCTATGTCCATGCATCAATATAGCTAAAAATATGAAATATCACTGGGGTCTAGTACACTCTAAACCAGATTGCCGCCACATCACGGGCAATAAGGTAAGTGGAAGAGGCCACACTATCCGTCTGCCAATATCAGGTGCGACTCTTCGATAGCGGACCCATTCCTCGAGCTGGTCAAACTCAGCCTAGCATTGCCCCCTACTCTCGGGCGGGTAAGGCCGCACCCCCTTCCAACCGACTACGACACAGTGGAGAGCATAACCGTCTGGTAATCGGCACTCAGCGCTCATCTACCCACTCGGTCTACACGTTGGAGCAACCTCTTGGTACCATAAGGGTTTAGGGACTTTCACCTAGGGATATCTATAGTACCCCATGTAAAAAGAGATTTTCGGTATCCAATCTTGCCAACCACGATCTGTCTGTGGAGGCTACGGCCCCGATGTCGCTAGGGCGCACAACAACCATGTCACAAAAATACAGAAATACATGAATCATGCTATCCAGTCATGCAACCAATCCTGCGCATATCGTGCGCCCATGTAGGGCAACACCGTCTAACCGGGAGCCTATAAACAATCTGCCCGAAGGCACATGCTATGATCAGTCAATCCTCATATCAAGCATGCATATGATGCGTGTGATCATGAGTCATGAAACTATACTAAACATGTAAATGAGTGATAATCCATTCTTACAACGCAGATGGGCCTGGACGGCCTATACACCGCAAGTACGGCCCAGTAATGGGCTTTAAGGAGGGTCGTAATGTGGACGTCTAACCAACTTTACACTCGTAATGTGGACGTCAAACCAACATTACCCCCAAGGCACGATCGCCATAAACACTGCCACATAATCTGCATTGGGAACACACATTGCAATGGACCTTAGGTACATCCCATTGGACCTTAAATATATCTAATAGGCCATGATATATGGGCCTTGTATTTGTCAAACGGGCCACACAAATGGACCACACCAATGGGCCTTAGGTATATTGCAATGGGTCATAACCCGTGGGCCTTGGATTTGCATCAATTGAGCTTAGTCTCATGAGTCTAGTATGCGACCAATGGGCCACACCAATTGGGCCTCCCACATGTACATCAAATGGGTCTCAACCCATAGGCCTTATATGAGTCAAATGGACCTAAATCTCTAGGCCTTAAACAAATCAAATGGGCCTAACCCATGAGCCTTCAATAAATTAAATGGGTCTACCCATAGACTCGTATGCATATTAAAGTGGGCCTAAACCCCTAGGCCTTACATATATCAAATGGGCTCAGTCCCATGGACTTGCAACACATCAAATGGGCCTAAATTCTTAGGCCTAAAATGAATCCAATGGGCCTAGCCCATAAGCATTTCATAAACCAAATGGGCCTAGCCCATAGGCCTTTTGAAATTCGAATGGGCCTAGCCCATAGGCCTTCTATGAGTCAGATGGGCCTAAATCCCTAGGCCTTACATATATATATCAAATGGGCCCAATTCCATGGGCCTTGGAATACATCAAATGGGCCTAGTCCCATGGACTTGAAACATATCAAGTGGGCCCAAGCCCATAGCCTTTACATAAATTAAATGGGCCTAACCCATAGGCCTTTGTTCACATGCAACATGGTGGGTCCCACTGTCGCTGGACAGTGGGGATAGCACGTGCATCAAGGAGGACTCCACCGTCCGTTGGACGGTGGAGACGCTACAGTGCAAAGGTGGGCGCCACCGTCCACTGGACGGTGGACTTACAATACACACAATTTTGTGGGCCCCATACGGGGCCCACTGTGATGTTTAGATGACATCCAACCCATTCATAAGGTCACTCAGACCTGGATAAAGGGAAAACATAAATTTCAGCTTGATTCAAAACTCCTGTGGGCCCCAGGAAAATTTTCAATGGCAAACACTCAATTCTACTGTTTCATGTGGTGTGGGCCACCTGAGTTTTGGATCTGTCCCATTTTTGGAGGGGGGCCACTTTAGAGGGTGGCCCATCAGATGAACGGTTTGAATGGCATATAAACATCAAGGTGGGGCCCACGGCTGGAGGCCGTGGGTCCACACCGTCCGCCCGCTCCACGAGGCAGGACGCGTCAGCGTCTGCACTGGCAGCAGCAGCCTTGCTGCTGCTGTGAAAATTTTGATTTTTATAAAATAATGATTTACTGTAGTTTTTCACAGGTGGGACCCAAGTTTGGAAGATCCATCCCGACCACAGGACTCTACAACTTGAGATGAACAAAATGAGTCCAAAGTTTGAGAATTTTGGACGCATAGAATCATCAGGAAGTATTTACAAGGGTAACCACCCAAGTTTCTGATATTACGGCCCACTGGATGATCACGTCAGCCTCATTCTTTGGCTCAACGGTTAAAATGTTGTGGGTAAGGAAATGGACGACTTGGATCGAATATATACATCAAGGTGGGGCCTACACAAGGGAACCACCCCACAAGCCTCTCCTTTTTCCCTTTTTTTTTTTTAATTTTTGACCAGGGACGTCCAGTGTCCCAGACGCTAGACGGTGGGCCTTCTTCACCACATGGAAAATAGGGTGGATGTCCCACACATAAGGTGGGCCACATTGGGGCCACATTGGTGATAAAAAAAAATAATGGACTCGTGGTGGGGTCCATTCAAGTGGGCCACACAATCCAAAAAAAAAAAAAATAATAAAATAAAATAAAATAAAGGGAATAAAAGAGGGAGAGAGACATGGAGAGTGAGACACGGCTTGTGATGGAGGGCTCCGCCACTATGAGCCCTCCCTTGCAAGAAATATACAACAAACGGACTCCTATGTACATGGAACCATCGAAAATGTAAATCAACGGTGGAGATCCATTCCCCACCGATATGGACGGTCTAGATGACCCTTTCTAAATGAAATAAACATCATGATGGGGTCCATGGAGAATGGCCCCATCATGGAATAATCATGATGATCCAAGTGGTCCATCGGCCACATATTAGGGTCCCAAGTGAGACCACACCATTGATCGGTGGGCCTCACTTGGTCCACCATAAAAATAAGAAAAACTACTCTATAGAGGCACCCACCGTCCAATCTTCTCGCTCCTAGGGGTTCCTTGGCACCTTAGCTTCAACTTTAATGGTTAAAATGAAGAATGGAGGGTTGAGATGGGAGATTTTGGGGTAGGAAGGTGGGCCACTTAGAGTTTAGGGAAGCTTAAGAATTTCCAAACGTGGGGCTCTTTGTTGCTTGGGATTTTTTTTGAAATGAGAAAGAGAGAAAGAGAGAGAGTGATGTAAGGGAGAGAGAGACAGTGATAGATGGATGGGTGAGTGATGGTTGTGTAAGAAAAGCTTGACTTTTGAGGCTTTTGTGTAAGAGAGGTATGGGTGGTGAAGACTTTTGTGGCTTTTTGTGTAAGAGAGGTATGGGAGATGAATACTTTTGTGGTTGCTTGGGAAAAGGGATGGAAGTGATGTTGTAATGCCCATGAAAAATCCATACTTGGACTCGAGTACCAACTCGACCCGAAATTGCGTAGAATTAATTACTTTAGAAAATAAGTCTAAGTTAGCTAGCGCAACGCTAAAGTAGCTGGGAAATAGTTCCTGATCACTTTAAATACGTTCTACAAGACCCAAATCGAGTAGAACCAATGACTCTATAATACTCTATAACCTCGAATCAAACTCTAAGCAGGTTTGTTCTCTGGACCACTTTGAAATTTTGTATTGGATCTAGACCGCGCGTCGAAAGTCCGATACCTCCTATCTTAGACCATTAGAACCGTCTAGCTGGACTTGACAATCATTTCGAAAATCAAGTCAAACCGATAATCACAGGCTATTTCATTGAGCCCGGACTGAAGAGAGTACGAATAGGGACAGATTTGGAATTTGAAATTCAAATCTGGCACACGACTTGACGTGTCAGTATTAAGCGTTCTGACCGTCAGAATTCAGCCAGATTACACCCTTGGATCAGGAAAAATTTCTATTTCATATCATGGGACTTGCAGCCCTGATCTACATGCGGTGACCGCTGAACTGAAACTGGTCCGCCACGTGCGATCTGCGAACCCTGCCGGACTGAAAACTTAATGCGTGCTAGATCTGGTACGCATGAGCTTAAGTCTGATCGCATTCGGCCAGGGGACCATCAGAAAGCATCTTTTGGACCGAAACAGCCCCGAATTGGTTATGCACTAAGTGAACCTTGTACCTGAGCCTATTTTGGGCATTTTTGGGCTTATAAAAGGGGTTGAAACCCTCACTCCTCTCTCCCATCTAAATTTGAGAGAAACCCTAATTTGGAAGAGAGAAAAGGTGAGAGTTTGTGAGAGAGAGTAGGAGAGATTTTTCCTGTCTTCGTGCCACCTGTTGCACATGCTGTAGCAACACCTTCTGATCACCAAACCGGTGATTCTTTCACGTTTTCAGGTAAGAACTAACCCTAGAAGTTGCTGATTTGAGGATTACTAGGATTCATAGCATGTTAGCTAACGTATCTTGTAAATTAGGTTCTCTTATTGCCGTAGACGAAGCGTATACGCTCCGTTCGAATTCACGCATCCATAAGAGATAAGGTGAGGATTTTAGACGCTTTGATTGACGGTTTCCAATGCTTTCAATATCGTTTAATAGTAGATTATTGATGGCATCGCCGTTTGACATGTACAACATGCTATCCGTTTCCTGTTTCGTAAATCAACGAAGAATATGAGATTTAGGGCATTTTAGTCATTTGTAGGAAGTGCTGATTTCATTTATATTTTGCTGATGTGATTGACATGATTTGTTGTCGTATTAGAATGTTAGGAATGCGTGCATAATTAGTTTGGCGAAGAGATTCGCCTAATTGCGCACTTCGGGTCGACATACTATATGTAGACTTAAGTGTGTAGTGTATGTGTTTGTATAAATACTTTTATTAGTATGTATTGAATTAAATGATGTTATGAATTAGTTTGAGATGGATTTCTCAGTTAATATGCTGACCTAAATGATTTCCTACATGTTGACAATATGCATGATTTCCTTACATACATGAAATATATGTGCTTGAAGATTTGCCTAAGTTGAATGTTATAACATGTGTTAACCTGCTCACATGATTGAATTTCAATTCCAATACTCTTACATAAATTGCTGATGTGACTCCATAAGTGTTTGGGACTAGACTTAGTCCAGGCAGTCGGTAACCGAGCGAATTCGTGGCTGATTGGTCTTAGCCACGAACGACGCATCGATGAACACGAGTCGTGTTTGAAGTTGGCGGCAGTGGTTAGGCCACGCAAAGTGTTTTACACACTTCCTGTCGTTCGACTTGAGATGCGATCACGCTAATCGAGCCTGTCAAGCAACCCAATTGACCGATGTATGTTCACCTTGTATGAATCATAACTACTTGAACCTAGGGTACTGAACTTACCATTGTAAACCCTGTTAACTATGGTACCTTGATCCACGAAGACTCATGAGCCGGGCATGGTGGTATGGGACACCGTGATCGAGCTATCGGCCTACGCTGGGGCCACAAGCCTCCCCGTAGTGACCAGTGAGCACCTAGTCTCGTGAGCAGATTATGGTAGTATGTGACACTATATTCTTGTTGTCGGCCTACACTGATCAGGCGACGAGTCCTTTGTAGTGACCGCGAGCGTATTCTGAGTCTACGGGAGGCGACGACCCTTCCGTTGCAGTAGAGTACGGTAGGCCTGTATTGATAAGGTGATGGGGGAGCGGTGCAACGAGTGCGAGCAACAGCCCTGGCAGCCCTTGCAGTGACCTACAAAATATACATCGTATGAGACTACTAGGAGTGACGACGCTAGACAGGATCTGTGTTGGGATTGATACAAGGGAAGTACCTTAGTTTCTCAATCCTGCTGTTTGAATGGACTAATAACAACTCGAAAATCATATCACCATAACATTGCATGTGCCTGGAAGATGTGGAGCATTTAAGGGAGTGTGGCATGCCGCGATCGTAAGATGGTGCCGTATGAGGGAGATCATCAGTGAGGGCATACATCACGTCATGTCATATTGCACTAACAATAGTATTAGGATTGTCTGATTTACTAATTTACTATTATCGCATGATTGATTTGTGAACATGCTAATCTTTGCTCTATGATTCCACTGAGTTGATCACTCACTCCCACATTACGGGATGGTGTTTGCAACACCCATCAGACCCTGTTGTAGATGCAGGTGATGCTGAGATCCAAGAGGAAGAGCCAGACTTTGACGAGGACCGGGACGAGTTCTCGTACATGCAGTATCATGATGGCTTTGCTTAGGTGACCTGGGTTGATGGGACTTCGGTGGGACAATTTTGGAAATTTTATTTTTCTCATGTATATGTATATGAGACTCAGAGATGTATTCATACTTTAATGACAGATGATATCTACTTTGTTTTTCCTTACATTGATATATATATTGTTTAGTCTTTCGCTTGCTTTTATCACTGGATCTGGAGTATGAATTGCAGTTTTGGTATAGTTTTACTCATGTGAATGCTTTAACTTAGACAACATTGAATCATAATCATTTTTTTGCATAAGTGACGGTCTGGAACTCGGGAGTTGAGTTTATACATGACCCTCGATTTTCAGGGTGTTACAAGTTGGTATCAGAGCGTGAATAAAAGTATACTGGGCTTGGGTTATGGTCACGCGATGTACGCTGTCACTTCTTTCGACTTAGGTGGGTGCGAGAAGGGTCTAGAAACACTCATAGGATCGCAGATTCTCCAATAGGCAAAGACTATTCGAATCGATTGCGTGATCGAGTCCGTAACGCATCTAGGGTCGCGTGAAGCAACCCGAATAGCTCCTAGGTTGTAGGTAAGTGGGTTGAGACATTCTTTGAATGATTTTAAACCCATAAATGTGAATCCTTGGGCCGTGGGACAACCACGACCCCTGTATTCAATCGTCAGGGCTTAAAAACCCCGTTTCACCAAAAATCTTCAAAATTCTTCATCTCACCACTCCAATCTTCAATTCCTTCTTATCATTTTCATGTTAGGAATCAATACTAATGTAAAAATAACATAAAATCATGCTTTCACAAAATTTTACAGTGAATAGTAAAATTTCATGAAAAATGGCCATAAGGCCATTCTAACTTCGCTTTATTTAGAAAATAATGGGCTAGATGAATGTACTAGCTCCTTCTACCCCAAAATCATATGCTGCATAATAGGTTTTTGTATTAGGGATTGCAGATTGATCCTGGAAAGCCCTGAACTCATGTTTGGGACTATATAGGTCAAAATACAATGAACCAAGGTGGGGCCCATAGTTATTTGGGGTCCCTGGACCATGGGGGACCAGACCCATGTGGTCCCACCAATCGAATAGGAGGTCAGTCGGCGATGCAATCGTCGATCCGGCGATGCATCGCCGACCACCCTTGCCCGTTGGATGCGTGCTTTGGTTCTTGGGGGTATTTTGGGTACTACACACCCCCCATGTATGGTTCGTGTGTAAAAAACCCCTAAATCATACACTTCCTTCACAAACAGCCCTTCCCATAGCTCCATTCTCATTTTTCAGCTGCCCTATCTCCAAATCGTGGTTCCAAACCACCCCTAAATTCATCCTTGGCCAAAAATGACCACACTCCATCGTCCTATGGAAGATTGCAGCCCTCCCACTTAAAGATTTCGTCTTGTGGAGCTCTAAAAACCCCCAAATCTAGCTGAAATCGTGAGGTGCTCCATTCTCCTTTTTCATTTTCATTTCTCCTTGAAAATACATCCTAGAGAAGCTTGAAGCATCCCTCTACAACACCTAGATCTCCCTTTTCCAGTTTGGACAGCCACTTCTTCGCATTTTCTCCATTTTCCATGGCTTTCGTGGAAGCCATTTTAGGCCTTTTGTCACTCTCCACCATCCTATCTTTGATGGGTAAAAGAAAAACCGCAGCGGATGAGGCTGGGCCAAGTCGCCCTGCTCAATCAAGAAGACCGTGGGGTGGTGCCGCAAGTTCAAGCACCGCCACAGGTCCAGCTACAGCCCGAGAGTTTCATACAAAGCGGGATTTGGATCCCCATACTCAACTCGGGCGAGTGATTCTAGCTGAGATGCCTCACGGCCAATACATTAATCGTAAAGTGTTGTTTGAGGTGGACGTGGAAGGATGACTGTTCGGTAAATTTTTATTGTTCGAGCGTATTGAAGCTGCGCATTGGGGTCCGATCTTTGAAGCTTGCACTCGTGCTAATGTGAGCACTGTTCGTGCCTTTTACGCTTGTATCCAGAATCCTACCTTGGAGCCATTGCAGTTCAAAATTCCTTTTGGTAGGGACAGGATGGCTACGATAGATGTGCGGCTGATTGCGCGACTTCTGAACGTGCCTCTTGGTGATGTTCATCCTAGTGAGAAGAATCTGAAGAGTAGGCATGAGCGAGATCGCCGTACCAGGTTCCTATGCGGTAAGTTGGTTCCATGGCAGCCTAATAATAGCCTCAAGGTGACGCATATGTCTGATGATTTACGCCTGCTACACCATATCTGCACGTTCAATGTGTATCCAAGGTCGACGAATCGCATTGAGTGTAAGCGCCTTATGGTTGATTTCTTGTATCTGGTGGCCCAGGGAGAGAATGTATGTATGGCCACTTTCATCTTACGACAGATAATCCTCATAGCCAAGTCAAGAAGAACGTTCGAATCGCTTCCTTTTGGCCGACTGATATGCAAGATCGCGCTTGAGTTTTCTTACAGACTTGGGCCGGAATTGCCAGTTTTGATTCATAGCATTGATGAGTCGACTATGGTCAAGATGAAGATTGGGTCTCAGTACCGTGAGAATCAGCTTGAGGAGGATAGCGAGGATGACTTTAATGATGAGGAGGATCCAAGTGTGGGAGAACCTGGAGCAGAAGTTCAGGAAGAAGTCCAGGAAGAGGTAGAAGAGGAGGCTCAGGATACAGATGAGAGCCCTCCTCCTTCTGCGCAGGCTACTAGCGATGATCACATTGTTCGGATTGAGGAGAGCCAGATCGCCTTGCGAAGGGAAGTTCAGGAACTTCGCGCTGAAGTCGAGGATGCCAAGGCCGTGACGAAGAGGAAATTCGACAAGGTGACTCGCACCTTGAAGGCGATCCTGTGCTGCTTGCAGGATAAGGGTGCTCCTCCTCCGTCACCTGACTCAGACTAGCGAGATCTATGATGTTGTTATCAGTAGTTAGTCATTTCCTGCTTTTGTTGTGTAAGCCTGTTAAGGCTAGTGCTTTGCTTGTGTTGCTGTTATAATTTTAACTGTCTTAGTTCCCATGTATTTCTCGTCATGATGCTTGTAAGGACATATCCCTTGTATTGTGACAATTTTGATTAAATGAAATGCATGGAATGCTTTTGACTCTTGTGTGAATGATTGTGGTGCATTTGTGCTATTGAGACTGACAAGGTTGCGCCCTATTTTGAATATAGGGAATGCCGCTTAAGGCTACGCGGAGCACGGCTCGGCTTGCATTGAGTGAGCCTATGGATTAGACTCCTTCACAGTCTGACACCCATGCGGACCCTGCTGTGGGCCCGATTCCTGAGACAGTTCATGCGTCTCAGCCTAGTGCTGGTCCTACAGTTGGACCACCGCCGTTCACACCGCCAGTCAGAGAGCCTTATCGTGTTTCTACTTCGATGCAGCACACGCCACAGCCTGCTCCACCTCCTAACAGATTTGAGCATATGATGGCTATGATGCAGCAGCAGCAGCAGCTTCTGACTACCATTGTGGGGACATTAGCCCAGGGTGGGGGTGTGACTCCACCTGCACCACCTGCGCATCCAGCTGGCGATGCTGATACTTATGCCCAGGATAAGGGCATGACTCATCCAGTACCACCTGCTTATCCTGCAGGGAATGCCGCAGATACACGGGGCTTGTTAGAGCGATTTCAGCGCTTACGACCTCCCACTTTTATGGGTTCTCATAGACCCGAGGCGGCCGAGTATTGGCTCGACCGTGTGTCGAAGATATTGCGGATGCTTCATTGCACAGAGGCCGAGCAGGTAGAGCTGGCTACATTCCTGTTTGAGCGAGAGGCCAGCTTGTGGTGGGACAGCGTATTGCGGACCGTTGCCGCTGACTTTATATGGACATGGGCAGCGTTTGAGTTTCACTTCCACGAGAAGTATTATCCCCAGACTTACAGGCATGACTGGGAGACTGAGTTTCTCCGCCTCAGACAGGGAGCCATGACAGTTACGGAGTATGAGCATCGGTTCACGGAGTTGGGCAGATACGCCCAACTATTTTGGTTGATGAGCAGATGCGCATACAGCAGATATTCGGTCGAAGATGTGCTGTGTGAGCATTCCCTCATATGCTGAGTTAATTCACATGTCTATGCGGGCAGAGCAGGATGTGGATCGACTTGCACGATCTCATGGCCCTGTTGCTTCTATGCCACGACCAGACTTGCCAGACAGGCCCTTCGCGGGCAAGAGGCCTCGCGTCGACCCTCCTACTAGGGCTACAGTGCCAGTACCACCGTTTCGACGTCCTGATTTGACATGTACATACTGTGGGAGGTCAGGCCACTTGGCGCAGAGCTATTTTTCTCGGATGCGGGACAGTGGGTTCTCGCTGCCGTAGAAGATTGACGCTGCACGTTCACAGGCGATATCAGCACCGCCTATACGGTTAGCTCCTGCGCACCCTTCTTTCAGACCTCTAATATCGCAGATCAGACAGCATTCACGGCCCATGACACAGAGGCCGAACCGGCCACAGCAGGCACGAGTTCATGCATTAACAGCTGAGGCAGCTGCGACACCGACTTCTCAGCATTCGTCCTTCGAGGTCACTGCCCATATCGGAGGTACTCCTATTCTCGTGATGGTGGACACTGGTTCCACGATTTCTTTGATATCACATGCTATAGTCAGGCGTCTTGGGCTACAGACCATTACTATGGATGGGGTGCGAGTTTATACAGCCCAAGGGTCCTTTACAGATGCCACCCAGATGTGTGAGGATTGTTTGGTGGATCTGGGGGGCAAGACGATGGCTCTAGATATCGTCGTCGACCCCACTCTGATTTATCTCGATGTCATTCTTAGCATGGACTGGTTGACTGCAGCGAGGGCCGAGATTGACTGCGAGACTCGTATAGTGACAGCCTACGAGCCATAGGGTGCATCTTTCACATTTTCAGTGTGGGTAAATCTCCCTTTCCGCATTCTTAGTTACGCCACTTTATTGCGAGACGCTGGTGCCCAGGTACTTGAGCATACGCCAGTCATTTGCGAGTTCGGGGATCTGTTCAGGAAGATCCCTGGTTTGCCGCCCCTACGAGAGATCGATTTCACTATCGATCTGGTTCCTGGTTCTATGCCCATCTCACTGCCGACGTATCGCATGGCACCGTATGAGATGGAGGAGTTGAGGACACAGATTGATGGTCTACTGGAGCTTGGCCTTATACGGCCTAGTGTGTCTCCTTGGGGAGTACCA
Source organism: Magnolia kwangsiensis (assembly GCA_037074715.1). NCBI lineage: Eukaryota > Viridiplantae > Streptophyta > Magnoliopsida > Magnoliales > Magnoliaceae > Magnolia > Magnolia kwangsiensis. Next base: position 86,859,439 of record CM073571.1, on the reverse strand, counting down.
GTTCTGTTCGTGAGGAAGAAGGATGGTTCGATGCGATTGTGTATTGATTATCGCAGACTGAACCAAATCACGGTGAAGAACAAGTACCCTTTACCCAGGATCGATGACTTGTTTGATCAGTTAAGAGGAGCGCAGTACTTCTCGAAGATTGATCTTCAGTCAGGATATCATCAGTTGCGCGTCAGGGATGAGGACGTGCAGAAGACTGCATTCAGGACCAGTTTTGGCCACTACGAGTTACTTGTGATGTCGTTCGGTCTCACGAACGCACTAGCCGTGTTCATGGATCTGATGAACCGGGTAGTTCGACCTTTCCTCTATCGATTCGTCGTTGTATTCATTGACAACATTTTGGTGTACTCTAGGAGTCGAGAGGAGCATGAGGAGCACTTGCGTTTGGTCCTGGATACGCTCAGACAGCATTAGTTGTTCGCACAGTACAAGAAGTGCGACTTCTGGAAGAAGGAAGTGAAGTTCCTGGGACATGTGGTGTCCAAGGATGGCATGGCAGTTGACCTGTCTAAGTTAGCTGCGGTGCAGGACTGGGAGCAGCCTGGTTCTGTCACTGAGGTGAGGAGTTTCTTGAGTCTCGCCGGCTACTATCGGCTCTTCATACAGGACTTCTCGAAGATCGTGAGACCCTTATCTCAGTTGACACGGAAGGACATGAAGTTCGCCTGGAATGACGAGGCGGAGTCAGCTTTTCAGGAGCTGAAGGACAGGCTTACGTCCGCCCCTGTGCTAGTATTGCCAGAGCAAGGGGTTAGATACACTATATACACTGACGTGTCTATCGTTGGTTTAGGTTGTGTCCTTATGCAGAGGGACAGGGTAATTTCGTATGCCTCGAGACAATTAAGGAAGTATGAGGAAAATTACCCTACACACGACCTAGAGTTGGCAGCCGTCATATTCGCACTGAGACTCTAGAGACATTACCTCTACGGAGGGGAGTTCGAGCTCTTTTGCGACTACAAGAGCCTCAAGTACATATTCACACAGCGAGACTTGAATATGAGGTAGCGGCGATGGATGGAGACGTTGAAAGACTTCAAGTTTGAAGTCCCTTACCATCCTGGGAAGGTAAACCTTGTGGTTGACGCGTTGAGCCGCAAGAAGGCAATAGAGTTTGCGGCTCGGCTGATGGTTGCTGAGTGGGATATGGTTGAGTTTTTGCGAGACTTTGAGCAGAAACTCACCGTAGAGGAGCCGTATGAGTTCATCGCATATGTACAGGTGCGATCTCAGATCGATGACCGGGTCATCGAGGCGCAGAGGGACGATGCGCATCTGACTGAGCTTCTAGAGCAGGTCAGTGATGATGCTGACGCCGAGTGGCGAGTTGGTATGGATGGGGGCTTACGATATCGTGGCCGCCTATGCGTCCCAGATGTCTCAGACTTGAAATGAGAGATTCTCGAGGCTGCGCATTGAACCCGACTCGCGATGCATCCAGGCAGTATGAAGATGTATCGCGACGTGAAGATGACGTATTGGTGGGAAGGTATGAAGACCCACATAGCTGAGTTTGTGTCCCGTTGTCTCACTTGTCAGCAGGTGAAGGCAGAGCATCGCCGACACCTGGACTTTTGCAGCCTATGCCGATCGCAGAGTGGAAGTGGGATTTCATTTCCATGGACTTCATTTCTGGGCTGCCCAAGACGAGGAAGGGACATGATTCCATTTGAGTGATCGTCGACCGTCTGACGAAGTCGGTGCACTTCCTACCGATTAGAGTTACGAACTCTGCAGACGAGCTGGCTAGATTGTATATCAGAGAGATTGTGCGTTTGCATGGAGTTCCGTTAGAAATCGTGTCGGACAGAGACACGCGATTCACTTCTATTTTCTGGACTCGTATTCAGGAGGCTATGGGTGTGAAGTTGAAGTTCAATACTGCTTTCCACCTACAGACAGAACGGGTGAACCAGATCTTAGAGGACATGTTGCGAGCTTGCGCATTGGACTTCAAGGACAGTTGGGATGATTGTCTTGCATATGCGGAGTTTGCGTATAACAACAGTTTTCACGCGAGTATCGGTATGGCACCTTATGAGGCGCTGTATGGGCGACCTTGTCGCGCACCGCATTGCTGGGCTGAGGTTGGTGAGCATAGCTTGATTGGCCCAGAGTTGGTGCAGGCGACGTCAGAGAAGATTGACATCATTAGGCGTCGGCTTCTCACAGCGCAGAGCAGACAGAAGAGTTATGCCGATACGAGACGGAGGCCACTAGAGTTCACAGTTGGGGATCATGTGTTTTTACGAGTTTTCCCTATGAATGGAGTCCTTCGGTTCGGGAAGAATGGGAAGCTAGCACCGCGATTCATTGGTCCATTCTAGATCCTCGATCGTGTGGGAGCAGTGACTTACCGATTGGCTTTACCCACGCCTCTCGCGAGCGTTTACAACGTATTTCATGTTTCTATGCTGAAGAAGTACGTTGCTGATCCTTCCCATATCATCAGATGGGAGCAGGTGCAGTTAGGAGAGGATGTTACCTATATTTAGTGACCGACACGTATCCTAGACAGGAAGGAACAGGTACTGCGTAGCAAGGTGATTCCCCTTGTGAAGGTATTGTGGACGCATCACTCTGAGGAGGAGGCTACTTGGGAGACAGAAGCCGAGATCAGAAAGAACTACCCACAACTTCTCGAGGAGTACGAAAAGATACAAATTTCGAGGATGAAATTATTTGTTAAGGGGGGTAGATTGTAACGCCCGTGAAAAATCCATACTTGGACTCGAGTACCAACTCGACCCGAAATTGCGTAGAATTAATTCCTTTAGAAAATAAGTCTAAGTTAGCTACCGCAACGCTAAAGTAGCTGGGAAATAGTCCCTGATCACTTTAAATACGTTCTACAAGACCCAAATCGAGTAGAACCAATGACTCTATAATACTCTATAACCTCGGATCAAACTCTAAGAAAGTTTGCTCTCTGGACCACTTTGAAATTTTGTATTGGATCTAGACCGCGCGTCGAAAGTCTGATACCTCCTATCTTAGACCGTTAGAACCGTCTAGCTGGACTTGACAATCATTTCGAAAATCAAGTCAAACCGATAATCACAGGCTATTTCATTGAGCCCGGACTGAAGAGAGTACGAATAGGGACAGATTTGGAATTTAAAATTTAAATCTGGCACACGACTTGACGTGTCAGTATTAAGTGTTCTGACCGTCAGAATTCAGCCAGATTACACCCTTGGATCAGGAAAAATTTCTATTTCATATCATGGGACTTGCAGCCCTGATCTACGTGCGGTGACCGCTGAACTGAAACTGGTCCGCCACGTGCGATCTGCGAACCCTGCCGGACTGAAAACTTAATGCGTGCTAGATCTGGTACGCATGAGCTTAAGTCTGATCGCATTCGGCCAGGGGACCATCAGAAAGCATCTTTTGGACCGAAACAGCCCCAAATTGGTTATGCACTAAGTGAACCTTGTACCTGAGCCTATTTTGGGCATTTTTGGGCTTATAAAAGGGGTTAAAACCCTCACTCCTCTCTCCCATCCGAATTTGAGAGAAACCTTAATTTGGGAGAGAGAAAAGGTGAGAGTTTGTGAGAGAGAGTAGGAGAGATTTTTCCCGTCTTCGTGTCACCTGTTGCACGTGCTGTAGCAACACCTTCTGATCACCGAGCCGGTGATTCTTTCACGTTTTCAGGTAAGAACTAACCCTAGAAGTTGCTGATTTGAGGATTACTAGGATTCATAGCATGTTAGATAACGTATCTTGTAAATTAGGTTTTCTTATTGCCGTAGACGAAGCGTATACGCTCCGTTCGAATTCACGCATCCATAAGAGATAAGGTGAGGATTTTAGACGCTTTGATTGACGGTTTCCAACGCTTTCAATGTCATTTAATAGTAGATTATTGACGGCATCGCCGTTTGACATGTACAACATGCTATCCGTTTCCTGTTTCGTAAATCAACGAAGAATATGAGATTTAGGGCATTTTAGTCATTTGTAGGAAGTGCTGATTTCATTCATATTTTTCTGATGTGATTGACATGATTTGTTGTCGCATTAGAATGTTAGGAATGCGTGTATAATTATTTTGGCGAAGAGATTCGCCTAATTGCGCACTTCGGGTCGACATACTATATGTAGACTTAAGTGTGTAGTGTATGTGTTTGTATAAATACTTGTATTAGTATGTATTGAATTAAATGATGTTATGAATTAGTTTGAGATTGATTTCTCAATTAATATGCTGACGTAAATGATTTCCTACATGTTGACTATATGCATGATTCCATTATATGCATAAAATGTATGTGCTTGAAGATTTTCCTAAGTTGTATGTTATAACATGTGTTAATATGCTCACATGATTGTATTTCAATTCCAATACTCCTACATAAATTGCTGATGTGAATTCATATGTGTTTGAGACTATACTTAGTTCAGGCAGTAGGTAACCGAGTGAATTCGTGGTCGGCTTATCTTGGCCACGAACGACGCATCGATGAACGCGAGCCATGTTTGGAGTTGGCGGCAGTGGTTAGGCCACGCGAAGTGTTTTACACACTTCATGTCGTTCGACTTGAGATGCGATCGCGCTAGTCGAGCCCGTCAAGTAACCCGACTGGCCGATGTATGTTCACCCTGTATAAGTCATAACTGCTTGAACCTACGGTACTGAACTTACCATTATAAACCCTGTTAACCATGGTACCTTGATCCACGAAGAATCATGAGCCGGGCATGGTGGTATAAGATACCGTGGTCGAGCTGTCGGCCTACGCTGGGGCCACAAACCTCTCCGTAGTGACCAGTGAGCACCTAGTCTCGTGAGCAGATTATGGTGGTATGGGACACTATATTCTTGCTGTCGGCCTACACTGATCAGGCGATGAGTCCTTTGTAGTGACCGCGAGCGTATTCTGAGTCTACGAGAGGCGACGACCCTTCAGTAGCAGTAGAGTACAGTAGGCCTGTATTGATAAGGTGATGGGGGAGCGGTGCAACGAGTGCGAGCAACAGCCCTGACAGCCCTTGCAGCGACCTACAAAATATACATCGTATGAGATTACTAGGAGTGACGACCCTAGACAGGATCTGTGTTGGGATTGATACAAGGGAAGTACCTTAGTTTCTCAATCCTGCTGTTTGAATGGACTAATAACAACTCGAAAATCATATCACCATAACATTGCATGTGCCTAGAAGATGTGGAGCACTTAAGGGAGTGTGGCATGCCGCGGTCGTAAGATGGTGCCGTATGAGGGAGATCGTCGGTGAGGGCATACATCACGTCATGTCATATTGCACTAACAATAGTATTAGGATTGTCTGATTTACTGATTTACTATTATCGCATGATTAATTTGTGAACATGCTAATCTTTGCTTTATGATTCCACTGAGTTGATCACTCACTCCCACGTTACGGGATGGTGTTTGTAACACCCACCAGACCCTGTTGTAGATGCAGGTGATGCTGAGATCCAGGAGGCAGAGCCAGACTTTGACGAGGACCAGGACGAGTTCTCGTACATGCAGTATCATGATGGCTTTTCTTAGGTGACCTGGGTTGATGGGACTTCAGTGGGACTATTTTGAACATTTGATTTTGCTCATGTATATGTATATGAGACTCAGAGATGTATTCATACTTTAGTGACAGATGATATCTACTTTGTTTTTCCTTACAGTGATATATATATTGTTTAGTCTTCCGCTTGCTTTTATCACTGGATCTGGAGTATGAATTGCAGTTTTGGTATAATTTTACTCATGTGAATGCTTTAACTAAGATAACATTGAATCATAATTATTTTTGTTGCATAAGTGACGGTCTGGAACTCGGGAGTTGAGTACACGACCCCCGATTTTCAGGGTGTTACAGATGTGTGCTTGACATGTGATGGATTGATGGGTGATTGATTGATGGGATTGATGTAACTGATGTGACACATCGTAGAGATTCCCTTGATTTTCGCAACGCGCGGAGTTTTCACGCAATGAACGTTGGCCCATAACTCTTGACCAGGGTATCGCCTCGACGCGCGAGTCGCGGTATCGGAACCACAACGACGGCGCGGTCGCTATGGTATTGGTCTCGGGCTGAGTCAACTCGGGTTGTCGGCATATGAATCAGGGTCGCGCGTCGATATCGGTTAAGGGTCGAAAGTCACCGGAATTCTACCGGTAAGACCGCGGAAGTGTACGGAAAGGTACGGACCAAGATACGGGTCTTACATGAATCGATTATGGTGGTATGGGACACTACATTTGAGCTATCGGCCTACTCTGATTGGTGATGAGCCCTTTGTAGTGACCTCGAGCGTATTCTGAGTCTACGTGAGGCGACGACCCTTCCGTTGCAGTAGAGTACGGTAGGCCTGTATTGATAAGGTGATGGGGGAGTGGTGCAACGAGTGCGAGCAACAGCCCTGGCAGCCCTTGCAGTGACCTACAAAATATACATCGTATGAGACTACTAGGAGTGACGACCCTAGACAGAATCTGTGTTGGGATTGATACAAGGGAAGTACCTTAGTTTCTCAATCCTGCTGTTTGAATAGACTAATAACAACTCGGAAATCATATCACCATAACATTGCATGTGCCTAGAAGATGTGGAGCACTTAAGGGAGTGTGGCATGCCGCGGTCGTAAGATGGTGCCGTATGAGGGAGATCGTCGGTGAGGGCATACATCACGTCATGTCATATTGCACTAACAATAGTATTAGGATTGTCTGATTTACTAATTTACTATTATCGCATGATTAATTTGTGAACATGCTAATCTTTGCTCTATGATTCCACTGAGTTGATCACTCACTCCCACGTTACGGGATGGTGTTTGTAACACCCACCAGACCCTGTTGTAGATGCAGGTGATGCTGAGATCCAAGAGGCAGAGCCAAACTTTGACGAGGACCAGGACGAGTTCTCGTACATGCAGTATCATGATGGCTTTTCTTAGGTGACCTGGGTTGATGGGACTTCAGTGGGACTATTTTGAACATTTGATTTTGCTCATGTATATGTATATGAGACTCAGAGATGTATTCATACTTTAGTGACAGATGATATCTACTTTGTTTTTCCTTACAGTGATATATATATTGTTTAGTCTTCCGCTTGCTTTTATCACTGGATCTGGAGTATGAATTGCAGTTTTGGTATAATTTTACTCATGTGAATGCTTTAACTAAGATAACATTGAATCATAATTATTTTTGTTGCATAAGTGACGGTCTGGAACTCGGGAGTTGAGTACACGACCCCCGATTTTCAGGGTGTTACAGATGTGTGCTTGACATGTGATGGATTGATGGGTGATTGATTGATGGGATTGACGTAACTGATGTGACACATCATAGAAATTCCCTTGGTTTTCGCAACGCGCGGCGTTTTCTCGCACCGAACGTTGGCCCATAACTCTTGACCAGGGTATCGCCTCGGCACGCGAGTAGCGGTATCGGAACCACAACGACGGCGCGGTCGCTATGGTATTGGTCTCAGGCTGAGTCAACTCAGGTTGTCGGCATATGAATCAGGGTCGCGCGTCGATATCGGTTAAGGGTCAAAAGTCACCGGAATTCAACCGGTAAGACCGCGGAAGTGTACGGAAAGGTACGGACCAAGATACGGGTCTGACATGAATCGATTATGGTGGTATGAGACACTACATTCGAGCTATCGGCCTACTCTGATTGGTGATGAGCCCTTTGTAGTGACCTCGAGCGTATTCTGAGTCTACGTGAGGCGACGACCCTTCCGTAGCAACAAGAGTACAAATAGGCCTATTTTGATAAGGTGATGGGGGAACAGTGCAACGAGTGCGAGTAACAGCCCTGCTAGCCCTTGCAGTGACCTAGAAATATATCATCATATGAGACTACTAGGAGTGATGACCCTTGATCGGATATGTTTTGGGAATGATATAAGAGAAGTACCTTAGTTTCCCAATACTGCTGTATGAAAGGACTAATAACAACTCGGTAATCATATCCATATCGCACTGCATGTGCCTGGAAGATGTGGAGCACTGAGGGAAGAAAGCTTACCGCGGACGTACGATGGTGTCACATGAGGGAGTATGTCGGTGAGGGCACGCATCATTACTGCATCTCATACTTGCATTAATAACAGTATCTAGGAATGTCTGATTATTTTCTTTACTATCATCGCATGATTGATTTGATAACATGCTAATCTTTGCTCTATGATTCCACTGAGTTGATCACTCACTCCCACGTTTCGGGACACTATTTGCAACACCTACCAGACTTTATCTTAGATGCAGATAGCGAGGCGATTCAAGAGCTGGATCCGGACTACTATAAGGACCAGGATGAGTTCTCGTACATGCAATTTTCTGACGGCTTCGCGTAGGTGGCCTGGATCAGTGGGATTTTGCTAGTTGGACTATCATATGACCCTTGATTTTGGTTTGTTATATGTATTTGTGACTCAGAGTTACACTCATACTTTGGAGACAGATCGAGATTGTTTTGTTTTACATACAGTGATATATATATCTTTCAGTCTTCCGTTTGCGTTTTATCACTGGATCTGGAATATGAATTGCAGTTTGGTAAAATCTCACTCATGTTAATGCACTAACTCAGACAACATTCAATCATAAGAATATTTGTTGCATAAGTGATGGTTTGAAACTCGGGAGTTGGGTTTCTACACGACCCCCGATTTTCAGGGCGTTACAGCTTAGTTTTGGGTATGTGTCCCATGATTGTGTGTTTTCAATGAGTCAATCCAAGTTGTCCCACACCTCATCGACATTTGTATTCATGAATTCTCCATTGCACATTGTCTCAACCAATTGGCACATGGAAGATGTCAGACCATCATAAAAGAAGTGTGTAATGTGCCACGTTTCAAATCCGTGTTATGGGCATGAACTGACGAGATCCTTGAACCACTCCCAACATTGGAAGAATGTTTTGTCCTCCTTTTGGGCGAAGTCCATAATTGACTTTCTAAGGGTGTTCATTTTATGATGTGGAAAAAAATTCTTTATAAACTCTCTTATCATATCATTCTATGTGCCAATAGATCGAGGATGTAGTGAATGCAACCACATCTTAGCTTTCCCTTTCAAAGAAAAGAGAAAGAGTTTCAGCCTGATCGTGTCATCAAACATGTTTGGAAAGTATAAAGTGGCTATGATCTCATCAAACTCTTTCAAGTGTAAGTATGGATCTTCTGACTCATGCCCATGAAATTTAGGAAGGAGTTGGATCACCCCTAGCTTGATATCCATGTGTCCCGTATTCTCTGAAAAAACCATGCATAAGGGCGTTCTCACCCCTGTCGGTTGTAAATAATCTCGTAAAGTACAAGGCATGGGTTCTTGATGCACCTCATTCTCATCCTGGACTTCCCCAACCCTAGGTTGCGGTTGTCCTTCTGGTTGATTAGCTAGTTGATTTGCGGTCATAAACTCAATTAAATCTAGGGATATTGAGCAATGTCTAGTCCTTTGATGGATAGTCAACCCCTGAACCAATCCTCCTTTAGTTAAAAGACGTCGAGTGTTGTCACGGACCCACTTGGGCATGAAACACTCACAACCCTCAATTCAGAATCTAAACCTAAACCTGAAAGAAAGAAAGTAAATAGAAATCTAAAAAGAAAGAATTGGAAAGAGGTTACCAAATTAGAAGTTCCTAAATTAAGATCCTGCAAAATAAAATAAAAAACAAGTCAGTTTCTAAAAATAGAAAGTTCCTAAAGAATAGAAAGTAAACTAGTTCCTAAAAAGGGAAAATTCTTAAAAAAAAAAAAAAGAAAATAGAAAGTTTCTAAAAACAAATTAGAAAAGTTCTAAACCTAAATTAGAAATTAAGTTAGTTTTTAAAAATAAAAAAATTTCTAGAATTAGAAAGATAGAAAAATTAGAAAGAGATAACCAATTTAGAAAGCCTATATTAGGGTGCTACAAAACAGGAAAGTTAGGTTAGTTTCTAGAAATTAAATAGAAAAACTAAACCTATAATTAAAAACTAGAAAAACCCTAATCTTAACCTAATTCTAAAACTAGTTAATCTCAGAAAAATGTAACTGTTAGTTCCCGGCAACGGCGCCAAAAACTTATTCACTACCTCTAGTATAGGGTTGTGATGTAGTAATAATCTCGGTAAGACCGAGGTCGAATCCACAGAGACTGAACCTTGTACGCAATTTGAAAGTAACTTGAATTAGCACTAGAAGAAGATGTATCTAAATCAGAAGAATTTAAGAGAATAATTGTGAATTATTAAACTAAAACTTGTAAAATTCAAAAGTGGGAAACTAGGATTTCCAAGGATCCACTTGTAGAGATCAGGGAGATCTATGCTTGACTCATGAACACAATTGAATTTAAAGTCTCATCTTCATCCAGTTGGAGGATATAACATTAAAAATCAAATCAGAATTTCCTTTGATCTAGTTTTCAAGAGATGAGAGGTATGAGAATTAGACTTGATTCCATCACAAAACCATGCCCATGAGACAAAGTACACAATAGAATTTAACCAATCTACATCCAATCTGAGAGAGTTATGAACGTAAGGGAGGATTCCATCATCTAACCAAGTCCATAAGACGATGATGGACAACAGGGGTCCTACTCTCACAACCTCTATACATCCATAGAAAATACTTAAAGCTATCGTAGATTCATTGTAATTTAAGTCACAACAAACTACTAAAAACTATGAATATTTCATATAATCAAACTATAATCAAAGAGAGTTCATAAAACATGAATCAAAGTGGTAGAAAATACGTCATCACACTACAAGCTTCACCTCTTAACCCTATCCAAGAGGTTTAGCCTATCACAGACATGATTAGCCTAAAATATCTTAGAAAAACATAAATAAATAGGGAAGGAATAATTCTTTTAAAAACAACTGCCCTCCACAATTTCACTCTCTCCTTTGCTCCCACGTCCCAAAGATGATTCTCTCTCTTCTCTTCTCCTTTATATAGGCACCAGGGGTGGTTTAAAGGGCTGGAAGTCGGTGTTGGATCGTGCTTACACAACACATGCATGTTACACAGCGAATATGTAATTCAACTTCATTTGGAGTGACTTTTCAGCCCGTGGATGGTCCAAGAATCGATTTTGACTCAATGGTTGGGGTAAAGACCTGCTTCCCGAGCTGTTGGATGGTTCAGATCAAAGATCCGACCATCATCTAGGCCATAAAATGTCCCACAAAGTTTGGGAAAACTGGACGTCCGTATGGTGCGAAAGAACCTGCACTGAGATGTTCGATGGGCCCCTCAATGATGTTTTCAGAGAAATTCACCCCGTTCATTGGATTCTTGGCAAAATTTTGGTCAGAAAGGAGTGGTTTTGGGCAAATTTTGGTGCCCATTATATTGAATCACCACGCTATTCATCTTGCGTTTGACGGCGATCTGTGCGTGTATGTGTGCATGGGGCTGAAAGGAAACCTTGGCGAGGGTCGTGGCCACCCCCCGAAGTGAATGGACGGTCCCGATCTTTCATTGGGATGAACACGGTGTCCCACTACAAGTGCCCGATGGAAAAGAGTTCGCTCGCTATTTGCGTTGCCAGAAGGGGTCGAGTTAGCCTGACTTTGACCGGGCTGACTGGACCGGTGTGGCTCGCGTGCGGACGTGCCATGTACACGCACGTCGTATGTGGGGTCCACTATGATGTTTATGAGAAATTCGCTCCGTCCATACATTTTGTCATCAAATTTAAGGGGTTAAGACTAACATTGAAGCATATCCAGATATCAGGTGGGCCCCATATCAGTGATTTACGGGCTGATCTGTCCGTTGGGCCACTTCCACAAGGATTCAAGGGCTGAATTTTGATGTATACAATTAATTTAGGGTCCTCGGGCCAGATATAAAGTTTTGAGCCAAATGGATGGTGGGAACCCTATGATCTTGCATTCAGGATGACTTTCATGCCTCTTTATCGTTGATCACTTTCTTTTCTTGGATCTTTAGCGTGTAAATTCTTTGATCTCGATCCCTTAAGATCTGTCCCTTGCCTTGGTGATTCTTAAGCATCAAATCCATGCTTTTAGAACCCTTTTTCAGTCCATGCTCCCAAATTCACCTTGTAACATAAACACGATTAAAATAGGATGTTAAACATTATCATGTTCATAAGATCAGGTAATAACTAGGGTTTAATATGCAATATTTGACCCTCAACAAGTAACCTTTCTGAAGAATAGATTTGCTGCATGTGTCACATCGAGTGTCTTCTTTCATGAGATGAAGTGTGCCATCTTCGAAAATTGATCTACCATGATGAACACTGAATCTATGCCACACTCTGTTTGTGGGAGATCTAGTACGAAGTCTATATATAAGTCCTCCCAAGGGCCGTCAGGTACAGGTGACGGGGTGTAGAGACTCGTATTCTTAGACTGCCCCTTGGAGACCTGACAGATATGATAACGGTGCACCTCTCTACCAACATCACGTACTATCTACGGCCAGTAGTACCATTCTTCAACAAGAGTTTGCGTCTTGTCCCATCCAAGGTGTCCACTAAGGCCACCTCCATGTAGCTTTTGGATGATTTGCTCCCTCAACGAGCTTTTGGGAATGCACAGTCAATTCCCTTTGAAAAGGAACCCGTCTTACGTATGTAGGTCATTGGGGTGACCTTTGCATATAACCCATGCATCCTTAAAGTCATTTCTTTCGGCATATATATCTTTAAGGTGCTCAAACCCGACAATCTTATTGATCATAGTGACTAACAAAGTTACACGACGGATCAGTGCATCAACTGCTTTATTCTACTGCCCAGACTTATGTTTCAACATAAATGTGAATTCCTGAAAAATTGAAATCCACCTAGCATGCACACAATTCAAGTTAGCTTGGCTATTAATGAATTCGAGAACTTGATGGTCTGTGTAAAGAATGAACTCCCTTCGAATTAAATAATGTTGTCAATGCTGCAATGCGTAGACCACTGCATACAATTCAAGCTCATAAGTTGACCACTTCTTGCATGCATCACTAAGTTTTTCACTGTAGAAGGCTACCAGCTTACCTTCTTGAGATATAACTCCCCCAATTACGACATACGAGGCATCACATTCAACTTCAAAAAGTTTGTCAAAGTTGGGAAGTACAAGAACCGGGATTGTGGACAACCTATGCTTAATTTCAGTAAAGCTCATGTCGGCTTCATCAGTCCACTTTAGCTACCCCTTCTTCATGCAATCTGTGATTGGTGACACAATGGTGCTAAATTTCTTTACGAATCAATGATAGAATGTCGCCAGTCTGTAAAAACTCCGTACCTCATGGATTTTTATGGGAACCGATCATTCCCTAATTACTTTCACCTTTTCCTCATCCACTTGAATAGCCATATATGTCACGACAAATCCCAAAAGAAACAAGCTATCGGTCAGAAAGCTACACCTTTTTAAATTAAGATATAACTTGCTTTCAGTGAACACTTGACTTGCCTGAGGTGTTTCATATGGCTTGCTTTGTCCTGACTGTATATTAAAATGTCATCAAGGTAAATCACAACGAACCATTGAATGATTGATTTTTGAACTTGGTTCATCAACCTTGTGAATGTGCTAGGCGCATTTGAAAGACGAAAGGGCATGACCATCCATTCATACAACCCTTCCTTCGTCTTAAAAGTCATCTTCCACCCATCACCCAGCTGTATTCGAATATGATGGTAGCCGCTTCTTAGATCTAATTTAGAGAATAATTTTGTGCCTTAAGCATGTCTAACATATCGTCCAGCCATGGTATAGGAAACCTATAAATTATGGTGATTTTGCTAATGGCTCGGTTGTCAACACACATGCACCAACTCCTATCTTTCTTAGGAGTTAATAGAGAAGGTACGACGCAGGGGCTTATGCTTTCTCGAATAAGACCCTTATGGATCAGTTCCTCCACTTGTCCTTATAGAATATTGCGCTCCTTCGGATTCATCCAAGAGTGAGGTCGATTGGGTAAGTTGGACCCAGGAACAAGGTTGATATAATGCTAAATATCTTGCATGGGTGGCAATCCATTGGGAAGTACATCAGTCCTTTGAATTTATACAACATAAGATTTTAGTTTTTTAAGGATGTTGGTGGGCTCGAGTTTCTCCCTTTATAATTAATGCATAGACCTGTCATGTTTGTTTGGATTCCTCCATAAAGTCCCATATGGTTAAGAGAACGACTATCCACTTTAAAAGTTTCAGGTAGCTCCTTTGGATTCATCGGGGCTAATATAAATTTTTGGCCATCTTTGATGAAAAAATATATATTATCTTGCCCTTTATAAGTGGCGTCATGATCAGATTACAATGGTCAATTGAGTACCATGTGATAGGCCTTCATGTCAACTACATCACATATTACTTCGTCTTTATAATATTTACCAAACGAGAAAGATATAGTTCATTGTTCAGTTACCTTAGTTTCGATGACCTTCCTAATCCAATAGATTGTATATGGGGAGGGATGACTCTCTTTTTATAATTACAACTTTTCCACCATGAACATGAAGATGATGTTCTCATTGTCCCCACTGTCGATAATCATGTCGTAAACTTTTCGATTCACTGTACAACTACTTTGGAAGATGTTATATCGTTGTGGGTGTACCTCTTGCCTTCACGTATACAATAGTCGCTGCACAACGAGCAATTCACTAAAACACTATGGAACCCAATCTATCTCATCTACCTCGTCCTCTGTGGCATGTTCTAGTTTTTCAACATCTGGGTCTTCATTGGCATTTTTAGCACTACTGTCACGCCCTAAACTCAAAAACTGAGCTCACAAAATATCTGATCGCCGAATTTGACACCTATAGCCTCCGTAGTACCCCATTATCGGCTCCCGGCACCTATATCATGTGATCCTACAAGGAGAATTTTTCAGTATGAATTTTATTCCATAACAAGCATAACCATAAGCATAACCCATGAATAATAACAAAGACACTATCACAACATTCACTATGATAAAAAATCTTAAAGTACAATGCGCATAAAGGAGAAATACAACAATAATAATAACAGAAACACCTAAAGCTTAACTGTACGCTCCTGCTCCTACTAAGCTATAGCTGCATCCTGATATCACCTGCATTCATCAATCGTGTATAAGCTTATAGAAATCTTAGAGGGTGGTGAGAGTGTGTGCACAATATAAGTGCGCTAAGAATGCAATATCAGAGTATTGCAGAATATACTGGTAAGTTCATGAATGCTATCAGTCGTACTAAGGCTATGCATGTAAGACATGAATGTTATCGACGACATCAAGGCCATGCGATGTAAGGCATGAATGGTGTCGGCCATACCAAGGCTATGCGATGCGAGGTGTAACTCAAGCATTCCAATCCTCATTCAAATCCACATATCAATGCAGCTCATCACCAGAGCATCAAATATCAGTACAGTTCTAACTCTAGATAATCATCGGGGTTTAATACACTCCAAATGACACTACCCCTTTTCCAAGTGCGCAGTCCAAGTGAGCGTAAGAAGCCTCACTATCCACCTGGCCAACAGTTTGTCGATAATAGACCTATTTACAAGCTGGTCATACTCAGCTTAGAAATTACCCCTACCCCCCGGGTGGGTAAGGCCACACCCCTTTCCAACCGACCACGACACAGTGGGGGAAGCAGCCTCCTGGTATTCAGCCCTTGTGCGCTTATGTATCCACTCGGTCTTGACATTGGAGTCATTCTCTGGTACCATTGGGTTTAGGAATTTTCACTGAGGGATATCTATGGAGCCTCGATGCTAATAATAGTATTTTCAGTGTCGAATCCTGCCATCCATGATGGCTATGGAGGCTATGGTGTTGATGTCACTAGAGGGAACAATAATCACAACACACAATGTAAGATGCATGAAGTAAGGCCCGTATCATAGTCCATACCATTCCTTAGGATCTCGCCATCCTCCTGATCAAATTCTGGCAACCCGCGACGTGTAATCGTCATTTGTACGTGACCTTAAGTCACATCCTTTATATCTATGTTGACTCGACTCAAAACTTATATCCTAGTAACCGCGTCGTCGACGCGGTTCCAATGTCGTGTCTCGTGCACTGATGCGATACCGAAGCTAGGAGTTGTGGGCCCGCATTTATTTCTAAGAAAATGCCACGTGTTGTAAATTTTGAGAGAATATCTACCTTAAACATCACATCAATCAATCACCTCGAGCAAGTACTTAGCCCATCCCTCTCCCATTTCCAAAGGCAACACTCTCTCTCCCCACCCATACCTTTCTAACCCATCTCTTACACAAACCACCCCACCCATCACTCACACATCACTCACCTATCTCTTTTCATCCCATCACTTCTCTCTCTCTCTCTCATTCTCAATCCATTCCCTAAGCAACCCAAGAGAGAGCCAACGTCCAAGCTCTTCCAAAAAAGAGTCAAGTGTGGTCCACTTTCGTACACAAAAACTCTCATATCCACCATCCAAACTTCATCATCTACCATCGAAGGTTGAGCAAAGGAGCTAAGGAAGCCAAGGGACCAAGAAGGAGTGCAATAGGAGGGTGATTTTAGGATATCCACCGTTGATTTTCATTTAAGGGCCCACTTATGATGGGACCTACTTTAATGTGTGTTGTGATCTAAGAGGGGCCCATAGTGGCGTGGTCCCTCCACTACACCGATCTCCCTCTCCCTCTCCCTCTCTTTCTTCTTTTTATGATTGATGATGATATGTATGTGGCCCACCCTGATACACCCCACCATGAAGTATGTATTCTATATCCATGTTGATTAACCGTGGGCCCCACCTTGTCAATGCCGAGCAAGTGGCTAGTCCAGTAGCCCTGAATGAAAGGAAAATATAAATATCAGCTTATTTAGAGCTAACGTGGGCCACACGTGTGGACCCCACCATGAGGTATGGGTTTTATCCAAATGTCCATCTGTAGACTGATTATGGGGTATGTGTTGTATCTCGCCATCCATCCATCTGGACCTTTTTCAAATATATATATATATATATATATATATATTATGTATGTGGTGGGGCCCATGTGGGACCCAACTGCTGGACGGATTGGCTGGGGTACCTCACACCAGCTATATAACTGAGTTGGCATCAGCAAGTGCTGTGGGTCCCATAGCCATCCAGCTAGTAAGTTGACATCAACAAGCTCTGTGGGTCCCATTTGATGTATGAGATCTCCATTTTTTCCACCTATTTTCATCCTAGTTGTTCATCATCTGGATGGCGGGCCAGCATCCCACCCACCAGTAGTTTGTTGCTGCACCTCGTTAGCAAGTTCTATGGGTCTCCATCGTGATATATGGGTCCAATCCACACCATCCAGATGGTTGAACTGTGGGACCCACCATTGATGTATGTGTTACATCTAAACCATCCATCCAGATGGTGAGCTCATCTTAAGGCTTGAGACTAAAAATTAGATAGGTCCATTATCAGATGGACCACACTACAAAAACCAATGGATTAAACGATTACCATTAAAACTGTCTGGGATCACAGGAATTCTGGATCAATAAGAGACTTATTTTTCCCTTTTAATTTAGGTCTTTATGACCGTATGATTAGATTAGATGAAAAATAAACGTTAAGGTGGGTCCTGCGATCGTTAATAGTGGAAATCATTATCTCCGATATCATTTGTGGTATGGTCCAGATGATCTTTTGATATGATTCATTTTTGGGTAATGTTCTAAAATGATCTAAAAAAAATAGATGTATGGTGTAGATAGTTCACCTAGAACAGTAGGCCCGACTTGATGTATATAAGGCCCATATAATGCGGCCCATTTGATGCATATGAGTTCCAAATATTATAACCCATTTGATGTATATGAGGCCCATGTGTTTCAACCCATTTGATCTATGTGAGGCCCTTGTGTTGTGGCCCATTTGATGTATATGAGGTCCATGTGTTGCGGCCCATTTGATGTATATGAGGCCCACGTATTGTGGCCCATTTGATGTATATCAGGCCCATGTATTACGACCCATTTGATGTATATGAGGCCCATGTGTGAGGCCCAATGAGATCTATGTGAGGCCCATGAGTGAGGCCCAATGCGATACATGTAAGGCCTTTGTATGAGGCTCAATGTGATGTATGTGATATTTGATATGATGTGTAATTCCACCACGATGTATGTAATAATGTTTATGATGGGTCATGCCTTGGGAGCAATGATGGTTTAGGTCCACATTGTAAAGGTAATGGTGGTTAAATGTCTGCATTGTAACCCTCCCTCAGGCTCATTGTTGGACCCATTGTTAAGCCCATTGTCATTTCCCCTTAAGGGGCTAACCCAAACCGTTGGGCCCCCATGATCGTTAAGCCCATTCTTGATATGAGTAGGCCATCTAGGCCATCCTTGATATAAGGAGAGTACATCATCATATAACATGCTTAGAATAGCTTCACGATCCATACCCACACGCATCATATGTATGCTTGATATGAGGAGTGATTGAATGTAGCACATGCCATTGGGAAGATTATTACGTGACTCCTTGATAGGAGGATTTCCCCCCACATGAGGGCATGGTATGCACATGATTATTGTATGACTAGATAGTATGATTTATGCATCTCGCATTTGTGTGATATGATTTCTATATACCCTAGCAACATCAAAGCCATAGCCTTCACAGGCATATTGTGGATGGCCGGATTGGATACATGAGATACTGTTACTAGCATCTGGGTGCCATAAATGTCCCTAGGTGAAAATCCCTAAACCTGATGGTACTAAAGAATGACTCCAACGTCAAGATCGAGTGAATACATGAGCGCACGAGGGTCGAATACTAGGAGGCCGTGTCTCCCACTGTGTCATTTTCTGTTAGAAGGGGGAGTGGCCTTACCCGCCTGAGGGTAGGGGGCATTGCTAGGCTGAGTATGACTAGCTCATAAATGGGTCTGCTATTAACGTGCCGGATAGGTATTGACAAGCTATTGGCTAGGCAGATAGTGAGGTTTTTTACGCTAACTTGGACTGCACGCTTGGGAAAGGGGTATATCATTTGGAGTGTACTAAACCCTAGTGATTGTCTAGAGTGAAAACTATACTGATATATGATGCTCTAGTGATGAGTTGCATTGATATGTAGATTTGGATGAGGATTGGTATGCTTGAGTTGCATCTTGCATCGCATAGCCTTAGTATGGCCGATATCATGGCATCGATATGGCCGATAACATTCATGCCTTGCATCGTATAGCCTTGGTACGGATGTTAGTATACATGGACTTATCAGCATGATTCTGTAATACTCTGATATTGCTTTCTGAGAACACTTATTTTACGCATACACTTTTACCACCCCCTAAGCTTTCTATAAGATTATGCATGATTGATGCGTGCAGGTGATGATGGGACGCCATTGCAGTATTAAGATTGGAGATTCAGTGGACTTTTGGAGCTTCCAATTCTATTATTGTATTTCCCTTTATATACATTGTACCTTAAAGTTTCTTTTATCATAGTGGATTTAGTGATGGCATCTTGGTTATTGTTCATGGATTATGCTTATGGTTATGCTTATTGTGAATCAAATTCATGATGAGAAATCCTCCTTGTAGATCACAGGATTGGAACCTGGTATATGGGTATCGGGAGCTGAGAATGGGATACTACGAAGGCATTTGGCGTCGGATTCGACGATTAAGAATTTTGAGATCATAGTTTCTGAGTTTGGGGCGTGATAGAAGTTCGTATCAGAGCATAACTTAGGAATAAATGAGAACAACATCACATATTTGCTATGAGCTTAGGACAATTAGGTCTTGAGTACGTAACCTTGTAGTTTTGTTCCTTAACATCTGTGCCTTCAAGGGTTCTCAAGGTTAATAGATGCATTTGTTCTTTCCTATAAGACATGCCGCCCAGGAGAGTGACCTGAGTGACTCCTTCTCCACCACTTACAACTCCTGTTCTACCACCTACGACTCCTACTCCACCACTAGATATTCCTGCTACCCAGCCTGAGGATGTCGCTCCTCCACCTGAGATCGATGAGAATTCGACCGTACCGGTAAGTGAAATAGTGGTGAAGACCGCTTTAGTTGAAGTAGGAATATGCCAATATGTCCTAGAGGGGGGTGAATAGGAATTTTTAATAATTTTATGATAATTTATAATCCTATTAGACTAATCCTAACACTAAGCCTCTATTAGGATTACTCAAGAGTAACTTTACTTACTTCCAAGCCCGGTAGAGGATCCAATCATAAACCATTTGAGAGATGAACAATGTGCAAACATGTTTATGATAGATATGACTGTGTATGTGTGTGAGGTGTGATCTCAGATATTTAGATATGAAAATATTAAATTAAATCACACAAATAAGAAAATAGTAATCTAAAACACAGTCATTTTTATAATGGTTCGACTACTTGTCTAATCCACTCCCGGTAATCGCACTTAACCCTTGAGTGTACCAGATTTCACTAAGGAGGTTCACAGTGGTTCACCTCAAACCTAAGGTTTTAAATTAGGTTCACCTTCAACCTTTACAGCCTATACTTAGGCTGACAGTTAAGGGATTTTGGCCAAGGATCCACACAAGGAACCTCACATTTATGCTCTCATGAGTAAGGGCTAACACAACGCATCCACTTTTAGTTACACTGGCCAAGGATCTTCTACAAAACACTAACCATTTATGCTCTCCACAGAGCAAGGATCAACACAATGCACCCACTACGTACACTCCCACTGGAGGCCTCTTAGAGGACTTGCAAGGGGTGAGAAACACCTTAGACCCAATCCTACAAAGGAATGATCACAAGGGTCCTCTGGACCCCAGTTACTTACAGATAAGTGGATGAGTCCCATTTAGCACGTTGTTGAAGATCTCCTTCTTTGTTGATGAAGAATCTTCTGCTTCCTTGATCCGTAACATAGATGATGTACCAATATATGGCGTCGGGTTAAGTCAAGGTTAAGATGAAATTCTACTCTCTTAAATATCTTCATATAAGGAAGATAGAGTGATTCCAGTCATCT
Organism: Magnolia kwangsiensis; assembly: GCA_037074715.1. Lineage (NCBI taxonomy): Eukaryota > Viridiplantae > Streptophyta > Magnoliopsida > Magnoliales > Magnoliaceae > Magnolia > Magnolia kwangsiensis. Next base: position 86,838,431 of record CM073571.1, on the reverse strand, counting down.
ATGCATTCAAGGCATCCCAGCTTAATGATTTACCATTAAGGTAGTAGCTGGAGGATCTTTGAATGTGGAAGTTCATTCTCCAATCAACTCTATTGAATATCAATGATGAGGGTGGATTGAAGGATGAACTTTCATGAGAGAAAGGGCTTTGGGTATATGATCTAAGGTAAAACACTCAAAAGCACTCTCTTCTTTCTCTACCAGCAATAATAGACAAGTCTTCTTTATATAGGTAAAAGGTTCCAATGGATATAAAACGGTCACATTTATGACAGAGTTTGATATCATCGAGTCGGATCGATATCATCAAGCGTATACTCTCAATAGCATTGACAGTCCGCTCGATGACACAAACTTAAATGTCATACGCTTTTGAAACGTATTGCTAGCTGGTCAAGGCAATCGAAACACGCGTCGATGTCATCGAATTTTGATCTCCGATTTCATCGATGTGAGGTTCAATTCCTCGACATTTGAAAATGAGAGAGACTTGCTTTGAAATATTTCAGGTTTACAAGAATGATCGAGGGACCTTTGATATCATCAAAATTTGAATATCGATAATATCGATAGCTGTTCGAGGCATCGATAAATCCAGGGGATTTTGATTTAGGCTTGCTGGACAGTTTCTGTCCCTGATCGGTGCCATTGAAATTGTACAAATATCATCGATATTTGAATATCAATTCTATCGAGTGACCCTCGATCATAGATAAACTATCCTAAAATATTTTGCTCGAAATCTTCGTGCCTATGACCGATATCATCAAGAGGCTTCCGATGTGATCGAGATTTGAATTTCAATGGTATCGAGGAGGGCTTCAGTATATCAATACACATATGATATTCTTCCTGTCGATATTATCGAGTCACCTTCGATGGACTCGAGATTCTAATATCAATGATATCAATTGGTATATCGATACATCGATAAATCCGTCTAGAGATATATGTGGTTGTTGGACACTTTTATCCTCATTCCCATGGAATTGATTTGTCATCGAGGACATCGATAGCACAGGTCGATCATATCGAGCTGTGTATCGATAAAATCGATAAAGTAAGAAAACTTAGAGATTTCTGTTTTTGAAAAGTTTTTCTTTACTTAAAAACCCTATGTTGTTCTAATTTGTTTTAAGGGTTTTATTTACTTGGTGTTTTGGGACATCGGATGTGAGGCTTAGATTTACCTGTGGCGAGCTTGTGTACACATCCTATTGAGGCAAACGCTTTGATTTGATCTTCCTATGAAGCTCTACATTCTAGCTGACTCAACACTCATACTAATTGACAAACCAGGGCACTGTCAATCTCCCCCTTTATCAAGTACGTGACAAAATACTAAAACACCCTGGACCAGCTTCTATACTGACATCCTAAATTGTGTGTACATACACTTTATACAAATTTACAATTTTACTCTAATGAACACACACATAATCATTCAGAAGGATTCAGAAGCTGCTCACCCTATCTGCAAACTCCCCCTCGCTTGGTACAGTTGCTCCCCCCAACACCTGCAACACCATACACAAGAAAATACACATTTCCCATTGGGGTGTTAGAACTGCTCTCCCTCTTTTTGTCAGTCATTGACAAAGATAAATATGGCAGTTGATATTGACTAAAGTTTGAAGTATTTGGGAGAACCAATCATCCAGAGAGCATACATATATAAAAGATAGATGCATAATGATGAAAATAGTGATTGAGACATCTCATGTTTGGATCTAATGTATGAAGAGCAGACCAAGTAAGGTAGAGAAATAGGTAAGCTAGATAAACACAACATTAAATGCATCGCATACCATCTGCAATATAAGCACAAACCACATATACTCAGAGAAAACAGGTGATCACATATATAAATATGGTAGTAAATAACTGTGATTAATACCCAGCAATATTCAAAATATCCAAAACAAATCATATACTACCCCAAGATTTTGCAGTAAAGCATTTAGTCAGTTTAAATTACACAAAATAGACATGCTTGGTAATCCAACCGCAACCGTACGTCTCAACATGAGCTCAATGTCCTCGAGGATTGCTATGTGTAAGCAATCCCCCTAGCATTCGAGTCGAACTAGCAAGATTGAGGATGTTTTGCTAACCTATTACTTCTAAAAGTAGGTCCACTCCAAAAGGCTCAATGGCACTATTGAGCACTAAACGTTCAATAATGGTGAATGGACGTCCTTCCATTGAAATAGGTTGATGCCTACTGGATTCTTATTGCATGTTCTTTGATTGTAAAGAGTGAAGAGACTTACCTTTCCCTTTGTGCATGAATTTTCAGTGTGAAGGACAGGTAGAGGTAAGAAGAAGCAATCAGAGAAGGGAGGAGATATGAGATTTTGAAATTAACAACCCCCTTGTTCTTATAGCAGCGCTTACGATCATATCGATCCCTCATCAATGGCATCAATCACACGCTATAATGACATTAAAGACCGTGTTGATGACCATAGGGAAGGTGCCAATGTCCAGTGGAAATTAGGACAGTCCAACTGTTGGGAAGGACCGCTGGTTATTACTTTGCATTCCCGAGATTCTTCGATTTCATCGGTGTTGAATATTAATCTCATCAAACTGTATTTATCGATGACATTGACAAGGTTCAGATATCATCAAGAATGTTATTATCTGGCATCCCAAAACTAACATGGTTAATTTATGAGGTTTAGACTTGTGGCTGAACTTAACCATGAATGTCCCAATGTGAAGATTTACATATGTGGATCAAGGTCACTAGGATATTTTCAGTAAGTGCATACACGAATGGATTTTTGAAGATCACTGAACCTATTTGTATCAAGAGGTTTAGTGAGGATATCTGCAAGTTTCTTTTCTTTGGAAACATAATCCAATGTAATAATCTTATCTTCAACGAGTTCTCGGATAAAGTGATAACAGATGTCAATGTGCTTGGTCCGAGAGTGTTGGACAGATTCTTTGAAATGTTGATCGCATTTGTGTTATCACAGAACAGACTCATTGTGGGTTGTTTGATTCCATAGTCTAACAACATCTGTTTCATCCAAAGGAGTTGTGCATAACAACTCCCTGCAGCAATGTATTCAGCCTCAGTAGTGGATAATGATATTGAGTTTTGCTTCTTACTCTACCAAGAGACCAGACAATTTTTAACATAAAAACATCCTCCACTTGTTGATTTTTGATCATCCAAATTTCTAGCCCATTCTGCGTCAGATAGCCTACAATAATGGTGGATGTTTCAAATGAATACCATAGACCAAAGGTGGTAGTGCATGCTACATATTTGATAATCATTTTAACAGTCGTTAGGTGGGATTCCTTAGGATCTGCCTGATACCGAGCACACACTCCCATACTAAAGGATATATTTAGACAGCTTGCTGTGAGGTATAGTAGGCTTCCGATCATACTCCAATAGAGATGTTGGTCCACACTTTTTCCGTTAGCATCTTTGGAAAGTTTAAGTGTGGTACTCATATGCATGTGATAAGTGTGTCTAGACTCAAGCCCAAATCTTTTCACCAAGTCTTTTACATACTTAGTTTGATTTATGAAAATTCCATCATTTAGTTACTTGACTTGTAATCCTAAAAGGAAGTTTAATTCGCCAACCATGATCATTTCAAATTCTGATTTCATGAGGTTGGCGAATTTGTATGCAGCATCTCCACATGTTAACCCAAACACTATATCATCCACATAGATTTGTGCAATAAGCAATGAGTTCTTTGTTCTCTAGGTAAACAGTGTCTTATCTACACTTCCTTTACAGAATTCATTGTTTAAAAGAAATTTTTTTAATCATTCATACAAAGCATGTGGTACTTGTTTGAGACCATACAGAGCTTTGTCCATACGATAAACATGATGGGGGTGCTTAAGATCTGAAAATCCTTTTGGTTGTTCTACAAAAACTTCTTCAGCAAGATCCCCATTAAGAAAAGCACTCTTAATGTCCATTTGAAACATTTTAAACATTAGTGCGCATGCAATAGACATAAGAATTCTAATAGACTCAAGACAAGCGACAGGGGCAAATGTCTCATCAAAACCAATCCCTTCTATCTGTGAGTACCCTTGAGCAACTAGCCTTGCTTTGTTTCTAATCACATTACCTAACTTGTTGGATTTATTCTTGAAGACCCATTTGGTTCCAATGATATTTGTATCAGTTGGTCTGGGAACCAATTTCAATGCCTTATTTCTCTAGAATTGTTGAAGTTCTTCTTGCATAACATTTATCCAGTGTTCATCTTGAAGAGCTTCTACAATATTCTTGAGTTCAATCTTTGAGGTAAAGAAGAAATGACTATAGACATTTTCTATCTGCCGTCTAATTTTCACACCATCATTAGGATCTCCAATAATTTGCTCTCGAGGGTGATCCTTTATGATGGGTAATTCAGATGATGGTTGAGGTTCAATCCTTTATCAGATTTTTCTAGTATGCATGAATCTACATCATCTTCTAATTCATTTACCGAGGTATATTCTTCATAAGGATGATCATCAATTACCACATTGATAGACTCTTGAATAGTGAGAGTTCTTAGGTTATACACTCTATAAGCATGACTATTCATGGCATACCCCAGAAAAATACCTTCATCACTTTTAGACTCAAATTTTCTAAGGTGATTTCTCTCTTCAGATGTAGCATTTACTACTAAACACCTGAAAATATTTCACACTAGGTAGTTTCCCATACCATAATTCGTATGGAGTTTTATTCAAGCCTGCTCTAAGATATACTCTGTTAATGATGTAGCAGGCGGTATTGATGGCTTCTACCCAGAAACTTTTTACCATATCTTTCCCATTTAGCATAACTGGCCCCATTTCTTGCAATACTTGATTTTTCCTTTAAACGACTCCATTTTGTTGTAGGGTATTTGGGGCTGAGAATTCATGACGAATTCCTTTCTCATTGCAATATTTTTAAAATTTTTCATTTTCAAATTCCCCACCATGATCGCTTCTGATGCGATTGATACAATATCCTTTTTCATTTTGAAGTTGCTTTGCCAAAGTTACAAATTCTTCAAAGGCATCTGATTTCTCTCAAAGGAATGCGACCCAAGTAAATCTGGTGTAGTCATCTACTACCACCAGGAAGTATTTTTTCTTGCCATGGCTTTCCACTTTGGTCGGGCCAACCAGGTCCATATGCAGCAAATCCAAAGGTTTTTTTGTTTGTATGGTGGTTGTCTTTTTGTGGCTGACTTTTATCTATTTTCCTTTTAGACATTCTCTACGAATAAGTTTTTCTTCTTTTCTAATCTTGGGAAGACCTTTGACCAAATTTTTTGAACTAAGCTTAGCCAAATTTCGATAGTGAACATGTCCTAACTTTTGGTGCCATAATTTGGAATCATTCTTTACAGCCATATTACATTTTATGGATAACACACTCTCATTTGTACTCTCAATAATATAACAGTTATCATTCGTACGTAAACCTTTTATGAGATATTTTTCTGTATGATCTAAAATCTTACACACATCTTTTGAAAAAGTGACCAGATGTTCTTTTTCACATATTTGAGAGATACTAAGGAGATTATGTTTCAGACCTTATACATAAAGAACATGTTTGATTTTTGGAAGGCCTAGTACAACTACTGTTCCTTGTCCAACAATTTTAGTAGAGCTACCATCTCCAAATGTGGCTGATCCTCCATTAAAGTCTGAGTATTCACAAAAGTGAGTTTGATCACTAGTCATGTGTCTGGAGCATCCACTAGTAAGGTACCATTTTGAACTATTGCCAACTTTCAGAGCAGTATGGATTATTAGGCAATTATTCCGATTTGTCACACCCTCTGAGACACTGTTGACCATGATTCCAACTCTAGTCAAGATCACTCTCTAGGCGGTGAAGCCCTTAAAGAGGACCCGCTTTGAGACCAATTGAAATAGCGTTGAAGACTGCTTTAGTTGAAGTAGGAATATGCTAATATTTCCTAGAGGGGGGTGAATAGGACTTTTTAACAAGTTTATGATAATTTAAAATCTTATTACACTAATCCTAACACCAAGCCTATATTAGGATTACTCAAGAGTAACTCTACTCGCTTTCAAGCCCGGCAGAGGATCCAATAACAAACTATTTGAGACATGAACAATTTGCAAACTAGTTTATGATGGATATGACTGTGTATATGTGTGAGGTGTGATCTCAGATATTCAGATATGAAAATATTAAAGTAAATCACAAACAAGAAAATAGCAATCTCAAACACAATCATTTTTATAGTGGTTCGACTACTTGTCTACTCCACTCCCGGTAACCGCACTTAACCCTTGAGTGTACTAGATTTCACTAAGGAGGTTTCACAGCGGTTCATCTCAAACTTAAGGTTTTAAATCAGGTTCACCTTCAACCTTTACAACCTTCACCTAGGCTGACTGTTTATGCTTCCTGAGCAAAGGTCAACACATAACACCAAGTTTTAGGCACACTGGCCAAGGATCCACACAAGGAACCTCACTATTTATGCTCTCACGAGTAAGGGTCAACACAACGTACCCACTTTTAGGCACACTGACCAAGGATCTTCCACAAGACCTTAACTGTTTATGCTCTCCACAGAGCAAGGGTCAACACAATTCACCCATTACGTAAACTCCCACCAAAGGTCTCCAAGAGGACTTGCAAGGGGTGAGAAACACCCTAGACCCAATCGTACAAAGGAATGATCACGAGGGTCCTCTGGACTCTAGTTACTTACAGATAAGTGCATGAGTCCCATTCAGCATGTTGTCGAAGATCTCTTTCTTTATTGATGAAGAATCTTCTGCTCCCTTGATCCGTAACACAGATGATGTACTAATATACAGTGTCGGGTTAGGTCAAGGTTAAGATGGAATTCTACTCTCTTAAATGTTGTCCTATAAGGAAGATAGAGTGATTCCAATCATCTATGCATTCAAGGCATCCCAGCTTAATGATTTTTCATTAAGGTAGTAGCTGGAAGATCCTTGAATGAGGAAGTTCATTCCCCAATCCGCTCTATTGAATATCAATGATGAGGGTGTATTGGAGGATGAACTACCATGAGAGAAAGGGCTTTGGGTATATGATCTAAGGTAAAACACTCAAAAGTACTCTCTTCTTTCTCTACCAGCAATAATAGACAAGTCCTCTTTATATAGGCAAAAGGTTCCAATGGATATAAAACGGTCACATTTATGACAGAGTTTGATATCATCGAGCGAGATCGATATCATCAAGCATATACTCTCAATAGTATCGACAGTCCGTTCGATGACACAAACTCAAATGTCATACGCTTTTGAAACCTATTGCTGGCTGGTCGAGGGAATCGAAACACGCGTCGATGTCATCGAATTTTGAACTCCGATTTCATCGATGTGAGGTTCAATTCCTCGACATTTGAAAATGAGAGAGACTTTCTTTGAAATATTTCAGGTTTACAAGAATGATCGAGGGACCTTCGATATCATCGAAATTTGAATATTGATGATATCGATAGTTGTGTCGAGGCATCGATAAATTCAAGGGATTTTCGTTTAGGCTTGCTGGATAGTTTCTGTCCCTATTCGATGCCATCGAAACCATATCGATATTATAGATATTTGAATATTGATTCTATCGAGTGACCCTCGATCATAGATAAACTATTCTGAAATATTTTGCTCGAAATTTTCGTGCCTATGACCAATATCATCGAGAGCCTTCCCATGTCATTAAGATTTGAACTTTGATGGTATCGAGGAGGGCTTCGATATATTGATGCACATGTGATATTCTTAATTGAAAACAGGGGTACCAGAGATCTGCCTAATAATATTATTGAGTCACCTTCGATGGACCCAACATTCAAATATCGATGATATCGATAGGTATATCGATACATCGATAAATCCATCCAGAGATATATGTGGTTGTTGGACACTTTTGTCCTCATTCCGATGGAATTGATTTGTCATTGAGGACATTGATAGCGCATGTCGATCATATCGATCTGTGTATCGATAAAATCGACAAAGCAAGAAAACTTAGAGATTTTTTATTTTTAAAAAAGTTTTCTTTACTTAAAAACCCTATGATGTTCTAATTTTTTTAAGGGTTTTATTTACCTAGTGTTTTGGGACATCGGATGTAAGGCTTAGATTTATTTGTGACGAGCTTGTGTACACCTCTAGTTGAGGCAGACGCTTTGAATTGATCTTCCTATGAGGCTCTGCATTCTAGCTGACTCAACACTCACGCTAATTGACAAACTAGGGCACTTTCAGTGAGTGCCTCCTAGTTACAGCAAATGTTGTAGGCTGTGACGGCCACCCTTCAGGGATAGGGTAGGAACTGTCATGCCCCAAAATCAGAAACCGGGCTCACAAACTTCTCGATCGCTGAATCCAGTGGCAATAGGCTCCATAGTACCCCATTCTCGGCTTCCAACGTCCATACGTCAGATTCCAATCCTGGGATCCTACAAGGAGGATTTTCCAACGTACATTTATCTCGTAATAAGCATAACCATAAGTATACAAAGGAAACATCATGATCACATATCCACTAATATAATATTTAAATACAATGTTGAAAGGAAAATATATATATCAAAAATCGAAGCTTCGGAAGACCGTTGCACTCTCCAAGCTCAATGTTGTTGTAACCTAATGCCACCTGCATGCATAAGCTTATAGAAACCTTAGAGGGTGGTGAAAGTGTGTGTGCAAGATAAGTGTCAAGCACGCAAATATTAGAGTAAGTGAAAATACTGCAAGTCCATAAAAATATCATCAACCCCATCCATGATATGCGATGAAAAGACATAGCAAGCCAATGTCATATAAATATAGAAACATAGTAACCCAAAATGCCATATGCCAAGGATGTAATGCAATATACAATAAGTGGTGCGAATGAAATGACCAAGCTACTGTGTGAAGTCGGGATGATAGTACGTGGTATCGCAGGCTATGTTGCCTATCACAAAGGACTTCTATCCAAACCAGTCTCATACCTAAATTTGGATAGATAGACTCAATGTGGTAAGCTCCTGATCTCAGGTTAGTCTAGCACGCTAACCGAAATCCTTGTCATTACAAAAGTACACATAACAATTAGGTGCACACCACCATCCTGAGTAGATAGTGAATGAACGAATGAATGAATATAATGCTAAGTATGTAACTCCTGCTCCATAAATCAATATTGTACATCTCTGGGATCATCATCGAGGTCTACTACACTCTATGCCACCTGCCGCCCATCAAGTGCACAACTGGGTAAGTGGAAGAGACCTCACTATCCATCTGTAAATATTAGGCCCGACTCGTCGATAATTGACCTATTCCTCAAGCTGGTCAGACACAACCTAGTTATGCCTACTCCCTTGGTGAGTAAGGCCACACCCCTTCCAAACCGACCACGACACAGTGGGTGACGCTGCCTACTAGTATACGGTCCTCATGTGCTCATATATATCCACTCGGTCTCGACGTTGAGGCATCCTCTAGTACTAAGAGGGTTTAGAAATTTTCACCTAGGGCCATCTATAGTGGCCCGATGCTAGTAACATATTTCCAATGTCCTATCTGGCCATCCACGATATGTCTGTGGAGGTCACGAACCTAATGTCGCTAGGGCGTATAGTAATCACAACATACAATGCAAGATGCATGAATCATATAATCTAGTCATGCATTAATTTTATACATACCGTGTGCTCATGTGAGACAATCTCCGCCTATCAGGGTGTCTCATAACAACATGCCCAATGACATATACAATGGTCAACCACATCTCATAACAATCATATAAATGATGCGTATGGGCATGTATCATGATGTTATGTTGTTATATAGTCATAATTGGCATCGATAATCGGCCTTGACAGTCAAAATTGGCCTCGACAATCAAAATCGGCCTCAATAATCAGAATCAGCCTTGACAATTGGAATCGGCCTCAATAATCGAAATCAGCATCGACAATCGGCCTCGTCAATTAGAATCATCCTTGATAATTAGCCTAACACAGGGCGTAAGGGAAGGTCACAATGTCGACATTTAACCATCATCGCCTATCAATGTGGACATTTAACCATCATTGCTCCCAAGGAGTGACCCACATAGAGCCAATCGTACAGTGGGCTCATGACTTCACACAAGGGCCTAATATATATCACCATGGGCCTCACTCATGGGCTGCATAAGAATCACATTGGGCCTCGCTCATGGACTTCATGTACATCACAATGGGCCGCAATAAATGGGCTAAAAAATACATCTCATTGGGCCTTACTAAAAGGGCCAGAAATACATCACAACGGGCCTTACCAAATGAGTCGAAAATACATTACAATGGGCCTTACCAAATAGGTCGGAAATACATCACAATGGGCCTCATTTTGGGTTGCATGTACACCACAATGGGCGCATCTCATGGGCCTAATACACATCACAATGGGCCGCATCACATGAGCCTTAAATACATCACAATGGATCACTCACACGGGCTTAATATACATCATTATGGGCCTTACCCATAGGCCACGAATACATCACAATGGGCCTTACCAAATGGCCTCGAATACATCACAATGGGCCTTGCTCAAGGGTGTAACGCCCGTGAAAAATCCATACTTGGACTCGAGTACCAACTCGACCCAAAATCGCGTAGAATTAATTTCTATGGAAATTAAGCGTAAGTTAGCTAGCGCAACGCTGGAGTGGCTGAAAAATAGTCCCTGATCACTTTAAATACATTCTACAAGACCCAAATCGAGTAGAACCAATGACTCTATAACACTCTATAACCTCGGATCAAACTCTAAGCAGGTTTGGTCTCTGGACCGCTTTGAATTTTTGTATTGGATCTAGACCGCACGTCAAAAGTCCGATACCTCCTATCTTAGACCGTTAGAACCGCCTAGTTGGACTTGACAATCATTTAGAAAATCAAGTCAAACCGATAATCACAGACTATTTCATTGAGCCTGGACTGAAGAGAGTGCGAAAAGGGACAAAATTGAAATTTCAAATTCAAATCTGGCACACGACTTGACGCATCAGTATTAAGCGTTCTGACCGTCAGAATTCATCCAGATTACACCCTCGGATCAGGAGAAATTTCTATTTTATATCATGAGACTTTCAGCCCTGATCTACGTGCGGTGACCGCTGAACTGAAACTGGTCCGCCACGTGCAATCTGCGAACCCTGCTAGACTGAAAACTTAATACGTGCTATATCTGGTACGCATGAGCTTAAGTCCGATCGCATTAGACCAGCGGACCACCAGAAAACATCTTTTGGACCGAAACAGCCCCGAAATGGATATGCACTAAGTAAACTTCATTCCGGAGCCTGTTTTCGGCATTTTTAAGCTTATAAAAGGGGTTGAAACCCTCATTCCTCTCTCCCATCCAAAAATTGCAAAACCCTAGCTTTGGGAGAGAGAAAAGGAGAGAGTTTGAGAGAGAGAGTGGAAGGATTTTTCCCGCCTTCGTGTCCTGATTGCATGTGCTTCAGCAACTCTTCCCAATCACCTGGCCGGTGATTTCTCCACTTTTTCAGGTATGAAACAACCCTAAAAGTTGCTGATTTAGGGATTACTTGGATTCGTAGCATGTTAGCTAACGTACTTCGTAAAATAGGTTCTCCTACTGCCGTAGACGAAGCGTATACGCTCCGTTTCAATTCACGAGTCTACAAGACATAAGGTGAGGATTTGAGACACTTTGATTGACGGTTTACAACGCTTTCAATGTCGTTTAATAGTAGATTATCGACGGCATCGCCGTTTGACATGTACAACATGCTCTCCGTTTCCTGTTTCATAAATTAACGAAGAATATGAGATTTAGGGCATTTTAGTCATCAGTAGGGAGTACAGATTACGTTCATATTTTGCTGATGTGATTGACATGGTTTGTTGTCGCATTAGGAAGTTAGGAATACATGCATAATTAGTTTGGCGAAGAGATTCGTCTAATTGCGCACTTCGGGTCGACATACTATATGTAGACTTAAGTGTGTAGTGTATGTGTTTGTATAAATGCTTGTATTAGTATGTATTGAATTAAATGATGTTATGAATTAGTTTGAGATGGATTTCTCAGTTAATATGCTGACCTAAATGATTTCCTACATGTTGACTATATGCATGATTTCCTTACATGCATGAAATATATGTGCTTGAAGATTTGCCTAAGTTGAATGTTATAACATGTGTTAACCTGCTCACATGATTGAATTTCAATTCCAATAGTCTTACATAAATTGCTGATGTGACTCCATAAATGTTTGGGACTAGACTTAGTCCAGGCAGTCGGTAACCGAGTGAATTCGTGGCTGACTGGTCTTAGCCACGAACGACGCATCGATGAACGCGAGTCGTGTTTGAAGTTGGCGGCAGTGGTTAGGCCACGCGAAGTGTTTTACGCACTTCATGTCATTCGACTTGAGATGCGATCACGCTAATCGAGCCCGTTAAGTAACCTGACTGACCGATGTATGTTCACCTTGTATGAATCATAACTGCTTGAACCTAGGGTACTGAACTTACCATTGTAAACCCTGTTAACCATGGTACCTTGATCCACGAAGACTCATGAGCCAGGCATAGTGGTATGGGACACCGTGGTCGAGCTGTCGGCCTACGCTGGGGCCACAAACCTCCCCGTAGTGACCAGTGAGCACCTAGACTCGTGAGCAGATTATGGTGATATGGGACACTATATTCTAGCTGTCGGCCTACACTGATCAGGCGACGAGTCCTTTGTAGTGACCGCGAGCGTATTCTGAGTCCACGGGAGGTGACGACCCTTCCGTTGCAGTAGAGTACGGTAGGCCTGTATTGATAAGGTGATGGGGGAGCGGTGCAACGAGTGCGAGCAACAGCCCTGGCAGCCCTTACAGTGACCTACAAAATATACATCGTATGAGACTACTAGGAGTGACGACCCTAGACAGGATCTGTGTTGGGATTGATACAAGGGAAGTACCCTAGTTTCCCAATCCTGCTGTTTGAATGGACTAATAACAACTTGAAAATCATATCACCATGCCATTGCATGTGCCTGGAAGATGTGGAGCACTTGAGGGTCGATTGCATGCCGCGGTCGTAAGATGTTGCCGTATGAGGGAGATCGTCGGTGAGGGCATACATCACTTCATGTCATCTTGCATTAACAACAGTATTAGGATTTTCTGATTTACTGCTTTACTATTATCGCATGATTGAATTGTGAACATGCTAATCTTTGCTCTATGATTCCACTGAGTTGATCACTCACTCCCACGTTACGGGATGGTGTTTGCAACACCCACCAGACCCTGTTGTAGATGCAGGTGAGGATAAGATCCAGGAGGCAGAGCCAGAATTCGACAAGGACCAGGACGAGTTCTCGTACATGCAGTATCACGATGGCTTTACGTAGGCGACCTGGATCGATGGGACTTCAGTGGGTCCATTTTGGATATTTACTTTTGTTCATGTATATGTATATGAGACTCAGAGATGTATTCATACTTTCGAGACAGATGAGGTTTACTTTGTTTTTCCATACAGTGATATATATATTATTTAGTCTTCCGCTTGCTTTTATCACTGGATCTGAAGTATGAATTGCAGTTTTGGTATACTTTTACTCATGTGAATACTTTAAATCAGACAACATTGAATCATAATCATTTGTGTTGCATAAGTGACGGTCTGAAACTTGGGAGTTGAGTTTATACACGACCCCCGATTTTTAAGGTGTTACAAGTTGGTATCAAAGAGTGAATAAAAGTATACTGGGCCTGGGTTATGGTCTCGCGACGTACGCTGTAGCTTCCTTTGACTTAGGTGGGTGCGAGAAGGGTCTAGGAACACTTCTAGGACCGCAGATTCGCCAATAGGCGAAGTCTATTTGAATCGATTGCACGATCGAGTCTGTAACGCATCTCGGGTCACGTAAAGCAACCTGAATAGCTCCTAAGCCGTAGGAAGTCAGGTTGAGACGTCCTATGAACAATTTTAAACCCGTAAAAGTAAATCCTTGGGCCATGGGATGACCACGACTCCTGTATTCAATCGTCAGGGCTTAAAAACCCCGTTTCACCAAAAATCTTCAAAATTCTTCCTCTCACCACTCCAATCTTTATTTATTTCTTATCCATTTCATGTTAGGCATCAAACCTAATGTGAAAATAGCACAAAATAATACTTTCACAAAATTTTACAGTGAATAGTAAAATTTCATGAAAAATGGCCTTAAGGACATTCTAACTTCGCTTTCTTTAGCAACTAATGGTATAGATGGATGTACTGGATCCTTCTACCCCAAAATCATATTCTGCATCATAGGGTTTGGTATTCGGGATTGCGGAATGGTCCCGGAAAGCCCCAAACACATGTTTGGGCTTACATAGGCCAAAATGCAATGAACCAGGGGGTAAACCGTACATATCTGGGGTCCTTGGACCATGGAGGACCGAACCCATCTGGCCCCACTGACCGGATGCATCACCGGTCGGCGATGCATCGTCGATCCGGCGATGCATCGCTGTACAGGTGGGCCCATTTGCTGTGATTTTCAGGTGCACGCCCTTAAATGACATGTACACCCTCCCCATAGGTGTCCCGTCCAACTAAAGCCCCCAAAACATACCCCTCCTTCACAAACAGCCCTCCCCATAGCCCTATTTTCATTTTTCAGCAACCATCTCCAAAATTCGGTATTCCAAATCATCCCTAGATCCCTCCTTGGCTAAAAATGACCATCATCCATCATTCCTTTGGAGTTAGCAGCCCTTCCTCTTGCAGATTTCATCATTTGGAGCTCTAAAAACCCCCAAATCGAGCTGAAATCGTGAGGTGCTCCATTCCACTTTTCCATTTCCATTTCTCCTTGAAAATGCATCCTTGGGAAGATTGAAGCATCCCTCTACGATGCCTAGATCTCCTTTTTCCAGATTAGACAGCCACTTCTCCGCATTTTCTCCATTTTTCATGGCTTTCGTGGAAGCCATTTTAGGCCTTGTATCACTCTCATGCATCATATCTTTGATGGGTAAAAGGAAAACCACAACAAGCGAGGCTGGGTCAAGCCGCCCTGCTCAATCGAGAAGACCGCGGGGTGGTACCGCAAGTTCAAGCACCGCCGTAGGTCCAGCTGCAGCCCTAGAGTGCCGTACAAAGCTGGATTTGGATCCCCATGCTCACCTTGGGTGAGTAATTCTATCAGAGATGCCTCATGGCCAATACACTGACCGTAAAATGTTATTTGAGGCGAACGTGGAAGGGCGAATGTTCGGTGAATTTTTGTTGTTCGAGTGCATTGAACCTGCGTATTGGGGTCCGATCTTTGAAGCTCGCACTCGTGCTAATGTGAGCACCGTTCGTGCCTTCTACGCTAGTATCCAGAATCCTACCTTGGAGCCATTGCAGTTTAAAATCCCTTTCGGTAGAGATCGGATGGCTACGATTGATGTGCGACTGATTGTGCGACTTCTAAACGTGCCTCTTGGTGATGTTCATCCTAGTGAGAAGAATCTGAGGAGTAGGCGTGAACGAGATCGCCGCACCAAGTTTTTGTGCGGTAAGTTGGTTCCATAGCAGCCTAATAATAGCCTAAAGGCGACGTATATGTCTGATGATTTACGCCTGCTGCACCATATCTGCACGTACAATGTGTACCCTAGGTCGACGAATCGCATTGAATGTACACGCCTTCTGGTTGATTTCCTGTATCTGGTGGCCCAGGGAGAGAACGTATGTATGGCCACTTTCATCTTACGACAGATAATCCTCATAGCCAAGTCAAGAAGAACATCCGAATCGCTTCCTTTTGGCCGACTGATTTGCAAGATTGCGCTTGAGTTTTCCTACAGACTTGGGCCGGAATTGCAGTTTCGATTCATACCATTGATGAGTCGACTATGGTCAAGATGAAGATTGGGTCGCAGTACCGTGAAAATCAGCTTGAGGAGGATAGCGAGGATGACTTTGATGATGAGGAAGATCAAAGCGAAGAAGAACCTGGAGCAGAGGTTCAGGAAGAAGTTCAGGAAGAAGAAGAAGAGGAGGCTCAGGATACAGATGAGAGTCCTCCTTCTGCGTAGGCTACTAGCGATGATCGCATTGCTCGGATCGAGGAGAGTCAGATCGCTTTGCGAAGGAAAGTTCAGGAACTTCGCGCTGAAGTCGAGGATGCCAAGGCCGTTACAAAGAAGAAATTCAGTAAGGTGACTCGCACCTTGAAGCCGATCCTGTGTTGCTTGCAGGATAAGGGTGCTCCTCCTCCGTCACCTGACTCGGACTAGCGATGCGACCTTAGATGTTGTTATTAGTAGTTAGTCATTTCCTTCTTTTGTTGTGTAAGCCTGTTAGGGCTAGTGCTTTGTTTATATTGTTGTTGTAATTTTAACTGTCTTAGTTCCCATGTATTTCTCGTCATGATGCTTGTAAGGATATATCCCTTGTATTGTGACAATTTTGATTAAATGAAATGCATGGAATGCCTTTGACTCCTTGTGTGAATGATTGCGGTGTATTTGTGCTATTAAGACTGACAAGGTTGCGCCCTATTTTGAATATAGGGAATGCCGCCAAAGGCTACGCGGAGCACGGTTCGGCTTGCACTGACTGAGCATATGGATCAGACTCCTTCACAGTTTAGCACCCATGCGGACCCTGCTGTGGGCCCGATTCCTGAGGCAGTTCGAGCGTCTCAGCCTGCCGCTGGTCCTACAGTTGGACCACCGCCATTTACGCCGTCAGTCCGAGAGCCTCATCGCGCATCTACTTCCACACAGCATCCGCCACAGCCTGCTCTACCTCCTGACAGATTTGAGCAGATGTTGGCTATGATGTAGCAGCAGCAGCAGCTTCTGACTACCATCGTGGGGACATTAACACAGGGTGGGGGTGTGGCTCCACCTGCACCATCTGCGCATCCAGCTGAGGATGCTTGTACATATGCCCAGGATGAGGGCATGGCTCATCCTGCGCTGCCTGCTTACCCTGCGGGGAATGCCGCAGATACACGGGGCCTATTAGAGCGATTTCAACGCTTACGACCTCCCACTTTCACGGGTTCTCACAGACCCGAGGAGGTTGAGTACTAGCTCGACCGTGTGTCGAAGATTTTGTGGATGTTATATTGCACTGAGGCTGAGCAGGTAGAGCTGGCCACATTCCTGTTTAAGAGAGAGGCCATCCTGTGGTGGGATAGCGTACTGTGGACCGTTGCCGCCGACTTTGTATGGACATGGGCAGCGTTTGAGTTCCGTTTCCATGAGAAGTATTATCCCCAGACTTACAGGCATGACAGGGAGAATGAGTTTCTCCACCTCAGACAGGCAGCCATGACAGTTACAGAGTATGAGCATCGGTTCACGGAGTTGGGCAGATACGTCCTGATGATTTTGGCTGATGAGCAGATGTGCATACGACGCTTTTTGGAGGGTTTGCGACCGGATATTCGGTCGAAGATGTGCTGTGTAAGCATTCCCTCTTATGCGGAGTTGATTCACATGTCTATGCGGGCAGAGCAGGATGTGGATGGACTTGCGCGATCTCGTGGCCCTGTTGCTTCTAAGCCACGACCAGACCTGCAGGACAGGCCCTTCAAGGGCAAGAGGCCTCGCGTCGACCCTCCTACTCAGGCCATAGCGCCAGCACCATCGTTTCGACGCCCCGAGTTATCGTGCACATATTGTGGGAGGTCAGGCCACTTGGCGCAGAGTTGCTTTTTTAGGATGCGGGACAGTGGGTTCTCGCCGCCGCAGAAGATTGACAGTGCACGTTCACCGACGATATCAGCACCGCCTATACGGTTAGCTCCTGCGCACCCTTCTTTCAAACCTCCGGTATAGCAGATCAGACAGCCTCCACGGCCCTTGACACAGCGGCCGAACCGGCCACAGCAGGCTCGGATTCATGCATTGACAGCTGAGGCAGCTGCGACACCGACTTTTCAGCATTCGGCCTTCAAGGTCACAGCCCATATTGGAGGTACTCCTATTCTTGTGATGGTGGACACTGGTTCCATGATTTCTTTGATATCGCGTGCTGTAGTCAGGTGTCTTGGGTAATAGACCATTACCATGGATAGAGTACGAGTCCTTGCAGCCCACGGAGGTTATTCAGATGTCACCCAGATGTGTGAGGAGTGTTTGGTTGATTTGGGAGGCCGGACAATGGCTATTGATCTTGTCGTCGACCCCTCTCTTTTTTATCTCGACGTCATTCTTGGCATGGATTGGTTGACTGCAGCGAGGGCCGAGATTGACTGCGAGACTCGTATGGTGATGGTGTACGAGCCTGAGGGCACGCCTTTCACGTTTTCAGTGTGGGTAAATCTCCCTTTCCGCATACTTAGTTACACCACTTTATTGCGCGACACTGGTGCCCAGGTACTTGAGCATGTGTCAGTCGTTTCTGAGTTCGGGGATCTGTTCAGGAAGATCCCTAGTTTGCCGCCTCGACGAGAGATCGATTTCACTATCGATCTGGTTCCTGGTTCTACGCCCTTCTCACTGCCGACGTCTCGCATGGCACCATGTGAGATGGAGGAGTTGAGGACGCAGATTGATGGTCTGCTAGAGCTTGACCTTATACGGCCTAGTGTGTCTCCTTGGGGAGCACCGGTCCTATTCGTGAGGAAGAAGGACGGTTCGATGCGATTGTGTATTGATTATCGCAGGCTGAACCAGGTCACGGTGAAGAACAAGTATCCTTTACCCAGGATCGATGACTTGTTTGTCAGTTGAGAGGAGCGCAGTACTTCTCGAAGATTGATCTTCAGTCGGGATATCATCATTTACGCGTCAGGGATGAGGACGTGCAGAAGACAGCATTCAGGACCAGTTTTGGCTACTACGAGTTCCTCGTGATGTCGTTCGGTCTCACGAATGCACCAGCCGTGTTCATGGATCTGATGAACCGGGTATTTCTACCTTTCCTCTATCGATTCGTCATTGTATTCATTGACGACATTTTGGTGTACTCTAGGAGTCGAGAGGAGCATGAGGAGCACTTGCGTTTGGTCCTGGATACGCTCAGACAGCATCAGTTGTTGGCACAGTACAAGAAGTACGACTTCTGGAAGCAGGAGGTGAAGTTCCTGGGACACGTGGTGTCCAAGGATGGCATGGCAGTTGACCTGTCTAAGGTAGCTACGGTGCAGGACTGGGAGCAGCCTGGTTCTGTCATTGAGGTGAGGAGTTTCTTGGGTCTCGCTGGCTATTATCGGCGCTTCATACAGGACTTCTCGAAGATCGCGAGACCCTTATCTTAGTTGACAGGGAAGGACGTGAAGTTCGCCTGGAACGACAAGGCGGAGTCAGCTTTTCAGGAGCTGAAGGACAGGCTTACGTCCGCCCCTGTGCTAGTATTGCCAGAGCAAGGGGTTAGATACACTATATACACTGACGCGTCTATTGTTGGTTTGGGTTGTGTCCTTATGCAGAGGGACAGGGTAATTTCGTATGCCTCGAGACAATTAAGGAAGCATGAGGAGAATTACCCTATACACGACCTAGAGTTGGCAGCCGTTATATTCGCATTGAGACTCTGGAGACATTACCTCTATGGAGAGGAGTTCGAGCTCTTTTGCGACCACAAGAGCCTCAAGTACATATTCACGCAGCGAGATTTGAATATGAGGCAGCGGCGATGGATGGAGACGTTGAAGGACTTCAAGTTTGAAGTCTCTTACCATCCTGGGAAGGCGAACCTTGTGGCTGATGCGTTGAGCCACAAGAAGGCGATAGAGTTTGCGGCTCCGCTGATGGTTGCCGAGTGGGATATGGTTGAGTTTTTGCGAGACTTTGAGCAGAAACTCACCGTAGAGGAGCCATTTGAGTTCATCGCACATGTACAGGTGCGATCTCAGATCGATGACCGAGTCATCGAGGCGCAGAGGGACGATGTGCATCTGACTGAGCTTCGAGAGCAGGCCAGTGATGATGCAGACGCCGACTGGCGAGTTGGTATGGATGGGGGCTTACGTTATCGTGGCCGCCTATGCGTCCCAGATGTCCCTGACTTGAGACGAGAGATTCTCGAGGCTGCGCATTATACTAGACTCGCGACGCATGCAGGCAGTACGAAGATGTATCGTGACGTGAAGAGGACGTATTGGTGGGAAGGTATGAAGACCCACATAGCAGAGTTCGTGTCCCGTTGTCTCACTTGTCAGCAGGTGAAGGCAGAGCATCGCCGACCACCTGGACTTTTACAGCCTATGCCGATCGCAGAGTGGAAGTGGGATTTCATTTCCATGGACTTCATTTCTGGGTTGTCGAAGACGAGGAAGGGACATGATTCCATTTGGGTGATCGTCGACCATCTGACGAAGTCGGCGCACTTCCTACAGATCAGAGTTACAAACTCTGCAGACGAGCTGGACAGATTGTACATCAGAGAGATTGTGCGTCTGCATGGAGTTCCACTGGAGATCGTGTCGGACAGAGACACGCGGTTCACTTTTATTTTCTGGACTCATATTCAGGAGGCTATGGGTGTGAAGTTGAAGTTTAGTACTGCTTTCCACCCACAGACAGACGGACACACAGAGCGGGTGAACCAGATCTTAGAGGACATGTTGCGAGCTTGCGCATTGGACTTCAAGGACAGTTGGGACGATTGTCTTGCATATGCGGAGTTTGCATACAACAACAGTTTTCAGGCAAGTATCGGTATGACACCTTATGAGGCGCTGTATGGGCGACCTTGTCGCGCACCGCATTGCTGGATAAAGGTCGGTGAGCGTAGCTTGATTGGCCCAGAGTTAGTGCAGGCGACGTCAGAGAAGATTGATATTATTCGACGTCGGCTCCTTACAGCGCAGAGCAGACAGAAGAGTTACGCCGATACGAGACGGAGGCCACTAGAGTTCACAGTTCGGGATCATGTGTTTTTGCGAGTTTTCCCTATGAAGGGAGTCCTTCGGTTCGGGAAGAAGGGGAAGATGGCACCACGATTCATTGGTCCATTTCAGATCCTCGATCGTGTGGGAGCGGTGGCTTACCGATTAGCTTTACCCACGCCTCTCACGAGCGTTCACAACGTATTTCATGTTTCTATGCTGAAGAAGTACGTTGCTGATCCTTCCCATATCATCAGATGGGAGCAGGTGCAGTTAGGAGAGGATGTTACATATATCCTGCGACCGATATATATCCTAGACAGGAAGGAGCAGGTACTGCGTAGCAAGGTGATTCCCCTTGTGAAGGTATTATGGACGCATCACTCTGAGGAGGAGGCTACTTGGGAGACAGAAGCCGAGATTAGAAAGAACTACCCACAGCTTCTCGAGGAGTACGAAAAGGCACAAATTTAGAGGATGAAATTATTTGTTAAGGGGGGTAGATTGTAACGCCCGTGAAAAATCCATACTTGGACTCGAGTACCAACTCCACCCGAAATCGCGTAGAATTAATTTCTATGGAAATTAAGCGTAAGTTAGCTAGCGCAACGCTGGAGTGGCTGGGAAATAGTCCCTGATCACTTTAAATACGTTCTGCAAGACCCAAATCGAGTAGAACCAACGACTCTATAACACTCTATAACCTCGGATCAAACTCTAAGAAGGTTTGGTCTCTGGACCGCTTTGAATTTTTGTATTGGATCTAGACTGTACGTCGAAAGTCCGATACCTCCTATCTTAGACCGTTAGAACCGCCTAGTTGGACTTGACAATCATTTCGAAAATCAAGTCAAACTGATAATCACAGACTATTTCATTGAGCCCGGACTGAAGAGAGTGCGAATAGGGACAAAATTGAAATTTCAAATTCAAATCTGGCACACGACTTGACGCGTTAGTATTAAGCGTTCTGACCGTCAGAATTCATCCAGATTACACCCTCGGATCAGGAGAAATTTCTATTTTATATCATGAGACTTTCAGCCCTGATCTACATGCGGTGACCGCTGAATTGAAACTAGTCCGCCACGTGCGATCTGCGAACCCTGCCAGACTGAAAACTTAATACGTGCTATATCTGGTACGCATGAGCTTAAGTCCGATCGCATTCGACCAGGGGACCACCAGAAAGCATCTTTTGGACCGAAACAGCCCCGAAATGGATATGCACTAAGTAAACTTTGTTCCGGCATTTTTAAGCTTATAAAAGGGGTTAAAACCCTCATTCCTCTCTCCCATCCGAAAATTGTAAAACCCTAGCTTTGGGAGAGAGAAAAGGAGAGAGTTTGAGAGAGAGTGTGGAAGGATTTTTCCCGCCTTCGTGTCGCTGATTGCACGTGCTTCAGCAACTCTTCCCAATCACCTGGCCGGTGATTTCTCAGCTTTTTCAGGTATGAAACAACCCTAAAATTTGCTGATTTAGGGATTACTTGGATTCGTAGCGTGTTAGCTAACGTACTTCGTAAAACAGGTTCTCCTACTGCCGTAGACGAAGCGTATACGCTCCGTTTCAATTCACGAGTCTACAAGACATAAGGTGAGGATTTTAGACACTTTGATTGACGGTTTACAACGCTTTCAATGTCGTTTAATAGTAGATTATCGACGGCATCGCCGTTTGACATGTACAACATGCTCTCCGTTTCCTGTTTCATAAATTAATGAAGAATATGAGATTTAGGGCATTTTAGTCATTAGTAGGGAGTACAGATTACGTTCATATTTTGCTGATGTGATTGACATGGTTTGTTGTCGCATTAGGAAGTTAGGAATACATGCATAATTAGTTTGGCGAAGAGATTCGTCTAATTGCGCACTTCGGGTCGACATACTATATGTAGACTTAAGTGTGTAGTGTATGTGTTTGTATAAATGCTTGTATTAGTATGTATTGAATTAAATGATGTTATGAATTAGTTTGAGATGGATTTCTCAGTTAATATGCTGACCTAAATGATTTCCTACATGTTGACTATATGCATGATTTCCTTACATGCATGAAATATATGTGCTTGAAGATTTGCCTAAGTTGAATGTTATAACATGTGTTAACCTGCTCACATGATTGAATTTCAATTCCAGTAGTCTTACATAAATTGCTGATGTGACTCCATAAATGTTTGGGACTAGACTTAGTCCAGGCAGTCGGTAACCGAGCGAATTCGTGGCTGACTGGTCTTAGCCACGAACGACGCGTCGATGAACGTGAGTCGTGTTTGAAGTTGGCGGCAGTGGTTAGGCCACGCGAAGTGTTTTACGCACTTCATGTCGTTCGACTTGAGATGCGATCACGCTAATCGAGCCCGTCAAGCAACCCAACTGACCGATGTATGTTCACCTTGTATGAATCATAACTGCTTGAACCTAGGGTACTGAACTTACCATTGTAAACCCTGTTAACCATGGTACCTTGATCCACGAAGACTCATGAGCCGGGCATGGTGGTATGGGACACCGTGGTCGAGCTGTCGGCCTACGCTGGGGCTAAAAACCTCCCCGTAGTGACCAGTGAGCACATAGACTCGTGAGCAGATTATGGTGATATGGGACACTATATTCTAGCTGTCGGCCTACACTGATCAGGCGACGAGTCCTTTGTAGTGACCGCGAGCGTATTCTGAGTCCACGGGAGGCGACGACCCTTCCGTTGTAGTAGAGTACGGTAGGCCTGTATTGATAAGGTGATGGGGGAGCGGTGCAACGAGTGCGAGCAACAGCCCTGGCAGCCCTTACAGTGACCTACAAAATATACATCGTATGAGACTACTAGGAGTGACGACCCTAGACAGGATCTGTGTTGGGATTGATACAAGGGAAGTACCTTAGTTTCCCAATCCTGCTGTTTGAATGAACTAATAACAACTTGGAAATCATATCACCATGCCATTGCATGTGCCTGGAAGATGTGGAGCACTTGAGGGTCGATTGCATGCCGCGGTCGTAAGATGTTGTCGTATGAGGGAGATCGTCGGTGAGGGCATACATCACTTCATGGCATCTTGCATTAACAACAGTATTAGGATTGTCTGATTTACTGCTTTACTATTATCGCATGATTGAATTGTGAACATGCTAATCTTTGCTCTATGATTCCACTGAGTTGATCACTCACTCCCACGTTACGGGATGGTGTTTGCAACACCCACCAGACCCTGTTGTAGATGCAGGTGAGGCTGAGATCCAGGAGGCAGAGCCAGACTTCGACGAGGACCAGGACGAGTTCTCGTACATGCAGTATCACGATGGCTTTGCGTAGGCGACCTGGATCGATGGGACTTCAGTGGGACCATTTTGGATATTTACTTTTGTTCATGTATATGTATATGAGACTCAGAGATGTATTCATACTTTAGAGACAGATGAGGTTTACTTTGTTTTTCCATACAGTGATATATATATTGTTTAGTCTTCCACTTGCTTTTATCACTGGATCTGAAGTATGAATTGCAGTTTTGGTATACTTTTACTCATGTGAATGCTTTAAATCAGACAACATTGAATCATAATCATTTGTGTTGCATAAGTGACGGTCTGAAACTCGCGAGTTGAGTTTATACACGACCTCCGATTTTCGGGGTGTTACAAAGGGCCTCAAATACATCACAATGGGTATCATGGATGGGCTGCACCAATGGGCCTTAAGTGGGCTTAGGCCACACCAAAAATCATTTTAATAGTTGTGGGTGTAACATGTGTATCACTATACACTATCATTCTACGGGGCACATGGTCCACTAATGATGATCAGCACTATCCAAACATTGTCTAGGTAAATCAGTACCATTTAAACATTGTCTATGTAAATCAGCACCATCCAAACATTGCTTATGTAAATCCGCACCATCCAAACATTACCCATGCAAATCAGCACCGTCCAGCCATTGTCCATGAAAATCAGTACCATCCAAACATTGAATAGCACTGTCCAAACACTGTCTAGTACCGTCTAGCACCATCTGGACGGTATGGATGGAATAAATACATCATGGTGGGGCCCCACAGATATACGGTGTGGATGAAATCCATACAATAGGTGGTAGATCCACGTCCAGCATTAGACGGCTCAGATTAAAATACTTACATCACCATGGTCCAACATCTAGATGCTGGACTGGATGGACGATGTAGGTACAGAATATATATATATATATATATATATATATATATATATAAGGTGGGCACCACCAGTACCATCTAGATGGATGGCTGGATGTAGAATACATAAATTAAGGTGGGCCCCACCCCTCACATGTGCAGCACGTGTGGGGGGTGGTCCCACGCACTGCCAAAATATACGGATGGTATGGAGAATACATACATCATGGTAGGGCGTTGATGTGATGGACGACTGAGATAAAATACATACATCAGCTGATGTCCCACCATCCTATGCAAGATTTGACGGTGAGGAAACAATACATAAATCACGTAGGTCCCACCTGCTAGACCACGTGGATGCAACATGCATCGGATGTAGGCTCCAACGTCCAGACTATTTAGACGGTGAGAATGCAATACAAAACATGTGTGGGCTACCACAACCACCGTCCCAGCTAGATGGTGTGGCTAAAATACATACTTCTAGGTGATCCAGCACTGTCCCAGCTAGTCTGGACGGTGTGGATCAAAGCACAAACATCAAGGTGATCCACGTCCATGAAATGGATGGTGTGAATGAAATAAATAGATCACGATGGCCCACTATAGCACCGTGCAGCCTGTCCAATACCGTCTAGAAGGTTTGAACGGTGTTGATAAAATAAATTAATCAAGTGGGCCCCTCATCCAAGTCATGGACGATGAGAATAAAACTCATACATCTCTTGGGCCACGTCTCGACACTGGATGGCCTGGATATAACACACGTGCCATGTTGGGGTCCACGTCAAGCACCATCTGGACAAGTGGATGGTGTGGATATAGAACATACCTCGTGTGTGGACCCCACACGTCTAGCAGATAGACGATGTGGGTATATAATGCAAACATCATCAAGTGGGCCCCACGTGCTGCACTCAGCACGAACGACGTGGATATAAACCATATGCATTATGGTGGTAGGGTCCTCGTAACTTTCCTGCTGCATGAGACCTATTGTCCAGATGGACGGTATTGAATAAAATACATGCATCAAGGGGGCCATGTGTGCAACAGGATGGATAAAAAATGCATACATCAGGTGGTCCCTCCGTCCATTGTTGGACAATGTGGGCACCACTCACATACATCGTAGTTGGCCCCACATCTTGTGGACCACACGGTCAGACAGTGTGGATTTCACATCTTCAACATGGTGTGATGGAGGGGCCCTACCACTATGGGCCCCTTGGATACATACATTAAGATGGGCCCCAAATGGGATGCATACCATCAATCGGTAGACCCCACTTGGTCCATCACAAAAATTAAAATTTAAACTTACAAAACACCCACCTTTGATCATGGACTTCTCCTTCCATCAACGCATTCTAGAGCTTCAATGGATGAGATTCAACGGTCGAGATTGTTTTTAGAGGGTGGGGATGGGAGATAGGAAGTGGGCCACACAAACCTTTCTCATGGAGCTTACTTGGACGTGGGTTGCTTGGAGAATGAGAGAGAGAATGAGAGAGAGAGAGAGGTGATGGGAGAGAGGGATGGTGAGTGATGGATAGGTGTACTTGACTAGGTATGAGTTGTAAGAGAGAGTTAACTTTGGGGTTACTTTTGGGGATGGGACATGTACTTGACATTTGATGTTATTGATGGGACGTTCTCTAGAGCTCAAAAAATTAATGCGGGCTCACATCTCCTGGCCCAGGTATTGTCTTAGCACACGAAAGACGACATCGGAACCACGACGACGGTGCAGTCGCTATGGTACAAGTATCGGGTCGAGCCAACTCAGATCGATAGGATGCAACTCAGGGTCACGTGCAAATGCCGATTTCAGGTAGCAGGTGGCTGAAATTCAATCGGGAGGACCGCAGAAGCCTAAGGAATAGTATGGTCTAGGATATGAGCCTCACAACTCTCCCCTCCTAATAAAAATTTCATCCTCAAAATTTAAATCACAATACAACCAATATAGAGCTCACTAAGGGAGAGAAATCCTATCAGAACACAACATACTAACATAATCATATACTTAAGAGATAGGGATAACGCCAACGAATCTTAGCCTCTTTCTCCGAAGATACCTCATCTACATTATGATAACCCCACTAATCCTTGGATCGAAAATTAGAAACGATCGAAACTAAAATACTATGCAACCCCACAATCTCAATGGAAAGGAGCTATGTCAAGGATTTAATCATTATAAGTTCTCAACAATCATAGAGTGTAGGATAGCTATTAGTAGATATATGATGTTTTCTTCAGGTATTCCAGAGTTATGCTCTAATACCATCTTCTGTCAAGCCCCAAACTCAGAAATCTGGCTCACAAAATTCTTGATCACTGAATCCAGTGCTGACAGCCTCCGTAGTATCCCATTCTTAGCTCCCAGCATCCATACGCTAGATTTTGATCCTGGGATCCTACAAGGAGGATTTTCCACTGTACATTTATCTCGTAATAAGCATAACCACAAGTATACCCAAATCACAAAGGCAACATCATCATCACATATCCACTAATATAAATATTTAAATACAATACTGAAAGGGAAATACATATATCAAAAAATCAAAGCTCCGGAAGACCGCTGCACGCTCCAAGCTTAATGATGTTGGATAAGTGTCAAGTACGCAAATATTAGAGTAAGCGAAGATACTGCAAGTCCATAAAAAAATATCATTAACCACATCCATGATATGCGATGAAAAGACATAGCAAGCCAATGTCATATAAATGCAGAAACATAGTAACCCAAAATTTCATATGGCGAGGATGTCATGAATATGAAATATGTGGTGCGAATGAAATGACCAAGTTGCAGTGTGAATTCGAGATGATAGTACATAGTATCACAGGCTATGGGGCCTATCACAAAGGACTTTTATCTAAACCAGTCTCATAACTAAATTTAGATAGATAGACTCAATGTGGTTAGCTCTTGATCTCAGGTTAGTCGCATGCCCTAACTAAAATCCTTGCCATTGTGAAAGTACACATAACAATTAGTTGCGCACCACCCGCCTGAGTGGATAATGAATGAACGAACGAATGAATATAATGCTGAGTATGCAACTCCTGCTCCATAAATCAGTACTGTACATCTATGGGATCATCACCGAAGTTTAGTACACTCTATGCCACCTGCCACCCCATCAAGCGCACAACTGGGTAAGTGGAAGAGACCTCACTATCTGCCTGCCAATATCGGGCCCGACTCATCGATAGCGGACCTATTCCTCAAGCTGGTTAGAGTCAGCCTAATTATACTTATTCCCTCAGGTGGGTAAGGCCATACCCATCCTAACCGAACATGACACAATTGGAGATGCGAACTACTGGTATACGGCCCTCATGCGCTCATATATATATATCCACTTGGTCTTGACATTGGGGCATCCCTAGTATTAAGAGGGTTTAGGAATTTTCACCCAGGGCCATCTATGGTGCCTTGACGCTAGTAACAGATTTTTAGTGTCCCATCTGACTATCCACAATATGCCTGTGGAGGCCACGACCCTTATGTTGCTAGGGCGTACAGTAATCCCAACAAACAATGCAAGATACATGAATCATACAATCCAGTCATGCATCAATTCTTCGAATACCGTGTGCTCAAGTGAGATAATCTCCACTTATTAGGGAGTCTCATAGTAACATGCCCAATGACATATGCAATGGTTAACTAATTCTCATAACAATCTTACAGATGATGTGTATGGGCATGTATCATAATGTTATGCTGTCACATACTCATGATCGACATCGATAATTGGCCTCACCTCGACAATTCCAATCGGTTTTGACAATCAGCCTCTACAATCAAAATTGGCCTCGACAATCGGCCGTGACAATCGAAATCTGCCTCGACAGTCGGAATTGGGTCTCACAGGTACCCAGTTGTTTTTCCACCCCATGCAGAGTAGGAGCACGTGAGCGCCATTCTTTGAGAGTTCAGACAACTTAATCCTCCACATTTTCAGGGTGAGCTAAGCCTGACAGCAACTAAGAGATGACACTCGAGGTGGAGAGAATTTTTGATACGATGGCTTGTATGACCCATCAGCAGGTCTGGTTAGCCATATTTCTTCTCTAGGGTGAGGCCGAGCACTGGTGGACCTCCATTACCCGTGTTGCAAGGCCTGATTATGTATGGACATAGGAGGATTTCATAGACCGATTTGACCAGCATTACTTCCCCGACCACGTTCGTCGGCAACGAGTGTTAGAGTTCGAGACCTTAGTGTAGGGAGACATGTCGTGGTACAGTAAGCTACTCGTTTCATGGTGTTATTGAGGTTCACAATGTATTTGGTTGATGATGAGGAGTGGAAGGCCCGTCATGTCTAGAGCAGTTTATGTTATGGTCTTCGAGGTCATGTTGTTGGGCATGAGCTCCCAACTTTTCAGGTGATAGTATGGAGGGCTTAGATTTATGAGATTGAGTAGGCCAACACGCATAGCGATCAATATCGGAGGAAAGACCATAGAGGCAAGCCCCCTCCGGTAGCTCCCAGCAGTACTGACGGTAATAGGGGCAAAGGAGCCACCCATCTACCAAAGCATTAGTAGTACCAGTGGCACCTCCAGCTCCACCCCAGTGGTTGTTTACAAGTACTTATTTT
Organism: Magnolia kwangsiensis; assembly: GCA_037074715.1. Taxonomy (NCBI): domain Eukaryota; kingdom Viridiplantae; phylum Streptophyta; class Magnoliopsida; order Magnoliales; family Magnoliaceae; genus Magnolia; species Magnolia kwangsiensis. Next base: position 86,808,816 of record CM073571.1, on the reverse strand, counting down.
GGATGACGTTGGATAGAGCACTGCATGCATGAATGCCCCAGCCCTCAGCAGCAGAAGCAGCCAAGAGGGCCACAACAGCCTCCATCAAAGTAGCAACGACCGTAGTCACCTCAGCCACCGAGGCCCCAGCAGCATCAGAGACATAAGTATAGGCTACCCCAGTGGCAGCAGTAGCAGCACCCTTAAAGGGGACAGGAACCTCCCCAACCAGCTCAAGTTAGGTTCTATGCAGCTCACTAGGACTCACAGTCCTCTGTAGGAGTCATTCAGGGTATTCTCCCTGTCTCTGCATGCATCGCCTAAGTTTTGTTTGATTTCAGTGCTTCACATTCTTTTATGTCTGAGGGATTCTATCGTTCGACTGGATTGCTGACAGAGTTTGCTAGTGAGGGGTTGACCATATCGATGCCCTTGGGGAAGACTACAGTGTTAGGTCGCTTCTTTTTATCTTGATCGGTGTTGGTTGGAGTGATTTTCTTACCCATCGACTTGTTTGTGTTGCCAATGTCAGATTTTGACATCATCTTGGGCATGAATTGGCTTGCCGAGTACCACGTTATCTTGGACTGCTCCGCTAGGACAGTCACGTTCTGTATACCTAGCTTTCCTCAGTTTCAGTTCATTACCGAGCCTAGAATAGAGCCACTGTCTTGTTTGATGTCGTGTGCAGTAGAGGAGCCCGTGGTGGTGAGCGTTGAGCAGTTGCTAGTTGTTTATGATTTCCCTAACGTGTTCCAGGAGATTCTAAGGTTTTCGCTGTGCTGACATATTGAGTTTCAGATTGATCTTGTACCCGGTACCATGCATATCTCGAAGGCCCCATACGTATAACACCAATAGAGTTGTGAGAGTTATAGCGGTAGTTGGATGAGTTGCGTCGTTGGGATTCATTCATCCGAGCAGTTTGCCATGGGGAGCGCTGGTACTCTTTGTCAAGAAGAAAGATGGCTCATTGAGGCTCTGCGTAGATTACTACGAGCTCAACCGGGTCACGATCAAGAACAAGCATCTATTCCTAAGGATAAATGATTTATTTGATCAGCTACAGGGTGCACAGTTCTTTTCAAAGATTGACCTGCGTTCCGGTTATCATCAGATTCGGGTCCGAGATGAGGACATTCCGAAGACGGCTTTCAGGATGCGTTATGGTCATTTTGAGTTTCAGGTCATGTCCTTCGGACTAACCAATGCGCCCGCAATATTAATGTAGTTGATGAATGAGGTCTTCCATCCATATCTCGATCAGTTTTTTATGGTATTCATCAATGACATTTTAATATATTTGAGGACTCGTGATGAGCATGTGTAGCATCTGGAGATTGCATTGCAGACCATCCGTCTACACCAGTTGTATGTGAAACTGGAGAAGTGCGAGTTTTGGAAGGAGGAGGTAAAGTTTCTCGGTCACATGGTGACGAGGGAGGGTGTCACTGTGGACCCCTTAAAGGTTAATGCAGTGTGTCAGTGGGGCCAGCCTACGAACGCTTTCAAGATCCGCAGTTTCCTTATTTTGGTAGGCTACTACCAATGTTTCATTGAGGGCTTCTCCCATATTGTAGCTTCGTTGACCAGGTTGATTCGGAAGGATATAGAGTTTGTTTGGAGTGACGCATGTAAGCGGGCATTCACGGAACTGAAGGACTGCCTCACATCCACTCCTATCCTCACTCTTCCCTCTACAAGCGATGGATTTGTTGTATTTTCTTATACCTCGTATATTAGTTTGGGTGTTGTCTTGATGCAGCACGGGAGGCCAATTATTTTCGTGTATCGCTAGCTCAAGGTCCATGAGCTGAATTACCCCACGCATGATTTAGAGCTGGTAGAAGTTATCCTCGCATTGAAGGTATGGAGACACTATCTCTATGGGGTTAGGTTCGATCTCTTCTCTGACCACAAGAGCTTGAAGTATCTATTCTCTTAGTCTAAGCTAAACATGAGGTAGAGGCGTTGGATAGAACCCCTAAAATATTATGATTTTAATCTTCAGTACCACTCAGGCAAGGCAAACGTGTTAGCGGATGCCCTCAGCCATCAGCCACGAGGCCTGGTGGCACACATGATAATTTAGGAGTGGAGGATGCTCGAGGATATAGCAGTGTATGACTTCGAGTTTGGTCTACCATCTTCTATCATTCAGCTATCGAGCTTATCAATTTAACCCTCTCTTGTTGTAAGGGTGATTGAGGCTCAGTAGCAGACGTGTCGTTATAGTGTTACCGAGCAAAGGTTGCATCTGAGAGTTAGTCAGATTAGTAGATTGGTTTTGATGGTGGACTTCGCTTCAGAGGCCGATTATGTGTCCCAGATATTCCTGAGTTGTACAGAGATCTTATGAATGAGGCACATTTATTGTGGTTTTCAATCCACCCTAGCTTGATGAAGATGTATCGAGATATAGGGTGATAGTATTTTTGGGTGGGGATGAAGCGCTAGATCACCAGTTTTATGTCCGTGTGACACATGTCAGTGTGTCAAGGCCAATCATCAGAGACCCCCTAGTCCCTTGTAGACATTAAGCATCGTGTTGTGGAAATGAGAGCACGTGTCGACAAATTTTATTATGGGTTTGCTGAGGACTCAACGCGTTCATGATGTCAGCTAGGTTGTTGTGGATCGCCTGACGAAGTTGGCTCATTTTCTTACAATTCGTGTGACATGGTCTTTGGATCGATTTGTGAGATTATTCATCGAGGAGATTGTGAGACTGCACGGCATTCCATACTCGATCATTTCTAACTAAAACCCAAGGTTCATGTCTCAGTTTTGGAGGATCTTTCAGAGAGTGATGGGGTCTATTTTGCTGCTCAGCACCGCGTATCATCCACAGATCGATAGGTGGACCGAGAGGGTAAACCAGATCCTTGAGGATATGGTTCGAGCTTGTATGATTGACTTCGGGGGTAGCTGGGATGAGCATTTGTGATTGGCTGAGTTCACATACGACAACGATTATCAGGTCACCATTGACATGGATCCTTTTGAGGCACTATATGGCAGACCGTGCAAATCTTCAAGTTGTTAAACCAAGGTTAGAGAGCAGTATCTCCTAGGTCCCGAGCTTATGTGGCAGACTTCAGAGGCTATCGATATCATCAGGCAGAGGATGCGCACAGCTCAGAGCTGGTAGAAGATTTTTGTTGATCACCTGCATCGTCCCTTAGAGTTCGTCGTTGGGGATAGAGTGTATCTTAAGGTCTTACCCATGAAGGACGTAGTTCGATTTGGAGCAAAGATCAAGCTTGCCCTGAGATTCATTGGACCTTTTAAGATCACTGAGCATGTTGGCATTGTGGCCTATTGGCTTGCCTTGTCATCTTAGTTATCTATCATCCATAATATTTTTCATGTCTCTATGTTGAGGAAGTATGGGTCAGATATCATTCCTGTTATTGATTGACAGCCGTTGGAGGTTCATGAGGATGCTTCTTACATTGAGTGGCCTATTCATATCCTTGATCGGAAGGAGCAGCTCCTCCAGACCATGGTCATTCCCTTGGTGAAGGTTCAGTGGGGTCACCATTTTGTTGATGAGGCGTCTTGGGAGTGCAAAGTCGAGATTCGAGAGCATTATTCCCATCTCTTTGATGATTAATTACATGTTGTAAATTGTATGTTGTCTCCGATTTTATATGAGGGTGCTATGTTTCCTCTTCTTTATGACTTATGTCTAGTTGCGATGATTGTGTAAATTTTGATGATAAAATTTTTATTAGGAGGGGAGAACTGTAAGGCCCATATCATAGTCTGTACTGTTCCTTAGGATCTCGCGTTCCTCCCAATCAAATTCTGGAAACCCGCGACCTATAATCGGTGTTTGCGTGCAACCTTAAGTCGCATCCTTTATATCTATGTCAACTCGACTTGAAGCTTATATCCTAGCGATCGCTCCATCGCCACGGTTCCAATGCCACGTCTCATGCACCGATGCGATATCCAAGCTAGGAGTTGTGGGCCCACATTTATTTCTAGGAAAATGCCACGCGTTGTAAATTTTGAGAGAATCTCTACCTTAAACATCACATCAATCACCTCGAGCAAGTACCTAGCCCATCCCTCTCCCATTTCCAAAGTCAACTCTCTCTCTCTCTCCACTCATACCTTTTCATCCCATCTCTTACACAAACCACTCCACCCATCACTCACACATCACTCACCTATCTCATTTCATCCTATCACTTCTCTCTCTCTCTCTCTCTCTCTCTCTCTCTCTCTCTCTCTCTCTCTCTCATTCTCAACCCATTCCCTAAGCAACCCCAAGAGAGAGCCAACATCCAAGCTCTTCCCAAAGAGAGCCAAGTGTGGCCCACTTTCCTACCCCAAAAAACTCTCATCTCCACCATCTAAACTTCATCATCCACCATCAAAGGTTGAGCATAGGAGCTAAGGAAGCCAAGGGACAAAGAAGGAGTGCAATAGGTGGGTGATTTTAGGATATCCACCATTGATTTCCATTTAAGGGCCCACTTATGATGGGACCCACTTTGATGTATGTGTTGTGATCTAAGAGGGGCCCATAGTGGTCCCTCCACTATGCTGATCTCTTTCTCCCTCTCTTTCTTCTTCTTATGATTGATGATGATATGTGTGTGGCCCACCCCGATACACCCCACCATGAAGTATGTATTCTATATTCATGCCAGCTACCCATGGGGCCCACCTTGTCGATGCCCAGCAAGTGGATGGATGGTCCAGCAATCCAAAAGCCCTGGATGAAAGGAAAATACAAATATAAGCTTATTTAGAGCTGAGGTGGGCCACACGTGTGGAACCCACCATGAAGTATGGGTTTTATCCAAACGTCCATCTGTGGACTGATTATGAGGTATGTGTTATATCTCGCTGTCCATCTATCTGGACCTATTTCTAAAAAATAAAAAATAAAAAAATAATATAATATTATATATAGATATATATTATATGTACGTGGTGGGCCCCATGTGGGACCCACCTGCTGGACGAATTGGCTAGGGTACCTCACACCAGCTATATAGCTGAGTTGACGTTAACAAGTGTTGTGGGTCCCACAGCCATCCAGCTGGTAAGTTGACGTCAGCAAGCTTTGTGGGTCCCATTTGATGTATGTGATATCCATGTCATCCACCTATTTTCATCCCAGCCATCCATCATTTGGACAGTGGGCCAGCATCCCACGCACCAGCAGCTTATTGCGGCACCTCGTCAGTAAGTTCTGTTGGCCTCCACCGTGATATACAGGTCCAATCCACACCGTCCAGATGGCTGGACGATGGGACCCACCGCTGATGTATCTGTTATATCCAAATTGTCCATCTAGATGGTGAGCTCGTCTTAAGGCTTAAGGTTAAAAATAAGATAAGTCCATCTATCAGATGGACCACACTGCAAAAACCAGTGGATTGAACTGCTACCATTAAAACTGTTTGGGGGTCACAAGAGTTTTAGATCAATATGAGACTTGTTTTTCCCTTTTAATTTAGGTCTTTATGACCATATGATCAGATTGGATGAAAAATAAAAGTTATGGTGAGTCCTATGATCGTAAATAGTGGAAATCATTATCTTCAATATCATTTGTGGTATGGTCCAGATGATCTTCCAATATGATTCATTTTTGGGTAATGTTCTAAAATGGTCTAAAAAAATAGATGTATGTTATAGATAATTCACCTAGAATGGTGGGCCAGACTTGATGTATGTGAGGCCCATATGATGCGGTCCATTTGATGTATATGAGGCCCATATGATGTGGCCCATTTGATATATTTGAGGCCCATGTGTTGTTGCCCAATTGATATATGTGAGGCCCATGTGTTGCGGCCCATTTGATGTATATGAGGCCCATGTGTTGCAACCCATTTGATGTATATGAGGTCCACGTATTGCTGCCTCTTTGATGTATATGAGGCCCATGTATTACGGCCCATTATGATATATATAAGGCCCATAGTTGAGGCCTAATAAGATGTATGTGAGGCCCATAAGTGAGGCCCATAAGTGAGGCCCAATGTGATGTATGTGAGATCTGATGTGATGTGTGATTCCACCACGATATATGTAATAATGTTTAAGATGGGTCATGCCTTGGGAGCAATGATGGTTTAAAGTCTACATTATAAAGGTAATGGTGATTAAATGTCCGCATTGTAACCCTCCCTAAGGCTCATTTTTGGACCCATTGTTAGGCCCGTTCTCATTTTCCCGTAATGGGCTAACCCAAACCGTTGGGGCCCCATGATCGTTAGGCCCATTCTTGATATGAGTAGGCCATCTTGGCCCATCATTGATATAAGGAGAGTACATCATCATATAACATGCTTAGTATAGCTTCACTATCGATACCCATGCGCATCTTTTGTATGCTCGATATGAGGAGTGATTGATCATAATTAGGTGGATTATTACGGGACTCCTAGATAGGAGGAGTTACCCCACATGAGCGCATGGTATGCACAGGATTGTGCATGACAGGATAGTGTGATTCATACATCTCGCATTTGTGTGATATGATTTCTATATGCCCTAGCGACATCAGGGCCATAGCCTGCACAGGCATATCATGGATGGCCGGATTGGATACTGAAAATATTGTTACTAGCATCAGGGCACCATAAATGTCCCTGGGTGAAAATCTCTAAACCCAATGGTACCAGAGGGAGACTGAGTGGATACATGAGCGCATGAGGGCCGAATACCAAGAGGTCATGTCTCCCACTGTGTCGTAGTTGGTTGGAAGGGGGTGTGGCCTTACCCATCTGAGGGTAGGAGCATTGCTAGGCTAAGTATGACTAACTCATAAATTGGTCTACTATCGATGTGCCAAATAGGTATTGGTAGGCTATTGGTCAGGCGGATAGTGAGGTTTCTTATACTCACTTGGACTGCGCCCCTGGGAAAGGGGCGGTGTCGTTTGGAGTGTACTAAACTCTGATGATTATTCAGAGTGAAAACTATACAGATATATGATTCTCTAGTGATGAGATATATTGAAATATGGATTCGAATGAGGATTGGTATGCTTGAGTTACATCTCGCATCGCATAGCCTTAGTATGGCCGACATCATGGCCTCGATATGGCCGATAGCATTCATGCCTTGCATCGCATAGCCTTGGTACGACTATTAGTATTCATGGACTTATTAGTATGATTCTACATTACTCTAATATTGCATTTTGAGCATGCTTATATTACGCACACACTCTGACCAGCCCCTAAGCTGTTTATAAGCTTATACACGATTAATGCATGTAAGTGATGATAGGACGCCGCAACAACATTGTGATTGGAGCATGTAGTGGACTTCTGGAGCTTTCAATTTTATTATTGTATTTCCCTTTATATTCATTGTACTTAAAGTTTTTTATCATAGTGAATTTTGTGATGGTGTCTTGGTTATTATTAGTGGGTTATGCTTATTGCCAATCAAATTCATGCTGAGAAATTCTCCTTGTAGATCCCAGGAACGGAACCTGGTATATGGGTGCCAGGAGCTGAGAATGGGGTACTATGGAGGTTATTAGCACCGAATTTGGAGATCAAAAATTTTGTGAGCCTATTTTCTGTGTTTGGGGCATGACACATAGTCATGTAATCCAGTCATGCATCAATCCTGCACATGTCGTGCATGTGAGACAATCTCTGCCTATTAAGGAGTCTCATAACAACCTGCCCAATGACATAAGCAATGGTCAACCATATCTCATATCAAGCATGCAGATGATGCATCTGGACATGTATCATAATAATATGCTAAGCATACTCATAATCGGTATCGATAACCAGTATCGATAATCGACATCGAAAATCAGCCTTAGTAATCGACCTATATGCAAGGCGAGGTCTATAGATGAATAACCGATCTAAACCATAATATAAAAATTGGCCCTCTGTCATGGATAAGCCAAATCCGGTAGCACGGAGCCATCCGTCTACGGCGATGATGGACCACGCAATATTAATGGGGCCCAATGATTTGGGTTAACCCACTAAGAGAATGATGAGAATGGGCCTAACAAGGCCTAAGGGAAGGTCACAATGTGGACATTTAACCATCATTGCCCATCAATGTGGACATTTAACCAACATTGCTCCCAAGGAGTAGGCCACATAGAGCCTAACATATAGTGGGCCCATGGCCTCATGTAAGGGCCTCATACATAACATAATGGGCCTCACATAAAGGGTCTAATGTTCACCACGATGGGCCTTACTTAAGGGCCTAAAACATATCACGATGGGCCTTACTTAAGGGCCTAATACATATCACGATGGGCTTCACTCATGGGCCACATATGCATCACATTAGGCCTCACTCATGGGCCTCATATACATCACATCAGGCCTCATTATATGAGCCTCACATACATTAAATGGGCCGCAATACATAGGCCTCATATACATTAAATGGGCTACGTCCCATGGGCCCCGAATACATCACAGCGGACCACAACCCATGGGCCTCAAACACATCACAATGAGCCTCTCATACGGGCCCAATATACTCACTATATTTTCATATCTCCACCATACATCTATTTTTAAAGATCATTTAGAGCATTACCTAAAAATATGAATCATATCAAAAATCATCTAGACCATAGCACAAATAATAGTGGAGAAAATGATTTTCACTATCAAATAATCACAAGACCTACCATAACATTTATTTTCCATCCAATCTGATCATAAGGTCACAAGGACCAAGATTAAGAGGAAAAAAAAATTCCATATTGGTCCAAAACTTCCGTGACCCCAAAAGGGTTTCAATGGTAGATGTTCAATCACCACTGTTTTTGCTAGTGTGGTCCACTTGATAAATAGATCTATCTTATTTTTAGTCTTAAACCTTAAGATGAACTCATCATCCGGATGGACGGTTTGGATATAACACATACATCAAGGTGGGCCAGACAGATGGATGGCACGAACATACAATACATACATCAACGGTGGGTCCCACCGCCCAGTCGTCTGGGTAGTGTGGATAAGACCCATACATCAGCGGTGGGTCCCTCGTATCACTTGAGATAGATCCAAATTCAAGTGGGACCCATAGAATTGACGTCAGTACATCGGCTATATAGCTTGTGTGGGTACTCCAGCCAATCTGTCTAGCAGGTGGGTCCCACATGGGGGCCACCACATACATACATATATACACATATAATATAATGTTACAATATTTATTATTATTATTATTATTGAAAAAGGTATAGCGTCCAGACCCTGGACGGTGGATGGATAGTATGGATTTAAAACACATACACTAAGTTGGGTCCCACCCCCACACGTGTGACACGTGTGGGGTGGGCCCATGCTTCCAAATGGGTGCACGGTTTGAATAAAATACATACATCATGCTGGCCCACTAAGCTTGCTAACGTCAGTCAGCCATGGGGCCCATCGTCCTAAAAATGAATGAACGGCTTGGATCTAACACACATTTCATGATGGGGCCCACAAAATTTTACTGACGTCAATACAGCAGCTATGGCTGCTGGCCATCTAGCAGATGAGCGGTCCAGATATAACATGTGCATGGGGTGGGTCCACATGTGTGGGGCCCACCAAATTTTGAATAAAGGTGATATTTATGTTTTTTCTCTTTAACTGGGCCTGTCCAGACAGTCGGGCTGCAAGCTCGTCTGCTAGACAGTCTAGCAAGATGGGGCCCATAGGTAGATGACTTAGATATACACATCATGGTGGGCCATACATACACACTAAGTGGGCCACACACCTCATCATCATTATCACCATACAAAAAGGAAAACAGAGAGAGAGAGAGATACGGTGTAGTGGAGGGACCCCGCCATTATGGGCCCCTCTTCGATCACAACACATACATCAAAGTGGGCCCTTAAATGGAAATCAACGGTGGATATCCTAAAATCACCCACCAATATCACTCCTTCTTTAGTTCCTTGGACTCTTAGGCTCCTAAGCTAGCTATTTAAGGGTGGATGATGAAGGTTAGATGGTGGAGATAAGAGTTTTTTTAGGGTAGGGAAGTGGGCCACACTTGGCTCTTTCTCTATGGGAATTGCTTAGACGATTGCTCTCCTTGGGAGCTTACAAGTGAAGAGAAAAAATGAGAGAGAGAGAGAGAGAGAGAGAGAGAGAGAGAGAGAGAGAGAGAGAAGTGATGGGATGAAAAGGGATGGGGATGAAAAGGGATGGAGTGATATGTGATGGGTGTAAGGAAGTGATGGGTGGAGAGAAAGGCACTACAAGCACTTTTACCGACGAAAAAAATTTTGTCAGTAAAAGTAGTGTTTTATCGACGAAATTTTTTTCGTTGGTAAAACACTACTTTTATCGACGAAATTTTCTGTTGTCGGCAAAAAGCCACTTTTATCGTCGAAAATTTTCATCAATAAAACTATTATAATTTTTAAGCTAAAACATTTTCACGCTATTTATAAAACTTTCGCAGTAAGAGTTTTACCGACGAAAATTTTCATCAGTAAAACATTTTTCCCGACGAAATTTTTTTTTGCTATTTATAAAACTTTCGCGGTAAGAGTTTCACCGACAAAAATTTCATTAGTAAAAACATTTTTCCCGACGAAAAATATTTCGTCAACAAAAAACCACTTTTACTGACGAAAATTTTCATTGGTAAAAACTGTTATAATTTTTAAGATAGAAAATTTTTGCACTATTTATAAAACTTTCGCAGTAAGAGTTTTACTGACGAAAATTTTTATCAGTAAAAACATTTTTCCCGACGAAAAAAATTTCGTCGGCAAAAAACCACTTTCACCAATGAAAATTTTCGTTGATAAAACTGTTATAATTTTTAGGGTAGAAATTTTTTGCGTTATTTTTAAAACTTTCACAGTAAGAGTTTTACCGACGAAATTTTTTGTCAGTAAAAACATTTTTCTCGGCAAAAAAATTTTATCGCAAAAAACCACTTTTACCAATGAAAATTTTCGTCGATAAAACTGTTATGATTTTTATGATAGAAAATTTTCATGTTATTTATAAAATTTTCATCGGCAAAAAACCACTTTTACCGATGAAAATTTTCACTGGTAAAACTGTTATAATTTTTAAGATAGAAAATTTTCGCGGTATTTTGAAAAGTTGTGGTAAGATTTTTACCGACGAACTAAAACCGTCATGAATAGTGATTTTCCCTATGAAAAAAAATTTCATCGATAGTAGTACATTTTTCATCGGTAAATGTTTTTCTCGATGGCTGAAAATTGTCAGTAATAATGTTTTTAACGATGAAAAATTTTGTCGGGAATAATCTTATAATTTTTAAGATGGAAAATTTTCCCGCTATCTTGAAAAATTTTGCGGTAAGAGTTTTACCGACGAGCCAAAGCCATCGGGAATAATGTTTTTACCGACGAAAAATAATTTCGTCGGTAAAACTTGTGTTTTAATGATGAATATTTGTTTCGTTAGTAAATGTTTTCTAGACGGCTAAAAACCATTGGTAATAATGTTTCTACCGACGAAAAATTTCGTCAAGAATAATGTTATAATTTTTAAATTGGAAAATTTTCCCAGTAAGAGTTTTATGGATGGACCAAAGCTGTCGAGAATAATGTTTTTACTGACAAAAAATTTCATCGGGAATAATGATATAATTTTAAGTTAGAAAAATTTCCCACTACCTTGAAAAGTTTCGTGGTAAGAGTTTTACCGACGAACCAAAGCCAACGGGAATAATGTTTTTACCGACGAAAAAGGATTTCTTTGGTAAAAGCATTTTTTCCCAACGGATGAAAACCGTCGGTAATGTTTTTTAACGACGAACAAAAACTATTGGTAAAGATAGTACGTTTGTGTGTGTGTGTGTGTGTGTGGTTTTTATATCATATGAGTGGAATTTTTTTATATATAATTAAAAATTAATATTTAAATGATCTATAGTATCACATGAAAAAGACTATTGAGAGGTTTAGAAATTTTAACAATGTTTGAGAACAAAATGCATTTGAAGAAAAAAAAATCGGCATTTTGAAATTTTTGAGAAAAAATTAAAATATGAGAAATTTTAAGATTTTAAAAATAAAAATTCAGAATTTGTATTTTATATTTTTTTGAAATATTTTATAATAAAAATGATATTTTGTTAAAAGAGTAAAAAAATATACATTTTGAAAAAAAATGTTATTTTTAAATGGAAGTTGAAATTTGTTTGTGAAAAATAAAATTACTAAATTATTAGGCACATCCACTAATTGAACCTTTAATCATTTTTGGACAATCTAATTAGTTCGGATTGAATAGTAAATAACTTCAAATGTTTAAATCAAATTTCACTAAAATTGTTGATCAATCTTGTATGCCCAATATCTTTCTCATATGTAGCCTGATTGAGGCAAGTAACTTGTCAAATTGAGATTATTGATCAGTAAAATAGAGTGAATGGACTAGACATGTAAAATGGGCCAAATATTCTGGTCAAAATTGTGACACAACTTACTGACCTCGTGAGAACCTAAGAATTGATGTTAGTAAGTTTTGTGGGCCCCATGATGATGTGTGTCGAACATCAACACCATGGATTTGATGTGTCCCCTTTAGGTTATGAGATATCTCAAAAATCATCTATATATGAAACTCAAGTGGGCCATACAATCTAAAACTATGTGAAGACATCCTAAAAAATATAAAAGCACTTGGTGGGGCCCACATGAGTCTTGGATGCGGCTGAAACTTGGTCTGACCCCTCATCCAAGTGGGACACACATAATGGGTGGGTTAGATATGTGAATCACATTTAGGCAAGCTCAATATATGATTATGAATGTTTTAAGGAAACTCCTATCCACTACATTTAGGTGAGTTACTCATTAACCTTACCAGACTAAACTCTATGGGGCCCACTATTATTTATTTATTTTATCCACTCCGGTCATCCATGTTAATAGATAATTTGAGGTCTAAAGATAAAAAGGAAGCATATCCAAAGCTCAAGTGGACCACACCACAGGAAATAAATAGTGTGATTGAACCTCTACCATTTAAAATTTCTTGGAGGCCAAGAAGTTATGGATCAAGCTGATGTTTGTGTTTTCTGTTCATTCATATATTTTTGACATTATGAATAACTTTTAACCTTTTTTAGACATTCTAATCAGTCCAGATTGAAGAGTACATAACTTCAGATGTTTAAATTAAAATTCACTCAAATTGTTGATCAATCTTGTTTGTCCAATATCTTTCTCATATGTAGGATGATCGGGGTGAGTAACTAGTTAAATTGAGGGTAATGATCAGTAAAATAGAGTGAATGGACCAGACATGTAAAATGGGCCAAATATTATGGTCAAAATTGTGACCCAACTTATTGACACCCTGAGAACTTGAGAATTAATGTTAGTAAGTTTTGTAGGGCCCATCATGATGTGTGTCTAACATCAGCACCGTGCATTTGATATGTCCCCTTTAGCTTATGAGATATCTCAAAAATCATTCGTATATGAAACTCAGGTGGGCCATACCATCTAAAACTATGTGAATACATCTAAAAAAAATATAAAAGCACTTGGTGGGGCCCCATGAGTTTTGAATGCGGCTAAAACTGGGTCTGACCCCTCATCCAAGTGGGACACACATAATGAGTGGGTTAGATATGTGAATCACATTTAGGCAGGCCCAATATATGATTATGAAAGTTTTAAGGAAACCCCTCTCCACTATATTATGTGGTGTGGCTCACCCAAGTCATGGATTGACTTTATTTTTAGGCTCTTAGCCCACCAAAGTCATGGATTGACTATATTTTTAAGTTCTTGGCCCACCCAAGTCATGGATTGACATTCTTCATACCATTCAACGCTTTTCTTAGATCATTTTAAGATATTAACTAAAAAATGGGGCGGGTCCAAGGCTTAAGTGGACTACAAAGTGGGGATTGAACATCCACCATTAAAAATAACATTCATAGAAGCTTTGGATCAAGCTGATGTTTGTGTTTTCCCTTCATTCATATCTTTTTGATATTATGAACATGTTGGATGACAAATAAACATTAGTGTGGGCCCAAGGAAGGTACCAATGGTGAAAATCATTATTCCACATTGTTTTGTGTGGCATGGTCCACTTGAGTTTTGGATTTATCAAAAATTTGGGATCAACCCACACTGTTCATCCATTTTTTGAGATCATTTTATAGAATTATGTAAAAAATGAATCATATCCAAAGATTAAATGGACCAACCCACAAATAAGGGGAATGGATTGGCTACTCCCCCTACACCATCTAATGGCTGGTGGTTGGTGCTGTGTGGGCCCCACCATGATATATGTGTTTAATCCATGCCATCCATCTATTTTTAAAGATCATTTTATAGCATGAGACAAAAAATGCGGCATATCTCAATTTGAAATGGACCACATTACAAGAAATAGTGTTGAATGAGCGTCAACCATTTAAAACATTCTGGGGGCCATAAAAGTTTTGGATTAAGATGATTTTTATTTTTCTCCTTCACTAGGCCTGTATGACCTAATAAACAGATTGGATGCCAAATAAACAGTACAGTGGGCCTTACGAGGATTTTAATGATGGATATCCAATTACTATTGTTTTCATGTGGTGTGGTCCACCTAATATTTATAAACTTCTCATTTTTGGGCCCCACCATGATGTATGTTTTATATCCACACCTTCCATCCATTTGGAGAGATCATTTTAGGGCAATATCCAAAGATAAATCCAAAGCTCCAGTGGACACCAACACATAAAACAATGGGGACAGTGACACCTACCATTAAAAACTTCTAAAACCCCACGAAAGTTTTAGATCAAGATGATATTTGTGTTTTACCTTATTTCATGTCTTTTCTAACTTTTGAAAAGGTTGGATTTCAAATAAAAATTATGGTGGGCCTTAGGACAGTTTCAACGGGGGAATCACTCTCCCCACTGTTTTCTATGGTGAGGTCCACTACATCTTTTTATCTGCCTCATTCTTTGCCTGATGCCCTAAAATAATATCTCAAAATGGATGGACGGTGTGGAAACAACACATACATCATATTGGGGCCCACAGAACTTGGTGTTGTCACTTGAGTAGCCAACTTGCTACTCAACCTGTATCTAATCCACGTATGTGGAGAGACTACACTAATTTGCAGCAGTCTCCTCTCTCTCTTTCTCGTACCCTCTCCCTCCTCTTGTTCTCTATCTCTCTCTTCCTCTCTCTCTCTGATCTCTCCACCCTGTCCTCTCTTTGTCTCTCTCGCATCCTCTCCATCCTCTCTCTCTCTCTCTCTCTCTCTCTCTCTCTCTCTCTCTCTCTCTCTCTGATCTCTCTTACGGACCGCTGCCGAACGCCTTACCCACACATGCCCTTTCTCTCTCTGAAGCTCGGTTGAAGGTCATTCATGATAGTGAGGTATCTCTCTCTCTCTCTCTTAATCTCTCTCAATCTCAACACTGATTTAAGGATTTGGGGATTGATACATAGGCACTTCGAAATTACATAGAAATTGCACATGTAGCATACAAGTATTCAAAATAAATTTCCCAAATTCAATAATCTGATTAGATTCACACAGGTGAAGTATCTCTCTCTCTCTCTCTCAATATCTCTCAATATTAATGCCAATTTAGGAAATTAGGAGTTAGTAGTTTGTAAATTCTTGATTTGAATATGGACCTCAAATTGGGGATTTAGGGATTTTATGATTTTGGGGATTTGCGGACTTTTGAAATTGGGGATTTTCTAATTTTACAAATTGGGGATTTGGGAATTTTAGGAATCGAGGATGTGATGATTTCAGGAATTTGGGATTTTAGGATTAAAGAAAATAAGTTTTTAATATTGGGTTTGAAGGTTAAGCATTGCCTCCTTAATGTGGGCTACTGACATAAACAGTTGGCCCCATTGTGGATATGGCATATTTCATCTGTTTCATTATTGATTTGAGATGCATTGGCTTAAGATTGGCAGCTAGAATTCTACCCACCTACATAATGTTGGAAACGAGTTGTGTTGACTCATTAAAAATTTCAGGTTCAACACCATACCACAAATTTCATGCAACTCTTTAGAACATCTTACACATGCACATTAGATGTTCAATTAAATTCCTTAAAGAATGTTTAGTAGAATTTCTTAATTTATGTGGTTTGTTAATTCCACATGCATGCACATCCACTTGGGCACATCTATTGGGATGTGAGATTTGAGCTTGGCATCAGGTGATATTTTGGCATAAAAATCTGATTTGAGCTTGCCATCAATTACAAAGTATGATTTTTAACATGCATGCATTCAAAGCTTGCACATGAGGCATGCATTAACTTAAAATAAACTAATTAAAAAAGTGTAGTTTTTGGTTCACGGTGCATCTAAAATGCGACCTCACAATTTCCACTGATTGAGAATGATTGAATGATTATTCTTTTCTGTTTCTTTTAAAATTTTGTATTATCGTTAGTCTCAAGCCATTTATATGAAACTAACGCAATGTTTTCCATGTTCGAGAGGACTATCATGCTAGCATTCATGATGCAACATCAATGGAATCAACTTATAGGCCAATCATATTTACCATTTCTCTATCGTTTCAATTGTCTTATATTTCATTTAGATGTTTGTAGAAATATGGAAAAAATCATGTGTTTGCATACAAGACAAGGGTGATTTATAACTTGTGGACATGCTCATGCTTCTTCTCATGGTTGTTTTGTATGAGATAGCTTGTGTTTCCCATTGTCTAATATGCTTTTAAAATTTTGTATTAAAATGTGTCTCAACCATCCATGTGTCTCCACCCTATCGTTGCTGCACGCCCTACCCATGCACGCCCTCTCTCTGTCTCTGAAGCTCGGTGAGGTATCTCTCTCTCTCTCTCTCTCAATCTCAATACTAATTTAGGGATTTGGGGATTTAGTAATTTGTGGATTCTTGATTCGATGTGGACCCTCATTTAGGGATTTCTTCTTAGAAACTTTGGCAGTGACCATTATAGATGGGTATTAACATTGCTTGGTTGAAATGATGTGGTTAAAAAAGAAAATAGTAACTTAATGCATGATTAGTTGTGTTTTCCCTTCATTCATGTCTGTGTGAGCTTATGAATGGATCTAAGTTGGTAGTTGTGTTTTCCCTTCATTCATGTCTATGTGAGCTTATGAATGGATCTAAGCTGGTAGTTGTGTTTTCCCTTCATTCAAATCTGTGTGAGCTTATGAATGGATCTAAGTTGGTAGTTATGTTTTCCATTCATTCATGTCTGTGTGAATTTATGAACAAGTTAGATAACAAATAAACATCAATGTGACCCTTAAGTAGAATTCAATAGTGGAAATCATTATTCACACTGTTTCGTATGCTGTTGTCTACTTGAGCTTTGGACATGCCTTATTTTTTATCTTAAGCCCTAATAAAATAGATGGTTTGATTGATAAAAATAACTCAGTAAGCAATTTGCTTCGGAGTGGATTAGGTGCGCCCCAACCTTATCCACAATGGTGTGGCCCCTACCATGGAGCCCACCTTGTTGCATGTATCTTATATCCAGGTTTTTCATCCATTTTCCACAACATATCATGTTATAAGCCTAAAAATGAAGTAGATACAAGTCTTAGGCAGATTATAGTATAAGAAACAGTGGTAAATGACCATTAAAAATTTGTGTGCCACAAAAGTTTTGGATCAATTTGATATATAGTTTTCTTCTATCATCTAGGTTTTATGGCCTTATCAAAAACTTCATTTCTATTAGTGAAGCCTATCATAGTTAGTCCTCTCCCAAAAACATAAGAGCTTTTCTAGAGCTTTTCTTTCACGTAAGATATTACATTCTAGAGCTTTTCTTTCACGTAAAAGTTTATTAGAAATGCTTATTTACTTAGCATTGTATTTTTATTCTCAGTATAAAGATAAAATGTGTATATTGTTCCATAGGTTTGTGTTGCCTAAAATGGTCCTTGCAAACCTTATGGACAAACCCAGATGTGCATCGAAGCTATCCAGATGTTGAGAAGGGGTCCCTGGAAAGTGGGAACCACTGTTATGACCATGATGAAGCTGTCCATTTCATATGGACAATATTGGAGTGGCCTGGCCATTTGGACAAGCCTGTGTTTATGTATTAGCTTAGAATTGATGGAGCTGACTCGGATGTGCGTTAGAGCTATCTTGATATTGAGTGGGGGTCCCTGGAAAGTGGAAACCACTGTTAAGACCATGATGGAGATGTTCATTTCTTATGGACAATATTGGAGTGGCCTGACCATTTAGATAGGCCTGTGTTTATGTATTAGCTTAGAATTGATAGAGTAGACTCGGATGTGCGTTGGAGCTATCCGGATGTTGAGCGAGGATCTTTAGAAGGTGGAAACAGCTATTATGACCATGATGAAGCTGTCCATTTCTTATGGGCAACATTGGGGTGGCCTGACAATTTGGACATGCCCGTGTTTAGGTATTATCTCGAAATTGATGAAGCAGACCCAAGTATAACCCTAACCCTAAACCTAAACCTACACCTAAAACTAAACATCATGGTGGGGACAGTGCCCTTGACCGTTGATTTCTTCCTAGGACCCACCATGATGGTTATTTGAGATCCAACTTGTTGGTAAGTTCACATAGACCTAGACCTGAGGAAGGAATAACCTAAATATCAGCTTGATCGAAAACTTTTATGGTCCCAATTCATTTCGAGGTCCACTTGAGCTTTGGATCTACCCCAAAACATAACCTAAACCTAAACCTATTCTGAAATCCCAAAACCTATAACCTAAACCTAAACTATAACCTTAACCTAAACCAAAACCTATAACCTAAACCTTAACCTATAACCTATAACTTATAACCTATTGCCTAACCTTAACCTAAACTTAAAACCTAAACCTAAACCTAAAACCTATAACTTAAACCTAAACCTACACCTAATCCTAATCTCAACTCCCTAACCTAAACCTAAACCTACACCTAATCCTAATCTCAACTCCCTAACCTAAACCTAAACCTAAACTTGAAAACCCAAACCTAAAACCGATCCCGAACCCGAACTCAATTTCCTAAACCTAACCCTTAACCTATTCTCAATTCTCTAAAGTTATAACCTATAATTTAAACCTAAACCTAAACCTATAACCTACAACATTATCATAAACCTATAACCTAAACCTATAACCTATAACTTTAACCTAAACCTATACCTATAACCTAAACCTATTCTCAAATCCCAAAACCAAAAACCTATAACCTAAACTCAATTCCCTAAACCTTAACCTATAACCTAACCTAAACCTAAACCTATAACCTACACTTATAACCTAAACCTAAACCTATAACCTTAACCTAAACATAAAACCTAAACCTAAACCTAAAACCTAAATGTATTCTCAATTCCTTAAAGCTATAACCTATAACCTATAACTTATAACCTAAACCTATAACCTATAACCTAAACTCAATTTCCTAAACCTTAACCTATAACCTAACCTAAACCTAAACCTATAACCTACACTTATAACCTAAACCTAAACCTAAACCTATAACCTAAACCCGTAACCTTAACCTAAACATAAAACCTAAACCTAAACCCAAAACCTGAATGTATTCTCAAATCCCTAAACCTAAACCTAAACCCAAAACCTGAATGTATTCTCAAATCCCTAAACCTAAACCTATAACCTACAACATTAACATAAATCTATAACCTACAACATTAACCTAAACCTATACTTATAACATAAACTATTCTCAAATCCTAAAACCTATAACCTAAACCTAAACTTATAACCTATAACCTATAACCTATAACCTATAACCTAAACGCAATTCCCTAAACCTTAACCTATAACCTAACCTAAACCAAAACCTATAACCTACACTTATAACCTAAACCAAAACCTATAACCTACACTTATAACCTAAACCTAAATGTATTCTCAAATCCCTAAACCTAAACCTACACCAAATCCTAATCTCAACTCCCTAACCTAAACCTAGACCTAAACTCGAAAACACAAACCTAAACTTGATCTAGAACTCGAACCCGATTTGCTAAACCTAAACCTTAACATATTCTCAATTCCCTAAACCTATAACCTATAACCTAAACCTAAACCTTAACCTTAACCTAAACCTAAACCTAGACCTATAACCTTAACCTAAATGTAAACCTAAACCTTAACCTAAACATATAATCTACAACATTAACCTAAACTTATACCTATAACCTATAACCTAAACCTAAACCTAAAACCTAAATGTATTCTTAAATCCCTAAACCTAAACCTACACCTGATCCAAATCTTAACTCCCTAAACTAAACCTAAACCTAAATTTGAAAAACCAAACCTAAACCTGATCCCGAACCCGAACCCGATTTCCTAAACCTAAACCTTAACCTATTCTCAATTCTCCAAAGCTATAACCTATAACCTATAACCTGTAACCTATAACCTATAACCTTAACCTAAATCTATAACCTACAGCATTAACATAAGCCCATAACCTACAACATTAACTTAAACCTATATAACCTATAACCTAAACCTTAACCTATAACCTAACCTAAACCTAAACCTATAACCTTAACCTAAACCTAAACCTAAAACCTAAATGTATTCTCAAATCCCTAAACCTAAACCTCCACCTAATCCTAATCTCAACTCCCTAACCTAAACATAAACCTAAACCTGAAAACCCAAACCTAAACCTGATTCCGAACCCAAACCCGATTGAATGGGCCCACACACAATCTTAAAAAATCATCCTTATACAAGTAGATTATTCATAGCCTATTTCTTGTATGATTTAATTAAATACCTTGTTAGGACATTAGCTATTGTCTCTTATTATGATAATTTTTATCCTCTTTTATAGGCATGGAATGTGGTTAGAGGGGGATTCGAATTGCGTGTGTTCCCCGCCAAGGTGGAATCTAGGTGGGGCTCACTCTGATATTCTTGAGAAATTCATTGTCTTTCAATTTTATAAGCTTATGTTATGACATGTGTCCAAAAATGAAGTAAATCCATACTCAAGTGAATCACATGGCAAATAAGAATAGAGATTAAACGCCTACATTCAAACCTTCTTTAGGATATAAGAGTTTAGGATTAACAAACTTTTATGTTTTTTTAGTTTATTTCAGTGGTAATGACTTTATAAACAATTTGGATGACATATGAGCATCACGAATTTAGATCCTCTGCTTACCATTGATACAAATAGAAATTTCTCATTTTCTTGCATTGTGACTGCAAGTCCTAGTCATCATTAATGTTGCTAGCATTTCTGCATCAAATGTAGTATATAATAATGTAGCCCAATCACATGGCAACAAACAAGAAAATCTTTCTTTGTTGGTAAGCATACTCGAACTCAAGCATCACAATGCATCCATTTCCATCTCCACTATCTCTTATAACATAGATTATTTGAGATTTGGATTTATCTCATTTTTAGAGTCATGTCTTAACACAATATGATAATATTAATAGACAAGGTGGATTTGTCACCAACATTATTCCAAGACCCATATAACTTCTCCTTATAGGAAGTTGGGTAGGGCACATGCAGCTTGAATCCATTAAAGGAGATAAGGATCACCTCTCATATGTTCTTTCTCTCTCTCTCTCTCTCTCTCTCTCTCTCTCTCTCTCTCTCTCTCTCTCTCTCTTTTCATTTATTTTTTTCCATAGGATTATTTATTTTGTGGTGTCTGCACAAATATACATACAACATTTTATCATGTTAATATAATTATAACTGGCCTAATCTCACATTTCTAAAAATAACTAATAATAATTTCTACATGATGAGAAATCACCAAGTATCATTAGGCTCAACCCAAAAGATAAATCAGTATTTTCTTTCTTTCTTTTTTCTTTTAACACACACTCACACACCAGAGTCACTTACGGCCACAATGGGTACTTGAACTCATGACCTTATATTGAAACTATTTTGAATCTACCATTAAGGCATGAGTAAGGACCTAGATGTGTGTGCACACTAACCTCGGCAATGTGTTGACCACACTGAATGTTGTGAGCCCCACCAGGAAATAGTCTATTAATAATTTTTGGTATTTTATTTATGATGTTAAACTTATATGTATTTATGTGTGGATGAATGTGATGTGGATAAGATTGTTTGTGTTTGGATGGATGTAGTTTATGTTTGGATGGATGTACGTAGTTTGTGTTTAGATGGATATGAATGTGAATATGATGAAATATATTATAACAGGTGTATATCATGAAGAATATGATGAAATATATTGTAACAAGTGTATATCAGGAATTTTTGCCCGAATATTGAAAAAAAAAAAGACTTACCTACGAAATATTTCGTAGGTAAAAGTTTCATCCATGTTTTTTCCCTACGAAAACTTTCATAGGTAAAAGATTCAACCACATTTTTACTTACGAAACATTTCGTAGGTGAAATTTTTTACCTATGAACAATTTCGTAATTAAAAGTCGTACCAATGCCGATGAAAACAAACTACATAGTCTTTACCTATGAAAATTTTTGTAGGTAAAAGTTTTGTAAAAAATTTTTACCTACGAAAAATTTCATAGGTAAATGATTTGTGAACATTTTTACCTACGAAAATTTTCGTAGGTAAAAGTTTTGTGAACATTTTTACCTATGAAAAAATTTATCAATAAAAGTTTTGTCAAAATTTTTTACATACGAAAACTTTCGTAGGTAAAAGTTTCGTGAACATTTTTCTCTATGAAAAAATTCGTCGGTAAACGTTTTGTCAAAATTTTTTGCCTATGAAAAATTTCATCAGTAAAAGTCTTATTTTTGCCGACGATATAACTTTTTGTCGATAAAAGCCTCTTTACCCTCGGTCTTTTACTGATTAAAGAATTCGTCAGTAAAACTTATTACCTATGAAAATTTATCATTTAGTGACGAATTTTTCATATGTAAAAGTGGATTTTCTTATAGTGAGAGAGACTTGACTTTGGATGAGAGAGGTATAGGTTATCATGCCTTATTAGTAAGAGAGGGATGAGTGTTGATGGGATATATACTTGACTTGTACATTAATTGATTGATTTGATATTTGGTAGAGATTCTCTTGGGATTTACAACGCGCGACATTTTCCTTTAAATAAACACGAGCCCACAACTTATGGCCTGGGTATCGCATCGGCGTGCAATACGCGACATTGGAACCACGGTGACGATGTGGTCGCAAGGGTATAAGTTTTGAATCGAGTTGATATAAATATACAGGATATGACTTAGGGTCACGTGCAAACATCGGTTACAAGTCGCGGGTTGCCGAAATTTGACAGGAATGATCACAGGAGCTTAGGAATAGTACGATTTTGGATACTGGTCTTACAACTCTGTCATGCTCTAAACTCGAAAATCAGGCTCACAAAATTTTTAATTGCCAAATCCAGCGTTGACAGCCTCCGTAGTACCCTATTCTCGTTCCCAACACCCATATACTAGGTTCCGATCCTGGGATCCTATAAGGAGGATGTTTAACATGAATTTGATTTGTAATAAGCATAACCTACGACCAATAACCAAGATGCCATCATAAAATCCACTATGATAAAAGACTTTAAGGTACAATACGCATTAAGGGAAATACAATGATAATAATAATGGAAACTCATGAAGCTCAATTGCACACTCCTAATGCGACTAAGTTATGACTGTGTCCTGGCGTCACCTACACGCATCAATCATGCATAAGCTTATAAAAATCTTAGGGGGCGGTGAGAGTGTGTGCACAATATAAGCTTGCTCAGGATGCAATATCAGAGTAATGTAGAATCATGCTGATAACTTGATGAATAGTAACAGACGTACCAAGGCTCTTCGATGCATGGCATGAATGCTATCAGCTATACTAAGGCTATGCGATGCATGGCATGAATGCTATCAGCTATACCAAGGCCATGATGTCAAGCATACCAAGGTCATGCAATGAGAGACGTAACTCAAGCATACCCATCCTCATTTGAATCCACATATCAATATAGCCCATCACGAGATCATCACATATCAGTACAATTTTTACTCTGGATAATCACTAGAGTTTAGTATACTCCAAATAACTACCTCTTTCATAGGTGCACAGTCTAAGTGAGCATAAGAAACCTCACTATCCGCCTGGCCAATATCCTGCCAATACCTATCTGGCACGTCGATAGCAGACCAATTTATGAGCTGCTCATACTCAGCCTAGCAATGCCCCCAACCCTCGGGCGGGTAAAGGCTACACCCTTCCGATCGACCATAACATAGTGGGAGACGTAGCCTCCTGAAATTTGGCCCTTGTGCGCTCATGTATCCACTTAGTTTTGACGTTAGAGTGTCTTCTGGTACTGTTTGGTTTAGAGATTTTCACCTAGGGACATCTATGATACCTCGATGCTAATAACAATATTTTTGGTGTCCAATCCTGTCAACCACGATATGCTTGTGGAGGCTACAGACTTGATGTCGCTAGGGTGTACAGTAATCACAACACAATGCAAGATGAATGAGTCATATAATCCAGTCATGCATCAATCATGTGCATACTATATGCTCATGTGAGACAATCTCCTCCCATTAGGAAGTCTCATAACAACCTGCCCAATGGCATATGCGATGGTTAACCACATTTCATATCAAGCATATAGATGATGCGTATGGGCATGTATCATGATGATATACTAAGCATACTTCTAATCGGTGTCGATAACTGGCATCAATAATTGGCATTGATAATTGGTCTATATGCAAGGCGGGGCCATAGATGAACAGCCAATCTAAACCATAATATAAAGATCGGCCCTCGACCATGGATATACCAAATTCGGTAGCATAGAGCCATCCGTTTATGGTTATGACGGACCATGTAACATTAATGTGGCCCAATAATTTGGGTTAACCCACTTAAAGAATGATGAGAATAGGCCTAACAAGGCCTAAGGGAAGGTCACATTGTGGGCATTTAACCATCATTACCTATCAATGTGGACATTTAACCAACATTGCTCCCTAAGGAGTGGCCCATATAAAGCCTAAAATATAGCAGACCCATGGCCTCATATACATTCCATTGGGCCTCACACAAAGGCATCATATATATCACATCAAGCTTCATCATATGGGCCTCTCATAAATCACATCGAGCCTCATCAAAGGTCACAGACACATCACAATGGGCCTCCTCACATGGGCCATAGAAACACACATTGGGCCTTACTCATGGGTCTCAAATACATCATATTGGGCCTCATATACATTAGGTGGGCTTCATCATACGGGCCAATATAAATCACATTGGGCCTCTTCAAAGGGGCCGTAATTGCATCAACGTGGGCCTTAACGAATGGGCCACAAATACATCATGGTGGGCCGCATCACATGAGCTGTACCATCTATACCATTCATCTATTTAACAGATCATTTTAGAGCATTACCCAAAATGAATCACATCGGAAGATCATCTAAACCATACCACAAATAATAGTAGAGATAATGATTTCCACTAATTGAAACCCATAGGGCCTACCATAATGTTTATTTTCCATCCAATCTGATCATAAGGTCATAAAGACCTGAATTAAGAGAAAAAAATATCATATTGATCTGGAACTTCTATGCTCCCAAGAGGATTTCATTGGTGGACGTTCAATCCCTCACTGGTTAGCAGTGTGGTCCACCTGATCGACGGCTGTCTTATTTCCATCATAAGCCTCAAAACAAGATTATAAGTGGGTGGATGGTTTTGATTTAACACACCTTAGGTCAGACCCATGGAGCTTGTTGACATTCTGATAGATGGATGGTCTAGATATAACATTGATCAGGCCCACAGAATTTAGCTGACGTTAATCCAGTAGCTTGTAAGGCTGGTGGATGGACCTTCTGGATGTAACATTGATCAGGCCTATGGAATTTAGTTGACGTCAATCCAACAGCTTAAAAGGCTGGTGGATGGACGGTCTGGATGTAAACCACATGCATCATGGTGGTGGGGTCCACGTCATAGGCGAGCGGATAGTTAGGATATAACCCACACCTTGTGATGGAACCACAGATTGTTGACATAGTCAGCAGCTATATGCTGTTGGGCTGTAGCCCAGCAGCCCAATAAATAAACGGTGTTGATGTAGAACACATGCACTAAGTTGAGTCCCATCGTCATGGACAGATGGAAAATGTATGGACGGTGTAGATATAAAACACTTACATCAAGGTTGGTCCCACCCCCACACGTTCCACACGTGTGGGGTGGGCCCTCATCTCCAAATGGATGGACGGTATGTCACACCTCAAACTCTGAAACCAGGCTCACAAAATTTCAGATCACACAATCCGGTGCCGACAGACTCCGTAGTACCCCATTCTCGGCTCCCAGCGCCCATACACTAAATTTCAATCTTGGGATCCTACAAGGAGGATTTTTCAATGTACATTTATCTCGTAAGAAGCATAACCACAAGTATACCCAAATCACAAAGGCAACATCATCATCACATATCCATTAATATAAACATTTGAATACAGTGTTGAAAGGGAAATACACATATATCAAAAACCAAAGCTCCAGCAGACAGCTACACTCTCCAAGCTCAACGCTACTGCAACCTAATACCACCTACACGCATCCATCGTGTATAAGCTTATAGAAAGCTTAAAGGGTGGTATAAGTGTGTGCGATGCACATTCCAAGCATATAAATATCAGAGTAAGTGGAAATATTGGCAATACATAAATACCAACATCCTTATATAGGCTATGTGATGCAAAAACATAATAAGTCAATATCATATAATGAGAAAGCAATGTAGATCAACTATGCAATACGGAGACATAGTAAGCCAAATATCATCTACTAAGGATGCAATGCAATATAAAAATCCTAACGTGTTCATGAATGCCATCAACCTCATCAGGTTATGTAATGCATAAACATAATAAACCAAATGTTGTGCTGAGGATGCAATACAATATGCGATATGAATGAAATGACCAAACTAAAGTGTGAAGTTGGGATGATAGTACGTAGTATTATAGGTTACGGGGTCCATCACAATGGACTTCTATCCAAACCAGTCCCATACCTAAATTTGGATAGTCAAACTCAATGTGGTAAACTCCTGATCTCAGGTTAGTCGCATGCCCCAACCGAAATCCTAGCCACCGTGAAGGTACACACGATGACTTGATTTCACACCACCAGCCTGAGTGGATAGTGAATAAATGAATGAATGAGTAATATGCTAGGTATACAACTCCTAATCAGTAATTCCACATATCATACCGTACATCTCTAGGATAATCACCGAGGTCTAGTACACTCCAAACTAGATTGCCGCCTCATCGCGCGCAATAAGGTGAGTGGAAGAGACCTCACTATCCGCCTGTTAATATCAGGTCCAACTCATCGATAGTGGATCCATTCCTTGAGCTAGTCAAACTCAGCCTAGGTTTGCCCCCTCCTCTAGGGCAAGTAAGGCTACACCCCCTTCAACCGACCACGACACATTGGGAGACGCGACCTAACGGTATACGACCCTCGTGTGCTCATGCATCCACTCGGTCTAAACGTTGGAGCAACCTTTGGAACCAAGAGGATTTAGAGACTTTTACTTAGGGATATCTATAGCACCCCATGTGAAAAAGATTTCTGATGTCCCATCTGGCCATCCACGACATAATTATAGAAGTTACAACCTTGATGTAGCTAGGGCGTACGGTAGTCATGTCACACAATGCGAGATGTATGAGCCACACTATCCAGTCATGCAGCAATCTTATGCGTATCACGCGCTCATGTAGACAACTCCTATCATGGAGTCCTATAATAATCTGCCTAATGGCATATACTATGATCAATCACTCCTCATATCAAGCATACATATGATGTGCATGGGCATGGATTGTGAAGCTATACTAAGCATGTTATAAGATGATGGTGTACTCTCCTCATACCAAGGATGGGCTTAGATAACCTACTCATAGCAAGAAGGGGCCGCACAATGGGTCCAAGGGAAGGTCACAATGTGGACATCTAACCATCATTGCCCATCAATATGGACATTTAACCAACATCGTTCCCAAGCAGTGGCCCACATAAAACAACATTATATACATTATAGTGAAATCACACATTACATTGGTCCGCACATTGATCTTATTGGGCCTCACTCAAGGCCCACGTATACACCACATTGGGCCTCGCCATATAGGCCATAAATACATCACAATGGGCCTTATCAAATGGGCCACAAATACATCACAACGGGCCACATACCTGGGCCTCAAATACATCACAACGGGCAGCATGACATAGGCCTAACACATATCACAATGGGCCGCACCAATGGACCTAAAAAAGTGGATGAACCGTGTGCATGCAACACACACATCATGGTAGGCCGCACAAATGAACGACATAGATATATAATACATGCATTAATGGTAGGCCCCATGTGGCACCATCCAAATGTGGACGGTGTGAATATAGAATACGTACACCAAGGTGGGTCCCATCACATAGGCCTAATATACATAACAAGTGTTCCCCACATACATAGCAAATGAGTCTCACCAGATGGGCAGCGTGGGTACAACATACATCACGGTGGAGCCCACAACACCGTTCAAACATTATCTTTGTAAATCAGCACTGTCTAAACACTGTTCAGCACCGTCCATCACAATTTGGACAGTGTGGATGAAATAATTATATCATGGTGGTGTCCATACTGGAAAAACAGTTGGATGGCTTGGGTAAAACACATATACCAGGGTGAGCCCCGCCCATGGGACGATGTGGATATAATAAATACATCTAGGTGTGATCCACCATGCAGATCTGCTGGACGGTGTGTATACACCACATACATTAAGGTGTGGCCCATAGAACTGCTGATGTGCAAGGCAGCAGCAGCTGCCTGGTGCACGGGACCTAGCAGGTGAACGGCTTGGATCTAAAACACATTAAAGGTGGGTCCACAATGGACGGATGGTTTGGATCTAACACATACATCACGTGGGACCCACAGAACCTACTGACATCATCAAAGTAGTGGGTCCCACTGTTTGGACGGTTAGGATGAACACATACTTCAAGTTGGGTTCCACACACGTGACAGGTGAGTGCCACACGTGCATCATAGCGGACGCCACATGAATGGACGGTCTGGTTATAGCACATACATCATATGGGACCCATAGGACTTGCTGACGTTAGTTCAACAGCTATCTGCTGCTGGACGAACGGCCTGGACATATCCATCAAAGGTGGGTCCCACCATTTACTGACATTAAGCACAACAGCACGCTACTGCTGGTGCAGGGCCATCCATTAGAGCAACGACTGGGATATAACACATCCCACATGATCTGGATACTGAGAAGATCACACATGTCAGTGGGCTCCACTGTCCAAAAAATGCTGGACGGTGTGGATCTCACATACATCATGCTAGCCCACACAACTCGTGGGGTTCATGCAAATCGACGGTGTGGATCAAACCCACACAACTTGCTGACGTCAATTACACCAGCCAATTTGATTCCACATAAAGCTTGTTGCATGGTGTAATAAAACCCATAAATCATGGTGGTCCTCCTGTAGGATGGCATGGGTACACCATGTATCAGGGTGGGGGTCCACGACAATGTGGCCACCTACTTGGATCAAACCGATATTTGTGTTTTCCCATTTTATTTAGCCTATCCAGATGGACCGACTGTAAGGTGGGACTCATGATCAGGCGGTCAGGATCATCTTGCATCATGGTGGGCCATAAAACATCACAAAAAGAGAGAGAGAGAGAGAGAGAGAGAGAGAGAGAGAGAGAGAGAGAGAGAAACGAGAAGAGGAGGGACCCCACCACTATTGGGCCCTCCTTATCTAATGTATACATCAAGATGGGTCCCACCATAAGTGGGCCCTCAAATCACTATAAAAAAAACGATGAAAATCATGATATCACCCATCGTTAGATCTTGGACTTCTCCACTCCTCCTTCAACAGATGCATTTTAAAGCTCCAAGGGATGAATTTCAATGGTTGAGATGAAGCTTGGAGGGTGGGATTGGGTGGTAGGAAGTTGGGCCACACAAAGCTTCTTTCTCCATGGAAGCTTGGACGTCCACCTCTCTCATGGGTATTGCTTGGGAGATGGGTTTGAGAAATGAGATAGGGAGGGTTGTAAGGAGAGAGAGGGATGGGTGATGGAATGATGGGGAGTGAGTGATGAGTGTACTTGATGGCTGGAGAGAGAGAGAGTTGACTTTAGGGGTTTCTTGGGGATGGGACATGTACTTGACATGTGAGGTGATGTATACTTGATTGATGTGATTGATTGATTGACTTGACATATTCTTTTGGCTTTTGCAAAGCGAGACATTTTCCTCAAACTGAACGCGGGCCCACATCTCCTAGCATGGGTATCATCTCGGCGCGTGGGACGTGGCGTCGAAATTGCGGCGATAGCTCAGTCACAAGGGTACAAGTCTAGAGTTGAGCCGACTTTGAAATACGGGATAGGACTCAGGGTTGCGCGTAAATACTGATTATAGATTGTGAGTTCCCGAAATTCGACCAAGAGGATCGCGGAAGCCTACGAAATAGTATGGTCTAAGATACGGACCTTACATGGTATGTATAAAATACATACATCATGAAAGGTTGTAAGTGCTATGATTTCATATCCCTTTGGGTGTCAAAATTTTTCGTGCCAAAACCTATATCTATGTCTTGTATATCTTGTGTTTCATGTTTGAGACTATTCATTGCAATCAAGACATCGCATTGCAAGACAAGAACTTAAATGAAGAACGTTTCAAGCCATGGATGAAGAATTCAAGAATAGAAGTTTTCAAGTATGCATGCTCAAGATACAATCAAGTTCAAGTATAGTAGAAGACTTTGTCAAGTCAAGATCAAGCTCAAGAAGGCTTACTACAAGATTTGTATATTTTCAAGCTTCTCTTAAGGGTCATCTGAGTGTACAGACTTTCAATGTCCATCTCACTTTTAAGGTTTTTTTGACATTAGATTGACCTTAGGATGGGCTTTACTGTAGGTCATTCTGGATACATAATTCATATATTTTAATATGCTTGTTTGGGCTGTTTTAAGACCAGTCCTAAAGACTTCAAGACCAGTCCTAGCTCTGTTACGACCAGTCTTAAGTTTTTCAGGACCAGTCCTAGGTTGTTAAAGATTTTTGGATCTTTCTGGTTGTCCTACGACCAGTACTGGACATCCTACGACTAGTCCTGGACATCCTACGACCAGTCTTGTGAGTTCTACGACTCATCCTTCAACCAGTCTTAGCCCTACGACTCAAACTCCAGTAACTAAACTTGGGGTCCTATGACCGGTCGTAGGTGACCCACGACCAGTCGTAGGTGGCCCACGACTGGTCGTAGGCTACCCAGGACCGGTCGTGGAACAGAAAATCCTTATCCCACGAAAATCTTTGAAAATCTTTAAAGCTACGACCAGTCCTAGGATCTTAAGACCAGTCGTAGATGGGATTTTTCAGGCTATAAATTGAGCACGAACTTCAGATTTTTAGCAATTTAATTCAACTCTATTCAAACATTCTTTAGGCTATACTCTGAGATAAGTTTGTGTTTGTTTTAAGCTACTTTGTGCTCATTTAATATTCCTTTTGCTAGCTTATTTTTTATTTGATTTTGATCTACATTCCAATCTCATTAGAAAAGGAGAATTTCTGATATTCCTTCTTCTTGGATTCAAAATCAAATAGAACTAGCCCTTTTGATTTAAAATCAATTAGACTTAGAACCATTCTTAAAGTGAGTATTGGACTTAGAACATTGAATCGAACTTCTACTCCGATTGGTTCTACCGGGCTACTTCAAAAGGAGATTCAGGTATTTTACATTTGTGTAATTTACTTTCTTTAGTTTTGTTTGAGATTTGCCAGAAAAATCTCATTATATTGGTTATCTGAGGAGAGCTAGAAAACTGAGATTGTGGGATTTTTGGATTGTGTAAGCCCGAGATCAAAGACACAATTGTGAAGGTTTTAGGTGAACCTGTGAAACCTATTTTGATAGTGCATGCTAATATCCCCTGTGTGAGGATATTAGGAATGGAGTAGCATTCTGTGTGGTTGTTGGATAACAGTTGGTGTACACACAGGCGAACCACTATATATCGTTGTGTTGTGGATGTGCTTTATTTTTTCATTACTTTATTCATTCAGTTTTGTGGTTTCTGTTTGTGGATGAATGTTGTAATCATTTTATTTCAAGCAAGTGTGGATGAATGTTGTAATAACTTAGGATTTATTTTCTGCAAGTTATTTTGATTTCCTTTCTTTTTATTCCTCATTGGTTTGTGATACAAAGGACGTTCCAGAAATAAGGTTGTCCTACCTTAAACCTTTGGTTTTTGGTGTAAAGTTGTCCTTAGAATGGATATAGTATCATTCTCTTTATTTTAGGCTATTGAGATTACTTTCTATTCAGCATTGTGCTTTATTTCTTTTATTATTCCGCTGTTATAAGTTTTATTTGGCATTTCCCTATTTACCCCCCCTCTAGGGCATATAGCTAGCCCCTTTCAAAGGCACAAAGTTTGCTGTCATCACTTGCAGACAAATGGACAGCTTGGAACAATGGACACATCACGGTGGAGTCTCACCATTCCCATAAATGGACTGTGAGGATATACAATACATACTCCAAGGGAACCCACTAGCCCTAGTAGCTGGATGTGTGGAATGCCACACATACAGATGGGTCCCATGTCTAAGGCCTGCTAGATGGTGGCATGGAAAAAACATATCTATCATGGTGGGTCTACGCGGTGGCCCACCATCATTGGATCAAACTGACATTTGTGTTCTCCCTCATCCAAGCTGGTTAGCAAGGCGGGGTGTTGCTGCTGGACAGTGGGCGGCCCGCTGCTGGACAGCGGGAACATACAACGTACATATTAAGGTAGGTCCACAGGGTGGCTCACCATGGTTTGGATCAGCCCCTCAAACCAAGTAGAGAGAGAGAGAGAGAGTGAGAGTGAGCGTGCGAGGGCGGGGCTCCGCCACTATGAGCTCCTCTTCGTTCACAACACGTACAGCGAAGGGGTCCCACCACAAGTGGGCCCTCAAATAAAATCAATGGTGAAAGTTCTAGGATCACCCACCAATTAGCCTTCGTTTTTAGCTCCTTGGAATGTTAATCTCCTATGCTCCTTCTTTAATGGAATATGATGAAGATTAAAGGGTGGAGATGAGGATTTAAGGGTAGGAAGTGGGCTACACACTAGGCTTTCTCTCCTTAGAATTTTTCTCTTATGGTGGCTTAGTAATGGTGGAGAGAATGAGAGATGAGAGGGTGTTGTAAGGAGATATAATGGGAGGAATGGGTGTGTAAGGAAGGGATGGGTGGTGTAAGAGAGGGGACATGAGAGTTGACTTAGGGGATGAGAGAGAGATGGGTGTCATGTCTTCTTGGTAAGAGAGGGATGGGTTGTGTACTTAACTTGTAATTGATTGATTGATATGATGTGTTGTGGAGATTTTCTCAGAATTTGCAACGCATGGAGTTTCTTCAAAATATACGTGGGCCCACAACTTCTGGCCTGGGTATCACATCAGTACGTGAAACGCGGCGTTAGAACCACAGCGACGACGCGGTCGCTAGGATATTAGTTTCGAGTCAAGTCGACATAGATATACAGGATGTGACTTAAGATTGTGCACAAATGTTATTTACGCGTCGCGGGTCTTCGATCAGAGACCATGGGATCCTAAGGAACGATACGGATTATGATATAGGCCTTACAGATCTCCCCTCCTAATAAAAATTTCATCCTCAAAATTTACACAATCATCGCGCAACTAAAGACAACTCATAAGGAAAGAGGAAACATAGTATCATCATATAAAATTAGGGACAACATACATGATACAACATATAATCAATTATCAAAGAGATGGGGATAGCGCTCTCGAATCTCGGCCTCGCACTCCTAAGATGCCACATCAACAGAATGGTGACCCCACTGCACCTTAACTAAGGGGATGACCTTAATCTGGAGGACCTACTCCTTCCGATCAAGGATGCGAACTGGCTACTTAATGTAAGAAGCATCCTCACGAACCTCCAGTGGCTGTCAATCAATAACAGGAACTACATTTAACCCACACTTCCTCAGCATAGAGACATGAAAAATGTTGTGGACGCTAGACAAGTGAGATGGTAAGGTAAACAGATAGGCCATGGTGCCAACGCGTCCAGTGATCTCAAAAGTTCCTATAAATCTCCAGGCAAGCTTGCCCTTCACTCCAAAACGAACCACGCCCTTCATGGGCGAGACCTTGAGATACACTCTATCCCTAACAGTGAACTCCAACGGATGATGCAGGAGATTAACAAAACTTTTTTGCTGGCTCTGAGATGTGCACATCCTCTACCTGAAAATATCGATACCTCCGACATCTACTGTACAGGCTTGGGACCTAAGAGACGCTGTTCTCCAATCTTGGTCCAATAACTCGGATATTAACAATGGTCTACCATATAGTGCCTCAAAAGGAGTCATGCCAATGGTCGCCTGATAGCCGTTGTTGTATGCGAACTCAACCAATTATAAATACTTATCCCAGCTACCCTATAAGTCAATCACATAGGCTCGAAGCATATCCTCAAGGATCCGGTTGACCCTCTCGGTTTGCCCATCGGTATGTAAATGATACGTGGTCCTAAGTTGTAAAATAGACCCCATCACTCTCTGAAAGTTCTCCCAAAACTGAGACGTAAACCTCGAGTCTCGATTAGAAACAATTGAAACTGGAACATCGTGTAGTCTCCAATCTCCTCGATGAATAATCTAACAAGCCAGTCCAAAGACCAAGTCACATGAATCGTGAAAAAATATCCCGGCTTCGTCAAGCGATCCATGATAACCCAGATGGCATCATGACCACACTGAGTCCTCGGCAAGCCTATAATAAAATCTATCGACACGTGCTCCCACTTTCACCTCGAGATGCTCAACAGCTGTAATGAACTAGGGTGTATCTGATGATAGGCCTTGACATGCTAGCATGTGTCACACCCGGTCACAAACTTGACAATCTGATACTTCACCCTCGCCCAAAAATTATGTCACCTCATATCACGATACATCTTCTTCGAGCCAGGGTGGATAGAAAATAGCGATTGATGCACCTTGGTCATAAGATCTTTATGCAACTCAGGAATATTTAGGACATGTAATCGGCCTCTGAAGCGAAGTCCACCATCAGAACCAATTTGTCAATCTGACTGACTCTTAGATGTTGCCTCTGCTTGGTAATCCTGTAACGACTCATCTGTCTGTTGAGCCTCGATCACCCTTGCAACAAGAGAGGGTTGAATCAATAGGTTCGATAGCTGAACGATAGAAGACTGCTGACCAAACTTGAAGTCATTCTCTGTTATATCTTCAAGCATCTTTTACTCCTGAATCATCATGTGCACCACCAGGCCTCATGGCTGTCATCTGAGGGCATCCGCCACTATGTTTTCCTTGCCTGGGTGGTACTGGAGATTAAAATCATAATCCTTCATGAGCTTCATCCAATGCCTCAGCCTCATGTTCAGCTCAGACTGAGAGAATAGGTACTTTAAGCTCTTGTGGTCGGAGAAGAGCTCGAACCTAACCCCATAAAGATAGTGCCTCCACACCTTCACTGCGAAGACGACTACTGCTAGATTTAAATCATGCATGAGGTAGTTCAGCTCATGGACCTTGAGTTGGTGAGATGCATATGCTACTAGACTCCCATGATGCATCAGGATAACACTTAAATTAATATGCGAGGTATTAGTAAATACAATAAATCCATCACTACCAAAGGGAAGAGCAAGGACAGGAGTAGACGTGAGGTTATCCTTTAGCTCCATAAATACTCACTCACAGGCGTCGGTCCAAACAAACTCTGCACCCTTTCGAGTCAACCTAGTCAATGGGGCTATAATACGGAAGAAGCCCTCAATGTAATGCCGATAGTAGCCCGCCAAACAAAGGAAAGTACAGATTTTAGACGCGTTTATGGGCTAGCCCCACTGACTCACTACCTCAACCTTTGAGGGTTCCACTACGACATCCTCCCTCATCATCACGTGACAAAGAAACTTCACCTCCTTCTACCAAAACTCACACTTCTCCAGCTTCGAATACACCTGGTGGGCACGAAGGGTCTACAATGCAATCTCCATATGCTACTCATGCTCCTCATGGGTCCTTGAATATATCAAAATGTCATCAATGAAGACTATAACAAACTGATTGAGATAAGGACGGAAGACCTAGTTCATCAACTGCATGAATACTGCGGGCACATTTGTCAGTCTGAAGGAAATGACCTGGAACTAAAAATTACCATAGTGTGTCCTAAATGCTATCTTCGGATGTCCTCCTCTAGGACTTAAATCTGATTTTAACTGGAATGCAGGTCAATCTTTGAAAAGAACTGTGCACCTTACAGTTGATCAAACAAATCATCAATCCTCAGGAACAAATACTTATTCTTAATCGTGACTCGGTTGAGCTCGCGGTAATCCACGCAGAGCCTCAAAGAGCCATCCTTCTTCCTAACGAAGAGTACCGGCACTCCTCATAATGAATTACTCGGACGAATGAATCCCAACTCATACTAATCATCCAACTGCCGCTGCAGCTTTCGCAACTCCATCGGTGTTATACGATACGAGGCCTTCGAGATAGGTGTGATAGCAGGCACAATATTAATTTGAAACTCAATATGTCGGCATGGCGGGAACCCCAGAATCTCTTGAAACATGCCAGGAAATCACAAACAACTGGCAACTGATCAACGCTCATCGTCACAAGCTGTTCTATGCACATGACATCAAACAAGACAATGTCTCTCCTCTGGGCTCGGCAATGAACTGGAATTATGACAAGCCTGATATACAGAACGTGACTATCCTCACGGAGTAGTCCAAGACGGTGTGATACTCGGCAAGTCAACCCATACCCAAGATGACGTCGAAATCTGACATCGGAAGTATAAACAAGTCGGTGAGTAAAAAAATCTCTCCCACCAACACGGGGTAAGACGAACAGAAGAGGCCTAACACTGTTGTTTTCCCCAAGGGTGTCGATATAGTTAACCCCTCGTGAGTAGACTATATCGGCAATATAGTCGAACGACAGAATCCCTCAAACATAAAAGAATGCAAAGCACTTGAATCAATCAAAACTCAGACGATGCATACAGAGACAGGAAGAATACCCTCAATAACTCCTCTAGATGACTGAAGGTCCTGCTAAGCCACGTAGAACCTAATCTGAGCTAGTTGGGGAGGTGCATGTTCCCTCTGAGGGTGCTACTACTGCTGCTGCTACTGCTGGAGTGGCCTATAATATTGTCTTTGTTGCTGCTGGGGCCTCGGCAGATGAGGCAGTTATGGTCATTATTGATGTAGTCACTGCTATGGTGGAGGCTACTGTGGCCCTCTCGGATGCTGCTGCTCTAAGGGCAGGGGCACTCATGCATGTGGTGCCCTATCCCACCACATCCAAAATAAGTCCCTGTGAACGGCCTCTACGGTGACACTGGAGGTGCCATTGGTGCTGCTGGTGCTCTGGCGGTTAGGCGACCTGTGTGCCTCTGCTGCTACGACGCTACTGCTACTGGGAGCAACCGGAGGGGGCCTGCCACTTTCAGTCTCTCCTCTGATCACGGTCACTCTGCGGTCGGCCCACCTAGCCTCATAAATCTGGGCCTTTCGTACTACTGCCTGAAAAGTCGGGAGCTTATGTCCAACAACACGGCCTCAAAGACCGTAACATAAGCCGTTCTCGAAATGGCGTGCCTTCCACTCATCATCATCAACCAAATATAGAGTGAACCTTAATAGCATCACAAAACAAGCTGCATATTGTGCCATAGACATGTCTTCCTACACCAAGGTCTAAAAATCTAACGCTTGCTGCCGACGAATGTGGTCGGGGAAGTATTGCTAGTTAAATCGGTCTATGAAATCCTCCTATGTCCAGATGAAATCAGGCCCTACAACATGGGTAACTATTGAGGGTCAAATATTGCATATTAGACCCCAGATATTGTCTGGATTTACGAATATAATGCTGTCTAATGACTCGTCTTCTCATTCTTGTATTGCAAGGTGATTTTATGAGCATGGATGGAAAAAGGATGTTAAAAGTTGAGATTTAACGATCTGATGACACCAAAGGCAAGGGACACACTCCAGGGGACCAAGATTGACAGATATACACGGTCAGAAATCCGAGAAAACTAAGAAATTGAAGCTCAAGTGGCTTGAAACGCATCCAGAATGCAAGATCACGGGGTTTCCAATATCGGTTCGACTCGAAACTTCATACGTGGCCTGAGGACCATAAATTAACCGTACACGTCAAAAATCATCCATTGGATCATTGCGAAAGTGGCCTAACGGGCAGATCAGCCCATCAATCTTCAATTTGGGGCCCACCCGCCAGCTGGATATGCTTAATAATTGTTCTCAACGGGTAAAATAATGTGAGGAACAGAATGGGCGGAATGGATTTCTGAAACACATTGCAATAGGGCCCGTATACATGGTGTGTACATTACACATGTACGTGCATACGATATGCACCGGACCAACCGATCGTTCAGCGCAAGCGCTGACCCGCATCCTCTTTAAAAAATAAAAATCTCCATTTTTCAAGGTCGCATAACCGACCGACGCTCATTTTTACAGACGGTTGTGGGCCCTACCCATTGGTTGTACGTCTGATCCAAGCCGTCCATCTTGTAGAGGGGTTCGAATACTACAAAATCATGTTGACTTTTGCATCCATGCGTACACATGTGTGCGATACAGGGGCCACAAAAAGGCTGTCCTGTAGCGTTCAAATCTGATCTTTTAGTTATTTCTTCTCTGAGACATGCCAATGGACGTTCAAAACCACCCATTCTTGACTAAAATTTTATCCTGAATCCAATGGACAGGGTGGATTTTCCAGAAAATGCTTCTGTGGGGCCCACCGATCACAACAGCGAAATGGTGCGAAAGGTTTCCCACATCCGTAAAAACTGACTTTTCCAGGCGGTTTTGGCCTAGCATCTTTGATCATATGGCAGATATGAACCGTCTATCATGTAGAGGACCCAAGAAAGTACTATGGGACGGTGTTTCTTTAAAATTTGAGCGAGAAAAGTGGCGTGTTTCAAGGCACCGAACTTGGCTGCGAAAATTGCACTCCGTGTCCTTCTACAACTCTGTCACTGACTCCAGCCTTCCAGCAGTTATAAAAGGAGGTTTTGGACGTAGGGAGCATTCATTCAGGTCTAGGAAGGAAGAAAAAGAGAGACGTGGAGGCTCGGGCAGGGACTTGAAGAAGACGTGAGGGAGAGAGTATTTTCTTTTCTTTTCTTTTATTATGAGATTTAACCCGTTCATGGTGGGCTGAACCTCTTAGCTAGGGCTAAGAGGTGAAGCTTGTAGTGAGATGGGAGATTTTATTTTATTTTTATTTTAATTCATGAATCGACGTTGATTTTAGCTGATTATTATGGAAATATTTTTAGTTCTTAATGGTCTGTTGTGACTGAAATTACAATGGGTTTGCGATGCTTTGAATATTTCTATTTCCTTTTCATGTTTATGACGTCAGGACGTCCTGTTGTTCACCATAGTCTCCTGGGCATGGTTGGATGACGGTACCCTTCCTAACTTTCATACATGTGATTGGGTGGTAATTAGTTTGATTCTGTTGTTTGCCATAGTCTTTGGGCATGGTTTGGTGATGGAATCCATTCTAATTCATACACCTTTCATCTCTTTGAAAACTAGATCAACAGCAGTTCAGTAAATTCCATAATTTTTTATGCAAGCATAAGTTCTCTCTGATCTCTACAAGTGGATCCTCTGAATCCCTAGTTCCTATCTCTGATTTGTTTCCTAAGTTTTAGATTAATTATTCTACAAGTATTACACCATTGCTAATTGATTTAGAATTCATCTTAGCCTAGTTCTAGTTCTAGTTAGTTTTAGATAACGTACAAGTTTCAGTCCCTTGGGATTCGACCTCGGTCTTACCGAGTTATTACTACATCACAACCCTGCACTTGGGGAGTGAACAAGTTTTTGGCACCGTTGCCGGGGACTGTCGGCTACGTTTTTTTGAAATTAATTAGTTTTAGGATTAGTTTAAGATTAGGTTTAGATTTTTTTAATTTTTAAAAATTAACTTATCTTTCTTGTTTTATAGGCTTCTAAGATAGTTTCTAAATTAGTAAATTCTGTCTTAGATTCTTTCTTTCTATTCTAGATTTAGATTAAGATTTATTTCTTCTTTTTAGTGAGATTCTAATTCTAATTCTTTTTAGGAATCCTAACCGTTTTTCTTGTTTTAGAATTTTTCTATAAGTTTTTGTTTAGGAACTAACCCAATTTTTCTGTTTTGTAGGAAACTTCTAATTTAATAAGCTCTTTCTAATTCTTCTTTCTTTAGAATTTCTTCTTTTCTCTAGAAATTAGTTTACTTTTAATTAGGACTTTCTATTCTTAGAAACTAATTTTTTTATTTTGTTTTGCAGATTCTTAACCTAAGCCTCCAAATTTGGTAACTTCTTTCCATCTTTCCCTTTTATTTTCTAGATTTTTACTTTTTCCTTTCTCTTAGGTTTAAGTTAGAATTTGTGGGCTGAGTGTGTTTTATGCCCCAGTGGGCACGCGACAACACTCGACGTCTCGTGACTAAAGGAGGATTAGTTGAGGGGTTGACTGTCCATCGCAGGACTAGACACCACTTGAATTCTCCTGAGTTAGAAGACGTTATGGCTGAAAATCAACCTCAAGCACTACCCCAACCAAGGGTTGAGGAAGTACATGATGAGAATGAGGTGCATCAGGCATCCCCACCTCGTACTTTACGAGATTATTTACAACCGGCGGGGGTGAGTACGCCCTCATGCATGATTTTTCCTGAGAATACAGGACATATGGACATTAAGCCAGGGGTTATCCAACTCCTTCCTAAGTTCCATGGGCTTGAGTCTGAAGAACCATACTTGAATCTGAAAGAGTTCAATGAAATCATAGGCACCTTATACTTTCGTAATGTATCTGAGGATACTATTAGGCTGAAACTCTTTCCATTTTCCTTAAAAGAAAAAGCCAAGACGTGGTTACATTCACTGCGTCCTAGGTCCATTGGCACATGAAATGATTTACAGAGGGAGTTTATAAAGAAAATTTTCCCACATCATAAGACAATTACCCTCAGGAGAGCAATCATGAACTTTGCCCAAAAGGAAGATGAAACATTCTTCCAATGTTGGGAAAGGTTCAAGGATCTGGTTAATGCATGCCCACAACATGGCTTTGAAATATGGAGCATTACAAATTTTTTCTATGATGGGCTAACATCTTCCATGCGCCAAATGGTCGAGACAATGTGTAACGGAGATTTTATTAATAAAAATGTCGACGAGGTATGGGATTACCTCGATAGTCTCGCTGAAAAAACACAATCATGAGACTATTACCCAAGGACGAACGCTACGTCTAGGCCAACCCATTTAAGGAAAAAAGGAGGAATATATCTCCTGAAAGAGGACGATGATCTTAACGATAAGGTGGCTAACCTCACCAGAAAATTTGAGGCCATGGAAGGAAGGAAGGAAAAGGTTAATGAAAGTGTTTGTGGCATCTGTGATTGTAACATTCATACTACTGAAAATTATCCTTCAATACCTGCCTTTCGAGAAGTATTGAATGAGCAATCTAATGCCGTAAATAACTATCAAAGACCTTTCAATGGACCACCCTCTAATACGTACAATCCTGGCTGGAAAAATCATCCGAATTTTAGTTGGAGGAATGGACAAACTGCTACCCCTCAAGGTTTCTTCAATCAAAATCCAAATCAGGGAAAACCTCAAGAAGAATCGGTTCAATTTTCCATACAAGAGGTGGCTCGGACAATGCAAGGAATTTCAGATTTTATGTAAAAAATAGATTCGCGTATGATGGCTATGGAAAAAGAGATGCTCCCTACACAATCACTCCCTAATTCGAAATCGCAATATGAGACAGGTGATCCCAGCTCTTCGAATCAAATGGGGCACGCTAAATCCATCACCACTCTTAGGAGTGGGAAGGTTATTGACAAAACCCTTCCGGTTAGGCCCGAAAAGCCTCAAGAACCAGAAGAGGACAACAAGGATGGATCTAGTGGCGCCCCACAAAAATTTAAACCGGAACCTCTAGAAAAGTCAGTTGCTCCGTTTCCCCAACGGTTGGTTGAACCAAAACGTCTATCTAACTCTCAGGATATCCTAGAGGTGTTGAAACAAGTGAAAGTCAATATTCCTCTGCTTGATGTTGTAAAACAGATACCTTCATATGCTAAATTTCTAAAGGACTTATGCACTACCAAACGACGGAAAAGTATTCAAAAGAAGATCTCCTTGACTGAGAAAGTGAGTGCTATCCTGAAACAAGATGTGCCGCAAAAATTTAAAGATCCCGGTTGCCCAATCATATCATGTGTAATCGGAAACTATTGAATTGATCAAGCACTTCTTGACTTAGGAGCAAGCGTCAATCTGATTCCCTACTCGGTATACCAACAGTTAGGTTTGGGTGAATTAAAACCCACCCGAAACACACTACAACTTGCTGATCGTTCTGTTCGTGTACCAAGAGGGATCATCGAGGATGTGTTGGTCCAGGTTGATAGATTTTACTACCCTGTTGATTTTATCATCTTGGACACCGAACCCATCAATGACACGAGCACTCAGATTCCCGTCATCCTTGGTCGCCCATTCTTGTCCACTTCAAATGTAATTATCAATTGCAAGAATGGTGTTATGACTGTGTCTTTTGGAAATTTGACATTGGAATCGAATATCTTTTTCAATAACGGCAGCAACTCAGAGGATGATGACGATTTCCACGATGTTAATATGATTGATTCTTTTGTGGAAGATAGAACACCTCTCACCTTATCCTCTGATCCTCTAGAGACGTGCCTGGCCCACTCCCATGATCTTGATGATGATATAATTAGGGAGACGTGTGCCATGCTTGATACTGCACCGGTACTTGAAGTTAACCGGTGGAGGCCACAAATTGAAGAATTGCCCCAAACTGATGTAGTGCCTCTACTGTCTAACCTCTAGCCACCGAAGCTTGACCTAAAACCTTTGCCCTCTGATTTAAAATATGTTTATTTAGGTCAAGATGAGACATACCCGGTGGTGATCGCTGCCCACCTGGAGAAAGAACCGGAGAGTATGCTGATATCTACTCTCATTGAGCATAGGGGAGCTCTTGGATGGACGATAGCGGACCTCAAAGGAATTAACCCATCGATTTGTACTCACCGTATATATCTTGAGGACAATGCAAAGGCTGTTCGGAAATCACAACGTAGACTAAACTAAACATGAAG
This sequence comes from Magnolia kwangsiensis, assembly GCA_037074715.1. Taxonomy (NCBI): domain Eukaryota; kingdom Viridiplantae; phylum Streptophyta; class Magnoliopsida; order Magnoliales; family Magnoliaceae; genus Magnolia; species Magnolia kwangsiensis. Next base: position 86,765,434 of record CM073571.1, on the reverse strand, counting down.
GAAGTGGTTAAGGCCGAGGTTCTCAAACTATTAAAAGTGGGGATCATTTACCCCATATCCGATAGTCAATGGGTGAGTCTAACTCAGGTGGTTCCTAAGAAGTCTGGGATCACCATCGTAGCCAATGCCAATAATGAACTTGTGCCGACCAGAGTTACTACTGGTTGGAGAATGTGCATTGACTATAGGAAGCTGAATACCATCACTAGGAAGGACCACTTTCCTTTGCCCTTTATAGATCAGATCTTAGAAAGGTTAGCTGGTCATTCCTATTACTGTTTCCTATAAGGGTATTCAGGTTATAATCAGATTGAAATCGCCCCTGAGGATCAGGAAAAGACCACATTTATATGTCCCTATGGCACCTTTGCTTACAGAAGGATGTCATTCGGATTATGTAATGCCCCTGCCACCTTTCAGCGATGCATGACGAGTATCTTTTCTGACATGGTGGGGAAATATCTAGAGGTCTTCATGGACGATTTCTCTATTTTCGGTTCATCTTTCAGCGAGTGCTTAGCAAGTCTTGAATGTGTGCTGAAAAGATGTGAAGAAAAAAATTTGGTACTTAACTAGGAGAAGTGTCATTTTATGGTTCAAAAGGGAATTGTCCTTGGGCATATCATCTCGTCCAAAGGAATCCATGCAGATGTTGTAAACATGGATCTCAATGTTTAAAATTTTTCTAATTGATGGATTAATGCTTTACACTTGATTATGAAGTCTACCGTGCGCTTGAGCTCAGGAGAAAACAATTTCTAATATTCATGAATATTAAATTTCTCGTATCTTGCTCAAAATCTCACTCGATTTCATAGAAAGTCCTAATTAAAAGTAAACTAATTTCTAGAGAAAAGAAGAAATTCCAAAGAAAGAAGAATTAGAAAGAGCTTACTAAATTAGAAGTTTCCTACAAAACAGAAAAATTGGGTTAGTTCCTAAATAAAAACTTATAGAAAAATTCTAAAACAAGAAACACGGTTAGGATTCCTAAAAAGAATTAGAATTAGAATCTCACTAAAAAGAAGAAATAAATCTTAATCTAAATCTAGAATAGAAAGAAAGAATCTAAGACAGAATTTACTAATTTAGAAACTATCTTAGAAGCCTATAAAACAAGAAAGATAAGTTAATTTCTAAAAATTAAGAAAATCTAAACCTAATCTTAAACTAATCCTAAAACTAATTAATTTCAGAAAAACGTAGCCGACAGTCCCCGGCAACGGCGCCAAAAACTTGTTCACTCCCCAAGTGCAGGGTTGTGATGTAGTAATAACTCGGTAAGACCGAGGTCGAATCCCAAGGGACTAAAACTTGTACGTTATCTAAAACTAACTAGAACTAGAACTAGACTAAGATGAATTCTAAATCAATTAGCAATGGTGTAATACTTGTAGAATAATTAATCTAAAACTTAGGAAACAAATCAGAGATAGGAACTAGGGATTCAGAGGATCCACTTGTAGAGATCGGGGAGAACTTATGCTTGCATAAAAAATTATGGAATTTTACTGAACTGCCGTTGATCTAGTTTTCAAAGAGATGAAAGGTGTATGAATTAGAATGGATTCCATCACCAAACCATGCCCAAAGACTATGGCAAACAACAGAATCAAACTAATTACCACCCAATCACATGTATGAAAGTTAGGAAGGGTACCGTCATCCAACCATGCCCAGGAGACTATGGTGAACAACAGGACGTCCTGACGTCATAAACATGAAAAGAAAATAAAAATATTCAAAGCATCGCAAACCCATTGTAATTTCAGTCACAACAGACCATTAAGAACTAAAAATATTCCCATAATAATCAACTAAAATCAACGTCGATTCATGAATTAAAATTAAAATAAAATAAAATCTCCCATCTCATTACAAGCTTCACCTCTTAGCCCTAGCTAAGAGGTTCAGCCCGCCATGAACGGGTTAAATCTCATAATAAAAGAAAAGAAAAGAAAATACTCTCTCCCTCACGTCTGCTTCAAGTCCCTGCCCGAGCCTCCACGTCTCTCTTTTTCTTCCTTCCTAGACCTGAATGAATGCTCCCCACGTCTAAAACCTCCTTTTATAGCTGCTGGAAGGCTGGAGTCAGTGACAGAGTTGTATAAGGACACGGAGTGTAATTTTCACAGCCAAGTTCGGTGCCTCAAAACATGCCACTTTCCTCGCTCAAATTTCAACGAAACACCGTCTCTTAGTACTTTCTTGGGTCCTCTACATGATAGACGGTTCAGATCTGCCATATGATCAAAGATGGTGGGCTAAAACCGCCTGAAAAAGTCAGTTTTCGCAGATGTGCGAAACCTTTCGCACCATTTCACTGTTGTGATCGGTGGACCCCACAGAAGCATTTTCTGGAAAATCCACCCCGTCCATTGGATTCAGGATGAAATTTCAGTCAAGAATGGGTGGTTTTGAACATCCATTGGCATGTCTCAGAGAAGAAATAACTAAAAGATCAGATTTGAACGCTACAGGACAGCCCTTTTGTAGCCCTTGTATCGTACACGTGTGTATGCATGGATGCAAAAGTCAGCATGGTTTTGTAGTATTCGAACCCCTCTACAAGATGGACGGCTTGGATCAGACGTACAGCCAATGAGTAGGGCCCACAACCGTCCACAAAAATGAGTGTCGGTCGGTTACGCGACCGTGAAAAATGGAGATTTTCATTTTGTAAAGAGGATACGGGTCAGCGCTTGCGCTGACCGATCGGTTGGTCCGGTGCACATCGTATGCACGTACATGTGTAATGTACACACCATGTATACGGGCCCCATTGCAATGTGTTTCAGAAATCTAATCCACCCATTCTATTCCTCACATTATTTTACCCGTTGAGAACAATTATCAAGCATATCCAGCTGGCGGGTGGGCCCCAAATTGAAGATTGATGGGCTGATCTGCCTGTTAGGCCACTTTCGCAATGATCCAATGGATGATTTTTGACGTGTACGGTTAATTTATGGTCCTCAGGCCACGTATGAAGTTTCGAGCCGAACCGATATTGGAAACCCCGTGATCTTGCGTTTTGGATGCATTTCAAGCCACTTGAGCTTCAATTTCTTAGTTTTCTCGGATTTCTGACCGTGTATATCTGTCAATCTTGGTCCCCTGGAGTGTGTCCCTTGCCTTTGGTGTCATCAGATCGTTAAATCTCAACTTTTAACATCCTTTTTCCATCCATGCTCATAAAATCACCTTGCAATACAAGAATGAGAAGACGAGCCATTAGACAGCATTATATTCGTAAATCCAGACAATATCTGGGGTCTAATATGCAATATTTGACCCTCAACAGTAACGGAGGTCCACCAGTGCTGGACCTCACCCTGGAGAAGAAATACAACTAACCTGACCCATTGTTGGGGTGTACATATCATCGTATCAAAAATATTCTTCACCTCAGATCACCATCTCTCGGCTGTTGTCGAGTCTGGCTCGCCTTGAAAATGTGGGGATCGATCGGTAAGAACTCTTGAAGAAGGGCTCTTGTACGCTCCTGCTCTCCTTGGGCTAGCGAAACAATAGGGTGTCTGCCCTGCCCCTGAAGGGTGACTGCCACAGCCTACAACATCTGTTGTAACTAAGAGGCACTCACAAGTACGGTCGAATCTTCACCGGTCTCAGGTAGAGGAGCGGAATCCTCAGGGTGGGGAATAAGGATCTCTGGTGTTGGAGTGGGAGTCGTAGGTGGTAGAGCAGGAGTCTCAGGTGGTGGAGCAAGAGTCCTTTGGGTCGCTCTCCTGGGTGGCATGTCCTATAGGGAAGAACAAAGATGCATATCAACCTTGAGAACTCTCAAAAGCATGTACGTTAGGGAACTAAATCGGTAGATTACGCACTTAGGACCTAATTGTTCTGAACTCATAGTAGATATGTGATGTTGTCCTAAGTTATTCCCAAGTTATGCTGTGATACAAACTTCTGTCATGCCCCAAACTCAAAAATTGGGCTCATAAAATTTTTAATCACTAAATTCAACGCCGACAGCCTCCGTAGTACCCCATTCTCGGCTCCAGGCACCCATATGCCAGGTTCCGATCCTGGGATCTTACAAGGAGAATTTTTCAGCATGAATTTAATTCTATAACAAGCATAACCATAAGCATAATCCATGAACAATAACTAAGACACCATCACAAAATCCACTGTGATAAAAAAAAAACTTTAAAGTACAATGCACATAAAGGGGAAATACAATGATAATAATAATGGAAACTCCTGAAGCTCGACTACATGCTCCTGCTCCTAAATGGCTGCATCTTGGCGTCACTTGCACGCATTAATTGTGCATAAGCTTATAGAAAGCTTAGAGGATGGTGAGAGTGTATGAGCAATATAAGCATGCTTAGAATATAATATCAAAGTAATACGAAATATACTGGTAAATCTATGAATGCTATCAGTCATACCAAGGTTATGCGATGCAAGACATGAATGTTATTGGCCACATCAAGGCCATGCGATGTAAGGTATGAATGATGTCGGCCATACCAAGGACATGCAATACAAGGTACAACTCAAGAATACCAGTCCTCATTTGAATCCACATATGAATGCAGCTCATCACCAGAGCATAAAATATCAGTACAGTTTTCACTCTGGATAATCATCGAGGTTTAATACACTCCAAATGACACTGCCCCTTTCCCAGGCACGTAGTCCAAGTGAGCGTAAGAAACCTCACTATCTGTCTGGCCAATAGTCTGTCAATAGCTATCTGACACGTCGATAGCGGACCCATTTACGAGCTGGCATACTCAGCCTAGAAATTGGCCCTACCCTCGTGTGAGTAAGGCCATGCCCCCTTCTAGTCGACCATGATACAGTGAGAGACACGACCTCCCGGTATTCGGCCCTTGTCAGCTCATGTATCCACTCGGTCTCAACATTGGAATCATTTTCTGGTACTATCACGATTAGGGACTTTCACCCAGGGATATCTATGACGCCTCGATACTAATAACAATGTTTTCGGTGTCCAGTCCTGCCATCCATGATATGCCTGTGGAGGCTACGACCCTGATGTCTCTAGGGCGTATAGTAATCACAACATACAATGAAAGATGCATGAGTCATACAATTCAGTCATGCATCAATCCTACGTATGTTGTGTGCTCATGTGAGACAATCTCCACCTATCAGGGAGTCCCATAACAACATGCCCAATGGCATATGCAATGGTTAACCACATCTCATATTAAGCATGCAGATGATGCGTATGGGCATGTATCATGATGATATGCTAAGCATACTCGTAATCGGTATCGATAACCGGTATCGATAATCGGCATAAAAAATTGGCCTCTATAATCATCCTATATGTAAGGTGGGGTCCATAGATGAACAGTAGATCTAAACCATAACATAAAGATCAGCCCTTGGCCATGGATATGCTAAATCTGGTATCATGGAGCCATCCATCTATGACGATAATGGACCATGCAATATCAATGGGGCCCAATGATTTGGGTTAACTCACTAAGAGAATGATGAGAATGGGCCTAATAAGGCCTAAGGGAAGGTCACAATGTGAAAATTTAACCATTATTGCCCATCAACGTGGACATTTAACCAACATTGCTCCCAAGGAGTGGCCCACATAGAGCCTAACATATAGTGGGCCATGGCCTCACGCAAGGGCCTCATACACAACATAATGGGCCTCACATAAAGGGTCTAATGTTCACCATGATGGGCCTTACTCAAGGGCCTAATACATATCATGATGGGCCTCACTCATGGCCACAAATGCATCACATTGGGCCTCATATACATTACATCAGGCCTCATATATGAGCCTCACATACATCAAATGTGCCACAATACTTGGGCCTTAAATACATCAAATAGGCCACATCCCATGGGCCCCGAATACATCACAATGGGTCACAACCCATGTGCCTCAAACACATCACAATGGGCCTCTCATACGGGCCAAATATACTCACTATATTTTCATATCTCCACCATACATCTATTTTTAGAGATCATTTAGAGTATAACCTAAAAATATGAATCATATCCAAAATCATCTAGACTATAGCACAAATAACAGTGGAGATAATGATTTTCACTGTTAAATAATCACTGGACCTACCATAACATTTATTTTCCATCCAATCTAATCATAAGATCACAAGGACCTAGATAAAGAGGAAAAACAAATTTCATATTGGCCTAAAACTTCCATGACCCCAAAAGGGTTTCAATGGTAGACATTCAATCCCCACTATTTTTGGCAGTATGGTCCACTTAATAAATAGATTTGTCTTATTTTTAGTCTCAAGCCTTAAGATGAGCTCACCATCTGAATGGACGGTTTAGATGTAACACATACATCAAGGAGGGCCCAACAGATGGATGGCGTGGACATACAATACATACATCAACGATGGGTCTCACCACCTAGTTGTTTGGACAGTGTGGATAAGACCCATACATCAGTGGTGGGTCCCTCGTATCACATGAAATGGATCCAAATTTAAGTGGGACCCATAGAACTGACGTTAATACATTGGCTATATAGCTTGGGTGGGTACTTTAGCCAATCCGTCCAATAGGTGGGTCCCACATGGGGCCCACCACATACATACATATATAATATAATACATACATCATGCTGGCCCACTAAGCTTGCTGACATCAATCAGCCATGAGGCCCACCGTCCTAAAAATGGACGGACGGCTTGGATCTAACACACATTTCATGAAGGGGCCCACAGAATTTTGCTGATGTCAATACAACAACTAAGGCTGTAGGCCGTCCAACAGATGGACTATCTAGATAAAAACATGTGCATGGGGTGGGTCCACACGTGTGGGACCCACCAGAATTTGAATAAAGGTTTTATATTTATGCTTTTCCTATTTAACTAGGCCTGTCCAAATGGTCAGGTAGCAAGCTTGTTCACTGGACAGTCTAGCAAGATGGGCCCCACAGGTAGATGGCAAGGATATAACACATCATGGTAGGCCATACACACACACACACACACCAGGTTGGCCACACACCTCATCATCATCATCACCATATGAAAAGGAAGAGAGAGAGAGTGTGTGTGTGTAGTGAAGGGACCCCACCACTATGGGCCCCTCTTTAATCACAACACATACATCAAAGTGGGTCCCATCATAAGTGGGCCCTTAAATGGAAATCAACGGTGGATATCCTAAAATCACCCACCTATATCACTCATTCTTTAGCTCCTTGGATTCCTTGGCTCCTAAGCTAGCTCTTTAGGGGAGGATTATGAAGGTGGGATGGTGGAGATGAGATTTTTTTTTGGGGTAGGGAAGTGGGCCACACTTGACTCTTTCTCTATGGGAATTGCTTGGTCAGTTGCTCTCTTTAGGAGCTTGAGAGTGAAGAGAGAAAATAAGAGAGAGAGAGAGAGAGAGAGAGAGAGAGAGAGAGAGGGAGAGAGAAGTGATGGGATGAAAAGGGATGGAGTAATGGGTGAAAGTGCACCTACTAGTGCCCTTATTTGTCAATTACGATGTAAGTTGAGTCAGTCAGACTACAGCGCCTAACAGGAAGATCAATTCAAGCGTCTGCCTCAACTGGATGTATGGAAGCTCGCCATAGGTAAATCATAGCCTCACATCCCTTGTCCCAAAACACCAGGTGATTAAAACCCTTAAAAATAACTTAGAACATATGAGGGTTTTTGGGTAAGTGAACTTTTTCAAACAGTAGAAAATCTCTAAGTTTGTTTGCCCTGTCGATTGTATCGATACACCTTTTGATATGATCGACCTGCTCTGTCGATGTCCTCGACACTTAATCGATACTATCGATAAGAGAACTAAAAGTGTCTAGCAACTGCATACCATTTGGACAGATTTATCGATATATCGATACATCTATCGATATCATCGATATTCAAACATTGAGTCCATCGGAAGTGGCTCGATAATATCGACAGGCAGAATTTCAGCGCCCCTATTTTTCTAAAGAAAACTACTAAGAGCTTCGATATATCAATGACTGTTCCGATTCAATCTGAATTCAAATATCGATCATATTGGAAGTCATTCGATCATATCGACAGTGGGCGCGTATTTCTTCCAGCAAATATTTCAGAATATTCTAAACCTTGATCGGGGACCACTCGAGGAAATCGATATTCTTATGTCGATGCTATCGACCCTGGTCAATTGGATCGAGTCTGGGCACAAACTGTCCAGCATGCTTATAGGTAAATTTATATGATTTATCGATCCTATCAATACGGTCTCAATATCATCGACATTCAAATTTCGATGACATCGGTTGACCCTCGATCATATCCTATAAAACCTGAAATATTTCGGATAGTCTCTCTCATTCTTCAAGTGTCGATAGATTGATCCCAGTATCGATGGAATCAGAGTTCAAAATCTGATGACATCGACACAAGTATCGATCTCATCGATCAGCTGGCAATAGGTTTTAAAAGCATATGACTTTTGAGTTTAAGTTTTCAAGCGGACAGTCAATCCCATCAAGAGTATACGCTCAATGATATCGACCATACTCGATAACATCGAACTTAGTCATGAATATGACCGTTTTATATCCGTTGAAACCTTTTGCCTATTTAAAGAGAGACTTGTTCATATTGCTGGTAGAGAAAGAAGAGAGTACTTTTATGTATCTTACCTTCATATCATATACCCAAAGCCCTTTCTCTCACAGGAGTTCATCTTCTAATCTACTCTCATTCATTAACATTCAATAGAGTGGATTGGGAAATGAGCTTCTGCATTCAAGGATCCTTCAGAAACTATCTTAACATTATATCTTTTAGCTGGGATGCCTTGAATGAATAGATGATGGGAATCACTCTATCTTCCTTTTAGGAAAATTCTAAGAGAGTGAATTTTCATCTTAACCTTGACCCAACCCGAAACCAAATACTGGTATTTCTTTTGTGTTGCGGATCAAGGGAGTTGAAGACTCTTTAACAATAAGAAGGAGATCTTCATCACTGTGCAAAAAGGGACTCATTAACTTATCTGTAAGTACTTAGAGTCCAGAGGACACTTGTGATCATTCCTTTTTAGGATTGGGTCTTAAGTGTTGCTCATCCTTTGAAGTCCTCAAAGGAGGCCTCTGGCGGGAGTGTACGCTGTGGGTACGTTGTGTGAACCCTTGCTCTGTGGAGAGCATAAACATCCGAGTGTGTTTTGTGGACCCTTGCTCTGTATAGGCATAAACATCTGGTTAGGAGTGCACCAGCAAAACTCCAGGGTTAGAGGTGAACCGAGTAGAAACCTCCATGTAAAGGTTGAAGGTGAACCTGATTTAAAACCTTAGGTATGAGGTGAACCCTGGGAAACCTCCTTAGTGAAATTCGATACACTCAAGGGATGAGTGCAACAGCCGGGAGTGGAGTAGACAAGTAGTCGAACCACTATAAAAATGACTATGTTTGTGATTGTTATTATTTTTCATTGTGTGATATTTCTAACATGCTCTTATATCTGATTATTTAAGGTCATACCTCATATACACACATAGTCATATTCATCACAACTTATATGCAACTTATTTATCTTTCAGGAAGTTTGTGATTGGATCCTCCACTAGGCTTGGAAGCCAGTAGAGTTACATTTGAGTAATCTTGATAATTGTATATCTAATAGAATTAGTGCAATAGGATTTTAAATATACCATAAAACTTTAAAAAGTCCTATTCACCCCCCTCTAGGACATATGGGCATATTTCTACTTCAACTCAAGCGGTCTTCACCACTATTTCAATGGGTGATGGGTGTAAGTAAGGGATGAGTGGAGAGAGAGAGAGAGAGAGAGAGAGAGAGAGAGAGAGAGAGAGAGTTGACTTTGGATGAGAGAGGTATAGGTTGTCATGCCTTGTTGGTAAGAGAGGGATGGATGTTGAGAGGGATGGGTGTTGATAGGATATGTACTTGACTTATACATTTATTGATTGATTTGATATTTGATAGAGATTCTCTTGGGATTTGCAACGTGCAACATTTTCCTTAAAATAAACATGGACCCACAACTCCTCGCCTAGGTATTTCATCGGCGCAGGAGATGCGGTGATGGCGGGGTCACTAAGGTACAAGTTTTAAGTTGAGTCGACATAGATACATGGATGCAACTTAGGATCACGTGCAAATGCTGGTTACAAATCGTAGGTTATCGAAATTCGACGGGAAGGATCGTAGGAGCCTGGGGAATGGTATGGTTTAGGATACGGGTCTTACAACTACCATCACTAATGGTGAGGTTCACCACTTATCACTAGGGACAAGTATTCGATAGATGATCTGGTTAGCCATAATGATAGCAATTGTTTAACCTTGACCGAACATAAGGATTTAGAATCCTACTCGAACTCGCTATTGTGGGTGTTACACATTGAGGCCTAGATAGACCTCTCCTCATGTCAGCACTGAATCCTATGTGGGACCCGTTATGGGGGGCTGAGTTGAAGGGTATGGTCGATTATGGACTCTTGCAAGTTGCATTTCTACCATACTTGCCAACTAAACCGCTTCATCCACAGTCCCGATTGGGTGCATCTGAACTTTATCCTGAATCGTCGATCATAACCCACCTATAAATTGTGCCACCTTTTGTAATTCAGTTTTTAACAGACTATTTTGTGTTGTCAACTGCTAGAATTCTTTGATGTAATTTATGACGGTTCGATTCCCCCGTCGATAATTTTGGTAGTGCTGGAACAATAGCTGCTTGTAATTACTAGGGAGGAATCATGATCGAAGAAGGTGTCTCATCCATAGCCATGATGAGATGGACGCCTTGTTCTGGCGTAACCCTGATAAATGGACATAGATCAGACAAGTTGAGTAGCGAGACTTCTACTTAGGGTTATATATGAGCCATGTTAGCCCAAAAATCTTACTCAACTTGGCTCGATCTAGCTCGACTTGACTCGACTCGAATGACTACTTGAGGCGAGCCAAGCTTCAAATAACCCAGCTCATTTTGAAAATAAACCGAGTTTGATCATAGTGGATCTTGACTTGACTCAACTCGAACTTAGCTCGGTTCAACTCAAATATATATTATATTATATATAAAAATAAAAATAAATAAATATTTTATATATTATTAATTGAATATTTGATTTGGGAGTTGGGTTGGTGTGGGTTGGGTTAATTGGGTCTGATGGCTAGGTTGAGTCGGGTGTTGATTGGGTTGGTTGTTGGGTTGAGTCGGGTGCAAGTTGGGTCGGGTTGGGAGTAGGCTTAACTGGACTTGAGGTAAGCCCTCCTCGAGCTCGACTCAAAATTTTTGGAAAACAAGCCAAGCTCCAATGGTTAGCTCGAGGCCGAGCTTTAGCTTGAGCTTGAACTCGAGGAGAGCATGAACGAGTCAAGCCAAGCTTGGCCCACCTCGACTCGACTTGGCTCAATGTATAGCCCTACTTCTACTAAAGTGACATCACCAAGTTCAGTGGGCCCCACCATGATGTATATGTTATCCACACTATCCATCCATTTGGAGAGATCATTTTAGAGCATGAGCCAAAGAATGAGTCATATCTAAAGCTGGAGTGGACCCCACTACAAAACAGTGGGGAGTGACGCCTACCATTAAAATCTTCTAATGGCCACAAAATTTTTTGAGCAAGCTGATATTTGTTTCTTTTCCTTTCTTTTATGTCTTTATTAACTTATGAACAATTTGGATCTCAAATAAAATTCGTGGTGGACCTGAGGGAAGGTTTCAATGGTGGGCATCACTTTCCCCACAGTTTTTTGTGGTAGGGTCCACTCTGGCTTTGATTTTGTCTATCTTTAGCTTGTGCTCTAAAATGATCCCTTCAATTGAATGGACAATGTGATATAACATGTACATCATGGTAGGGCCTGCAGAACTTGGTGACGTCACTTCAGTGGTCAGTCTCTCTATTCAACCTGTCAGTAGCTAATCCCCGTCCATGATGAATGCCCTACGGTGGGCGGTTGGGTTCTATGTGGGACATCCACCCCATCAGCTAGATGCACAGTTATGTGGTAGCCACACACCTAAAAATTAGGTCAACCTATGACTTAGGCAGGCTACGTCAGAGACAACAGTTAAGAGTGGATGCACATGCATTAAAACCCTCACGATTATTTTTAGGGGTTGATGAGATGTGGTTCACACATCCATCTGATTCATTATATATGTCCCACTTGGATGATGGGTCATGCAAAGTTTCAGCCATATCCAAAAATTAGTTGGACCTCACCCATTATTTTTAGATGTTTTAGGCATGATTTCATACACTTTTAAATGGTGTGACCCACTTAAGTTCTAGGTAAAGCTGATTTTTGGGATGTCCCATTACTTGGAAGAAACCCACCAAACGCATGGTGTTGATGTCTAACATAAATCATGGTGGCACAGCAGAGGTCGACCACATGGGAAGCTCCTGAGGTCAACCCTTATATATATATATATATATATATATAATCACAACTAATTGGACCATTAAATTGGTGCAACTAGTGGTGTATTAAATAGTTAGATTATTTCTCTTTAATCGGGCATAATTATTTCGGTAAAAAGGCTATGTGACATCAAATCCTATATAGGCACAGCAGGAATAAACATTATGGATCCAACACCTTCATCAAATAGGGCCCACTTATTAAATTTTATCAGCAAAAAATTAATAATGATCCTCATCACTAGAGTCATGCATTCAAGTTAAATCAGGAAAGTTGGAATGTATTTCTAATAGTTGATTTTTTTTTTATATTATTATTAGAATAATATCCTACTATTGATCATAAAAATAAAAAATAAAAAATTATCTTCTTCACACACATACAAGAAACATTACTTGATTAATGGACAGGATATCTTACTCATATGGTGCATCATAAGAATACATCACAAGTGCCATGGCTTCTCTAATTATCTCATTTTCTTTGAAACAAGTCTTTTATTATTTCTCTTCCTCTCTATTTAATGTTATATCTCATCATTAAATGGTCTCCATCCCTGTTACGGGAACTGAGGTGCATTCCCTCAAAAAGGCTTCTTAGATAGGACTCACTGTGATGTTTGTGATAAATTTACTCACCCATCGATTTAATTTGCTTGATCATGTTATGACTTGGGCTAATTTTGCTAGATCATGCCAAAAAAAAAAAAAGAGTTAAATCCAAAACTCGAGTGGGATGTAAGACATGGAAAGCTAAGAGTTAAATCCAAAACTTGAGTAGGTTAGGCAATAAGGAAGAAGTGAGGATTGAATATTTACAGCTAAAATATTTGTGGGGTAACAAAAGTTCTTAATCAATTTAAAATTTTTGTTTTTTAGTTCAGCGTAAGTAGAAATGACTTTATGAATGGTATGAATGGCATATAAATGTTACTGTAGGTCTAAGGTAGGTTTTAACGGTAGTCATTCCCTTACCTAATGTTTTCAGTGGTACAACTTACATAAGTTTTAGATCTACTTCATTTTTTATCCTATTTTTAAACATGATCTAACGAAATGAATGGATAGTTGTATTTTTCACAAATATCATGGTGGGCCCACTTAGCTTTAAAATTTCCAACGGATAGGCTTTTACAATATGCTGGAAATGGATTCATCTCCCCCGCAAGGTATGTCGTTTGGCTACTAACCTCACCACTACCGGGCTAGGAACGGGCAGGGGCTCTGACGAGCCACCATGATATATGGGTTTTATCCACACCGTCTATTTATTTTTCCGTATCATTTAGGTACAAGCCTAAAAATTAAGAAAATTAAGCCTCGAGAAAATCCATTTTCTCAACGAATGGCTTAAGATGATGACCGTTCACTTTGAAAATGTTTCCATTTATTGGATTCCGTATCTTGACAGTCCTATGAGGATAAAAGGTTGTAACAATCAAAGGGCTGTTCCAACAAGATCAAAACTTACCTGAAAAAAGATGTAAACGAAAATTATACAAAAGGACTCTATGACCTAGTTTAAATGATTTTTAAAGAATTTTCCAGTCATGGAACACCTTCATTCTGTTCTTGTAAATTCATGAGTTTTCATATGCATCATTCCAAATTTTCTCGAGTTCATTCAATTAAAGTTTGTGTAGCGAGCCGACATTGTTTAAATTGAAGTTTAAATTCTTAATCGCCCAGTAGGCCTTATGTTCCAACTCTATAGGTAAGTGTCAAGCCTTCCCGTAGACAAGCTTAACGGGAGACATTCCAATGGGGGTCTTGTAATCTGTACGGTAAGCCCATAAAGCATCAAACATTCTGATTGACCAATCTTTGCGATTGGGGTTAAGCGTTTTTTCTAAAATTTGTTAGATTTTTCTATTGGAAATTTCAGCTTGACTGTTTGTTTGCAGGTGATAGGGAGTACTGACTTTACAAGAGATGTCGTATTTCCTCATCAAGGTCTTAAATGGCCAATTGCAAAAGTGTGACCCTCCTTTACTTATGATAGCTCGAGGTGTTACGAACCAAGAAAGGATATTTTCTTTTAAGAATCGAATGATAGTTTGATTATCATTGTTTTTGCATGAGATTACCTCTACCCACTTGGTAACATAGTCTACAACTAAGAAGATGTAAATGTTTCCAAAGGATTGGGGGAATGGTCCCATGAAATCAATGCCTTAGCAATTGAATGCTTCAATAATTAGAATGGGGTTCAATAGTATCATGTTTTATAACACCCTAGTTTTCGAAACCCGAGTACACTACTCATTTTCTAAAAACCCGAGTGTTAACCTTTAATAGTGGCTCAAATTTCACGTACATTTTTTTCTTTGTCAGAGTTAGTAATTTTAGTAGAAAAGAAACAAATCTAGTATAAGAGGGAGTCTAAATATAAAAAACCAAGTATTTCAAGTGCTTACTCGAAAACTTATACAAACCAATGTCTTAACTCTTACAAACATGACAGTACAAATTAAATACAAATGAAATTAGGAATAAGGAGTCACAAGATCATCTGGCTCTTCCTAATCCACATGAACACTAACATGCGCATCATCTGCGTCTCTTGCACACTGGATACGGTTTGATAGCGTCAATGGCTATCCTAGTGAGGTATAACCCCTAAGATTTATCGTATCATCAAGATATCGTATCATCAAGATAATTAAGCGTAGTTATCAGGAGCAGTATATAACAATTATTTCACAATAATTATCATAAAAATCAGATAAGCTTCATCAAATACACATTTATCAGATAAATTTCACAAAGATAATCTTATTTAAATGAATGAATATGCTCATAGACCTAGGGATGCACACCCAGCTGGTAAAAGGTCACCCAAGGAGAACTAGCCACCCGAAAAAGTACTCAAAGATACGCCCTAATGAGAACTAGCCACCTAGAAAAGACCATACAAAGAGGACACCTAAGATGGCCTAGCTTCCTGAAAGAGTATTCTATGTACGTCCAAGGAAAACTAGACACTTGAAAAAGTCCATGCAAAAAGGACAGCTCATGGTAGTCGAATGCACACAATAAAAACTTAGGATCACTAGGCAAAATACTCTACGGTACAGCCCGTAGTGACCCAAGAAAACCCCGTGCCTTATATCGATTACCCAATAATGTTTGTATGCCATGAAGATGCATGATTATCGTAACCATTATTATTTCAATTTCAACAACCATTTTAAGAAAGCTTAAAGGTCACCATGTGAGATTTGTCACCCAACATAGGCCAATAGCTCAGGCATAGTGTCTCATTCCACCATCCCTGACTCATAAGATTAACAAATAAGATGTTTAAAGGTAACCTACTCAACTAGTGGCCAGTACTAATTAAACAAGTGGAAGTTACCATAGTGAGGTTGTATGAAAATCATTCATAAAAGAAACTTAGGGCAATTATTTCATCAAGCCATAAGGGGCAAACATACAATCAAAGCCAAATAGGGCAAATAGTCTATTCAGGATATGGTGAAAGGGATTGACCCCAAAATCCACAAAGGCACAACAATTCCTTAGATGGTAAGTCCACAACAAACTTTGACTTAATTTATTAAATAGAATGGCCACTAGTTCAAGTACCTCCAAATGCACCATAGAGTAACCACAAGTGGTCAAAGAAGCCACGAACAATATCAATGATGCTTACACATAAAATATTCATTTTTAAGACAGAATTGGGATATTTAAGATCCATAACATGTTCAGATATATGAATTTAAATCTAATTCATCAATCAATTATAAGGAATTAAAATTAATAAGAGCAATGAACCACATTAAGCAATCAATATGATAAGTGAACAAAGATGAATAAACAAGCTAACTATCGTAATGTAAGAAAAGCTTGAATGTAATTCTCACCTTAGGATGTAGATTCCAATCGAGAGTTGCTAGGATTTTCATACCTCTTTGAAATTCAAGTCCCAGTCTTAAGGTTAGACAAATTCCTCTATTAAATTGAGATGTTGCACATTAACTTTCATTGGGAATCGAATTTAGGTGTGAGCTTCATCCTTGACTTAGATGAGCCCAACTTTCACACCAAAATTCTTACATAAGGCCATTAGAGATCTTCTCTTTTGATTTAGCTGATTTAATTAAACTCCAATTGAATATGATATAGCCTCGATGATACAGAGTTAATGCGACTCGATGTACATCAATTCCCCAATAATAACACAACTTCATTGAGGACTAATCAGGGTAATTAATTATAGAAGATTCAAAATATAAATTAATAATCTACAACATAATAAAAAAGAATTGTAAGCAATAACTTTATATATCAACTTACTTGAGTAATGATGTGCATCACCTAATTTCAGCCTTGTTCGAGCAAGATTGACTCAACTTGGCCATGACTCATAAGAGTTCTCACATGCCCTGAACCACCTATAGCTCGCAATGACCGAAAGAAATGAGAGGAGAAGAAAACTTGACTCAGGACTTAGTGAGTCAAGTCGTCGAGTTGAGTTGTTTGAGCAAGATTGACTCAACTTGGCCATGACTCATAAGAGTTCTCACATGCCCTAAACCACCTATAGCTTGCAATGACCGAAAGAAATGAGAGGAGAAGAAAACTTGACTCAGGACTTAGTGAGTCAAGTCGTCGAGTTGGGTTGACTCACTTGGTTCTTCTTCTACTTCTCATTTCTTTCTCTTTCTAGTTATGTTGCCCCAACTGACAACATCTCTGAGAATATCAAGAAACCAACCACTAGAAGGCTTGGCCTAGGCTAGACAGAGTTGATCCAATAGCTCAGTAAGTTCCAACCAAGTTAACTCGGCGGGATACACGCGCTTTTTCCTCCTCTCTTCCTTCTTTTCTCTTCTTCCTTCTGATTTTTGTTGTAATATCTAGTCCCACACCTGGATTTAGGACTCTAGCAGTGAATCTAACCCAACTCTATCAAAACTCAACAAGTTGACTCAACATCATCTCTCGCCCTCATTTCTATCTCTCTCTCTCTCTCTCTCTCTCTCTCTCTCTCTCTCTCTCTCTCTCTTCTTCTTCTTCTTCTTCTTCTTCTTCTTCTTCTTCTTCTTCCTCTTTTTCTTGTTTTTTTTATCTCTCTAACAATCAAGCAACACCTACACTTAACCTGGTGCATTTAAACATGCTCCAAAATCACCTGACTCGAAGGGTAACTCGGACAGACTCGGTACGGCATCAGCTCGGTTCGAGCTGGTGCGGCAATGTGTGTTCTCCTTCCTCCTCCATTTCTCTTCTTGCTTTCTTCTTTCTCCTTTCTTCTTATTCATCTAGCACCACATCACCCCCTGTAGTCAGAAAAAATCCATTAGACGTGGATAGGATCTCACCAGCGACTTAGACGAGTTAGCCAGGTGTGGACAGACTTAGACGAGTTAGCCAGGTGTGGACAGACTCAAGCTCTCTCTCTCTCTCTCTCTCTCTCTCTCTCCGTCTTCCATTTCCTCTTACTTATCTTCTTTATTTTTTTTGTTGGAATGATCAGGTGACACCCTAGACTCAGCCCGATCTTGCAGTGACTTAGTCTAAGTTAGCTAAACTTAGTGTGGTAGAATGGCGATGTTTCTCTCCTTCCCTCTCTCTCTCATGCTTTCTATTTTTAGAAAGGGAAGCCCTGAAAGGAGATATTTATAGAGTGGATTAATCCTCTTCTAGAGGATTCAAACGACACTACTAATCTATGGAATTAGTTATGGCTTAACGACTCTAACTTGTGGGAATTTCTTTGATGATACGTCCATATTTGATTGCATGGATGCAATCAAATGCTATGGATGGGGTTCTAGCATCACGTCCCACCAAATACATGACTCTTATCAAGAGATGGGCCTATCATCTGAGGATGGGTTTTGAGCCAATGGAGAAGATGGTCTAATCGATCATGGTGATTTTCGGCCTAAGGCCCCATCTGATGATCCATTGCATTTGGATGGAACAAATGGGTCATTAGATCATTGTGGGACCCACTTTTGGGTGGACAACAATGAAAACTCGATGGGTTCCGAGTTTTCCATCCGTGGTCGGATTTCTCGCAATAAGGAGATCTCGTACGAGATCTCTAAGCTGGATGCTTGAGAACACCCTAGTTTCTAGGGTCAGGATTTATTTGGGGAGGTTGTTAATGGCAGAAACGGATGGGATTATGCCAATACAAAAGCAGGAAGTTTCCTTTTGCAACTTCTCTCTCTCTTTCTCTCTCTTTCTTTTTTATAAAGGCATAGTTTTAAGGGCTAGGATTCTTTTAAAATGTACGGTCGAGGCTGCAAGAGGCTAGAGTTGCCAACCTAGCAATCCGTAAGGAGAATGGAGCTTTCCATTTTTTGAAAAAAATGACCACACGCAGTCTGAATATGCCTGGTTTTGTGTCCACATGCGTGCACCAATTTGTATGAAATGGCTCAGGTTTTGGTTGGGGATACCCCTATACATGATGGACGGTCCAGATCATCCTAGATGATCGTGATGGTGGGTCATGATCACCCAACAGTGGATAGCTATTCAAACACCAGTAGGTGGGAAGCAAAGAAAGAAGGAAGGAAATTTCCTTCCTCACAATCATAGTGGGTGTACATATACTACACATACGCTCAGTTCCAAGGTGGGGTCCACCATGATGTATTTAAGGGATCTACTCCGGCCGTTCCTCTTGAAGGCTCTAAATCAAGTTCTCTGATCAATGGTCAGGAAGATCCAAAACCCTAGTGGCCATGTTTTTAATTTTTACTACAAGTGTAAATTTCTGTTGGCTTGATGGTTTGATCATTTCAAAATTAGACATCAATGGTAAAAAGGGTCCAAGGGACCACTTACCAAAAGTCTAATGGCTAGATTATAGATCAGATGGCCTAATACATATGTGCAATATTAAATATCATTTTTTCATTATTTATAATATAATTGTAATGATTGAATTTGTTACTATACTTTTAATCATCAGTTATTTATATTTAATCTGATGGTTCTCTCTTTTGGCCATGTTTTATGGGTTTATCAAAAATAAATTACTTATTTATATTTAGGTATTATTATTATCATTATTAGTATCTAGATTATTTACATGGGTCACACTCCGATCAATGCCAACTATTCATTGGGCTTTAATGTGGGCCACAATGCATGGGTCTTAACGTTCAGTCATCGATTTATTTAAATTAATGGTTGTATATGAAATTTTTGTTATTCTAATTATTAGAATCAAGTGGTGGGTTGAGATTTATCAAATGATGGTAAATAATGTAAGTTATTTATATCTTCACACAAAGATATTAATCTAGTTTATAATAGTAACACCCGAGCATGTAGAAGTACGGGGTGTTACAATTTACCCTCATTAAAGAGAATTTCATCGTCGAAATTCAACGGTCCTACCTAGACTGTGAACGATGATATTTCTGTTACAATGTTTGTAATCATTCACCACTTTCCTTGTGAGGCATATTTGTGGATACCGTCGTATGCGACTATCATTAAAATTATGGTTGTTACAATCTACCCCCCTTAAAAAAAATATCGTCCTTGAGATTTGATAACGCTTATTCCAATTATTAATATTACAAATTCATTTAGGTGGCAACTAATGATAATAATATATCATCTTTTGCATGTATCTATAGTAAGATACAGTTTTCCATTTTCAATGTTCGAGCTAACATGAACGGACAGTTGTAGTAGGTTTAAGCTCAATACATCGATCCTCTGTATGCATAGAATAATGGATTTACTGGTATCATTTTCTAATCCTGGCAATTCTCAATCTTCTGCTTGATCAGGGCATTAAGATTATTGGGACTTGTTAGGATTTATAATTTGGATTAAACCGCATATGCTTTGCTTAAATATGATTCCATCAGTCCATGATCCCGATTATTATGGACTTCATGTGATCTTCTATTCTGCTAATAAGAGTGCTCAAAGTTTATGTGAATAGGCCCAATTGACCATCACTCTCTCACTATGCACCCTATATTCCTAATGCACTATTTGAAAATTTCAAGGCCCAGAGTTCTACAAGAAAGTTTGAGTTTTAATTTTTCCAAATTCATGTAGATTCTCAAATCCATGCTTAGTCTAGGGTTCAAAATTTATCCAAAATTTTGTAAATTCACTTCTAATACTTCTAACTACTGGAAATCACGAGAGATGGGTCCTCTAGCTAGAGAGATGTATCAGGGGGTTTCAAATTACAGTTCCTAGTATGATTCCTTAAGTTTAGGGAATGCTTATGTCCCATATAATGTTCAATAGAGATGTTAAGGAATTTCCTATGATTCCTAAGTTCATTACATTAGTTGAAGATCGAAACGATCTCGTTTATAACCAAAGGAAAATTTTAGAAAAATTTAAACTCTAGATTTCTAAAATCAGTTTCTTGGGAACTAAGTTTAGGGAAATATTCTTGTTTGGTCTGCGTGCACCATAGTGGGTATTTGTTCTCCTATGATACCTAGGTTTAGTTCTTAAGTTCAAACTACTATTCTGGTAGCTTATAAGGGAATCTAAGTTTTTATTTCTAAGTCTAAATGGCTCATCCTAGAATTTCAGAGGAGCCTAAGGTTTTAAGTTTCTATGTTCTTAATTCCTCCTAATTTTAAGGGATTTCTATACAAGTTTGAGCGGCTAACCTAATAATTTCCAAGGTGTCCTAAGTTTACGTCTCTGCATTTTCAAGATTCCTCTAAGACTAAAGGGGATTCACTTAAGTTTGCATTTCTAATTTCATCATCCTTACTTAAGACATTTAAGGTCCGTATAAGTTCTTTTCCCAAAGGCAAGGTTTGTCCAGACTCTCTCTGATACCATCTTATAACACCCCGGTTCTCGAAACCTGAGTACACTACTCATTTTTTAAAAACCCAAGTGTTAACCTTTAATAGTGGCGCAGATTTCACGTACATTTTTTTTTTTTGTCAGAGTTAGTAATTTTAGCAGAATAGAAGAAAATCCAGTATAAGAGGGAGTCAAAATATACAAAATTAAATATTTCAAGAAGTTACCTGAAAACTTATACAAACTAATGTCTTAACTTTTATAAACACGACAGTACAAATTAAATACAAATGAAATTAAGAATAAGGATTCGTAAGATCATCAGGCTTTTCCTAATCCACATGAACACCAGCATACGCATCATCTGTGTCTCGTGCACATTGGATATAGTTTGATAGTGTTAATAACTATCCAGTGAGGTATAACCCCTAAGATTTATCATATCATTAAGATAATTAAGTGTAGTTATTAGGAACAGTGTATAACAATTATTTCATAATGATTATCATAGAAACTAGATAAGATTCATCAAATACACATTTATCAGATAAATTTCACAAAAATAATCTTGTTTAAATACATGAATGCATGAATATGCTCATAAACCTAGGGATTCACACCCAGCTAGTAAAAGGTCGACCAAGGAGAAATAGCCATCTGAAAAAGTACTCAAAAATATGCCCTAAGGAGAACTAGTCACCCGGAAAAGACCATGTAAGGAGGACACCCAAGGTGGCCTAGCTTCCTGCAAGAGTACTCTATGTACGTTTAAGGAAAACTAAACACCTGAAAAGTCCATGCGAAAAGGACAACTCATGGTAGTCGAATGCATGCAATGAAAACTTAGGATCACTAGGTAGAATACTCTATGGTACAGCCCGTAGTGATCCAAGAAAACCCCGTGTCTTGTATCGACTACCCAATAAAGCCCAAATGCCAAGAAGATGCATAATTATCTCAACCATTATTATTCCAATTTAAACAACCATTTTAAGAAAGCTCAAAGGTCACTATGGGAGATTTGCCACCCAACATAAGCCGACAGCTCAGGCATAATATCCCATTCCACCATCCTTAGCTCATGAGATTAACAAATAGGATGTTTAAAGGTAACCTACTCAACTAGTGGCCAGTACTAATTAAATAAGTGAAAGTTACCATCATGAGGTTGTATGAAAATCATTCATAAATGCCACTTAGGGCAATTATTCCATTAATCCACAAGGGGAAAACGTACAATCAAAGCCACATAGGGCAAATAGTTTATTCCAGGATACGGTAAAAGGGATTGACTCCAAAATCCATAAAGGCACAACAATTCCTTCGATGGTAAGTTCACAACAAACTTTGATTTAATTGATTAGATAGAATGGCCACTAGTTCGAGGACCTTTAAACGCACCATAAAGTAATCACAAGTGGTCAAACAAGCCACGAACAATATCAATGACACTTACACATATAAAATATTCATTTTAAAGATAAAATAGGTATATTTTAGATCCATAGCATGTTCAGATATATGAATTTAAATCCAATTCATCAATCAATTATAAGGAACCAAAATCAATAAGAGCAATGAACTGCATTAAGCAAATAATAATATTTGTGAACGAAGATGAATAAACAAGCTAACTATCGTGATATAGGAAAAATTTGAAGGTAATCCTCACCTTAAGATGTAGATTCCAATCTAGAGTTGCTAGGATTTTCATACCTCTTTGAAATTCAAGTCCTAGTCCTAAGGTTAAACAAATTCTCTATTTAATTGAGATATTGCACATTAACATGTATTGCGAATCGAATTTAGGTGTGAGCTTCATCCTAGACTTAGATGAGCCTAGATTTCACACCAAAATTCTTACATAAGACCATTAGAGATCTACTTTTTTTATTTAACCAATTTAATTAAACTTCAATATTTGAATATGATATAGCGTCGATGATACAGAGTCAACACGACTCGATGTACATCAATTCCCAAATAATAACACAACTTCATTGAGGACTAATCATGGTAATTAATTATAGAAGATTCAAAATCTAAATTAATAATCTACAACATAATTAATAAGACTTGTAAGCAATAACTTTATATATCAACTTACTTGAGTAATGATTTGCTTCACCAAATTTTAGCCTTCTTTGAGCTAGATTGACTCAACTAGGCCATGACTCATAAGAGTTATCACATGCCTCAAACCACCTATATCTCGTTAAGCAACGACCAAATGAAATGAGAGGAGAAGAAAACTTGACTCAGGACTTAGTAAGTCAAGTCATCGAGTTAGGTTGACTCACTCGATTCTTCTTCTACTTCTCCTCGTTTCTTTCTCTTTCTGGTCATGTTGCCCCAACTGACAACATCTCTAAGCATATCAGGCAACCAACCACTGGAAGGCTCGGCCCAGGCTAGACCATGAAATGAGAGGAGAAGAAAACTTGACTCGGGACTTAGTAAGTTAAGTCATTGAGTTGGGTTAACTCACTTGGTTCTTCTTCTACTTCTCCTCATTTCTTTCTCTTTCTAGTCATGTTACCCCAACTGACAACTTCTCTGAGCATATTAGGCAACCAACCAATGGAAGGCTCGACTCGGGCTAGAACATGAAATGAGAGGAGAAGAAAACTTGACTCAGGACTTAGTGAGTTAAGTCATCGAGTTAGGTTGACTCACTTGGTTCTTCTTCTACTTCTCCTCATTTCTTTCTCTTTCTAGTCATGTTGTCCCAACTGACAATGTCTTTGAGCATATCAGGCAACCAACCATCGGAAGGCTTGACCCGGGCTAGACTAAGTTAATCCAGTAACTCAGCGGGTTCCAAACAAGTTGACTCGGCGAGATCCACCCCATTTTTCCTCTTCTCTTCCTTCTTTTCTCTTCTTCCTTTTGATTTCTATTGTAATGTCCAGTCCCACACATGGATTTAGGACTCCAGCAGTGAACCCAACCCAACTCTATCAAAACTCAACAAATCAACTCAACATCATCTCTCTCCCTCGTTTCTCTCTCTCTCTCTCTCTCTCTCTCTCTCTCTCTCTCTCTCTCTCTCTCTCTCTCTCTCTCTCTCTCTCTCTCTCTCTCTCTCTCTCTTCTTCTACTTCTTCTTCTTCTTCTTCTTCTTCTTCTTCTTCTTCTTGTTTTCTTTATCTTTCTAACAATCAAGCAACACCTCCACTTGACCTAATGCATTTAGACATGGTCCAAAATCGCCAAACTCGGATGGTGACTCAGATAGACATGGTGCGGACTCAGCTCGGTTCGAGTTGGTGCGACAGTGTGTGTTCTCCTTCCTCCTCCATTTCTCTTCTTTCTTTCTTCGTTCTCCTTTCTTCTTGTTCATCTAGCAACTCATCACCCTCTAGACTCAGTAAAAATCCATCAAATGCAGACAAGTCTCACCAGCAGCTCAGATGAGTCAGCATGTGCAGAAAAACTCGGGCTCTCTCCTCCCTCTCCGTCTTCCCTTTCTTCTTCTTTCTCCTCTTTCTTTTCTCTATTGGAACGACCAGGTGATCTCTAGACTCAACCTAGTCTTTTAGTTACTCAGTCTAAGTTAGCTCAACTCAGTGTGGTAGAACAGCGGTGTTTCTCTCTCTCTCTTATGCTTTATATTTTTAGAAAGGGAAGTCCTAAAAGGAGATATTTATAGAGTGGATTAATCCTCTTTTAGAGGATTCAAACGACACTACAAATCTATGGGATTAGTTATGGTGTAATGGCTCTAACTTGTGGGAATTTCTTTGATGATACGTCTGGATTTGATTGCATGGATGCAATCAAATGCTATGGATGGGGTTCTAGCACATGTCCCACCAAATACATTATTTTGATCAAGAGATGGGCCTATCATCCGGGTATGGGTTTTTTGAACCAACGGAGAAGATGGTCTAATTGATCATGGTGATTTTCAGCCTAGGGTCCCATTAAATAATCCATTACATCTGGACAGAAAAGATGGACCACTAGATCATTGTGGGACCCACTTTTTGGGTGGATAACAATGAAAACTCGATGGGTTTTGAGTTTTTCAGCCACAGCCGGATTTCTCACAACAAGGAGATCTCTTGCGAGATCTCCAAGCTGGATGCTTGAGAACACCCTCATTTTTAGGGCTAGGATGTATTTTGGGAGGTTTTTAAGGGCAGAAATGGATGGGATTGTGCTAGTACAAAAGCAGGAAGATTCCTTCCACAACTTCTCTCTCTCTCTTTCTCTCTCTTTCTTTTTTACAAAGACCTAGTTTTAAGGGCTAGGATTCTTTTGGAATGGATGGTAGAGGCTGCAAGAGGCTAGGGTTTCCAACCTGATAATCTGAAAGGAGAATGGAGCTTTCCAATTTTGGAAAAATGGCTACATGCCGTCTGAATATGACTAGTTTTATGTCCACATGCGTGCACCAATTTGTATGAAATGGCCCAACTTTTGGTCAAGGATACCCTCTAAACATGATGGATGGCCTAGATCATCCTAGATGAATGTGATGGTGGGTCATGATCACCCAATAGTGGACCGTTGTTCAAATGCCCGTAGGCGTGAAGTAAGGAAAGAAGGAAAGAAATTTCCTTCCTTAGCGTAATACCCGTATCTTAGACCGTACCATTTTGTATTCTTCCGCGGTCCTTTCAGTCGAATTTCGGTAACCTTCGACCTGTATTCAACATTTGCGCTCGAACCTAAGCCGAGTCCAGCATATCAGCGACCAAAACTTGTACCTTAGCGACCGCAACATCACCGCTGTTCTAACACCGTGACTCGTGCACCGAACCGATACCCGTACTAGAAGATGTGGACGCATGTTTGTTTTGAGAAAACACCACGCATTACGAATGTCGAGGGAATCTCTAAGACCTATCTCATCAATCAAGTACACATCACACATCAAATCAAGTACAACTAACCCATGCCATGCCCATACCTCTTTCTTACTCAAGCTACCCAAAGTCAACTCTCTCTCCTCCCTCATCATTCCTCTTTTACAAGTTTTTCAACTCAACCCATACCTTTTCTTACAACCACCACATCACCCATCCCTTTAACCCATCCCCTTATTCTTTCTCTCTCATTTCCCCGAGCAACTCCCAAGCTCCATACGTCCTAACATTTCAAGCAAATCTCAAAGGCCAAGTGTGGCCCACTCTCTCATCTCTCATCCTCACCATCAAGATCTCATCATCCACCGTTAAACCCAAAGGTAAGGAGCTAAGGAAGCTAGGGAAGCAAGAAGAAGGAAGAGAGGTGGGTGATCCACCGTTAAATTTCTTTTTAGAGACCACTTGTTGGTGGGACTCATTTTTTAAGTATGATTTGCATCATGTGGGGCCCATAGTGGCGGAGCCCCACCATCACCGTCTCTTGTCCCTCTATCACCATGACTCTCTCTCTCTCTCTCTCTCTCTCTCTCTCTCTCTCTCTTGTATGATGTAAAGATGTGTGGTCCACCTGGTGTGTATGTGTGTGGCCTACCATGAAGGATGAATTATATCCATGCCATCCATAGGCCCACCTTGCTGGACCATCCAATAGTAGGCCAGTTGGACAGACCCAGTTGAAGAGAAAATACCAATATCATTCTAATCCAACTGGTGGGCCACGTACATGTGGGACCCACCATGATGTCTATTACTACCACGCTGTCCAGCGTCCCTGGACGCTGGACGTGGGTTTGGCTAACATGGAGTGCGTGTACAGACACAGGTGGTAACTCACAGTGAAGTGTGAAGTGACGTGGGCGTACTAAGCATGGGGTGGGCCACTCATGTAGGCCCCACCTTGATGTATATACTTAATTCGAGCCGTCCATCCTTTTCCTCAAATCGTTTTAGGCGTTGAGCCAAAATTTGGGACCAATCCGATCTTTTGGCGAGTCATGGTGTAAGGAATGGTATTGATACTGTTGAAATACACCATATGTGTTCTATACACCAAAAACCATCCAATATTGGGCTTGATGGGTGGGTATTGAGCTATGGTGACCAATGGTCGAGCTGGATTTCCTTGATGCGGGCCCCACCTATCAAGTTCCTTAGGCAAATGTTAAAAAAATACAGTAGCATCACCTACTGCCGCTGATGTTGGTAGCAAGCGCTGTTATGTGCACGCTACAAGGTAGGCCCCATAGTGATGTGTGTGTATGACCCCACCGTGATGTGTGTGCATGACCCCACCGTGATATGTGTGCATGGCCCCACCATGATGTGTGCTGGCCCACATTACAGGCGACAGTGTTAAATGAACACCCACCGTTTAAAACATCACAGTGGGC
This sequence comes from Magnolia kwangsiensis, assembly GCA_037074715.1. Lineage (NCBI taxonomy): Eukaryota > Viridiplantae > Streptophyta > Magnoliopsida > Magnoliales > Magnoliaceae > Magnolia > Magnolia kwangsiensis. The sequence continues at coordinate 86,737,981 of CM073571.1, read as the reverse complement.
CCCCAGGTTTGTGTGACCTATCAACAGGTGGATGGAAAATAAATATTATGGTGGGCCCCCTCCTATCCGGGTGACCTCATCAACAGGTTGGCTGGAAAATAAATGTTATAGTGGGCCCCTTGGTCCATGTGACCATATCAATAGGTTGGCTGGAAAATAGACATTTTGGTGGGCCCCCTATTCATGTGACCTTATCAACAGATTGGATAGGAAAATAAACATTATGGAGGGCCTCACATGAGGCTCACTTTAGTAAATATGGACCTATGTATTTAGGCCCATCTTAATGTACTTTTAGGCCCATTATTGAGGCCCACTTGGATGCATATGGGCCCATATATTTAGGCCCATCTTGATATGTATATAGGCCCAATGTTGAGGCCCACTTTGGTATATATGGGCCCATGTATGTAGGCCATCTTGATGTGTTTATAGGCCCATTGTTGGGGCCTACCTTGATATATATAGGACCATGTTATGAGGCCCATTTGATGTATTTATGGCCCATTGTTGAGGCCCACTTTGATATATATAAGGCCTATGTGATTAGGCCCATTTGATACACATAAAGCTTATGTGATTGGGCTCATTTTAATGCATTCTAAGGCCCATGGGTTATGGCCCATTGTAAAGTACCTAAGCCCCATTGGTGAGGCTCATTGAGGTGGCCCACTTGATGAATATAAGGCCCATGAGATACGGCCCATTTGATGTATTTGAGGCCTAATGGGATGTACCCAAGGCACATTGTAATGTGTGATTTTACCATGATTTATTTAATGATATTTAAGGCGAGCCGAACCTTGGGAGTAATGATGGTTTGACACCCACATTGTAGGGATATGTTGGTTAAATGTCCGCATTGTCACTCTCCCTAAGGCCCACTGATAGGCCCATACTTGTAGTGTGTAGGCCACCTAGGCCCATCTTAGTTATGCACAGGGCCCATCACTATATAACATGTATAGTATAGATCCATGATTCATGATCATATGCATCATATGTATGACTGATATGAGGAGTGATTGATCATAGTATATGCCTTCGGTGGACTGTTTATGGGCTCCCTGATAGGTGGAGTTACCCTACATGAGCGCATGGTACACGTAGGACTGTTGTATGACTGGTAGTGTGACTCATGCACTTACATTTGTATGATTATAGTTATTATATGCCCTAGCGACATCAGGGCCAAAGCCTCCACAGATGCATCGTGGGTTGCTAGATTGGATACAAAAAATGTTTAGTTCTAGCATACGGGTGTCATAGATGTCCCCGGATGAAAATCTCTAAACCTGATGGTACCAGAGGTTGACTCCAACGTCGAGACCGAGTGGATGTACCAGCGCACGAGGGCCTTATACCAGTAAGCCGCATCTCCCACTGTGTCGTGGTCAGTTGAAAAGGGGTGTGACCTTACCCGCCTAAGTGAGGGTTGTAACTTCTAGGTTGAGTTTGACCAGCTTGAGGAATCAGTCTACTATCGACGAGTCGGACCCGATATTGGCAGGAAGATAGTGAGGTCTCTTCCGCTCTCCTAGTTGTGCATTCGAATAGGGACGGCAAGCTGGCGTAAAGTGTACTAGATCCCGGTGATTATCCAGAATGAGAACTGTACTGATATATGATAAGGATTGGCATGCTTGAGTTGCATCTAGCATCGCGTGGCCGTGTTATGGCATATAACATTCATATCTTGCATCGCATAGCCTTAGTACGGCTGATTGCATTCATGTATTCATCAGTATGATTCCGCATTTTTCTGACCTTACATTCTGAGCACGCTTATATTGTGCACACACTTACGCCACCCTCTAAGCTTTCTATAAGCTTATGCACGATTGATGCATGCAGGTGATGCCAGGACGCAGCCTTAGTCACGCCGCCGTTGGAGCATGCAGCCAAGCTTCTGGAGTTTTTGTTATTGTCACTATCTTGTATTTTCCTTTCCTATACATTGTACTTAAAGTTTTTTATCATAGTGGATTTTGTGATAGTGTTCTTGTGGTTATTGTTTGTGGGTTATACTTGTGGTTATGCTCATTACGAATCAAATTATGTTTGAAATCCTCCTTGTAGCATCCCAAGATCAGAATCTGGTATATGGGTGCTGGGAGCCGAGAATGGGGTACTACAGAGGTTATCAGTGCCGGATTCGGTGATCGAAAATTCTGTGAGCCCGGTTTCTGAGTTCAGGGCGTGACACTTAACAATTCGTCGGACCCTTTGCATAGCTCACAGCAAATGTACATGGACTGGGTACATGCTCAGTCCCAAGGTGGGGTCCACCATGATGTATTTGAGGGATTTACTTCATTTGTTCCTCTTGGAGGCTTTAAATCAGGTTCTCTGATCAATGGTCAGGCAGATCCAAAACCCAAGTGGCCATGTTTCTAAATTTTACTACAATTGTAGATTTTTGTTGGCTTGATGGTTTGATCATTTCGAAATTGGACATCAACAGTAAAAAGGATCCAAGGGACCACTTAACTAAAGTCCAATGGCTAGATTATAGATTAGATGGCCTAATACATATGTTCAATATTAAATATCATTTTTATGTTATTTATAATATCATTGTTACCATTGAATTTGTCATTATACTTTTAACTATTAGTTATTTATATTTAATCTGATGGTTCTCTCTTTTGGCCATGTTTTATCAATTTATCAAAAATAAATTACTTATTTATATTTAGGTATTATTATTACTATCATTATTAGTATCTAGATTATTTACATGGGTCACACTCCATCAATGCTAACAATTCATTGGGCTTTAATGTGGACCACAATGCATGGGTCTTAACATTCAGTCATCGATTTATTTAAATTAATGGTTGTATATGAAATTTTTGTTATTCTAATTATTGGAATTAAGTGGTGAGTTAAGATTTATCAAATGATGGTAAATAACATAGGCTATTTATATCTTCACACAAACATATAAATCTAGTTTATAATAGTAACACCTGAGCATGTAGAAGTACAAGGTGTTACATGTTTTGACGAGACAATCCTCATAATTTTTTACGATGCTCATAAGCTTTGCAAAACTCATGAGTATCTTTGAACATTATGGGCCAGTAAAAGTTGTACTGTAACATTTTGGTCGTGGTCTTTTTAGCAGAAAAGTGACCACCATAGGTTTGAAAGTGACAAAAGGAGATTACACTTTGTTGTTCATTATTAGGCACACATCTCCTTAGAATTTGGTCTGGACAATATTTGAATAGGAATGGATCATCCCAAATAAACTTGCGTACCTTGGTGTAAAATTTATCCTTATCTTGCGCAGTCCAATAGATCAGCGTAAAACCTGTAACAAGATATTTTGAAATATCAGTAAACCAAGGTAATTAGGAAGGTTTAAATAATTGTTCGTTAGGGAACGTGTCGTTTATAGGTGTCGTCTTAAGGGAGTCGGGTAGATCAACTCTTGATCGATGGTTAGCCATTACATTTCTAATCCTTTTTTACTACGTATTTCAATGTTGAATTCTTAAAGTAGGAGGATCCATCTTATCAAACGAGGCTTGGCATCCTTCTTAGAAAGGAGGTACTTCAGTGTCGCATGATCAGTGTAAATGATAATCTTGGATCCAATTAATTATGACCTAAATTTGTCCAAAGCGAACGCTATGGCAAAGAGTTCCTCCTCCATAGTAGAGTGGTTCACTTGAGTAGAATTTAGAATTCTACTAGTATAGTAAATCACATGGGGCTTCTTCACCTTTCTCTAGCCTAACACCTCCTTGATAACATAATTAGATGCATTGCACATAATCTCAAAAGGAATATTCCAATCAAGCGGTAATGGATTGGCGTACAACCTGTAGCAAGATAATTCGCAATATCAACAAACAAAGGTAATTGAAAAAGTTTAAACAATTGTTCATCAAGGAACATGTAATTTATAGGTGTTGTCTCAATGGAATCGAGTAGGTCAAGTCTTAAAAGATGGTCAGCCACTACATTTTCTATTCATTTTTTATCGCGCATTTTAATGCCAAATTCTTAGAGTAGGAAGATTCATCTTATTAAACAAGGGTTGGCATCCTTCTCAGAAAGAAGGTACTTCAGTGCTGCATGATTAGTGTAGATGATGATCTTAGATTCAATCAAGTAAGACGTAAATTTATCCAAAGCGAACACTATGGCTAAGAGTTCCTTCTTCGTAGTAGAGTAGTTCACTTAAGAAGAATTTAGAATTTTACTCACATAGTAAATCACATGGGGCTTCTTTTCCTTTCTCTGGCCTAACATCGCCCCAATAGCATAATTAGATGCATCATAATAATCTCAAAAGGAATATTCCAATCAAGTGGTTGCATGATAGGAGCGGTGGTCAATGTAGCCTTGAGCTTAGAGAAAGCTCTTTGGCATTCTTTACTCCATTCATATGGAACATCCTTTTTAGGAGATTGCATAAAAGATGAGAGATATGACTAAATTCCTTAATGAGTCTCCTATAAAACCCATCATATCCTAAAAAGGATCGCACTTCATGTATGCTTTTAGGTGGAGGTAGGTTAGAGATTAAATCAATTTTAGCCTTATCCACCTCAATTCCCTAGGACAAAATTATGTGTCCAAGAACTATTCCCTTAGGAACCATCAAATGACATTTTTTCTAATTTAGCACAAGATTTTTCTCTTTGCATATTTTCAACATAAGTTTAAGATGTTTAAGACATTCACTGAAAGATGGACTGAAGGCAGAGAAATTATCCATGAAGACCTCTAAATATTACCCCACCATATATGAAAATATGGTCAAAATACATCGTTAAAATGTGGTAGGGGCATTACACAGTTTAAATGGCATCATTCGGTAAGAAAATGTGTCGAAGGGACAGTAGTAAGAATGACTAACTAGCCTTTCTAAAATCTGATCAATGAAAGATAAAGGAAAGTGGTCCTTCCTAGTGATGGTATTCAACTTTTGGTAATCAATGCACATCCTCCAACCAGAAGTAACTCTAGTTAGCATGAGTTCATTATTGGCATTAGCTATGATGGTGATTCTGGACTTCTTAGGAACCACCTGTCTTGGACTCACCCATTGACCGTCGGATATATGGTATATGATACCCACATCCAACAACTTAAGTACCTTAACCTTAACCACTTCCTTCATGTTAAGATTTAAATGACATTGTGGTTGCCTGGAGCTTTTTGCATTTTCTTCTAAGTGAATACAGTGAGTACAAATTAAAGGGTCAATTCCCTTGAGGTTTGCAATCATCCATCCAATTGCCGCCTTATGTTCCTAAAGAGTAGAAATGAGCATACTCTCTTATTTTTCATCAAGGTAGAAGAAAATCACCACCGATTATGTCTCGTATTAACCTAAATAAACATATTTAAAATCGATGAGCAGAGATTTTAGGTCAAGCTTTGGTGCCTTGAGACTAGATGGTAGAGGCCACATATTGATTTGGGGCAAAGCCTCAAATTGTGGCCTTCACCGGTTAATTTTAAGTACCGGCGTCGCATCAAGTAAGGCATTCATCTCCCTAATCATGTCATCATCTAAATCAGGGGAGTGGGCCAAGAACGTCTCCAAAGGGTCAGAGTATATATCAAAAGTGCTCTATCTTGCACTGTAACACCTTGAAAATCGGAGGTCGTGTATAAACTCAACTCCCGAGTTCCAGACCGTCACTTATGCAATAAAAATGATTATGATTCAATGTTGTCTGAGTTAAAGCATTCACATGAGTAAAAGTATACCAAAACTGCAATTCATACTCCAGATCCAGTGATAAAAGCAAGCGGAAGACTAAAGAATATATATATCACTGTATGGAAAACAAAGTAGATCTCGACTGTCTCCAAAGTATGAATACATCTCTGAGTTTCATATACATGTAAATAAGAAAAATCAAAATGTCAAAAGTAGTCCCACTGAGAAGTCCCGTCAATCCAGGCCACCTAAGCAAAGCCATCGTGGTACTGCATATATGAGAACTCGTCCTGGTCCTCATCATAGTCCGGCTCTGCCTCCTGAATCGCTGTCTCACATGCATCTAAGACAGGGTCTGGTGGGTGTTGCAAACACCATCCCGTAATGTGGGAGTGAGAAGCTAACTCAGTGGAATAATAGAGCAAGGATTAGCATGTTCTCAAATCAATCATGCGATAATAGTAAAGCAGTAAAGCAAACAATCCTAATACTATTGTTAATGCAATATGACATGACATGATGGATGCCCTCACCGATATTCTCCCTCATACGGCACCATCTACGTCCGCAGCATGCTTGTGTACCGCTCAGTGCTCCACATCTTCCAGGCACATGCAATGTGATGTTGATATAATTACCGAGTTATTATTAGTCCTTTTCATACAGCAATATTGGGAAACTAAGGTACTTCCCTTATATCAATCCCAACACAGATCCTGTCTAGGATCATCACTCCTAGTAATCTAATACGATGTATATTTTGTAGGTCGCTGTAAGGGCTGTCAGGGCTGTTGCTCGCACTGGTTGCACCGCTCCCCCATCACCTTATCAATACAGGCCTACTGTACTCTCACTGCTACGGAAGGGTCGTCGCCTCTCGTAGACTCAGAATACGCTCGCGGTCACTACAAAGGACTCGTCGCCTGATCAGTGTAGGCCGACAGCAAGAATATAGTGTCCCATACCACCATAATCTGCTCACGAGTCATAGGTGCTCACTGGTCACTACGGGGAGGTTTGTGGCTCCAGCGTAGGCCGACAGCTCGACCACGGTGTCCCATACCACCATGCTCGGCTCATAAGTCTTTATGGATCAAGGTACCATGGTTAAAAGGGTTTACAGTGGTAAGTTCAGTATCCTAAGTTCAAGCAGTTATGACTCATATAGGGTGAATATACAACGGCCAGTCGGGTTACTTGACGGGTTCGACTAGCACGAGCGCATCTCGAGTCGAATGACATGAAGTGCGTAAAACACCTCGTGTGGCCTAACCACTGCCGCCAACTCCAAAACACAGCTCGTGTTCATCGACGTATCGTTCGTGGCAAAGATAAGCCAACCACGAATTTACTCAGTTACCGACTGCCTAGACTAGGTATAGTTCCAAACATTTATGAATTCACATCAGCAATCATGTAAGAGTATTGGAAATGAAATACAACCATGTGAGCATGTTAACACATGTTATGACATACAACTTAAGTGAATCATCAAGCACATGCATTTCATACATATAATGAAATCATGCATATAGCTAACATGTAGGAAATCATTTACATCAGCATATTAATTGAGAAATCAATCTCAAACTAATTCATAACACCATTTAATTCAATACATACTAATACAAATATTTATACAAACACTTAAACTACACACTTAAGTCTACATATAGTATGTCGACTCAAAGTGCGCATTTAGGCGAATCTATTCGCCAAACTAATTATGCACGTATTCCTAATATCCTAATATTACAAGAAGCCATGTCAATCACATCAGCAAATTATGGATGAAAACAGTATTTCTTACAAATGACTAAAATGCCCTAAATCTCATATTTTTCGTCTGCTTACGAAATAGGAAACGGACAGCATGTTGTACATGTCAAACGGCGTTGCCGTTGATAATCTACTATTAAACGACATTAAAAGCGTTGAAAACAGTCAATCAAAGCGTCTAAAATCCGCACCTTTTATCCTAGGAGCATATTGATTCGAACGGAGCATATACGCTTCGTCTACGGCGAACCGGGAACCTAACATACAAGATCTGTAAGCTACTTCACTATGGAAATGACGGAACCTCAAATCAACAAGTATTTAGGGTCTTTTCTTAACTAAAAATGCGGTGTAATCGCCGGGAAAGTGATTGAGGTGCGTTGCTTAAGCACGTGCAACACGTAGTGCAAGCACCAGGAAATTCTCTCTCACTCTCACTCACAATCTCTCACCTTTTCTCTCACACCAGCTAGGGTTTCTAGCAAATTCGGATGGGTGAGAGAAGTGAGGGTTTAAGTCCCTTTTATAACCTAAAACTTGCCCAAAACAGGCTTGAGAACAATTTTTACTTGATGCCTAGCCAAATCGGGGCTGTTTCGGTCCAAAAAGACATTTCTGGTGGTCCCCTGGCCGAACGCGATCGGACTTAAGTTCATGCACGTCGGATGTCGCTCACATCCCATTTTCAGACCAGTAGTGTTCGTGGATCGCACGTGGTGGTCCAATTTCAGTTTAGCAATCATCGCACGTAGATCAGGTCTACACGTCTCGTGATATGAAATAGAAATTTTTTCTAATCCAATGGTGTAATTTGGCTGAATTCTGACGGTCAGAACGCTTAATAATAACACGTCAAGTCGTGTGCCAGATTTGAATTTCAAATTCCAAATCTAACCCTATTCTCACTCTCTTCACTCCAGGCTCAATGAAATAGCCTCTGAATATCGGTTGGACTTGATTTTCGAAATGATTGTCAAGTCCAGCTAGGCGGTTATAACGGTCTAAGATTGTAGGTATCGGACTTTCGACGCGCGGTCTAGATCCAATACAAAGTTTCAAAGAGGTCCTGAGAACAAACCGGTTTAGAGTTTGATCCGAGGTTTTAGAATATTATAGCGTCATTGGTTCTACTCGCTTTAGGTCTTGTAGAACGTATTTAAAGTGATCAGGGACTATTTCCCAGCTACTCTAGCGTTGCGCTAGCTAACTTACACTTATTTTCCAAAGGAATTAATCCTACGCAATTTCTGGTCAAGTCGGTACTCGAGTCCAAGTACGGATTTTTCCAGGGCATTACAATCTACCCCCCTTAACAAATAATTTCATCCTCAAAATTTGTACCTTTTCGTACTCCTCGAGAAGCTGTGGGTAGTTCTTTCTGATCTCGGCTTCTGTATCCCAGGTAGCCTCTTCCTCAGAGTGATGCGTCCACAATACTTTCACAAGGGGAATCACCTTGCTACGCAGTACCTGCTCCTTCCTGTCTAGGATACGTGTCGGTCGCAGTATATATGTAACATCCTCTCCTAACTGCACCTACTCCCATCTGATGATATGGGAAGGATCAGAAACATATTTCTTCAGCATAGAAACATGAAATACGTTGCGAATGCTCGCGAGAGGCGTGGGTAAAGCCAAACGGTATGGCACTGCTCCCACACAATTGAAGATCTGGAATGGACCAATAAATAGCGGTGCCAGCTTCCCCTTCTTTCCGAACCGAAGGACTCCCTTCATAGGAGAAACTCGTAAAAATACATGATCCCCAACTGTGAACTCTAGCGGCCACCGTCTCGTATCGGCATAACTCTTTTGTCTACTCTGCGCTGTGAGAAGCTGACGTCTAATAATATCAATCTTCTCCGACGTCGCCTGCACTAACTCTGGGCCAATCAAGCTACGCTCACCAACCTCTGCCTAGCAATGCGGTGCGCGACAAGGTCACCCATACAACGCCTCGTAAGGTACCATACCGATACTCGCCTGAAAACTGTTGTTGTACGCGAACTCCGCATATGCAAGACAGTCATCCCAACTGTCCTTGAAGTCCAATGCGCAAGCTCGCAACATATCCTCTAAGATCTGGTTCACTCGCTCTGTCTGTCCATCTGTCTGTGGGTAGAAGGCAGTACTGAACTTCAACTTCACACCCATAGCCTCCTGAATGCGAGTCCAGAAAATAGAAGTGAACCGCGTGTCTCTGTCCGACACGATCTCCAACGGAATTCCATGCAGACGCACAATCTCCCTAATATATAGTCTAGCCAGCTCCTCTGTAGAGTTCGTGACTCTGATCGGTAGGAAGTGCGCCGACTTCGTCAGACGGTCGACGATCACCCATATGGAATCATGTCCCTTCCTTGTCTTTGGCAGCCCTTAAATGAAGTCCATGGAAATGAAGTCCCACTTCCATTCTGCAATCGGCATAGGCTGAAGAAGTCCAGGTGGTCGGTGATGCTCTGCCTTCACCTGCTGAAAAGTAAGACAACAGGACATGAACTCTGCTATGTGGGTCTTCATACCTTCCCACCAATAGGTCCTCTTCACGTCATGATACATCTTCGTACTGCCTGGATGCATCGCGAGTCGGGTGCAATGCGCAGCCTCGAGAATCTCTCCTCTCAAGTCAGGGATATCTGGGACGCATAGGCGGCCACGATAACGTAAGCCCCCATCCATGCCAACTCGCCACTCGGCGTCTGCATCATCACTGGCCTGCTCTCGAAGCTCAGTTAGATGCGCATTATCCCTCTGCGCCTCGATGACCCGGTCATCGATCTGAGATCGCACCTGCACATGTGCGATGAACTCATATGGCTCCTCTACAGTGAGTTTCTGCTCAAAGTCTCGTAAAAACTCAACCATATCCCACTCAGCAACCATCACCGGAGCCGCAAACTCTATCGCCTTCTTACGGCTCAACGCGTCAGCCACAAGGTTCGTCTTTCCAAGATGGTAAGAGACTTCGAACTTGAAGTCCTTCAAAGTCTCCATCCATCGCCGCTACCTCATATTCAAGTCTCGCTGCGTGAATATGTACTTGAGGCTTTTGTGGTGGCAAAAAAGCTCGAACTCCTCTCCATAGAGGTAATGTCTCCAGAGTCTCAGTGCGAATATGACAGCTGCCAACTCTAGTTTACGTGTAGGGTAATTCTCCTCGTGCTTCCTTAATTGTCTTGAGGCATACAAAATTACCCTGTCCTTCTGCATAAGGACATAACCCAGACCAACGCTAGATGCGTCAGTGTATATAGTATACCTAACCCCTTGCTCTGACAATACAAGCACAGGGGCGGACGTAAGAATGGCCTTCAGCTCCTGAAAAGTTGACTCCGCCTTATCATTTCAGGCGAACTTCATGTCCTTCCGTGTCAACTGAGATAAAGGTCTCGCTAACTTCAAAAAATCCCAAATGAAGCGTTGATAATAGCCAGCGAGACCCAAGAAACTCCTCACCTCAGTGACAGATCTAGGCTGCTCCCAGTCCTGAACTGCAGCTACCTTAGATAGGTCAACTGTCATTCCATCCTTGGACACCACGTGTCCCAGGAACTTCACTTCCTGCTTCCAGAAGTCACACTTCTTGTACTGTGCGAACAACTGATGCTGTCTGAGTGTATCCAGGACCAAGCGCAAGTGCTCCTCTTGACTCTTAGAGTATGCCAAAATGTCGTTAATGAACACAACGATGAATCGATAGAGAAAAGGCCGAAATACTCATCAGATCCATGAACACGGCTGGTGCATTCGTGAGACCAAACGACATCACAAAGAACTCGTAGTGGCCAAAGCTGGTCCTGAATGCTGTCTTCTGCACGTCCTCATCCCTGACGTGCAACTGATGATATCCTGAATGAAGATCAATCTTCAAGAAGTATTGCGCTCCTCTCAACTGATCAAACAAGTCATCGATCCTAGGTAAAGGGTACTTGTTCTTCACCGTGATCTGGTTCAGCCTGCGATAATCAATACACAATCGCATCGAACCATCCTTCTTCCTTACAAACAGGACTGGTGCTACCCAAGGAGACACACTAGGTCAAATAAGGCCAAGCTCCAACAGACCATCAATTTGCGTCCTCAACTCCTCCATCTCACACAGTGCCATGCGATACGTCGGCAGTGAGACGGGCGTGGAACCAGGCACCAGATCGATAGTGAAATCAATCTCTCGTCGAGGCGGCAAACCAGGGATCTTCCTGAACATATCTCCAAAATCACAAACGACTGGCGTATGCTCAAGCATTTGGGCACTAGCATCCCGTAGTAAAGTAGCGTAGCTAAGTATGCGGAAGGGAAGATTTACCCGCATTGGGAATGTAAAGGATGCGCTCTCTGGCTCGTAGGCAGTCTCTATACGAGTCTCGCAGTCAATCTCGGCCCTCGCTGCAGTCAACCAGTCCATGCCAAGAATGACGTCGAGATAAACAAGAGAGGGACCGACGACAAGATCAAGAGCTATCGTCCTGTCCCCCAGATCCACCAAACAGCCCTCACACATCAGGGTGGCATCTGTAAAGGACCCGTGAGCTGTATAAACTCGCACCCCATCCATCCTAATAGTCGGTAGCCCAATGCGCCTGACTATGGCATGTGATATCAATGAAATCATGGATCCTGTGTACACCATCACAAGAATAAGAATACCTCCGATGTGGGTAGTGACCTCAAAGGTCGAATGCTGAGAAGTCTCTGTCGCAGCTGCCTCAGCTATCAAGGCATGCACCCGTGCCTTCTATGGCCCGTTCGGCAGCTGTACCGTGGGCCATAAAGGCAGCCTGAACTGAGATACCGGAGGTCTGAAGGAAGGGTGCGCAGGAGTCAACCGTAAAGGCGGTGCTGATATAGCCTGTGGGCGTATACAGTCGATCTTCTGCGGCGGCGAGAACCCACTATCCTGCATCCGAGCAAAATAACTCTGTGCCGAATGGCCCGATCTCGCACAATAAGTACATGATAAATCGGGGCGCCGCAACGGTGGTACTGGCATTGTAACCCTAGAAGGAGGGTCGGCGCGAGGCCTTTTTCCCGCAAAGGGCCTGTCCTGCAACTCTGGTCATCGCATAGGAGCAATAGGGCCACGAGATCGCGTAAGTCGATCCACATCCTGCTCTGACCGCATGGACATGTGAATCAGCTCTGCGTAGGAGGGAATGCTCACGCAACACATCTTCGACCGAATATCCTGTCATAAACCCTCAGAAAAGTGCCGTATGTGCATCTGCTCATCTGCCTGTATAGTCGGGACATATCTGTCCAACTCAGTGAACCTATGCTCATACTCAGTCACCGTCATGCCTCCCTATCTGAGGCGCAGAAACTCATTCTCCCGATCATGCCATACGTCTAGGGATAGTATTTCTCGTGGAAGCGGAACTCAAACGTTGCCCAGGTCCATATGTAGTCAGCGGCAACGGTCCGCAACACACTGTCCCACCATAAGCTGGCCTCCCGCTCGAACAAGAATGTAGCCAACTCGACCTGCTCAGTCTCTGAACAATACAGCATCCGTAGTATCTTTGACACACAGTCGAGCCAATACTCGGCCTCCTCGGATCTATGAGAATCTGTAAAAGTGGGAGGCCGTAAGTGCTGAAATTGCTCTAATAAGCTCCGTGTGTCTGCGGCATTCCCCACAGGGTAAGCAGGTGATACAGGATGAGCCATGCCCTCATCCGGAGCATATGTATCGGCATCCTCAGCTAGATGCGCAGGTGGCGCAGGTGGAGTCACACTCCCACCCTGGGCTAGAGCCCCCACTATAGTAGTCAGGAGCTGCTGCTGCTGCTGCATCATAGCCATCATCTGCTCAAATCTATCTGGAGGTGGAGCAGGCTGTGGCATGTGCTGCGTCGAAGAAGATGCATGGTACTGCTCTCTGACGGGCGGTGTGAAAGGCGGTGGTCCAACTGCAGGACCAGTAGTAGGCTGAGACGCATGTGCTGTCTCAGGAATCGGGCCCACAGCAGAGTCCACATAGCATCAGACTGAAAAGGAACCTGATCCATAGGCTCACCCAATGTAAGCCGAGTTGTGCTCCGTGTAGCCTTCGGCGGCATTCCCTATATTCAAAATAGGGCGCAACCTTGTCAGTCTCATTAGCACAAACACACTGCAATCATTCACATAAAGAGTCAAAGTCATTCCATGCATTTCATTTAATCAAAATTGTCACAATATAAGGGATATCTCCTTACAGGCATCATGACAGGAAGTACATGGGAACTAAGACAATTAAAGCTACAACAGCAACACAAGTAAACTACTAGCCTTAACAGGCTTACACAATATAAAGCAGGAAATGACTAACTGCTACCAACAACATCTAAAATCTCATCGCTAATCTGAGTCGGGTGACGGAGGAGGAGCACCCTTATCCTGCAAGTAGCACAGGATCACCTTCAAGGTGCGAGTCACCTTGTCGAATTTCCTATTCATAATGGCCTTGGTATCCTCGACCTCAGCCCGAAGTTCCTGAACTTCCCTTCACAAGGTGACCTGGCTCTCCTCAATTCAGGCAATGCGATCATCACTAGTAGCCTGAGCAGAAGGAGGAGGGCTCTCATCTATATCCTGAGCCTCCTCTTCTACATCTTCCTGGACTTCTTCCTCTTCTTTCGCTCCACGTTCTCCCTCACTTAGATCCTCTTCGTCATCAAAATCGTCCCCGCTATCCTCATCTAGCTGAGTCTCACGGTACTGAGACTCGATCTTCATCTTGACCATGGTAGACTCATCAATGTTGTGAATCGGAACTGGCAACTCCGGCTCAAGTCTGTAAGCAAACTCAAGCGCGATCTTGCATATAAGCCGGCCAAAAGGAAGCGACTCAGACGTTCTCCTTGATTTTTCTATGAGGATAATCTATCGCAACATGAAAGTGGCCATACACACATTTTCTCCCTAGGCCACCTGATACAAGAAATCAACCATAAGGCGCGTACACTCAATGCAATTTGTCGACCTGGGATACACTTTGAACGTACAAATTAGTGCAGCAAGCACAAATCATCAGACATATGAGATGCCTTGAGGCTATTGTTAGACTGCCATGGAACTAGACTACCGCATAGGAACTTGGTATGGCGATCTCGCTCACGCCTACTCCTCAAATTCTTCACACTGGGATGAACATCACCAAGGGGCACGTTCAGAAGTCACGCTATCAACTGAACATCGATCGTAGCCATCCGGTCTCTACCAAAAGGAATCTTGAACTGCAATGGCTCCAATGTAGGACTCTGGATACGAGCGTAGAAGGCACGAACGGTGCTCACATTAGCACGAGAATGAGCTTCAAATAGCGGACCCCAATGTGCAGCTTCAATGCGCTCAAATAACAGGAATTCACCGAAGAGTCACCCTTCCACATCCACCTCAAATAACACCTTACGGTCAGTATATTTACCGTGAGGCATCTCTGCTAATATCACTCACCCAAGTTGAGCATGGGGATCCAAATCCTGCTTTGTATGAAACTCTTGGGCTGTGCTTGGACTTGCGGCGGTGCTTGAGCTAGCGGCGCCACCCCTCGGTCTTATTGATTGCGCAGGGCGACTAGGCCCAGCCTCATCTGTTGCGGTCTTTCTCTTTCCCATCAAAAAGAGGATGGTGGAGAGAGAAAAAACCCAAAATGGCTTCAACAAAAGCCATGAAAAATGTGAGAAATGTAGAGAAATGGTTGCCCAAACAGAAAAAAAGAAATCTAGGTGTTGTAGAGGGATGCTTCAAGCTCCCTTAGGGTGGATTTTCAAAAAGAAAAGAGAAGAAAAAAGGGGAATGGAGCTCCACATGATTTCAGCACGTTTTGGGGGTTGTAGGAGCTTCAACGGACGAGATCGGAGAGGGAAAGGGTTGCTAATCACGTTGGAGGTATGGGATAGGGTCGTTTTTAGCAATGGGATGATTTGGGAGTGATTTGGGGTCGCGATTTTGAGATGGGCAGCAAGAAAAATGAAAATGGAGGCTTGGGAGGGGCTGTTTGTGAAAGAAGTATCCCATTTAGGGGTTTTTGACGGACGGACCACATGTGGTAGGGGTGCCCTACCCCAAAAACCACACGCGCCTAAGTTTCAGCCCCAACAAGGCCCACCGGATGGCGATGGCATCGCAAGCCATCTCACAAGCTGGCCAGTGGGACCACATGGGTTGGGTTCCCCCTACCTCAGGGACCTCAAATATGTATGGGCCCCACCTTCGTTCATTCTAAATTGGCCTAGGGAGGCCCAAACATCCATTCGGGGCTTTTCGGGGCCAATTTGTAAACCTAAATGCAATCTCCTATTATGCAGCGTATGATTTTAAGGTAGAAGGAGCTAATACATCCATCTAGCTCATTAGTTGCTAAAGATTGTAAACTTAGAATGGCCTAATGGCCAGTTTCCATGAAATTTTACTATTCACTATAAAATTTTGTCGAAGTATGATTTTATATCATTTTCACATTAGGATCAATGCCTAACATGAAAAGAATAAGAAAGAATTGAAGAATGGAGTGGTGAGAGGAAGAATTTTGAACAAATTAGGTGAAACGGGATTTTTAAGCCCTAGCGATTGAATGTAAGGGTTGTGGTTGCCCCACAGCCCAAGGATTCATATTTACGGGTTTAGAACCGCTCAAAGAACGTCTTAACCCACCTACTTACAACCTAAGAGCTACTCAGGTCGCTTCACGCAACCCTAGATGCGTTATGGACTCGATCGCGCGATCGATACAAATAGACTTCGCCTATTGGCAAATCTATGATCCTATAAGTGTTTCTAGACCTTTCTCGCACCCACCTAAGTCAAAGAAAGTGACAGCATACATCGTGTGACCATAACACAGGCTCGGTATAATCTCATTCGTGCTCTGATACCAACTTGTAACACCCTGAAAATCGGGGGTCGTGTATAAACCCAACTCCCGAGTTCCAGACCGTCACTTGCGCAACAAAAATGATTATGATTCAATGTTGTCTGAGTTAAAGCATTCACATGAGTAAAAGTATACCAAAACTACAATTCATACTCCAGATCCAGTGATAAAAGCAAGCGAAAGACTAAAGAATATATATATATATCACTATATGGAAAACAAAGTAGATCTCGACTGTCTCCAAAGTATGAATACATCTCTGAGTTTCATATACATGTAAATAATCAAAATTAAAATGTCAAAAGTAGTCCCACTGAGAAGTCCCGTCAATCCAGGCCACCTAAGCAAAGCCATCGTGGTACTGCATATATGAGAACTCGTCCTGGTCCTCATCATAGTCCGGCTCTGCCTCCTGAATTGCTGCCTCACTTGCATCTAAGACAGGGTCTGATGGGTGTTACAAACACCATCCCGTAACGTGGGAGCGAATCGCTTACTCAGTGGAATAATAAAGCAAGGATTGACATGTTCTCAAATCAATCATGCGATAATAGTAAAGCAGTAAATCAAACAATCCTAATACTGTTGTTAATGCAATATGACATGACATGATGGATGCCCTCACCGACATTCTTCCTCATACAGCACCATCTGCGTCCGTGGCATACTTGCGTACTGCTCAGTGCTCCACATCTTCCAGGCACATACAATGTGATGTTGATATGACTACCGAGTTATTATTAGTCCTTTTCATACAACAATATTGGGAAACTAAGGTACTTCCCTTATATCAATCCCAACACAGATCCTGTCTAGGGTCGTCACTCCTAGTAATCTCATACGATGTATATTTTATAGGTCGTTGCAAGGGCTGCCAGGGCTATTGCTCACACTCGTTGCACCGCTCCCCCATCACCTTATCAATACAGGCCTACTGTACTCTCACTGTTACGGAAGGGTCATCGCCTCCCGTAGACTCAGAATACTCTCGCGGTCACTACAAAGGACTCGTCGCCTGATCAGTGTAGGCCAACAGCAAGAATATAGTGTCCCATACCACCATAATCTGCTCACAAGTCATAGGTGCTCACTGGTCACTACGGGGAGGTTTGTGGCCCCAGCGTAGGCCGACAGCTTGACCACGGTGTCCCATACCACCATGCCCGGCTCATGAGTCTTTATGGATCAAGGTACCATGGTTAAAAGGGTTTATAGTGGAAAGTTCAGTACCCTAGGTTCAAGCAGTTATGACTCATACAGGGTGAACATACAACGGCCAGTCGGGTTACTTGACGGGTTCGACTAGCACGAGCGCATCTCGAGTCGAACGACATGAAGTGTGTAAAACACCTCGTGTGGCCTAACCACTGCCGCCAACTCCAAAACACGGCTCGCGCTCATCGACGAGTCGTTCGTGGCAAAGATAAGCCAACCATGAATTTACTCAGTTACCAACTGCTTGGACTAGGTATAGTCCCAAACATTTATGAATTCACATCAGCAATCATGTAAGAGTAATGGAAATGAAATATAAAAATGTGAGAATGTTAACACATGTTATGACATACAACTTAAGTAAATCATCTAACACATGCATTTCATACATATAATGAAATCATGCATATAGCCGACATGTAGGAAATCATTTACATCAGCATATTATTTAAGAATTCAATCTCAAACTAATTCCTAACACCATTAGATTCAATACATACTAATACAAGCATTTATACAAACACTTAAACTACACACTTAAGTCTACATATAGTATGTCGACTCAAAGTGCGCATTTAGGCGAATCTCTTCACCAAACTAATTATGCACGCATTCCTAATATCCTAATGCAACAAGAAGCCATGTTAATCATCTCAGCAAAATATGGATGGAAACAGTATTTCCTACAAATGACTAAAATGCCCTAAATCTCATATTTTTCGTCTGCTTACGAAACAGGAAACGGACAGCATGTTGTACATGTCAAACGGCGTTGCCGTTGATACTCTACTATTAAACGACATTAAAAGCGTTGAAAACAGTCAATTAAAGCATCTAAAATCCGCACCTTTTATCCTAGGAGAGTATTGATTCGAATGGAGCGTATACGCTTCGTCTATGGCGAACTGGGAACCTAACATACAAGATCTGTAAGCTACTTCACTATGAAAATGACGGAACCTCAAATAAGCAAGTATTTAGGGTCTTTTCTTACCTAGAAATGCGGTGTAATCACCAGGAAAGTGATTGAGGTGCGTTGCTTAAGCACGTGCAACACGTAGTGCAAGTAGCAGGAAATTCTCTCCCACTCTCACTCACAATCTCTCACCTTTTCTCTCACACCAGCCAGGGTTTCTAGGAAATTCGGATGGGTGAGAGAAGTGAAGGTTTAAGCCCCTTTTATAACCTAAAACTGGCCCAAAACAGGCTTGGGAACAATGTTTACTTGATGCCTAACCAAATCGGGGCTGTTTCGGTCCAGAAAGATATTTTTGGTGGTCCCCTGGCTGAACGCGATCAGACTTAAGTTCATGCATGTCGGATGTCGCTCACATCCCATTTTCAGACTAGTAGTGTTCGTAGATCGCAGGTGGTGGTCCAGTTTCAGTTCAGCGGTCATCGCACGTAGATCAGGTCTACAAGTCTCATGATATGAAATAGAAATTTTTCCTGATCCGAGGGTGTAATTTGGCTAAATTCTGATGGTCAGAACGCTTAATAATAACACGTCAAGTCGTGTGCCAGATTTGAATTTCAAATTCCAAATCTAACCCTATTCTCACTCTCTTCACTCCAGGTTCAATGAAATAGCCTCTGAATGTCGGTTGGACTAGATTTTTGAAATGATTGTCAAGTCTAGCTAGGCGGTTATAACGGTCTAAGATTGTAGGTATCGGACTTTCGACGCGCGGTCTAGATCCAATACAAAGTTTCAAAGAGGTCCTGAGAACAAACCGGTTTAGAGTTTGATCCGAGGTTTTAGAATATTATAGCGTCATTGGTTCTACTCGCTTTAGGTCTTGTAGAACGTATTTAAAGTGATCAGGGACTATTTCCCAGCTACTCTAGCGTTGCGCTAGCTAACTTACACTTATTTTCAAAAGAAATTAATCCTACGCAATTTTTGGTCGAGTTGGTACTCGAGTCCAAGTACGGATTTTTCCAGGGCATTACATGCACGAAAGAATCGATCATGTTAATGTAGTGGGTATTGTCGACATCATCTGATTGTTTGTTCATAATGAAAAAAAAATGTTGAGCTCTAAATTTATGTTCCTAAAAGATAAGTTCATAAGTTCATTCCTACAATTGATGATGTCATTTGATGTAGGTAGGAATAGGCGACCAAGAATGATGGGAATTTGAGTGCTCATGTCTATGATAGGCTTAGTATCCAAAATGATAAAATCCACTGGATAGTAGATTTTATCAACTTGGTCTAATATGTCCTCAATCATCCCTCTCGGTACACAAACTGAACGATCAGGAAGTTATAGTGTGGTTCGGGTGAGTTTTAATTCACCTAGACCCAACTGTTCATATACCGAGTAAGGGATCAGATTTACACTTGCCCCCAAGTCAAGGAGTGCATGTTCGATTCGGTGGTTCCCAATTACACAAGTGATGTTGGGCTACCGGGATCTTTGTATTTTTGTGGCACATCTTGCTTGAGGATCACTTTTTTTATCAAAAACATTTTCTTTTAAACATTTTACCGCCTTTTGGTAGTGCATAGATCTTTTAAGAACTTGGAATATGAGGGAATTTGTTTAGCAACATACAATAGGGGGATATTAACTGTCACTTGTATAAGCACTTTCAAAATATCCTGAGAATTAGATAAAGGTTTTGGTGCAATTGACCACTGAGGGAATGGAGCAATCAGCTTATTTTGGGAGTTTGGTTCTATCCCATGTGGGATGTCGCAACGTCTATCATCCTTAACTTCTTCCCAGTCCTTAGGCTTTTTAGCCCTCGCCGGAATAGTTTTGTTGATTGTCTTTCTACTTCTAAGAGTGGTGATAGACTTAGCTTATTCCATATGTTGATTAGAAGACCTCGTGTCATTGATTTTGTATTGTGGCTTCGAATTGGGGAGATGTTGGGTTGGAAAAATTCCTTTCTCCCCAATCTCTAAGTGTGACTCAATCCTTTGAATTGACGATGCAAACATTCTCATTGTTGTTTTGATATCCTAGAATGCTTGCACCATATTCTGGTTGAATAACTCTTGGTTTTTCATGAATTTTTGAATCAGATCCTCTCGAGGTTTCCTTTGATTTAAGAGTTGAGTAAGGGCCTCTTGAGGATTAGCCGTTTGTGCGTTCCTCCAACCGAAGTTTGGATGATTCCTCCAGCTGGAATTATAAGTATTTGAGGTGGGTCCATTGAATGGGCATTGGTAATTGTTTAGGGCATTTGATTGCTCGTTCAACAACTCTTGAAATGCAGAAATTGTAGGACAATCTTGTGGTAACTATATGTTGTTGGCACAAATACCACAAGAAACTTCCACAACCTCCTTAGGTTTAACACTTTCTACCTTCTTAAGTCCCATGGTCTCGACTTTCCTTGTAAGATTGGCCACCCTTGCACTCATGTCATCTTCTTCCTTTAAGATGTGCATTCCTCCTTTCTCTCTTGACTGAGTAGGCTTAGCTTGGTGGGTCTTGGGGAGGTGTCCCATAATTGCACGTTCTCTGTAAGTTGATCAAAATAGTCCCACACATCATTAGCCTCATTGTTCATGAATTCGTCGTTACACATCATCTCTACAAATTAGCGCATAGGCGATATCAATCCATTATAGAAAAGCTTATTATTTGCCAAATTTTATAGCCATGATGTGGACACGAATTCGTGAGATCCTTGAACCTTTCCCAGCATTCGAAGAAGGTTTCTTCCTCTTTTTGGGCAAAGTTCATAATTGCCTTCCTTAAAGTGTTTGTTTTATGAAACGAGAAGAACTTTTTAAGAAATTTTCGAGTCATCTCAGCCCATTTATCAATAGATCATGTCTTTAAGGAGTGCAGCAATGACTTAGCCTTCTCCTTCAATGAGAAGGGAAACAACTTCAGTCTTAATATATCTTCAGACATGTTTGGAAAGTGCATTGTGGCGACTATCTTGTCAAATTCTTTAATGTACAAGTATGGACTTTTAGAGTTTACTCCATAAAATTTAGGAAGGATTTGAATCACTCTAGGTTTGAAATCCACGTTTCCTGTATTAAATGGAAATGCCATACAGGAAGGTGTACTCATTCCCGCCGGTTGTAAGTAATCTCGTAAAGTATATGGCGGTGGAGCATGATGCACCTCATTCACATCTTGAACTTTCTCAACTGGAAGTTAAGATTGAATGCAACCATTAATTCAATTAAATTAGAGGATCTCAAGAGATGTTTAATCTGGTGATGGATAGAAAGCCCTTCAACTAATCCTCCTTCACTTAAGATACGTCAAGTGTTATCACGAACCCACTTGAGGATGAAACACTCACATCCTTTAAATTTTAAACAATTAAAACCTTAAAAAAATAAATTAAAAACTATATCAAGTAAGAAATCTAAAAATAAGAGAGTTAGAAAGAATTTATTGGATTGAAGTTGCTATATTAAATTGCTACAAAATAGAAAATAGTGTTAGTTTCAAAAAATAAATTCAGAAAATCCTAACCTAAAAACACAACAAAAGTTAACCCTAATCTTAACCCAATTCTAAGGCTAATCAATCTTAGAAAAACCTATTTGATGTAACATCCCAAATTTTCATGGCCAGAGTTTATGCTTGTGCCAGAGAAAACTGGGTGTTAATAATTGAATGAATTAGATTCTTTAGAAATCATGCCATTTTTTTTCATTTACATCACATCCAGATACATTCATGAAGGTAACCATCCACGAGAATAAAATTGACTATATTTATTATTTCATTAGAGTAAAAGAATTCAAAAAATTATCAAATACCCTCTCAATGAGAGCTTATTACATTATTGAGTTTGCAGTGAAAATATAAAACTAAATCATAAAACTATCTTCTTAGTCTTTCAGTATAATCTTCCATAGGGAGATAGTCCTCTAGATCTTCAATTTATGTATCACCTGCATCATCTGTATGGTTGGAGAGGGTCAACGCCCTACTCATAGTGATGATTATCCTTTAAGATTAACAATAATATAAGAGATTTATAAAAGTAATGTAAGGGTTCTGATATATCTCGTACTCCACTACTATGAGGGGTATCAGTATGCATAACTGATATATATGAATGCATACCCAACAAAGTGTGTGCAGCTCATCATACGTAGTGATCATTATCACAATGTAGAAAGTTTCGCATTCTCACACTACGGAGATTCAGCGACCTGTCAACGTTAATGTGAATTTATGCAAACATCTCTAGGTGATACAACAACACAGTTGGGGGTTTTACGTAACATGACGTATTCATAGAGCGACTATTTACAACATCTAATCACAAAAATTGATGTAATACGCATGAAAATTTACTTACATCGATTGTGCACTACGCCAACCAACCCACAGAATTACGTGTTGACCAAGAGGGCCACTACCCGTAATGTATTATGTCCACGATAAATAATCGAATCACTAGTTTGACACCTTTAACACATCACTTGCACCAAAGAGGGAAAAAATTGAATCATGGGGGTTTTGGAATTCCAAGGCACGTGCCCAAGCCATAAAGGTAGATAACACAAGGCTAATAAAATAAAGAGAAGAATAACAATGGCTAACTCAACAGAGAGGAGAGTGGCAATGACCAACTCAACAAAGAAGAGAGTAACAATGGCTAGCTCAACAAAGAGGAGAGTGATAATGGGTAACTCGCAATGGCCAACTCAACAAAGAGAAGAGTAGCAAGGGCTAACTCACCAAAATTAGTAAAGGCATGGGCAAGGCTTGTATCAATCGGCCACATAAAAATAATGAAGATCACTCATAATTAACATCATACCATAATTCTCAATGATAAATAATTGTTGGTAATAAATTAACAACTGCAGGGAGAGAACCATAATATCATGAAAGCATGAAAAAGTAATATAATTCGTATTAACTTAAATTAATTGAAGCATAAAAGAGAAACCCTCATCTCTGATGTCAGATTGCCCTCAAGTTTTTCTATAGTTTTGTGTATACGTTATATGATTGAATTATAACATTATTTTAAACAATTCATGGGATTAGATTGCCACATTAGGTGACTCTAATAGGTAAGATCAAGGGTTAGGATTTTTCTTAAGATCTAAGTTTAGGCTTAAAGTGGTGATGACTTTAAACATGAACCTAATATAGGGTTATTAATAGATGAGTTATTTAACCTAACCTCAGTCTGTAAAACTCAAAATTAAGAAAAATTCATTGTTGAGTTGACTTAGTACATGGGTTTGCTTAAACAAACCCAATCAGCAAGTTGACTCGCTGAGTTACCTTGGCTTGACTCTCCCTCTTTCATTTCTTCTTCTTTTCCCTTCTTTCTTCTCTTCCCTTTTTTCCCTTTCTTTATTTCTTCTTTCCTACTCCAGAACACGTCCAGCAAGGGACTAGAACTCAACACACCTGGTTTGACTCAGTGAGTCACACCATCCTTTCATCTTTCCTCTCTCTCTCTCTCTCCTTTCTTTCTTGTTTCTTTATCTCTTTCTGTCTCCTTACTGTTTGTGTTTTCTAACATGAGGATGTGTGGTATTTGTACCAATTTGTAATTCTAGAACATTCATGTGTATGTTGTACGCAGGACGTGTCTTGCACGAGCGTGCTGCTTAAGTTGCATGTGGAGGCTGCCTTGGACAAGCTCCTTCTCCTCTCCTCCATTCTTCTCTAATGGAAAAGGGTTGTCCTTGGATGGGCCCACAGATAGAAGGCTGTGATTTCATTTCTTGAGTACAAGATGGATCAAATGGTGGCCCTGCAAAGAGGTCCATTTGAACGTAATCACTGGGTTTTGCGGCTACCAATGTGGAAATCGGGGAGCGTCAACCACTCTAAAATCTTTTCCTCCTTTGTTGTCGAAGTGGACGTGGTTGGAATTCCCATCTCCAAGGAATGAACAGCTTGGATTTGAGCTGGGTTCCCCGGTTCGGGTGTGGAGATTGTTGTTCTCTCGAAGAGGCATCTTGCGGAGGGGGTCCTTTCTTCTGGCATTATGTAGGTCTCCTTATCTTCCAGCCTTCTTTGAATGGAGTCATATCTCCTGCTAGCATGTATTGGATGACTAGGATGGTTAGGGGAGGTTGCACGCGGATTGTTGATGCATAAAAAATGATGAAGGATTGAAGTAAGAAGAGATAAGGAGATAGAAAGAACACTTGAAAAGAAGAAGAAAGAGACATCTTTAAAGGGTTTATGCGGGACCACACAACCAATGTCAGTTGCGCAATACTGTATAATCAATATTCCTTGCGCGGGTCCACACAACGTAAATGTCAGTTGCGTGGGACCCTGAAACACGCTTCAAAAGTGGTCCTTAGAGAGTGATCTAAAGCACTGAATGATTTATCCCATATCGCTAAGATCAGGATTTTCACACGTGCGAGGGTCTATAAATACCCCTTCCCCTCCTTCATTAAAGGTAATTGAAGATTTTCAAGAGGAGTAGAGCAGAGAAGAAGACCAAAGATAGGAGATGAGTCTCCTATCAGTTGCGCAAGACCGCACAACCGATATCAGTTGCACAGGTCTGCGCAACCAGACTGCCCTGTAGTCTATGAAGATAAGGGGTTGTTATTCCACCGAAATCTATGTGCAAGGCTTCCCTTCTTCAGGCCTTCTTCTATTGACAAGTTTAGGGGAGAAAGATTAGTCGATTGGGTCGACATTTTCTCTAAGTATTAGGGGATGACTGAAATAGGCACCGTTATCCTGCTGAAATCTCTATTTCATTGAAGATTCATCGATCAGATCGACATTCCTCCTAAGTCCTAGGAGATGATCAAAACAGGTATCGAAAGGCTTTCGAAATAAATTTTTGATACTTAAAACATAAGTTATTTATTTCTAAATGATCTATTTTAGAATCAAGGGATGTAAAGAGGATGTAAATAAACTTAGCATCAATAAAATGTGATGAATGTTCCCAATACTCTTTCTCTGTTATGTTTGAATAGGACAATTTTCCAAATTAAATGCATTTATTTCTTTGTCTTATTCAAACATAACAAATGCATGCATTTGATTTGGGAAATTGTTTTATTCAAATATATCAGAGAACTTGTATTGGAAACATTCTTAAAAAAAAAACTAGAACTAGAACTAGAATAAGAGAGATAAATTGTGAATAAATTATCAATAAGAAAAAGGACACTAGCGCGCCAAGGATCCACTTGTAGCTATTAAGATTCTACCTTACTTGATTCAAAGAGGTACAATTGAACTAGAGTCATATCCTATCCAGTTGGATGATAGAGAAGAAAAACCTAAAAATCTGAATTTTTCATTAACATAGTTCTCTCATGAAACATCTATGTGATAATCTCAGGGAATCCAACCATCCACCATGCCATAGACTATGATAAATCACGAATTTTATAGATCACATACTTCTCAAAACAGATTAAGAAGATCCTCAAAGCTATCACAACATCTATTGTAATTTCAGTCACAATAAACCGTAGAAATTAAAAATATTCCTTTAATCAAACTATAAATCAATAGAAATTCAATATATACTTGAATCAAAGCAAATGAAGCATCAAAATAAACTAGAATTTCATCTTTTAGGCCTAGCTAAGAGATTATCTAGTTATAAGTAACTCAAAAACGAAAGAAAAATTAAAAAAATATACTAGAATCCATGAAGAAATCGAAGTGGAAGAACGTTGTCGGTGCTCCACCTGGGCCTTCTCTCCCTTTCCAAACCCTAGAAGATGATTTGGAATAGTGTAGGGACTCCTTTAAATAGTTTTACAACTTAAACTTCCGTACTGCCTTGAAAAAGTTTGCAAACGGCCTCAAATTTATGCACTTTGTGCATCTTTGATGACAAACTTCAATGCTATTGAAGGTCTTCAATGACAAACTTCGATGTCATCGAAAAATCGTTCCGAACTATCCAGCAAGTTCAACCCAAAATTCCTGAAATTTTCAATGTCATTGGATGCCTTTGATGACATCGAAGTCTATTTTGAGAATTATTTTAGAACTTTCACTTTTTAGACTTGGAGTTTTAGAATATGTTTTTTCTAGTCAATTTTTAGGATTCCTTTTCTTCACTTCAAATATTTGGTTCTCTTCATTCCTCACTTAGTTTTCTTGGATCTTTGGCATGTGAGTTCTTCATTAATAACTTCTAAATCTCTAAATCCTTATTTAGTAATCTTTTGAGTATAAATATACCTTTTAGCATCAATTTCACCTTAAGTTATCGAAATCACCTCTCGCATGAAAACATACATAATTAGTTCGATTAAGCACTATCATGTTTATAAAAACCAAGGCATAAATAGAGAAAAATATGCAATATTTCACACTCAACAGCCACGCTGTTGGAGAGCATGTCCTGCATGCTATCACAACGTGGACCACCTTATGTGGCCCACAATAAGGTTTCTTTTCTATTTAAACCTATTGATTTATGCAATCACACTTGGATGGTAAAAATACAACAAAATTAATGTGATCCAAAGCTCCTTGGTGCACCATGATTTGTCCAGTCTGATGGATAGTGTAGATGTCTCATGTAGACCCCACATGCATACTGTATAAAAAAATAAAAGAGAAAATGGGTCCAAACGCTGGATGTTCACAACGTAAGAGACGCTAGAACTGTTCAGCTTCTAGACGCTAGGAACGTAAGGGTAGGGTTGGACCTCTACTCGTGGGTCCCACAATGATGTACATGTTTAATCCACATCATCCATCTGCTTCCTTAGATCATTTTAGGCATTGAGCCAAAATATGAAGTCAATCCAAGTTTCAAATGGGCCACACTGTGAGGTGCAAGGGGCTGAAAAGTTCCAGCTACACCAACTCCCCTTTCATGAGAAGTTTAAAGTGGGTTCCTACTCATGGGACCCACCCTGATGTAATTGTTAAATCCATACCATCCATTTATCTCTTGTATCATGTTATCCATTCATATAAAAAAATGAGGCTGATCCAATCATCAAGTGGACCACACCAAAAGGGATGGTGGGCAGGAGCACTTATGTCAAAACCATTCAGATGTGGAGGGGGTGTTCGTGGGCCCCATTTTCATGTATATGTTAGATCCACTTTGTCCATCCATTTCTTCAGATAATTTTAGGAAATGGGTTGAAAAATGAGTCAGATCCGAGCCTCGAGTGGACTATACTAAGGGAAACAAAATCCTATTGTTGAAACTTTCTAAGGCCCACTGTTATGTGTGTGTGATAGAATCTGCCCAACCTTGGACTCCTTTAATCCATGGAGAGCTGGTCAACAAGATTGATGGAGTGGATCATCCACTTGTGGACCCCACTCAACAGAAAACAAAATTTAAAAAGATAGAAAAATAAAAGAAAAAGGGCGATGCAAGGCATTACTGCCCAGTGACGTAAGGGGCAGAAGCCTCCTTGGGTTGTCCCCACTCATGGGACCCACCATGATGTATACGTTTAATCCACGCCATACACTAGTTTCTTAAGATCATTTTAGGCCATGGGCCAAAATATGAGGCATATCTGAATCTCGATTGGGCCATACTAAGGGAAATAATGCCCATATGTTGAAACCTTCTAGGGCCCACTATGGAGTCACTGATCATCCAAATCGGCCCAAATCATGTTAGGCCTTGAGCCTAAAACTCAGGCCGATCTAAATCTCATGTGGGCCACACCACAGGGAATTGTGGGGGGTGAAAACCCATTAGACTTGGAATTTTTTAGATATGAGATTCCTTGGTCTCAAAATCCTTGTATTTGGGATCCCTTGGATTTGGGACTCTTTGGGACTTCGAAATCCCTAGTTTTGGGATCCTTTAGACTTGGGAATCCATGATTTAGGATCCATTAGATTTGAGGCTTTCTTGGACTTGGGATTCCTAAATTTCTGGAATCCATTAGCTATGTTTGGCACATCGGATTCATAAACCTTATAATCTTGGGTTTTAAAGTGAGGTGCAATTGTAGGATTTGGAATTAATTATTAAATCAATTATAAAATCCATAATTAGTGTATGCATGTAATGTTGACACTATGGTTGTATTAATTCATGGGGAATACTTTGCCTAAAATAATCAAATCCTAAGACTCAGATGGGCCATAAGCATAGGATCACATCCTAGTGACTAAGCATCGATCTATAACTGTTGATTTGTTCAGATGGTACAGATCATCCTAATAAAATAATTATAGAGATGTCATTGATAATCCAATTGTTTTAAGATATCATTAGTGGGCCATGTACTAAAATAGATTGATAGCCTAGTGGGACATATGTTGCACATGTGGGTGTCCATCCTGGTCACTCCCAATGGACCATGCCTTAGTGTATGTATTTTACCCATGCCTTATAGGTTACATGAGGAGACGATTCTAGTCTCAAGTGGACCATGCCAAATAAAGCTTTACATTTCTATTGGGGCCTACCATTCTGTAACATCCTAAATTTCTATGGCCAGAGTTTATACTCGTGCTCGAGGAAGTCGAGTGATAATAATGTTAGATGTGGATGTCTCGAGGGCTAGCCTTGAGGTTTCTCTTATCTAGATCACATCAAATCACACTTATAATGACAATCATTCACAAGATTAAAATTATCTGTATTTCTTATTGCAAAATTAAATGAATTGTCAAATGCTCTCTTAATGAAGGCTTACTACGAGTTCCTAAGATGCGAAATGGAAGTGTAAATAAAGAAAAGAAATCTTAAACTAATTTCCCTATTTTATTCAGTATAGTCTTCTATTGGGGACTGGTCTTCTGGATCCTCGACTCGTACATCACTTGCATCATCTGTAAGATTGGAGAGGGTCAAGGCCCTACTTATAATAATGGGTATCCTTTAAGATTAACAATGATTCAAGATATTCGTAAAAGTAATGTAAAGGTGCTTATACACCTTGTACTCCACTACTACAAGGGATATTAGCATGCACAAACAACCTACATGAGATGCATGCCTAGCAAAGTGTGTGCGGCTCATCATACATAGTGATAATTATAATGTGAAATATGATTCATATAAAACCCTGATCGCTCGACATTTTCACACTATGGAGATTCACAAACATGTCCGACACTACTGTAGATTTACGTGAACACCTCATGGCGGCACAACACATGAGTCACGTGACATGTTTTGTTCATGAAGTGACTATTTGTGACATCCAATCCCCTTAGTGATGTAACACGCATTGAGAATTACTTACATAAATTTGTGTACCACTACCAATACCCATGGAATTACGTATCGACCAAGAGGGTCTTTACCTTAGAGTGCATTACGTCGATGATAAGATATTTGAATCACTAGTTGTGATACCTCTTAACACATCCTTTGCACTTATAGAGGGGTAAATTGAATTATGGGGGGTTTTGGAATATCAAACCACATGCCCAAGTCTTAAAGGTAAGTAGCATAAGGCTAACACAACAAAGAGAAGAGTGACAATAGCCAACTCAACAATATGAAAGTGGCAATGACCAACTTAATAAAGAGGAGAGTAGTAATGGCTAACTCAACAAATGAGGAGAGTGGAAATGACTAACTCAATAAATAGGAGAGTGGTAATGACCAATTCAATGGAGAGAAGAGTGGAAAAGGCCAACTCAGTAAAGAGATGAGTAGCAAGGCCTATCTTAATGAAATTGTTAAAGGCAAGGACAATGCTTGTATCCATCGCCCTACATAAATTGATAAAGATTACTTGTAACAAACATCATATCATAATTCCTAAAAAGGGGTAAATAAATGTTGATAGTAACTTAAACAATTGCAGAAGGAACATCGTGGTAACATGAAAACATAATATGTAAAAGGCAAGATAAAACATATTAACTTAAATTATTGTAAACTTAAAAGAAAGACCTTGTAAATTTTAAAAGGCCATGAAAGCACATCATCACACCTTATTCATTATTCCTTAAAGATAATTAGTTGATATTGATAAATTAAACAATGTCAAGGGATATCACAGTGTCATGAAAGCTTATAAATGACAAGGTAATAATATCTTAAATCATATAAACTTAAAGGATAAAACTCTCAACTTAGATTGTTGGGTCACCCTTTTCTAGGTTGATTGTCCGGTGAGTCTTTTAGGGCAGAATTTTATGATAATCCACCTGGTTTGGATTATTTAATTTAGCTTCTTTGATTGGGCCTGGCAAGACTTAGGAAGTCGGATCTAGGTTATACTCTAGACAAGGTGTGTACTGATAAATTTCAACTTGCTATGTCCAGATTCTACCCTATCATTGCGTCAGCTTTATTCGGCCTATTGGGTTTAAAAGAGAGGAGCTTGTAGTGCAGTTACTTGAAGGTGTCAGGAATTCGGCGTGCACCCCAACAACTCGGCGAGCCACTAATGCTCCTCGTCGTTTCTTTCCTTCTTTCTTTCTTTTTTGTTCTTCTTTCTCTCCTTTCATTGTAATTTGTTCCTTTCCCGCCCTTGAACGACGGTTGTTTTTATAGTGGCGGGGAGAGTCTTCTAGACTCTTTTCTGCGAACTCTTATGCTGTACGTTGTGCAGCAACAACCCTTTACGCAACCCCATTTTCTGCGCAGCAGGGATCAAACCCGTGTGATGGCCGACTATTTTCCTTTCGATTTCTTTCGCTGACTTGGGAGGGGTTGGATCCTACGTCTCTGGGGTTTGAATGGTTCAGATCGGGACCACGATCTTGATTTTGGTCACCCTGTTTGCGGAGAGTTCAGAGTGCGTGTGGTTCCTCCGTTGATCACGTCTGCTACAGAAATGGGTCGTATGCGTTACTTGGTGGGGCCCATGATCATAGATATCTAGGAAATCCATTCCTTCTATTAGGTTTTTCCTGAAATCTTGGTCCAGGAGGGTGTGGTGTGGATTAAGTTTTGGGTGGCCCATTGGGTTGTTCTTGGCGTGATTACCTGAACTTCCGGATGGATGGGGGGCTTTCTTTTGATTTCTCTCTGTTGAGTGCCCGTTGGGTTTTAGTCAAGATCTCCATCTGCATCTGATGGATGGTTCGGATCACACATATGGGCCAAGATGGTGGGCCATACATGATGACAGCGGCCGTCCGTTCGAAATCCACGTGGGTGGGAAAATAGGAAGAGAAAGATTTCTCTCTTTCTCACAAAGTTTGTGGGTCAAGTTAGGTTTGACCATGCAGAAATTGCTAGTGCTCCATGGTCGCCCTTGTCCTGTGTACAAGCGCCTTGCGTGTGGGGTCCACAGTGATGTTTGGGGGAAATCTACTCTGTCCATTCATTTTATTAGGATTTAATAATGATCATATCAAAGTTTAGTGGAAGACCCATTTACCAAGATTTTAGAAAAAACTAATGGAAGGAGTGGATTTCCTGGATATCCACGATCTTGGGCCCCACCAAGTAATGCAGATGACTCGTTTCCGCAGCAGACGTGATCAACGGAGGAACCGGACGCACTTCAAACTCTCTGCATGTAGGGTGACCAAAATTAAGATCGTGGTCCTGATCTGAACCATTCAAACCCCAGAGACGTAGGATCCGACCCCTCCCACATTGGCGAAAGAAATCGAAAGGAAAATAGTGGGCCATCACACGGTTCTGATCCCTGCTGCGCATAAAACAGGGTTGCGTAAAGGGATGTTGCTGCGCAACAGACTACGCAAGAGTTCGCAGAAAAAAGTCTAAAAGACTCTCCTCGCCACTATAAAAACAACCTTCGTTCGAGGGTGGGAAAGGAAGAAATTACAACAAAAGGAGCGAAAGAAGAACAAGAAAGAAAGAAAGAAAGAAACGAGGAGGAGCAGCAGCAGCTCGCCGAGTCACTGAGGTGCACACCGGATTCCCGACACCTTCAACTAAGTGCACTACGAGCTCCTCTCTGTTAAACCCAATGTGCTAAACAGAGCTGATGCAATGATAGGGTAGGATCTGGACATAACAAGTTGAAATTTATCAGTGCACACCTTGTCTAGAGTATAACCTAGATCTGACTTCCTAAGTCGTCCCAAGCCTAATCAAAGAAGCTAAATTGAATAATCCAAACCAGGTGGATTAGCATAGAATCGGGCCCTAAAAGACTCCCTGGACAATTAACCTAGAAGAGGGCGACCCAACGACCTAAGATGAGGGTTTATCCTTTAAGTTTATATGATTTAAGATATTATTATCCGTCATTTAAAAGCTTTCATGACACTATGAAATCCCACGAAATTGTTTAATTTATCGATACCAACTAATTATCTTTAAGGAATAATGAGGTGTGATGATGTGCTTTCATGGCCTTTCAAATTTTATGAGAAGGTCTTTCCTTTAAACTTACAATAATTTAAGTTGATATGCTTTATCTTATCTTTTACATATTATGTTTTCATGTATCCATATTGTTCCTTCTGCAATTGTTTGATTTACTATTAACATTTATTTACCTCTTTTGGAAATTATGATATGTTGTTTATTGCAAGTAATCTTTATGAATTTATGTAGGGCAATGGATACATGCCTTGCCCTTACCTTTACCAATTTTTTTGAGTTAGCCCTTGCTACTCATCTCTTTATTGAGTTAGCCTTTGTCACTCATCTCTTTATTGAGTTGGTCATTACCACTTTCCTCTTTATTGAGTTGGCCATTGCCACTCTCTTTATTTGTTAAGTTAGTCATTGCTACTCTCATCTTTATTAAGTTGGCCATTGCCACTGTCACACCCCAAACTCGAAAACCAGGATCACAAAATTCTCGATCGTCAAATCTGGAACCGACAGCCTCTGTAGTACCCCATTCTCGGCTCCCGGCACCCATATACTGGATTCCAATCCTGGGATCTTACAAAGAGAATTTTCAACATGAAAAATTCCTTTTCGTAAGATGAAGCATAACCATAAGCATAACCATAACCAGAAACATTGCCACATATCCACTATGATTAAAAACTTTTGAGTACAAGGTATAAAAGGAAATACAATATAGAGATATCAAAAGGAAACTCTGGAAGCTCAGCCGTATGCTCTTTCCTTAGCTCGACTACATCTTTACATCACCTACATGCATCTATCATGCATAAGCTTATAGAAAGCTTAGAGGGTGGTGTAAGTGTGTGCACAATATAAGTGTACTTAAAATGCAATATTAGAGTAAATGTGGAAACATACTGGTAAATTCATGAATGTTATGCGGAAATCCTGGTAAGTGCATGAATGCGATTAGCCACACGAAGGCTATGCAATGCAAGGCCTACCTGGCCAAATGTTAATGCAAGATGCGATGCAAGCATGTAAGTCCTCATCTGAATCCATATAATAATACAGCTCATCTCTGGAGTATCATATATCAGTACATCTCTCTCTGGATAATCACCGGGGTCTAGTACACTCTACACCAGCTTACTGCCCCATCGAAGTGCCCAACTGGGTAAGTAAAAGAGACCTCACTATCCACCTTCTAACATCAGGCCCGGCCAGAGGATAGCATACTCATTCCTCAAGCTAGTCAAACTCAACCTAACGTTGCCCCCTCACTCGGGTGGATAAGGTCACACCCCTATCCAACTGACCACGACATAGTGAGAGATGCAGCCTACTGGTAACGACCCTCATGTGCTCGTATATCTACTCGGTCTTTACGTTGGAGCATCCTCCTACTATCATAAGGTTCCAGGGACTTTCACCTAAGAACATCATTGCGCCCTAGTGTTGAGGGTCAAATTTTACATGACCTCAGTTATTACCTGATTTTACGAACATGATACGGTTTAATGATCCATTTTAATTATGTTTGTGTTGCAAGGTAAATTTAGGAGCCTGGACTGAAAAAGGATGTTAAAGGCATGGATTTGATGCTCAAAAATCACCAAGGCAAGGGAATGATTGTAGGAGGTCAAGATTGAAGAATTTACACACCAAATATCTGAGAAAATCAAGTAATTGAAGTCTAAGAGGCCAGAAAATCATCCAGAATGGAAGATCACAGGGTTTTCACCATCCGTTCATGTAACATCCCGAAAATCGGGAGTCGAACATAAACTCCACTCCCGAGTTCTAGAACGTCACTTATGTAACATAGATAATGATGAATGCATGTTGTCTGTAGAATGACATTAAACAAGATTGAGACTAAGCCAAAACAGCATATCATACTCCAGAGACAGTTAAATTACCAAGAGGAAGAATGTGATAGATATATAAAATATATGAACTGTTGTAGGTCTCCAGAGTGTGAACATGTTACCAGGTTAAACATATACATGTATACTCCAAAAAAATGACCAAAAAGAATATACATGAGTGCTCTAAAAATATAAAATGATAAGTGTCATGGCATCAAATCAACCTCCTTATAATCCCTTCGATTAGAACACGGTCTACATAGACCCGCCTGATAACTGCCTATAGGAGAAATCCTCCTCATCATCATACAAGTCCGGCTCCGCCTCGCAGGCCACGCCATCATCTGAAACTACAACATGGTCTGGTGGTGTCCGAAACACCATCCCGTAACGTGGGAGTGAGTAACTAACTCAGTGGAATCATAGAGCAAAGGTTAACATGTTATCAAATCAATTAAGTGATAATGATAAAGCAAGCAAATCAAACATTCCTAAATACTTTAATTAATGCAAGAATGAAATGACATAATGGATGCCCTCACCAACATACTCCCTCATGCGACACCATCTTACGTCCGCGGCATGCTTTCTTCCCTCAGTGCTCCACATCTTCCAGGCACATGCAGTGCGATATGAATATGATTACCGAGTTGTTATTAGTCCTTTTCATACAATAGGATTGGGAAACTAGGGTACTTTCCTTATATCATTCCCAACAAGTATCCTGTCTAGGGTCGTCACTTCTAGTAGTCTCATAAGATGATATATTTCTAGGTCGCTGTAAGGGCTGTCAGGGCTGTTGCACGCACTCGTTGATCTGCTCCCCCAACACCTTATCAATACAGGCCTAGTTGTACTCTTATTGATACGGAAGGGTTGTCGCCTCACGTAGACTCAGAGTACGCTCAAGGTCACTACAAAGGGCTGTCAGGGCTGTTGCACGTACTCGTTGCTCCGCTCCCCCATCACCTTATCAGTGTAGGCCGACAGCTCGAATATAGTGTCCCATACCACCATAATCGGCTCATGAGTCTAAGGTGCTCACTGGTCACTACGGGGAGGTTTATGGCCCCAGCGTAGGCCGACAGCTCGACCACGGTGTCCCATACCACCATGCCCGGCTCATGAGTCTTAGTGGATCAAGGTACCACGGTTATCAGGGTTATCACTGGTATGTTCAGTACCCTAGGTTCAAGCAGTTATGACCAATACAAGGTGAACATACAGTAGTCAGTCAGGTTGCTTGACGAGCTGGACTAATACGAGCGCACCTCAAGCTGAACGACATGAAGTGTATAAACACCTCGTGTGGCCTAACCACTGCCGTCAACCAAAGCATGACTCGGGTTCGTCGACGCGTCCTTCGTGGCGAATAGAATCCAACCACGAATTCAAATCTGTTACCGACTGCCTGAACTAGAGTATAGCCCTAAACACTTGTAATCTAAATCAATAACCACATGAGAGAGACAGAATTGAAATACAAGAAATTTCAGCATGTTATCAGCATGTTATAACATACATCATAAGCAGTTAACCATACACGAGTACTTCACACATAAGGTAATCAATTGCATTACAACAGGCATGGAGGAAATCATGTACATCATCAAATTAGTTGAGAATCTAGTCTTAAAGCTAATCTACAACACCATTTACTCAATACTTACTAATACATACATTTATACAAACTCTTAGACTACTCAACTCCAACGTACTTGACGTATGTTGATTTCTACTTATAATATGACAGATCCTTATATCAAGGAGTTTTCTAATATACAACAATCATGTTCTTACATTTAAAACATATGGCAGGCATAAATCATATTGATTTAGGCATTTCAACAAACACTTAGTCTACATAGCATATGTCGGCCAATATGTGCATTCGGGCGAATCTCTTCGCCAAACAGATCATACACGTATAACTAGTATAGGTACACGGTAAATACTCATGGCAATCATATCAGCAAAATACGTACGTATACAGTATTTTCTACAAATACCTAAAATACCCTAAATCTCATATTCTTCGTACGTATTCGAAATGAAAAATGAACAGCATGTTCTACATGTCAAACAACATTCTTGTCAACAATCTACCATTAAACAACATTGAAAGCTTTGAAAAATGGTAAACTAAGCGTCTAAAATCTGTACCTTATGCCGTAGAAGCATAATAAATTGAATAGGTACTCTACGCTTCCGTCAACGTCGATATGACAACCTATAACACAAGGTGAGTCAGCTTGTAACGCCCTGAAAATCGAGGGTCGAGGATAAACTCCACTCCCGAGTTCCAAAACATCACTTATGCATCATTTTCAATGATGAATGAATGTCGACTGTAATAGTGCATAAAACATGAAGTGGATTAAGCCAAAACAACATATCATACTCTAGAGACAGTTAAATTTACAAGCGGAAGAATGTGATAGATATATAAAATATATGAACAGTTGTAAGTCTCCAGAGTGTGAACATGTGTAACACCCCAGATTTTTTTCAACTTGAAATTAGACGCCCTTAGGCAATTGGTCAACCCTAACGCCTTGGCAACCTCTTAGAACCCAATTCCAAAGCTAAAGAAATCATGTAGAACCAAATCCTTTAGAAATTAAGCGTAAGTTAACTAGCGCTACGTTAGATTAGATGTGAAATTGTCCCTGATTGCTTTAAATACATTCTACAAGACCCAAAACTTGTAGAACCAATGACGCTACAATAGCTTGAAATCTAGGATCAAACTCTAAACCCGTTTGCTCGCAGGAACCCTTTGAAACTTCGTATTGGATTTAGACCGCACGTCGAAAGTCCGATACCTACAATCTTAGACTGTTATGACCGTTTAGCTGGACTTGACAATCGTTTCGAAAATCAAGCCCAACCGATGTTCTGAGGCCATTTCATTGAGCTTGGAACGAAGAGAGTGAGAAATGGGTAAAGGTTTAGGAAATTAATTTCAAATCTGGCACGAGTCTTTGCGCGTTATTATTAAGCATTCTGACCGTCAGAATTTAGCCAAATTTCACCCTCGGATCAGGAAAAATTTTTCTTTCATATCATGAGACTTGTAGACTTGATTTAGGTACGATGACCGCTGAACTGAAACTGGACCGCCACGTGTGATCTGGGAACTCTACCGGTCTGAAAACTTCGTGTGAGCAAGATCCAGTAGGCATGAGCTTAAGTCCGACCGCGTTCGGCCATGGGACCTCCCAAAACACTCTTTAGGAACGGAAAAGTCCCGATTTGGCAATAACCTAAGTATACCTTGACTTGGAGTCTAGTTTGGTCATGTTTAGGCTTATAAAAGGGGCTTAAACCCTTAGCCTTCTAACCCATATGAATTTGGGGAAAATCGTAGGAGAGAGGAGAGAAAAGAGAGAGAAAGTGAGGGAGAAGCTGGTGATTTCTCCAGCGATTCCTCCATGCTGCTCCACATGCCAAAGCCACCCACCTGCATCACTATTCTAGCGATTCCAACTTCGTTCTAGGTAAGAAAACCCTACCCTCTTGCTGTTTTAGGGATTCCTTTGATTTAAATAGCGAAGTAGCTTACGTATCTTGTGCATTAGGTCGCCTTAGCGCTATTGACGAAGCGTAGAAATTCTGTTCGAATCGATACACGTCTAAGGCAAAAGGTGAGGATTTTAGACGCTTTGATTGACTGATTTCAAAGCTTTCAATGTCGTTTAATAGTAGATTATCGATGACAATGCCGTTTGACATGTACAACATGCTGTCCGTTTTTCGTTTCGTAAACGTACGATAAATATGAGATTTAGGGTATTTTACGCATTTATAGAAAATACTGTATACGTCCGTATTTTGATGAAATGCTTGACATGTAAATTCATCGTGTTATGATATTATGTATGCGTGTATAATCTATTTGGCGAAGAGATGTGCCCTAATGCACACTTTGAGTCGACATACGCTATGTAGACTAAAGTGTGTAGGCTAAGTGTTTGTATAAATGTTTGTATTAGTATGTATTGAGTAGATGGTGTTGTGAATGAGTTTTGAGATTGAATTCTCAAGTAATATGCTGATGTAAATGATTTCCATCATGTTGGCTATATGTATTGATTTCATTATATATATGAAATGCGTGTGTTGGATGATTTGCTTAAGTTGTATGTTATAACATGTGTCAACATTCTTACATTATTGTATTTCATTTCTGTTACTCTCATATGATTACTGATGTTGATATTTAAGTGTTTGGGGCTATACGTTAATCCAAGCACTCAGTAATGGATTGAATTCGTGGCTGGATTCTATTTGCCACGAAGGACGCGTCGATGAACGCGAGTCGTGTTTTGAGTTTGCGGCAGTGGTTAGGCCACACGAAGTGTTTTATGCACTTCATGTCACTCAGCTTGAGATGCGCTCGTACTAATCGAGCCCGTCAAGTAACCCGACTGGCCATTGTATGTTCACCATGTATGAGTCATAACTGCTTGAACCTAGGGTACTGAACTTACCATTGAAAATCCTGTCAACCATGGTACCTTGATCCAGAAAGACTGATGAGCCGGACATGGTGGTATGGGACACCGTGGTCGAGCTGTCAGCCTATGCTGGGGCCAAAAACCTCCCCGTAGTGACCAGTGAGCAACCCAGACTCGTGAGAAGATTATGGTGGTATGGGACACTATATTCTTACTGTCGGCCTACACTGATCAGGAGACGAGCCCTTTGTACTGACCTCGAGAGTATTCTGAGTCTGCGGGAGGCGACGACCCTTCCGTAGCGACAAGAGTACATTAGGCCTGTATTGATAAGGTGATGGGGGAGCGGTGCAACGAGTGCGAGCAACAGCCCTGACAGCCCTTGCAGCGACCTATAAATATAACATCGTATGAGATTACTAGGAGTGACGACCCTAGACAGGATCTGTGTTGGGATTGATATAAGGAAGGTACCCTAGTTTCCTAATACTGCTGCATGAAAAGGACTAATAACCACTTGGTAATCATTATCCATATCGCATTGCATGTGCCTGAAAGATGTGGAGCACTAAGGGAAGAAAGCATACTGTGGGCGTAAGATGGTGCCTTATGAGGGAGTATGTCAATGAGGGCATCCATCATGTCATCTCATGCTTGCATTAATAACAGTATCTAGGAGTATTTGATTGTTTGCTTTACTATTATCGCATGATTGATTTGATAACATGCTAATCTTTGCTCTATGATTCCACTGAGTTAATTACTCACTCCCATGTTACGGGATGGTGTTCCAGACACCCACCAGTCCCTATTTTAGTTTCAGATGATGGCGCTGCTCGTGAAGCGGAGCCGGACTTGATGATGATGAGGAGGATCCCTCCTTTATGTGTGTTCTGATCGATGGGATTACAGGGAGGTTGATTAGACGCCTTGACACTTGTCATTTTATATTTTTGGAGCACTCATGTATATTCTTTTCTTTCCATTTTTGGAGTATACATGTATTTAATTAACCTGGTAACATGTTCACACTCTGGAGATTTACAATTAATTATATATTTAATGTATTCATCACAGTCTTCTGCTTGCTAATTTAACTGTCTCTGAAGTATGATATGCTGTTTTGGCTTAGTCTCAATCTTGTTTAATGCCATTCTACAGACAACTTGCATTTATCATTATCTATGTTGCATAAGTGACATTCTGGAACTCGGGAGTTGGGTTTCTACCCGACCTCCAATTTTTGGAATGTTACAGATGGTATCAGAGCATGATTTGGATTAAACCGGACCTGGGTTATGGCCACGCGACGTACGCTGTCGCACCTTTGACTTAGGTGGGTGCGAGAAAATTCTTGAAACACTCGTAGGACTTCATTTTCGCCAATAGACGAAGTCTACTCAAATCGATCGTTTTGATCGAGTCCATAATGTATCTTTGGTCGCGTGAAGCGACTTAAGTCGCCTCTAGGTCATTAGTTGGCAGGTTTGAGATGATCCCAAAAGAATTCCAAACTCAAAAATGCATGTCCTTGGGTCGTGGGGCAACCACAACCCTTACACTCAATCTCAAGGCTCAAAAACCCCTTTTCATCCAATTCCTTCAGAATCTTTCCTTTCACCACCCCATTCTTCAACTTTTTCTAAGTCCTTTATTACTACACATAAATCCTAATCTGTGAATGATAGTGAATCATGCTTAAATAAAATTTTTACTATAAATAGTAAATATACGTAATAATTAGACTTTTGGCCATTCCAATTATGGAATATCTTGTAATAAATGGGTTAAATGGATGGATTAGCCTCTCCTACCCCAAAATCATATGCCACATGATTCATAAAATCATTCTGATTTACAAACTCGCCCCAAAACACCCCAAATGGAGTCTTGTGCCTATCCAGGCCCAAATACAATGAACCAGGGTGGGTCCCACATATATTTGGGGTCCCTAGGGTAGGGGGAACTAGACCCAAAGGGCAACCATCGTCGAATTTGAGTTTGGCCGACGATGGCATCATCGGTTCGGCAAGGCATCGCTAGTCAAAATGCTCGGTTGGGTCCGGGCTTCGAGCCAGATGTGTTTGGGGGCTAGGGTAGCCCCCTGATATATTGTCCATCCGTTAGAACCCTTCCGATCTAGTACTTCCTTCACAAACAGCCCTCCCAAGCTCTCCTTTTTACGTTTTTTTACTGCCTTCCCCTCAAATCCCGGTGCCAAACCTCTCCCATCCCATTCTCTCCCTCAACCGACGCCAACCCATCCATTTTCAGCTGTTCACAGTCGTCTCTCTCTCCATTCTCATCGTTGGAGCTCCTACACCCTCCATTGAAGGCTACATTTCGGGTGGACCTCCATTCCATCCTATCTTGCTCTTTTCTCTTTAAAAATCCAGCCTTTGGGAGCCTGATCTACCCCTCTACAGGGCCTAGATTCGTTTCAGTCCATTTGGGCAGCCATTTCTCCCCCTTTCTTCATTTTTCATGGCTCATTAGAGCTAGTTTTAGCCATCTTCTCGACCTCCAATCTACTACCAATGGGCGAGACCAAACGCAGTAGCTTAGTCCATAAACAACAATCATCTAGTGCTAGGACATCTAGAGTGTTGGACCTAGAATTAGTATTCCTAGATTTGAAAGATCTGACGATATAGGAACCATTAAACAATCTTGACCCTAAGCCATAGAACAATTCCCTGTAGTAGATATGGTATGCAACCATCTAACGTATAAGCTTAGGCTTTGGATTACAGCTAGTGAGTTACAGACTAGGCAACTAGTTATAATAAGTAGTGTAAAGCCTGTATATGCTAAGGAATAATAGGTTAGATTTGGTTGGAGTAGGACCTCATTTCTTCGATAGGTCCCCTTAATATTTATAGACTTCTGTTATAACCCTTAGGAAAGTTATTTTAAATTAGAATCATTCACTCTCAGGAAAAACTTATAAATCCCTCAGATTGAACTTAGAATAAACCATCACGTCCCTTAGAATTTTCCTTAGAATTGCCTTCCCAAGGACCTATTGCATTCGGGAACGCGGAGTAAAGGAACTGTATATATAAGCGAAGTATTCACGGTTTGAATTGACTTCTTAATCCTGGTAGTTGCCAATAAATCCAATGCTCTAATCAAGCAGAAGATCGGCATCGTCTAGGATTAAGAACTGATATGGTAAATTTTCTGTTCTAGGCAGAAAGTCTATGTATCCGACTCAGACCCACTACACAACTTTTCTTCTGTGTTGGCCCAACCACCTACAACCCAAAAGTTATCGCTTTGTCTTTGGGAAATGGTAAGGACTTATGGCTAGTAGAGAATTAAACATCTTGCCGCAAGTTCACCCCTGCCCCTGAACTCAATCACAATAGAGATTTCAGCTCTTTTCTACAACCATAGGTACCAATGCCATATAATGCATCGTTAACAAAGGAAGACCAATGTAGTGAGAGGTTGTTTCCTATTTCATGTCAAGGATAGGTCCTAAGTTACACCTCGTTCTGATATACGGATCGAGACATAGATTCTTGAACCTTAAGTAGAACTAAGTTTTAAGGAGGGTAGAACATTTTGAGCCCAATCTAGTTAGGTCAGCCAATGCAGCCGTTAGACCAGAGTGGCGCAGCAGAAGCGTGGTTAGCCTCTTCCCCACTGGCCCAGGATCGAAATAGTTGATTTAGGTTATACGTAAAGTTAGGTCATTAAACAAGATCTGAACCTTCCTTAGAATGCCATTACGAAAGTCTCTTTAAGTACTCATTACCCTTAGTCAATTTCGGGGATGAAATTTTATTTTAAGGGGGGTAGATTGTAACACCCCAGATTTTTTCCAACCTAGGATTAGACGCCCTTAGGCAATGGGTTAACCCTAAGGCCTCGGTAACCTCTTAGAACCCAATTCCAAAGCTAAAGAAATCATGTAGAACCAAATCCTTTAGAAATTAAGCGTAAGTTAACTAGTTGTACATTAGATTAGCTGTGAAATTGTCCCTGATCGCTTTAAATATGTTCTAGAAGACCTAAAACTTGTAGAACCAATGACGCTACAATAGCTTGAAATCTAGGATCAAACTTTAAACCCGTTTGCTCGCAGGAACCCTTTGAAACTTCGTATTGGATTTAGACCGCGCGTCGAAAGTCCGACACCTACAATCTTAGACCGTTATGACCGTTTAGCTGGACTTGACAATCGTTTCGAAAATCAAGCCCAACCGATGTTCTGAGGCCATTTCATTGAGCTTGGAACGAAGAGAGTGAGAAATGGGTAAAGGTTTAGGAAATTAATTCCAAATCTGGCACGAGTCTTTGCGCGTTATTATTAAGCATTCTGACAGTCGGAATTTAGCCAAATTTCACCCTCGGATCAGGAAAAATTTTTCTTTCATATCATGAGACTTGTAGACCTGATTTAGGTACGATGACCGCTGAACTGAAACTGGACTGCCACGTGCGATCTGGGAACTCTACCGATCTGAAAACTTTGTGAGCAAGATCCAGTAGGCATGAGCTTAAGTCTGACCGCGTTTGGCCATGGGACCTCCCGAAACACTCTTTTGGATCAGAAAAGTCCCGATTTGGCTATAACCCAAGTATACCTTGACTTGGAGTCTAGTTTGGTCATGTTTGGGCTTATAAAAGGGGCTTAAACCCTTAGCCTTCTAACCCATACGAATTTGGAGAAAACCGTAGGAGAGAGGAGAGAAAAGAGAGAGAAAGTGAGGGAGAAGCTGGTGATTTCTCCAGGGATTCTTCCATGCTGCTCCACATGCCAAAGCCACCCACCTGCATCGCTATTCTGGCGATTTCAACTTCGTTCTAGGTAAGAAAATCCTACCCTCTTGCTGTTTTAGGGATTCCTTTGATTCAAATAGCGAAGTAGCTTACGTATCTTTTGCATTAGGTCGCCTTAGCGCCGTTGACGAAGCGTAGAAATTCTGTTCGAATCGATACACGTCTAAGGCGAAAGGTGAGGATTTTAGATGCTTTGATTGACTGATTTCAAAGCTTTCAATGTTGTTTAATAGTAGATTATCGACGGCAACGCCGTTTGACATGTACAGCATGCTGTCTGTTTTCCGTTTCGTAAACGTATGGTAAATATGAGATTTAGGTTATTTTAGACATTTATAGAAAATACTGTATATGTCCGTATTTTGCTGAAATGCTTGACATGTAAATTCATCGTGTTAAGATATTATGTATGTGTGTATAATCTGTTTGGCGAAGAGATGCGCCCTAATGCGCACTTTGAGTCGACATACGCTATGTAGACTAAAGTGTGTAGGCTAAGTGTTTGTATTAGTATGTATTGAGTAGATGGTGTTGTGAATGAGTTTTGAGATTGAATTCTCAAGTAATATGCTGATGTAAATGATTTCCATCATGTTGGCTATATGTATTGATTTCATTATATATATGAAATGCGTGTGTTGGATGATTTTCTTAAGTTGTATGTTATAACATGTGTCAACATTCTTACATATTGTATTTCATTTATGTTACTCTCATATGATTACTGATGTTGATATTCAAGTGTTTGGGGCTATACGTTAGTCCAAGCAGTCGGTAATGAATTGAATTCGTGGTTGGGTTCTATTTTCCACGAAGGACGCGTCGATGAACGCGAGTCGTGTTTTGAGTTGGCGGCAGTGGTTAGGCCACACGAAGTGTTTTATGCACTTCATGTCGCTCAGCTTGAGATGCGCTCGTACAAATCAAGCCCGTCAAGTAATCCGACTGGCCATTGTATGTTCACCATGTATGAGTCATAACTGCTTGAACCTAAGGTACTGAACTTACCATTGAAAACCCTGTTAACTATGGAACCTTGATCCAGAAAGACTCAT
The DNA here is from genome assembly GCA_037074715.1 of Magnolia kwangsiensis. NCBI lineage: Eukaryota > Viridiplantae > Streptophyta > Magnoliopsida > Magnoliales > Magnoliaceae > Magnolia > Magnolia kwangsiensis. Next base: position 86,693,135 of record CM073571.1, on the reverse strand, counting down.
GAGCCGGGCATGGTGGTATGAGACACTGTGGTCGAGCTGTCGGCCTATGCTGGGGCCACAAACCTTCCCGTAGTGACCAGTGAGCAACCCATACTCGTGAGCAGATTATGGTAGTATGAGACACTATATTCTTGCTGTCGGCCTACACTGATCAGGTGACAAGCCCTTTGTAGTGACCTCGAGCATATTCTGAGTCTGCGGGAGGCGACGACCCTTCCGTAGCGACAAGAGTACATTAGGCCTGTATTGATAAGGTGATGGGGGAGCGGTGCAACGAGTGCGAGCAACAGCCCTGTCAGCCCTTGCAGCGACCTATAAATATAACATCGTATGAGATTACTAGGAGTGACGACCCTAGACAGGATCTGTGTTGGGATTGATATAAGGAAGGTACCCTAGTTTCCCAATACTGCTGTATGAAAAGGACTAATAACCACTTGGTAATCATTATCCATATTGCATTGCATGTGCCTGAAAGATGTGGAGCACTGCGGGAAGAAAGCATGCCGCGGGCGTAAGATGGTGCCTTATGAGAGAGTATGTCGGTGAGGGCATCCATCATGTCATCTCATGCTTGCATTAATAACAGTATCTAGGTGTGTTTGATTGTATGCTTTTTTAATTATCGAGTGATTGATTTGATAACATGCTAATCTTTGCTCTATGATTCCACTGAGTTAATTACTCACTCCCATGTTACGGGATGGTGTTCCAGACACCCACCAGTCCCTATTTTAGTTTCAGATGATGGCGCTGCTCGTGAGGCGGAGCCGAACTTGATGATGATGAGGAGGATCCCTCCTTTATGCGTGTTCTGATCGACGAGATTACAGGGAGGTTGATTAGACGCCTTGACACTTGTCATTTTATATTTTTGGAGAACTCATGTATATTCTTTTCTTTCCATTTTTGGAGTATACATGTATTTAATTAACCTGGTAACATGTTCACACTCTAGAGATTTACAATTAATTATATATTTTATGTATTCATCACAGTCTTCTGCTTGCTAATTTAACTGTCTATGGAGTATGATATGTTATTTTGGCTTAGTCTCAATCCTGTTTAATGCCATTCTACAGAGAACATGCATTTATCATTATCTATGTTGCATAAGTGATATTCTGGAACTCGGGAGTTGGGTTTCTACCCGACCTCCGATTTTTGGGATGTTACAACATGTTACCAGGTTAAACATATACATGTATACTCCAAAAATGATCAAAAAGAATATACATGAGTGCTCTAAAAATATAAAATGACAAGTTTCATGACGTCTAACCAACCTCCCTGTAATCCCGTCGATCAGAACACGCATATAGGAGAAATTCTCCTCATCATCATCAAGTCCGGCTCTACTTCGCAAGCATTGCCACCATCTGAAACTAAAATAGGGATTGGTTGGTGTGCGCAACATCGTCCTGCAACGTGGGAGTGAGTAGCTAACTCAGTGGAATCATACAACAAAGATTAACATATTATCAAATCAATCAAGCAATAATGATAAAGCAAGTAAATCAAACATTCCTAAATACTGTGATTAATGCAAGCATGAAATGACATGATGGATGCCCTCGCCAACATACTCCCTCATGCGACACCATCTTACGTCCGAGGCATGCTTTCTTCCCTCAGTGCTCCACATCTTCCAGGCACATGCAGTGCGATATGAATATGATTATCGAGTTGTTATTAGTCCTTTTCATACAGTAGGATTGGGAAACTAGGATACTTCCCTTATATCATTCCCAACAAGGATCCTGTCTAGGGTCGTCACTCCTAGTAGTCTCATACAATGATATATTTCTAGGTCGTTGCAAGGGCTGTCAGGGCTGTTGCACGCACTTGTTGCTCTACTCCCCCATCACCTTATCAATATAGGCCTAATTGTACTCTTGTTGTTACGGAAGGTTCGTCACCTCACGTAGACTCAGAGTACGCTCGAGGTCACTACAAAGGGCTGTCAGGGCTGTTGCACACACTAGTTGCACCGCTCTCCCATCACCTTATCATTGTAGGCCGACAGTAAGAATATAGTGTGCTATACCACCATAATCTATTCACGAGTCTGGGTTGCTCACTGGTCACTATGGGGAGGTTTGTGGCCCCAGCGTAGGCCGACAACTCGACCACGATGTCCCATACCATCATGCCCGGCTCATGAGTCTTAGTGGATAAAGGTACCACGGTTATCAGGGTTATCATTGTAAGTTCAGTACCCTAGGTTCAAGCAGTTATGATGAATACAAGGTGAACATACAACGGTCAATCGGGTTACTTGATGAGTCCGACTAGCACGAGCGCACGTTGAATCGACCGACATGAAGTGCACAAGCACTTCGTGTGGCCTAACCAGTGCCGACGACTCTAGTACGACTCGGGTTCGTCATACACATCCTTCGTGGCGAATAGAATCCAACCACGAATTCTAAACTGTTACCGACTGCCTGGACTAGGGTATAGCCCCAAGCACATGTAATGTGAATTAGTAATCATATGAGATAAAAAAAATTGAAATAACAAATAATTCCAGCATGTTAGCAGCATATTATACATACATCATAAGCAGTTAACCATACACGAGTACTTCACAAGTAAGGTAATCAATTCAATACAACAAGCATGGAGGAATTCATATACATCATCAAATTAGTTGAGAATCCAATCTCAACGCTAATCTACAACACCATTTACTCAATACTTACTAATACATACATTTATACAAACACTTAAACTACACGACTCCAACGTACTTGACGTATGTTGATTTCAACATATAATATGACAAATCCTTATATCAAGGAGATGTCTAATACACAACACTCATGTTCTTACATTCAAAACATATGGCAGGCATAAATCATATTGATTTAGGCATTTCAACAAACACTTAGTCTACACACCTTAGTCTACATAGCATATGTCGACCAATATGTGCATTAGGGCGAATCTCTTTGCCAAACAGATCATACACGAGTATAGGTACACGACAAATACTCATGACAATCATATCGACAAAATATGTACGTATATAGTATTTCCTACAATACCTAAAATATCCTAAATCTCATATTCTTCATACGTATTCGAAATGAAAAACAGACAGCATGTAATACATGTCAAACAGCATTCTTGTCAATAATCTACTATTAAACGGCATTGAAAGCTTTAAAAATGGGTAATCTAAGCATCTAAAATCCGCACCTTATGCCGTAGAAGCGTAATGAATTGAATAGGTTCTCTACGCTTCCGTCAACGTCGATATGACGACGTATAACACAAGGTGAGTTAGCTACTTAGTTACTTGTACCTATAGAAGCCTTAAAACAGGTTAGGGTTAGGGTTTTCTTACCTAGAACGAACCCAGAATCGCTGGAATAATGATGCAGGTGGATGACTTTGGCACGTGGAGCAGCAGGGAAGAATCCCTGGGAGAAACTCCAACTCTCCCTCACTTTCTCTCTCTTTTCTCTCCTCTCTCTCCTAGGGTTTTCTCCAAATTCGTATGGGTTAGAAATCTAAGGGTTGAAGGCCCTTTTATAAGCCCAAACATAACCAAAACAGACTTGATGTCAAGGTATACTTAAGTTATAACCAAATCGGGTTTTTTTCGATCCTACGGAGCACTTATGGAGGTCCTATTACTAAATGCTTTTGAACTTAAGCTCTCTAATATTGGATCTAGGTCAAGCTACATTTTCAATCCGGTCGGGTTTCCAGATCGACCGTGGCAGACCAGTTTCAGTTCAGCGGCTACGGGAACTCGATCAGAGCCACAAGTGCTATGACATGTAAGGGCCACCTATCCTGATTCGAGGGTGAAATTTGGTCAAATTCCAATGGCCAGAACGCTTAAAAATGTCGCGCAAGAGACATGTGCCAGATTTATTAAAAATTGAATTAATTTTCTAAATATTTTCCTTTTCTCACTCTCTTCACTCCGGACTCAGTAAAATGGTCTCAGGATATCGGTTGGGCTTAATTTTAAAAATGATTGTCAAGTCCAACTAGGCGGTCATAATGGTCTAAGTTCATAGCTAGTGGAGTTTCGACGTGCGGTATAGATCCAATACGAAGTTTCAAAGTGCTCCCGAGAGCAAACGGGAATAGAGATTGATCCTAGGTTTCTAGGTAACATAGCGTTAGCAGTCTTACTCATTTTGGGTCTTGTATTTTGTATTAAAAGTGGTTCAATTTAATTCTACTAAGTATTCAGTTTGGTACTTAACCAAATTCTAGCCTAATTATGGTAGAATATGTTCCTACGACCATTCTATGCTCCATTTTGGGCACTTCTAGTTGTCATATTATTTTTATTATTTTTTTGATGGTTCCTTATCAAGTTTAACCTGTCTCCACCAAATTTTATAATATTTTGACTTGTAGAAAAATTCTAAAAATTCCAGAACCAGCAGCTGTCCAATAAGTGATTATCGGACAGTTGCTCACAACGACATACTTTAAACTATATTAAATATTTTATTATATTTTTTAAATATTTTTATATAAAGATAGACTCATTTAGCTTCATTTTTATAAATAGGAGTTATAACGAAGGAGATATGATTTTTTAAAGTTTGACAAAACGCGCAAAAAAAGTGTAGAAAAAGGGCTGTCTGTCCGCTGTACGGACGAGGCCTCGCCGGTCACTGACCTATTTGGCTTGGGTTCACCCCAGAGGCGAAGTACTCCCCCCCCCCAGGGATGCCGGAAACATGTGGGGCCCACCTTGGATCCCCCCGAATTGAGTTGTTTGGGCCCACGAGTCCGTCGAGGCATTTATCGAGTCTCATTTGCAAGCCGGAATGAGTTACATGATGTAAAATATATGTTTTTGGGGGTAGAAGAAGCTAATCCATCCAAATAAACTATCTACATCATGAGATTCCAAGAATTTCATAGTCAAAATCCTATTTTATGCATGTACGTACCATTTACGGTAAGTTTTAGTTTAAGTATAGTTCTTCACCTTGTAAACTTTAGGATTGTGTCTAATATGAAAGTACTTGGGGAAATTTGAAGAATGGGGTGGTGAAAGGTAAGATTTTGAAGGAAATGGGTTGAAAAATGATTTCTAGACTTTAGGATTGATCTTTGAGAGTGATATGGTTGACCCAATGCCTAAGGACGTCTAACACCAGGTTGGCAAAAATCTGGGGTGTTACACAGCTACTTAGCTACTTGTACCCATAGGAACCTTAAAACAGGTTAGGGTTAGGGTTTTCTTACCTAGAACGAAGTTGAAATCACCAGAATAGCGATGCAGGAGGTGGCTTTGGCACGTGGAGCAGCAGGGAAGAATCCCTGGGAGAAACTCCAACTCTCTCTCACTCTTTCTCTCTTTCCTTCTCTCTCTCCTAGGGTTTTTCCCAAATTCGTATGGGTTAGAAAGCTAAGGGTTTAAGTCCCTTTTATAAGCCTAAACATAACCAAAACAGACTTTAAGTCAAGGTATACTTAGGTTATGTCCAAATACGGACTGTTCCGTTTCAACGGAGCACTTTTAGAGGTCCTGTTACTAAATGCGGTCGGACTTAAGCTCATGTATGCTGAATCCTGATCAAGTTAAGTTTTCAGTCTGGTCGGGTTTTGTCACGCCCCAAATCCAGAAATCGGATTCATAGGAATCCCGATCACCGAGTCTTGCGCCGACAGCCTCCGTAGTATCCCATTCTCGGCTCCTAGCATTCATATACCAGGTCCCGATCCTGGGATCCTACAAGGAGGATTTTATTTTATTTTATTGAAATGTACATTTAACTAATAATAAGCATAACCACAAGATTACCCAATTCACAACAGCAACATCGTCATCACATATTCACTAATATAATCATTTGAATACAATACTGAAAGGGAAATACATATATAGAGAATCAAGCTCCAGAAGACCACCGCTCGCTCCAAGCTCAACACTGCTGCAGCCTAACATCACCTGCACGCATCTATCGTGCATAAGCTTATAAAAAGCTTAGAGGGTGGTGTAAGTGTGTGCACAAGGCAAGTGCCAAGTATTCAATACAATGTCATAATCATACAATACCAAAAACACTGATAATTCATAATTCGTACATCATCGAAATAAGCAGAAATACTGACAAGTCCATAAGTCAATAAATATCAAGTCAATAGAACAGTATGTAATAAAGAATCATAAAGAGCTAAATATCAGATTCCAAGGATGCAATTGCAATATACAAATCCTGCTAATTCTATCTAGGCCATATAAGGGCAGAAACATAGCAACTCAAAATGTCATATGCCTGCGGATGTAATGCAATATGCGATGCGAATGAAATGACCATGTTTGGAGTGTGAAGTCGGGATGATAGCACGTAGTATCGCAGGCTATGGGGTCCACCACAATGGACTTCTATCCAAACCAGTCCCATACCTAAATTTGGATAGTCAGGCTCGACGTGGTAAACTCCTGATCTCAGGTCAGTCGCGCGCCTAACCGAAATCCATGCCATAACGAAGGTACACAACAATTAGTTGCGCACCACCAGCCCGAGTGGATAGTGAATGGATGAATGAATGAGCATGCATCTCCTACTCAATAAGTCCACATATCAGTACGGTTCCTCTCTGGGAAATCACCGGGGTCTATTGCACTCCAAACCAGATTGCCGCCCCATCGCGCGCAACAAGGTGAGTGGAAGAGACCTCACTATCCGCCTGCCAATATCGGGCCCGTCTCGTCAATAGCGGACCCATCCCTCGAGCTGGTCAGACTCAGCCTAGCATTGCCCCCTCCTCTCGGGCAGGTAAGGCCGCACCCCCTTCCAACCGACCACGACACAGTGGAGAGCGCAGTCATCTGGTAATCGGCACTCAACGCTCATCTACCCACTCGGTCTAGACGTTGGAGCAACCTCTGGAACCAAGAGGGTTTAGGGACTTTCACCTAAGGATATCTATAGCACCCAATGTAGAACAGATTTTCGGTGTCCCATCTGGCCATCCACGATATGCCTGTGGAGGCTACAACCCTGATGTCGCTAGGGCATACAGTAATCACAGCACACAATGCAAGATGCATGAGTCATACAATCCAGTCATGCATCAATCCTGCACAAACCGTGCGCTCATGTGAGACAATCTCCGCCTATCAGGGAGTCTCATAACAACCAGCACTATGACATATGCAATGGTCAATCATATCTCATAACAGACATTCAGATGATGCGTATGGGCATGGATCATGATGCTATGCAGTCACATACTCATAATCGGTATCAATAACCGGCATTAACAATCGGCCTCGACAATATAGACATCTAACCAACATTGCCCCCTAAGAAATGGTTCACATAAAGCCTAACATATAGTGGACTCATGGCCTCACACAAGGGCCAAATATACAACACCATGGGCCTCACTCAAGAGTTTAATACACATCACGATGGGCCTTTCACATGGACCTAACATACATTACAATGGGTTCCATCGCCTAGCCCTCAAATGCATCACAGTGGGCCTCATCCCATAAGCCTCATATACATCACATTGGGCCTTAAACACGGGTTGGATACACATCACAACGGGCCGCATATACATCACATTGGGCCTCGACAATCGGAATCGGCGATCAGTCACAACAATCGAAATTGACAATCGGCCACAATAATTGGCCTCGATCGGTAATCGGCCTCGATGATCAGAATCGGTCAATCGGCCATGACAAGCAGAATCGGTAATCGACCACGTCAATCGACAATCGGCCACGATCGGTAATCAGTCTCGATAATCAGTCTCGATCGGTAATCGGTCAATCGGCCACGACACGCAGAGTCGGTAATCGGCCACGTCAATCGATAATCGGCCACGATCGGTAATCGGTCACGATAATCGGCCACCATCGGTAATCGGTCATGATAATCGGCCACGATCGGTAATCGGTCATGATAATCGGCCTCGATCGGTAGTCGGTCAATCGGCCACGACAAACAGAATCGGCAATCGGCCACATCAATCGATAATCGCCCACGATCGGTAATCAGTCTCGATAATCGGCCTCGATCAGAAATCGGTCAATCGGCCATGAAAAACAGAGTCGGCAATCGGTCACCTCAATCGAAATTGGTCAATAATCGAAATCGATAAATCGATCACGTCAATTGAAATCAGCATTCAACCAATCGACACCGATAATCAACATTGATAATCGGCACCGATACTCAGGGTTAATAATCAGCGTCCACCTCGATAATCGGCATCGATATCAGCAAATAAATAAGGTGGGGTCCATAGATGATCAGTTGATCAACCATAGTATAAAGATTAGCCCACGGCCGTGGTTATATCAAATCCGATAACACGGAGTCATCCGTCTACGGCGAATGGGGCCCACTTATTTGGATTAACCCACTTAGAGAATGGTGCGAATAGGCCTAACAAAGCCTACAGGAAAGTCACAATGAGGATGTCTAACCGTCATTGCCCATCAATGTGGACATCTAACCAACATTGCTCCAAAGGAGTGACCTACATAGGGCCGAACATATAGTGGGCCCATAGCCTCACACAAGAGTCTAATATACAATATCATGGGCCTCATAGAAGGGTTACATACACATCACTATGGGCCGCATGAATATCAAAGTGGCCCTCATGAATGGGCCACAAAATACATCGAAGTGAGCCTAATAGATGGGTCACAAAATACATTAAGGTAGGCCTCACATATGGGAGCTTGGTTTACATCAAAATCATTTCAATAGTTGGAGGGGCAACGTGTGTATCACTCTACAGAATCATTCCATGGAGCACATGGCCCACTAATAATGATCAGCAATGTCCAAACATTGGCTAGGTAAGTCAGCACCATCCAAACATTTCCCATGTAAATTAACATCATCCAAACATTTCTCATGTAAGTCAATCATCATCTAAACCTTGTCCAGCACCGTCCAACACTGATTGGACAATGTGGATCACAATTGTATCAAGGTGCGCCCCACATAGCTGGTTTGATGGACGACATGGAAAATAACACACACATCACATGGTGGGATCCACACACACATGGGGCCTACGCTGCTGAACAGCATAGATAAAATACATAGATCGTGTGTGAGGTCCACAGTATCATTCAAGTTGTTCAGCACTGTTCAGATGTATTGGACAGTGTGGATGAAAAATTACATCACGGTGGTCCCCAGGAAATCAGATGGACGGATGGGCATAGGGCGTATATAGAATACATATATCAAGAGGACCCCACCCATCACCGTCCAAACCAGGAGGATGGCTGGACCACACACTATTAGGGTGGGTCCCACAGCAGGAGCTGACGTCAACCAGCCAAGTAGCTGGCGCGAGACGCACCAGCCAATCCGCATCCGTCTACTATGTAGATGGACGACAAAAATACATATATTAGAGGTGGACCCCACTCCACACGTGCTACACGTGTGGGTGGGTCCCACCCATCAGAAAAATGGATAGTATGGATATAACTCATACCGTATGATCAGACCCCTGACGACAATACAACTATGTAGCTGGTAAATGTACTTCAGCAGTTGGCTTCTATGGCAGGTGGGTCCCATGTGGGGCCCACCATAGGTACTATATAATATATATTTTACTATTATTATAATTATTATTATTTAAACCGAACAGGTCAGCGTCCATCATCAGCACCGTCTGTGCATGGACGGCGTGGATAAGGAACACGTACATCAAGGTGGTTCCCACCCACCACACGTTCCACACATGTGAGATGGCCCCTGGTCCAAGCAGATGGACAGAGTGTATACAACACATACATTATATGGGGCTTCCCACCGTCCAGGAGAATGGGCGGTGGGGATACACGTTACATGCATCAGATATGGACGGTTTGGATGGAATCCAAACGTCAAGTGGATCCCACAGATGGGCAGCGTGAATAAACACATAGCAAAGGTGGGTATCCACCATCCAGCCAGCCCTGCTGGACGGTTCAAATAAAGCCCCTGCATCAGGTGGACTTCCACCAAATGGATGGTGAAAGATAAAATAAAAAAAATAAAATAGAATACTTACATAAGGGCCCACCGTCCAGATGAATGGACGGTGGATAACACGTCCACGCTAGTAGGACCCAACGCCATTGATGGACGGTGTAGGTGGAACACATCCACATGTGGCCCCCGCAGAACTTGCTGACGTCAGACCTAGGTCCAGACGTTGACAGCAGAGCAGCAGCAGCTGCTGCGTTAGGCACCCCTGCCGATTCACGTCCACCGTCCATGGTTGGACAGTGTGGATGAAACACATTCGATCAAGGTGGGCCCCACACGCTGCCATGGTGGGGTCCACATCCTGATGATGGACAACATGATAAAACGCATACATCATGATGGGGTCCACAGTGGACGGTGTAAATAAAACCCATACAGCATAGTAGGTTTCTGCATCTAGGAAAATGAAATGGACGGTTGGATGAACACATTCACATGTGGGTCTGCAGCTGCTGGACGTTGTCTAGCAACATCCTGGGCCACGGCCTAATTAATGGACGGTTGGATATAACTCATGCCCTGTGATGGGCCACAAAACGTACTGATGTTGATGCAGTGGGGTCCACACGTCCCACGTCCTGAAAACGGACGGACGGTGTGGATTTTCATAACATCAAGGTGGGTCCACACACGTGGCCCACCAGATAATATAGTATATATATACTATATATATATATAAATAATAATAAATAATTAAATAAAAAAAAAGAGGCAAGAAACGTCCATGCCTCAACGTCCAGGCCTGCTGGACAGCAGTCTATTCGTTAGGCTTGGCCAGTCATTGGGCCAATGGTTGGGATGACTCCACTCTATGGACGATGGAGATAAAACCCATAAATCATAGTGGGGTCCACTTGGGTGGCCCACACAGTTTAGGTCCCCTGACATTTGTATTTTCCTTTCATCCATGCCAGTTCAAATGGACGACTAGCAATGGTGGGTCCCGAATTCTGACGGTATGGATCAAACTCATCATGATGGGCCATACGCCTTATCAACATCATCACTAAACAAAGGGAGAGAGATAGAGAGAAAAGCACCCACCTTTTTTGCTTCTTCTTGGGTTAATGGCAAGCTAAGCTCCTCGGCTTCGACTTTGATGGAGAATGATGAAGATTGGACGGTTGGATGGTGGAGATGGGAGGTAATAAGTGGGCCACACAAAGCTCTCACATGGAGCTCTCATGCCTTGGATGTTGCTTGCTTGGAAATGGGGAAGGGAGAGAGATGATGAGATGTAGAGAGAGAGAGAGATGGGTGTGAGTGATGGGTGATGTGTACTTGACATGTAAGGGATGGGTTTGTAAGAGAGAGTTGACTTTGGGTTGCTTTTTGGGTAATGTGACATGTACTTGATTGATTTGACATATTGTTGAGATTCTCTCGGTATTTGCAACGTGCGGTGTTTCCTCGAACTGAACACGGGCCCACATCTCCTGGCCTGGGTATCGCCTCGGCGCTTGAGATGCGGCACCGGAATCGCGGCGACGACGCGGTCGCTAGGGTACAAGTCTCGGGTTGAATCGACTCGGGTTAACGGCGTGTGAATCAGGGTCATGCGCAAATGCCGGTTAAGGGTCGAGGTTGCTAGGATTCGATTGGGACGACCGCGGAAGTCTACCGAACGATACGGTCTAGGATACGGGTCTTACAGCTCTACCCACCTAATAAAAATTTCGTCCTCGAAATTTAAAACACGACACGACTAATGCAGAGCTCAACCAAGAAAGGAAAATCTTATACAAACATAACCAAGCACCTAAGAGGTGGGGACAACGCATGGGAATCTCAGCCTTCCTCTCCCAAAATGTATCATCCATACTACGACTATCAAACTGAGCCTTGAATCTTGAATTTCAAACTATCGAAACTGGAATACGGTAAAGCCTCACAAGTTCGACCGTATGGAGCTATATCAGAAAATCTCTAAGTTATTCGAACTCGGGGATCTAACTATTCTAAGTTCTCAAAAATCCTAGAGTGAAGGGTAATTATCAGTAGATATGTGATGTTAGTTTCAGGTATTCCCAAGTTATGCTCTGATACCAACTTCTGTCACGCCCCAAATTCGAAAATCGGATTCATAGGAATCCCGATCGTCGAGTCTGGCGCCGACAGCCTCCGTAGTATCCCATTCTCGGCTCCTAGCATTCATATACCAGGTCCCGATCCTGGGATCCTACAAGGAGGATTTTATTTTATTTTATTGAAATGTACATTTAACTAGTAATAAGCATAACCACAAGATTACCCAATTCACAACAGCAACATCGTCATCACATATTCACTAATATAATCATTTGAATACAATACTGAAAGGGAAATACATATATAGAGAATCAAGCTCCAGAAGACCACCGCTCGCTCCAAGCTCAACACTGCTGCAGCCTAACATCACCTGCACGCATCTATCGTGCATAAGCTTATAAAAAGCTTAGAGGGTGGTGTAAGTGTGTGCACAAGGCAAGTGCCAAGTATTCAATACAATGTCATAATCATACAATACCAAAAACACTTACACCACCCTCTAAGTCTACCGAATGATACGGTCTAGGATACGGGTCTTACAGGTTTCCAGATCGACCGTGGCAGACCAGTTTCAGTTCAGCGGTCACCGAAACTCGAATAGGGCGACAAGTGTTATGACATGTAAGGGTCACCTATCCTGATCCGAGGGTGAAATTTGGTCGAATTCCAACGGCCAGAACACTTAAAAATGTCGCGCAAGTGACACAAGCCAGATTTATGAAAAATTGAATTAATTTTCTAAATATTTTCCTTTTCTCACTCTCTTCACTCCGGACTCAGTAAAATGGTCTCAGGATATCGGTTGGGCTTGATTTTTGAAATTATTGTCAAGTCCAACTAGGCGATCGTAATTGTCTAAGATTATAGACATCGAAGTTTCGACATGCGGTCTAGATCGAATATAAAGTTTCAAAGGGTTCCTGAGAACAAACAGGTTTAGAGTTTGATCCTAGGTTTTAGGGTAACGTAGCGTCAACGATTCTATAGGTTTTGGGTCTTACAGATCGTATTTAAAGTGGTTGGTGCTTATTTCACAGGTAATCTAGTGTAGCGCTGGCTAATTCACGTAAAATTCTAAAGAATTAGGTTCTAAATGATTTCTTTAGCTTTGGAATTAGACCCATTGCCTAAGGACGTCTAATTTCAGATAGAAAAAAATTCGGGGTGTTACAATCTACCCCCCTTAAAATAAAATTTCATCCCCGAAATTGGCTAAGGGTAATGAGTCCCCAGAGAGACTTTCGCATTGACATTCTAAGGAAGGTTCAAATCCTATTTAATGACCTAACCTTACGTATAACCTAAATTAACTTTTTCGATCCTGGGCCAGTGGGGAAAGGGCCAACTACGCTTTCGCTGTGCTACTCTGATCCAACAGTTGTATTAGCTAATCCTAACTAGATTGGGCTCAATACGTTCTACCCCCCCCTTAAAACTTAGTTCTACTTAAGGTTCAAGAATCTGTCTTGATCCGTATATCGAAACGAGGTGTAACTTGGGACCTATCCTTGACATGAAATGGGAAACAACCTCTCACTACATTGGTTTTCCTTTGCTAATGATGCGTTCTATGGCATTGGTACCTATGGTTGTAAAAAGAAGCCTAATCTCTATTGTGATTGAGTTCAGGGGCAGGTGTGAGCTTGCAGCAAGATGTCTAATCTTTATTGGCTATATGTCCTCAACATTTCCCAAAGGTAAAGCAATAACTTTTGGTTGTACGCAGTCGGGCCAACACGGAAGAAAAGTTGTGTAGTGGGTCTGAGCCGGATACATAACTTTCTGCCTCGCGATGACAGAAAATTTGTCGTATCAATTCCTAATCCGAGTCGATGTCGATCTTCTGCTTGATCAGAGCATTAGATTTATTGGTAACTACCAGGATTAAGAAGTCGATTCAAACCGCAAATACTTCTCTTATATATACAGTTCCGTTACTCCGCATTACCAAATGCAATAAGCCCTTGGGAAAGGCGATTCGAAGGGGCGTGCTAGTTTGACTATGCACGAATAGTCTCTAAGTTGAAACAGCTTTCCTAAGAGCTACTAAAGATGCCTCTGGGTATTATGGGGATCTATCGAAAGAATGAGGTTCTACTCCAACCAAATCTAACCTACTATTCCTTAGCATGTGCAGGCTTTACACTGCCTAATACAACTAGTAGCTTAGTCTATAACTCTCTAGCCGAAATCTAAATTCTAAGCTTATACGCTAGATGGTTTCATACCATTTCTAATACTAGAGATTGTTCTATCGCTTAGGGTCAAGATTGTCTAATTGGAATTGGATTTCCTATATTGTCAGATCTTTCAAATCTAGGAGTACTAACTCTAGGTCCAAAACTCTAGATATCCTAGCACTAGATGGTCACTGTTTATGGACTAAGCTACTGCGTTAGGTCTCACCCGTCGGTAGAAGCAAAGAGATCGAGAAGATGGCTATAACTAACTCAAAAGAGCCATGAAAAATGAAGAAAATGAAGGGAAGGGCTGAGATCTTTGGATCTCTACGAATTTGGGTCTGCAATAGGATTGTAATGGGTCAAAGAAAGAGAAAACAAAAGAAAGAAAAGATCAAGGTAAGAGGGGTTGGGGGCTGGCACATTTTTTGAGCTTCAAATGGGAGCTTGGGAGCTCCAATCGTAGAAAATGGATTAAGTAGTTGTTGGATATGATTGAGAACAGTGGAAGGATGATGGAAATAGTGAAAAATGAAGGGAGGAACGATTGGAAGGGAGGTTAGAGAGAGAAAACAACAAATTTAGAAGAAAAAGTGTAACACCCTTAAAATCGGGGGTCATGTATAAACTCAACTCCCGAGTTCCAGATCGTCACTTATGCAACAAAAATGATTATGATTCAATGTTGTCCGAGTTAAAGCATTCACATGAGTAGAAGTATACCAAAAATGCAATTCATACTTCAGATTCAGTGATAAAAGCAAGCGGAAGACTAAAGAATATATATATCACTGTATGGAAAAACAAAGTAGATCTCGACTGTCTCTAAAGTATGAATACATCTCTGAGTCTCATATACATGTAAATAAAAAAAATTAAATGTCCAAAAAGAGTCCCATTGAGAAGTCCCGTCAACCCAAGCCACCTAAGCAAAGCTGTCGTGGTACTGCATATATGAGAACTTGTCCTGGTCCTCATCATAGTCCGGCTCTGCCTCCTGGATCACTGCATCACCTACATCTAAGACAGGGTCCAGTGGGTGTTGCAAACACCATCCCGAAACGTGGAAATGAGTAGATAACTCAGTGGAATAATAGAGCAAGGATTAACATGTTCTCAAATCAATCATGCGATAATAGTAAAGCAGTAAATCAAACATTCCTAATACTGTTGTTAATGCAATATGACATGACGTGATGGATGCCCTCACTGACCATCTCCCTCATACGGCACCATCTTACGACCGCGGCATGCAATCGTCCCACAGTGCTCCACATCTTCCAGGCACATGCAATGTAATGGTGATATGATTTCTGAGTTGTTATTAGTCCATTCAAACAGCAGGATTGGGAAACTAAGGTACTTCCCTTATATCAATCCCAACACAGATCCTATCTAGGGTCGTCACTCCTGGTAATCTCATACGATGTATATTTTGTACGTCACTGCAAGGGCTGGCAGGGCTGTTGCTAGCACTCGTTGCACCGCTCCCCCATCACCTTATCAATACAGGCCTACTGTACTCTCACTGCTACAGAAGGGTCATCGCCTCCCGTAGACTCAGAATACACTCGCGGTCACTACAAAAGACTCGTCTCCTGATCAGTGTAGGCCGACAGTAAGAATATAGTGTCCCATACCACCATAATCTGCTCACGAGACATAGGTGCTCACTGGTCACTACGGGGAGGTTTGTGGCCCCAGCGTAGGCCGATAGCTCTACCACGGTGTCCCATACCACCATGCCCGACTCATGAGTCTTCATGGATCAAGGTACCATGGTTGACAGGGTTTACAATGGTAAGTTCAGTACCCTAGGTTCAAGCAGTTATGACTCATACAGGATGAACATATAACGGCTAGTCGGGTTACTTGACGGGATCGACTAGCACGATCGCATCTCAAGTCATACGACATGAAGTGCGTAAAACACCTCGCGTGGCCAAACCACTGCCGCTAACTCCAAAACACGGCTCACGTTCATCGACGCGTCGTTCGTGGCAAAGATAAGCCAACCATGAACTTGTTCGGTTGCCGACTGCTTGGACTAGGTATAGTCCCAAACAATTATGAAATCACATCAGCAATCATGTAAGAGTATTGGAAATGAAATACAACCATGTGAGCATGTTAACACATGTTATAACATACAACTTAAGTGAATCATCAAGCACATGCATTTCATACATATAATGAAATCATGCATATAGCTAACATGTAGGAAATCATTTACATCAGCATATTAATTGAGAAATCAATCTCAAACTAATTCATAACACCATTTAATTCAATACATACTAACACAAACATTTATACAAACACTTAAACTACACACTTAAGTCTACATATAGTATGTCGACTCAAAGTGCGCATTTAGGCGAATCTCTTCGCCAAACTAATTATGCATGTATTCCTAATATCCTAATGCGACAAGAAGCCATGTCAATCACATCAGCAAATTATGGATGAAAACAGTATTTCCTACAAATAACTAAAATGCCCTAAATCTCATATTCTTCGTCTGCTTAAGAAACAGGAAACGGAAAGCATGTTGTACATGTCAAACGGCGTTGCCGTCGATAATCTACTATTAAACGACATTGAAAGCGTTGGAAACAGTCAATAAAAGCGTCTAAAATCTGCACCTTAACTCCTAGAAGCGTATCGTTTCGAACGGAGCGTATACGCTTCGTCTACAGCGAACTGTGAACCTAATACACAAGATCTATCAGCTACTTCGATATGAAAATGAAGGAACACTAAATCAGTAACTATTTGGAGTATTTTCTTAACTAGAATTTTGAAAAAATCACCGGCCAAGTGATTGGAGCGTGTTGCTTAGGCACATGCAACAGGTAGTGCAGTAGCAGAAAAATTCTCTCCTACTCACTCTCACAAACTCTCACTTTCTCTCTCACTCTTGCTGGGTTTCTAGCAAATTCGGATAGGTGAGAGGAGTGAGGGTTTCAAGCCCTTTTATAAGCCCAAACATGCCCAAAATAGGCTTCAGGACAAGGTATACTTAAGGTCTATCCAAATCAGGGCTGTTTCGGTCTAAAAGGACATTTCTGGTGGTCCCCTGGCCGAACGCGATCGGACTTAAGTTCATACATGTCGTGTAACATCTCGAAAATCGGGGGTCGAGCAAAAACCCAATTCCCGAGTTCCAAAATGTTATTTATGCAACATAGATATGTATGATTGAATGTTGTCTGTGATAACGCATTAAACATGAGTGAGATTAAGCTAGAACAGCATATCATACTCCAGAGACAGTTAAATTAACAAGCGGAAGACTGTGATAGTATGTATAACATATATAAACTGTTGTATGTCTCCAGAGTGTGAACATGTTACCAGGTTATACACATGCATGTATACTCCAAAAGTAGACGAAACGAATATACATGAGTGCGCTAAAAATATAAAATGACAAATGTCAAAGTATCTAATCAACCTCCCTGTAATCCCGTCAATCAGAACACGCATAAAGGAGGAATCCTCCTCATCATCATCAAGTCCAGCTTCGCCTCGCAGGTCGCGCCATCATCTGCAATCACAAAAAGGTCTGGTGGGTGTCCAGGAACACCATCCCGTAACGTGGGAGTGAGTAGCTAACTCAGTGGAATAATAGATCAAGGATTAACATGTTCTCAAATCAATCATACGATAATAGTAAAGCAGTAAATCAAATAATTCTAATACTGTTGTTAATGCAATATGACATGACGTGATGTATGCCCTCACCGACGATCTCCCTCAAACGGCACCATCTTACGACCGCGGCATGCAATCGACCCTCAAGTGCTCCACATCTTCCAGGCACATACAATGGTATGGTGATATGATTTTTGAGTTATTATTAGTCCATTCAAACAGCAGGATTGGGAAACTAAGGTACCTCCCTTATATCAATCCCAACACAGATCCTGTCTAGGGACGTCACTCCTAGTAATCTCATACGATGTATATTTTGTAGGACACTGCAAGAGCTGCCAGGGCTGTTGCACGCACTCGTTGCACCGCTCCCCCATCACCTTATCAATACAGGCCTACTGTACTCTACTGCTACGGAAGGGTCGTCGCCTCCCGTAGACTCAGAATACGCTCGCGGTCACTACAAAGGGCTGTCAGGGCTGTTTCTCGCACTCATTGCACCGCTCCCCCATCACCTTATCAATGTAGGCCGACAACAAGAATATAGTGTCCCATACCACCATAATCTGCTCACGAGTCATAGGTGCTGACTGGTCACTACGGGGAGGTTTGTGGCCCCAGCGTAGGGCGACAGCTCGACCACGGTGTCCCATACCACCATGCCCGGCTCATGAGTCTTCGTGGATCAAGGTACCATGGTTAACAGGGTTTACAATGGTAAGTTCAGTACCCTAGGTTCAAGCAGTTATGACTCATGCAAGGTGAACATACAACGGCCAGTCGGGTTACTTGACGGGCTCGACTAGCACGATCGCATCTCAAGTTAAACGACGTGAAATGCGTAAAACACTTCGTGTGGCCTAACCACTGCCGCCAACTCCAAAACACGGCTCGCGTTCATCGACGCGTCGTTCATGGGAAAGATAAGCCAACCACGAATTCGCTCGGTTACCGACTGCCTGGACTAAGCATAGTCCCAAACAATTAAGGAATCACATCAGCAAATCATATGAGAGTATTGGAATTGAAATACAACCATGTGAGCATGTTAACAGATGTTATAACATAGAACTTAAGTAAATCATCAAGTACATGCATTTCATACATACAATGAAATCATGCATATAACTAACATGTAGGAAATCATTCACATCAGCATATTAATTGAGAAATCAATCTCAAACTAATCCATAACATCATTTAATTCAATACATACTAATACAAGCATTAATACAAACACTTACACTACACACTTAAGTCTACATATAGTATGTCGACCCGAAGTGCGCATTTAGGCGAGTCTCTTCGCCAAAATAATTATGCACGCATTCCTAACATTCCAATGAGACAACAAATCATGTCAATCACGTCAGCAAAATATGAATGAAATCTATACTTCCTACAAATGACTAAAATGCCCTAAATCTCATGTTCTTCGTTGATTTATGAAACAGGAAACGGACAGCATATTGTACATGTCAAACAGCGTTGCCGTCGATAATCTACTATTAAACAACATTGAAAGCTTTGGAAATAGTCAATCAAAGCGTCTAAAATCCTCACCTTGTCTCTTACAAACGTGTCGTTTCGAACGGAGCGTATACGCTTCGTCTACGGCGAATAGGGAACCTGATTTACGAGTTTTATCAGTTTGTATGCTATGGAACGGAAAGAATCCCAAATCAGCAACTTCTAGGGTTTTTCCTTACCTGAAAAAGCGGAGGAATCATCGGCCAGGTGATTAGAGTACGTGGCTTAACCACTTGCAGCACGTGGCATAAGCAGCAGGGAATTCTCTCCCACCTTCTCTCACAAACTCTCACCTTTTCTCTCTCCCAATCTAGGAATTTTTGCAAATTCGGATGGGAGAGAGGAGTGAGGGTTTCAACCCCTTTTATAAGCCCAAAAACGCCGAAAATAGGCTCCGGTACAAAGTTCACTTAGTGCATATCCAAATCGGGGCTGTTTCGGTCCAAAAGATGCTTTCTGGTGGTCCCCTGACCGAATGCGATCGGACTTAAGCTCACGCGTACCAGATCTAGCACGTATTAAGTTTTCAGTCCGGCTGGGTCCGCAGATAGCATGTGGAGGACCAGTTTCAGTTCAGTGGTCACCACACGTAGATCAGGGCTGAAAGTCTCATGATATAAAATAGAAATTTCTCCTGATCCGAGGGTGTAATCTGGCTGAATTCTGACGGTCAGAACGCTCAATACTGACGCGTCAAGTCGTGTGCCAGATTTGAATTTGAAATTCCAATTCTGTCCCTATTCGCACTCTCTTCGGTCCGCGCTCAATGAAATGGCCTGTGATTATCGGTTTGACTTGATTTTCGAAATGAGTGTCAAGTCCAGCTAGGCGGTTCTAATGGTCTAAGATAGGAGGTATCGGACTTTCGACGCGCGGTCTAGATCCAATACAAAGATTCAAAGTGGTCTAGAGAACAAACCTGCTTAGAGTTTGGTCCGAGGTTATAGATATTATAGAGTCATTGGTTCTACTCGATTTGGGTCTTGTAGAACGTATTTAAAGTGATCAGGGAGTATTTCCTAGCTACTCCAGCGTTGCACTAGCTAACTTACGCTTAATTTCTAAAGGAATTAATCCTAAGTGGTTTCTTTGGCTATGGAATTGGGTTCTGAACGATTTTTCAGGCGTTTTAATTGACCCACTGCCTAAGGACGTCAAATCCCAGATTGGCCAAAATTCGGGGTGTTACAATCTACTCCCCTTAAAATAAAATTTCGTCCCCAAAATTGGCGAAGGGCAAGGAGTACTTTTTCTAAGGAAGGTTCAAATCCTATTGAATAACCTAACCGTACATATATACTAAATCAAATGTTTCGATCTTGGGCCAGTGGGGAAGAGCCTAACCACGCTTCCGCTTCGCCACTCTGATCGAACGGTAGCATTGACTAACCTAACTGGATTGGACTCAATTCGTTCTACCCCCCTTAAAACTTGGTTTTACTTAAGGTTGAAGAATCTTTACATCGATCCGTATATCGGAACGAGGTGCAACTTAGGGGCTATCCTTAACCTAAAATGAAAACAACCTTTCTCTACAGGGTTTTCCTTACTAATGATGCGTTCTATGGCATTGGTACCTATGATCATAGAGATGAGCCTAATCTCTATTATGGTTAAGTTCAAGGGCAGGTATGAGTTGGTGGCAAGATGTCGAATCTTCTACTGGCTTGAAGTCCTTAATATTTACCAAGGGCAAAGCAATAACTTGTGGTTGTAGGTGGTCGGGCCAACACGGAAGAATAGTTGTGTAATGGGTCTGAGCCGGATACACAAACCTTCTGCCCCGTGATGACAGAAAAGTTGTTATATCAGTCCTTAATCTTAGTCGATGCCGATCTTCTGCTTGATCAGAGCAATGGATTTAGTGGTAACTACTAGGATTAAGAAGTCGATTCAAACCGTGAATACTTCGCTGATAATTGCATTTCCTTTATTCTGCGTTCCCGAATACAATAAGTGTTGAGGGTCAAATATTGCATATTAGACCCCAGATATTGCCTGGATTTACGAACATTGTACTGTTTAATATCCCGATTTAATCGTGTTTGTGATGTAGGGGTCTTTATGAGCTTGAACTGGAAATGGGTGTTAAAAGTATGGTTTTAGCGCTCAAGATGCACCAAGGCAAGGGACGCACTCCAAGGGACCAAGATCGACTGAAATTACACTCCAGGGATCCGAGAAAATCAAGGAACTGAAGCTCAAGTGGCCTGAAGGACGTCCAGAATTTAAGATCACGAGGTTTCCACCATCCGTTTGGCTCAAAACTTCGTACATGGCCTAAAGACCATAAATTAACCGTACACGTCAAATTTCAGCTGTTAGATCTCTCTAGAAGTGGCCCAACGGTCAAATCAACCCATAAATTCTCAATTTTGGGGCCCACCTGCTATTCGGATATGCTTTAAAATCAGTTTGGACGGTTTAAATGAGATGATAACAAGGGTGGATGGATCAGATTTCTAAAAAGACACCACCATGGGCCCTACGTACACAGTGCGTGTACATAGTGTACACACACCGGCCGTGTACCAAGATACAAGAACGGGTCAGCGTGCGCTGACCCGAGCTTCTTCTCAACAAAAAAAAAAAAAAAAAAAAAAGCACCAGCGTCCGCCAGTTTCTTACTGTGGGCCCCACCCATTGCCCATATGCATGATCCAACCCATTCATTGTGTCTACGGGGTGGCCACGCCCCTATCCATGCTGACCTTCTCACCCCATGCATGCTATCATGCGATTGCCACCGTCAAATGTAGGATGGACAGCGAAACAGAATATTCTGTGGGCCAAGCCAAAATCAATCTGAAACCAGTCATTTCTTACTGAAATTTCGAGAGGAATTCGGTGGATGGATTGGATTTCTCAAGTGTCTAATGAAATGGGCCCCACAAGTGCCACAACGGAAGAATTCTCCGTTTTCGCGTCCGCGTAATGCATGGCCGCTGGCCGTTTTGCAGAAGGTAGTGGGCCCCACACGTGCCCTGTAAGCTCAATCCAAACCGTCCATCTTGTAGACGGCTGTGAATACTACAAAACCATGCTGACCTTTTACATCCATGCGTACACATGTGTGAGATACAGAGGCCACAAAAGGGCTGCCCGGTAACGTTTAAAACTGATCCTTCTGTGATTTCTTCTCTGGACCACGTCAATAGACGTTCAAAACCACCCATTTTTGACTGAAATTTCATTCTGAATCCAATGGACATGGTGGATTTTCCAGAAAATTCTTCTGTGGAGCCCACCGATCACAACAGCGAAATGGTGCGAAAGGTTTCGTACATTCGCAAAAACTGACTTTTCCAGGCAGTTTTGGCCCACCATCTTTGATCATATGGTAGATCTGAACCGTCTATCATGTAGAGGACCCAAGAAAGTACTAAGGGACGGTGTTTCTTTGGAATTTGAGCGAGGAAAGTGGCGTGTTTCGTGGCACCGAACTTGGCTGCGAAAATTGCACTCCGTGTCCTGCTACAACTCTGTCACTGACTCCAGCCTTCCAGCAGCTATAAAAGGAGGTTTTTGGACGTGGGGAGCATTCATTCAGGTCTTAAGAAGGAAGAAAAAGAGAGACGTGGAGGCTCGGGCAGGGACGTGAAGAAGAAGAAAAAAAAAGTATTTTCTTTTTTTAGTTTATTTCAATTGTGGAGATTTAGCCCATCCATGTCTGGCTAAACCTCTTAGCTAGGGCTAAGAGGTGAAGCTTGTAGTGAGATGGGAGATTTTATTTTATTTTAATTTTAATTCATGAATCGACGTTGATTTTAGTTAATTATTATGGGAATGTTTTAGGTTTTTAATGGTCTATTGTGACTGAAATTACAACGGGTCTACAATGGCTTTAAATATTTTCATTCTCTTTAATGTTTATGAAGTCAGGAAGCCCTGTTGTTCACCATAGTCTCATGGGCATGGTTGGATGTCGGTACCCTTCCTAACTTGCATACATATGATTGGGTGATAATTAGTTTGATTCTGTTGTTTGCCATAGTCTTTGGGCATGGTTTGGTGATGGAATCCATTCTAATTCATACACCTTTCATCTCCTTGAAAACTAGATCAACGGCAGTTCAGTAATTTTCATGATTTTTGATGCAAGCATAAGTTCTCCCTGATCTCTACAAGTGGATCCTCTGAATCCCTAGTTTCCTATCTCTGATTTCTTCTATAAATTTTAGATTAATATTTTCAGCATTATTCCTCAAATTACATTCAGTTTATATTTCATCTTAGCCTAGTTTTATTTCTAATTGATTTTAGATCACGTACAAGTTTCAGTCCCTTGGGATTCGACCTCGGTCTTACCGAGTTATTACTACATCACAACCCTGCACTTGGGGAGTGAACAAGTTTTTAGCGCCGTTGCCGGGGACTGTCGACTACGTTTTTCTGAAATTAATTAGTTTTAGGATTAGTTTAAGATTATATCTTCTTTTTAGAATTTTTTAATTCCAGGTTTAGAAGCTTAGTTATTTTCCTTGTTAGAAAATTTTCCTAACTTTAGAAACTTGCTATTCTTCATTCTATCTGATTTTTAGAACTAACCCAATTTTTCTGTTTTGTAGGAAACTTCTAATTTAGTAAGCTCTTTCTAATTTTTTCTTTTTTTTAAGAATTTCTTCTTTTCTCTAGAAATTAGTTTACTTTTCATTAGGACTTTCTATTCTTATAAACTAATGTTTTTTTGTTTTGTTTTGTAGATTCTTAACCTAGGACTCCAAATTTGGTAACTTCTTTCCATCTTTCCCTTTTATTTTCTAGATTTCTTCTTCCTTTCTCTTAGGTTTAAGTAGAATTTGAGGGCTGAGTGTGTTTTATGCCCCAGTGGGCACACGACAACACTCGACGTCTCGTGACTGAAGGAGGATTAGTTGAGGGGTTGACTGTCCATCGCAGGACTAGGCACCACTTGAATTCTCCTGAGTTAGAGGACGTTATGGCTGAAAATCAACCTCAAGCACTACCCCAACCTAGGGTTGAGGAAGTACATGATGAGAATAAGGTGCACCACGCACCCCCACCTCGTACTTTATGAGATTATTTACAACCGGCGGGGGTGAGTACGCCCTCATGCATGATTTTTCCTGCGAATACAAGACATATGGACATCAAGCCAGGGGTCATCCAACTCCTTCCCAAGTTCCATGGGCTTGAATCTGAAGAACCATACTTGCATCTGAAAGAGTTCGACGAAATCATAGACACCTTATATTTCCCTAATGTATCTGAAGATACAATTAGGTTGAAACTCTTTCCATTTTCCTTGAAAGAAAAAGCCAAGACGTGGTTACATTCATTGCGTCCTAGATCCATTGGCACATGGAATGATTTGCAGAAGAAATTTATAAAGAAAATTTTCCCACATCATAGGACAATTACCCTCAGGAGAGTAATCATGAACTTTGTCCAAAAGGAAGATGAAACATTCTTCCAATGTTGGGAAAGGTTCAAGGATCTGGTTAATGCATGCCCACAACATGGCTTTGAAATATGGCGCATTACGAATTTTTTCTATGATGGGCTAACATCTTCCATGCGTCAAATGGTCGAGACAATGTGTAACGGAGATTTTATTAATAAAAATGTCGACGAGGTATGGGATTACCTCGATAGTCTCGCTGAAAAAACACAATCATGGGACTATTACCCAAGGAAGAACACTACGTCTAGGCCAACGCATTCAAGGGAAAAAGGAGGAATATATCTCCTGAAAGAGGATGATGATCTTAATGCTAAGGTGGCTAATCTCACCAGAAAATTTGAGGCCATGGAAGGAAAGAAGGAAAAGGTTAATGAAAGTATTTGCGGCATCTGTGATTGCAACATTCATACTACTGAAAATTGTCCTTCAATACCTGCCTTTCGAGAAGTATTGAATGAACAATCTAATGCCGTAAATAACTATCAAAGACCTTTCAATGGACCACCCTCTAATACATACAATCTTGGTTGGAAAAATCATCCAAATTTCAGTTGGAGGAATGGACCAACGGCTACACCTCAAGGTTTCCTAAACCAAAATCCAACTCAAGAGAAACCTCAAGAGGATTTGGTTCTAAAATATTTTCAAAAGCAAGAGCTT
The DNA here is from genome assembly GCA_037074715.1 of Magnolia kwangsiensis. Classification (NCBI taxonomy): domain Eukaryota; kingdom Viridiplantae; phylum Streptophyta; class Magnoliopsida; order Magnoliales; family Magnoliaceae; genus Magnolia; species Magnolia kwangsiensis. Next base: position 86,667,645 of record CM073571.1, on the reverse strand, counting down.
TTCAATCAGGGTATGATGCAAGCCTTTCAAGACCTTACGAAAGCAATACATGAACTTGAGGCTGAAAATACGATTGGAAACAAGGGGAGCTTCCCAGCTCAACCTCTTCCCAATCCTAAACCGCATTATGGAGTTAGTGATCCCAGCTCTTCAAATCAAATGGGGCACGCTAAATACATCACCACTCTTAGGAGTGGGGAGGTGATTGATAAAACCCTTCCGGTTAGGCCCGAAAAGCCTCAAGAACCAGAAGAGGACAACAATGATGGATCTGGTGACGCCCCACAAAAATTTGAACCGGAACCTCTAGAAAAGTCAGTTGCTCCGTTTCCCCAACGGTTGGTTGAACCAAAACGTCTATCTAACTCTCAGGATATCCTAGAGGTGTTGAAACAAGTGAAAGTCAACATTCCTCTGCTTGACGTTGTAAAACAGATTCCTTTATATGCTAAATTTCTAAAGGACTTATGCACTACCAAACGACGAAAAAGTGTTCAAAAGAAAATTTCCTTGACTGAGAAGGTGAGTGCCATCCTGAAACAAGATGTGCCGTAAAAATTCAGAGATCCCGGTTGCCTAACCATATCATGTGTAATCGGAAACTATCGAATTGATCACGCACTTCTTGACTTAGGAGCAAGCGTCAATCTGATTCCCTATTCGGTATACCAACAGTTAGGTTTAGGTGAATTAAAACCCACTCGAACCACACTACAACTTGCTGATCATTCTGTTCGTGTACCAAGAGGGATCATCGAGGATGTGTTGGTCCAGATTAATAGATTCTACTACCCTGTTGATTTTATCATCTTGGATACCGAACCCATCAACGACACGAGCACTCAGATTCCCGTCATCCTTGGTCGCCCATTCCTGTCCACTTCAAATGCAATTATCAATTACAGGAATGGTGTCATGACTATGTCCTTTGAAAATTTGACATTGGAATCGAATATTTTTTTCAATAACGGTAGCAACTCAGAGGATGATGACGATTTCCACAATGTTAACATGATTGATTCGTTTGTGGAAGATAGAACACCTCTCACCTTATCCTCTGATCCTCTAGAGATGTGCCTGGCCCACTCCCATGATCTTGATGATGATATAATTAGGGAGACGTGTGCCATGCTTGATACTGCGCCAGTACTTGAAGTTAACCAGTGGAGGCCACAAATTGAAGAATTGCCCCAAATTGTTGTAGTGCCTCTACCGTCTAACCTCAAGCCACCGAAGCTTGACCTAAAACCTTTGCCTTCTAATTTAAAATATGTCTATTTAAGTTAAGATAAGACATATCCGGTGGTGATCTCTGCCCACCTGGAGAAAGAACAGGAGAGTATGCTGATATCTACTCTCATTGAGCATAAGGGAGCTCTTGGATGGACGATAGCAGACCTCAAGGGAATTAACCCATCGATTTGTACTCACCGTATATATCTTGAGGACAATGCAAAGGCTGTTCGACAATCACAACGTAGACTAAATCCAAATATGAAGGAAGTTGTTAAGGCCGAGGTTCTCAAACTATTGGAAGTGGGGATCAATTACCCCATATCCGACAGTCAATGGGTGAGTCCAACTCAGGTGGTTCCTAAGAAGTCTGGGATCACCATCGTAGCCAATGCCAATAATGAACTCGTGCCGACCAGAGTTACTACTGGTTGGAGAATGTGCATTGACTACAGAAAGCTGAATACCGTCACAAGGAAAGACCACTTTCCTTTGCCCTTCATTGATTAAATCCTGGAAAGGCTAGCTGGTCATTCCTATTATTGTTTCCTTGACGGGTATTCAGGTTATAATCAGATTGAAATCGCCCCTGAGGATCAGGAAAAGACCACATTTACATGTCCCTATGGCACCTTTGCTTACAGAAGGATGCCATTCGGGTTATGTAATGCCCTTGCCACCTTTCAGCGATGCATGACGAGTATCTTTTCTGACATGGTGGGGAAATATCTAGAGGTCTTCATGGACGATTTCTCTATTTTTGGTTCATCTTTCAGCGAATGCTTAGCAAGTCTTAAATGTGTGCTGAAAAGATGTAAAGAAAAAAAATTGGTACTTAACTGGAAGAAGTGCCATTTTATGGTTCAAAAGGGAATTGTCCTTGGGCATATCATCTCATCCAAAGGAATCGAGGTAGATAAGGCAAAAATTGATCTTATCTCTAACCTACCTCCACCCAAGAATATCAGAGACGTGCGATCCTTCTTAGGACACACAGGCTTTTACAGACGATTCATAAAGGACTTTAGTCTCCTCTCTCGTCCTTTATGTAATCTTTTTCAAAAGGACACACCATACAAGTGGACTGAGCAGTGCCAAGAAGCTTTCACTAAGCTTAAGGGCATGTTAACCACTGCACCTATCATGCAGCCACCCGACTAGAGTCTTCCTTTTGAACTTATGTGCGACGCCTCTGATTATGCTCTTGGAGCGGTTATAGGCCAGAGAAACGATAAGCGGCCTTACGTTATTCACTACGCAAGTAGGACTCTAAATCCTGTCCAAGTGAACTATTCGACTACGGAAAAGGAACTCTTAGCCGTAGTGTTCGCTTTGGACAAATTTAGGTCCTACCTGATCGGATCCAAGATCATCATCTACACAGATCACGCGGCACTTAAGTATCTTTTTTCTAAGAATGATTCTAAGCCCCACCTGATACGATGGATCCTTCTGCTCCAAGAATTTGATTTGGAAATTAAAGATAAAAAGGGAGTAGAGAACGTAGTGGCCGATCATCTTTCTCGTCTTAATACCTCTGATTCCCTTGAGACGACCCATATCAATGACATGTTCCCTGATGAACAACTGTTTAGAGTCTCCCATTCACCTTGGTTCACTAATATTGCTAATTATCTTGCTATAGGTGCCATACCGACACACTGGACGTCACAAGATAAGAAGAAATTCTTTACCAAGGTGCATAACTTTTTCTGGGACGATCCATATTTGTTTAAATATTTCCCAGACCAAATCTTAAGGAGATGCATACCAGACGATGAGCATTAGAGTGTCATCTCCTTCTGTCACTCACAGGCCTGTGGTGGTCACTTTTCTGCTAAAAAGACCACGGCCAAGATTTTACAGTGTGGTTTCTACTGGCCCACTATGTTCAGGGACACTCATGAGTTTTGCAAGGCTTGTGAGCGTTGTCAGAAATTGGAGCATTGTCCCGTCGAAATATGATGCCCTTGAATCCCATCCTTATTATAGAAGCATTTGATTGTTGGGGCATCGATTTCATGGGACCATTCCCCCAATCATTTGAAAATCTGTATATTTTGCTCGTCGTAGACTATGTCACTAAATGGGTCGAAGCAATTCCGTGCCGCAAAAATGACCATCGCACGGTCATTAAATTTTTGAAAGAAAATATCCTGTCGCGGTTCAGAATGCCTCGAGCCATCATTAGTGACGGGGGCTCACACTTTTGTAATAGACCATTTGAGAGCTTAATGAAGAAATACGGTATCTCTTATAAGGTGAGCACCCCATACCATCCACAGACAAGTGGACAAGCTGAAATTTCCAATAGGGAGATCAAACATATCTTAGAGAAAATGGTTAACCCTGATCGTAAGGACTGGTCAATCCGATTGACCGATGCCTTATGGACGTACCGTACTGCTTTCAAAACTCCTATTGGAACATCTCCCTTTAGACTTGTCTATGGGAAAGCCTGTCACTTGCCTGTGGAATTGGAACATAAAGCATACTGGGCGATCAAAAATCTGAATTTCAATCTGGACAACGCTGGCTCGCTACGCAAACTTCAATTAAATGAACTGGAAGAAATTCGGAACGATGCATATAAGAACTCGAGAATTTACAAGGACAGGATGAAGGTGTTTCATGATCAACATATTTTACGAAAATCATTCACGCCAGGTCAGAAAGTCCTCTTGTATGACTCTCGACTACATCTCTTTCCGGGTAAGCTTCGATCTCGTTGGATCGACCCTTACATTGTTATTACTGCTTATCCTCATGGGGCCGTCGAGATAAGAGATCCCAACAATGGCAAGGAGTTTAAAGTAAATGAACATCGATTAAAGCCATTTGTTGAGACATTTGATTCAGAGGACATGTCCATACCTCTGATTGCTCCTGTTTACCAGGACTTATCTCCTAGTCTGATGGAGGTATAGGTAGGTTTATCGCTTTCATAGGTCTAGGATAGTTATTTTATTTGTCTGGCTGAAGACGGTAAATTTAGCGCTCCTGGGAGGCAACCCAGCTTTTTTTTTTTTTTTTTTTTCCTTTTCATTCTTTAGTAGATGATTCAATGTTTGTGGGTAACATTACTACAAACCTTCACGAGACTACAACTCATCCGCTAGGGGTAACCTAGGGGTTTAAAGGCTTGTTGCATATGCTAAATGCAATCGAGAGCACCTGCGAAAGTGGTATAGGTAGGATTTTATTTTCGTCATTTTTATTTTTCTTTCTCTCTCGTACTAACCTGCTCTCTCCTAGCAATCTCTTGAAAAATCTCTCTTGATTCGTTATCCAGGTACTATCTTCCCATCACTTTACTTTCGTTGTTCCATGTGCACTGCATGCCTATATCTTTTACATTGAGGACAATGTAGATTTTAGGTTGGGGGTGGGAGATTAGGCTTCCTAATCAGTATTTTCTTGGTCTTGAGAAAAAATTATGAAAATTTTTAAAATTTTTCTGAAAATTTCTACAAATTCGAAGTGATTTTGACAGATATCCCTAATTTAGATTTTCAAGATACATAATGTTGGATTTATGACTCTTGGATTCCGTATCGATTAGATTTCACAGTTAAGATCGAAGTATCAATCCATGATTAGAGATTTTAAACATTGATTGAATCATGATTTCAGGACACGTCTTGCTTACACATTATGATTTCAGTTCCATATCGAAGGATTAACTTGGTAATCACTAAGCACGAAAGCAACTAGCCTAAAATATCTTGCCATCATGGTATAAAAATTGAAAAGGTTGGATAATTAATCTTCACCATAGGTTTGCTCCCTATAGGTGTAGAGTTAATTCCCCATGAATGATATGTGAAAAAGAGTCAGGTGTACGATCTTGACCATAGGTTTGCTCCCTATAGGTGAGGATTTGATTCCCCTTCCTTGGCATTACTTTGAACAGAAAAATCACAAGTTAATAGGCTAATCTATGAGGCAAGTTTTGGATTAGGTTTTGGTTGTCATGAATTTTCTTGTTGGTTACCAATGATATCATGAAATTGACGATTGGATCTCTTAATGATGATAAGCCGAGATTAGACTATACATCCATGGATGTCAATGTTTAAAATTTTTCTAATTGATGGATTAATGCTTTACACTTGATTATGAAGTCTACCGTGCGCTTGAGCTCGGGAGAAAACAATTTCTAACATTCATGGATATTAAATTTCTAGTATTTTGTTCAAAATCTCACTCGATTTCATAGAAAGTTCTCCTATAATTCTCAACTTATTTTTCGCATACTTTGCTCGGGACTAGCAAAATGCTGGTTGGGGGTTGTGTTGAGGGTCAAATATTGCATATTAGACCCCAGATATTGCCTGGATTTACGAACATTGTACTGTCTAATAGCCCGATTTAATCGTGTTTGTGATGCAGGGGTCTTTATGAGCTTGAACTGGAAATGGGTGTTAAAAGTATGGTTTTAGCACTCAAGATGCACCAAGGCAAGGAACGCACTCCAAGGGACCAAGATCGACTGAAATTACACCCCAGGGATCCCAGAAAATCAAGGAACTGAAGCTCAAGTGGCCTGAAGGACGTCCATAATGCAAGATCACGAGGTTCTCACCATCCGTTTGGCTCGGAACTTCGTACATGGCCTAAAGACCATAAATTAACCGTACACGTCAAATTTCAGCCATTAGATCTCTCTAGAAGTGGCCCAACGGTCAAATCAGCCCATAAATTCTCAATTTTAGGGCCCACCTGCTATTCGGATATGCTTTAAAATCGGTCTGGACGGTTTAAATGAGATGATAACAAGGGTGGATGGATCAGATTTCTAAAAAGACATCACCATGGGCCCTACGTACATAGTGCGTGTACATAGTGTACACGCACCAGCCGTGCACCAAGATACAAGAACGGGTCAGCGTGCACTGACCCGAGCTTCTTCTTAAAAAAAAAAAAAAAAAAAGCACCAGCGTCCGCCAGTTTCTTACTATGGGCCCCACCCATTGCCCATATGCATGATCCAACCCATTCATTGTGTCTACGGTGTGGCCACGCCCCTATCCATGCTGACCTTCTCACCCCATGCATGCTATCATGCGATTGCCACTGTCAAATGTAGGATGGACGGCGAAACAGAATATTCTGTGGGCCAAGCCAAAATCAATCTGAAACCAGTCATTTCTTACTGAAATTTTGAGAGGAATTCGGTGGACGGATTGGATTTCTCAAGTGTCTAACGAAATGGGCCCCACAAGTGCCACAGCGGAAGAATTCTCCGTTTTCGCGTCCGCGTAATGCACGGCCACTGGCCGTTTTGCAGAAGGTAGTGGGCCCCACACGTGCCCTGTAAGCTCAATCCAAACCGTCTATCTTGTAGACGGCTGTGAATACTACAAAACCATGCTGACCTTTTGCATCCATGCGTACACACGTGTGAGATACAGAGGCCACAAAAGGGCTGCCCGGTAACGTTCAAAACTGATCCTTCTGTGATTTCTTCTCTGGACCACGTCAATGGACGTTCAAAATCACCCATTCTTGACTGAAATTTCGTTCTGAATCCAATGGATGGGGTGGATTTTCCAAAAAATGCTTCTGTGGGGCCCACCGATCATAACAGTGAAATGGTGCGAAAGGTTTCGCACATCCGTGAAAACTGACTTTTCCAGGCAGTTTTGGCCCACCATCTTTGATCATATGGTAGATCTGAACCGTCTATCATGTAGAGGACCCAAGAAAGTACTAAGGGATGGTGTTTCTTTGGAATTTAAGCGAGAAAGTGGCGTGTTTCGTGGCACCGAACTTGGCTGCTAAAATTGCACTCCGTGTCCTGCTACAACTCTGTCACTGACTTCAGCTTTCCAGCAGCTATAAAAGGAGGTTTTTGGACGTGGGGAGCATTCATTCAGGTCTTAGGAAGGAAGAAAAAGAGAGACGTGGAGGCTCGGGCAGGGACGTGAAGCAGAAGAAAAAAAAAGTATTTTCTTTTTTTAGTTTATTTCAATTGTGGAGATTTGCCCATCCATGTCTGGCTAAACCTCTTAGCTAGGGCTAAGAGGTGAAGCTTGTAGTGAGATGGGAGATTTTATTTTATTTTAATTTTAATTCATGAATCGATGTTGATTTTAGTTAATTATTATGGGAATGTTTTAGGTTTTTAATGGTCTGTTGTGACTGAAATTACAACGGGTCTACAATGGCTTTGAATATTTCCGTTCTCTTTAATGTTTATGAAGTCAGGAAGCCCTGTTGTTCACCATAGTCTCATGGGCATGGTTGGATGTCGGTACCCTTCCTAACTTGCATACATATGATTGGGTGGTAATTAGTTTGATTCTGTTGTTTTCCATAGTCTTTGGGTATGGTTTGGTGATGGAATCCATTCTAATTCATACACCTTTCATCTCCTTGAAAACTAGATCAACGGCAGTTCAGTAATTTCCATGATTTTTGATGCAAGCATAAGTTCTCCCTGATCTCTACAAGTGGATCCTCTGAATCCCTAGTTTCCTATCTCTGATTTCTCCTATAAATTTTAGATTAATATTTTTAGCATTATTCCTCAAATTACATTCAGTTTATATTTCATCTTACCCTAGTTTTATTTCTAATTGATTTTAGATTACGTACAAGTTTCAGTCCCTTGGGATTCGACCTCGGTCTTACCGAGTTATTACTACATCACAACCCTGCACTTGGGGAGTGAACAATAAACCCTTGGGGAAGGCAATTCTAGGGGGTGTGCTAGTACATTCTAAGTTCAATCTGAGGGATTTATAAATGTTCCCTGAGAGTGAATGGTTCCTTCCTATGGGCAACAACAGAAGTCTATAAGTCATAAGGGGATCTATCGAAGGAATAAGGTTCTACTTCAACCAAATCTAACCTACAATTCCTTAGCACATACAGGCTTTACACTGCCTAAGTCAACTAGTAGCCTAGTCTGTAACTCAGTACTTATAATCCAAAGCCTAAGTTTATACGTTAAATGGTTCCATACCATTTCTACTACAGGGAGTTGTTCTATCGATTAGGGTCAAGATTGTCTAACTGGAATTAGATTTCTTATGTCGTCAGACCCTTCAAAATTTAGAAGTGCTAACTCTAGGACCAAAATGCCAAGGGCCTATGTGGCCAGCAGCGTTTAGTTGTATCAAATGGAACTGCATTCCTAGTCCCATGGTGGGATTGGAAGTGGCATGCTTGGTAGGAGGGTGGGTTGGGATAAAAATTAATTTGTAAGCTGAATCTCAAGAGTTACAATACTCCCAATCTAGGGACAATACCTAACAAAAAAAATGAACGACATGCACTCCATTTAATAAATTTCAGCTATATTAATCTCAAGCCACAACACAAACATATTTTCTACCTAACAACAACAAAACACAGAAATTTCAAAATAGTAATCAAACCAGCGAAGAACGTGGAGAAATGGGATGGGTAAGCAGGTTTTCACGAGTCTGAGGATCAAATAAAAGGGACTTGAGAGAGAGGACGATGGAAAGGGAGGAAAAGCTAAGCTAAAATAGCCTTAACAATAGGCATGAAAAGTGGAGAAAATGCGGAGAAATGGTTGCCCAAATGGACAGAATGAAATCTAGGCATTGTAGAGGGATGCTTCAAGCTCCCAAAGGCTGAATTTTCAAAAAGAAAAGAGAAGGAAAAAGGGGAATGGAGCTCCTCACGATTTCAGCTCGTTCTGGAGGTCGTAAGAGCTCCAAACGATGAAATTTGTAAGAGGGAGGGCTGCAAACAGCAATGGAGTGATGGAGAGTGGTCATTTTTGGCCAAGGAAGGATTTGAGAGTGATTTAAAATCACGATTTTTGGGATAGGGCAGCTGAAAATGAAAATGGGACTAGGGAAGGGGCTGTTTGTGAAGGAAGTACCCATATTTGGGATTTTCTTCGGACGGACCATACATGGGAGGGGTACACCACCCAAAATAGGGCGTGCGCCTAGAGATTACCTCAAGTGGGCCCCACCGGTCGGCGATGCATCGCCGAACCGGGGATGGCATCACCGGCCATCTTGCACGGTGGCCGGTGGGACCACATGGGTCTGGTCCCCCATGGTCCAGGGACCCCAAAAATGTCTGGTCTCCACCTTGGTTCATTCTAGATTGCCCTATATGGGTCCAAAAATACATTCGGGGCTTTTCGGGGCCAATCTGCAATCCAGAATACAAACTCCTATCATGCAGCATACGATTTTGGGGTAGAAGGAGCTAGTACATCCATCTAGACTATTAGTTGCTAAAGAAAGCGAAGTTAGAATGACGTTATGGCCATTTTTCATGAAATTTTACTATTCACTGTAACATTTTGTGAAAGTATGATTTTATTTTATTTTCACATTATTATTGATGCCTAACATGAAATGGATAAGAAAGAATTGAAGATTGGAGTGGTGAGAGGAAGAATTTTGAAGATTTTGGATGAAACGGGGTTTCTAAGTCCTGACGATTGAATACAGGGGTCGTGGTTGTCCCACGGCCCAAAAATTTACATTTACGGGTTTAGAATCATTCAAAGACTTCTCCTATGACATCCTGAAATGAATAGACTTCTCCTATTGGTGAATTTGGGATCCTAGAAGTGTTTCTACACCCTTCTCGCACCCACCTAAGTCAAAGGAAACGACAGCGTGCGTCACGTGACCATAACCCATGCCCAGTTTAATCCAAATCATGCTCTGATACCATCTGTAACATCTCGAAAATTGGAGGTCGAGCAAAAACCCAACTCCCGAGTTCCAAAATGTTATTTATACAACATAGATATGTATGATTGAATGTTGTCTGTGATAACGCATTAAACATGAGTGAGATTAAGCTAGAACAGCATATCATACTCCAGAGACAGTTAAATTAACAAGCGGAAGACTGTGATAGTATGTATAACATATATAAACTGTTTTATGTCTCCAGAGTGTGAACATGTTACCAGGTTATACACATGCATGTATACTCCAAAAGTAGACGAAACGAATATACATGAGTGCGCTAAAAATATAAAATGACAAATGTCAAAGTATCTAATCAACCTCCTTGTAATCCCGTCAATCAGAACATGCATAAAGGAGGAATCCTCCTCCTCATCATCAAGTCCAGCTCCGCCTCGCAAGCCGCGTCATCATCTGCAATCACAAAAAGGCCTGGTGGGTGTCCAGGAATACCATCCCGTAATGTGAGAGTGAGTAGCTAACTCAGTGGAATAATAGAGCAAGGATTAACATGTTCTCAAATCAATCATGCGATAATAGTAAAACAGTAAATCAAATAATCCTAATACTGTTGTTAATGCAATATGACATGACGTGATGTATGCCCTCACTGACGATCTCCCTCATAGGGCACCATCTTACGACCGCGGCATGCAATCGACCCTCAAGTGCTTCACATCTTCCAGGCACATGCAATGGTATGGTGATATGATTTCTGAGTTATTATTAGTCCATTTAAACAGCAGGATTGGAAAACTAAGGTACTCCCTTATATCAATCCCAACACAGATCCTGTCTAGGGTCGTCACTCCTAGTAATCTCATACGATGTATATTTTGTAGGTCGCTGCAAGGGCTGCCAGGGCTGTTGCAAGCACTCGTTGCACCGCTCCCCCATCACCTTATCAATACAGGCCTACTGTACTCTACTGCTATGGAAGGGTCGTCGCCTCCCGTAGACTCAGAATACGCTCGCGGTCACTACAAAGGGCTGCCAGGGCTGTTGCTCGCACTCGTTGCACAGCTCCCCCATCACCTTATCAATGCAGGCTGACAGTAAGAATATAGTGTCCCATACCACCATAATCTGCTCACGAGTCATAGGTGCTGACTGGTCACTACGGGGAGGTTTGTGGCCCCAGCGTAGGGCGACAGCTCGACCACGGTGTCCCATACCACCATGCCCGGCTCATGAGTCTTCGTGGATCAAGGTACCATGGTTAACAGGGTTTACAATGGTAAGTTCAGTACCCTAGGTTCAAGCAGTTATGACTCATGCAGGGTGAACATACAACGGCCAGTCGGATTACTTGACGGGCTCGACTAGCACGATCGCATCTCAAGTTGAACGACGTGAAGTGCGTAAAACACTTCGTGTGGCCTAACCACTGCCGCCAACTCCAAAACACGGCTCGCGTTCATCGACGCGTCGTTCGTGGGAAAGATAAGCCAACCACGAATTCACTCGGTTACCGACTGCCTGGACTAAGCATAGTCCCAAACAATTAAGGAATCACATCAGCAAATCATATGAGAGTATTGGAATTAAAATACAACCATGTGAGCATGTTAACATATGTTATAACATAGAACTTAAGTAAATCATCAAGTACATGCATTTCATACATACAATGAAATCATGCATATAACTAACATGTAGGAAATCATTCACATCAGCATATTAATTGAGAAACCAATCTCAAACTAATCCATAACATCATTTAATTCAATACATACTAATACAAGCATTAATACAAACACTTACACTACATACTTAAGTCTACATCTAGTATGTCGACCCGAAGTGCGCATTTAGGCGAGTCTCTTCGCCAAACTAATTATGCACGCATTCCTAACATTCTAATGCGACAACAAATCATGTCAATCACGTCAGCAAAATATGAATGAAATCTATACTTCCTACAAATGACTAAAATGCCATAAATCTCATGTTCTTCGTTGATTTACGAAACAGGAAACGGACAGCATGTTGTACATGTCAAACGGCGTTTCCGTCGATAATCTACTATTAAACAACATTGAAAGCTTTGGAAACAGTCAATCAAAGCGTCTAAAATCCGCACCTTGTCTCTTACAAATGTGTCGTTTCGAACGGAGCGTATACGCTTCGTCTACGGCGAATAGAGAACCTGATTTACGAGTTCTATCAGTTTGTATGCTGTGGAACGGAAAGAATCCCAAATCAGCAACTTCTAGGGTTATTCCTTACCTGAAAAAGTGGAAGAATCATCGGCCAGGTGATTAGAGTACGTGGCTTAACCACTTGCAGCACGTGGCACAAGCGGTAGGGAATTCTCTCCCACCTTCTCTCACAAACTCTCACCTTTTCTCTCTCCCAATCTAGGAATTTTTGCAAATTCGGATGGGAGAGAGGAGTGAGGGTTTCAACCCCTTTTATAAGCCCAAAAACGCCGAAAATAGGCTCCGGTACAAAGTTCACTTAGTGCATATCCAAATCGGGGCTGTTTCGGTCCAAAAGATGCTTTCTGGTGGTCCCCTGACCGAATGCGATCGGACTTAAGCTCACGCGTACCAGATCTAGCACGTATTAAGTTTTCAGTCCGGCTGGGTCCGCAGATTGTATGTGGCGGACCAGTTTCAGTTCAGCGGTCACCGCACGTAGATCAGGGCTGAAAGTCTCATGATATAAAATAGAAATTTCTCCTGATTCGAGGGTGTAATCTTGCTGAATTTTGACGGTCAGAACGCTCAATACTGATGCGTCAAGTCGTGTGCCAGATTTGAATTTGAAATTCCAATTCTGTCCCTATTCGCACTCTCTTCGGTCCGGGCTCAATGAAATGGCCTGTGATTATTGGTTTGACTTGATTTTCGAAATGAGTGTCAAGTCCAGATAGGTGGTTCTAATGGTCTAAGATAGGAGGTATCGGACTTTCGACGCGCGGTCTAGATCCAATACAAAGCTTCAAAGTGGTCCAGAGAACAAACCTGCTCAGAGTTTGGTCCGAGGTTATAGAGTATTATAGAGTCATTGGTTCTACTCGATTTGGGTCTTGTAGAACGTATTTAAAGTGATCAGGGAGTATTTCCCAGCTACTCTAGCGTTGCACTAGCTAACTTACGCTTAATTTCTAAAGGAATTAATCCTAAGTGGTTTCTTTGGCTATGGAATTGGGTTCTGAACGATTTTTCAGGCGTTTTAATTGACCCACTGCCTAAGGACGTCAAATCCCAGATTGGCCAAAATCCGGAGTGTTACATGTCGGATGTCGCTCACATCCCATTTTCAGACCATCAATGTTCGTAGATCGCATGCGGCGGTCCAGTTTCAGTTCAGCGGTCACCGCGCGTAGATCAGGTCTGCAAGTCTCATGATATGAAATAGAAATTTTTCCTGATCCAAGGGTGTAATTTGGCTGAATTCTGACGGTCAGAACGCTTAATAATAACGCGTTAAGTCGTGTGCCAGATTTAAATTTCAAATTCCAAATCTAACCCTATTCTCACTCTCTTCAGTCCAGGCTCAATGAAATAACCTGTAAAAGTCGGTTGGACTTGATTTTCGAAATGATTGTCGAGTCCAGCTAGGCGGTTCTAACTGTCTAAGATTGTAGGTATCGGACTTTCGACGCGCGGTCTAGATTCGATACAAAGTTTCAAAGAGGTCCAGAGAACAAACCGGTTTAGAGTTTGATTCGAGGTTTTAGAGTATTATAGAGTCAATGGTTCTACTCGCTTTGGGTCTTGTAGAACGTATTTAAAGTGATCAGGGACTATTTCCTAGCTACTCTAGCGTTGCACTAGCTAACTTACACTTATTTTCTAAAGGAATTATCCCTACGCGATTTCTAGTCGAGTTGGTACTCGAGTCCAAGTACGGATTTTTTCAGGGCGTTACAATCTACCCCCCTTAACAAATAATTTCATCCTCGAAATTTGTACCTTTTCATGCTCCTCGAGAAGCTGTGGGTAGTTCTTTCTGATCTCGGCTTCTGTCTCCTAGGTAGCCTCTTCCTCAGAGTGATGCGTCCACAATACTTTCTCAAGGGGAATCACCTTACTACGCAGTACCTGTTCCTTCCTGTCTAGGATACGCGTCGGTCGTAGGATATATGTACCATCCTCTCCTAACTGCACCTGCTCCCATCTGATGATATGGGAAGGATCAAAAACGTATTTCTTCAGCATAGAAACATGAAATACGTTGTGAACGCTCACGAGAGGGGTGGGTAAAGCCAAACGGTATGCCACTGCTCCCACACGATCGAGGATCTGGAATGGACCAATGAATCGCGGTGCTAGCTTCCCCTTCTTCCCGAACCGAAGGACTCCCTTCATAGGGGAAACTTACAAAAATATATGATCTCCAACTGTGAACTCTAGCGGCCTCCGTCTCGTATCGGCATAACTCTTCTGTCTGCTCTGCGCTATGAGAAGCTGACGTCTAATAATATGGATCTTCTCCGACGTCGCCTGCACTAACTCTGGGCCAGTCAAGCTACGCTCACTGACCTCTGCCCAGCAATGCGGTGCGCGACAAGGTCGCCCATACAACGCCTCGTAAGGTGCCATACTGATACTCCCCTAAAAACTGTTGTTGTACGCGAATTCCGCATATGTAAGACAGTCATCCCAACTGTCCTTAAAGTCCAATGCGCAAGCACACAACATATCTTCTAAGATCTGGTTCACCCGCTCTGTCTGTCCATCTGTCTGTGAGTGAAAGGCAGTACTGAACTTTAGCTTCACACCCATAGCCACCTAAATGCGAGTCCAGAAAATAGAAGTGAACCTTGTGTCTCTGTCTGACACGATCTCCAACGGAACTCCATGCAGACGCACAATCTCTCGGATGTACAGTCTAGCCAGCTCGTCTGCAGAGTTCGTTACTCTGATCGGTAGGAAGTGCGCCGACTTTGTCAGACGGTCGACGATCACTCATATGGAATCATGTCCCTTCTTCATCTTCGGCAGCCCTGAAATGAAGTCCATGGAAATGAAATCCCATTTCCGCTCTGCGATCGGCATAGGCTGCAAGAGTCCAGGTGGTCGACGATGCTCCGCCTTCACCTGCTGACAAGTGAGACAACGGGACACGAACTCTGCTATGTGGGTCTTCATACCTACCCACCAATAGGTCCTCTTCACGTCGCGATACATCTTCGTACTGTCTGGATGCATCGTGAGTCTAGTACAATGCGCAGCCTCGAGAATCTCTCGTCTCAAGTCAGGGACATCTGGGAAGCATAGGCGGCCACGATAACGTAAGCCCCCATCCATGCCAACTCACCACTCGACGTCTGCATCATCACTGGCCTGCTCTCGAAGCTCAGTCAGATGCGCATCATCCCTCTGGGCCTCGATGACCAGGTCATCCATCTGAGATCACACCTGTACATGTGCGATGAACTCATACGGCTCCTCTATAGTGAGTTTCTTCTCAAAGTCTCGTAAAAACTCAACCATATCCCACTCAGCCACCATCAGCGGAGCCACAAACTCTATCGCCTTCTTGCGGCTCAACGCGTCAGCCACAAGGTTCGCCTTCCCAGGATGGTAAGAGACTTCAAACTTGAAGTCCTTCAAAGTCTCCATCCATCGCCGCTGCCTCATATTTAAGTCTCGCTGCGTGAATATGTACTTGAGGCTCTTGTGGTCGCAAAAGAGCTCGAACTCCTCTCCATAGAGGTAATGTCTCCAGAGTCTCAGTGCGAATATGATGACTGCCAACTCTAGGTCGTGTGTAGGGTAATTCTCCTAGTGCTTCCTTAATTGTCTCGAGGCATACGAAATTATCCTGTCCCTCTGCATAAGGACACAACCCAGACCAACGCTAGACGCGTCAGTGTATATAGTGTACCTAACCCCCTTCTTTGGCAATACTAACATAGGGGCGGACGTAAGTCTGTCCTTCAGCTCCTGAAAAGCTGACTCTACCTTGTCATTCCAGGAGAACTTCACGTCCTTCCGTGTCAACTGAGATAAAGGTCTCACGATCTTCGAGAAATCCCGAATAAAGCGTCGATAATAGCCAGCGAGACCCAAGAAACTCCTCACCTCAGTGACAGAACCAGGCTGCTCCCAGTCCTGAACTGCAGCTAACTTAGACAGGTTAACTGCCATGTCATCCTTGGACATCACGTGTCCCAGGAACTTCACTTCCTGCTTCCAGAAGTCGCACTTCTTATACTGTGCGAACAACTGATGCTGTCTGAGCGTATCTAGGACCAAGCGCAAGTGCTCCTCATGCTCCTCTCGACTCCTGGAGTATACCAAAATGTCGTCAATGAACACAACGATGAATCGATAGAGGAAAGGCTGAAATACCCGGTTCATCAGATCCATGAACACGGCTGGTGCGTTCGTGAGACCGAACGACATCACAAGGAACTCGTAATGGCCAAAGCTAGTCCTGAATGCTGTCTTCTGCACGTCCTCATCCCTGACACACAACTGATGATATCCTGACTGAAGATCAATCTTCGAGAAGTACTACGCTCCTCTCAACTGATCAAACAAGTCATTGATCCTGGGTAAAGGGTACTTGTTCTTCACCGTGATCTGGTTCAGCCTGCGATAATCAATACACAATCGCATTGAACCATCCTTCTTCCTTACGAACAGAATTAGTGCTCCCCAAGGAGACACACTAGGCCATATAAGGCCAAGCTCCAGCAAACCATCAATCTGCATCCTCAACTCCTCCATCTCACACGGTGCCATGCGATACGTCGGCAGTGAGACGGGTGTGGAACCAGGCACCAGATCGATAGTGAAATCAATCTCTCATCGAGGCGGTAAACCAGGGATCTTCCTGAACAGATCCCTAAACTCACAAACGACTGGCGTATGCTCAAGCATCTGGGCACCAGCGTCCCGTAGTAAAGTAACGTAGCTAAGTATGCGGAAGGAGAGATTTACCCGCACTGGGAACGTGAAGGATGCGCCCTCTGGCTCATAGGCCATCACTATACGAGTCTCGCAGTTAATCTCAGCCCTCGCTGCAGTCAACCAATCCATGCCAAGAATGACGTTGAGATAAACAAGAGAGGGGTCGATGACAAGATCCAGAGCCATCGTCTTGCCCCCCAGATCCACCAAACAGCCCTCACACATCAGGGTGGCATCTGTAAAGGACCCGTGAGCTGTATAAACTCGCACCCCATCCATCCTAATAGTCTGTAGCCCAATGCGTCTGACTATGGCACGTGATATCAATGAAATCGTGGACCCTGTGTCCACCATCACAAGAATAGAAATACCTCCGATGTGGACAGTGACCTCAAAGGCTGAATGCTGAGAAGTCTCTGTCGCTGCTACCTCAGCTGTCAAGGCATGCACCCATGCCTGCTCTGGCCGGTTCGGCCGCTGTGCCATGGGCCGTAGAGGTGGCCTGATCTGAGATACCGGAGGTCTGAAGGAAGGGTGCGCAGGAGCCAACCGTAAAGGCGGTGCTGATATCGCCTGTGAGCGTGTACGGTCGATCTTATGAGGCGGCGAGAACCCACTGTCCCGCATCCGGGCAAAACAACTCTGTGCCAAATGGCCCGCTCTCCCACAATATGTACATAATAAATCAGGGTGCCGCATCAGTGGTACTGGCGCTGTAGCCCTAGTAGGAGGGTCGGCGCGAGGCCTCTTACCCGAAAAGGGCCTGTCCTGCAACTCGGGTCGTGGCCTAGGAGCAATAGGGCCACGAGATTGGGTAAGTCGATCCACATCCTGCTCTGCCGCATGGACATGTGAATCAGCTCTGCGTAGGAGGGAATGCTCACGCAGCACATCTTCGACCGAATATTCGGTCGCAAACCCTCTGAAAAGCGCCATATGCGCATCTGCTCATCAGCCAGAATAGTCGGGACGTATCTGCCCAACTCGGTGAACCGATGCTCATACTCAGTAACCGTCATGCCTCCCTGTCTGAGGCGTAGAAACTCATTCTCCCGCTCATGCCTGTATGTCTGGGGATAGTATTTCTCATGGAAACGGAACTTGAACACTGCCCAGGTCCATACGTAATCAGCGGCAATGGTCCGCAATACACTGTCCCACCATAAGCTGGCTCTCGCTCGAACAAGAACGTAGCTAACTTGACCTGCTCAGCCTCTGAACAATGTAGCATCCGCAGTATCTTTAACACACAGTCGAGCCAATACTCGGCCTCCTCGGGTCTATGAGAACCCGTAAAAGTGGGAGGCCGTAAGCGCTGGAATCGCTCTAACAAGCCCCGTGTGTCTGCGGCATTCCCCACAGGGTAAGCAGGTGGTACTGGATGAGCCATGCCCTCATCCTGAGCATACGTATTGGCATCCTCAGCTGGATGTGCAGGTGGTGCAGGTGGAGGCATACTCCCACCCTGGGCTAGAGTCTCCACAATAGTAGTCAGGAGCTGCTGCTGCTGCATCATAACCATCATCTGCTCAAATCTATCTGGAGGTAGAGCAGACTGTGGCATGTATTGCGTCGAAGAAGACGCACGGTACTTCTCTCTGACGGGTGGTGTGAAAGGCGGTGGTCCAACTGCAGGAACAGAAGTAGGCTGAGACGCAAGTGCTGTCTCAGGAATCAGGCTCACAGCAGGGTCCGCATGAGCATCAGACTGCGAAGGAGCCTGATCCATAGGCTCACCTAATATCAGCCGAGCTGTGCTCCATGTAGCCTTCGGCGGCATTCCCTATATTCAAAATAGGGCGCAACCTTGTCAGTCTCAATAGCACAACATACCGCAATCATTCACATAAAGAGTCAAAGGCATTCCATGCATTTCATTTAATCAAAATTATCACAATACAAGGGATATGTCCTTACAAGCATCATGACAAGAAGTACATGGAAACTAAGACAGTTAAAGTTACAACAGCAACATAAGTAAAGCACTAGCCTTAATAGGCTTACACAACTTAAAGCAGGAAACGACTAACTACTAACAACAACATCAAAGATCTCATCCCTAGTCTAAGTCGGGTGATGGAGGAGGATCACCCTTATCCTGCAAGAAGCACAGGATCGCCTTCAAGGTGCGAGTCACCTTGCCGAATTTCCTCTTCATAACGGCCTTAGTATCCTCGACCTCAGTCCGAAGTTCCTGAACTTTCCTTCGCAAGGCGACCTGGCTCTCCTCAATTCGGGCAATGCGATCATCACCAGTAGCCTGAGCAGAAGGAGGAGGGCTCTCATCTGTATCCTGAGCCTCCTCTTCTACCTCTTCCTGGACTTCTTCCTCAACTTCTGCTCCACGTTCTCCCTCACTTGGATCCTCTTCATCATCAAAATCGTCATCGTTATCCTCCTCAAGCTGAGTCTCACGGTACTGAGACCTGATCTTCATCTTGACCATGGTAGACTCATCAATGCTGTGAATCGAAACTGGCAACTCTGGCCCAAGTCTGTAAGCAAACTTAAGCGCGATCTTGCATATAAGTCGGCCAAAAGGAAGTGACTCAGACGTTATTCTTAATTTCGCTATGAGGATAATCTGTCGTAAGATGAAAGTGGCCATACGCACATTTTCTCCCTGGGCCACCAGATACAAGAAATCAATCATAAGGCGCGTGCACTCAATGCGATTTGTTGACCTGGGATACACATTGAACGTGCAAATGTGGTGCAGCAGGCGTAAATCATCAGACATATGAGACACCTTGAGGCTATTGTTAGGCTACCATGGAACCAGTTTACCGCATAGAAACTTGGTATGGCGATCTCGCTCATGCCTACTCCTCAAATTCTTCGCACTGGGATGAACATTATCAAGGTGCATGTTCAGAAGTCGCGCTATCAACCGAACATTGATCGTAGCCATCCGGTCTCTACCAAAAGGAATCTTGAATTACAATGGCTCTAGTATAGGACTCTGGATACGAGCGTAGAAGGCACGAACGGTGCTCACATTAGCATGAGCACGAGCTTCAAAGAGAGGACCCCAATGTGCAGCTTCAATGCGCTCAAATAACAGGAATTCACCGAAGAGTCGTCCTTCCACGTCCGCCTCAAACAACACCTTACGGTCAATGTATTCGCCGTGAGGCATCTTTGCTAAAATCACTCGCCCAAGTTGAGTATGGGGATCCAAATCCCGCTTTGTATGGAACTCTCGGGCCGTTCTTGGACTTACGGTTGCGCATGTGCTAGCGGTGCCACCCCTCGGTCTTCTTGATTGCGCAGGGCGACTAGGCCCAGCCTCATCCGCTGCGGTCTTTCTCTTTCCCATCAAAGAGAGGATGGTGGAGAGAGATAAAAGACCCAAAATGGCTTCAACAAAAGCCATGAAAAATGGGAGAAATGCAAAGAAATGGCTGCCCAAACTGAAAAAGGAAGATCTAGGCGTTGTAGAGGGATTCTTCAAGCTCCCCTAGGATGGATTTTCAGAAAGAAAAGAGAATGAAAGAGGAGAATGGATCTCCTCACGATTTCAGCTCGTTTTGGGGGTTGTAGGAGCTCCAACGGATGAGATTTGTAAGGAGGTTTGCAAACTATAATGGAGTGATGGAGTGGGATCGTTTTAAGCAATAAATGGGTTTGGGAAGGATTTGGAGCCACGGTTTGGAGATGGGCAGCAAGAAAATGTGAAATGGAGCTAGGGAAGGGGGCTGTTGTGAAGGAAGTACCCCATTTAGGGGTTTTTTATGGACGGACCATGCATGGTGGGGGGGGGGTGTATTACCCAAAATACCCCCACGCACGAAATTTTGCATCAAATGGGCCCCATCGGACGGCGATGGCATCGCTGACCATCTCTCTAGGTGGCCGGTGGGACCACATGGGTCTAGTCCCCCCCGGTCCATGGACTCCAAAAATGTATGGGTCCCACCTTCGTTCATTGTAGATTGCCCTATGGAGGCCCAAACATGCATTCAGGGCTTTCCATGGCCAATCTGTAAACCTGAATGCAATACTCTATCATGCAGCATATGATTTTGGGGTAAAAGGAGCAAATACATCCATCTAGCCCATTAGTTGCTAAAAATCAGAAACTTAGAATGGCCTAATGGCCAATTTTCATGAAATTTTACTATTCACTGTAAAATTTTGTTGAAGTATGATTTTATATCATTTTCACATTAGGATCAATGCCTAACATGAAAAAAATAAGAAAGAATTGAAGTATGGAGTGGTGAGAGGAAGAATTTTGAAGAATTTAGGTGAAACGGGGTTTTCAAGCCCTGACGATTGAATGCAAGGGTCATGGTTGTCCCACAGCCCAAGGATTCACATTTACAAATTTAGAATTGTTCAAAGAACGTCTCAACCCACCTACCTACAACCTAGAAGCTACTTAGATCGCTTCACGCGACCCTAGATACGTTGCGGACTCGATCGCGTGATCGATACGAATAGACTTAGCCTATTGGCGAATCTGCGATCCTATAAGTGTTTCTAGACCCTTCTCGCACCCACCTAAGTCAAAGGAAGTGACAGCGTACGTCGTGTGACCATAATCCAGGCCCGGTATAATCTCATTCATGCTCTGATACCAACTTGTAACACCCTAAAAATCGGGGGTCATGTATAAACTCAACTCCCGAGTTCCAGACCGTCACTTATGCAAAAAAAATGATTATGATTCAATGTTGTCTGAGTTAAAGCATTCACATGAGTAGAAGTATACCAAAACTGCAATTCATACTCCAGATCTAGTGATAAAAGGAAGCGAAAGACTAAAGAATATATATATCACTGTATGGAAAAACAAAGTAGATCTCGACTGTCTCTAAAGTATGAATACATCTTTGAGTCTCATATACATATAAATAAACAAAATCAAATGTCTAAAAAGAGTCCCACTGAGAATTCCAGTCAACCCAGGCCACCTAAGTAAAGCCGTCGCGGTACTGCATATATGAGAACTCGTCCTGGTCCTCATCATAGTCCGGCTCTGCCTCCTGGATCACTGCATCATCTGCATCTAAGAGAGGGTCTGGTGGGTGTTGTAAACACCATCCCGAAACGTGGGAATGAGTAGTTAACTCAGTGGAATAATAGAGCAAGGATTAACATTTTCTCAAATCAATCATGCGATAATAGTAAAGCAGTAAATCAAACATTCCTAATACTGTTGTTAATGCAATATGACATGACGTGATGGATGCCCTCACCGACGATCTCCCTCATATGGCACCATCTTACGACCGCGACATGCAATCATCCCATAGTGCTCCACATCTTCCAGGCACATGCAATGTAATGGTGATATGATTTCCGAGTTATTATTAGTCCATTCAAACAACAAGATTGGGAAACTAAGGTACTTCCCTTATATCAATCCCAACACAGATCCTGTCTAGGGTCGTCACTCCTAGTAATCTCATACGATGTATATTTTGTAGGTCGCTGCAAAGGCTACCAGGGCTGTTGCTCGCACTCGTTGCACCACTCCCCCATCACCTTATCAATACAGGCCTATTATACTCTCACTGCTACGGAAGGGTCGTCGCCTCCTGTAGACTCAGAATACGCTCGCGGTCACTATAAAGGACTCGTCGCCTGATCAGTGTAGGTGCTCACTGGTCACTACGGGGAGGTTTGTGGTACCAGTGTAGGCCGACAGCTTGACCACGGTGTCCCATACCATCATGCCCGGCTCATGAGTCTTCGTGGATCAAGGTACCATGGTTGACAGAGTTTACAATGGTAAGTTTAGTACCCTAGGTTCAAGCAGTTATGACTCATATAGGGTGAACATATAACGGCCAGTCGGGTTACTTGACGGATCGACTAGCACGATCGCATCTCAAGTAGTATGACATGAAGTGCGTAAAACACCTTGCGTGGCTAAACCACTGCCGCTAACTCCAAAACACGGCTCGCGTTCATCGCGCGTCGTTCGTGGCAAAGATAAGCCAACCATGAACTTGTTCGGTTGCCGACTGCTTGGACTAGGTATAGTCCCAAACAATTATGAAATCACATCAGCAATCATGTAAGAGTATTGGAAATGAAATACAACCATGTGAGCATGTTAATACATGTTATAACATGCAACTTAAGTGAATCATCAAGCACATGCATTTCATACATATAATGAAATCATGCATATAGCTAACATGTAGGAAATCATTTACATCAGCATATTAATTGAGAAATCAATCTCAAACTAATTCATAACACCATTTAATTCAATACATACTAATACAAACATTTATACAAACACTTAAACTACACACTTAAGTCTACATATAATATGTCGACTCAAAGTGCGCATTTAGGCGAATCTCTTCGCCAAACTAATATGCACGTATTCCTAATATCCTAATGCGACAAGAAGCTATGTCAATCACATCAGCAAATTATGGATGAAAACAGTATTTCCTACAAATGACTAAAATGCCCTAAATCTCATATTCTTCGTCTGCTTACGAAATAGGAAACGGAAAGCATGTTGTACATGTCAAACGGCGTTGCCGTCGATAATATACTATTAAACGATATTGAAAGCGTTAGAAACAGTCAATCAAAGCGTCTAAAATCCGCACCTTATCTCCTAGAAGCGTATCGTTTCGAACGGAGCGTATACGCTTCGTCTACTGCGAACTGTGAACCTAATACAAAAGATCTATCAGCTACTTCGATATGGAAATGAAGGAACACTAAATCAGCAACTATTTGGAGTATTTTCTTACCTATAATTTCAGAGAAATCACCGGCCAAGTGATTGGAGCGTGTTACTTAGGCACATGCAACAGGTAGTGCAGGAGCATGAAAATTCTCTCCTACTCACTCTCACAAACTCTCACTTTCTCTCTCACTCTTGCTAGGGTTTCTAGCAAATTCGGATGGGTGAGAGGAGTGAGGGTTTCAAGCCCTTTTATAAGCCCAAACATGCCCAAAACAGGCTTCAGGCCAAGGTATACTTAAGGTCTATCCAAATCGGGGCTGTTTCGGTCCAAAAGGACATTTCTGGTGGTCCCCTGGCCGAACGCGATCAGACTTAAGTTCATACATTTCGAATGTCGCTCACATCCCGTTTTCAGACCATCAATATTCGTAGATCGCACGCGGCAGTCCAGTTTCAGTTCAGCGGTCACCGCACGTAGATCAGGTCTGCAAGTCTCATGATATGAAATAGAAATTTTTCCTGATCCGAGGGTGCAATTTGGCTGAATTCTGACGGTTAAAATGCTTAATAATAACGCGTCAAGTCGTGTGCCAGATTTGAATTTTGAATTCCAAATCTAACCCTATTCTCACTCTCTTCAGTCTAGGCTCAATGAAATAGCCTGCGAAAGTCGGTTGGACTTGATTTTCGAAATGATTGTCAAGTCCAGCTAGGTAGTTCTAACGGTCTAAGATTGTAGGTATCGGACTTTCGACGTGCGGTCTAGATCCAATACAAAGTTTCAAAGAGGTCCAGAGAACAAACCGGTTTAGAGTTTGATCCGTGGTTTTAGAGTATTATAGAGTCATTGGTTCTACTCGCTTTGGGTCTTGTAGAACGTATTTAAAGTGATCAGGGACTATTTCCTAGCTACTCTAGCGTTGCGCTAGCTAACTTACACTTATTTTCTAAAGGAATTATCCCTACGCGATTTCTAGTCGAGTTGGTACTCGAGTCCAAGTACGGATTTTTCCATGGCGTTACAAAAAGAGAGCTTGCGGGGGAGATTTTGTGAAGGAAGTAGTAGATTTAGAATGAAATAGGGGTCGAACACTGTATGAAGGGGTCCCACTTGACCCCAAACACCATCGGCCCGGACGGCCGGCCAGGCTGAGCCCATTGACCGACGAGGTCCTCGCCACCCACTAGACAAACTGGCAAGGCCTCGCCCTTTTGGCGAGGACCTCCTGCCCCCTAGGTCCCAAAAAAGTCTGTGTCCCACCCCACGTCCCCCTGTAAATGCTCCGTTTGGCCCCCAACTCCATTTGAGGCATTTTTGGGGCCAATTTGCAAACTAAAATGATTTTATGAATCATGTAGCATATGATTTTGAGGTAAGAGACACTAATCTAACCAACTAACTCATTTATTCCATGAGATTCCATAATTGGAATGGTCAAAAGTCTAATTTATACATATATTTACTATTTATAGTAAATTTTTGTTTAAGTATGATTCTTCATCATTTACACATTAGGATTTATGTCTATTATGAAAGGACTTAGAAAAAGTTGAAGAATGAGGCGGTGAAAGGAGAGATTTTGAAGGAATTAGATAAAAAGGCGTTTTAGGCCTTGAGATTGAGTGTAAGGGTTGTTGTTAACCCACAACCTAAGGGCATTCATTTTTAGGCTTGGAATTCTTTCGGAAATGACTCAAACCCGTCGAATGACGGCCTAGAGGCGACTTAGGTTGCTTCACGTGACCAAAGATACGTTATGGACTAAATTACCGTATAGTCTCACCTGTCGGTAAAACTTGAGATTCTAATATAGTTTCTAGGTTCCATCGCCCTCTTCCTAAGTTAGAGTGCGTCAGTGTACGTCGTGTTACCATAACCCAGGTCCGATTTAATCCAAATCACGCTCTGATACCATTAGTAACATCCCAAAAATTGGAGGTCGAGCATAAACTCCACCTCCGAGTTCCAGAACGTCACTTATGCAACATAGATAATGATGAATGCATGTTGTCTGTAGAATGACATTAAACAAGATTGAGACTAAGCTAAAAAAATATATCATACTCCAGAGATAGTTAAATTAGCAAGCGAAAGAATGTGAAAGATATATAAAATATATGAACTGTTGTAGGTCTCTAGAGTGTGAACATGTTACCAGGTTAAACATATACATGTATACTCCAAAAAAATGACCAAAAAGAATATACATGAGTGCTCTAAAAATATAAAATGACAAGTGTCATGGCATCAAATCAACCTCCCTATAATCCCGTCGATCAAAACACGATTTACATAGACCCGCCTGATAACCGCCTATAGGAGAAATCCTCCTCATCATCATACAAGTCCGGCTCTGCCTCGCAGGCCGCGCCATCATCTGAAACTATAATAGGGTCTAGTGGTGTCCGGAACACCGTCCCGTAACGTGGGAGTGAGTAGCTAACTCAGTGGAATCATATAGAAAATGTTAACATGTTATCAAATCAATCAAGTAATAATGATAAAGCAAGCAAATCAAACATTCCTAAATACTGTAATTAATGCAAGAATGAAATGACATGATGGATGCGCTAACCAACATACTCCCTCATGCGACACCATCTTACGTCCATGGCATGCTTTCTTCCCTTAGTGCTCCACATATTCCAGGCACATGTCGTGCGATATGAATATGATTACCGAGTTGTTATTAGTCCTTTTCATACAGTAGGATTGGGAAACTAGGGTACTTCCCTTATATCATTCCCAACAAGGATCCTGTCTAGGGTCGTCACTCCTAGTAGTCTCATACGATGATATATTTCTAGGTCACTGCAAGGGCTGTCAGGGCTGTTGCACGCACTCGTTGCTCCCCTCCCCATCACCTTATCAATACAGGCCTAGTTGTACTCTTATTGCTACGGAAGGGTCGTCGCCTCACGTAGACTCAGAGTGCGCTCGAGGTCACTACAAAGGGCTGTCAGGGCTGTTGCACGCACTCGTTGCTCCGCTCCCCCATCACCTTATCAGTGTAGGCCGACAGCTCGAATATGGTGTCCCATACCACCATAATCGGCTCATAAGTCTAAGGTGCTCACTGGTCACTACAGGGAGGTTTATGGCCCCAGCGTAGGCCTACAGCTAGACCACGATGTCCCATACCACCACGCCCGGCTCAGGAGTCTTAGTGGATCAAGGTACCACGGTTATCAGGGTTATCACTGGTAAGTTCAGTACCCTAAGTTCAAGCAGTTATGACCAATACAAGGTGAACATAGTGGTCAGTCGGATTGCTTGACGAGCTCGACTAATACGAGCGCACCTCAAACTGAACGACATGAAGTGTATAAACACCTCGTGTGGCCTAACCACTGCCGTCAACCAAAGAATAACTCGGGTTCATCGACGCGTCCTTCATGGCGAATAGCCACGAATTCAAATCTGTTACCGACTGCCTGGACTAGAGTATAGCCCAAACACTTGTAATCTAAATCAATAACCACATGAGAGAGAGAATTGAAATACAAGAAATTCCAGCATGTTATCAGCATGTTATAACATACATCATAAGAAGTTAACCATACACGAGTACTTCACACATAAGGTAATCAATTGCATTACAACAAGCATGGAGGAAATCATGCAGATCATCAAATTAGTTGAGAATCCAGTCTCAACGATAATCTACAACACCAGTTACTCAATACTTACTAATACATACATTTATACAAACTCTTAGACTACTCAACTCCAACGTACTTGACGTATGTTGATTTCAACTTATAATATGAAAGATCCTTATATCAAGGAGTTGTCTAATACACAACAATCATGTTCTTATATTCAAAACATATGGCAGGAATAAATCATATTGATTTAGGCATTTCAACAAACACTTAGTCTACACACATTAGTCTACATAACATATGTCGGCCAATATGTGCATTCGGGCGAATCTCTTTGCCAAACAGATCATACACGTATAACTAGTATAGGTACATGGTAAATACTCATGGCAATCATATCAGCAAAATACATATGTATACAGTATTTCCTATAAATATCTAAAATACCCTAAATCTCATATTCTTCGTACGTATTCGAAATAAAAAATGGACAGCATGTTCTACATGCCAAACAACATTCTTGTCAATAATCTACCATTAAACAACATTGAAAGCTTTAAAAAATGGTAAACTAAGCATCTAAAATCCGTACCTTATGCCGTAATGAATTGAATAGGTACTCTACGCTTCCTTCAACGTCGATATGATGACCTATAACACAAGGTGAGTTAGCTACTTAGCTACTTGTACCCATAGGAACCTTAAAATAGGTTAGGGTTAGGGTTTTCTTACCTAGAATGAAGTTGAAATCTCCAGAATAGCGATGCAGGCGGATGACTTTAGCACGTGGAGCAGCATGGAAGAATCCCTGGGAGAAACTCCAACTCTCTCTCACTCTTTTTCTCTCTTTCCTTCTCTCTCTCCTAGGGTTTTCCCAAAATTCATATGGGTTAGAAAGCTAAGAGTTTAAGGCCCTTTTATAAGCCCAAACATAACCAAAACAGACTTTAAGTCAAGGTATACTTAGGTTATATCCAAATACAGACTGTTCCGTCTCAAAGGAACACTTCTAGAGGTCTTGTTACTAAATGCGGTCGGACTTAAGCTCATGGATGCTGGATCCTGATCAAGTTAAGTTTTCAGTTTGATCGGGTTTCCAGATCGACCGTGGTGGACCAGTTTCAGTTCAGCGGTCACCGAAACTCGAATAGGGCCACAAGTGCTATGACATGTAAGGGCCACCTATCCTGATCCGAGGGTGAAATTTGGTTAAATTCCAACGGCCAGAACACTTAAAAATGTCGCGCAAGCGACACGTGCCAGATTTATTAAAAATTGAATTAATTTTCTAAATATTTTTCTTTTCTCACTCTCTTCACTCCGGACTCAGTAAAATGGTCTCAGGATATCGGTTGGGCTTGATTTTTGAAATGATTGTCAAGTCTAACTAGGCGATCGTAATTGTCTAAGATTATAAACATCGGACTTTCGACATGCGGTCTAGATCGAATATAAGGTTTCAAAGGGTTCCTGAGAACAAACAGGTTTAGAGTTTGATCCTAAGTTTTAGGGTAACGTAGCGTCAACGATTCTATAGGTGTTGGGTCTTACAGATAGTATTTAAAGTGGTTGGTGCTTATTTCATAGGTAATATAGTGTGGCGTTGGCTAATTCACGTTAAATTCTAAAGAATTAGGTTCTAAATGATTTCTTTGGCTTTGGAATTGGGTTCTGAGAGGTTACCAAGGTGTTATGGTTGACCCATTGCCTAAGGACGTCTAATTCCAGGTAGGTAAAAATCTGGGGTATTACAGTTCTGCTTGAAACTTTATATCTGGCTTGAAGACCATAAATTAACTATGCACGTCGAATTTTAGCCATTAGATCCTTTTGGAAGTAGCCCAATGGACCGATCAGCAACCAAATCTTTAATTTGGGGCCCACTTAATATCTGCATATACTTCAATTTTGGTCTCAATCCCTAAAATGGGGTGAAAAATGGATGGACGGAGAAGATTACGTATATACATCATAGTGGACTTCACATGGCCAATGCGTGTACACCACATACACAACACCGGCCGTGCACCAGATGGTCAGCCCGATTAAAGTTGGGCTGACTTGAGCTCTCTTTGTGCAGATGTCCAGTGGATGCACCACGTCTGGTTGGGTTTGTATAGTGGGACCCACCCATCTCACATATGGACAATCTGGACCGTCCATTGCATCCAGAGGGGGGGCACAACCCTCGCCATGGTGGCCTTTTGGTCCCTTGCACATGTACACACGTGGATTGTCAAAAATGCAGGATGAATGACGAGTTGATTTAATACAGTGGACCACACCAAAACTTAAGCAAAACCACCCCTTCCCGAATGGTTTTTTACCAAGAATCCAATGAACGGGGTGAATTTTCTCATAAACATCACTATGGGGCCCACCAAGTGTCTCAGCGCAAGAAAGTTACACAACCTACGAACGTCCAAGACCTAGACAATCTAGGCCATTTTGTGACCATGGCCAAGGAGCTTGAATGAAATGGATCTCGCACTAGATATCTATTTTTACTGAAACTTTCATCAAGATGTGAGACAATTTACATTTTCTGCTGTGTAAGGTTCACACAGCCACCAACTTCAGCAGCCACCACCTCTAAACTGACCTCCTTGTGCTATAAAGAAGAGTGGGAGGTACGTGGAGAGGCATTCTTGCATCATTAGCTATGAGAGGAAGAAACAAGAGAAAGAGAGAGAGAGAGAGAGAGAGAGAGAGAGAGAGAGAGAGAGAGAGAGAGAGAGAGAGAGAGAGAGTGGTGGAGATGGCCGACATCAAGAAGTCCTTCCTTCGTTCCATTTTTTTTTTCTTTCCTTAAGAGATTTTAGTGTAATCATGTTGGTGGTTGGCTAAACCTCTTAGCTAGGGTTAAGAGGTGAAGCTTGTAGTGAGATGGGGGATTTCTCTTTACGTCTTTGATTCTTATTTAACTTGAACTCTATTTGAT
Organism: Magnolia kwangsiensis; assembly: GCA_037074715.1. Lineage (NCBI taxonomy): Eukaryota > Viridiplantae > Streptophyta > Magnoliopsida > Magnoliales > Magnoliaceae > Magnolia > Magnolia kwangsiensis. The sequence continues at coordinate 86,637,633 of CM073571.1, read as the reverse complement.
TCTAGTTTGATTATATGGAATACCCTTAGTTTTTAATAGTTTTTTGTGACTCAAATTACAAAGGATCTAGGATATCTTCTGGTATTTTCCATGCATGTATGAAGGTTATGATCGTAGGAACCCTATTACTCACCATCGTCTCATGGGCATGGTTGGGTGATGAAATCCATCCTAACGTTCATAATTCCCTTGGATTGATTGTGGATTGGCTAATTTCTGTTGTTTGCTTTATCTCATGGGCACGGTTTTGTGATAGAATCAAGCCGAATTCACACCTTCTCATCTCATGAAAACTAGATCAAAAGGAAGTTCAGATTTAGTTTTTAATGTTATATCTTCTAACTGGATGAAGATAGGACTGTAATTCTAGTTGTGTTCATGAATCAAGCATAAATCTCCCTAATCTCTATAAGTGGATCCTTGACACCCTAGTTTCTCACCTTTAAATTTTACAAGTTTTACTTAAAGTTATTCACAATTATTCCCTTAATTTTCCTGATTTAGATTACATCTTTGCCTAGTTCTAGTTCAAGTTACTCTCAGATTACGTATAAGGTTCAGTCCCTATAGATTCAACCTTGGTCTTACTGAGATTATTACTACATCATAACCCTATACTTGGGGTGTGAACAAGTTTTTAGCACCGTTGTTAAGGATTGACGGTTACGTTTTATTGAGATTGGCTAGTTTTAAAATTAGGTTAAGATTAGGGGTTTTTCTAGATTTAGGTTTTTCTATTTGATCTCTAGAAACTAACCTAACTTTCCTGTTTTGTAAGACCCTGACATAGACATTCTAAATTGGTAATCTCTTACTAATTTTCTAGTTTTTGTCTTCTATTTTTAGATTAGGTTTTTTATTTGTAGAAATTTTCTAATTCTAGGTTTTCTTTTATTTTTAGAAACTAACATACTTTCTAAATTTAGGTTTAGAACTTTACTAATTTGTTTTATAAATTTTCTATTTTCTAGGAATTTTTTCCTTTTTTGAAACTAGTTTATTTTTTATTTTAGGAACTTTCCAAGTTTAGAATTTTTTATTTTTAGAAACTAATTTTTTTTTGTTTTGTAGGTTTTTAACTTAGGAACTTCGAATTTGGTAACTTCTTTCCAAACTCTTTTCTTTTTATTTCTACATTTCTATTTCTTTTCTTCCTTTTTAGGTTTAGGTTTATAATCTGAATTGAGGGCTGTGAGTTTTTTATGCCCAAGTGCATCCGTGACAACACTCGACGTCTCTTGACTGAAGGAGGATTAGTTGAGGGGTTGACTATCCATCGCAGGACTAGACACCACTTGAGATCCCTTGAGTTAATTGAGGTTGTGATTACAAATCAACCTGAAGTACTACCTCCACCTAGGGTTGGGGAAGCCCAAGATGAGAATGAGGTGCATCAAGCACCCCTGCTTCGTACTTTATGAGATTATTTACAACTGGCGGGGGTGAGTGTGCCCTCATGTATGGTTTTTCCAGAGAATACGGGACACATGGATATCAATCCAAGGATGCTCGAACTCCTTCATAAATTTCATGGGCTTGAGTCAGAAAATTCATATTTACACCTGAAAGACTTTGATGAGATCATAGCCACTTTATATTTTCCAAACATGTTTGAGGACACGGTCAGGCTGAAACTCTTTTCCTTTTCTTTGAAAGAGAAATCTAGGATGTGGTTGTATTCACTACGTCCTAGATCTATTGGCACATGGAATGATATGTAAATGGAGTTCATAAAGAAAGTTTTTCCACATCATAAAATGAATACCCTTAAAAAATCAATCATGAACTTCGTCCAAAAGGAGGATGAAACATTCTTCCAATGTTGGGAAAGCTTGAAGGATCTTATCAATTCATGCCCACATCACGATTTTGAAACGTGGAGCATTACACACTTTTTCTATGATGGACTGACATCTTCCATGTGGTAATTGGTTGAGATGATGTGAAATGGGGAATTCATGAATAAAAATGTCGATGATGTGTGGGACTACTTAGATAGACTTGACACATACCCCAAATCAAGAACCATGTGTAAGCTGACTCAATCTAAGGAGAAGGGTGGAATGTATCTCCTGAAAGAGGATGATGATATCAATTCTAAAGTAACTAATCTTATAAGAAAATTCAAGTCCATGGAATTAAAGAAGGATAAGGTTAATGAAACTGTTTGCGGTATTTGTGATGGAAAGATTCACACAACTGAAAATTTCCCAACAATACATATATTTCAAAGGTTGTTGGATGAGGAATCCAATGCCATAAAAAATTATCAAAGACCTTTCAATGGACCTACCTCCAATACACACAATCCTAGTTGGAGAAATCATCCAAACCTAAGTTGGAGGAATGGATAAAATGCTACTCATTTAATCAAATTCTAATTCAAGTGAAACCACTAGAGGATCTGGTTCTAAAACATATTCAAAACCAAGAGCTACTTAACCAGCACATTAGAGTGGCTTTGGGATCACTTATGACATCTATTCAAAGGATAGAGTCATAATTAACACTTGGAGGAAAGGGGATGCTTCCTACTCAACCTCTCCCTAATCCCAAACCGTAATATAAAATAAGTGACCCTAACTCTTCGAATCAGATGGAGCAAGCTAAATCTATCACCACTCTTAAGAGTAGGAAGATCATTAAAAAAACCATTCCGGTTAGGGCTAAAAAGCCTAAGGAACCAAAAGAGGATAAAGATGATAGATCTAATCATGCTCCACAAGAATTAGAAATGAAACCTTAAGGGAAGTTAGTTGCTCTATTTCCCCAACGGTTGGTTACACCAAAACCTCTCTCTAACTCTCAAGATATTCTAAAGGTGTTGAAACAAGTGAAGGTCAATATTCCTCTATTTGATGCGGTAAAATAAATACTTTCATATGCCAAATTCCTAAAAGACTTGTGCACAACAAAATGATAGAAAAATATTTAAAAGAAAATCTTCTTAACTGAGAAAGTGAGTGCAATCCTAAAGCAAGATGTGCCACAAAAATTCAAAGATCCCGGTAGCCCAACCGTATCATGTGTAATTGGGAATTATCGAATTAAGCACGCACTTCTTGACTTAGGAGCGAGCGTCAATTTGATTCCCTACTCAGTGTACAAGCAATTAGAATTGGGTGAATTAAAATCCACCTTAACCACATTACAACTTGTTGATCGCTCTATTCGTATACTGAGAGGGATAATTGAGGATGTGTTGGTCTAAGTTGATAGATTCTACTACCCTATAGATTTTATCATCTTGGATACCGAACCCATCAGTAACATGAGCACTTAGATTTTCGTCATTCTTGGTCGCCCATTCCTTGTCACTTCAAACGAAATTATTAATTGTAGGAATGGTGTCATGAGTATGTCTTACGGGAATATGACATTGGAGTCAAACATATTTTTTAATACAGATAGATAGTTAGAGAATGATGACGATTTTCATGACATTAATAAGATTGACTCTTTCATGGAAGATAGGACACCTCTGACCTTATCTTTTAGAGACGTGCCTGGCCCACTCCTATGATTTTGATGATGACATAATTAGGGAGACATGTTTCATGCTTGATGCTGTGCTGGTACTTGAAGTTAACTAGTGAAGGCCACAATTTGAAGAGTTTCCCCAGACTGATGAAGTGCCTCTACCGTCTAACCTCTATCCATTGAATCTTGACCTAAAACATTTGCCTTCTAATTCGAAATATGTTGATTTAGGGCATGATGAGACGTACCCAGTGGTGATTTCTACCCACCTGAAGAAAGAACAAGAGAGTATGCTCATATCTACTCTCATTAAGCATAAGGGAACCCTTGGAGGGACGATTGCGAACCTCAAGAGAATTGACCCTTCAGTTTGTACTCACCGCATTTATCTCGAGGATAATGTGAAGCTTTCTTAGCAATCACAATGTAGAATAAATCCAAACATAAAAGAAGTGGTTAAGGACGAGGTTCTTAAACTATTTGATGTGGGTATCATATACCCTATATCCAATAGTTAGTGGGTGAGTCTAACTCAGGTGATTCCTAAGAAGTTCAAAGTCACCATCATAGCCAATGTCAATAATGAACTCGTACCAACTAGAGTTACTACTGGTTGGAGAATGTGTATTGACTACAGAAAGTTGAATACCGTCACGAGGAAGGATCACTTCCCTTTGCCCTTCATTGATCAAATCTTGGAAAGGTTAGCTGGTCATTCATACTATTTCCTTGACGGATATTCAGGCTATAATCAGATAGAGATAGCCCTTGAAGACCAAGTAAAGAATACATTTACATGTTCCCATGACACCTTTTCTTACTGAAGGATGCCATTCGGACTATGTAATGCTCCTGCCACCTTCCAGCGCTGTATGGTGAGTATCTTTTCTAATATGGTGGGGCAATATCTAGAGGTCTTCATGGATGATTTCTGTCTTCGGTGCATCTTTCAACGAGTGCCTAGAGAGTCTTAAATGTGTACTGAAAAGATGTGAAGAAAAGAATTTGGTACTTAATTAGGAGAAGTGTCATTTCATGGTTCATAACGGAATTATCCTTGAACATATTATATCATCTAAAAGAATCGAGGTGGATAAGGCTAAAATTGATCTTATCTCTAACTTAACTCTACCCAAGAACATACGAGACGTAGGATCCTTCTTAAGACACGCTGGGTTTTACAGACGATTCATAAAGGACTTTAGTCTACTTCAAAAGGATGCACTATATGAGTGGACTGAACAATGCCAAGAAGCTTTCACTAAACTCAAAGGCATGTTAACCAATGCACCTATCATACAACCACCTGACTGGAGCCTGCCTTTTGAATTTATGTGCAACACGTTTGATTATGCTCTTGGGGTGGTTTTAGGATAGAGAAAATATAAGAAACCCTACATTATTCATTACCCGAGTAAGACTCTAAATCCTACACAAGTAACCTACTCGAATGCAGAAAAGGAACTCTTAGCCGTAGTGTTTGCTTTGGACAAATTTAGATCCTACTTGATCGGATCCAAGATCATCATTTACACAGATCATGCGGTGCTCAAGTATCTTCTTGCTAAAAATGATGCTAAGCGCCACTTGATAAGATGGATCGTTCTACTTTAACAATTTGATTTAGAAATTAAACATAAAAACGGAGTAGAGAACGTAGTGGCTGACCATCTTTCCCGCCTTAATTCCTCTGATTCCCTTGAAATGGACATATCAATGACATGTTCCCTGATGAACAATTGTTCAGAGTCTCTCATTCACCTTGGTTTGATAATATTGCTAATTATCTTGCCACACGTTTCATACCGACACATTGGACTGCGTAAGATATAAAGAAATTCTTCATAGACGTACACAAATTTTTTTGGGGTGATCCATATTTATTTAAATATTACCCAGACCAAATCTTAAGGAGATGTGTGCCAGATGATGAGCATCAGAGTGTCATCTCCTTCTGTTACTCATAGGCCTGTGGTGGTCACTTTTCTGTTAAAAAGACCATGGCCAAGATTATGCAGTGTGGCTTTTACTGGCCTACTATGTTCAGCAACACTCATGAGTTTTACAAGGCTTGCAAGCATTATCAGAAGTTGAGAGCATTGTCCCATCGAAATATGATGCCCTTAAACCCCATTCTTATTATAGAGGCATTTGATTACTGGGGCATCGATTTCATGGGACCATTCCCCCAATCCTTTGAAAATCTATACATTTTTCTCGCTGTATACTATGTCACTAAAATGGGTTGAAGCGATTCTGTGCCGAAATAATGACCATCACACGGTCATTAAATTATTAAAAGAGAACATCCTTTCCAGATTTGGAACGCCTCGAGCCATCATTAGTGATGGGGGCTCATATTTTTGTAATATACCATTCGAGAGTTTAATGAAGAAATATGGTATTTCCCATAAGGTGAGCACCCCATACCACCTACAAAAAAGTGGACAACCTGAGATTTTCAATAGAAAAATTAAACATATTTTGGAAAAGACAGTTAATCCGGACCATAAGGATTGGTCAATCCGACTGACCAATGCCTTATGGGTTTACCGTACTGCATTTAAGACCCTTATTGGAATGTCTCCCTTTAAACTTATCTATGGGAAGGTTTATCACTTGCCTGTGGAGTTGGAACATAGAGCCTACTGGGCAATTAAAAATCTGAATTTCAATCTGGATGATGCTGGCTCGCAATGCAAACTCCAATTAAATGAACTTGAAATTAAATCTGAAATGATGCGTACGAGAACTTGAGAATCTACAAGGACAGGATGAAGGCGTTTCATGACTAACATATTCCTCAAAAATCATTCACATCAGGAGTCCTTTTGTATGATTCTCGGTTGTATCTCTTTCCGGGTATGCTCCGATCTCGTTGGACTGACCCTTTCACTGTTATCAATGTTTATCCTCATAGGATTATCGAGATTCAGAATCTAAACAATGGCAATGAGTTTAAAGTAAATGGACATCAATTAAAGCCATTAGTTGAGAAATTTGATTCAGAGGACATGTCCATGCCTCTGAATGATCTTGTGTACAAGGTTTGATCTCCTAGTCTGATGGAAGTATAGGTAAGTTTATTGCTTTCATAGGACTAGGGAAGTTTATTTTTTGTCATTCTAGGATAGTTGGCTTTATGCCGTTAGGTTACTTTTCTTTCCCGTTGTTTTAGGATAGTTTACTTTTGTTAGATTAACTTTTGTGCTGAACCGCCTTCACACTGAAATCTCTTTGGGAAAAAGCCCCTTAACTCCATCATCAGGTGCTATCCTTCCATCAATTCTCCTTTACTTTCGTTATGTTTTATGCATTACATGCTATATCTTTTACATTGAGGACAATGTAGATTTTAGATTAGGGATAGGAGATTAGGTTACCTAATTAGTATTTTCACAGTCTTGAGCAGAAATTGTGAAATTTTTTGAATTTTAAAAAAAATTCTGGAATTTTTGTGAATTCGAAGTGATTTTGACGACTATCTTTGATTTAGATGTATAAGATATGTAATGTTGGTAATTTATGACTCTTGGATTCAATTATATATTAGATTTCATAGTTAAGTCAAATTGTTAATCCACGATTATAAGTTTTAAACATTGATTGAGTCATGATTTCACATGTCACACCTAGCTTACACAGTAAGGCTTCAGTTCGATATTGAATTATTTACCTGGTAGTCACTAAACATGGAAGGAGCCAACCTGGGGAATTTGTTCATCATGTTCAAAGAAAAAAATAATAATACCTAGCTAAAAAATAATTGTCTTCGAAAAGGGTTGGGCGAATGATCTTCACCTTGGTTTACTTCCTATAGGTGAGGGTTCGATTCCCCTCCTTTGCCTTGCCTTTAAAAGGTTGACTACCGTGAAAGCCATCGATGGAAAAATCAAAAGCTGGAGAATGAAAAGTTGAATTGTAAGGCAAGTTTTGGTTTAGGTTATAGTTATCCTGAATTCTCTGGTGATTATCAATGTTATCATGAAAATAAAGACTTGAACCTTTAATTGTCATAAGTTTAGGCTTCACTATACACCCATGAAACTCAATGTTTAGAATTTTTCTAATCGATGGATTAATACTTTGCACTTGACTATGAAGTTTACAGTGCGCTTGAGTCTAGGAGAAAATAATGCCCAACATTCATGAATCCTAGAATTTTATTGACTAGATTGCTTTTCAAATATCACTTGGGTTTATAAGAATTATCTCGTACTTCTTAAATTATTTTTTGCTTGCTTTGCTCGGGACTAGCAAAATGCTAGTTGGGGATTGTGTTGAGGGTCAAATATTGTATATTAAACCCCAGTTATTACCTGATTTTATGAATATGATACTGTTTAATGGCCCCTTTTAATTGTGTTTGTGTTACAAGGTTAATTTAGGAGCTTGAACTGAAAAAGGATGCTAAAGTCATGGATTTGATGATAGAAAATCACCAAGGCAAGGGACGGATCGTAAGAGGTCAAGATCAAAGAATTTATATGCCAAAGATCTAAGAAAATTAAGTAACTGAAGACCAAAAGCCCAAAAAATCGTCCAGAATGTTAGATCACAGGGTTCCCACCATCCATTTGGTTCAAAACTTTATATATGGCATGAGGACCATAAATTAACCATACACATTAAATTTCACCTATTGGATCCTTGTGGAAGTAGCCCAATGAACAGATCAGCCACTACATCTCTAATTTGGGGCCCACCTAATATCTGGATATACTTCAGTTTTGGTCTCAACCCCTTAAATGGGGTGAAAAATGGATGGACAGAGCAGATTGTGTATGTACATCATAGTGGAATCCACATGGCCAGTGCGTGTATGCTGCATACACAGCACCGGCCATGCACCGGATGGTCAGCTTGGTTAAAGCAGGGCTAACCCGAGCTCTCTTCGTGAAGACGTTCAGCGGACGCACCACGTTCGACTGGGTTTCGATAGTGGGCCCCACCCATCTCCCACATGGAAAATCTGGACCGTCCATTGCATCCAGAGAGGGGGGGAGGGGGGGGGGGGGGCACAACCCTCGTCATGGTGTCCTTTCGGTCCCTTGTGCACATACACATGTGGATCGCCAAAAAATGTAGGATGAACGGTGAGTTGAATTGATATAGTGGACCGCTCCAAAACTCGAACACAACCACTCCTTCCCGACTAGTTTTTTGTCAGGAATCCAATGAACAGGGTGAATTTTCTCATAAACATCACTATGGGGCCCATTGAGCATCCCAACATAAGAAAGTTGTGCAACTGTGCACATTTGAGACCCAGATGATCCGGGCCATTTTGCGACCATCGCTAGGATCGGTCCAATGATCCTAACTGTTCAAAAACTTCTCAAGGTGAGGCCAACCAAGCCCATGGAGCTTGAATGAAATGGATCTCACATCAGATATCTATTTTTACTAAAACTTGCATCAAGACGCGAGACCGTTTGCGTTTTCTACTACGTAAGGTTCATGTAGACCATCAACTTCAGCAGCAACCATGTCTAAACTGACCTCCTTGTGCTACAAAGAAGAGAGAGATACATGGAGAGATATTCTTGGATCATCAGCTGTGAGAGGAAGAAACAAGAGAGAGAGAGAGAGAGAGAGAGAGAGAGAGAGAGTGGTGGAGATGGCCGACATCAAGAAGTCCTTCCTTCCTTTTTCCATTTTTTTTTTTCTTTCCTTAAGAGATTTTAGTGTAATCATGTTGGTGGTTGGCTAAACCTCTTAGCTAGGGTTAAGAGGTGAAGCTTGTAGTGAGATGGGAGATTTCTCTTCACGTCTTTGATTCTTGTTTAACTTGAACTCTATTTGATTCTAGTTTGATTATATGGAATGCCCTTAGTTTTTAATGGTTTTTTGTGACTCAAATTACAAAGGATCTGTGATATCTTCTGGTATTTTCTATGCATGTATGGAGATTATGATCGTAGGAACCCTGTTGTTCACCATGTCTCATGAACATGGTTGGGTGATGGAATCTGTTGGGGAAAAAATAGAACATGTCCATAGACTCGCTATGGAATGGACCAACTCTACCGACAATGCCCGGGAATTCGAGGTAATAAGCCCAACCAAGGCAGGGAAGCCAAAAACCTAAAGGAGAGACTTAGTTCAGGTTCCGAAAAATGAAATCCTGACCGAGACTTACAAAGTCACGAGCCACAAGACAAAATATATGAGATGTATAAAGTTGACTCAGTAAACGAGGCAGCAACATCCAAAAAGGTCGATTAAGTCCCAAACCTCAAAAGCCACCCGACCAACCAGAAAACTGACCCATATTTAGGTCGGTTATAGAGTCAACTATTGGATTAAGAGAGGATATCAACTACGGATTGGTTCCATTTTGTCACACCCTAAACCCGAAAGTCAGATTCACAGGAACCCCGATCATCGAATCAGGTGCCGAAAGCCTCCGTAGTACCCCATTCTCGGCCCCCAGCGCCCATATGATAAGTTCCGATCCTGGGATCATACAAGGAGGATTTTTCAATGTATACTTATCTTGTAATAAGCATAACCACAAGTATACCTAAATCGCAAAGGTAACATCATCATCATATATCCACTAATATAAATATTTGAGTACAATACTGAAAGGGAAATACATATATCAAAATCAAAGCCCCAGAAGTCAGGTACATGCTCAAAGCTCCACGCTGCTGCAACCTAATATTTCCTGCACGCATCTATCATACATAAGCTTATAAAAATCTTAGAGGGTGGTGTAAGTGTGTGCACAAGGTAAGTGCTAAGTATCTAATATAATACCATAATCATACAATATCAGAAATACAGGCAAGAACATAAATCGTGCGAAGTCAGAGTAAGCGAACATATTGACAAGTCCAAAAGTCAATCAATATCAGAATACGTAATACAGATCAGTTATGCAAATGAAGAGTCATAAAGAATCAAATATCAGATGCTGATGATACAATGCAATATGCAATTCAGAAAAGCTAACGAATACCATCAGTCTCATCTAAGTCACAGGAATACAGAAACATAACAACCTAAAATGCCATATGTCAAGGATGTGATGTAATATATAATATGTGGTACAAATAAAATGAATATGCTGGAGTGTGAAGACGGGATGATAGTACGTAGTATCACATGCTATGGGGTCCATCACAAGGGACTTCTATCCAAACCAGTCCCATACCTAAATTTGGATAGTCAGACTTAATATGGTAGAATCCTGATCTCAAGTTAGTTACGCACCCCAACAGAAATCGTGACAATTGTGAAGGTTCCTGTAACGAATATTTACGTACCACCAGCCCTGAGTGGATAGTGAATGAATGAATGAATGAGTATGCAACTCCTGCTCAATAAGTCTATATATCAGTAGGGTTCCTCTCTGAGATCATCACCGGGGTCTAGTACACTCTACACCAGCTTGCCGCCCCATCAAGTGCACAACTGAGTAAGTGGAAGAGACATCACTATCCGCCTGACCGGTAGTCAACCAATATTTACCCAGCATGTCGATAGCGGACCCATTCATGAGTTAGTCAAACTCAGCCTAGCTATGCTTACTCCCTCAGGCGGGGCCACACCTCCTCCAAACTAACCACGACACAGTGGGAGACGCGGCCTAGTGGAATACGACCCTCATGCGCTCAAATATATCCACTTAGTCTCGATGTTGGGGCGTCCTCTAGTACCAAGAGGGTTTAGGAATTTTCACTCAGGGCCATTTATAGCAGCCCGATGTTCGAACCAAACATTTACGGTATCCCATCTAGTCATCCACAATATGCCTGTGGAGGCTACAGCCCTGATGTCGCTAGGGCATACAGTAATCATAACACACAATGTAAGATACATGAGTCATACAATCTAATCATGCATCAATCTTGTGCACACCGTGCGCTCATATGAGATAACCTCCACCTATCAGGGAGTCTCATAACAACCTATCCAATGACATATGCAATGATCAACCACATCTCATAACAAACATGCAAATGATGCGTATGGGCATGTATCATGATGTTATGTTGTTACATACTCATAATCGGTATCAATAATCAACATCAACAATCGGCATCGACAATGTGGATATTTAACCAACATTACCTCAAGGAATGGCCCATATAGAGCCTAACATACAGTGGACCCATGACCTCATACAAGGGCCAAATATACAATACCATGGACCTCATTCAAGAGCTTAATAAACATCACGATGGGCCTCTCACATGGGCCTAATATACATCACAATGAGCTCCATCACCTGGCCCTCAAATGCACCACAATGGGCCTCTTCACATAGCCCTCACATACATTACATAGGTCTTAAATGCATCAAGATGAGGTCGAATGCTCATTAGAATGGGCCAAAAATATGGGCTGCATATACCTCACAATGGGCCTCGATAATCAGCCTCAATACCTGGCCTCGACAATCGGAGTCGGCCTCGACAATCCGAATCGGCCTCAATAATCAGAATCGGTAATTGGCCGTCGGAATTGATAATCTTCCTCAATAATCGGCACCGACAATCAGCATCGATAATCGGCATCGACAACTAGCACATAAACAAGGTGGGGCCCATGAACAGACGATCAACCATAATATAAAGATCGGCACTCGGCCGTGGTTATGTCAAATCTGATAGCATGGAGTCGTCCGTTTACGGCAAATGGGGCTCACTTATTTGGGTTAACCCATAAAAGAATGATGAGAATGGGCCTAATAAGGCCTAAGGAAAGGTTACAATGTGGACATTTAACCATCATTGCTCATCAACGTGGACATTCAACCAACATTGCTCCCAAGGAGTGGCCCACATAGGGCTAAACGTACAGTGGGCCCACAGCCTCATACAAGGGTCTAATATACATCACAATGGGCCGAATACATGGGCCTAATATACATCACCATGGGCCACAACCCATGGGCCTCAATATACATCAAGTGGACTATATTAATGGGTCTCATACAATATGCGGGCCCTACACATGGGTCTCATATACATCAAATGGGCCACATACCTGGACCTCGAATACATCACAATGGGCCTCAACCCATGGGCCATTATACATAACATCGGGCCGTATCAACTAGTCGAATCAAGTGGACCAAATCAAATGGGTCAGTATAAATGAGCCAAATCAATTGGACCGATCAAATGGGCCGACTCAAATGGGTCAAGTCAATTGGGCCGATCAAATGGGCCGATACAAATGAGCCTAGTCAATGCGTCGAATCAAATGGGTCGATTAAATGGGCTGATACGAATGGGATGAATCAATGGGCCAAGTCAATTGGGTCGATCAAATGGGCCGATGCAAATGGGCCGAGTCAATTGGGTCGATCAAATGGGCCTATACGAATGGGACGAATCGATGGGCCAAGTCAATTGGGTCGATCAAATGGGTTGATATAAATGGGCCGAGTCGATGGGCCAGGTCAAATGGGCCGAGTCAAGTAGGCCTAGTTAAATGGGCCGAATCAATGGACCGAGTTGAATAGGCCCAAACCAACCACACTATTCATTTATAGTTAAAGATCATTTTAGAACATTTAAACGACACAGGGCCACCACAAGATTCATTTTCCACCCAATCTATTCATAAGATCACAGGACCTGGCTAAAGAGGAAAAAAATATCATTTGATCCAAAACTTTTGGGATCCTTAGGGATTTCAATGGTGGACATTCATTCTCCATTGGTTTTTGTGGTGTGGTCCACCTGACCATCAGATCTGCTTCAGTTTTAGTCTCAAGCCTTGAGGCAAGATGGCCAAAAGGATGGACGGTTAGGATGCTACATATGCATTAGATTGTGGGGCCCACCGTCCAACCATTTGAACGGTGTGGCTAAGACTCAAACATCACGGTGGCCCCATAGAAATGGATGGACGGTAGGGATACAACACACGCATCATGGTGGGGCCGCGCTTGACACACCAGACAGATGGAAGATGTGGATATGTACGGTGGCCCCATCCACATGGACGGCTGGGGTGGTGCAAACCACTTAACAGGTGGTCCCCAGACGTAACAGACGTCATTACAGCAGGTGTATAACTGCTATATGACCCTCAAACGACACATGTGGGTCCCACGTGGGGCCCACCATGAACTATATAAAATTAAAATAATTATTATTATATCTTAATATTATATATAATAACAAGACCAATTAGCATCCAGCCATCCATTACTGGACGCTGGATGCATTATGTGAAGTCATCACCTGGGTGTGGCCCACCTAAATATGTTTAATATAATATATTATATTATATAATCTTATATAATATATAACCAATATATATTATAAAATATAATACAATATATATAATAATATATTATAAAAATACAACATCTAGCCAGCGTCCAACAGCAGGGTTGCTGGATGGTCTGGATACAACGGGATGGGCCCACGTGAGAGGGTGGCCCATTAGATATTTATTATAATATATTTCTTATATTATATATATTATATTATATATACCATATATACATATATATATATATATATATATATATATATATATATATATATATATATATATATATATATATATATATATATAGGGACGAAGTGTCTGCCCACCGTCCAGATCCATCTAGACAGTGCAAATTGCTCATGATAAAGGTGAGTCCCAAATGGGAGGGTGGCCCACCGTAGCAGGTATTAATAATAATAATGATAATAAAATATTAAATGATGTAATATCATATATGATATAGATATATATTTATATATGCACGTGTGTATGTATGAGAGGAAGTGAGGTACCAACGTTCAGGCTCTCTGGATGCGGGATAGATGGCTGGAGTGGCTGCAACGTTGTGGGTCATCTCCACACGTGCAACACGTGTGGAGTTGTAACACCCTGAATTTTTTCTAACCTAGAGTTAGGCGTCCTTAGGCAATGGGTCAACCATAACACCTTGATAACCTCTCAGAACCCAATTCCAAAGCCAAATAAATCATTTAGAACCTAATTCTTTAGAAATTTAACATGAATTAGCTAACGCTGCACTAGAAGACCTGTGAAATTGTCACCAATCACTTTAAATACGATCTGCTAGAGCTAAAACGTGTAGAATAGGTGACACTACAATACCCTAAAATCTAAGATCAAACTTTAAACCCGGTTGCTCACGGGAGCATTCGAAAACTTTGTATCGGACCTGGACCGCACATCGCAAGTCCGATTATCCCGAACTTAGATAATCTTGACCGCCTAGTTGGACTTGACAATCACCTCAAAAATCAAGTCTGGATGATGTCCCACGACAATTTCCTTGAGTCCAGAGTGAAGAGTGTGAGAATGTTGGAAATTAAATATAAATTATGAAATCTGGCATGTGTCGCTTGCGCGACATTTTCTAAGCGTTCTGACTGTCAGAATCTGACCCAAATACACCTTCGGATCAAGGAACATTTCCCACTCAGGTCAGTGTACTTGGAATCCCTGATCGAGTCTCAGTGACCGCTAAACTGAAACTGGTCCACCACATACGATCTGGGAACATTATCGAGCTGAAAACTTAATGTGATCAGGATCTAGCATCCATGAGCTTAAGTCCGACCGCATTCAGTCAGGGGACCTCCAGAAATGTCCTTTTGGATCGAAAAAGACCCGATTTGGCTATAACCCAAGTATACCTTAACTTGGAGTCTATTTTGGTTATGTTTGGGCTTATAAAAGGGCCTTAAACCCTTAGCTTTCTAACCCATACGAATTTGGGGAAACCCTTGGAGAGAGAAGAGAGAAAAGAGAGAGAAAGTGAGGGAGAAGTTGGAGATTTCTCCTAGGATTCTTCCCTGCTGCTCAACGTGCCAACTCCTTCCACCTGCATCGCTCTTCTGGCGATTCCAACTCTGTTCTAGGTAAGAAAACCCTAACCCTAACCTATTTTAGGGATTCCTTCGATACAAGTAGCGAAGTAGCTGATGTATCTTGTGCTATAGGTCGTCATACAGGCGTTGACGAAGCGTATAGTTCCTGTTCGATTCGTTACGCTCCTACGGCCTAAGGTGCGGATCTTAGGCGCTTAGATTACCTATTTTCAAGGCTTTTAATGTTATTTAATGGTAGATTGTTGACAAGAATGTTGTTTGACATGTAAAACATGCTATCTATTTTTCATTTCGAATACGTACGAAGAATAGAGATTTAGGGTATTTTAGGTATTTGTAGGAAATACTGTATCGTACGTATTTTGCCAATATAATTCCCATGAGTATTTGTCGTGTACCTATACTAGTTATGTGTGTATGATCTATTTGGTGAAGAGATTCGTCCTAATGCATATTTTGGCCGACATATGCTATGTAGACTAAAGTGTGTAGACTAAGTGTTTGTATAAATGTTTGTATAAGTAAGTATTGCGTAAATAAGGTTATAGATTAGTGTTGAGATAGGATTCTCAAAAAATTTGATGATGCACATGATTTCCTCCATGCTTGTTGTATTTGAATTGATTACCTTATGTGTGAAATACTCGTGTATGGTTAACTGCTTATGATGTACGTTATAACATGCTGATAACATGCTGGAATTACTTGCATTTCAATTTTGTCTCTCTCATATGATTACTGATTCACATTACATGTACTTGGGGCTATACTCTAGTCCAGGAAGTCAGTAACAGTTTAGAATTCGTGGTTGGATTCTATTCGCCATGAAGGATGTGGATGACGAACCCGAGTCGTACTAGAGTCGTCGGTAGTGGTTAGGCCACACGAAGTGCTTGTGCACTTCATGTCAGTCGATTCAACATGCGCCCGCGCTAGTCGGACTCATCAAGTAACCCGAATGACCATTGTATGTTCACCCTGTATTCGTCATAACTGTTTGAACCTAAGGTACCAAACTTACTATTGGAAAGCCCCTCTAACCTTGGTACCTCGATCCCCTAAGACTCATGAGCCGGGCATGGTGGTATGGGACACCGTGGTCGAGCTGTCGGCCTACGATGGGGCCACAAACCTCCCCGTAGTGACCAGTGAGCACCCTACTCTGAGCAGATTATGGTAGTATGGGACACTATATTCTTGTTGTCGGCCTACATTGATAAGGTGATAGGAGAGTGGAGCAAGGAGTGCGAGCAACAGCCCTGACAGCCCTTTGTAGTGACGTTGAGTTTATCCTAACACCGCATGGGGGCGACGAGTCCTGATGCAATCTTAAGGATATAAACTAGGCTTGTATTGATAAGGTGATGGGGGAGCGGTGCAATGAGTGCGTGCAACAGCCCTGACAGCCCTTGCAGCGACCTAGAACCATACTTCGTATGAGATATGTTAAGACTGACGACCCTAGAATGGATCATTGTTTGGGTATTGATATAAGGGAGGTACCCTAGTTTCCCAATCCTGTTGTATGAAAAGGACTAATAACAGCTCGGTAATCATATTCATATCTCACTGCATGTGCCTGGAAGATGTGGAGCACCGAGGGAAGAAAGCATGCCGCGGACGTAAGATGGTGTCGCATGAGGGAGTATGTCGGTGTAACACCCCAGATTTTGGCCAATCTGGGATTTGACGTCCTTAGGCAGTGGGTCAATTAAAACACCTGGAAAATCGTTCAGAACCCAATTCTATAGCCAAAGAAACCACTTAGGATTAATTCCTTTAGAAACTAAGCATAAGTTAGCTAGCGCAACGTTGGAGTAGCTGGGAAACAGTCCCTGATCACTTTAAATACGTTCTACAAGACCCAAATCGAGTAGAACCAATGACTCTATAATACTCTATAACCTCGGGTCAAACTCTAAGCAGGTTTGTTCTCTGGACCACTTTAAAATTTTGTATTGGATCTAGACCGCGTGTCGAAATTCCGATACCTCCTATCTTAGACCGTTAGAACTACCTAGCTGGACTTGACACTCATTTCAAAAATTAAGTCAAACCGATAATCACAGGCCATTTCATTGAGCCCGGACCGAAGAGAGTGCGAATAGGGATAGAATTGGAATTTCAAATTCAAATCTGGCACACGACTTGACGCATCAGTATTGAGCGTTCTGACCGTTAGAATTCATCCAGATTACACCCTCGGATCAGGAGAAATTTCTATTTTATATCATGAGACTTTCAGCCCTGATCTACGTGCGGTGACCGCTGAACTGAAACTGGTCTGCCACGTGCGATCTGCGAACCCTGTCGGACTGAAAACTTAATACGTGATAGATCTGGTACGCATGAGCTTAAGTCCGATCACATTCGGTCAGGGGACCACCAGAAAGCATCGTTTGGACCGAAACAGCCTCGATTTGGATATGCACTAAGTGAACTTTGTACCGGAGCCTATTTCGGGCAAGTATAGGCTTATAAAAGGGGTTGAAACCCTCACTCCTCTCTCCCATCTGAATTTGCAAAAATCCCTAGATTGGGAGAGAGAAAAGGTAAGAGTTTGTGAGAGAAGGTGGGAGAGAATTCCCTGCTGCTTGTGCCACGTGCTGTACGTGCTTAGGCAACGCACTCCGATCACTTTCCCGGCGATTCCTCCACATTCTCAGGTAAGAAAGTACCCTAGAAGTTGCTGATTTAAGGTTCCTTTCATTTCCTAGCGAAGTAGCTAATAGAACTTGTGTATTAGGTTCTCTAATCGCCGTAGACGAAGCGTATACGCTCCGTTCGAACTCACACCCCTAAAAGGGAAAAGGTGCGGATTTTAGACGCTTTGATTGACTGTTTCCAAAGCTTTCAATGTCGTTTAATAGTAAATTATCGACGGCAATGCCGTTTGACATGTACAACATGCTGTCCGTTTCCTGTTTCGTAAACTAGCGAAGAATATGAGATTTAGGGCATTTTAGTCATTTGTAGGAAGTATAGATTTCATTCATATTTTGCTGATGTGATTGAATGATATGTTGTCGTATTAGAATGTTAGGAATGCGTGCATAATTAGTTTGGCGAAGAGATTCGCCTAAATGCGCACTTCGGGTCGACATACTATATGTAGACTTAAGTGTGTAGTGTAAGTGTTTGTATAAATGCTTGTATTAGTATGTATTGAATTAAATGATGTTATGGATTAGTTTGAGATTGGTTTCTCAATTAATATGCTGATGTGAATGATTTCCTACATGTTAGTTATATGCATGGTTTCATTGTATGTATGAAATGCATGTACTTGATGATTTACTTAAGTTCTATGTTATAACATGTGTTAACATGCTCACATGGTTGTATTTCAATTCCAATACTCTCATATGATTTGCTGATGTGATTCCTTAATTGTTTGGGACTATGCTTAGCCCAGGCAGTCGGTAACCGAGCGAATTCGTGGTTAGCTTATCTTCGCCACGAACGACGCGTCGATGAACGCGAGCCGTGTTCTGGAGTTGGTGGCAGTGGTTAGGCCACACGAAGTGTTTTACGCACTTCATGTCGTCAACTTGAGATGCGATCGCGCTAGTCGAGCCCATCAAGTAACCTGACTGGCCATTGTATGTTCACCCTGCATGAGTCATAACTGCTTGAACCTAGGGTACTGAACTTACCATTGTAAACCCTGTTAACCATGGTACCTTGATCCACGAAGACTCATGAGCCGGGCATGGTGGTATGGGACACCGTGGTCGAGCTGTCGGCCTACGCTGGGGCCATAAACCTCCCCGTAGTGACCAGTGAGCACCTAGTCTCGTGAGCAGATTATGGTGGTATGGGACACTATATTCTTGCTGTCGGCCTACACTAATCAGGTGACGAGTCCTTTGTAGTGACCGCGAGCGTATTCTGAGTCTACGGGAGGCGATGACCCTTCAATAGAAGTAGAGTACAGTAGGCCTGTATTGATAAGGCGATGGGGGAGAGGTGCAACGAGTGCGAGCAACAGCCCTGACAGCCCTTGCAGTGACCTACGAAATATACATCGTATGAGATTACTAGGAGTGACGACCCTAGACAGGATCTGTGTTGGGATTGATACAAGGGAAGTACCTTAGTTTCCCAATCTTGCTGTTTGAATGGACTAAGAACAACTCGAAAATCATATCACCATAGCATTGCATATGCCTGGAAGATGTGGAGCACTCTAGGGAGTGTGGCATGCCGCGGTCGTAAGATGTTGCCGTATGAGGGAGATCGTCGGTGAGGGCATACATCACGTCATGTCATAATTGCATTAACAAAGTATTAGGAATGTTTGAATTACTGCTTTACTATTATCGCATGATTGATTTGAGAACATGTTAATCCTTGTTCTATTATTCCACTGAGTTAGCTACTCACTCCCACGTTACGGGACGGTGTTCCTGGACACCCACCAGACCCTTTTGTGATTGCAGATGATGGCGCGGCCTATGAGGCGGAGCTGGACTTGATGATGATGAGGAGGATCCCTCCTTTATGCGTGTTCTGATTGACGGGATTACAGGGAGGTTGATTAGATACTTTAACACTTGTCATTTTATATTTTTAGCGCACTCATGTATATTCGTTTTGTGTACTTTTGGAGTATACATGTATGTATATAACCTGGTAACATATCCACACTCTGGAGGCATACAACAGTTTATATATGTTATACGTACTATCACAGTCTTCCGCTTGTGAATTTAACTGTCTCTGGAGTATGATATGCTGTTCTGGCTTAATCTCACTCATGTTTAATACATTATCATAGACAACATTCAATCATACATATCTATGTTACATAAATAACATTTTGGAACTCGGGAGTTGGGTTTTTGCTCGACCCCCCGATTTTCGGGATGTTACAGTCGGTGAGGGCATCCATCATGTCATTTCATGCTTGCATTAATTAGAGTATTTAAGGAATGTTTGATTTACTTGATTTATCATTATTGCTTGATTGATTTGATAACATGTTAACCTTTACTCTATGATTTCACTTAGTTAGCTAATCACTCCCACGTTACGGGATGGTGTAGCGCACACTAACCAGTCCCTATTTTAGTTTCAGATGATGGCAATGCTTGCGAAGCAGAGCCAGACTTGATGATGATGAGGAAGATCCCTCCTATATACAGGTTTTGATCGACGGGTTTACAGGGTTACTGATTAGATGCCAATACACTTGATATTTTGCCTTTTATGTACACACCCATGTATATTCTTTTCTTTCTATTTTGGAGTATACATGTATTTAGTTAACCTGATAACATGTTCACACTCTGAAGACTTACAATCATTTATATATTTTATATATCTATCACATTCTTCCACTTGATAGTTTAACTGTCTCTGGAGTATGATATGCTGTTTTGGCTTAATCCACTTCTTGTTTTATGCACTATTACAGCCGACATTCATCCATCATTGAAAATGTTGCATAAGTGATGTTCTAGAACTCGGGAGTTGGGTTTCTACTCGACTCTCGATTTTCGGGATGTTACAGGAGTGGTCCCCACCCCTGTTGTCATATAATAGAGACGTACATCAAGGTGGAGTCCACACATGTGGCCCACATAGGATCCAGATCAATCTGATACTTGTGTTTTCTTTCATTTAGGCCCGTCCAAATAGACTGCCAAGTGGACCACTTTATGGATGGCATAGATAAAATACATACATCATGGTAGGCTGCACATACACACATCGTCGTCCATAAGAGAGGGAGAGAGAAAGCGAGAAAAACGAGATGGGGAGGGACCTCGCCACTATTGGGCCCCCCCGAATACAATGCATACATCAAGTAGGTCCCATAACAAGTGTGCCTAAGATCAAGTTTTAACGGTCGTTCACCCACCTATTACACTCCTCCTTGTTCCCTTAGCCTCCTTAGCTCCTTGCCTTCACTTTTGATGGAGGTTGATGGGTATTAGAAGGTTGAGATGAGAGATGAGAAGGTGGGCCACATTTACTATTTGGGAGAGAACTTAGATGTTGGGGCTCTCATGAGATTTTTGAGAAATTGCTAGAGAATAAGAGGGAGAGATAGAAATAATGGATGAAGGGATGGGTGGAGTGGTGTTTGTAAAGAAAGGAGATGGGGAAGCATGGGTGTGTTTGAAATTTTGTAAAAGAGGGACGGGTAGGGTAAAGAGAGAGTTGACTTGTGAAAAAAGGAGGGATGGAGCTTGTACTTGAGGTATGAGGTGTGTTAATTGATTGGTTGATGGGACATGTTATAGAGATTTCCTCAAAATTTGCAACGCGCAACATTTTTCTCGAAATGAACGCAAGCCCACATCTTCTAGCCTGGGTATCAGATCGGTGCGCGAGTCATGACGTTGGAACTGCGGCGATAGCACGGTCGCTAAGGTACAAGTTTCGGGTTGAGCCAATTTTGGTATGCAGGCCTCAGCTTAGGATCGCATTCAAACGTCGAATATAGGTTGAGGGTTGCCGAAATTCGACCAGGAGGACCGTAGAAGCCGACAGAACGGCATGGACTAGGATACAAACCTTACACATTTCATCCGACAGAAGGCAAACAGTTTTATCCTTGTAGCTAGCAGAGACTCATTTAACACCAGAGTCAATTAGGATCGATCCAAGTAAGGAAAAGATGGTGTAAATGAAAATGTTGTCCCAAAAATCTAGTAAAAGGATCCCCAATCTTCGATATCTAGGGATCGGGTGGTATCTAAAAATAGATTAAAATCAAATCTCTGAGAATCCAAGAGAACAATCCCTGAACAATGAAAATCCTGCCATTCTTATAAATATAGGAGATCTCCAAGGTGAAAGGTACACAGAAAACTCTACTGAAATCCTTCCCATTCGATCCTATCGCTAGCTTAGCCATCGGAGGGTCCCTGACTTTAGCCAGGGTCCTCTTTATCTCCTTCCTTATGCAGGTGATAGGCCGGCTGAGGGCGCACTAGTTTTTTGCATCAACAGACTGGCTTCATCTGTGGGATATGATAAGAAAAGTCATTTTCTAAGCTCCATCGAAAATCTTTAATGGTGAGAACTAGAAGAACTGCTCAAAATGAGCCTAATGTGGTCGTTGTCACTAGACCACCGTTAACTGAAGGCCCACTGGGTACGAATGGAGCCCAAAATTAACCCGACAACTGGTAAGGTTCCACGGCCCGTCCGACAGCTTCTGTTTCGACCAGACATACTCAGTGGAAATGAGGGAATGGTCGGCTGGATAGGGAAGTCGAGGAACTCAGAACCGATATAAATTTCATAAAGAAAATGATGGAACAAATTCATCGGCAGCAAGTTCAGCTACCTCAGCACGACGATGGCCCGGCAAAGAACGCCCAACAATAATTCACTGACCCTCAGCCTGTTGCTCCATGATCCATCCCTCAGTAGAGTCAGCACTAGGGTCCACTCGAGCACACACCCACTCATTCCGTAATTATCCTGCTACCTGCCACTGATCTTTGACATGAAATAGATTCGAGAAGGCGCGACAAGCCCCTGGTTGAAGAGAAGGTGTATAGCGATGAACCCTGGAAAGCTGACTTACAGGACTTCAGGAGGGAAGTGTGGGAAGAAACTGCATACATGAAGTAAGCCGTGATATACATCAAACAAGGCCCGAGGAAAAATCATCCCCATTCATGGAAGAGATAATGTAAGCTCAGCTACCGAAACGGTTTCGTCTTCCGCATATTACACCCTTCACTGGTAAAGCCAATCCAACCAAGCACATCGAATCCTTTTGAATGTATATGGAACTACACGATGCCTCGGATGCTGTGATGTGTCAGTCTTTCTCCCTCACTCTAGCGACGTACCTTGACTTTGGTTCAAACAGCTGAAACTAAAGTCCATTATCTCGTTCGTAAAGCTCAGCGATGCCTTCCCGACCAATTTCATTGGTGGGAAGAAAAAGTTGAAGCTACCTATGCACCTGAACAACATAGTTCAAAAAGAGGAAGAGTTGCTAAAAGATTACATCAAACGCTTCAACTTTGAGTCGCTCCAAGTCTGGAAACATTCAAAATAAATAGCGCTCAACTCAATCATGCAAGGAATCAAAGACAAACTATTTCTGGCATCCCTGAACAAGAACCCACCTACTGCTCTGGCTGAATTCATGGCTCGGTCAGATAAGTACATGGATGTAGAAGAGACACGGATCATGCGCAAGCATCCCAAAATGCAAAAGTCCCAGCCAAAGTGTCAGCAAAGAAAGAAGTTGACTCGGTTAGTGGAAATAAGCATAAAGATGATCGGGCAAGTGATGAGCGCAAGTCGGGTAAGCAACCTGACGTTAAATTTTTGACATATACCCTGTTCAATAAACCGAAAGAATATGTTTTGATGGAAATTAAAGGTGAAGGATTCATCAACTGGCAGGATATGCTCCAAAGCAATCTGAACTAATAAAGTAAGAACAAGTATTGCCATTACCATCGTGATCATGGGAATAATATGAGTGATTGCTATAACTTGAAGGAAGAAATTGAGTGACTAATCTGAGAAGGTCGTCTCAGAGAGCACGTCGAAAGAACCAGGACAAAGGAAAAATGTTCGGGTGATAATTGACCCACAAAAGAAATCCAAACCATCGTCAGTGGTCCCTGAGGTGGAGGTGACTCAAACAATGCTCGAAAAAATCATGCTAGGAGCATCAGTCGACCTGATTCTGAAATCTTGATTCTAGCTCGGCCTTCGAAAGAAAAGAAAAGGAATAAATATTGTATATCGTTTATTGATGAAGATGCTCAGGGCATCCATCATCCGCATGATGACGCATTAGTCGTCACCCTTACCATAACGAATTGCAAGGTATTCCGCATTCTCGTTGACATAGAGTCATCCACAGACGTACTGTTCACTTAAGTATTCAACGAAATGGGTGTTGAATGATCAATGTTATGGCTAGTTCACAACCCATTAATCAGATTCTCTAGTGGCCAAACATTCTCTGAAGGAGTCATCTCATTGTCACTCACTGCTGGTAACTCTCCACACCAGGCAACAGTAATGGCTGACTTTCTGATAGTTGACCAACCATCAGTCTACAATGCTATACTCGGCTAACCCTCTCTATGCCTTCTCCAAGTTGTGGTATCGACATACCATCTCTCTATGAAATTCCTGACTGAGTTGGGAGTAGGAGTTGTCAAAAGTGACCAACGGGACTCAAGGCGCTGCTATGCAATGGCCGTAAAGACTCCAACTGAGGTAACCGCGATTAAATCGTTGGACCCTCGGGCTAAGACACACGAACGAGGACAACCGGTAGAAGTCCTTATCTCGGTACCCCTGGTCCATACAGACGAGTCTAAGACAGTTTGAATTGACTCGTCTCTATAGCCGCCCCTGAAGGACAAGCTGATATCCCTACTCTGACGATATGTTGATGTATTTACATGGAGCCATGATGATATGCCTGGAATCGATACCTTGGTAATGACTCATTGCCTCAACATCGATCTGACCCACCAACTGATCTGATAGAAGCGATAATTGCTCAGCCTTGAAAGGTTGGCTATCATTGAAGAAGAGGTCAGCAAACTCCCCATGGGTAAATTCATCAAGGAGATATACTATACGAAAGGGGTAGCTAATGTCGTACTCGTTAAGAAAGCCAACGGGAATTGGCAAGTCTATATTGACTATACTGACTTAAATAAAGCCTACCCAAATGATAACTTCCCTCTTCTGAGGATCGATTAGTTGGTGGATAGCATGACGGGACATAAACTTCTTAGTCTTATGGATGCTTATTCTGAATACAATCGAATTTTAATGCATCAATCAAATAATTTAAGACTACCTTTGTCACTAACAAAGGACTTTACTATTACCGTGTGATGTCATTTAGCTTAAAGAATGCAGGAGCGACCTACTATGATTGGTAAACAAAATGTTTACTTGGCAGATCAGCCAAACCATGGAAGTATACATTGATGACATGCTCGTCAAAAGTATACACGTAGCCAATCATATTGCCGACTTAGAAGAGATGTTCCTCATCCTTCGCAAATACCAGATGAATTGAACTCGAGCAATTGTGCCTTTGGGGTAAGCTCGGGTAAGTTTCTCAGATTCCTGGTCAGCCAGTGAGGGATTGAAGTAAATCAAAAAAAAAATCAAAGCATTGCTTCACATGGAATCCCAAAAAATGATTAAGGATATACAAAGGCTAATTAGATGAGTAGCCGCACTCAACCGCTTCCTCTCCTGAGCTACCGATAAGTGCCTCCCGTTCTTCAAATAACTGAAGGGACGACAGATGGTAGATTGGATGAAAAAGTGTGAAACAGCATTCCAACAACTGAAAATATATCTCAGATCTTGACCTCTTTTATAAAAACCTGAGCCTAGGGAAGCTTTGTTATTGTTCCCAACAGTTTCCAATGCAGCTGTAAGCTTGGCTTTGATACGTGAGCATGAAGGAAAGTAGTTTCTGGTGTATTACGTCAGCAAAGCATTATTACCGGAAGAAACTAAATATTCACCCTTAGAGAAGGTGGCCCTAGTCTTAGTCGTCTCTTCCTTGCGACTTCAACTATACTTTCAAGCTCACACTATCATCGTCGTGACCGATCCCCACTACGCCAGATCCTTTAGAAACCAGAGGCATTTGGCCAACTAACGAAATGGGCAATCGAGCTCAGTGAATTCGACATTCAATACAAGCTAAGGGTGGCAGTTAAAGGCCAGGCTGTGGCCGATTTCATAGCTGAAGTTACACCATAAGCCAATTCATCTACCGAATCTGCAGATTAGCCAGCCGACCAGCTGACAACTGCCTCTCCTGAGTCATCACCTGACCCAACCCCCTGGAAGCTTTATGTCGATGGCTCTTCCAACTCTAAGGTAAGTGTGGCAGGTGTCGTCCTGAAAACTCCTGATCAGACGTACATGTAATATGCCTTAAGACTTAGATTTCAAGCCTCTAACATTGCAACAGAATACGAAGCCTTGTTACTTGGCCTCCGACTAGTAGCAAGTCTAAGTGTTACTCATCTTAACGTATTTAGCGACTCGCAGTTGGTCGTCAATCAGGTCACTAGCATGTATCAAACACGTTAAAAATAACTAAAAGTATACATGAAGAAAGCTAAAGATTTGATCGATGGTTTCCAATTATACTTTGTCATTCAAATCCCTCGAACAAAAAATGCTAAAACTGACCTATTGGCAAAGCTTTCCTCTGTCAACGAAGACGATATACTCAGGTTTATCCTTATCGAGTATGTCGCTAAGAAGAGGATAGATGATCCGCTTAGCTCGACCGTACATTCGATTTACTCAGAACCCACTTGGCTCAATCTAATCGTCCAATATCTCAATAGTGGAAAGTCATCTGAGGATCATGTCGAGACTCGACAGTTGAAGATCCGAGCCTCATTACACCATACTTAATGGGGTGTTGTATAAGAAAGGATTTTTCATTCCTTTGCTACACTGCCTAAATCATGGCTAAGCCAATTATGTACTACAGGAGATTTATGAAGGGATTTGTGGAAATACTCAGGAAGTCGATCACTCACACATAAGGTCCTACGACAAGGGTACCACTGGCCGACCATTCAGCACGATGCCCGTAAACTCGTCCAAAGCTACGAAAAATGCCAACGATTCGTATCCATTCCGAGACAACCCCCCGAGGAGCAGACCCCTATGGTTGGTCCTTGGCCCTTCGTACAATGGGGAATCGACATCATCAAACCGCTCCCTTTAGGAAAAGGTCAGTCTAAGTTCACCATTATTGTAGTGGATTACTTCACAAAGGGGGCCGAAGCTGAGCCGTTGGATAGGATAACCAAACAAAAGATCATGGACTTTGTATGGAAAAACATTGTCTATCGGTTCGGGATACCTCGAACCATTATTACCGATAATAAGAAGCAGTTCGACAATAGGCATTATTCGGAGATGTAAAATAATCTCAGAATCAGAAACATCTACTCATCCCACCACCATCCTCAAACAAACGGACAGGTTGAGGTAGTCAACACGATTATAAAACAACACCTCCGAACCAGACTCGACCGACCTAAAGGAGCATGGGCCGAAGAGCTTCCTAAAATACTATGGGCATATCGAACCATGCTCGGACTGCCACGAGAGAAACTCCCTTCTCCTTTACATACGGATCTAAGGCTATCACTCCAGTTGAGATCGGACTGCTTTCAGCTTGGGTCAGTTCGTTTAATGAGCAAGACAATGAAGAATTGCTAGCTCTTGGACTCGACCTTTTGGAAGAACAAAGGGAAGTGGATCGCCTACAAATTATAGCTCAGCAATGACAAGTAGCTCGGTTTTACAATGCCTGAGTCAAGGTTAGACATTTTCGGGT
The DNA here is from genome assembly GCA_037074715.1 of Magnolia kwangsiensis. Lineage (NCBI taxonomy): Eukaryota > Viridiplantae > Streptophyta > Magnoliopsida > Magnoliales > Magnoliaceae > Magnolia > Magnolia kwangsiensis. Next base: position 86,609,988 of record CM073571.1, on the reverse strand, counting down.
AAGAGAAATGGTCCTCTAAAAAATGTTCCTAAACACTAAGAAAGTTGATGTAGGCACACTGAGACCCAATTGGGAAGGACCCTATATAGTCTCAAGCACCATCCGACATGGAACATATCGGTTGGAAGATCTAACCGGGCAACTACTCCTCTATCCTTGGAATATCGAGTATCTAAAAATCTATTATCCTTAGGTTGACTGTTGAGCAATGAGAAAGATTCGATTAAGTAAAGAATGAAAAACATGTAAATTGAGTCAAATGAATAACAAAACTGAGTGTATTCAATCATTAGTATGCATTTTACATCGGATTACATTAATTTCTACAGTGGAATTACATTGATGAGATAATAAAGATAGTGGTAAAAGGAGTTGGCCACGATACGCGATGTCTTCTCTCGGTTGCAGATGCTCTCGAGCCCACCTTGAATCTTGGTGTGCTTAAAGTGCTTGACACACGTGGAAATCTAAAATGAAGCTCCAAGGCTCATCAGGAGCTAACATAGGAGGTAACTCGGACCCAACTGTTGCAGCCACTTGGAGCAACCTCTGGCGCCGCCTTAGGAGCAGCCTCAGAAGCAACCTCAGGATCAAGCACAACATTAGCACACCCAGCTGCCTTGGCCTCCGAACCTTCAGACCCAGAGGCACCTTCATCAAATCCTGAAAGATCAAGATCGGGGAAGGATTGCTTCATTAGTTTGATGCACTTAGTATAACTGTCCTGAAACAAATGATCCCGCTCCTCCAAGTACTCTCGAGATTTAAGAAAGGCCTCTACAGCCTGGACCTTGGCATGCTCAAGGGAAGTCTTGGTCTCAGACTTGAGTCGAGCCAACTTATCCTTGGAAGAGATGAGCATGACGAATTCGCCGACTCTCCTCCTGGGCCTCTTTCAATAGCGAGGCCACATGGGCACACTCGGCCTTGGCATCATCGGTGGCCTTCCTTGCAAGCCCCAACTAGCCAACCATTATGTTGAGCTGAGTCACGATAGCTTTAAGTTATGCTTCTGCTTCCGCTGCCCGCTCTGCTCGTTTTTAAGCATCAGTCAGCTCTGAGCTAGCCCTAAGCATGTAAGGGGCGAACTGCAAAAGGAAAATGTAAAGTTAGATTAAGCTCGAAGAAATAGACAAAACAAGCATGAAGTTCAAATCTCACCTCGAGGAGTATCTTCGCCACATGAGAGAGAGTCCGCCTTTGGGGAGCTTCAAAGAGGGAAACGAACTCTTTTTCACTCCTATGGGAAATTTCCCAAGGGATGAGGTCTGACATAGCCTGTTGGAAGATCGACGTCCCCTGTTGAGTTGTCTCCCCTCTTGAGGGCTCTCCTTTCCTCTGCTCCAGAACCTGCTCGGCAGTAGGTCCTGGCTCAAGAGCCAACTGAGGTTCAGAAGCCACCGCATCCACCAATTCTGCCCCTTCTTCTGGGTTAGGGATTATCACGGTCAGGATGGTTGGGGTGGCTTGCCCCTTAACCTTTGAGACTGTCTTCAACTTCTTTGAAGGATGAGTCTCAGACCGATTCTCTGACCGTGGAGGGGCCTTCATCTTAGAAGGCGGATGGAGGAAGAGTCGAGCCTCAGCCATCTCTGCATCGAAAGCAAGACAAGTTAAACAAAATTCAAAGGGAATGCGATGAGAAAACCAAAAGGTACCTGTCAAGGTCGAATCCAAACCCGAGTAAAAAAGTCGCTTCTGCTGGAGAAGTCTCTTTTAAGACCACTACTCTGGACTTAGCGCCTTCACATATTTGATCCGATCTAAAGCGCCTGCTCTGAGTTTTGGCCTTCGCTCGGGAATATCTACGAAATGTACCTAGTTAAACTCAAAGACACTAGTACGAGAAGATAGACGAGAAGTATATGCTGAGTCACCTTCTTGAGAGAACGCCTGAGGAATAAGTGATTTGATGGGCCCTGGCTTGGCAGTCTCCAAGAGGCCACATGCCCAGAACCATCTATCTCTTCAGTGCTTGTTGGAGGTAGGTGGGTTAGTTATCAAAGGTTCGCCCTTGTTCCGCCAAACATACAAATAGTACCAGCCAGGTTACTGCGGACTCAGCCGTACTTAGAACAAATGGAGAAATTCATCGATAGTTAGTGGGGGCTGCTCTATCTCTGCCCACAACATCGAGCATCAAACAAGTTCCTCCACTCGTTCAGGAGTATCTGCCTAATCGCTATTTAAAGTCGGGAAAGTAAATCCCGAGCTATTCCTTGGAGGGGCAAACGTAAGCCGCATTGCAGAGCGACTTGAAAAATAACGACCATCCTAGCAGGAAGACAGTTGGGTAATTTAGTCAAGAGAGGGAGACAGATGATGATTGAGTCTGGGACATGGTAGCCAGCCCTAATTCTGTCCATATCTGCCTCGATTAAAATTGAGGGGACCGGACCCTTCTGCTCATCTCCGGCCTCCCCTCCCTCAGCCACCAACTCAGCAGCTTTCACCGATCTCTGGGTAGAGACCGACTCACTGGCTCCCTCAGCCTCCTCATCCTTTTCCTCTGTCTCTTCCCCAAGGGGATTAGGCCTGTCAGGGGCAGTCGCTAGTGATGCCCCTCTGTGAGAGGGACCTGCAAAAATAGGGTGCTCGACCGAGGGTCTCGCCACTCGTTCAGAGTGCTAGAAGGCAATGCTAGAACCTACGGCCATCTTCGTCAGCAATGAAGGTGATTTCGAGATGTCCCAGAGACGCCTTGCTTCACCTTCTTCACTAGAAACTCCCTCCCGGGGGCTTAAGGAGCCGTGTATTACCATTAAAATCAAAAATGAAAGGGAGGGAGAGAGTTTGAAACTCACCGAAGATAGCAAGGAGGGCTGAAAAAGAGGCGAATGAGGAAGCGACAATCGAAAATGAATGGTAAAAAATGGTAGAAAATGGAAATCACAGGAGGCAGAGTTGAGGAAGAGGAAAACACTTAAGTGGAAATGGGAGAGAAGCGCCCCGCTCCCCTTTTTATACTCACGCCATATGGATAAGGCATTTAAGGAGGAGTTGAATCAATGGCTGCTTCGACTCCCCTGCCTGACACGTTGCACATTTCGAACGACTCATCAGCCGTCACCGCCACGCGTCCGATGCCTATAAGCCAGAAAGAGTGCTCTGACGGCTGCTCGCTTGTGCAACCTCGATTGACAAACCATCGCGTGCTTTAGACGACGAAAAACTCCTACGAGCATTAAATGATCCATAATAAAGTCGGTCCCACCTCAAGCTGACTCAATGACTACTCTACTCTATAGCATCAACAATGTTGATGCAAGGAGTAGGGGGCTTACTATTGGGGAAAAAATAGAACAGTCCAGAGACTTAGCTGTGGAATGGACAAACTCTACTGACACCGCCTGGGAATCCGAGGTTATAAGCCTGACCGAGGCAGGCAAGCAAAAATCCTGAAGAGGAGACTTAGCTCGGGTTCTGGAAAATGAAATCCCAACCGAGACCTACAAAGTCACGAGCCACAAGGAAAAATATATAAGATGTATAAAGTTGACTTAGTAAACGAGGCAGCAACATCCAAAGAGGTCGATTAAGGCCCAGAAGTGACCCGACCGATCATAAAACCGACCCATATTTAGGTCGGTTATAGAGTCGGCTATTGGATTAAGAGAGGATATTGACTACGGATCGGTTCCGTTTCGTCCGACATCAGGCAAACAGTTTTATCCTTGTAGCTAGTCGAGACTCATTTAACACTAGAGTCAGTTAAGATCGAGCCAAGCAAGGAAAAGATGATGTAAATGAAAATGCTATCACGAAAATCTAGTAAAAGGATCCCCGATCTCGGAGATCTCGGGATCGGGTGGAATCCAAAAATAGATTAAAATCAAATCTCCAAGAAACTAGGAGAACAATCCCTGCACGATGAAAACCCTCCCATTGCTATAAATATAGGAGATCTCCAAGGTGAAAGGTACGCAGAAAACTCTCCTAAAAGCCTTCCCATTTGATCCTATAACTAACTTAGCCATCGGAGGGTCCCCGACTCTAGCCAGGGTCCTCTTTGTCTCCTTCCTTGTGTAGGTGATAGGTGAGAATTATGAACATCCTAACGTTCATAATTCCCTTAGATTGATGATGGATTGTCTAACTTTTGTTATTTGCTTTGTCTTGTGGGCATGTTTTGTGATGGAATCAAGTCAAATTCACATCCTTCTCAGCTCTTAAAGACTAGATCAAAAGGAAGTTCAGATTTGATTTTTAATGTTATATCTTCTAACTGGATAAAGATAGGACTCTGATTCTAATTATGTTCGTGAATCAAGCATAGATCTCCCTGATCTCTAAAAGTGGATCCTTGGCACCCTAGTTTCCCACCTTTAAATTTTATAAGTTTTAGTTAAAGTTATTTACAATTATTCCCTTAATTTTTCTGATATAGATTACATCTTTGCCTAGTTCCAGTTCAAGTTATTCTCAGATTACGTACAAGGTTCAGTCCCTGTGGATTTGACCTCAGTCTTACTGAGATTATTACTAGATCAGAACCTTATACTTGTGTTTTGAAGAGCTAGTGCCTAGAACCAAGTATTTTTAGTATTTAAACCTGCCATCTACTATATGCTTGTGGAGATCATAACCCTAATGTCGCTAGGGTCCTCAGTAACCATGTCACACAATACAAGATGCATGAGTCATACAATCTAGTCATGCATTAATCCTAAACGTATTGTGTGCTCATGTGGGACAATTCCACCTATCAGAGAGTCCCATAAGAAATTTACCTAATGATATAATGTTATGATTAATCACTCGTAACAAGCATGTAGATGATGTGTATAGGCATGTATCATGATGCTATGCTAACACATACTCATAGTCGTAATCGATAATTGGCCTATATATAAGGTGGGTTCCATAAAAGGACAGCGGATCAGATCTATAACATGAAGATCAGTCCTTAACAGTGGATATACTAAATCTGATACTATTTATTTTTCCATCTATGGCAAGAGGTGATGATGTATCCTCCTCATAACAAGGATGGGCCTAGATGGCCTACTCATATCGAGAATGGGCCTAAGAATAAAGAGTGGGCTTCCAGGTAATGGGCTTAGCAACGAGCCTTCGGGAGGCTTACAATGTGGACATTTAACCATCATTGCTCGCAAGGCATGGCCCATTTAGAGCCTATCTTATAATGGAGTCCACGGTCTTATACTTGCTAGGAAAATAGATGGGCATCATAAACATTATCACATATATCATGGTGGAATCACACATCACAATTGGGCCTTATCTGATTGGTGACATTTGCTCCACAATGGGCCCCACACAAGGGCCTCATCACAATGGGCCTCATACAACGGCCTCATACACATCACATTGGGCCTCAAACAAGGGTCTCACACAAGGGCCTCATCTACATCATATTGGACCTTAAACAAGGGCCTCATATACATCACATTGGGCCTCAAATAGGGCCCCATGAGCTAAGCACAATGGATGGATAGAGTATGTAACACATACAATATAGTGGGCCTAATGGGGCAACCCATGATTTGGTAAAAATGGATGAGCAGCTTGTACAACATATACATCAAGGTGGGACTCACAGACCAGCCCTGTAGTCTAAAAAAACAGATGGACGGTGTGCTTACAACACACATCAAGGTGGGCTTGAACAATTGAGGTGGGATCAGATCATACAACAGGTGGGCCCTACGTTTACACAGCAAGTGGGCCCACCATCCATGGCTAGACAGTGTGGATATATAACACATACATCATTGTGGATTGCACCGTCCAAGGATGGACGATGTAGACACAACTCATACCTCAAGGTGGGCTTATTGCATCACAAAATGGACCTCACCATTGATGGCCAACATGGATATACAACGCGTACATCAGGAAAAGCCACTGTCTTGGATGGTGTGGCAAAGAACACATCCAACAAAGTGGTACCATGTTCAGGACTGTATGGCGTGGGTATAACACATATCATCAAGGTGGGTCTCACATCCTAGCTGGACGATGGAGATTCCACATGTGTAGGGTGGGTCCCACCATCCTAGCTGGATGGTGGATGATACATAGCAGCAAGGTGGGGTCTCACCATCCATATAGCTGGACGGTGCTGGACATGAAGCACATACATCATGGTAGGCTCCACCGTCCATGGATGGTGGATGACATGGATGAAAGGCATGCATCAGTGGGTCCACATGTGTGGGGCCCACCAGCTTTGAATTTAAGTTGATATTTATGTTTTCCCTTCAACCAGGCCTGTCCAGATGGACAGACAACAGGCCTGCCCATTGGAAGGGCAGCAAGGTGGGCTCCACGGCTTAGACGACATGGATATAGAACACACACATCACGAGGGGGGATCCATAGGGTGGGCCACATGGTCCTAAGATTTGGCCAATATTAGTGTTTTACCTTCATCTAGGTGGCCTGAAAATGGGCAGTAAGGTGGGCCCATTTACTGGACGTTTAGAAAAATCTGAACATCCAAAAAATTTGAACGTGTGGGCATCCCATGTTTGGACAGCAACATTCGGGTGGCCCATCATGCAAAGGATTTAGAGAGAGAGAGAGAGAGGAAAAAATGTGTGATGGAGGGGCCCGCCACTATGGGTCCCTCTAGGATCTATGTAACACCCTGAAAATCGGGGGTCGTGTATAAACTCAACTCCCGAGTTCCAGACCGTCACTTATGCAACAAAAATGATTATGATTCAATGTTGTCTGATCTAAAGCATTCACATTAGTAAAAGTATACCAAAACTACAATTCATACTCCAGATCCAGTGATAAAAGCAAGCGGAAGACTAAACAATATATATATCACTGTAAGGAAAAACAAAGTAGATCTCATCTGTCTCTAAAGTATGAATACATCTCTGAGTCTCATATACATATACATGAACAAAATCAAATGTTCAAAATAGTCTCACTGAAGTCCCGTCAACCCAGGTCGCCTAAGCAAAGCCATCATGATACTGCATGTACGAGAACTCGTCCTGGTCCTCGTCGAAGTCTGGCTCTGCCTCCTGGATCTCAGCATCACCTGCATCTACAACAGGGTCTGGTGGGTGTTGCAAACACCATCCCGTAACGTGGGAGTGAGTGATCAACTCAGTGGAATCATAGAGCAAAGATTAGCATGTTCACAAATCAATCATACGATAATAGTAAAGCAGTAAATCAGACAATCCTAATACTGTTGTTAATGCAAGATGACATGACGTGATGTATGCCCTCACCGACGATCTCCCTCATACGGCAACATCTTACATCTGCGGCATGCCACACTCCCTAGAGTGCTCCACATCTTCCAGGCACATGCAATGTCATGGTGATATGATTTTCGAGTTGTTATTAGTCCATTCAAACAGCAGGATTGGGAAACTAAGGTACTTCCCTTGTATCAATCCCAACACAGATCCTGTCTAGGGTCGTCACTCCTAGTAATCTCATACGATGTATATTTCGTAGGTCGCTGTAAGGGCAGCCAGGGCTGTTGCTCGCACTTGTTGCACCGCTCCCCCATCACCTTATCAATATAGGCCTACTGTACTCTACTGCTACTGAAGGGTCGTCACCTCCCGTAGACTCAGAATACGCTCGCGGTCACTACAAAGGACTCGTCGCCTGATCAGTGTAGGCCGACAGCTAGAATATAGTGTCCCATACCACCATAATCTGCTCACGAGACTAGGTGCTCACTGGTCACTACGGGGAGGTTTGTGGCCCCAGCATAGACCGACAGCTCGACCACGGTGTCCCATACCACCATGCCCAACTCATGAGTCTTCGTGGATGAAGGTACCATGGTTAACAGGGTTTACAATGGTAAGTTCAGTACCCTAGGTTCAAGCAGTAATGACTCATACAAGGTGAACATACATCTGCCAGTCAGGTTACTTGACAGGCTCGACTAGTGCGATCGCATCTCAAGTCGAACGACATGAAGTACGTAAAACACTTCGCGTGGCCTAACCACTGCCGCCAACTCCAAACACGACTCGCGTTCATCGACGCGTCGTTCGTGGCCAAGACCAGCCAGCCACGAATTCGCTCGGTTACCGACTGCCTAGACTAAGTCTAGTCCCAAACAATTATGGAATCACATCAGCAATTTATGTAGGAGTATTGGAATTGAAATACAATCATGTGAGCATGTTAACACATGTTATAACATACAACTTAAGTAAATCTTCAAGCACATATATTTCGTGCATAGTATGGAATCATGTACATAGTCAATATGTAGGAAATCATTTAGGTCAGCATATTAATTGAGAAATCAATCTCAAACTATTTCATAACATCATTTAATTCAATACATACTAATACAAGCATTTATATAAACACATACACTACACACTTAAGTCTACATATAGTATGTCGACCCGAAGTGCGTAATTAGGCGAATCTCTTCGCCAAACTAATTATGCACGTAATCCTAACTTTCTAATGTGACAACAAACCATGTCAATCACATCAGCAAAATATGAATGTAATCAGTACTTCCTACAAATGACTAAAATGCCCTAAATCTCATATTCTTCGTTGATTTACGAAACAGGAAACGGATAGCATGTTGTACATGTCAAACGGCGATGCCGTCGATAATCTACTATTAAACGACATTGAAAGCGTTGGAAACCGTCAATCAAAGCGTCTAAAATCCTCACCTAGTCTCTTATAGACGTGTCGTTTCGAACGGAGCGTATACGCTTCGTCTACGGCGATAAGAGAACCTGTTTTACAAGATCTATTGGTTAAAAAGCTATAGATCCTAGTGAACCTTAAATCATCAACTTCTAGAGTTATTTTATACCTGAAAAAGTGGAGGAATCACCGGCCAGGTGATTGAGATGTGTTGTTGAAGCACGTGCAACAGGTGGCACGAAGGCAGGAAAAATCTCCCCTAATCTCTCTCACAAACTCTCACCTTTTCTCTCTCCCAATCTAGGGTTTCTCTCAAATTCGGATGGGAGAGAGGAGTGAGGGTTTCAACCCCTTTTATAAGCCCAAAAATGCCGAAAATAGGCTCCGGTACAAGGTTCACTTAGTGCATATCCAATTCAAGGCTGTTTCGGTCCAAAAGATGCTTTCAGGTGGTCCCCTGGCCGAATGCGATCGGACTTAAGCTCATGCGTACCAGATCTAGCATGTATTAAGTTTTCAGTCCGGCAGGGTTAGCAGATCGCACGTGGCGGACCAGTTTCAGTTCAGCGGTCACCGCAGGTAGATCAGGGCTGAAAGTCTCATGGTATGAAATAGAAATTTTTCCTGATCCGAGGGTGTAATCTGGCTCAATTCTGACGGTCAGAACGCTTAATACTGACGCGTCAAGTCGTGTGCCAGATTTGAATTTGAAATTCCAATTCTGTCTCTATTCGCACTCTCTTCGGTCCAGGCTCAATGAAATAGCCTGTGATTATCGGTTTGACTTGATTTTCGAAATGATTATCAAGTCCAGCTAGGCGGTTCTAACGGTCTAAGATAGGAGGTATCGAACTTTCGACGCACGGTATAGATCCAATACAAAGATTCAAAGCGGTCCAGAGAACAAACCTGCTTGGAGTTTGGTCCGAGGTTATAGAGTATTATAGAGTCGTTGGTTTTACTCGATTTGGGTCTTGTAGAACGTATTTAAAGTGATCAGGGACTATTTCCCAGCTACTCCAGCGTTACGCTAGCTAACTTACGCTTAATTTTCATATGAATTAATTCTACGCAAACTCGGGTCGAGTTGGTACTCTAGCCCAAGTATGGATTTTTCACGGGCGTTACAATCTACCCCCCTTAACAAATAATTTCGTCCTCAAAATTTGTACCTTTTCGTACTCCTCAAGGAGTGTGGGTAGTTCTTTCTGATCTCGGCTTCTGTCTCCCAGGTAGCCTCCTCCTTAGAGTGATGCGTCCACAATACCTTCACAAGGGGAATCACCTTGCTACGCAGTACCTGCTCTTTCCTATCTAGGATACGTGTCGGTCGCAGGATATAAGTAACATCCTCTCCTAACTGCACCTGCTCTCATCTGATGATATGGGAAGGATCAGCAACGTACTTCTTCAGCATAGAAACTTGAAATACGTTGTGAACGCTCGCGAGAGGCGTGGGTAAAGCCAATCGGTAAGCCACTGCTCCCACACGATCGAGGATATAAAATGGACCAATGAATCGCGGTGCCAGCTTCTCCTTCTTCCCAAACTGAAGGACTCCCTTCATAGGAGAAACTCGAAAAAATACATGATCCCTAACTGTGAACTCTAGTGGTCGTCGTCTCGTATCGGCATAACTCTTCTGTCTGCTCTGCGCTGTAAGAAGCCGACGTCGAATAATATCAATCTTCTCTGACGTCGCCTGCACTAACTCTGGGCCAATCAAGCTACGCTCACCGACCTCTGCCCAGCAATGCGGTGCGCGACAAGGTCGCCCATACAGTGCCTCATAAGGTGCCATACCGATACTCGCCTGAAAACTGTTGTTGTACGCAAACTCCGCATATGCAAGACAATCATCCCAACTGTCCTTGAAGTCCAATGCGCAAGCTTGCAACATGTCCTCTAAGATCTGGTTCACCCGCTCTGTCTGTACGTCTGTCTGTGGGTGGAAAGCAGTACTAAACTTCAACTTCACACCCATAGCCTCCTTAATGCGAGTCCAGAAAATAGAAGTGAACCGCGTGTCTCTGTCTGACACGATCTCCAATGGAACTCCATGCAGACGCACAATCTCTCTGATATACAATCTAGCCAACTCGTCTGCAGAGTTCGTAACTCTGATCGGTAGGAAGTGCGCCGACTTCATCAGACGGTCAACGATCACCCAAATGGAATCATGTCCCTTCCTCGTCTTCGGCAACTCAGAAATGAAGTCCATGGAAATGAAATCCCACTTCCACTCTGCGATCGGCATAGGCTGCAAAAGTCCAGGTGGTCGGCGATGCTCTTCCTTCACCTGCTGACAAGTGAGACAACGGGACACGAACTCTGCTATGTGGGTCTTCATACCTTCCCACCAATACGTCTTCTTCATATCACGATACATCTTCGTACTGCCTGGATGCATCGCGAGTCTAGTACAATGCGTAGCCTCGAGAATCTCTCGTCTCAAGTCAGGGACATCTGGGACGCATAGGCGACCACGATAACGTAAGCTCCCATCCATACCAACTCGCCAGTCGGTGTCTGCATCATCACTGGCCTGCTCTCGAAGCTCAGTCAGATGCGCATCGTCCCTCTGTGCCTCGATGACTCGGTCATCGATCTGAGATCGCACCTGTACATGTGCGATGAACTCAAACGGCTCCTCTACGGTGAGTTTCTTCTCAAAGTCTCGCAAAAACTTAACTATATCCCACTCAGCAACCATCAGCGGAGCTGCAAACTCTATCGCCTTCTTGCGGCTCAACGCATCAGCCACAAGGTTCGCCTTCCCAGGATGGTAAGAGACTTCAAACTTGAAGTCCTTCAACGTCTCCATCCATCGCCGCTGCCTCATATTCAAGTCTCGCTGCGTGAATATGTACTTGAGGCTCTTGTGGTCGCAAAAGAGCTCGAACTCCTCTCCGTAGAGGTAATGTCTCCAGAGTCTCAGTGCGAATATAACGGCTGCCAACTCTAGATCGTGTGTAGGGTAATTCTCCTCGTGCTTCCTTAATTGTCTCGAGGCATACGAAATTACCCTGTCCCTCTGCATAAGGACACAACCTAAACCAATGCTAGACGCGTCAGTGTATATAGTGTATCTAACCCCTTGCTCTGGCAATACTAGCACAGGGGCAGACGTAAGTCTGTCCTTCAGCTCCTGAAAAGCTGACTCCACCTTGTCATTCCAGGTGAACTTCACGTCCTTCCGTGTCAACTGAGATAAGGGTCTTGCGATCTTCGAGAAGTCTTGTATGAAGGGCCGATAGTAGCCAGCGAGACCCAAGAAACTCCTCACCTCAGTGACAGAACCAGGCTGCTCCCAGTCCTGCACCGCAGCTACCTTAGATAGGTCAACTTCCATGCCATCCTTGGACACCACGTGTCCTAGGAACTTCACTTCCTGCTTCCAGAAGTCGCACTTCTTGTACTGTGCGAACAACTGATACTGTCTAAGCGTATCCAGGACCAAATGTAAGTGCTCCTCATGCTCCTCTCGACTCCTAGAGTACACCAAAATGTCGTCAATGAATACAACGACGAATCGATAGAGGAAAGGCCGAAATACCCGGTTCATCAGATCCATGAACACGGCTGGTGCGTTCGTGAGACCGAACGACATCACGATGAACTCGTAGTGGCCAAAACTGGTCCTGAATGCCGTCTTCTGCATGTCCTCATCCCTGACGCGCAACTGATGATATCCTGACTGAAGATCAATCTTCGAGAAGTACTGCGCTCCTCTCAACTGATCAAACAAGTCATCGATCTTGGGTAAAGGGTACTTGTTCTTCATCGTGATCTGGTTCAGCTTGCGATAATCAATACACAATCGCATCGAACCGTCCTTCTTCCTCACGAATAGGACCGGTGCTCCCCAAGGAGACACACTAGGCCGTATAAGGCCAAGCTCTAGCAGACCATCAATCTGCGTCCTCAACTCCTCCATCTCACACGGTGCCATGCGATACGTCGGCAGTGAGACGGGCGTAGAACCAGGAACCAGATCAATAGTGAAATCGATCTCTCGTCGGGGTGGCAAACCAGGGATCTTCCTGAATAGATCCCCAAACTCGAAAATGACTGGCGTATGCTCAAGTACCTGGGCACCAGCGTCTCGCAATAAAGTGGAGTAACTAAGTATGCGGAAAGGGAGATTTACCCGGACTGAAAATGTGAAAGGCGTGCCCTCTGGCTCGTACACCGTCACCATACGAGTCTTTCAGTCAATCTCGGCCCTCCCAGCAGTCAACCAGTCCATGCCAAGAATGACGTCGAGATAAACGAGAGAGGGATCGACGACAAGATCAAGAGCCATCGTCCTGCCTCCCAGATCAACCAAACAACCCTCACACATCTGGGTAACATCTGAATAATCCCCATGAGCTGCAAAGACTCGCACCCTATCCATAGTAATAGTCTGTAACCCAAGACGCCTGACTACAGCACGTGATATCAAAGAAATCGTGGAACCAGTGTCTACCATCATGAGAATACGAGTACCTCCAATATGGGCTGTGACCTCGAAGGCCGAATGTTGAAAAGTCAGTGTCGCAGCTGCCTCAGCTGTCAATGCATGAACCCGTGCCTGCTGTGGCTGGTTCGGTCGCTGTGTCATGGTCCGTGGAGGCTGTCTGATCTGTGATACCGGAGGTCTGAAAGAAGGGTGCGCAGAAGCTAACCGTATAGGCGGTGCTGATATCGCCTGTGAACGTGCACGGTCAATCTTCTGCGGCGGCGAGAACCCACTGTCCCGCATCCGAGAAAAACAGCTCTGCGCCAAGTGGCCTGACCTCCCATAGTATGTACATGTCAAATCAGGGCCCCGAAACGGTGGTACAGGCACTGTAGCCCTAGTAGGAGGGTCGACGTGAGGCCTCTTGCCCGCGAAGGGCCTATTCTGCATGTCTGGTCGTGGCCTAGAAGCAACAGGGCCACGAGATCGTGCAAGTCGATCCACATCCTGCTCTGCCTGCATAGACATGTGAATCAACTCCGCATATGAGGGAATGCTCACACAGCACATCTTCGACCGAATATCCAGTCGCAAACCTTTCAAAAAGTGCCGTATGCGCATCTGCTCATCAGCCAAAATAGTCGGGACGTATCTGCCCAACTCCGTAAACCGATGCTCATACTCCGTGACTGTCATGGCTCCCTGTCGGAGGCGGAGAAACTTATTCTCCCGGTCATGCCTGTACGTCTGGGGATAATACTTCTCGTGAAAGCGGAACTCAAACGCTGCCCATGTCCGTATAAAGTCGGTGGCAACGGTCCACAATACGCTATCCCACCACAGGCTGGCCTCTCGCTCGAATAAGAATGTAGCCAGCTCTACCTGCTCGGCCTCTGTGCGATGAAGCATCCGTAATATCTTCGACACACGGTCGAGCCAATACTCGGCCTCCTCGGGTCTATGAGAACCCGTGAAAGTGGGAGGCCGTAAGATCTGGAATTGCTCTAATAGGCCCCGTGTATCTCCGGCATTCCCCGTAGGGTAAGCAGGTGGTACAGGATGAGCCATGCCCTCATCCTGGACGTATGTATAAGCATCACCAGCTGGATGCGCAGGTGGTGCAGGTGGAGTCACACTCCCACCCTAGGCTAATGTCCCCACAATGGTAGTCAGAAGCTGCTGCTGCTGCTGCATCATAGCCATCATCTGCTCAAATCTGTCAGGAGGTGGAGCAGGCTGTGGCGTGTGCTGCGTCGAAGTAGATGCGCGATAAGGCTCTCTGACTGGCGGTGTGAACGACGGTGGTCCAACTGTAGGACCAGCAGTAGGCTGAGACGCACGAACTATCTCAGGAATCGGGCCCAAGCAGGGTCCGCATGTGTGTCAGATTGTGAAGGAGCCTGATCCATAGGCTCAGTCAATGCAAGCCGAGCCGTGCTCTGTGTAGCCTTAGGCGGCATTCCCTATATTCAAAATAGGGCGCAACCTTATCAGTCTCAATAGCACAAATACACCGCAATCATTCACACAAGGAGTCAAAGACATTCCATGCATTTCATTTAATCAAAATTGTCACAATACAAGGGATATATCCGTACAAGCATCATGACAAGAAATACATGGGAACTAAGACAGTTAAAATTATGACAGCAACATAAGCAAGGCACTAGCCCTAACAAGCTTACACACGAAAGTAGAAAATGACTAACTACTAACAACAACATCAAAGGTCGCATCGGTAGTCTGAGTCGAGTGACGGAGGAGAAGCACCTTTATCCTGCAAGCAACACAGGATCGCCTTTAAGGTGTGAGTCACCTTGCCGAATTTCCTCTTCGTAACGGCCTTGGCATCCTCGACTTTAGCGCGAAGTTCCTGAACTTCCCTTCGCAAGGCGATCTGACTCTCCTCAATCCGAGCAATGCGATCATCGCTAGTAGCCTGCGCAGAAGGAGGAGGGCTCTCATCTGTATCCTGAGCCTCCTCTTCTGCCTCTTCCTGGACTTCTTCCTGAACTTCTGCTCCAAGTTCTCCCTCACTTAGATCCTCCTCATCATCAAAGTCATCCTCGCTATCCTCCTTAAGCTGATTTTCACGGTACTAAGACCCAATCTTCATCTTGACCATAGTCGACTCATCAATGCTATGAATCGAAACTGGCAATTCCAGCCCAAGTCTGTAAGCAAACTCAAGCGCGATCTTGCATATCAGTCGGCCAAAAGGAAGCGATTCGGACGTTCTTCTTGACTTGGCTATGAGGATTATCTGTCGTAAGATGAAAGTGGCCATACATACGTTCTCTCCCTGGGGCACCAGATACAAGAAATCGACCATAAGGCGTGTACATTCAATGCGATTCGTCGACCTGGGATAAACATTGAACGTGCAGACATGGTGCAGCAGGCGCAAATCATCAGACATATACGTCGCCTTGAGACTATTATTAGACTGCCATGGAACCAACTTACCGCACAGAAACCTGGTGCAGCGATCTCATTCACGCCTACTCAGATTCTTCTCACTATGATGAACATCACCAAGAGGCACGTTCAGAAGTCGCGCAATCAGTCGCATATCAATCGTAGCCATCCGATCTCTACCAAAAGGGATTTTAAACTGCAATAGCTCCAAGGTAGGATTCTAGATACAAGCGTAGAAGGCACGAACGGTGCTCACATTAGCACGAGCACGAGCTTCAAAGATCGGACCCCAATGCGCAGCTTCAATTTGCTCGAACAACAAAATTCATCGACCAATCGCCCTTCCACGTCCGCCTCAAACAACACTTTGCAATCAGTGTATTGACCGTGAGGCATCTCTGATAGAATTACTCCCCTAAGGTGAGTATGGGGATCCAAATCCCGCTTTGTACGGAGCTCTCGGGCTGTAGCTGGACCTGTGGTAGCGCTTGAACTTGCGGCACCACCCCGCGGTCTTCTCGATTGAGAAGGGTGACTTGGCCCAGCCTCGTCTACTGCAGTCTTCCTTTTACCCATCAAAGATAAGATGGAGGAGAGTGATAAAAGGCCTAAAATAGATTCCACGAAAGCCATGGAAAATGAAGAAAATGCAGAGAAGTGGCTATCCAAACTGGAAAAGGGAGATCTAGGCATCATAGAGGGATGCTTCAAGCTTCCCAAGGATGAATTTTCAAGGAGAAATGAAAATAAAAAAGTGGAATGGAGCACCTCACGATTTCAGCTCGATTTGGGAATTTTTGGAGCTCCAAAAGTTGAAATCTTCAAGAGGGAGGGCTGCCAACTTCAAAGGAACGATGAAGGGTGGTCGTTTTTGGCCAAGGATGGATCTAGGGGTGGTTTGGAATCACAAATTTTGGAGATAGTTGATGGAAAATGATAATGAAGCTATGGGGAGGGCTGTTTGTGAAGGAAGTGCAAGTTTTAGGGGTTTTCTACCCACGAACCATACATGTGGGGTGTGAAAAACCTAAAATACCCTAACATCTCAAAGCAGACCTCCAACGGACAAGGGTGGTCCGCGATGCAATTTCGGACCGGCGATGGCATCGCCGAACGACCACCTATTCGGTCGGTGGGACCACATGGGTCTGGTCCCCCATGGTCCAAGGACCCCAAATATGTACGGTCCCAACCTTGGTTCATTGTATTTTGACCTATATAGGGCCAAACATGTGTTTAGGACTTTTCGGGACCAATCCACAATTTTGAATACAAAACCCTATCATGCAGCATATGATTTTGGGGTAGAAGGAGCTAATACATCCATCTATACTATTAGTTGTTAAAGAAAGTGAAGTTAGAATGGCCTTATGGCCATTTTTCATGAACTTTTAATATTCACTATAAAATTTTATGAAAGTATTATTTTATGTTATTTTCACATTAGGTTTGATGCCTAACATGAAAAGGATAAGAAATAAATGAATATTGGAATGGTGAGAGGAAGAATTTTGAAGATTTTTGGTGAAACGGGGTTTTTAAGCCCTGACGATTGAATACCGGAGTCGTGGTCATCCCACGGCCCAAGGATTCACTTTTACGGGTTTAGGATCATTCAAAGAACGTCTCAACCCGACTTCCTACGACCTAGGAGCTATTCGGGTTGCTTCACGCGACCCGAGATGCATTACAAACTCGATCGTGCGATCGATTCGAATAGACTTCGCCTATTGCCGAATCTGCGATCCTAGAAATGTTTCTAGACCCTTCTCGCACCCACCTAAGTCAAAAGAAGTGACAGCGTACGTCGCAAGACCATAACCCAGGCCCAGTATACTTTTATTCACGCTCTGATACCAACTTGTAACACCCTGAAAATTGGGGGTCGTGTATAAACTCAACTCCCGAGTTCCAGACCGTCACTTATGCAACAAAAATGATTATGATTCAATGTTGTCTGATCTAAAGCATTCACATGAGTAAAAGTATACCAAAATTTCAATTCATACTCCATATCCAGTGATAAAAGCAAGCTGAAGACTAAACAATATATATATCACTGTAAGGAAAAATAAAGTAGATCTCATCTGTCTCTAAAGTATGAATACATCTCCGAGTCTCATATACATATACATGAACAAAATCAAATGTTTAAAATAGTCCCACTGAAGTCCCGTCAACCCAGGTCGCCTAAGCAAAGCCATCATGATACTGCATGTACGAGAACTCGTCCTTATCCTCGTCAAAGTCTGGCTTTGCCTCCTGGATCTCAGCATCACCTGCATCTACAACAGGGTCTGGTGGGTGTTGCAAACACCATCCCGTAACGTGGGAGTGAGTGATCAACTCAATGAAATCATAGAGCAAAGATTAGCATGTTCACAAATCAATCATGCGATAATAGTAAAGCAGTAAATCAGACAATCCTAATACTGTTGTTAATGCAAGATGACATGACGTGATGTATGCCCTCACCGACGATCTCCCTCATACGGTAACATCTTATGACCGCGGCATGCCACACTCCCTAGAGTGCTCCACATCTTCCAGGCACATGCAATGTTATGGTGATATGATTTCTGAGTTGTTATTAGTCCATTCAAACAGCAGGATTGGGAAACTAAGGTACTTCCCTTGTATCAATCCCAACACAGATCCTGTCTAGGGTCGTCACTCCTAGTAATCTCATACGATGTATATTTCGTAGGTCGCTGCAAGGGCTGCCAGGGCTGTTGCTCGCACTCGTTGCACCGCTTCCCCATCACCTTATCAATACAGGCCTACTGTACTCTACTGCTACTGAAGGGTCGTCGCCTCCCGTAGACTCAGAATACGCTCGCGGTCACTACAAAGGACTCTTCGCCTGATCAGTGTAGGCCGACAGCTAGAATATAGTGTCCCATACCACCATAATCTTCTCACGAGACTAGGTGCTCAGTGGTCACTACGGGGAGGTTTATGGCCCCAGCGTAGGCCGACAGCTCGTCCACGGTGTCCCATACCACCATGCCCGGCTCATGAGTCTTCGTGGATCGAGGTACGATGGTTAACAGGGCTTACAATGGTAAGTTCAGTACCCTAGGTTCAAGCAGTTATGACTCATACAAGGTGAACATACATCGGCCAGTCGGGTTACTTGATGGGCTCGACTAGTGCGATCGCATCTCAAGTCGAACGACATGAAGTGCGTAAAACACTTCGCGTGGCCTAACCACTGCCACCAACTCCAAACACGACTCGCGTTCATCGACGCGTCATTCGTGGCCAAGACCAGCCAGCCACGAATTCGCTCAGTTACCGACTGCCTGGACTAAGTCTAGTCCCAAACAATTATGGAATCACATCAGCAATTTATGTAGGAGTATTGGAATTGAAATACAATCATGTGAGCATGTTAACACATATTATAACATACAACTTAAGTAAATCTTCAAGCACATATATTTCGTGCATAGTATGGAATCATGTACATAGTCAATATGTAGGAAATCATTTAGGTCAGCATATTAATTGAGAAATTAATCTCAAACTATTTCATAACATCATTTAATTCAATACATACTAATACAAGCATTTATACAAACACATACACTACACACTTAAGTCTACATCTAGTATGTCGACCTGAAGTGCGTAATTAGGCGAATCTCTTCACCAAACTAATTATGCACCTAATCCTAACTTTCTAATGCGACAACAAACCATGTCAATCACATCAGCAAAATATGAATGTAATCAGTACTTCCTACAAATGACTAAAATGCCCTAAATCTCATATTCTTCGTTGATTTACGAAACAGGAAACGGATAGCATGTTGTACATGTCAAACGGCGATGCCGTCGATAATCTACTATTAAATGACATTGAAAGCGTTGGAAACCGTCAATCAAAGCGTCTAAAATCCTCACCTAGTCTCTTATAGACGTGTCGTTTCGAACGGAGCGTATACGCTTCGTCTACGGCGATAAGAGAACCTGTTTTACAAGATCTATTGGTTAAAAAGCTATGGATTCTAGTGAACATTAAATCAGCAACTTCTAGGGTTATTTCATACCTGAAAAAGTGGAGGAATCACCGGCCAGGTGATTGAGATGTGTTGCTAAATCACGTGCAACAGGTGGCACGAAGGCAGAAAAAATCTCCCCTAATCTCTCTCACAAACTCTCACCTTTTCTCTCTCCCAATCTAGGGTTTCTCTCAAATTCGGATGGGAGAGAGGAGTGAGGGTTTCAACCCCTTTTATAAGGCCAAAAACGCTGAAAATAGGCTCCGGTACAAGGTTCACTTAGTGCATATCCAATTCAGGGCTGTTTCGGTCCAAAAGATGCTTTCTGGTGGTCCCCTGGCCGAATGCGATCGGACTTAAGCTCATGCGTACCAGATCTAGCACGTATTAAGTTTTCAGTCCGTCAGGGTTCGCAGATCGCACATGGCGGACCAGTTTCAGTTCAGCGGTCACCGCAGGTAGATCAGGGCTGAAAGTCTCATGGTATGAAATAGAAATTTTTCCTGATCCGAGGGTGTAATCTGGCTGAATTCTGAAGGTCAGAATGCTTAATACTGACGCGTCAAGTTGTGTGCCAGATTTGAATTTAAAATTCCAATTCTGTCCCTATTCGCACTCTCTTCGGTCCGGGCTCAATGAAATAGC
This sequence comes from Magnolia kwangsiensis, assembly GCA_037074715.1. Classification (NCBI taxonomy): domain Eukaryota; kingdom Viridiplantae; phylum Streptophyta; class Magnoliopsida; order Magnoliales; family Magnoliaceae; genus Magnolia; species Magnolia kwangsiensis. The sequence goes on along the minus strand of CM073571.1, from coordinate 86,589,846 downwards.
CTATGATTATCGGTTTGACTTAATTTTCGAAATGATTGTCAAGTCCAGCTAGGTGGTTCTAACGGTCTAAGATAGGAGGTATCGGACTTTCGACGCGCGGTCTAGATCCAATACAAAGATTCAAAGTGGTCCAGAGAATAAACCTGCTTGGAGTTTGGTCCGAGGTTATAGAGTATTATAGAGTCGTTGGTTCTACTCGATTTGGATCTTGTAGAACGTATTTAAAGTGATCAGGGACTATTTCCCAGCTACTCCAGTGTTGCACTAGCTAACTTACACTTAATTTCCATAGGAATTAATTCTACGCAAACTCGGGTCGAGTTGGTACTCGAGCCCAAGTATGGATTTTTCACGGGCGTTACAATCTACAACATACATCATACATTCATCAAGATGGGTCCCATGCATTGCATGGCCCTACATAAAAATAATCTGAAGTGGGGATGCCATCCCCACCATAAAATCAAGGTCTAAGTGACCCATCCAGGCTATGGATTAAATGAAAACATCATGATGGGGTCCATGGAGAATGGCCCCATCATGGATCATGCATGCAACAAGGATGGGCCATTGGCCACATCCAAGGGGTCAAGTAGGATCTCTACCATTGATTGGTGGGTCCTACACGCTCCCATACAAGAAAAACCAAAGATCTATGAAGGGAAAAAGGAAATCTAATCCTAAACATGCACCCACCTTGGATCTTCAACTTCTTCTTCCACCTTAGGGTCCTAGAGCTCCAAAGGAATAAGTTTAAATGGTTGAGATGACTTTGGAATGGTTGGATTGGGAGGAAAGAAGGGTGAAGATTGCTAGATTTTAGAGATGGTTTGGGATGTCCAAGCCTCTTGCAATGGAGGAATGAGGAAGAAAAGAGAGAGGGAGAGAGATAAGAGAGAGTGGGTTGATAGCTTCTAGGCAATGATTAGTTTATGTAAGAGGCATGGCTAGTTGTCATAATGAAATGTAAGAGAGGCATGGGCTAGCAAGCATGCTTGGATAGGTGCTAGGGTACGGTGATGTCACACTTAGGGTGACATCATCCTAATGAACTATTTTTTTTCTAGGGAAAAGAAACAATTGGGATAGGTGGGTCCCACGATCAAGCGATCAAGGGTCGGGATAATGCGCGGGTCAGATCTCACAATCAAAGCCAGATTGGCACACAAGACGCGGTGACGACGCAGTTATAATGGCTTATGACTCAGGTCAAGCCGACTCGGGTTGAGAGGAAGCAACTTAAGGTCGCGCGTAAACACTAACTATAGATCGCGGGCCACCGAAATTCGGTCGGGAGAACCGTGAGATCCCATGAAACAGAATGGTTACTAGGAGATAGGCCTAACAGCCCTCCCCTCCTAATAAAAATTTCATCCTCGAAATTTACTATCATGAAGAATAAGACAAGAAGGAAGAGGAATCATAGCATCATCTATAGATCTATCAATCGATACAATACAAATCATGATACAAATACAATCAATCTATAAAAAGATGTGGATAACGCTCTCTAATCTAATCCTCATGCTCCTAAGATACCTCCTCATCACTATGGTGACCCCACTGCACTTTCACCAAAGGGATGACCTTGGTTCGGAGGACCTGCTTCTTCTGATTAAGGATGAAAACGGGCTGCTCAATGTAGGAAGAATCCTCGTGGACCTCAAGAGGCTGCCAATCAATCACAGGAATGATGTCTGACCCACACTTCTGCAACATCGAAACATGAAAAATGTTGTGGATGCCAAACAACTCAGGTGGTAAGGCAAGCCTATAGGCCACAACGCCAACACGCCCATTAATCTCAAAAGGTACAGTAAACCTCGGAGTAAGCTTGCCCTTCACTCCAAATTGAACCACACCCTTTATGGGTGAGACCTTGAGATACACTCTCCCCAACAATGAACTCCAAGGGACAATGCCGTCGATCAGCAAAAATCTTCTGCTAGCTCTAAGTTGTGCCCATCCTCTGCCTGATGATATCAGTAACCTCTGATGTCTGTTGCACAAGCTCGGGGCCTAGGAGACGATGCTCTCTAACCTCAACCCAACAACTGGTAGATCTACATGGCCTTCCATACAAGGCCACAAAGGGATCCATACCAAAAGTCGCCTAATAACTATTGTTATATGCGAACTCAGTCAGGAGCAAATGCTCATTCCAGCTACCCAAGAAGTCGATCACGCAAGCTCTGAGTACATCCTTAAGAATATGGTTAACCCTCTCAGTCTACCCATAAGTTTACGGATGATACGCGATGCTGAACTGCATGGTAGACCCTATAGCCATTTGGAAGATCCTCCAAAACTGAGATGTGAACCTCGGGTCTCGATTGGAAACGATCGAAATCGAAACACCGAGTAGTCTCACAATCTCATCAATAAATAATCTGGAAAGCCGGTCCAAAGGCCAGGTTACATGAATCATGAGAAAATGCACTAACTTCGTTAGGTAATCCACGACAACCCAGATGGCATCATAACCACGCTAAGTCCTCGGTAAGCCCAAAATGAAATCTGTGGATACGTGCTCCCACTTCCATGTCGAGATGTTCATGGGCTTCAACGGACCTGGAGGTCTCTGATGATCGGCCTCAACATGCTAGCATATGTCAAACTCGGTCACAATACTGGCGATCTAACACTTTATTCCCACCCAAAAATATTGTCGCCTCATATCACGATACATCTTTTTCAAGCTAGGGTGGATAGAAAACCTTGATCGCTGTGCCTTGGTCATAAGATTCCTATGCAACTCTGAAATATCCGGGATACATAATCGGCTTCTGAAGCGAAGTCCACCATCAGAACCAATCTGCCAATTTGACTGACTCTTCGTCTGCTCGATAATTCTGCAATGACTCATCTATCTGCTGAACCTTGATCACCCTTGTGACAATAGAGGGTTGAATCGACAGGCTTGATAACTACACGATAGAAGACTGCAGACCGATCTCTAAGTCATACTTTACCACATCCTCAAGCATCTTCCACTCCTTAATCATCATATGTGCCACCAGGCCTCGTGGTTGATGGCTAAGGGCATCCACTACCACGTTTTCCTTGCTAGGGTGATACTATAGATCAAAATCGTAGTCCTTCAGGAGCTCCATCCAATGTCTCTGCTGCATGTTCAACTCGAACTGTGAGAAGAGATACTTCAAGCTCTTGTGGTCGGAGAAGAGCTCGAACTTAACCCCATAGATATAGTGTCTTGACACCTTTAGTGCGAAGATGACAGCTACCAACTCCAAATCATGTGTGGGGTAGTTCAACTCATGGACCTTAAGCTGGCGAGACGCATAAGCCACTGGCTTCCCGTGCTGCATCAGGACAGCACCCAAACCCACATGCGAAGCATCGGTAAATACAATAAATCCTTCACTCCCAGAGGGAAGAGTGAGGACAGGAGTGGTCGTGAGGTGGTCCTTTAGCTCCATAAATATGCTCACGGGCATCACTCCACACAGACTATGCACCCTTCCAGGTCAACCTGGTCAATGGTGCTGCAATACGAGAGAATCCCTCGATAAAGCGTTGATAATAGCCTACTAGACTAAGGAAGCTGCGGATCTCAGACACGTTCATGGGCTGGCCCCATTGACTCACTATATCTATCTTTGAGGGGTCCACTGCAACACCCTCCCTCATCAACATGTGACCGAGAGCTTCACCTCATCCTGTCAAAACTCACACTTCTCCAGCTTCACATACAGCTAGTGGGCATGGAGGGTCTGTAAGGTAATCTCCAAATGCCACTCATGGTCCTTCCGGGTCCTTAAATAGATCAGAATGTCATCAATGAAGACTATAACAAACTGATCGAGGTAAGGACGGAAGACCGTATTCATCAACTGCATGAAGACATAGTGTGTCCTGGAGCTATCTTCGGGATGTCCTCCTCTCGGACTTAAATCTGATGATAATTGGACCATAGGTCAATCTTCGAAAAGAACTATGCACCCTATAGCTGATCAAATAAATTATCAATCCTCGGGAGTGGATACTTATTCTTGATCATGACTCGGTTGAGATCACGGTAATCCACACAGAGCCTCAATGAGCAATCATTCTTCTTGATGAATACTACCGGTGCTCCACACTGAGAACTGCTAGGACGAATGAAACCCAACTCACAAAACTCATCCAACTGCTGCTCCAACTCCCACAACTCGATCAGTGTCATACGATAGGGGGCCTTTGAGATAGGTATGGTATCGAGCATAAGATCAATCTGAAACTCAATATACTACTATGATAGTAATCCCAGAATCTCTTAGAATACATTGAGAAAATCACAAACCACTGGCAACTGATCAACACCCACTGTTATGGGCTCCTCTACTACACACGACATCAAATAAGACAGTGGCTCTCCTCTGGGCTCGGTAACAAATTGGAACTACGGTAAGCCGAGTATACAAAATGTGACTGTCCTCACGGAGCAGTCCAAAATGGTTTGGTACTCGACGAGCCAATCCATACCCAGGATGACGTCGAACTCTAACATCAATAGCATAAATAATTCAGTGGGTAAGTAAGTATCCCTTATCAAAACAGGGCAAGATGAACAGAAGTGGCCTAATACTGCGGTCTTTCCTAAGGGCGTAGACACTGACAATCCCTCATGGGCAGAGTCTATTGGCAATCTGGTCAAATGATAAAAAACCTCGGACATAAAGGAGTGTGAAGCCCCAAAATTAAATAATACTCAAGCGATACATGCAGAGACGGGAAGAATAACCTTAACGACTCCTCCAGATGACTGCGGGTACTGTTGAGCTGCATAGAACCTAGCCTGAGCTAGCTGAAGAGGTGCCTGCCCCCCCTGAGGTCTTTGTTGTTGTGTTCAAAATTGCTGCTTCGGTTGCTGCGGTCTCTAAGGCTGGTGCTATTGCTGTTGTTGAGGGGACCTCGATGATAGGAGTTGTTGTCGCTGCTGCTGCGGTTGGGGACACTCCCACCTGCAGTGTCCTATCCCACAACATCCAAAATAAGCACTTAGAAGTTGCCTCTGAGGTGGTGTCGGGGGTGTCACTGGTGTTGCTGGTGTCCTGGTGGCTAGGCGGCCTGTACGCCTCTGATGCGGGCGGTGTTGCTGATGCTGGGAGCCACCGGAGGGGGCCTACCTCTTCCGGTCTCCTCTACGGTCACGGTCTCTCTGTGAACCGGCCCAGTCTGCCTCATAGATTTGAGTCCTCTGCATGACCTTCTTGAAAGTCTGAAGCATACGGCTGATAACACGGCCTCGAATGCCAAAACACAAGTTATTCTCAAAATAGTGGGCCTTTTGCTCCTCACCATCAATTAAATACGGCATGAACTTGGACAATGTGATAAAATGAGCCACGTACTATGCCATGGACATATCTCCCTACACTAGGGTCTCGAACTCCAATGCTCACTGCCGTCGAATATGGTTGGGGAAATATTGCCGATCAAACCATTCCACAAAATCCTCCCATGTCTAGACAAAATTAAGCCTTGCAGCACAGACAACGGAGGTCCACCAATGCTCGGACTCACCCTCAAGTATATACAATGTCAATGGGACTCACTGCTGGGTTGTACATTTCATGGTCTCGAACATCTTCTCCACTCAGGAGCGCCACCTCTCAACTACAGTTGGATCGGGCTCACCCTGAAATCACCGGGGATTGAACTGAAGAAAATCTTGTAATAGGGCACTCGTGTGCTCTTTCTCTGCTTACTTCGAGGTCTTAGTGGGGCAGACGCCCTACCCCTCGAGGGTGGCTGTCACAGCCTGGAGCATCTACTGTAACTGATCAGCACCAACTGGCACGGTAGGGGTTACACTGGTCTCCGACGGAGGCGTAGGATCTACATGGGTCTCAGGTGTGGGAGCAAGAGGCTCAGGTAGGGGAATGGGAACTGCGGGTGGCGGAATAAGAATCTCAGGCGGTGGAGCGGGGGTTGCTCAGGTGCCTTGCCTAGGTGGCATGGTCTACAAAAAGGAACAAAGACGCCTATTAGACTTGAGAACTCTCAAATGCTCAGATGTTAAGGAATTACATTGGAAGACTACGTACTCGGGACCTAATCGTCCTAAGTTATAGAAGATATGTGATGTTGTCCCTAGTTATTCCCAGGTTATGCTCTGATACCAATTCCTGTCATGCGCCAAACTTGGAAACCAAGCTCACAAAATTCTCAATCGCCGAATCCTGTGCCGACAACCTCCGTAGTTCTCCATTCTTGGCTCTCAGCACCCATATACCAGATTCTGATCCTGGGATCCTACAAGAAGGATTTTCAACATGAAAATTTCATTTTCGTAAGATGAAGCATAACCATAAGCATAACCCACATGCTATAACTAGAAACATCGCCACATATCCATTATGATATAAAAACTTTCGAGTACAAGGTATAAAAGGAAATACAATATAGAGATATAAAAAAAAAACTTTGAAAGCTCAGCCGCACGCTCCTACATCAACTCGATTGTGTCCTGACATCACCTGCACGCATCTATCATGCATAAGTGTAACGCCCGTGAAAAATCCATACTTGGGTTCGAGTACCAACTCGACCCGAAATTGCGTAGAACTCATTCCTTTAGAAAATGTGACTAGGTTAGCTAGTGCAACGTTGGAATAGCTGGGAAATGGTCCCTGATCACTTTAAATACGTTCTACGAGGCCCGAAGCGAGTGGAACCAAGGGTTCTATAATGCTCTAAAGCCTCGGATCAAACTCTAAGCCGGTTTGTTCTCGGGACCTCCTTGAAACTTTGTATTGGATCTAGACCGCGCGTCGAAAGTCCGATACCTCCTATCTTAGACCGTTAGGACCGTCTAGCTGGGCTTGACACTCATTCCAAAAATCAAGTCAAACCGATTATCACAGGCTATTTCATTGAGCCCGGACCGAAGAGAGTGTGAATAGGGACATAGTTGGAATTTCAAATTCAAATCTGGCACACAAATTTGACGCATCAGTATTAAGCATTCTGACCGTCAGAATACAGCCAAATTACACCCTTGGATCAGGAAAAATATCTATTATATATCACGAGACTTATAGGCCTGATCTTGGTGCGGTGACCGTTAAACTGAAACTGGGCCGCCACGTGCGATCTGGGAACCCAACCGGTCTGAAAACTGGATGTATGCTAGATCTAGTATGCATGAGCTTAAGTCCGACCGCATTTGGCCTGGGGACCTCCAGAAATGCCCTTTTGGACCGAAACGGCCCCGATTTGGTTAGGCACCAAGTAAACATTGTTCCCAAGCCTATTTTGGGAATGTTTTAGGCTATAAAAGGGGTTGAAACCCTCACTCCTCTCTCCCATCCGAATTTGAGAGAAGCCCTAGCTTGGGAGAGAGAAAAAGAGTGAGAGATTGTGAGAGAGTGGGAGAGTTCTTCCCGCCACTTGTGCTACGTGTTGCACATGCTTAAGCAACACTCCTCTACCGCTTTCCCGGCGATTCCACCGCAATCCTAGGTAAGTAAAAACCCTAAATAGATGTTGATTTGAGTTTTTCTTGTTTCCATAGCGATGTAGCTTATGGATCTTATGTATTAGGCTCCTTACTCGCCGTAGACGAAGCATATACACTCCGCTTCAATTCCCGAGTCTACAAGACACTAGGTGAGGATTTTAGACGCTTTGATTGACGGTTCCCAACGCTTTCAATGTCGTTTAATAGTAAATTCTTGACGGCATCGCCGTTTGACATGTACAAAATGCTCTCCGTTTCCCGTTTCGTAAGCTAACGAAGAATATGAGATTTAGGGCATTTTAGTCATTTGTAGGAAGTACTGTTTGCATTCATATTTTGCTGATGTGATTGACATGGTTTGTTGTCGCATTAGGAAGTTAGGAATGCGTGCATAATTAGTTTGGCGAAGAGATTCGCCTAGTTGCACACTTTGGGTCGACATACTATATGTAGACTTAAGTGTGTAGTGTATGTGTTTGTATAAATGCTTGTATTAGTATGTATTGAATTAAATGATGTTATTTGATAGTTTGTGATTGATTTTTCAATTATTATGCTGACCTAAATGATTTTCTACATGTTGACAAAATGCATGATTTCATTACATGTATGGAATGTATGTACTTGAGGATTTGCTTAAGTTGAATATGCATGGGAAGTATGCCTTGAAGATTTGCTTAAGTTGAATGTTATAACATGTGCTAACATGCTCACATGATGTATTTCAATTCCAATACCTTTTTATAGTGTTAATGTAATTCCATAGATGTGTGGGACTTGACTTAGTCCAGGCAGTCGGTAACCGAGCGAATTCGTGGCTGACTGGTCATAGCCACGAACGACGCGTCGATGAATGTGATTCGTGTTGAGAGTTGGCGGCAGTGGTTAGGCCACGCGAAGTGTTTTACGCACTTCATGTCGTTCAATTCGAGATGCGATCGCGCTAGTCGAGCCCGTCAAGTAACCCGACTGGCCAATGTTTGTTCACCTTGTATGTATCATAACTGCTTGAACCTAGGGTACTGAACTTACCATTGTAAACCCTATTAACCGTGGTACCTTGATCCACGAAGACTCATGAGCCGGGCATGGTGGTATGGGACACCGTGGTCGAGCTGTCGGCCTACGCTGGGGTCACAAACCTCCCCGTAGTGACCAGTGAGCACCTAGACTCGTGAGCAGATTATGGTGGTATGGGACACTATATTCTAGCTGTCGGCCTACACTGATCAGGCGACGAGCCCTTTGTAGTGACCGCGAGCGTATTCTGAGTTCACGGGAGGCGACGACCCTTCCGTGCAGTAGAGTACAGTAGGCCTGTATTGATAAGGTGATGGGGGAGCGGTGCAACGAGTGCGAGCAACAGCCCTGGCAGCCCTTGCAGTGACCTACGAAATGTACATCGTATGAGATTACTAGGAGTGACGACCCTAGACAGGATCCGTGTTGGGATTGATACAAGGGAGGTACCTTAGTTTCCCAATCCTGCTGTTTGAATGGACTAATAACAACTTGGTAATCATATCACCATAGCATTGCATGTGCCTGGAAGATGTGGAGCACTCTAGGGAGTGTGGCATGCCGCGGTCGTAAGATGTTGCCGTATGAGGGTGATCGTCGGTGAGGGCATGCATCACGTCATATCATCTTGCATTAACAACAGTATTAGGACTTGTCTGATTTACTGCTTTACTATTATCGCGTGATTGAATTGTGAACATGCTAATCTTTGCTCTATGATTCCACTGAGTTGATCACTCATTCCCACGTTACGGGATGGTGTTTGCAACACCCACCAGACCCTGTTGTAGTTGCAGGTGACGACGAGATCCAGGAGGTGGAGCCGGAGATTGACGAGGACCAGGATGAGTTCTCGTATATGCAGTATCATGACGGCTTCCCGTAGGCGACCTGGATCGAGGGGACATCAGTGGGACTTTTCTTTTTGAACATTATTCTTTTGTTATGTACATGTATATGAGACTCAGAGATGTAGTCATACTTTGGAGACAGTTGAGATTACTTTGTTTTTCCATACAGTGATATATATCTTGTTTAGTCTTCCGCTTGCTTTTATCACTGGATCTGAAGTATGAATTGCAGTTTTGGTATACTTTTACTCATGTGAATGCTTTAAATCAGACAACATCGAATCATAACCATTTTTTTTGCATAAGTGACGGTCTGGAACTCGGGAGTTGAGTTTATACACGACCCCCGATTTTCAGGGTGTTACAATAAGCTTATAGAAAGCTTAGAGGTGGTCTAAGTATATGTGCAATATAAGTGTGCTCAGAATGCAATATCAGAGTAAATGCAAAAATATACCTGTAAATCCATGAATACTATGTGGAAATGCTGGCAAGTGCATGAATGCGATCAACCACACAAAGGTTATGCGATGTAAGGCCTACCTGGCCGAATGTTAATGCAAGATGCAACGTAAGCATGTCAGTCCTCATCTGAATCCACATAACCATACAGCTCATCTCTAGAGTATTATATATCAGTACAGCTCTCTCTAGATAATCATTGGGGTTAAGTACACTCTATGCTAACTTACCGCCCCATCTAAGTGTGCAATTGGGTAAGTGGAAAAAACCTCACTATCTACCTGTCAATATCGGGCCCGACTCAATGATAGCGGATCCATTCCTCAAGCTGGTTAAACTTAACCTAATATTGTCTCCTCACTTAGGCAGGTAAGGTCACACCCCCTTCCAATTGACCACGACGGTGGATCTGATCTATAACATGAAAATTGGTCGTCAATAGTGGATATACTAAATCTGATACCATAGATTCATCCATCTATGGTAAGAGGTGACGATGCATCCTCCTCATAACAAGGATGGGCCTAGATGGCCTACTCATATCGAGAATGAGCCTAAGAACAAAGAGTGGGCTTCCAGGTTTGGGTACTTCTACTAGCATCAACAAGGGCCCATTAGTTTGGGAGTAACCTAAAAAGATGAGATGGGTTACGCTAATATCAATAGGGGCCCAAAGGTTTGGGTTAACCCACTAGGGGGAGATGAAAATAGGCCTAAGGATAGGTGTAAGGAGGTTACAATGTGGACTTTTAACCATCATTGCTCCTAAGGTAATTGTCACCCCCCAAACTTAGAAATCGGGCTCACAAAATTTTTCATCATCAAATCCGGCGCCGACAGCCTCCGTAGTACCATATTCTCGGCACTTGACACCCATTTACCAAGTTTCGATCTGGTATCCTACAAGGAGGATTTTCAACATTAATTTGATTCGTAATAAGCATAACCAAAAGAATAACCCACAAACAATAATAAAAAACTCCATCACATTTCCACTATAATCAAAACTTATAAGTACAATACAGAATGGGAAATACAAAGATATACAAAAGCTCCAAGATGATCTACTATGCATTCCTGCCTCAGTTCTGCTGTGATCCAACATCACCTGCATGCAATGGTCGTGCATAAGCTTACAGAAATCTTAGAGGGTAGTGAAAGTGTGTGCGCAATGTAATAATACAATTATACAATATCAGTGTAATGTAGAATATGCTGATGAATCCGTGAATACTATTGGCCATACTAAGGCTATGCAATGTAAGGCATGAATGATGTCGACCATACCAAGGCCATGCGATGCGAGATGTAACTCAAGCATACCAATCCTCATCTGAGTCTACATATCAATACAACTCAACTCTGGAATATCACCGTGGTCTAGTACACTCCAAACCAGATTGCAGCCCCATTGTACACAATAAAGTAGCGGAAGAGACCTCACTGCCCGCCTTCCAATATTGGGCACGGCTTGTTGATAGATGACCCATTCCTCGAGTTGGTCAAACTCAGCCTTGCTTTGACCCCTCCTCACGGGGGGTAAGGCTGCACCCCTTCCAACCAATCATGATACAATGAAAAGTGCAGCCTTCTAGTATTCGGTACTCTATGCTCATGCATCCACTCAATCTAGTCATTAGAGCAACCTCCTAGTACCATAAGAGTTTAGAGAATTTCACCCAGGGATAAGATTTTTGGTGTCCAATCCTGCTAACCATGATATGCCTGTGGAGACTATGACCCTGATATCATTAGGGTGCACAGTATTCATGTCACACAATGCGAGATGCATGAATCTAGCTATCCAGGCATATCTTAATTATGCATGTATCGTGCGTTCATGTGGGAAACTCCCTCCATCAAGGAGTCCCATAATAATCTACTAAATGGCATGTGTTATGATCAATCATTCCTCATATTAAGCATACATATGATGCTTATGGGCATGAATCGTGGCCTATACTAAGCATGTTATATGATGACGATGTACCCCCCTCTTATATTAAGGTTGGGCATAAGTGGCCTACCCAAAGCCTAAGATCCGGAAAGGGTTCCTTCTCAATACTATTATATAGCCCTGCCAGATGCCCTAGGGGGCCCAAATAAGTCCTAGATGGACTCCAAAATAAAAGAATTAATCCTATTTACAACTGATGGGAGGGGGGGGGGGGGGGGGGGGGCAACATCTTTGGATAGCCCAATGAGAATAGATAGATCATGCAAATAGGGCCCAATAATTAGGGTTAACCCACTTAGAGAATGATGCAAATGCGCCTAACAAGGCCTAAGGGAAGGTCACAATGAGGAAATTTAACCATCATTGCCCATCAATGTAGACATTTAACCAACATTGCTCCCAAGGAGTAGTCCACACAAGGGATTAATACACAATGTAACGGGCCACACACATACATCGCATGGAGCCTTACTCATGGGCCTCACACATAATACAATGGCCACGTCCTATGGGCCTCGAATACATCACAATGGGCCTTGCCCATGGGCCTCGAATACATCACAATGGGCCTCGCCCATGGGCCTCGCCCATGGGCCTCGAATACATCACATTGGGCCTCGCCCATAGGCCTCGAATACATCACATTGGACCTCACCCATGGGCCTCGAATACATCACATTGGGCCTCGCCCATAGGCCTCAAATACATCGCATTGGGCCTCGCCTATGGGCCTCAAATACATCACATTGGGCTGTGCCCATGGGCCTCAACACTGGGCCTCATATATCAAGTGCGCCGCATCACACGGGCCACACCATAAATAGCAACAGGAATATTGATTTTCACTGTTAAAATTTATAGGGCCCACCATAATGTTCACTTTCCATCCAATCTGGTCATAAGGTCACAAAGACCTGAATTAAGAAAAATAAATAAATTTCATATTAATCCAACACTTCTGTGGCCCCAAATGTACCTAATGGTAGGCGTTCAATCCTGTTGATTTTTGCAGTGTGGTCCACCTGATAGACAACATGGATATGGAATAAATACATCAATGGTGGGTCCACCGTCCAACCATCTAGACGATGTGGATAAGATGCATACATCACAGTGGCCCTCACAGCACCGTCCAGATGGACGGTGCAAATAATAAATACATCACGGTGGAGTCCACACTAATGGATGGTGTGGAGTACAATACATACATCAGTGGGAGGGCCTACCGTCCTATGTGGATGGTGCGGATAAAACATATACATCACGATTGTCCCCACTATCCTGATGGACGATGGGATGAAACACATACCAAGATGGGACACTCAGAGTCTGCTGACACATTTGGGGCAGTGTCCAGCTACTGGTTGTCCAACAAATGGATGGCCCAGATTAAAACGAGTGGAAAACATTGATAATACACATGCATCATGGTTGGAACCCACCGTCCATGGGTTGGATGGTGGATGCAATGCATCATCAAGGTGGTGCCAAGTGGTGGCCCACCAAAATTACTACGTACGGTAGCAATATGGCTAGTTGCTGACCAGCGTACACCAGCCAATCAGATCCCAAATAGGTTGGTTCCACTTGGGGCCCCCACATATAAATATATATATATATATATATATATATATATATATATATATATATATATATATATATATATATATATATATATATGTATGTATATGTATATATACATACATACATATATATATATATGTATGTATATGTATATATACATACCATATATATAATATTATTATTATCCAGCATCCAGCCCACCGTCCAGCAAGCTGGCCGGTGCTAGGTGGTGCACATACAACATGGTGGTCCCACGTAGTGGGCCACCAAATCTTAATCAAGTTGATATTTATTTTTCCCTTTCATCTAGGCTTGTGTGACCGTCCGGTCATGCAGGCCCCAAATCAAGTTCAAGGTGGCCCACTTGTTGGACGACATGGATAAAATACATATCATAGGTGGGTCATCATTCATAGAGAGAGAGAGGAGAGTGATCAACGATGATGGAGGGGCCCCGCCACTATGGGCCCCTCTTGGATACAAAGCATACACCAAGGTCGGTCCCACCATATGTGGGCCCTTAAATAAAAATGACAAAAATGCAGATCCAAGATCACTAACCATAGATCTTCTTGGTCCGATGGAACGCCCAACTCCTTGGCTTCGATCTTAATGGAAGAAGATGAATTATTGAGGGTTGAGATGGGAGATGAGAGAGGTAGGATGTGGGCCACACTATAACTTCTCCATGAAAAGCTTGGGATGCTTGGACGTAGGGTTCTCCTTTGGTTGGTTGGATGGAAGAGAAGGGAGAAATAAGAGAGAGAGAGAGAGAGAGAGAGAGAGAGAGAGAGAGAGAGAAGATGGGATGGAGTGATGGATGGGAGAGAGAGAGAGAGGTGATGGGATGAAAATGTTGACTTTTGGGGTTGTTATGTAAGAGAGGTATGGGTTGTGATGGGGTGACTGATGTGTTGGGTGATGTGTTGAGTGATGTGTTGTACTTGACATTGATGGGATTGATGGGATAATTCGTAGAGCTTCCCTTCTTGAACTTCACAAATGCACAACATTTCCTCTAGATATGCACAGGGCCACAACTCCCAGCATGGGTATCACCTTGGTGCATGAGATGCAACGTTGGAACCGCGGCGATGATGCAGTCGCTAAGGTACTAGTCTCAAGTTGAGTCGACTCAGGTTGACAGGATGTGACTCAGGGTTGCACGCAAAAGCAGATTATAAGTCGCGGGTCACTGGAATTCGATAGGGAGGATCGCGGGAATCTTCGGAATGGTACGGACTAAGATACGGGTCTTACAGCTCTCCCCCGTAAATAAAAAAAGTTTCATCCTTAAAATTTACACAATCACGCAACTAGACATAACCATGAGGAAGAAGAAACATAACATCATTGTATAAAATCAAAGACAACATACAAAATACAACACATAATCAATCATCAAAGAGATGGGGATAACACTCTCGAATCTTAGCCTCGCACTCCCAAGAAGCCTCCTTAACAGAATGGCGACTCCACTGAACCTTCACCAATGGAATGACCTTGGTCCATAGGACCTGCTCCTTCCGATCAAGGATACGAACTTGCTACTCAATGTAGGAAGTGTCCTTCTGAACCTTTATCGACTACCAATCAATAACAGGAAAGATGTATGACCCACACTTCTTCAACATAGAAACATGAAAAATGTTGCGGACACCAGACAACTGAAATGGCAAGGCAAGCCGATAAGCCACAGTGCCAATGTGCCCAGTGTCTCAATGAAATAGCGGTGAAGATCGCTTGAGTTGAAGTAGGAATATGCCAATATGTTCTAGAGGGGGGTGAATAGGACTTTTTAAAAGTTTTATAATATATTTAAAAATTCTATTGCACTAATTCTATCAGATAGACAATTATCAGGATTACTCAAATGTAACTCTACTGGCTTCCAAGCCTAGTAGAGGGTCCAATCACAAACTATTCAAAAGATAGCAATATAAAACTTAGTTCATGCTGGATATGACTGTGTATGTGTGTGAGATGTGATCTCAAAAATTCAGATATTGAAATAATAAAGCAAATCACATAAACAAAGCAATCACAAACATAATCATTTTTATAGTGGTTTGACTACTTATCTACTCCACTCTTGGCTACCGCACTTAACCCTTGAGTGTACCGAATTTCACTAAGGAGGTTTCCTAGGGTTCACCTTAAACCTAAGGTTTTAAATCAGGTTCACCTTCAACCTTTACATGGAGGTTTCTACTCGGTTCACCTCTAACCCTGGAGTTTTACTAGTTCACTCCTAACCAGATATGTATGCTCTCCATAGAGCAAGGGTCCACACAACGCACCTAGATATTTATACTCTCCACAGAGCAAGGGTCCACACAACGCATCCCCTATGTACACTCCCGCCAGAGGCCTCCTATGAGGACTTCAAAGGGTGAGCAACACTCAAGACCGAATCCTAGAAATGAATGATCACAAGTGTCCTCTGGACTCTAGATACTTATAGATAAGTTGATGAGTCACATTCAGCGTAATGACAAAGATCTCCTCCTTGTTGTTGAAGAGTCTTCATCTCCCTTAATCTGCAACACAAAAGATGTACCAGTACTTGGCTTCGGGTTGGGTCAAGGTTATGACAAAAATCCACTCTCTTAGAATTTTCATATAAGGAAGATAGAGTGATTCTCGTCATCTATTCATTCAAGGCATCCCAGTCTAATGATATGCTATTATGATAGTTGCTAGAGGATCCTTGAATGTGGAAGTTCATTTACCAATCGACTCTATTGAATGTCAATGAATGAGAGTGGATTGGAAGATGAACTCTCATGAGAGAAAGGGCTTTGGGTATATGATCTAAAGATAAAACACACAAAAGCACTCTCTTGTTTCTCTACCAGCAATATGGACAAGTCTCCCTTTATATAGGCAAAACGTTCCATCGGATATAAAATGGTCATATTTATGACAGAGTTCGATATCATCGAGCGTATACTCTTGATGGGATCAACTGTCCGCTTGATAACACAAACTCAAATGTCATACGCAGTTGAAACCCTTTGCCAGCTGGTCGATGGGATCGATACTGGTGTCGATGTCATTGATTTCAAACTCTAATTTTATCGATACTGGGATCGATTTATCGACATTTGAAGCATGAGAGAGACAAGTCTTGAAATATTTTAGGTTTTTAGGATATGATCGGGGAACAACAGATGTCATTAGAATTTGTATATCGATGACATGAGAGGCCACGTCGATGGGATCAATAAATCGTATAGATTTACCTATAAGCTCGCAGGACAGTTGTGTCTAGTCTCTATCCAATTGACTAGACCTCGATAACATCAACATAAGAATATCGATTTCCTTGAGTGGCCCCCCGATCAAAGTTAAAAACAACCTAAAATATTTGCTAGAAGAAATGCACGCCCACTATCGATATGATCGATGGCCTCCTGATATGATCGAGATTTAAATTCAGATTGAATCGGAAAAGACATCGATATATCAAAGCACATAGTGATTTTCTTAAAAAATTAGGGGTGCCAGAAATGTGCCTGTCGATATTATTAAGCCACTTCTGATGGGCTCGATTTTTGAATATCGATGATATCGATAGGTGTATCGATATATTGATAAATCCATCTAAATGAGTATGCGGTTGCTAGACACTTTTAGTCCTCTTATCGATAATATCGATCAAGTGTCGAGGACATCGACAGCGCAGGTCGATCATATCGAAATGTGTATCGATACAATCGACAGGGCAAGCAAACTTAGAGATTTTTCTGATGTTTGAAAAAGTTCACCTACCCAAAAACCCTCATATGTTCTAACTTATTTTTAAGGGTTTTAATCACCTGGTGTTTTGGGATATAGGATGTGAGGTTATGATTTACCTGTGGCGAGCTTCCACACATCCGGTTCAGGTAGGCGCTTGAATTGTTCTTCCTGTGAGGCTCTGCAGACCGTCTAACTCAACACACACGGTAATTGACAAACCAAGGCACTAGCAGGCGTACTTTCACTCAAAAGGTCCTATAAATCTTAGGGCAAGCATACCCTTCACTCCAAAATGAACCACACCCTTCATGGGTGAGACCTTGAGATACACATGGTCTCCTATAACAAACTCTAAGGGATGACACCGGCGATCAACAAAATTCTTCTGTCAGCTCTGAGTTGTGCGCATCCTCTACCTGATGATATCGATAGCCTCTGACATCTGCTACACAAGCTCAGGACCTAGGAGATGCCACTCTCCAACCTCGGTCCAACAACTTAGAGATCTGTATGGTCTGTCATATAAGACCTTAAAAGGAGTCATACTAATGGTCGCCTGATAGCTGTTGTTGTATGTGAACTCAGCCAATCGAAGATGCTCATCCTAGTTACCCTCGAAATCAATCGCATAGGCCCGAAGCATATCCTCAAGGATCTGGTTGACCTTCTCGGTTTAGCCATCGGTCTGCTAATGATACGTGGTGTTGAGCTGCAAAACAGTCCCCATCACTCTCTGAAAGCTCTCCGAAACTGAGACGTGAACCTCGGGTGTTAGTTAGAAATGATTGAGACTAAAATGTCATACAGTCTCATAATCTCCTCAATGAATAACCTTACAAGTCGATCCATAGACCAAATCGTACGCATCACAAGAAAATGTGTTGACTTCATCAGACAATCCACAATAACATAGATGGCCTCATGACCGCACTGAGTCCTTAACAAGCCCATAATAAAATCTGTTGACACATGCTCCCACTTCCACGTCGGGATGCTCAACGGCTGCATTGAACCAGGGGGTCTCTGATGATCGACTATGGCATGCTAGAATGTGTCGCACTCAGCTACAAAACTGGCGATTAGGTGTTTCATCCCCACCCAAAAATATTATCACCTCATATCACGATACATCTTCGTCGGGACAAGGTGGATAGAAAATTGCGATCGATGTGCCCTGGTCATAAGATCTCTGCGCAACTTAAAAATATTAGGGACACATAATCGGCCTTTGAAACGAAGTCCACCATTAGAACTAGTCTACCAATCTGACTAACTCTCAGATGTCGCCTCAGCCCTATAACTCTACAACCACTCATCAGCTTGTTGAGCCTTGTTCAGCCTTGTGAAAAGAGAGGGTTGAATCGACAAGCTCGATAACTGTACGATAGAAGACTTCAGACCAAACTCAAAATCATACTCTATTATATCCTCGAGCATCCTCCACTCCTGGAGCATCATATGTGCCACCAGGCCTCGTGGCTGATGGCCGAGGGCATCTGCCACCATGTTCACCTTGTTTAAATGGTACTAAAGATTGAAATCATAATCCTTCAGGAGCTCCATCTAGCGCATTTGCCTCATGTTCAACTCAGACTATAAGAAGAGGTACTTCAAGCTCTTGTGGTCTTAAAAGAGTTTGAATCTAACCCCATAGAGATAGTGCCTCCACACCTTTAGTGCAAAGACAACTGCTGCCATCTTCAAACCATGCGTAGGGTAGTTCAGTTCATGGATCTTGAGCTGGTGAGATGTGAAGGCCATCGGTTTCATGTACTGTATCGAACAACACCAAACCAATATATGAGGCATTGGTAAAAACTATAAATCCATCACTCCCAGAGGGAAGAGTGAGGACAGGTGTGGATGTTAGAAGGTCCTTCAGCTCTGTGAATGCTTGCTCACATATGTCACTCTAAATAAACTCTACACGCTTCCGAGCTAACCTGGTCAACGGAGTTGCAATACAGGAGAAGCTCTCAATGAAATGCCAGTAGTAGCCTGCCAAGCTAAGAAAACTAAGATCTCGAAAGCGTTCATGGACTGGCCCCACTGACACACTACATTAATCTTTGAGAGGTTCACTGCAACGCCCTCCCTCATCACCATGTGATTGAGAAACTTCACCTCCTCCTTCCAGAACTCGCACTTCTCCAGCTTCGCATAGAGCTGGTGTGTGCGCAGGGTCTATAAGGTAACCTCCAGATGTTGTACATGCTCCTCACGGGTCCTTGAATAAATCAGGATGTCGTTGATGAATTCCACAATAAACTAATCGAGAAATACGTGGAAGACCTCGTTCATCAACTGCATGAATACTCCGGGCGCATTGGTTAGTCCAAAGGACATGACTTGGAACTCAAAATGATCATAGCGTGTCCTGAATACCATCTTTAGAATGTCCTCCTCTCAGACCCGAATATGATGATAGCCAAAACACAGGTTAATCTTTAAAAAGAATTGTGCACCCTATAACTGATCAAATAAATCGTTGATCCTCGAGAGCAGATACTTGTTCTTGATCGTGACCCGGTTGAGCTCGTGGTAATCCACGTAGAGCCTCAACGAGCCATCCTTCTTCCTAACGAAGAGTATTGGTCCTCCCCAAGGTGAACTGCTCAGATGGATAAAGACTAACTCACGGAACTCGTCCAACTACTTTTGTAGTTCCCATAACGCTAACGGTGCCATATGATATGAGGTCTTAGAAATAGGCACAGTACCGGGCACGAGATCAATCTGAAACTTGGTGTACTAGTGAGATGGTAATCCTAGAATCTCCTGGAACACATCAAAAAAATCACAAACCACAGGCAACTACTCGACGCTGGCTGCTATGGGCTCCTCTATGGCACATGACATTTACAAGATAACGGCTCTCCTCTGGTCTCAGCAATGAAATGAAACTGTAGCAAGTCGAGTATATAGAACGTGACTGTCCTCACGGAACATTCCAATATGGCGTGGTACTCAGCAAGACAATCTATTCCCAAGATAACATTGAACTCAGACATCGGTAATGCAAACAGATCGACAGGAAAAAAGATATCCCCAATTAGAACGAGGCAAGATGAGCAAAATTATCCCAACACTGTAATCTTTCCTAAGCGAGTCAATACTCACTAGCCCTCAGGAGAAGACTTCAACGGCAAACCAGTTGATTGGTAGAACTCTCAGCCACCAAGGAATGCGATGCACCAGAATCAAACGACACATGTGCGATACATGTAGAGACTAAAAGTATACCGTCGACAACCCCTTCGGATGACTGTAGGTCCTGCTAAATTGCACAGAACCCAGCCTAAGATGGATGAGGAGGTTCCTTTCCCCTCTGAGTGTGCTGCTGTTACTGCTATCGATGAGGTGGTCGAACTGCTACCTTTGCTGCTGTGGCCTCGGAGACTGGTGCTGATGCTGCTGCTTAGGGGGCCTCGGTGGTAGGGGCTGTTGTCGGTGCTTCTGTGGGGGTCTCTGCTTCTGTTGTGGTGGAGGTTACTATGAGCCTCTCAGCTACTACTGATACTGGGGTGGGGACACTCGTAGATACAGTGCCCCGTCGCACCACACCCAAAACAAGTGCCAGTGAATTGCCTTGGAGGTGCTGCTATCACTTGGAAGGTTGGTCGACCTATGCACCTCTGATATGGTTGACGCTGTTAGGAGTCACCAGAGAGAGCCTTCCTCTGCTGGTCTCTCCTCTGACCATGATCACTCTAAGAACCGCCCCACTCAACCTCAAAAATATGGGCCTTTCGTAACACCTCCTTAAAAGTTGGCAGCTCATGCCCAATAACACGACCTTGAAGACCATAACGCAAGCTGTCCTCAAAATGGTGGGCTCTTCACTCCTCATCACCTACCAAGTATGATGTAAATCTGGACAGTGCTACAAAATGAGCCGCATACTGAGCAACCATCATATCTCCCAGCACCAGGGCGTCGAACTCCAATGCCCGCTGTCGTCGGCTGTGATCAAGAAAATATTATTGGTCAAACCAATCTACAAAATAATCCCTGGTCAACTTAAAAATAGCTCCTTCTCGGGTGATTGATGCCTACTAGTGCTCAGCCTTTCCCTAGCGAAGAAATACAGCTAACAGGACACGCCGCTAGGTTGTACATCCCATTGTATCAAAAATATTCTCCAAATCAGGGCACCACCTCTCAGCTGGAAATACAGGGGATCAAGCTATTAAAACTCTCGAAGAAGGGCGCTCGCACACTCTTGCTCTCCCTAGGCTGGAGAAACAATGGGGTGCCTGTCTTACCCCTGAAGGGTTGCCATCATAGCCTGTAACATCTTCTATAACTAGGAGGCACTTACAAGTACGGTCGGATCTACACCAGTCTCTGGTGGAGGAACGACATCCTTAGGCTCAGGGGCAGGGATCTCTTGTGGTGGAGTGGGATCGTAGGTGGTGGAGCGAAATTCGATCAGGTCACTCTCTTGGGCGGCATGTCCTACAGGAAAGTGCAAATGTGTAACACCCCGAACTTTTCAATACTCAAGTATTGAAAGTCCTTGAGTGTTACGATGAAGTTTAATTTGATACGTACATATGTACGACACTAACCTAGCTATCTTGACCTTACATTCATTTTGAAACACGAATCTATCCTTTGGGAATGATTCCATTTATAGGTCAAGTCATCTGACCCTTGAATTTTAAAACAAGGCCATTCACGTGATTTTACGTAATTACTTTCCCATGAATGAAATGACGAATAAAATTCTTATCCATAATGATTTAGAAATACATTATTTTGTAAGAATTTCTTACAAACATACCTATAACCATGTGGAGCCATTAGATTTTCCAAAACTCACAGATTAATAATAATTACAAAAATGTCATCGACTTATACCCCTAATCACTCAGGAAACCCATTTTGTGTTCACCCATTCACAAAACCGACCATACATCCACCCATATACATGGTTAAGGTGCTAACCATAAAGCTTCCTTATTTTTAACAAGTCACCTGACCATCCATCAGGTTTGGATCCGCCAAATGGACCATCTAAATGTCATGATGAATCGGTCATTATGAAGATCTTCAGGTTTAAGTCCAAACAACCTGGTAACTTGTCAATCGGAGGTGTACAAATTTTATTTTAAATTACTGAGTGTGTAAGCCACTAAAGCAACAACTTGGACATCCTTAGGAGATCAGGGCCCAAATTGGACCAATGGAAAGAACACGAAAAATTAAGAATGCTCGCTAAATTTCAAGAAATTTGGGTGGCGCACTTCGACGTAATGGACGTCGGAAGCTGGTTGAGAAATGTAGGGTAAGATTGTAAATATTAAATGTCATTACATACCACCATTGAAGCTAAAACATACCATGCGGCCAACCCAATCAACAAATTTGTTCTATTTTCAAACCCTTATCCTAGCAGGGTGTGTTCGAAGCAATGGACAGAGCGGATCTTGAGACTAAAAATAATACAATTCACTCTACACGAAATAAATTAATTCATGTGGAATAACAAATTCTCACAGAGATGTGCATGAGGTTTCAACGGTGTGAGTAATTCACACACTTATTGAAGGTGTAATGCACCTAGGACTCAGATCTAATTCATATTTTGACCCATGTGCCAATACATTATGACAAATGTGGTGAAGGGAGTACATTTTCTAGAACATAACCACAAATGGACCCCACCTATTTTGGACAATAACATGGAGAAACATTAATCCGCACGTTGTAACAGCGGACGATGATACTGAAAGTGACTGTGGTTTCCACCACCATGTCCCTACAACATGTGGCCCACCTAAGCCTTGGATCTGTCTCACCATTGGCCAAATACCTTAATAGGGACGACTAAACCCAATAGATGGTGTGGATATGCCAACACCATCCCTGTGGGCCCTACCTTGGATGAGTGTGCACGTGAGGTGCGTGCACTCACTGTCCACGAGATCGTGGAGGCTCGGTCAGCTAGCGCTGTCCTGAGAGTCCTCAAAATAGTGAGATTTCTCTCTGTTTTGTCTTTTAACAGTGTATGGACAACCATCTAAAAGTACTTTATCACGGCTCACCATGCGGTCCCATCTTTGAGATCTGAACCGTCCATCTGAAAGGGGGCCCACGTCTGAACAAACCCTGAGTGGTTTCACCTGATGGAGTGCACCCACATGCACATAAGAACCAGTGCAAACAAAGCCTGGAAGCATATCATTTCTAAAAATGGAAACTGTCTCATTGCCAGCTTAGCAATCCGCATAAGAGTAAATCCTCCCATCCCAACCGTCGATTTCAAATTGATCCTAGCCCTCCAAAGTTAGGTTTTTTCTACAAAGAAGAGAGGGAGAATGAACAGAAAAAGAAAAATCTCTCTTGTTGCCCTAGCTGTAACCTACCAAGAGATCTTCGTCGAACCTTTGAAATCTTTCTTACACAAGCTCTTATGGACCTATACGACGTGTCTAACGGAAGCAGAATGGAGGAAGACCTGCTCGAAGGAAATTCACTATTTCAACAGCTCATCTTCCTCGTGGGAGCTGTGCTGATTCATCTCATTTTGGAGGCAGAATCAGGTCAAACTAGGGCATTTTCTGGTCGTAATAGAAGGGAAGAAAGGAAGGATGAGAAGGAAAAGGAAGAGAAAAAGAGGAGGGGATGACAGAGGAATAGAAAGGAGGGAGAAAGGGAAAGGCAGGGAGGTGCGGCTTCTACTGTCGTACCGAGTCCAGTCGAGAGGAGGCAGTGGTGGTCATTGCACTACACCGACCTGAGCCCGCTGGGTTCGGGCTGTGTCCAGGCTTGGTTGAAGCATGGGCCTGGCCTGGGTCCAGCAGGGGAAGCGAGGAGACAGAGAGGGAGAGAGTGCATAGTTGCACTGACTCAACTCAAACCGAGCCGAGTTCGACTCACTGGTGAGTTTGAGCTGAGTTCAGGTTCAACAGAGTATAGGCTTGGCCTAGTCCAATAGCATAAGAAGAAAGAGAGAGGAAGGAGAAAGGATAAAGGAAAAGAAAAAGGAAGAAAGGAGAGGAGGAGAGTTGCATTGGGATCAACTCGGTCCTACCAAGATAACTCAGCCAATCGCCCCGCCGAGTTCAATAGGTAATGGAGGTTGGATTTGGTCTCTCCTAGCTACTGACCCCTCTGGGTTAGTTTGAGTTCGTCCTTAAGTTGATTTTTTTTTTTGACAACCCAGTTATGTGGGATTCTTTTCTTGCACAAACGAGTCATAGAGTAACTGAGTTAGTGTTTAATGTTTTCAGGGATTGATTCAAACCCACAGCCACAAGTAGATAGTGTTTTTCTCCGATTAAGAGAGATTCGGATTTTATGGTGAGTTGAGCCTCAATAGCTCGTTTGATTTAAGATCAGTGATAGATTAGAGTTAATCTTAATTTATTAATAAGTTTATTAGAAATATATATATATATATATATATATATATATATATATATATATATATATATAATTATTATTATTATATATTTCCTTCAAATGGGAGCTTGCCCCTTACAACAAGCCTAGTTGTTTGGGTGTGGGGCCAACCGTAAGCCAACAATTTCAGAAACGTTGTGGGACTTTCAAAAATAGAAATAAAGGTGAGCCCACATTGAACTTATTTTGGTTGCAAGTGTCATTATTACCACTATTATCATTAAGCAGGATTAGTAATAGCTTTCCTATACAAACCTCGGTTATTACATATAGATTTTAATAATCAGATAAAAGTGTTTTAACCTTCATTCTTAAAGATCGCCCTTAATAGTAAAGCACGCTATTTGTTCCATTACAATGATTACTAGTGTCATATTAACTAATATTAATTACATCATTACCATGAAGTTATTAATATTAGCATGGTATTCATCACCTAAAAATATTATCCTTAATGATAAGACATACTATTTTATTTTCATTGTAATACTTATTATTACCAGGGTCATAAATATTAATTATATTATTAACATTAAATTGTAATTAACCATATTATTACATTGTGTTGAAACCACATACATTGTAATACAACTCTTAGAACTAAACCTTAGGATGAAACTCTAAACCTAGGTAATCCAATCCCTAGGTTAAGACCTTAACCTATAATAGCATATAAAGCTTGAATCTAACCGCACAACTTCATAATTTGTGATAGGATTTGACACCAAGGGCGCACACGCACTTTCAAGCAACGTTAGTGGATAATTCAATTTGTAAGGTAATGATTCTTCCCCTTGAGCTTCCATTTTAATATTAGCTTAAGTTATAGTTCTTATTTTAACTTATAATTGATATCTCCATTTTATAATCACATGTGTTAATTGTTGGAATTGAATTGCTACATTACATGCTTAATGTTTATCCTGCATATTTATTAATGCTTGTAGATTATTTATGGATTGTTTATGAAACTTAAACTGGTACATTAGTGGGAAACCCCCACCTATAAATCTTCACCCATACTTGGGTTGTAACCAGACAGGTTGTGATTGTGATGGACCTTCGGTTTAGTGGTTATTGAAAGGTGGTTTAAATTGACCATTGATGTCGTCCTACCATCCAAGGTTGTTGTGTCTGAGTGGTTTTCAAGGATGATCTTTCATCGCATGGTTTGATACTCGCCCTACCTTATGTGACTTTGTTTTGATATTTTCCCTATATGGGTTCGATGCTTTATACTGTACAACCATATGATGGTAAGCCCCATGTACTAAAGTATGATTGGCCACTAGTCGACGGGTTTTCATTAAACATCCTAAGTTGGTAGCCTCATGAGCTAGGGATGGTATAATAGGACACTATGCTTGAGTTGTCATCCTAGACTAGGTAATGAACCCCCCGTAGTGACCTTTGAGCTTTATTAAACAGACTGATTGTAAAATGGAATAATAATGGTTGGGCTAATCATGCATTTTCATGGAATGCAGTCTTTTCCAGGCGACTAGTCCTCCTCGGGCGTACCTTTGGGTATTTTTCTAGGTAGTTAGTTCTCCTTGGGTGACCATGTTGTATAGTCTTTTCTGGGTGGTTAGTTCTCCTTAGGTGACTTTTTTTTACCAGCTGGATGTGCACCACCAGGCCTGCGAGCATGTGCACGCATCCGTGCATCATATATTGATTTGTATGTCTTCTGATGTTTTATAACTATGCTTACCTAATGCTGCGGTTTATAATCTTGAGTGAAATTCACACTGAGCAGGCCACTCATTCATCGAATATATAACCGTATAGGTAGCACAGGTGATCAGATGATATTCGTATTATATCGATGAGGAGTAGAGTACCATTGTCAAAGAAGCATGATTATATCTGCTAAGGGTTGTTGCAGGATTTTATAGTTCGAGACATGTTACAATTTACTTTGTTACACGTGTGATATTATTCCACTGTGTAATTACAAGTATTTGGGACATTAGTTTGTATAAGCCATTATTGACAACTCTTGTATATTTAAATGATAATGCAAACTTTCTTTTATGTTTGATTTTTCCACACTACACTAATCTTTTAACTCTAAAAGAAAAGAAATAGAGTATTATATATATATATATATATATATATATATATATATGTATATATATATATATATATATATATATATATATATATATATATATATATACATACATACATACATACATACATACATATGGTTGGAAATTGGCTCTCTATAAGTTAACACTCAGGTTTTTGGGAAACAGGTAGTATACTCGGGTCTTGAAAAGTCGGGGCGTTATAGTTAGTATAAGAGCATAGTTTGGACAAACATGGCCTTAGAAAATATACTTATACAAACTTTAAATGTAACGCCCTGAAAATTGGGAGGTCAAGTAGAAACCCAACTCCCGAGTTCTAAAACATCACTTATGCAACATAGATAATGATGAATGAATGTTGTCTGTAGAAGGGCATTAAACATGATTGGGATTACACCAAAAACAACATATCATACTCCAAAGGCATTTAAATTATGCAAGCGGAAGACTATAATAAGTATTTAAACTAGATACGAGTGATAATAAGCCCTCAGAGTATGAATATCACTAGGTTAACAATTACAAGTTTGATTACAAAATGTACAAAATGAGAAAAATGTAATGTCTTCTATCCCAAATACTGAAGCCCCGCCGGTGCAACTCCAGTCAAATAGACCTGCCAGAGAGTTACATGTAGGAGAACTCATCATCAAAAAGCAAAGTCTGTGTAACGCCCGTGAAAAATCCGTACTTGGGCTCGAGTACCGATTTGACCCGAAATCGCGTAGAAATAATTTGCATGGAAATTAAGCGTAAGTTAGCTAGCGCAATGCTAGAGTAGCTGGGAAATAGTCCCTGATCACTTTAAATATGTTCTGCAAGACCCAAATCGAGTAGAACAGACAACTCTACAATACTCTATAACCTCGGATCAAACTCTAAGCAGGTTTGTTCTCTGGACCATATTGAAATTTTGTATTGGATTTAGACCGCGCGTCGAAGGTCCGATACCTCCTATCTTAGACCGTTAGAATCGCCCAGCTGGACTTGACAATCATCTCAAAAATCAAGTTAAACCGATAATCACAGACTATTTCGTTGAACCCGGACTGAAGCGACCGCGAATAGGGACGAATTTGGAATTTCAAATTCAAATCTGGCACACGACTTGACGCGTCAGTATTAAGCGCTCTGACCGTCAGAATTCATCCAGATTACACCCTCGGATCAGGAAAAATTTCTATTTATTATCATGAGACTTTCAGCCCTGATCTATGTGCGGTGACCGCTGAACTGAAACTGGTCCGCCACGTGCGATCTGCGAACCCTGCCAGACTGAAAACTTAATACGAGGTACATCTGGTACCCATGAGCTTAAGTCTGATCGCAATCGACCAGGGGACCACCAGAAAGCAGTTTTTGGACCGAAACAGCCCCGAAATGGATAGGCATCAAGTAAACTTCGTCCCGGAGCCTATTTTCGACGTTTTCAAGCTTATAAAAGGGGTTGAAACCCTCATTTCTCCCTTCCATCCGAAAATCACAAACCCTAGCAAAAGGAGAGAGAGTTTGAGAGAAAGAGAAGAAGACATTCTTCCCGCCTCCGAGCCCCTGACAGTTGCTGCTTCAGCACTTCTTTCCAATCACCTGGCTGGTGATTTCTTCACTTTTTCAGGTATAAAATAACCCTAAAAAACTTGCTGATTTAGGGTTTACTTAGTTGCATAACACGTTAGCTAACGTATTCCATAAATCAGGCTCTCCTACTGCCGTAGACGAAGCGTACACGCTCCGTTCAAAATCCTGCAACCGTAAGAGACTAGGTGAGGATTTTAGACGCTTTGATTGACGGTTTACAACGCTTTCAATGTCGTTTAATAGTAGATTATCGACGGCATCGCCGTTTGACATGTACAACATGCTCTCCGTTTCCTGTTTGGTAAATTAACTAAGAATATGAGATTTAGGGCATTTTAGTCATTTGTAGGAAGTACGGTCTACATGCATATTTTGCTGACGTGATTGACATGGTTTGTCGCCGCATTAGGGAGTTAGGAATGCTTGCATAATCAGTTTGGCGAAGAGATTCGCCAAGTTGCGCGCTTTGGGTCGACATACTATATGTGGACTTAAGTGTGTAGTGTATGTGTTTGTATAAATGCTTGTATTAGTATGTATTGAATTGAATGATGTTATGTAGTAGTTTGAGATTGATTTCATGATTAATATGCTGACCTAAATGATTTCCTACATGTTTACCTTATGCATGATTGCATTACATGCATAGAAAGTATGTCTTGAAGATTTGCTTAAGTTGAATGTTATAACATGTGTTAACATGCTCACATGATGTATTTCAATTCCAATACCTTTGCGTATAGTGCTGATAGGATTCCATAGATGTGTGGGACTAGACTTAGTCCAGGCAGTCGGTAACCGAGCGAATTCGTGGCTGACTGGTCATAGCCACGAACGACGCGTCGATGAACGTGATTCGTGTTGAGAGTTGGCGGCAGTGGTTAGGCCACGCGAAGTGTTTTACGCACTTCATGTCGTTCGACTTGAGATGCGATCGAGCTAGTCGAGCCCGTCAAGTAACCCGACTGGCCGATGTATGTTCACCTTGTATGTATCATAACTGCTTGAACCTAGGGTACTGAACTTACCATTGTAAACCCTATTAACCGTGGTACCTTGATCCACGAAGACTCATGAGCCGGGCATGGTGGTATGGGACACCGTGGTCGAGCTGTCGGCCTACGCTGGGGCCACAAACCTCCCCGTAGTGACCAGTGAGCACCTTGACTCGTGAGCAGATTATGGTGGTATGAGACACTATATTCTAGCTGTCGGCCTACACTGATCAGGCGACGAGCCCTTTGTAGTGACCGCGAGCGTATTCTGAGTCCACGGGAGGCGACGACCCTTCCGTTGCAGTAGAGTACGGTAGGCCTGTATTGATAAGGTGATGGGGGAGCGGTGCAACGAGTGCGAGCAATAGCCCTGGCAGCCCTTGCAGTGACCTACGAAATATACATCGTATGAGATTTCTAGGAGTGACGACCCTAGATAGGATCTGTGTTGGGATTGATACAAGGGAAGTACCTTAGTTTCCCAATCCTGCTGTTTGAATGGACTAATAACAACTTGGAAATCATATCACCATAGCATTGCATGTGCCTGGAAGATGTGGAGCACTCTAGGGAGTGTGGCATGCCGCGGTCGTAAGATGTTGCCGCATGAGGGTGATCGTCGGTGAGGGCATACATCACGTCATATCATCTTGCATTAACAACAGTATTAGGATTGTCTGATTTACTGCTTTACTATTATCGCGTGATTGAATTGTGAACATGCTAATCTTTGCTCTATGATTCCACTGAGTTGATCACTCATTCCCACGTTACGGGATGGTGTTTGCAACACCCACCAGACCCTGTTGTAGCTGCAGGTGAGGACGAGATCCAGGAGGTGGAGCCAGAGATGGACGAGGACCAGGATGAGTTCTCGTATATGCAGTATCATGACGGCTTCCCGTAGGTGACCTGGATCGAGGGGACCTCAGTGGGACTTTCTTTTGAACATTATTCTTTTGTTATGTATATGTAAATGAGACTCAGAGATGTAGTCATACTTTGGAGACAGATGAGATTACTTTGTTTTTCCATACAGTGATATATACATTGTTTAGTCTTCCGCTTGCTTTTATCACTGGATCTGAAGTATGAATTGCAGTTTTGGTATACTTTTACTCATGTGAATGCTTTAAATCAGACAACATTGAATCATAACCATTTTTGTTGCATAAGTGACGGTCTGGAACTCGGGAGTTGAGTTTATACACGTACCCCCGATTTTTAGGGTGTTACAGTCTGGCTCCACTTCACAAGCATTTCCCTCACCTGAAATTAAGACAGGGTCTAGTTGGTGTGTAGAACACTGTCCCGTAACGTCAGAATGAGTAGCTAACTCAGTGGAACAATAGAGTAAAGATTAACATGTTATCAATTCAGTCAAGCGGTAATGATAAAATAAATATAGCAAACGTTCCTAATTACTGTAGTTAATGCAAGGATGAAATGACATGATGTATGCCCTTGTCTACATACTCTCTCATGCGACACCATCTTATATTCACGGCATGCTTTCATCTCTCAGTGCTCCACATCTTCCAGGCACATGCAGTGTGATATGAACATGATTACCGAGTCGTTATTAGTCCTTTTCATACAGCAGGATTTGGAAACTAAGGTACCTCCCTTATATCAATTCCCAACAATGATCCAGTCTAGGGTCATCAATCCTAGGATATCTCATACGAAGTGCGGTTCTAGGTCGTTGCAAGGGCTGTCAGGGCTCTTACACGTAATTGTTACACCACTCTCCCATCACCTTATCAATACAGGCCTAGTTTGTACTCTTGTTGCTATGGAAGGGTCGTCGCCTTCCCATAGACTCAGAGTATTCTCGAGGTCACTACAAAGGGCTGTCAGGGTTGTTACACGCAATCTTTACACCACTCCCCCATCAACTTATCAGTGTAGGCCGACACTCGAATACAGTGTCCCATACCACCATATTCGACTCACGAGTCTAGGTTGCTCACTGGTCATTACGAGGAGGCTCATGGCCCCTGCGTAGGTGGACAGCTCGACCATGGTGTCCCATATCACCATGCCCGGCTCATGAGTCTTAGCGGATTGAGGTACCATAGTTAATGGGATTTCCACTGGTAAGTTTGGTACTTTAGATTCAAGTAGTTGCGTCCGTACATGGTTAACATACATCGGGCTAATCGGGTTACTTGACAAGTTTGACTAGTACGAGCCCCCGTTGAGTTGATAGACATGAAGTGCATAAGTACCTCGTGTGGCCTAATCACTGTCGACAAGTAACAAACGGCTCAGGTTCATCAAACATGTTCTGCGTGGTGAATCGAACTCAGCCATGAACTCAAGTCCGGTTACCGATTGCCTAGACTATTCAATAGCTCCAAACACATTCAATTACAACATGACGTCCTATGAGATAGTCAAAGTAGTAATGGATCAAGATTACAAATCATTCAACCATATGAACATCTTCTGAAGTGCATTGTAAACATGAATTCACACACATTCAATTCATAATCAAGAAGACATCAAAATAAGTCATACATGGAGGAAATCATACACATCATTGATGTGGTTGAGAATCATATCTCAACCCGCATACAGGTATATCTTGCTAACTACTAACTCATTCAGACACTTTTACAAACACTTAGCCTACACATTACATCATACATATTATGTGTTAATTTGCATACGTATTAGGGAAAATCCTTTCGTCAAAGGGTTGTCCCCATACAATAATCATATATCCACGACAGTTTTTCATGGCGAGCACGAATACAAAGTCTATACTCATTCAGTGATTTTCACAAACACTTAGGCTACAAATACTATATACATATCGTATGTTGGTATATCATGTATTTGGGCTAAACCTTTAGCCCAGGAGTTTTTACACATACATCTAGTATACATAGACAACAGTTAATCATGGAAAACACACTTTCATATTTTGTACGTATACGAATTTTCTACAAATACAGAGAATACAAAAAATTCCATATTCTTCGTATTTAACCGAAACGGAAAATGGATAGCATGTTCTAGATGTGAAATACCATCCACGTCAGGAATCTATCATTATCCGACATTGAAAGCTTTGAAAAATGACAACCTAAATGTCTAAAGTCCGCACCTTATGCCGTAGAAGCATAAAGAAGTCGATGGAATCTCTAAGTCTTCGTCAACGTTGATATGACGACCTATAACATGAGGTAAGTCAGCTATTTCACTACTTGCAACTATCAAAACCCTAAAACAGATTAGGGTTAGGTTTTCTTACCTAGAAACGAAGTTAGAATCGTCGGAATAGCGATTAGATCGTGATGGTTAAGCACGTGCAGCAGTAGGATAGAGTATTAAGGAGATCTTCCCACTTCTCTCACACTTTCTTTCTCTTTACTCTCTCCTCTCTCATAGGGTTTTCTCAAATTCGTATGGGAGGAATGAGAGAGGGTTTAAGGTCCTTATATAGGCCCAGAACTCACGAAAATAGACCCCAAGCCATGGTATACTTAGGTTATGTCTAAAGGGAGGTTGTTCCGATCCAACGGAGCACTTCTGGAGCTCCCTTTGCTGAATGCGGTCAGACTTAAGCTCAAAAATATTGGACCTTGATTAAGTTAAGTTTTTAGATCGACCGTGGCAGACCAGTTTCAATTCAACGATCATCGAAACTCGATTAGGGCTACAAGTGTACTGCTATGTACTGGCAACCTACCCTGATCCGAGGGTGTATTTGGGTCAGATTTTGACGGTCTGATTGCTTATAATTGGCCTGCAAGTGACACGTCTCAGATTACTTAAATTATATTTAATTTATAAAGAAATCCATGTTTTCTCACACTCTTCACTCCGGGCTCAAGCGAATAGCCATGGGACATTATCTGGACTTGATTTCTGAGATGGTTGTCAAGTCCAGCAAGGCGGTCTTAATTATATAACTTCGTAGTAATCGGACTTTCGACGTGCGGTCCAGGTCCGATACGGAGTTTCAAAGTGCTCCCAAGAGCAAACGGGAATAGTGATTGTCCCTAAGTTTTAGGGTAACCTAGCGTTAATGTTTCTACAAGTTTTGGGTCTTGCAGATCATATTTAAAGCGATTAGTACGAATTTCACAAGTAAACTAGTTTAGCACTAGCTAATACTCGCCTAATTTTTAAAGGATTTGATCCTAAGAGATTTCTGCTTGAGGTGGTACTCGGGTCTTTGTAGTTTGTATAGATAGTGATTCGGGCTATTTATTTCTTAACTAAATTATGCCCTAATTATGACTGAATATGACAGAATAAGGTCATAGGGCAGTTCTATGCCTAAGGACGTCCATTACCAAGTTGGGAAAAATTCGGAATGTTACAATCTACCCCCCTTAAAATAAAATTTCATCCCCGAAATTGCCTAAGGGGAGTACGTAGAGATTTGATTATTTCATTTGCCCAGGTCTTATTGTTTTCACATTTCTATGTATGGTAGGATGTGTACTGTCTATGTTAGTCTGACACATGTTAGTCTACCCCCCTTAAAAACTTATGTCTTTATCCAGTTCTTATACCCCGAAGGTTTGCTACAATTTATTTCTTTATCTATTTGGAGTCTTGATGACAATTCCCAACTATATAGAGTAAGATATTCATTTTCAATGGTCGACCAATACGGAGAGACGGTTGTAGTGGACTTAATCCCGATACATTGATTATCTATCTAGCCAGGGTAGAAGGCTCATTGTATCCCTTCTTAACCCTGGTGGATCCAGGTCTTTTGCTCGGCTAAGCAGTGAGTCTATTGGTAGTCTCTTAGGATTGAGAATTGGGTTAAGCCGTGAATGCTTCGCAATTGTATATGTCAGTAACTCCATAGTCTGAGCACTCTAAAATTTTAGGAAATGCCCATCACGGAAAGGTTCAAATTTTCTATTTCTACGGTTGCCCTTTGGGTCTTGGTCTAGTCCTCGTCTTTCTCCATGTCCAAGGTAGGAGCTTACCAATATCTTACTAAATTACCCTAAAAGGATTCTAATCGTAGAATTTGCTAAGACTTCTATTAGGTTTGTACGTAACGAGCGGATTTATGGATAAACAGACCTCGGCTATTGTACTTTAACTCATACCTATTATTACGAATTGGTTTATCACTTAAACCCTAATTGTTGTTATTCCAGTACTTCATTGTTGACATTCTAAGGAAGATTCAGGACCTATCCTTACGCACAGCATAGATCAACTTCCTTCGATCCTGGGCCAGTGGGGTAGGGGTCCACCACGCTTCCGCTGCGCCATACTGATCCAAGGGATGCATAAATCAACCTAACTAGATGGGGCTCATAATGCTTTACCCCCCTTAAAAATAATTCTACTCTCAAGACTCAAGACTCTATGTCCCGACCCATATGTCGAAACCGAGTATACTGTAGGATCTATGGCATTGGTACCTATGGTTACAGAAAGGAGCTAAAAATGATGGGTGTTGTGGTTGATTTCAGGGAAGGGTGTGAGTTGGTGGCAAGACGACTAATCATGTCTAACTTAACGGGAAGGCTATCCTTCCAAGTCCATATGAATAACATGTAGGCCAACATGGCATGAGATTTAGGACCTAATTCCTAATTGTTTGTTGCTCATTTGGAAAATTCCTTGGGCCTAAAGAGAAAATCTCTATTAGTTATATGCTCTTAACACTTCTCAAAGATAAAATTTAGTTACTAGTGATCGGGCCAACACGGAAGGAAAGTTGTGTAGTGGGTCTGAGTCGGATACATGGACCTTTTACCTCGCGAGGATAGAAAATTTATCGTATCAGTTCTTAATCCTAGTTAATCCTAACTTTCTGCTTGATTAGAGCCTTTAGTTCAAGGAGGATTGAGAATTCAAGTCAAACCATGAATACCTCACTTATATAGAGTTCTCTACTCCATGTTCCCGATTGTAACAAGTCCTTGAGACGGTAAATTTTATGGGGTGTGTTGATTTGACCTAGTGTTCAATCCGAGGGATATATCAGTTTTCTCTGAGCGTGAATAGTTTCTAATCAAAACAACATTCCTAAGAGTCATTAAAGAAGCTTATATGTAGTAGGGGATTTGATGGAGTGAGGTCTCACTCCAACCTAATCAGGCCTACGAATTAAGTCTATCTTTCAATCATCTTAGCATATTCAGTCTTTTACATTCCTTAGTATAACTAGTAGCCTAGTCTTATCTTGGGAGTAGCACTTCACATATGTCCATACTAGCTAAGGAGGTTATAGGGTTCATGTTATTACTTTATTGAATCTCCTATACTGACAGATCATTCTAAATCTAAGAGTACCAACTCTAGGTCCAAAACACCAAGGGCCTATGTGGCTAGTGGTATTAAGTTATATTAAATGGATTGCCTTGCTAATCCCACCTCTGGATTGGAAATGGCATGTTTGGTAGGAGGGTGGGATGGGATTAAAATCAATTACATAGACTTTAGAAAATGAGCCTTGCATTGGAAAGTGTGAGATGGGATTTCCAAATCCCATGATGATGAATTTTCAAGGATAATATGAAAGGAGAACTCGGGATTTACTTTTAATTGCATACATTCCAAGCATGGTATTGAAAATCACGGGATGCAACCAATCTACGAAAAATACCCTACACATACATTCATTGTTACGTTAACTATTCCACCCACAATAATCTCATCGAATGTAGTTAGCCGAATAGGCCCTAAGTGTCCCAACATTTGGAGATTTGCAAAGAAGATGGTGGAGATGGGTATGCATGCAGAGGATAGATGAATGCATGAAATGATAAAGGAAAAACACTATTCTAGGAAGAAGGAGCTGGGATATGGGGTTTGCATGATTTTGAGAGAAGGTGGAGGGTTTAAAACACTCAACTGAAAAGGAAACGAGTAGGACAGCAGCCATGGAGGGAGGTTTCGAATGGGTGACGACGGTGGTGAATGAAAATGAAAGAGGAAGTGATTAGAGGGATGGTCTTGTGAAAAATAATATGGAATTTTTTTAGAGGAAAGGAAAGCTTGGGAGGGTGGTTTGTGAAGGAGGGGTGACTTAGGAGAGGTTTTAATCGAAACCCCATACATCAGGGGGCCACACAACACCCCAGAGGTGATCGGCCTACCCGGCTGCGAGGGCACGCCCTTTGGACGAGGTCCTCCTACCCCCTGGACCCCAAATGTATGTGGGTCCCACTCTGGGTCCCCCTGTAAGTGCTCCATTTGGCCCCCAACTCCATTTGAGGCATTTTCGGGGCCAATTTGTAAAATGAAATGAGTTTATGTGACATATATCATATGATTTTGGGATAGGAGATGCTAATTTATCCAACAAAACCATTTAATTTGTTATATTCCAAAAGTTTAAGGGTCAAAACCCTTTTTATCCATTTATTTACTATTTATAGTAAGTTTTAGTTTCGGTATTATTCTTCATCATTTATACCCTAGGATTGGTGTGTATTATGAATGTGCTTAGAAAAAAAAATGAAGAATAAAGTGATGGAGGGTGGGATTTTGAAGGAATTGGATAAAAAGGAGTTTTAGGCTTTGAGATTGAGTGTAAGGTGTTGTGGTCGACCCACAACCTAAAGACATTCATTTCTAGGTTTGGAATTCTTCATAGAACAACTCAAACCTGTCAACTGACGACCTAAAGGCGACTTAAGTCACTTGACGCGACCAAAGATTTGTGATGGACTAAATTACCGTATAGTCTCACCTGTCAGCGAAACTTGGGATTCTAATATAGTTTCTAAGTTTTATCACCCCCTTCCTAATTCAGATTGCATCAGAGTGCGTCAAAGTGTGTTACCATAACCTAGGTCCGGTTTAATCCAAATCATGCTCTGATACCATCTTGTAACACCTTGAAAATCGGGGGGTCGAGTAGAAACCCAACTCCCGAGTTCCAAAACATCACTTATGCAACATAGATAATGATGAATGAATGTTGTCTGTAGAAGGGCATTAAACATGATTGGGATTATACTAAAAATAACATATCATACTCCAAAGGCGTTTAAATTATGCAAGCGGAAGACTGTAATAAGTATTTAAACTAGATAAGAGTGATAGTAAGCCCTCAGAGTATGAATATCACTAGGTTAACAATTACAAGTTTAATTACAGAATGTAAAAAATGAGAAAAATGTAATGTCTTCTATCCCAAATACTAAAGCCCCGCCGATGCAAATTCAGGTCAAATAGACCAGCCAGAGAGTTACATGTAGGAGAACTCATCATTAAAAAGCAAAGTCCGGATCCGCTTCACAAGCATCGCCCTCACCTAAAACTAAGACAGGGTCTGGTTAGTGTGTACAACACCGTCCCGTAATGTGGGAGTGAGTAGCTAACTCAGTGGAACAATAGAGTAAAGATTAACATGTTATCAATTCAGTCAAATGGTAATGATAAAGCAAACATAGCAAACGTTCCTAATTACTGTAGTTAATACAAGGTTGAAATGACATGATGTATGCCCTTTCCTATATACTCTCTCATACGACACCGTCTTACGTTCGTGACATGCTTTCATCCCTCAATGCTCCACATCTTCCAGGAACATGTAATACGATATGAATATGATTACCGAGTTATTATTAGTCCTTTTCATATAGCAGGATTGGGAAGCTAAGGTACCTCCCTTATATCAATTCCCAATAATGATCCAGTCTAGGGTCGTCAATCCTAGGATATCTCATACGAAGTGCGGTTCTAGGTCGCTGCAAGGGCTATTACATGCAATTATTACACCACTCCCCCATCACCTTATCAATACAGGCCTAGTTTGTACTCTTGTTGCTATAGAAGGGTCATCGCCTTCCCGTAGACTCAGAGTACGCTTGAGGTCACTACAAAGGGCTGTCAGGACTGTTACACGTAATCATTACACCACTCCCCCATCACCTTATCAGTGTAGGCCGACAGCTCGAATACAGCGTCCCATACCACCATATTCGGTTCACGAGTCTAGGTTTCTC
This sequence comes from Magnolia kwangsiensis, assembly GCA_037074715.1. Lineage (NCBI taxonomy): Eukaryota > Viridiplantae > Streptophyta > Magnoliopsida > Magnoliales > Magnoliaceae > Magnolia > Magnolia kwangsiensis. The sequence goes on along the minus strand of CM073571.1, from coordinate 86,551,736 downwards.
ACTGGTCACTACGGGGAGGCTCGTGGCCCCAGTGTAGGCCAATAGCTCGACCACGGTATCCCATACCACCATGCCTAGCTCATGAGTCTTAGCGGATCGAGGTACCATGGTTAACAGAATTTTTACTGGTAAGTTTGGTACTTTAGATTCAAGGAGTAGCGTCCATACATGGTTAACATACATCGGGCTAATCGGGTTACTTGACGAATTTAACTAGTACGAGCGCCCGTTGAGTTGATCGACATGAAGTGCATAAGCATCTCATGTGGCCTAACCACTGTCGACAAGCAACGCACGACTCGGGTTCGTCAAACACGTTCTACGTGGCGAATCCAACTCATCTATGAACTCAATTCCGATTACCGATTGTCTGGACTATTCAATAGCCCCAAACACATTCAATTACAACATGACATCCTATGAGATAGTCAAAGCAGTAATGGATCAAGATTACAAATCATTCAATCATATAAACATGTTCTGAAGTGCTTTGTAAACATGAATTCACACACATTCAATTCATAATCAAGCAGACATCAAAACAAGTCATACATAGAGGAAATCATACACATCGTTGATGTGGTTGAGAATTATATCTCAACCCGCATTTAGGTACATCTTGCTAACTACTAACTCATTCAGACACTTTTATAAACACTTAGCCTACACATTACATCATACATATTATGTGTTAATTTGCATACGTATTAGGGAAAATCCTTTTGTCAAAGGGTTATCACCCATACAATAATCGTATATCCATGACAGTTTGTCATGGCGAGCACGAATACAAAGTCTATACTCATTCAGTCATTTTCACAAACACTTAGGCTACACATACTAAATACATATCGTATGTTGGTATATCATGTATTTGGGATAAACCTTTAGCCCATGAGTTGTTACACATACATCTAGCATACATAGACGACAGTTAATCATGACAAACACACTTTCATATTTTGTATGCATATGGTATTTTCTACGAATACAGAGAATACACAAAATTCCATATTCTTCGTATTTAACCGAAACGGAAAATGGATAGTATGTTCTACATGAGAAATAGCATCCACGTTAGGAATCTATCATTATCCAACATTGAAAGCTTTGAAAAATGACAACCTAAACGTCTAAAGTCCGCACCTTATGCCGTAGAAGCGTAAAGAAGTCGATGGAATCTCTAAGTCTTCATCAACGTTGATATGACGACCTATAACACGAGGTAAGTCATCTATTTCACTACTTGCAACTATCGAAATATTAAAACAGATTAGGGTTAGGTTTCCTTACCTAGAAATGAAGTCAGAATCGTCGGAATAACAATTAGATCATGATGGTTAAGCACGTGCAGCAGTAGGATAGAGTAACAGGGAGATCTTCCCACTTCTCCCACACTTTCTGTCTCTTTACTCTCTCCTCTCTCCTAGGGTTTTCTCAAATTCGTATGGGAGGAATGAGAGAGGGTTTAAGGTCCTTATATAGGCCCAGAACTCATGTACATAGACCTCAGGCCATGGTATACTTAGGTTATGTCCAAAGGGAGGTTGTTCCGATTCAACAGAGCACTTCTAGAGCTCCCTTTGCTGAATGTGGTCGGACTTAAGCTCAAAAATATTGGATCTTGATCAAGTTAAGTTTTTAATCTGATCGGGTTTCCAGATCGACCGTGGCAGACTAGTTTCAATTCAACGGTCATCGAAACTCGATCAAGGCTACAAGTGTACTCCATGTACTGGCAACCTACCCTGATCTGAGGGTGTATTTGGGTTAGATTTCGATGGTCTGATTGCTTATACTTGGCCTGCAAGCGACACGTCTCATATTACTTAAATTGTATTTAATTTATAAAGAAATCCATGTTTTCTCATACTCTTCGCTCCGGGATCAAGCGTATAGCTACAGGACATTATCTGGACTTGATTTCCACGATGGTTGTCAAGTCCAGCAAGGCGGTCTTAATTATATTACTTCGTAGTAATTGGACTTTCGACGTACGGTCTAGGTTCGATACGGAGTTTCAAAGTGCTCCCAAGAGCAAACAGGAATAGAGATTGTCCCTAAGTTTTAGGGTAACCTATCGTCAATGTTTCTACAAGTTTTGGGTCTTACAGATTATATTTAAAACGATTAGTGCGAATTTCACAAGTAAACTAGTTTAGCACTAGCTAATACTCGCCTAATTTCTAAAGGATTTGATCCTAAGAGATTTCTACTCGAGGTGGTACTCGGGTCTTTGTAGTTTGTATAGATAGTGATTCAGGCTATTTATTTTTTAACTAAATTATGCCCTAATTATAACCGAATATGACAGAATAAGGTCCTAGTGCAGTTCTATGTCAAGGACATCCATTTCCAAGTTGGGAAAAATTCGGGATGTTACAAATGTCTCAGTTAGGACATTTGAAAATTAGAAATTTAAATTTTGTTAAATTTCCCTTAAATTTAGAAGAATGATTGAGAATGTAGAGACCCAAACATAGGTTCCCTTAGAAGTGATTTGGATCACAATCCAAACTTATATAGAATTCCATTTGAACTATGGACAATTTGAGAACATAGAGACTTCAACTTTAGGCTCCCTTGAAATTTTAGTTAGACCTTTGGACTTCAACTTATGTAGAAATCCCTCGCAATAGGAAGGAAATGATGATATAGAAGCTCAAATATAGGCTCCCTAGGAAATTATTGGGAAAATTTTAGGACTTAGAAATGATCTTAGTTTCCTTTGGAAATTTTGGGCTTGGTCCTTTGAACTTAGAAGTGAAAACTTTAGTTCTCATGTAAATCATCAAAACTGCCATTTGAACGTAGAAATAAAACTTCAACCCCCAATCCAACTATCAGATAATTGACTAAACTCAAAAACTAAACTTAGGAATTGTGGAAGTAAAAATGCCCATTATGATGTATAAAAAGGACTAAACCAGAACATTTTTATACTTGACTTCCAAACAAAATTTTTTAGAAATTCAGAAAATAAAATTTTCCAAGCTTTTATAGTTAAAAATAACGCTATCATCAAATAGATTGAACTTAGACATTCTAGGAAATTCTTTACCCAATATACAATACACTAGATTAAATTTAAGCGTTCCCCTACACTTTAGAAAACTTATTAGAAGTTATAACTTGAATTCCCTGATACATATCATTAATTGGAAAACGATAATTCTCATAAATTTCAACACTTAGGGTCAACTAAATGTGAAGTTATAGAATTTTGGGTAAAATTTTAATCTTAGACTAGGCATGCAGGAACTAGATTCAGGAAGTCAAATAAAAATTAACAAATTTAAACTTTGGTTTCATACAGAATTTCGGGACCTGAAACTTCCAAGTAGTGCTTAGATAGACAAAGTGCGCAGTGAAAATGTAAAGGGCCACCTAGACTTGTCCCTTATGAGAGTACAAGATTTTAGGACATTTAGGGGTCTAGAATAATTGAGATCATGAGTTGATGAAACCATATTTAAACAAAGTTTACATTGTTTGACTCAAATTCTAAGTCCTAGCAAATCTCAATGACTCCAATGCTCTGATCAAGTAAAGGATCGAGATTTAACAAGATTATGAATGGATACCAAAATCCTTTGTCCTGTGCAGACAGATGATCGATGTATCAAGCTCAAACCTACTACGACCATCTATTCGTGTTAGTTTGAACACTGGAAATTTGAAATCTTTAAGGGGGGTAGGTTATAATGACTCTTGTTCTAGTGGTAAGTCATAGCGCTTATGCAACTAACCCTAATGCTGAAAACCAGCAGATGCATACGGACACCATAAGATAGATTGTGCTGAATCTCGAGGATGAGATTCTCTTTAAGGGAGGTAGATTATAACACCCCGAACCTTTTAATACCTGGGTATTGAAAGTCCTTGAGTGTTACCGTGAAGTTTAACTTAATATGTACACGTGTATGACACCAACCTAGCTATCTTGACCTTACATCCATTCCCTGACACGAATCTATCCATTGGGAATGATCTCCATTTATAGGTCAAGCCATCTGACCCTTGAATTTCAAAATAAGGCCATTCGTCACGTGATTTGACGTAAATACTTTCCCTTGAACGAAATGACAAATAAATTCCCTATCCATAACGATTTAGATATACGTTCTTTTGTAAGAATTTCTTAGAAACGTACTTATAACCATGTGGGGCCATTAGATTTCCCAAAACTCATAGATCAACAATAATTATGAAAATGCCATTGACCTATACCCCTAATCACTTCGGAAACCCACTTTATGTTCACCCATTCACAAAACTTACCATACATGCACCCATATACATGGTTAGGGTGATAACCATAAAGCTTCCTTATTTTTAGCAAGTCACTTGACCATCCATCAGGTTTGGATCCGCCAAATGGGCCATCCGAATGTCAGGATGAATCAGTCATTATGAAGATCTTTGGGTTTAAGTCCAAACTACTTGGTAACTTGTCAATCGGAGGTGTATAAATGTTATTTTGAATTATGGAGTGTGTAAGCCACTAAAGCAGCATCTTGGACATCCTTGGGAGATCCAGGCCCAAATTGGACCAATGAAAAAAACACGAAAAATGAAAAATACCTGCCAAATTTTAAGAAATTCGGGCAGCACACTCCAACGTAATGGACGTCGGAAGCTGGTTGAGAAATGAAGGGTAAGACTGTAAATATTCAATGTCATTACGTACCACCATTGAAGCTAAAACATACCATGCGACCCCCTGATCAACGGATCTGTTCTATTTTTAGACCCTTACCCTAGCAGGGTGTATTCGATGTAATGGATAGAGCAGATCGTGAGACTAAAAATAGTACAATTCGCTCCACATAAAATAAATTAATTCATGTGGAATAAAAAATTCTCACAAAGATGTGTATGAGGTTTTAACGGTGTGAGTAATTCACACACTTATTGAAGGTGTGGCACATCTAGGACTTAGATCTGATTCGTACTTTGACCCATGTGCCAATACGTTATGAAAAAGGGGGTGAAGGGAGTAGATTTTCTAGAAGGCAACCACAAATGGACCCCACCTATTTTGGACAATAACATGGAGAAACATTCGTCTGCATGCTGTAACAACGGATGATGAAATTGAAAGTGACGGTGGTTTCCACCCCCATGTCCTTACAACGTGTGGCCCACCTAAGCCTTGGATCTGTCTCACCATTGACCAAATACCTTAATAGGGTCGACTGAACCCAATGGACGGTGTGGATACGCCAACACCATCCTTGTGGGCCCTACCTTAGATGAGTGTGCATGTGTGGTGCGTGCACTCACTGTGTATGGGACCGTGGAGGCTCGGTCAACCATTGCTGACCTGAGATTCCTCAAAATAGAGATATTTCTCTCTGTTTTGCCTTTCAATAGCAGACGGACAACCATCCAAAAGTGCTTGATCACGGTCCACCATGTGGTCCCATCTTCGAGATCTGAACCGTCCATTTGAAAGGGGGCCCACGTCTGAACAAACCCTGGGTGGTTTCACCTTATGGAGTGCACCCACATGCACACAGGAACCGGTGCAAACAGGACATGGAAGCACATCATTTCTAAAAATGGAAACTGCATCATTGCCAGCTTGGCAATCCATGTGAGAGTAAATCCTCCCATCCCGACTGTCCATTTCAAACTGATCCTAACCCTCCAAAGCTAGGTTTTTTCTTCAAAGAAGAGAGGGAGGAAGAACAGCCGAAGAAAAATCTCTCTTACTGTCCCAGCTCTAACCCACTAAGAGATCTTCATCGGACCTTCAAAATCTTTCTTCCACAAGCTCTTGTGGGCCTATACGAAGTTTCTAATGGAAGCAGAATGGAGGAGGACCTGCCCGATGGAAATCCACCATTTCAGCAACTCATCTTCCTCGTGGGAGCTACGCCAATTCATCTTAATTCAGGGGAAAAATCAGGTCGAACCAGGGCATTTTTTTGTCATAATAAAAGGGAAGCAAGGAAGGATAAGAAGGAAAAGGAAGAGAACAGGAGATCGAGGGGATGACAGAGGAATAGAAATGATGGAGAAAGGGAAAGGGAGGGAGCTACGGTTGTTGCTGCCACACCGAGGCGAGTCGAGAGAAGGCAGCGGTGGTCATTGCACTACACCAACCTGAGCCCACTGGGTTCGGGCTGTGTCCAGGCTCGATTGAAGAATGGACCTAGCCTAGGTCCAACAGGGGAAGAGAGGAGACAGAGAGGGAGAGAGTGCATAATTGCACCGACTTAACTCAAACCGAGTTGAGTTCGACTCGCTGGTGAGTCTGAGCCAAGTTCAGGTTCAACAGACTATAGGCTTGGCCTAGTCCAATAGCAGAAGAAAAAAGAGAGAGGAAGGAGAAAGGAGAAAGGAAAAGAAAAAGGAAGAAAGGAGAGGAGGAGAGTTGTATTATGATCAACTCGACCCAGCCGAGTTAACTCAACCTATCGCCCCACCGAGTTCAATAGGTAATGGAGGTTGGGTTTGGCCTCTCTAAGCTACTAACCCCACTGGGTTAGTTTGAGCATGATCTTAAGCTGATTTTTTTTAGACAACCCAGTTATGTGGGATCCTTTTCTTGCACTAGCGAGTCATAGAGTAACTGAGTTAGTGTCTGATGTTTTCAGGGATTGATTCAAACCCATAGCCACAAGCAGGCCGTGTTTCTCTCCGATTAAGAGAGATTTAAATTTTAAGGTGAGTTGAGCCTCAACCGCTCGTTTGATTTAAGATCAGTGATAGATTAAAGTTAATCTTAATTTATTAAGAAATTTATTATGTGTGTATATATATATATACACACACACACACATACATATAATAATAATAATATATTTCCTTCAAATGGGAGCTTGCCCCTTACAACACGCCTAGTTGTTTGGGTGCAGGGCCAACCGTAAGCTAACAATTTTAGAAACATTGTGGGACTTTCAAAGATAGAAATAAAGGTGAGCCCACATTGAACTTATTTCAGTTATAAGTATCATTGTAACCACTATTATAATTAAGCAAGATTAGTAATAGCTTTCTTATATTAACACCGGTTATTACATACAGATTTCAATAATTAGATAAAAGTGTTTTATCCTTCATTCTTAAAGATCGCCCTTAATAGTAAAGCACACTATTTGTTCCATTACAATGATTACTGGTGTCATATTAACTAATATTAATTACATCATTACCATGAAGTTATTAATATTAGCATGGTATCCATCACCTGAAAATATTATCCTTAATGATACGATATACCATTTTATTTCCATTATAATACTTATTATTACCGGGGTCGTAAATATTAATTATATCATTAACGTTAAATTATAATTAACCATATTATTACATTTTGTTGAAAACACATACATCGTAGTACAACTCCTAAAACTAAACCCTAGGATGAAACTCTAAACCTAGGTAATCCAAACCCTAAGTTAAGACCTTAACCTGGAATAGTGTATAATGCTTGAATCTAACCGTACAGCTTCATAATTTGTGATAGGATTTGACACTATGGGTGTTAGTGGGTAATTCGATTCATAAGGTGATGATTCTTCCCCTTGAGCTTTCCATTTTCACATTAGCTCAAGTTATAGTTTTTATTTTAACTTATAATTGATATCTCCATTTTATAATCACATGTGTTAATTATTAGAATTGAATTGCTACATTACATGCTTAATATTTATCCTCCATATTTATTCATGCTAGTAGATTATTTGTGGATTGCTTATGGAACTTAAACTGGTACATCAGTAGAAAACCTCCACCTATAAATGTACACCCATACTTGGGATGTAACCCGACTGGTCGTGATTGTGATGGACCTTCGGCTGTGTTATTGAAAGGTAGTTTACATCGACCATTGATGTGGGCCTACCATCCAGGGTTTTTGTGTCAGAGTGGTTTTCAAGGATGGTCTTTCATCACATGGTTTGATACTCGCCCTATATGGTTTATTTTGATATTGGCCCTACGTGGCTTTATTTTTGTATTTTCCCTATATGGGTTTGATGTTTTATATTGTGCAACCATGCGATGGTAAACCCCACGTTCTAAAATATGATTGGCTACTAGTCGACGGGTTTTCATTTAACATCCTAAGGTGGTAGCCTTATGAGCTAGGGATGGTGGAATGGGACACAATGCCTAAGCTGTCAGCTTACGCTGGGTGATGTACCCCCCATGGTAACCTTTGAGCTTTATTAAACTAGCTGGTTATAAAATGGAATAATAATGGTTTGGATAATCATGCATTTTCATGGCATGCCGTATTTTTCAAGCGACTAGTCCTCCTCAGGCATACCTTTGGGTATTTTTCTAGGTGGTTAGATCTCCTTGGGCGACCTTATTGTATAGTCTTTTCTGAACGACTAGTCCTCCTTGGGCGTACCTTTGGGTATTTTTCTGGGTGGTTAGTTCTCCTTGGGTGACTTCTTTTTTACCAGCTGGATGTGCACCCCCAGGTCTACGAGCATGTGCATGCATCCATGCATCTAAAATAACTGCATCATGTATTGCTTTGTATGCCTTGTTATATTTTATAACTATACTTATCTAATGCGGCGATGTGTAATCTTGAGGAAAATTCACACTAAGCTAGCCACTCATTCATCGAATATATAACCGTATAGGTAGCACAGGTGGGCAGATGATATTCATATTATATTGATGAGGAGCAGAGTACTATTATCGAAGAAGCATGATTGTATCTGCTAAGGGTTGCTGCAGGATTTTATAGTTTAAGACATGTTACAATTTACTTTGTTGCACATGTGACATTATTCCACTTTGTAATTATAAGTATCTGGGACATTGGTTTGTATAAGTCATTATGGGTAGCTCTCGTATATTTAAATGATAATGCAAACTTTTCTTTATGTTTGATTTATCCATACTACGCTAATTTGCTAACTCTGAAAGAAAAGAAATAAAGAATATACACACACACACATATGGTTGGAAATTGGCTCTTTATAAGTTAACACTCAGGTTTTTAGGAAACGGGTCGTATACTCGGGTCCTAAAAACACGGGACATTACAAAAGTCACCTATCAACCTTGAAAACTCTTGAAGGCACACACGTTAAGGGTCTGTAACAGAGGGTCACTAAGCTATCCGAACTCGGGACTTAATCATTCTAAACTCATAACAGACATGTAATGCTGTTCTCGGTTATTCCTAAGTTATGCGCTCTGATACCAACTTCTGTCACGCCCCAAACTTGGAAATTGGGCTCGTAAAATTTTCAATTACCGAATCAGGCGTCGACGACCTCCGTAGTACCCCATTCTCAGCTCCTGACACCCATTTACCAGGTTCTGATCCTAGGATCGTATAAGGAGGATTTTTAACATGATTTTAATTTGTAATAAACATAACCAAAGACATAACCCACAAACAACAACCAAAAGCTCCATCACATTTCCACTATGATCAAACTTATAAGTACAATGCGAAAAGGGAAATACAAAGATATACAAAAGCTCCAAGATGATCTGTTATGCACTCCTGCCTCAGCGCTACTCTGATCTAACTTCACCTGCATGGAAAGGTCATGCATAAGCTTATAGAAAGCTTAGAGGGTGGTGAAGCTGTATGTGCAATAATACAATTATACAATATCAGTGTAATGTGGAATATGATGATAAATCTATGAATACTATTGGCCGTACCAAGGCTATGCAATGCAAGGCATGAATGATGTCAGCCATACTAAGGCCATGCGATGCGAGATGCAACTCAAGCATACTAATCCTCATCTGAGTTCACATATCAATACAACTCAACTCTTGAATATCACCGTGGTCTAGTACACTCCAAACCAGATTGTCGCCCCATCAAGTGCAATAAGGTGAGTGGAAGAGACCTCACTATCGGCCTGCCAATATCAGGCTCGGCTCATCAATAGCGGACCCATTCCTCGAGCTGGTCAAACTCAGCCTAGCTTTGCCCCCTCCTCACGGGTAGGTAAGGCCGCGCCCCCTTTCAACCAACCATGACACAGTGAAAAGTGTGGCCTTCTCGTATTCGGCACTCGGTGCTCATGCATCCGCTAGGTATAGACGTTGGAGCAACCTCCTGGTACTATAAGGGTTTGGGGAATTTCACCGAGGGATATCTATAACACCCCATGTAGAGAAAGATTTTTGGTGTTTAATCTTACCAACCACGATATGCCTGTGGAGGCTACGACCCTGATGTCGTTAGGGCACCTAGTATTCATGTCACATAATGAGAGATGCATGAATCATGCTATCTAGCCATACAGTAATCATGCGCATATTACGCGCTCATATGGGAAACTCCCCCCATCAGGGAGTCCCATAATAATCTACCTAATGACATGTGCTATGATCAATCATTCCCATATCAAGCATACATATCATGTGTATGGGCATGAATCATGGGCTATACTAAGCATGTTATATAATGATGATGTACCCCCCTCTTATATCAAGCTTAGGCCTAAGTAGCCTACCCAAAGCCTAAGGATCCAGAAAGGGTTCCTTCTCCATACTATTATATAGCCCTGCCTGATGCCTTAGGGGGTCCAAATGAGTCCTAAATGGACTCCAAAATTGTAACACCCTGGATTTTTACCAACCTAGAGTTAGACGTCCTTAGACAATGGGTCAACCATATCACTCTCAAAGATCAATCCTAAAGTCTATAAATCGTTTTTCAACCCATTTCCTTTAAAATCTCACCTTTCACCACACCATTCTTCAAATTTCTTCAAGTACTTTCATATTAGGCATAAAACCTAAAGTTTAAAAGGTGAATAACTATACTTAAACTAAAAATTACTATAAATGGTTCATACATGCATAAAATGGGATTTTAACTATGGAATTCTTGGAATATCATGATGTAGATAGGTTATTTGGTTATATTACCTTCTCCTACCCCAAAATCATATATTTTATGTCGCGTAACTCATTCCGGTTTGCAAATGAGACTCGATAAACGTCTCGATGGACTCGTGGGCCCAAACAACTCAATTCGAGGGGATCCAAGGTGGGCCCCACATGTTTTCGGCATCCCCGGGGGATGAGAACCTCTCCCCTGGGGTGATTCCTCACCAAATAGGTCAGTGACCGGCGAGGCCTCGCCGACCTTGTCTGTACAACGGTCTGGCAGGCCGATTTCTGCACATTTTCCTACACATTTCTTCCAACTTTGAAAAATCATATCTCCTTTGTTATAACTCTAATTTAGGTGATTCAAAAACCATATTGAAGCTACATGAGTCTTGAGTGATATAAAAATATTTAAAAAATATAATAAAATATTTAATATAGTTTAAAGTAGCACGTTGTGAAAACTATTGAAAAATCACTTGTTGGACAGGTGCTGCTTCTGAAATTTTTAGAATTTTTCTACAACTCAAAATCTTATGAAATTTAGTGAATATAGGTTAAACTTGATGATGAACCATTAAAAAAATAATTAAAATAATACAATAACTAAAAGTGCCCAAAATGGGGCATAGAATGGCCCTAGGACTGTATTCTACCATAGTTAGGGTAGAATTTGGTTAAGTACCAAACTGAATACTAAGTAGAATTAACTTGAACCACTTTAAATACGAACTACAAGACCCAAAATGAGAAGGACCGCTAACTCTATGTTACCTAGAAACCTGAGATCAAACTCTATTCCCGATTGCTCTCGGGAGCACCTTGAAACTTCGTATCGGATCTAGACCGCACGTCGAAAGTCCGATAGCGATGAACTTAGAAAATTACGACTGCCTAGTTGGACTTGACAATCATTTCGAAAATCAAGCCCAACCTATATCCTGAGACCATTTTACTGAGTTCGGAGTGAAGAGTGTGAGAAAAGGAAAATATTTAGAAAATTAATTTAATTGTTAATAAATCTGGCATGTGTCGCTTGTGTGACATTTTTAAGTGTTATGACCGTTAGAATTTGACCAAATTTCACCTTCGGATCAGGAAAGTTGGCCCTTACATGTCATAGCACTTATGGCCCTGATCGAGTTTCGATGACCGCTGAACTGAAACTAGTCCGCCACGGTCGATCTGGAAACCCGACCGGATTGAAAACTTAGGTAGACCTAGATCCAATATTATAGAGCTTAAGTGCGACCACATTTAGTAACAGGATCTCCAGAAAAGCTCCGTTGGATCAGAACAGACCCGATTTGGTTATAACTTAAGTATACCTTGACTTCAAGTCTGTTTTCGTCGTATTTGGGCTTATAAAAAAGCCTTAAACCCTCTCTCAAAAATTCCATACGAATTTCAAACCCTACCCAAATTAAGAGAGAGAAAAGAGAGAGAAAGTGAGGGAGAAGTTGGTGATTCTTCCCAGCTTTGCTACGTGCCTAATCCACCTCTCTGTATCACTATTCTAACGATTCCAACTTCGTTCTTAGGTAAGAAAGCCTAACCCTAACCTGTTCTAAGGCTTCAATTGGTGTAAGTGGTGAAGTACCTAACCTAAATCATACTGTAGGTTGTCAATCAGTCATTGACAAAGACTTAGAGTCTCTATTGAATTCGTTACACTTCTACGGCGTAAGGTGTGGATTTTAGACGCTTAGGTCACCATTTTTCAAAGCTTTCAATGTCCTTTAATGGTAGATTGTTGACAAGAATGCTGTTTCACATGTAGAACATGTCGACCGATTTCTATTTCAAATACTGTAAGTCTAACATCCCGAAAATCGGGGGGGTCGAGCAAAAACCTAACTCCCGAGTTCCAAAATGTTATTTATGCAACATAGATATGTATGATTGAATGTTGTCTGTGATAATGTATTAAACATGAGTGAGATTAAGCCAGAACAGCATATCATACTCCAAAGACAGTTAAATTTGCAAGCGGAAGACTGTGATAGTATGTATAACATATATAAACTATTGTATGTCTCCAGAGTGTGAATATATTACCAGGTTATACACATACATGTATACTTCAAAAGTAAACAAAATGAATATACATGAGGGCGCTAAAAATATAAAATGACAAGTGTCAATGTATCTAATCAACCTCCTTGTAATCCCGTCAATCAGATCACGCATAAAGGAGAGATCCTCCTCATCATCATCAAATTCAGCTCCGCCTCGCAGGCCGCGCCATCATCTGCAATCACAATAGGGACTGGTGGGTGTCCGGAAACACCATCCCGTAACGTGGGAGTGAGTGATCAACTCAGTGGGATAAGAGAGCAGAGATTAGCATGTTATCAAATCAATCATGCGATAATAGTAAAGAAGTAAATTAAACAATCCTAATACTGTTGTTAATGCAATATGACATGACGTGATGTATGCCCTCACCGACGATCTCCCTCATACGGCAACATCTTACGACCGCGGCATGCCACACTCCCTAGAGTGCTCCACATCTTCCAGGCATGTGCAATGTTATGGTGATATGATTTCCAAGTTGTTATTAGTCCATTCAAACAGCAGGATTGGGAAACTAAGGTACCTCCCTTATATCAATCCCAACACAGATCCTGTCTAGGGTCGTCACTCCTAGTAATCTCATACGATGTATATTTTGTAGGTCACTGCAAGGGCTGTCAGGGCTGTTTCACGCACTCATTGCACCGCTCCCCCATCACCTTATCAATACAGGCCTACTGTACTCTACTGCTACGGAAGGGTCGTCGCCTCCCGTAGACTCAGAATACGCTCGCGGTCACTACAAAGGGCTGCCAGGGCTGTTGCTCGCATCGTTGCACCGCTCCCCCATCATCTTATCAATGTAGGCCGACAGCAAGAATATAGTGTCCCATACCACCATAATCTGCTCAAGAGACAGGTGCTCACTGGTCACTACGGGGAGGTTTGTGGCCCCAGCGTAGGCCGACAGCTCGACCACGGTGTCCCATACCACCATGCCTGGCTCATGAGTCTTCGTGGATCAAGGTACCATGGTTAACAGGGTTTACAATGGTAAGTTCAGTACCCTAGGTTCAAGCAGTTATGACTCATGCAGGGTGAACATATAATGGCCAGTCAGGTTACTTGACGGGCTCGACTAGCACAAGCGCCTCGCAAGTTGAACGACATGAAGTGCGTAAAACACTTCGCGTGGCCTAACCACTGCCGCCAACTCCAAACACGACTCGCGTTCATCGACGCGTCCTTCGTGGCAAAGATAAGCCAACCACGAATTCGCTCGGTTACCGACTGCCTGGACTAAGTATAGTCCCAAACATGTGGAATCACATCAGCAAGTCATGTGAGAGTATTGGAAATGAAATACAACCATGTGAGCATGTTAACACATGTTATAACGTACAACTTAAGTAAATCATCTAACACATGCCTTTCACACATATAATGAAATTAGGCATATAGCCAATATATAGGAAATCCTCTCCATTAGCCTATTAATTGAGAATTCAATCTCAAACTAAATCATAAGGAAATCATCAAGTACATGTTATAGCATACCACTTAAGTGCAACATTAAGCATATGCATTTCATACATATAATGAAATCGTACATTTGGATAACGTGTAGGAAATCATTTACATCAGCATATTAATTGAGAAATCAATCTCAAATTAATTCATAATACCATTTGATTCAATACATACTAATACAAGCATTTATACAAACACTTACACTACACACTTGAGTCTACATATAGTATGTCGACCCGAAGTGCACATTTAGGCGAATCTCTTTGCCAAACTAATTATGCACGCATTCCTAACATTCTAATGCGACAACAAATCATGTCAATCACATCAGCAAAATATGAATGAAAACAGTACTTCCTACAAATGACTAAAATGCCCTAAATCTCATATTTTTCGTTAATTTACGAAACAGGAAACGGACAGCATGTTGTACATGTCAAACGGCATCGCCGTCAATAATCTACTATTAAACGACATTGAAAGCTTTGGAAACAGTCAATCAAAGCATCTAATATCCGCACCTTGTCTCTTATGGATGTGTAAATTCAAACGGAGCGTATATGCTTCGTCTACGGCGATTAGAGAACATAATACACAAGTTCTATTAGCTACTTCGCTAGGAAACGAAAGGAACCTCAAATCAGCAACTTCTAGGGTATTTTCTTACCTGAAAACGTGGAGGAATCACCGGAAAAGTGATCGGAGTGCGTTGCCTAAGCACGTACAGCACGTGGCACAAGCAGCAGGGAATTCTCTCCCACCTTCTCTCACAAACTCTCACCTTTTCTCTCTCCCAATCTAGGAATTTTTACAAATTCGGATGGGAGAGAGGAGTGAGGGTTTCAACCCCTTTTATAACCTAAAACATGCCCAAAATAGGCTTGGGAACAATGTTTACTTGGTGCCTAACCAAATCGGGGATGTTTCGGTCCAAAAGAGCATTTCTGGAGGTCCCCTGGCCAAATGCGGTCGGACTTAAGCTCATGCATACTAGATCTAGCACTCATCCAGTTTTCAGATGGGTAGAGTTCGCAGATCGCACGTGGCGGGCCAGTTTCAGTTCAGCGGTCACCGCACGTAGATCAGGGTCTGAAAGTCTAATGATATAAAATAGAAATTTCTCCTGATTCGAGGGTGTAATCTAGATGAATTCTGACGGTCAGAACGCTCAATACTGACGCATCAAGTCGTGTGCCAGATTTGAATTTGAAATTCCAACTGTCCCTATTCGTACTCTCTTCGGTCCAGGCTCAATGAAATAGCCTGTGATTATCGGTTTGACTTGACTTTCGAAATGAGTGTCAAGTCCAGCTAGGCGGTTCTAACGGCCTAAGATAGGAGGTATCGGACTTTCGACGCGCGGTCTAGATCCAATACAAAGATTCAAAGTGGTCCAGAGAATAAACCTGCTTAGAGTTTGGTCCGAGGTTATAGAGTATTATAGAGTCGTTGGTTCTACTCGATTTGGGTCTTGTAGAACATATTTAAAGTGATCAGGGACTGTTTCCCAGCCACTCCAGCGTCGCGCTAGCTAACTTGTGCTTAGTTTCTAAAGGAATTAATCCTAAGTGATTTCTTTGGCTATGGAATTGGGTTCTAAGCGATTTTTTAGGTGTTTTAATTAACCCATTGCCTAAGGACGTCTAATTCCAGATTAGCCAAAATCCGGGGTGTTACAATCTACCCCCCTTAAAACACAATGTCGTCCCCGACATTGGCGAAGGGCAAGGAATACTTTTCTAAGGGAGGTTCAATCCTACTTAATAACCTAATCGTACGTATATCCTAACTCAAAGGTTTCGATCTTGGGCCAGTGGGGAAGAGGCCGACCACGCTTTCGCTGTGCCACTCTGATCGAACGGGAGCGTTGACTAACCTAACCGGATTGGACTCCATACGTTCTACCCCCCTTAAAACTTGGTTTTACTTAAGTTCAAGAATCTATACATCGCTCCGTATATCGGAACGAGGCGCAACTTAGGGGCTATCCTTAACCTAAAATGGAAACAACCTCTCATTACAGTGGTTTTTCCTTCGCTAATGATGCGTTCTATAGCATTGGTATCTATGATCATAGAGATGAGCCTAATCTCTATTGTGGTTAAGGTCAGGGGCAGGTATGAGTTGGTGGCAAGATGTCAAATTCTCTACTAGCTTTAAGTCCTCGCCATTTCCCAAAGGCAATGTGATCCCGTTTGGTTGTAGGTGGTTGGGCCATCACGGAAGAAAGGTTGTGTAGTGGGTCTGAGCCGGATACATTGACCTTCTTCCGAGACTCTGACAGAAATTTCTTCGTATCAGTTCTTAATCCTAGCCGATGCCGACCCTCTGCTTGATCAGAGCATTGGATTTATTGGTAACCATTAGGATTAAGAAGTCGATTCAAACCGCGAATACATCGCTTACATGTAGTTCCTTTATTCCGCATTCCCGAATGCAATAAGCCCTTGGGGAAGGCAATTCTAAGGGGCGTGCTAGTACATTCTAAGTTCAATCTGAGGGATTTATAAATGTTCCCTGAGAGTGTATGGTTCCTTCCTATGGGTAACAACAGCGATCTATAAGTCATAAGGGGATCTATCGAAGAAATAAGGTTCTACTTCAACCAAATCTAACCTACAATTCTTTAGCATATACAGGCTTTACACTACTTAAGGTAACTAGTAGGCTAGTCTGTAACTCAGTAGCTATAGTCCAAAGCCTAAGTTTATACGTTAAATGGTTCCATACCATTTCTACTACAGGGAGTTGTTCTATTGCTTAGGGTCCAGATTGTCTAAATAGAATTTACTTTCCTATATCGTCAGATCCTTCAAATCTAGGAGCACTATCTCTAGGTCCAAAACGCCAAGGGCCTATGTGGCCAGTAGCATTAATTTTTATTAAATAGAACCGCATTCTTAGTCCCATGGCGGGATTGGAAGTGGCATGCTTGGTAGGAGGGTGGGGTGGGATAAAAACTAATTCATAGGCTGAATCCCGGGAGTTACAATACTCCCAATCTAGGGACAATACTTTACAGTGAAATGAGACGGCATGCATTCCATTCAACAAAATTCGGCTATTTTAAGCCCAAACCACAACACAAACACAGTTTCTTCCTGTGACATCACTAGACCCAATAACAACAAAACACAGAAATTCTTAAAACAAAAATTAAACAATCTACAGGGCAACGGCATAGATGCCTAATTCTATCAGAGAACTTCTACCATGGTCCCAACTAACTTTCTTGAATACTATCTAGTTCAGTACTGTCAGTTGCCCTCTAGAGCTCTATCGGCCAGGTATTTTTAATACTTCTCAAACGGAGAAAGTTGAGAAATGGGATTTGAGGTTAGCACGATTTTGAGACCCAAAAAGAGGGTAAAGGCTCAACTAAAAGGGACATGAGAGAAAGGACGATGGAAAGGGAAGAAAAGGCTGAAACAGCCTTAACAATAGCCATGGAAAACGGAGGAAATGTGAAGAAGTGGCTGTCCAAACTGGAAAAGGGAGATCTAGGCGTTGTAGAGGGATGCTTCAAGCTTCCCTATGATGTATTTTCAAGGAGAAATGAAAATGAAAAAGGAGAATGGAGCACCTCACGATTTCAGCTCGATTTGGGGGTTTTTGGAGCTCCAAAAGTTGAAATCTTCAAGAGTGAGGGCTGCCAACTTCAAAGGAACAATGGAGGGTGGTCGTTTTTGGCCAAGGATGGATCTAGGGGTGGTTTGGAATCACGGATTTTGGAGATAGTTGCTGAAAAATGAAAATGGAGCTATGGGGAGGGCTGTTTGTGAAGGAAGTGTAAGTTTTAGGGGTTTTCTTTGGACGGGACACATATGGGGGGAATGTACAGGGCATATAAGGGCGTGCGCCCAAAATTTACAGCAAGTGGGCCCACCTGTACGGCGATGCATCGCCGGATCAGTGATGGCATCGCCGACGGGTGGTGCATCCGGCTGGTGGGACCACATGGGTTTGGTCCCCCATGGTCCAAGGACCCCAAATATGTACGGTCCCAACCTTGGTTCATTGTATTTTGACCTATATAGGCCCAAACATGTGTTCGAAGCTTTTCGGGACTAATCCGCAATCCTGAATACAAAACCCTATCACGCAGCATATTATTTTGGGGTAGAAGGAGCTATTACATCCATCTAGACTATTAGTTGTTAAAGAAAGTGAATTTAGAATGGCCTTATGGCTATTTTTCATAAAATTTTACTATTCACTGTAAAATTTTGTGAAAGTATTATTTCATGTCATTTTCACATTAGGTTTGATGCCTAACATGAAAAGGATAAGAAAGAATTGAAGATTGGAGTGGTGAGAGGAAGAATTTTGAAGATTTTTGGTGAAACGGGGTTTTTAAGCCCTGACGATTGAATACAGGGGTTGTGGTTATCCCACGGCCCAAGGATTCACTTTTAGGGGTTTAAAATCATTCAAAGAACATCTCAACCCGACTTCCTACGACCTAGGATCTATTCAGGTCGCTTCATGCGACCCAAGATGCGTTACGGATTCGATCGCGCGATCGATATAAATAAACTTCGCCTATTGGCGAATATGCGATCCTATAAGTGTTTCTAAACCTTTCTCGCACCCACCTAAGTCAAAGGAAGCGACAGCGTACGTCGCGTGACCATAACCCAGGCCTGGTTTAATCCAAATCATGGTCTAATATCATCTTTAACATCCCGAAAATCGGGGGGGTAGAGCAAAAACCCAACTCCCGAGTTCCAAAATGTTATTTATGCAACATAGATATGTATGATTGAATGTTGTCTGTGATAATGTATTAAACATGAGTGAGATTAATCCAGAACAACATATCATACTCCAGAGACAGTTAAATTTGCAAGCGGAAGACTGTGATAGTATGTATAACATATATAAACTATTGTATGTCTCCAGAGTGTGAATATATTACCAGGTTATACACATACATGTATACTTCAAAAGTAAACAAAATGAATATACATGAGGGCGCTAAAAATATAAAATGACAAGTGTCAATGTATCTAATCAACCTCCCTGTAATCCCGTCAATCAGATCACGCATAAAGGAGAGATCCTCCTCATCATCATCAAATCCAGCTCCGCCTCGCAGGCCGCGCCATCATCTGCAATCACAATAGGGACTGGTGGGTGTCCGTAAACACCATCCCATAACGTGGGAGTGAGTGATCAACTCAGTGGGATAAGAGAGCAGAGATTAGCATGTTATCAAATCAATCATGCGATAATAGTAAAGCAGTAAATCAAACAATCCTAATACTGTTGTTAATGCAATAGGACATGACGTGATGTATGCCCTCACCGACGATCTCCCTCATACGGCAACATCTTACGACCGCGGCATGCCACACTCCCTAGAGTGCTCCACATCTTCCAGGCACATGCAATGTAATGGTGATATGATTTCTAAGTTGTTATTAGTTCATTCAAACAGCAGGATTGGAAAACTAAGGTACCTCCCTTATATCAATCCCAACACAGATCCTGTCTAGGGTCGTCACTCCTAGTAATCTCATACGATGTATATTTTGTAGGTCGCTGCAAGGGCTGTTGCACGCACTCGTTGCACCGCTCCCCCATCACCTTATCAATACAGGCCTACTGTACTCTACTGCTACGGAAGGGTCGTCGCCTCCCGTAGACTC
The DNA here is from genome assembly GCA_037074715.1 of Magnolia kwangsiensis. Classification (NCBI taxonomy): domain Eukaryota; kingdom Viridiplantae; phylum Streptophyta; class Magnoliopsida; order Magnoliales; family Magnoliaceae; genus Magnolia; species Magnolia kwangsiensis. Next base: position 86,531,697 of record CM073571.1, on the reverse strand, counting down.
AGAATACGCTTGCGGTCACTACAAAGGGCTGCCAGGGCTGTTGCTCGCACTCGTTGCACCGCTCCCCCATCACCTTATCAATGTAGGCCGACAGCAAGAATATAGTGTCCCATACCACCATAATCTGCTCACGAGACAGGTGCTCACTGGTCACTACGGGGAGGTTTGTGGCCCCAGCGTAGGCCGACAGCTCGACCACGGTGTCCCATACCACCATGCCCGGCTCATGAGTCTTCGTGGATCAAGGTACCATGGTTAACAGGGTTTACAATGGTAAGTTCAGTACCCTAGGTTCAAGCAGTTATGACTCATGTAGGGTGAACATACAATGGCCAGTCAGGTTACTTGACGGGCTCGACTAGCACGAGCGCCTCGCAAGTCGAACGACATGAAGTGCGTAAAACACTTCGCGTGGCCTAACCACTGTCGCCAACTCCAAACACGACTCGCGTCCATCGATGCATCCTTCGTGGCAAAGATAATCCAACCACAAATTTTCTCGGTTACCGACTTCCTGGACTAAGTATAGTCCCAAACATGTGGAATCACATCAGCAAGTCATGTGAGAGTATTGGAAATGAAATACAACCATGTGAGCATGTTAACACATGTTATAACGTACAACTTAAGTAAATCATCTAACACATGCCTTTCACATATATAATGAAACTAGGCATATAGCCAACATATAGGAAATCCTCTCCATTAGCCTATTAATTGAGAATTCAATCTCAAACTAAATCATAAGGAAATCATCAAGTACATGTTATAGCATACCACTTAAGTGCAACATCAAGCATATGCATTTCATACATATAATGAAATCGTACATATGGCTAACGTGTAGGAAATCATTTACATCAGCATATTAATTGAGAAATCAATCTCAAATTAATTCATAACACCATTTAATTCAATACGTACTAATACAAGCATTTATACAAACACTTACACTACACACTTGAGTCTACATATAGTATGTCGACCCGAAGTGCACATTTAGGCGAATCTCTTCGCCAAACAAATTATGCACGCATTTCTAACATTCTAATGCGATAACAAATCATGTCTATCACATCAGCAAAATATGAATGAAAACAGTACTTCCTACAAATGACTAAAATGCCCTAAATCTCATATTCTTCGTTGATTTACGAAACAGGAAATGGACAGCATGTTGTACATGTCAAACGGCGTCACCGTCAATAATCTACTATTAAACGACATTGAAAGCTTTAGAAATAGTCAATCAAAGCGTCTAATATCCGCACCTTGTCTCTTATGGATGTATAAATTCGAACGGAGCATATACGCTTCGTCTACGGCGATTAGAGAACCTAATACACAAGTTCTATTAGCTACTTCGCTAGGAAACGAAAGGAACCTCAAATCAGCAACTTCTAGGGTATTTTCTTACCTGAAAACACGGAGGAATCGCCCGGAAAGTGATCGGAGTGCGTTGCCTAAGCACGTACAGCACGTGGCACAAGCAGTAGGGAATTCTCTCCCACCTTCTCTCACAAACTCTCACCTTTCTCTCTCCCAATCTAAGGATTTTTACAAATTCTGATGGGAGAGAGGAGTGAGGGTTTCAACCCCTTTTATAACCTAAAACATGCCCAAAATAGGCTTGGGAACAATGTTTACTTGGTGCCTAACCAAATCGGAGATGTTTCGGTCCAAAAGAGCATTTCTGGAGGTCCTCTGGCCAAATGCGGTCAGACTTAAGCTCATGCATACTGGATCTAGCACTCATCCAGTTTTCAGACCGGTAGGGTTCGCAGATCGCACGTGGCGGGCCAGTTTCAGTTCAGCGGTCACCGCACGTAGATCAGGGCTGAAAGTCTCATGATATAAAATAGAAATTTCTCCTGATCCGAGGGTGTAATCTGGATGAATTCTGACGGTCAGAACGCTCAATACTGACGCGTCAAGTCGTGTGCCAGATTTGAATTTGAAATTCCAACTATGTCCCTATTCGCACTCTCTTCGGTCCGGGCTCAATGAAATAGCCTGTGATTATCGGTTTGACTTGACTTTCGGAATGAGTGTCAAGTCCAGCTAGGCGGTTCTAACGGTCTAAGATAGGAGGTATTGGACTTTCGACGCGCGGTCTAGATCCAATACAAAGATTCAAAGTGGTCCAGAGAGTAAACCTGCTTAGAGTTTGGTTCGAGGTTATAGATTATTATGGAGTCGTTGGTTCTACTCGATTTGGGTCTTGTAGAACGTATTTAAAGTGATCAGGGACTGTTTCCCAGCCACTCCAGCGTCGCCCCTGCTAACTTGTGCTTAGTTTCTAAAGGAATTAATCCTAAGTGATTTCTTTGGCTATGGAATTGGGTTCTAAGCGATTTTTTAGGTGTTTTAATTAACCCATTGTCTAAGGACGTATAATCCCAGATTAGCCAAAATTCAGGATGTTACAGTAAGCCCCGTATCCTAGATCGTACCGTTCCATAGACTTCCGCAGTCTTACCGGTCGAATTCTGGCAACCTTCGACCCTTAACCAATATTTACGTGCGACCCTGATTCGTATGCCGTCAACCCGTATCGACTCAACCTAAGAACTTTACCCTAGCGACCGCACCGTCGCTGTGGTTCCGATGCCGCGACTTGCGTGCCGAGGCGATACCCTAGTCAAGAGATGTGGGCCAACGTTCGGTGCGAAGAAAACACCGCGCATTGCGAAACCCAAGAGAATCTCTACGAGGTGTCACATCAATCCCATCAATCCATCGATCCATCAATCCATCACATGCCAAGTGCATGTCAAGTACATGTCAAGTACACATCACCTTTCACCCATTCCCAAGCAACTACAAAAGTCAAGAATCTCTTATAAGCCCGTACCTCTCTTACACCAAAAGCCCTCAAAGTTAAAAAGTTCTTACACCACCCATGCTTTTCTTACACAAATGGCCACAAAAGTCAAGATTTTTTTACACCCATCACTCACCACATCCATCACCCATGTCTCTCTCCCTTTACAACTCTCTCTCTCTCTTTCTCATTTTCAAACTCAAAAAAATCTAAGGAGAGAAATCCCATACGTATGAGAATTCTCCAAGCCTCTCCCTCTCTTTCAAAACTTCAAGTGTGGCCCACTTTCCTACCCCATGATCTCCCATCCTAACCATCCATTCCCCATCTCCTCCATTGGAATTAAAGCTAAGGTGCTAAGGAACTCATAGGAGTAAGAAGATCGAACGGTGGGTGCTCCTCTAGATGTAAAAAATCTGATTTCTATAGCCTAGATGTTTTTTTTCTTTCATGAGGAAAGTGTAAGACCCACCAATCAATGGTGGAGATCCCACACAATCCTATGGTTGTGGCCTAATGGCCTACCTTATGCATGCATGATCCATGCATGGGGCCTTTCTCTATGGGCCCCATCATGGTAGTTTTATTTCATATCATATTATGTTTGGGTCATCTAGACCTTATAACCATGGTGGGGATGGCATCCTCACTATGCATTTTAATTATAGGCCATGCATGTGCAAGATCCATGTTGTAAATGTAAATCTAGGTATGATGTGCGGGTGTGATTGATCTTGGGAGGGCTCAACAGTGGCGGAGCCCCTTTCCCTATAGATGGATTGTCCTTCTATCTATTTTTCTCTCATTTTATTTCCTGATGTGTGTGGCCCATTAATATATTTTTCTTTTTTATTTAACTTATATAATAAAATTTATCTAAGTACATTTTGCTGTCTAGAATTTTCTAGACAGTTTCTGGTCATTTTTTGACCAGATTTTTTGACTGTTTGGGGGACTATTCATACCTATTAAATATACTTTTCTGAAGGTGAGGATCTCATCTTGATCTCTCCCAAATTTCAGCCCCAACTGACCTTCATTAGGGTCCCAAAGGTGTGGTCCATGTGAGGTGGACAGTCTGAATTTTCTGCACTGTTCCAGCAACATTTCACCAAGGACAGTTGGATTTTTAAAATTTATTAAAATACCTATGGGTGTTTAAAAATTATAAAATTTTTTATGGGGGTGGCCTACTTATGGTAGGACCCACCTAAAAAATTTTGGGGCTAATGGACGCCTATACACACCATGGTGATGGCGGGACCGACCCATTATAATATGGTGTCCAGATCAGTCCGATTTTCAGGATAAATTAATTTATGTAAATGAATTAAAATATTTACAGATGTCTAAAAATTCTAAAATTTTTTAGGAGTATGTTCCACTTATTTTAGAACCCACCTACCAAATTTCAGGGCCAATGGACCCCTTTACACACCATGGTGAGGGCCGGACTGGCCCACCACGTTGGGACGTCCAGGTCTGTCTGATTTTTCTGGACAGTCTGTTTTGTTTAAATTAATTAAAATACTTAGAGATATATAAAAATTATAAAATTTTTTGGGGGTGTGGCCCACCTATGGAAGTATCACTCTGTGAAATTTTAGCCTCAAGTGACCCCGTTTGGGTATCCAAAAGAATGGGCTAAGATGGTTGGACTCCCAGATTTTTTCTGTTGTGCAGTCCAGCAATATGCCTTGATAAAAAAAAAAACATAATTCAAAAATATTTCTTCTGATGGTGGGCTATCTTTTTGGGTTTTCTCTCATTGTATGCATGATGAGGGACCTTTACCCTCAATTTTCAGAGTTTTAGAGGCCTTGGACCCACTCCAATGGAGTGCCCAAATTTAGGACAACAACATGTTATAATTATGCTGGCCTTGGGCTGAAATTTTGAGGAGTGGGGCCCACCATATTATAAAGATCTTAGAGGAAATGATTTATACCTTTAGTTCCTTAAATGTTGGGCTTAATGAATGCACTTTTGAGGCCCACCACAGTTGAATTTAATTGGGTCCATGAATGTAGCTAGTTGTTGAACTATTTAAGGCTCATAGAGTGGACCCATTTGATGTGTTCAAAGGTCCATGGGATTGGACCCATTTGATGTATTTTAAAGCCCATGGAATTAGGCCCATTTGATATGTATAAGGCCCATGGGTCGAGAACCATTTGATGTAATCTAAGACCCATGGGTTATGACCCATTGCAATGCACATAAGGCCCATTAGTGCGGCCCATTGATGTGGCCCATTTGATGAGTAAAAGGCCCATATGACATGGCCCATTTGATGTATTTAAGGCCCAATGGGGTGTACCTAAGGTCCATTGCAATGTGTGATCCCAACCTGGTTTACGTAATGTTATTCACTACGGGGTACACCTTGGGAGCAATGTTGGTTTGACGTCCACATTGCGAGTATAATGTTGGTTAAATGTCCGCATTGCGACTCTCCCTAGGGCCCATTGGTAGGCCCGTACTTGTTGTATGCAAGTCGTCTAGGCCAGCTGCATTGTAAGGATAGAGCATTACTTTATAACATGCTTAGTATAACTCCATGACGCACAACCCATTTGTATCAGTCCATTTGATTGGCCTACTCGTATCGGCCATTTGATTGATTTAGCCCATATGATTGATTAGGCCCATCTTGATATATTTGTGGCCTGTTGCTAAGGCCATATATGAGGCCCGTTGTTGAGGCCCACCTTGATGTGTATGAGGCCCGTTGTTGAGGCCCACCTTGATGTGTATGAGGCCTGTTGTTGAGGCCCACCTTGATGTGTATGAGGCCCGTTGTTGAGGCCCACCTTGATGTGTATGAGGCCTGTTGTTGAGGCCCACCTTGATGAGTATGAGGCCCGTTGTTGAGGCCAACCTTGATGTGTATGAGGCCCGTTGTTGAGGCCCACCTTGATGTGTATGAGGCTTGTTGTTGAGGCCCACCTTGATGTGTATGGGGCCCATTGTTGAGGCCCACCTTGATGTGTATGAGGCCCGTTGTTGAGGCCCACCTTAAATATATATGAGGCCCATGTTGCAAGGCCTATTGTGATGTATGCAAGGCCCATGGGTCATGGCCCATTGCAATGTATGTAAGGCCCAGTTGATGCGGCTTATTCGATATATTTATGGGGTCCATGTCATTAGGCTCATCCTGTTATATTGGTGACCCGTCCATTGAGGCTCACCCGTGGTATATATTTGAGGCCCATGTGTAGGGCCCACCTATTGTGTATTTAAAGCCCATGGGTTGTGGCCATAGTGATGTATATTAAGCCTATGTGATGTAGCCCATACTGATGTGTATTAGACCCAGGTATGTGACTCACCTGCGAAGTATATTTGAGGCCCATTGTGATATATCTGAGGCCCATGGGTGCGACCCATCCAGATGTATTTGAGGCCTATGGGCAAGGCCCATTGTGATATGTATTAGGCCCATGACCAGGGCCCACCTGTTTCGTATATTTGGCCCTTGTGTGAGGCCATGTGCCCATTATATATTTGATTCTATGTGGGCCATTCCTTGGGGGAAATGTTAGTTAAAAGTCCACATTGTCGACGCAGGTTATTGATACCGTTTATGAGTATGTTACATCATAACATCATGATACATGCCCATTCGCATCATCTGCATGTTTATTATGAGATGTGATTGACCATTACATATGTCATTGGGCAGGATGATGTGAGACTCCCTGATAGGTGGAGATTATCTCACATGAGCGCATGACATGCGTAGGATTGATGCGTATTGGATTGTATGACTCATGCATCTTACAATGTGTTGTGATTACTGTACGCCCTAGTGACATCATGGCCGTAGCCTCCACACGCATATCGTGAATGGCCAGATGGGACACCGAAAATCTGTTCGAGCATCGGTCCGCCATAGATAGCCCTGGGAGAAAATTCCTAAACACCCTCTTGGTTCCAGAGGATGCTCCAACGTCTAGATCGAGTGGGTAGATGAGCGTTGAGTGCCGATTACTAGATAACTGCACTCTCCACTGTATCGTGATCGGTTGGAAGGAGGTGCGACCTTACCCGCCCGAGGGAGTAGGCATGGCTAGGCTGAGTTTGACCAGCTCGAGGAATGGGTCCGCTATCGGTGAGCCGGGTAGGTATTGGAAGACTACTGACAGGCAGATAGTGAGGTCTTTTCCACTTACCCGTTGTGCGCTTGATTGGGGCGGCAGGTGGTGTGAAGTGTAATAGACCCCGGTGATTTCTCCATATAGGAACCGTATTGATATGAGGACTGACATGATATAATGACACCCCATCACTATTGTGAATGTGGGCGGGGGCATGTGGGCGGACGCTGATGTGGGCGGGGCTGAGGCCTGGGCGAGCTACCACACTAAGCGAGCTACCAACGGTTGGCAGGTTACTGTGCTGACAGGCTACTGAGTAGGAGTTGCATACTCATTCATTCATCCATTCACTATCCACTCGGGCTGGTGGTGCATAACTAATTGTAATGTATTTTCATTATGGCAAGGATTTCGGTTGAGCGCGTGACTAACTTGAGATCAGGAGTTTACCACATTGAGTCAGACTATCTAAATTTATGTATGGGACTGGTTTGGATAGAGGTTCCTTGTGATGGACCCCGTAGCCTGCGATACTACGTACTATCATCCCGACATCACACTCCAGCATGGTCATTCCATTAGCACCATATACTGCATATTCCATTACATCTTTAGCATGTGGCATTGTGGGTTGTTATGTTTCTGTATTCCTGTGACTTAGATGAGAGTGATGATATTTGTTAGCTCTTTCGAATTGTGTATTACATTATATCCTTGTCATTCAACATTTGATTATCTATGACTCATCATTTGCATAGCTGTCCTATATTACGTATTCTGATATTTATTAACTTATGGACTTGTTCATACTTCTGCTTATTCTGTTATCGCATGATTATAATCTTGTCAGTATTTCTGTTTACGCTGATAATTTCTGCTCTTATCAGTGTTTCTTCTTATTTAGTCATTATATGGTTTATGGATTAATAGCTTCCTGGTATTGTATGATTATGATATTGTATTGAATACTTGGCACTTATCTCGTGCACACACTTACACCACCCTCTAAGCTTTCTATAAACTTGTGCACGATAGATGCGTGCAGGTGTGTTAGGTTGCAGCAGCATTGAGCTTGGAGTGTGCAGCTGTTTTCTGGAGCTTTGATTTTGACATATATATTTCCCTTTCAGCATTGTATTCAAATGATTATATTAGTGGATATGTGATGATGATGTTGCCTTTATGATTTGGGTAAACTTGTGGTTATGCTTATTACTAGTTAAATATACAAAAAAAAATCCTCCTTGTAAGATCCCAGGATCGGAAATCTGGCATATGAATGCTAGGAGCCGAGAATAGGGTACTACGGAGGCTATCGGCACCGGATTCGAAGATCGGGATTCCTGTGAATCCGATTTCTAGGTTTGGGGCGTGACAAATACATACGAAGAATATGAGATTTATGGTATTTTAGGTATTTGTAAGAAATACCGTATACGTATAAATTTTGCTGATATGATTGCCATGAGTATTTTCATGCATATATGCTAGTTATGGATGTATGATCTATTTGGCAAAAGGATTCGCCCTAATACATATTTCGGCCAACGTACGCTATGTATGTTATTAAGTGTAGTCTAAGTGTTTGTTGAAATGCCTAAATTAATATGATTTATGCCTACCATATGTGTTGAATGTAAGAACATGATTGTTGTGTATTAGACATCTCCTTGATATAAGGATCTGTCATATTATATGTTGAAATCAACATACGTCAAGTACGTTGAAGTTGTGTAGTCTAAGTGTTTGTATAAATGCTTGCGTGAGTAAGTACTTAGTAAATGGTGTTGTAGACTAGTGTTGAGATAGGATTCTCAACTATGTTGACGATGTGTATGATTTTCTCCATGTACGTTGTTGAATTGATTCCTTATATATGAAATGCTTGTGTATGCTTAACTGCGTATGTTGTACCCTATAATATGTTGATAACATGCCTGGATTATTTAATATTTCAATTCCGTCTCTCTCATATGCTTACTGATTCAGATTGCAAGTGTCTGGGGCTATGCTATAGTCCAGGCTGTTGGTAACAGACTTGAACTCGTGGTTGAATTTTATTCACCACGCAGGACGTGTTTGACGAACCCGAGCCGTGCATTTCTTGTCGACAGTGGTTAGGCCACACGAGGTGCTTATGCACTTCATGTCGATCAACTCAACGGGCGCTCGTACTAGTTGAACTCGTCCAGTAACCCGATTAACTCGATGTATGTCAACCATGTATGGACACTACTGCTTGAATCTAAAGTACCAAACTTACCAGTGGAAATCCCGTTAACCATGGTACCTCGATCCGCTAAGACTCATGAGCCGGGCATGGTGGTATGGGACACCGTGGTCTAGCTGTTGGCCTACGCTAGGGCTATAAACCTCCCCATAGTGACCAGTAAGCACCTTAGACTCATGAGCCGATTATGGTGGTATGAGATACTACATTCGAGCTCTCGGCCTACTCTGATTGGTGACGAGCCCTTTGTAGTGACCTCGAGCGTATTCTGAGTCTACGTGAGGCGACGACTCTTCCGTAACAACAAGAATACAACTAGGCCTGTATTGATAAGGTGATGGGGGAGTGGTGCAACGAGTGCGTGCAACAGCCCTGACAGCCCTTGCAGCGACCTAGAACCATATCATCGTATGGGAATACTAGGAGTGACAACCCTCGACTGGATCATTGTTGGGAATTGATATAAGGGAGGTACCTTAGTTTCCCAATCCTGCTGTATGAAAAGGACTAATAACAACTTGGTAATCATATTCATATCGCATTGCATGTGCCTGGAAGATGTGGAGCACTGAGGGAAGAAAGCATGCCGTGGATGTAAGATGGTGTCGCATGAGGAAATATGTTGGCGAGGGCATCCATTATGTCATTTCATTCTTGCATTAATTACAGTATTTATGAATGTTTGATTTGCTTGCTTTATCATTATCGCTTGATTGATTTGATAACATGTTAATCTTTGCTCTATGATTCCACTGAGTTAGCTACTCACTCCCACGTTACGGGATGGTGTTGTACACACCAACCAGTCCTTGTTTTAGTTTTAGATGATGACGTTGCTTGCGAAGCAGATCCGGACTTTATGATGATGAGGAGGATTTCTCCTAATGCAGGTTCTGATCGACGGGGTACAAGGTTACTGATTAAATGTCCTTACACTTGTTATCTTGCACTTTTAAATACCCATGTATATTCTTTTTGTTCATTTTTGGAGTATACATGTATTTAGTTAACCTGGTAACATGTTCACACTCCGGAGACTTACAATAAATTATACATTTTATATATTTATCACAGTCTTCCGTTTGTGAAATTTAACTGTATCTAGAGTATGATATGCTGTTTTGGCTTAATGCACTTCATGTTTTATGCACTATTATGGTCGACATTCATCCATCATTGAAAATGTTGCATAAGTGATGTTCTGAAACTCGGGAGTGGAGTTTATGCTCGACCACCGATTTTCAGGATGTTACAAAAATAAAAGAATTAATCTTATTTACAACCGATGGGAAGCCCAACATCTTGGGATAGCCCAATGAGAATAGATGGATCGTGCAAATGGGGCCCAATAATTAGGGTTAACCCACTTAAAGAATGATGCGAATGGGCCTAACAAGGCCTAAAGGAAGGTCACAATAAGGACATTTAACCATCATTGTCCATCAATGTGGACATTTAACCAACATTGCTCTCAAGGAGTGACCCACACAAGGGATTCATACACAACATAACAGGCCACACACATACATCATATGGCCTCACCCATGGGCCTCGAATAATCACATTGGGCCTCATTCATAGAGAGAGAGAGAGAGAGAAGGAGAGTGATCAACGATGATGGAGGGGCCCCACCACTATAGGCCCCTCTTGGATATAAAGCATACTCCATGGTCGGTCCCACCATATGTGGGATGTAGATCCAAGATCACCCACTATAGATCTTCTTAGTTTAATAAAACGCTAAACTCCTTAGCTTCGATCTTAATGGAAGATGATGAAGTATTGAGGGTTGAGATGGGAGATGAGAGAGGTAGGAAGTGGGACACACTATAGATTCTCCATGGAAAGCTTGGGAAGCTTGGACGTTGGGTTCTCCTTTGATTGCTTGGAAGAGAAGGGAGAAATAAGAGAGAGAGGAGAAGATGGGATGAAGTGATGGATGGGAGAGAGAGAGAGAGAGAGAGAGAGAGAGAGAGAGAGAGAGAGAGAGAGAGGAGATGGGATGAAAATGTTAACTTTTGGGGCTGTTGTGTAAGAGAGGTATGAGTTGTAATGGGGTACGTGATGTGTTGGGTGATTTATTGAGTGATGTGTTGCACTTGACATGTACTTGACATTGATGGGATAATTCGTAGAGATTCCTCTCTTGAACTTCGTAAATGTGTGGCATTTCTTCGAGATATGCGCAGGCCCACAACTCCTAGCCTGGGTATTACCTTCATGCATGAGACATGACGTTGAAATCGAGGTGACGATGTGGTCTCTAAGGTACAAGTCTCAAGTTGAGTTGACTCAGGTTAACAGGGTGCGACTCAGGGTCGTGCGTAAGCACGGATTACAGGTCACAGGTCAATGAAATTCGACAGGGAGGATCGCAGGAATCTTCAGAATAGTACGAACTAAGATACGGGTCTTACAGTAATGGGCTTAGCAACGGGCCTTCAGGAAGCTTACAATGTGGACATTTAACCATCATTGCTCCCAAGGCATGGTCCATTTAGAGCTTATCTTATAATGGGGTCCATGGTCTTATACTAGCTAAGAAAATAGTTAGGCATCATAAACATTATCACATATATCATGGTGAAATCACACATCATAATTGGGCCTTATCTCATTATCATCATTTGCTCCATAATGGGCCTCACACAAGGGACTCATATGCATCATATTGGGCCTCAAACAAGGGCCTCACACAAGGGCCTCATGTACATCATATTGGGCCTCAAACAATGGCATCATATACATCACATTAGGCCTCAAACAGGGGCCCATGAGCTATGCACAATGGATGGATAGTGTATGTAACACATACAATATAGTGGGCCTGATGGGGCAGCCCATGATTTGTTAAAAATGGATAGGAAACATGTACAACATATACATCGAGGTGGGCCTCACAGACCAGCGCTATAGTCTAAAAAAAATAGATGGATAGTGTGCTTACAACACACACATTAAGGTGAGCCTGAATAGTTCAGGTGGGCCTTGCATTTACACAACACGTGGGCCCACCGTCCATGGCTAGATGGTATGGATATATACAACACATACATCATTATGGGTCACACCGTTCAGGGATGGACGGTGCAAATACAACTCATACCTCAAGGTGGGCCATTGCATCATAAAATGGGCCCCACCACTAATGACTAGCATGGATATACAACGCATACATCAGGGTGGGCCGCTGTCCTAGACGGTGTGGCATAGAACACATCCATCAAAGTGGTCCCATGTCTAGGACTGGACGGCGTGGGTATAACACGTATCATCAAGGTGGGTCTCACATCCTAGTTGGACGGTGGAGACTCCATATGTGCAGGGTGGGTCCCACCATCCCAGCTGGACGGTGGATGATACACTATGGCAAGGTGGGGTCCCACCATCCATATAGCTGGACGGTGCTGGACATGAAGCACATACATCATGGTAGGATCCACCGTCCATGGATGGTGGATGACATGGATGAAAGGCATGCATCAGGTGGGTCCACATGTGTGGGGCCCACCAGCTTTGAATTTAAGTTGATATTTATGTTTTCCCTTCAACCAAGCTTGTCCAAACGGACAGGCAACATGCCTGCCCATTGGAAGGGCAGTAAGGTGGGCTCCACAGCTTAGATGGCATGGATATAGAACACACACATCACGATGGGGGGTCCATAGGGTTGGCCACACAGCCTTGAGATCTAGACAATTTTAGTGTTTTACCTTCATCCAGGTGGCATGAAAATGGGCAGCAAGGTGGCCCCATTTACTGGATGTCTAGAAAAATCTGGACTTGTGGGCGTCCCATGTTTAGACAGCAACATTCATTGGGTGGGCCATCATGCAAAGGATCAAGAGAGAGATAGGGAAAGAGAGAGGGAAAAACATGTGATGGAGGGGCCCTGCCACTATGGGCCCCTCTAGGATCTACAACATACTTCATACATTCATCAAGATGGGTCTCATGCATTACATGGCCCTATATTAAAAAAAATAAAAAAAATATGAGGTGGGGATGCCATCCCCACCATAAAATCAAGGTCTAAGTGACCCATCAAGGCTATGGATTAAATCAAAACATTATGATGGGGTCCATGGAGAATGACCCCATCATGGATCATGCGTGCAACAAGGATGGGCCACTGGCCACATCCAAGGGGTCAAGTAGGATCTCCACCATTGATTGGTGGGTCCTACATGCTCTCATGTAAGAAAAACCAAAGATCTATGAGGGGAAAAGGGAAATCTAATCCTAAACATGCACCCACATTGGATCTTCAACTTCTTCTTCCACCTTAGGGTCTTAGAGCTCCAAAGGAATGAGTTTCAATGGTTAAGATGGCTTTATAATGGTTGGATTGGGAGGAAAAGTAGGGTGAAGTTTACTGGATTTTAGAGATGGGTTGGGATGTCCAAGCCTCTTACAATGGAGGAATGAAGAAGGAAAGAGAGAGGGAGAAGAGAGAGAGAGGTGATAGTTTCTAGGTATGAGTAGCTTGTGTAAGAGGCATAACTAGTTGTCATAATGAGATATAAGAGAGACATGGGCTAGCAAGCATGCTTGGGTAGGTCCTAGGGTAGGGTGATGTCACCCCTAGCGTGACATCATCCTAATGATGGGTTTTTTCTAGGGAAAAGCAACAACTGGGATAGGTGGGTCCTGCAATCAAGCGATCAATGGTTGAGATAATGTGTGGCCAAATCTCACAATCTAAGCATCAGATTGGCATACGAGACACAGTGTTGGAACCATGGCAATGACGTGGTCACATTAGCATAGGTCTCGAGTCAAGCCGACTCAGGTTGACAGGAAGCAACTTAAGGTCACGCGCAAACACTAACTACAGGTTACAAGCAGCCGAAATTCGACCGAGAGGACCACAAGATCCTTTGGAACAGAATGGTCACTAGGACATAGGCCTAACATCCACTTTCATATTTTTGAGTTGGCCATTTCCACTCTTCTCTTTGTTGTGTTAGCCTTATGCTACTTACCTTTAAGGCTTGGGCATGTGTCTTGATATTCCAAAACCCCCAAAATTCAATTTACCCCTCTATAAGTGCAAGTGATGTGTTAAGAGGTATCACACCTAGTGATTCAAATATCTTATCATGGATGTAATACGATCTGGGTAGAGACTCTCTTGGTCGACGCATAATTTCATGAGTATTGGGTAGCCATGCACAAATCGATGTGCGAGATTGGATGTCATAAAGTCACTCCATGAACAAATCGTGTCACGTAATTCATCCGACTCATGTGTTGTGACACCTTAATGTGTTCACATAAATCCATGGTAGCATCGAACATGCCGATGAAACTACGTTAAATCATGGATTTAGGACGGATCAAACCCGTCATACAACCAAATAAACGAGGGATTTCATCTGTCTTTTGGTCTGTCGCTGTTTATTGGGTCATTTTTTTTCAACGGATAAGACCCATTGCAAAATAAAAAAATTTGTCGCTGAAATATGAAAATAACCACCCAAATTATTTATCATTAAAAATATTGGAGATGGATAAGGTCCGTCGCTAATATGAGGAGTGACGGACATTAAGAAAATGAAAATGTAATTGAGTCACAGTTCTCTCATTTGCAAAAGATAAGATTGAGAAAATAAAAAAGTTAACTTTAAAAAAGGAAATCAATTTCCTCAAATGTGAAGGTTTCTCTCATTTTCAAAAGAGGGGACCAAGGAAACCTTTTATGTATTATTTTTCTAACAAAAGTAAAAATCGTACCACACAAATTCATGGATAGGTCCAATGGTTTTAGCATACCAGTTCCGGGGTCAACTTCTCTGCCGACTTTGCAGCTACTAAAAAGCAAAAACACATCATGCAATCAAGCAGATAGAAATCAAAGCGAATCTGATACAACTCAAGAGAGAAGCCTTACGTGACTGGAAGCTCTCGTTAAAACTTCCAGTTTCCTTGAGAATCTATTCAAAATGAGGCTTGCTGTACAAAACACCTTCCAGTGAAGAGTAATTTCTTAGATAAAAAATAAAGTAGCAACATCAGATGGGAGCCACATTATACACCCACCCTTCCCACCTATTACTTTTAAGTATATTCTAGAATATCATATGAAAATGGAACCATTACAATGTCTTTTATACCAAAAGCACAACTATATCTGCAAATTTGTAATTTTATGTTCATTCATTTTTTATGGGTAAAAACCTATACTGAAGGAGCTCAGAAGCATTACAGATGCAAAAATCATTCCAACACAAAGATGCTCTCTCAACTTTGGAATCCATTTCTTATTCAAAAGCAACTTCTTTAAAATATTGAAATCATTTGAGGCTATTGTATTTTCGTATATATAATGGCCATTGAAAATTGGGCTCAAACACTTCAATCAATATGCAACACCCAATAACTATGTCTGTACAATTTTCCCAAGTTGCATACATAGAACTGAGAAATATAAACACATAATTGGATATTGGCTTATATTCAATCAAGAGACCATTCCATGTAGAATCCTCATTTAGAGCAATTAAAAGACAAGTAATTGTACAAAACAACAAATGCAACAAAGAACAACAAGGATACTGGTAAATTGACTCAAATGCTTTGACTTCCTTGCATTCATCAACATTAGGAAATGAAGGATGATGTGCGAGTGCATGGACCAAATATGTGAGAATATTTTCTAGATAAGAGGACAAGTTCACATCACGTTGCATAGAAAGTTGTCGTGCCTTCAGTTGGTAACACATTTGAACAACCTCCATTATGTTTGTCCTATGGAATCAATATGACAAAGATAGAAAGACATTAGCCAGTATAAGAAACTTCAACCCCGTTCATAGAGGCTAGAAAAGGCACAGCATTTAGTGAAATGTAACATAGAGAAACTCTGCGAAGTGAGTGCTCTATAGAATAAATTATAAGAAATGCTTACCTCTTTAAACTCAAGTGGATGGGATCCGGTTATGTTGAATTATAAGCCACAAGCATACTTCGCATCCAGAAGCCTTTCTTTATATATTGGTGGACTTCGATGAGGAATAGCTTCCTAGCTTGTTGGTAGACATCTTGCATGCCAAGATAAAATTAGCTGCTACTAGTGTGAAACATATTAAAATCTTTGGATAAGTAAACATCATATGCTTTTAGACTACAAAAGGCAACGAAACAATCAACACATTTCATCTTCATTCTAAGAAGATGAATATAATGCTTAGTAAATAGCCATTTCGAGCAAACTTTCACATGAAAGAAAAGATCCAACCTGTGATAATCTTAAAGTCAAATAAAAGACATTAATCGGTATTTTTTTTATCACAGTACTTTGACAGGCGCACAACAACTTTTGTTAAAGCAAGCCTTAGATGGGCCTTGTCTACAATAGTGCAAGATGAGAAAGTCCTCGGGTATAATTCTACTGTCAGCTACTTTAAACAAGAGATAATTCCTATACAAATGATAAATGTAAAATGAAAGCAAAGGTGTCCATCACCAAGAGATGAAATGTTTGTCATGTTAGTAGGTCTATAATACCTTGATTTTACATCCTTTGAAATGTCCCAACATAGAGAGGAAACTATACAAAAGACAAGGAAGAAATAAAAAAGATGAAAGTATAAGCAAAAGGTTCTAGAGAGGCAGAGCTTACCCAGGTTTAGATGCAGATACACTCGCCAGAGCAAATAAGTAAAAACAATTAAGAAGGCTTCTCAAATCCATCACAATCATCCCTCCTTCCAGAAAGCCTCACACATGCAACTCTCATTGGCTTTGTAGGTGGAGATGCTATTGACTAGAAAGCCTGCAAATCATCCTGCAATTTTAAAGCACAGTGAATGATAAAAGGTGAGTGAAGATGTATGCATACATGCAATGCGGAACCATGGGTTGCTACCAATATCTTTCCATCAGGTGAAATGCTAAGCTGGTCATAATGCAGAGTTGAGCCACTGGCATCATGAAGTGGAATGGGAAACACCTTCAAAGTCTTTGGGTCCTCATCAAGATGATAGCGAACTATTTAGGTAAAAGGAAGTCAGTGAACTAGGAAAATATTTTCTGTAAAAGTGAAAGAATTAAAAAAATGGATAATTAAGCTTTTGTGTTGACCAGCTTCACCAAGCACATTAAGCCCTCCTACGTCTCACCTGAACTTGACCATACAAAACACAAAAGAAAAACATATATCATGGAAATGCTAGAATTTCTTACTAGTTCGAATTTGATAAATTTCACTTCTTTGACAAATAGTGGGAATGCATTTGAATCTATCAATGGATTTCTCTCATGACCAACTGCAGTAAATGCTTGTCCAAAGTATTTTTAAGTGGAGCCATAGAAATATGGAAGAGATTCATTGAATCTCTACTCCTAAAAGCAACATGCCATGAAACATACTAATAATTTTTAAGATTTTTTCCCAAAAAAGGGCCATTATAAGGGCCATATTGTATCGACCAGCAAGCTAGCACAATATGCTGGCTTATATATACCATTATGAAATACCTTGGATCAAGGTCACTGTAGAAACTTGTAGCCCCTGAATTGTGCATTTTTATACAAAACTTGGACGTGAACATGTTGTTGAGTCAGAAACAGATCTATGCACAATACATTAAACTACATAAATAGTATATGCATAATACCACCAGGCCATAATCGAAGCTTTTCCTTGATACCCGCATTGTCTTATGCCCATAAAAAATGTCTGATATGTGTATCCAGTATGGTACTTTTCTTTTCTTCTTCATTTTCTTTTTTAATGAACTATATCAAAGTTAAAGTGTAAGATTCAGCTTCAGATACAATACTCATTTTAAAGAAATGCAAGAAAAAAAATATTGCTCATTATTCCTAAAAAAAAGATGAACTAATCCAGCCATATCAGCGAGAAAAGATTTCTCAGTAGTTCGCTAGCATGAAATCTTTCACTAATTCTTAGAAGCATTTTAATCTTCGGCTCTTAGCTAATGTAACAAAGCATAAGTAGAACTTTCAAGTCATTAGGTTTGAAGGTGGTTGGAATTAAACATCATTCTTTATATTATGAGTTTTAGAAAGGAAAAAAGAATTGCATGATAATGACAATTTTACTATGAAACAAATAATTTATAAGGGCATTTAGAATTTCAAGAAATGGGTTTGTGCATGTAACCCCATTATTCCCATTTAAATAATAATATGGAAACTGCCAATTCAAGTATTAATTTCATGACTCTATAGTATAGAGATTTGTTTTACAATCCAGTCCTGTTTTCATAATGGATCTTGACTCTGGAAAAGGTGGAAGTTTTCTTTTCTATTCTAGACTATGCAGGGTGTGTTTACATACTAAGATCACCAACACAAAATTAATGAACTGATCAGTCACCTTTTCTGAAGCATATCAGCATCATGAAGCCATGTAATGTAGGAATTATCCTGGAGAAAATTGCAGACATAATGAGTCTCTTCCGAATTTTCTATATTCGAGACAAATATTTTCTATATATATATATATATATATGTATGTATATAGAAGAAACTACCGTCCAAAGAAGTTCACTAAATTTCTCAGCAACTTAATCATAGATTCACTTCCAACAAGTATGATATGCCACATCAAAACTAAACATTATGAATATCAAATGATCAATAATATTCATGTTACAAACATTTTTTACAAAATTAGCAAATTTACTCTATTTGTTGTGAATTGTGCAAATGTAACCCTTAGTAGTTCACTATAAATAAGTTCTCAATTCATTTCAAGTTGGACAAATTGAATATTCAAATCAGTAACTTCAAATAAGTTCCCTTGTAAGTTCCACTCTCCCAATTCTTATATTTTCCAGAATCCACTTGTTAATTTATACTTTGCATGGCTTAACAAGGTAGATTAAAATATTGGACTCAAAAGACAATCTCAAGAGCTTTCGGATCGTTGATCTTGATAAATGTATTCAGGAATTGTGGGATTTGTTGTCCATACCCATGTATATGAAACAATCAATCATGCCCAGTTGCACAAGTGGAACCCAAGCAGTCAGTAGACATAGAGAGGCAGTGGCCTATGTTGCTTTGCCTTAAAAACAACTGAGATTTAACCTTGTCAAATACAGGAAAGAGTTTTATGTATAAAATAGACTTCAGAAACAATTACAATGGTATTTAAAAGTATACCAGCATACATAAGAGGCCGCATATGCATCAAGAAATCCACATAAATACATCACCTAGGCCAAATAAGATGATGATGGTTTGTAAATGAATAAAGGATGAGCAGATGTATATGCACTCCATAAAGTTGTAGTTAATATAAAGATTAGAGGTGTTATAGAACTATTCCATGTGTTAAAGTTCATTCTCAATCCTTCAAAAGATGATGCTTTAATGAAACACCCTGAGATCTGACCTACACAGCTTTTAAGACTAGACACCATTTCAATAGTCTTGCAATAATAAAATCCGAGCTACTAGTCATTACTGACATGATATAAGCATATCAACAGAGAAAACACACTCAAAGATAACTGCAAGCTTTAAGTGCTAGCTGTAACCTAAAGATATACAATAGCCCCTTCTCTTGTAGTAGCTAAGAAAATAACAACTGGATTGAACTTACTATTTTGGCACTGGTGTTATGTAAAGAATAATGGTACTTAAGGATGATTGGATAAACAAAGCTTGAATACCTTTCATGGAACTTACTTAGCCGATCATCATTTAATGCGCCAATGGGCTGTAAGAACATATGAACTTCAGATAAGGGCTCAACTTTGAAATATATGCATCAAGGATAGTCCATGGAGGCTACTCTGCCTCGAGGAAGAAGCCTGGTATGGATTTTTAAGTACCTAAGAAGACCTGATTTTTAATCTGATCTAAATCTATAGACCCAGGCCTGATCAGGCTATGAATCAGCAAAATCTTAATGGAGATTTGATAAATCCCATGAATACTTGTGGCCCACTATACCACGCCACGAATTCTCCTCCATAGGAGAATCTAACATTTAATAATGGGCTGTGAATAGATGGTTAAACATTTAACAAAAAACTAGGCCCAAGATCAGTGGATAGGATCTTTTAAACTGGGAGATTTTCAAGTCTAGGTCTATCCACGGTGGATTGATAACTAAAACATTGGCCCACTAGTAGAAAATGGAAAACCCGATTATTCAATGCATATTCTTAGGTAAAAGAAAAAAGAATATGGGTGAATACCTAATTTCTTTCAAGGCTAACAACTTGATTTAGGTCTGGTGACAAAAAAAATTATTTTTACAGGATAGGAATCTCCTTGGAAGTAGATATATGATCAAAACAATTGGAGAAAGATTCAGATAATCTGAATCCTGTAAACAGGATGGAATATAGGCAAACAGATAAAGACCAGAATCATAAATTCAATCTGAGAGAAAAATAAAGAAGAGGAAAATACCTGTGAAATTTTTAAAGCCGGAGCCCGTGACACTACCGAACCGAGAGAGAGAGAGAGAGAGAGAGAGAGAGAGAGAGAGAGAGAGGTAGATGACAAGAGGAGAGAGAGAGGGGTCTTGAGGGAGAGAGAGGGAGGGAGAGAGGGAGAGGCAGGGAGAGGGAGAGGCGTAGAGAGAGAGAGAGAGAGAGAGAGAGAGAGGTAGATGACAAGAGGAGAGAGAGAGGGGTCTTGAGGGAGAGAGAGGGAGGGAGAGAGGGAGAGGCAGGGAGAGGGAGAGGCGTAGAGAGAGAGAGAGATAGAGAGAGAGAGAGAGAGAGAGAGACGGATGAGCGAGGGGTTGGTTAGGGCAGCGCCCTAATCAATCCTCAAAGCATAGAAGTTTTTAATGGTGGTGTCACTCTCCCCACTATTTTCTCTCTGGTGAGGTCCACTGGAGCTTTAGATGTGACTCGTTCTTTGGATCTTACCCTAAAATGATCTCTCCAGATGGATGGATGGCATGGATATAAAGCATACATCATGGTGGGGCCCACAGAACTTGGTGAGTCAGTTCAGTAGGATGCGGATTTCCTGTGAAAGCTTTTCGCATGAAGTTCCTGCGCTGGAAACTTGGGTGGGGCCAATGTGATGTTTTTGAGAAATCCACACTGTAAATCTATTTTCTGAGCCCATTTTAGGTAAAAGTGAGAGGGATCCAAGACTTAAGTGGGACGCACTAGAGGAAAAGGTGGGTAGGAAAATTCCTACCGTTGAAAACTCTGGGGTAGAAAGTGATGTGTACATGCCATCCATACCATTAATAATGTCATTCCTATAGGGATGAACTAAAAACACAAATATTAGCCTGATTCAAAACTTTTATGGCCCCATGAATATTTTAACTGTATACGTTCAATACTCACATTTTAGGCCCACTTGACCATTGGATACGGCTCATTTTTTGCCTCTTATCCTAAAAATATCTCAAAAAATAGATGGACGGAGTGGATTTCTCACAAAAATCATGGTGGGCCCCACCTAGGTTTCAGTGCAGGAAGTTCTTACGAAAAGCTTTTGCAGGAAATCCGCGTCCCAGTCTCCTTACTCAACAATCAACTTGTCAGCAAGTTCTGTGGGTTCTATCATGAGGTATGTGTTATATCCAAACCGTCCATCCATATGGCGAGTTGGTTGTAAGGCTTGAGACAAAAAATAAGATAGATCTAACTATCAAGTGGACCACACGATCGAAAACATGTGGGGGATTGAACGTCTACCACTGAAACCCTTTTGGGGGTCAAAGAAGTTTTAGATCAATATGAAATTTATTTTTACTCTTCATCTAGGTCTTTGTGACCTTATTAACAGATTGGATGGAAAATAAATGTTATGGTGGGCCCTATAAATTTTTTTAACGGTAAAAATCATCACCCTTGTTGGTATTTGTGGTGTGGTCCATTTAATCTTTGGATATGATCCATTTTTTGGATAATTCTCTAAAATGATCTCGAAAAATAAATGAACAGTGGATCCCAAAAATTCGGTAAATCCAAAGCTCAAGTGGACCATGCCACACGAAATAGTGTGGAATAATGATTTCCACAGTTGATACCTTCCTTGGGCCCACAATAATGTTTATTTTCCATCCAACCTGTTCATGACATTAAAAAGATGTGAATGAAGGAAAACACAAACATCTTCTTGATCTAAAACTTCTATGGCCTCTAAGAATTTTTCAACAGTAGAGGTTTAATCACACTATTTCCTGTGGTTCCACTTGAGCTTTGGATATACTTCCTTTTCGTTCTTTGGACCTCAAATTATTTATTAACATGGATGAACGGACTGGATAAAATAATGGTGGACCCCACAGAGTTTACTCAGCATGCTAAGGGTAATTAGCAACTCACCTAAATGAAGTGGAGAGGGGTTTCCTTAAAACATTCATAATCATATATTGGGCTTGCTTAAATGTGATTCACATATCCAACCCACTCATTATGTGTGTCCCACTTGGATGAAGGGTCAGACCAAGTTTTAGCCACATCCAAAACTCATGTGGGCCCCACCAAGTACTTTTATATTTTTTTAGGATGTCTTTACATGGTGTTAGATGCTATGGCCCACCTAAGTTTCGTATTCGGATGCTTTTTGAGATATCTCATAACCTAAAGGGGACACATCAAATGCACGGTGTTGATGTTTGACAGACATCATGATGGGGCCCACAAAACTTACTAACATCAATTCTTAGGCTCTCGCGAGGTCAAATTTTGACCAGAATATTTGGCCCATTTTATATGTTTGGTCCATTCACTCTATTTTACTGATCAATATCCTTAATTTGACTAGTTACTCGCCCCTATCAGGCTACACTTTTTATTTTTCATAGATAAATTTCAATTTCCACTTAAAAAAATGTACATTTTTTACGCTTAATTTTTCTTTGAAAACTTTTAACAAAATATCATTTTTATTATAAAATATTTTTAAAAAAATTAAAATACAAATTTTAAAATTTTATTTTCAAAGACTCAAAAAGTTTCTTAAATTTTATTTTATTTTCTCAAAAATTCCAAAATGCCATTTTTTTTTTCTTCAAAAGCATCATTTTGTTTTCAACTTTTCAATTTTATTTTTTAAATGATATATATATATATATATATATATTTCAAAATCTCGATGTTTTTATAAATAACTTTTTCTTTTAATTTCTAATTTTTAACATTTTCAATTATTTTTTAAAATCACAAATTTTTTCAACTTCTTTATTTTCTGTTTCAAAATGTCTATTTTTTATTGAAGTATCAATTCTTTAATATCGTTTAATTTTAAAAATTTCAATCTTTTTAACTTCTCCATTCTTTTTTAAAAGCATTTTTTTTCGAACTTGTTAATTTTTATCGAACTTCTCAGTTTTAGTTTATTTTTCAAAATACAAACTCTCATTTTCTTTTTCAAAATATTTTCATTTTTCAACATCTCAAAATTTTCACATTTTTTAAAATATTTTTAATTTTATTTTTCAAGATATTCTTTTTATCTCGAAATCAATTTTATTTTATTTTTAAAATTATCAACTTTATTCAATATTCATTTTTTTCCCCAGAAAATAGATTTTTATTAAATCACAATTTTTATTTTTTCAAAATCTCATTTTTTCTCAAACATTGTTAAATTCTTTTTAACTTCTCAATATTTTTTTTCATGTCATATTACAAATCATTTAAATATTAGTTTTATTTTTTTTTTAAATAATAATTTCCACTCATTTGATATAAAAATAATACATACATATATATATATATATATATATATATATATATATATATATATATATATATATATATATATATATTTGTATTCAATTAATTGTTAAAAAATAATATTATATACAAATTTGTACAATTAAACCACTGAAATTCTATTAGAAAACAATTCTTAGACTAGAAAAAAACATAATTTTCCACCATATTCTTTAAAAAATGAAAAAAAAAAATGTTCAAGGCAAAAGCCCTTTTACGACGGACCATGATCCGTCGCAAAAGAAACTAAAAAACGTCATGAATTGCTATTTTTGGCGAGAATTTGCAACTGATCATATTCCATTGTAAAATCAAAATTTGCAATGGATTTAGTTCGTCGCCAGTTTACAATGGACCAAAATCCATCGTAAATCCATCATAAATCAGATTTTAGTGACGAATTTTAGTCTGTCGCAAAATTTCACGATGTTTGGACGACATTTGCGAGAAAGACGGGATTGGCGATGGACTTTTTCCGTTAGCAATGGATAAAATCCGTCGTTAAACCAAGCGATTTTTCCACAAAATCTGTCGTAAATTCATGATTTTGGTGTAGTGTGAATCTCCATATCGTGAGAATGCAGGGCAATCCAGGTTTTATATGAATTGTATTCCACATTGTAATGATCACTATATATGATGAGCCGCATACACTTTACTAGGCATGCATCTCATGTAGGTTGTTTGCGCATGCTAATATTCCTTGTAATAGTGGAGTACAAGGTGTATTGGAACCTTTACATTACTTTTATGAATATCTTGAATCATTTTTAATCTTAAAGAATAACCATTACTATGAGTAGGGTGTTTACCCTCTCCAATCATTCATATGATGCAGGTGACGTATAGGTCGAGGATCCAAAAAAACAGTCCCCAATGGAAGACTATACTGGATAAAATAGGAAAAATAGTTTAAGATTTCTTTTCTTTATTTACGCTTCCGTTTCGCATAGTAGGAACTTGTAATAAGCCTCCATTGAGAGAGAAATTGACAATTCATTTAATTTTTGAATAAGAAAAACAAGTAATTTTATTCTTGTGAATGATTGCCATTACAAGTGTGATTAGATGTGATCTAGATAAGAGAAACCTCAAGGATAGCCCTCGAGACATCCACATCTAATATTATTAGCGCCCGACTTCCTCGAGCACAAGTAAAAACTCTGGTCGTAAAAATTCAGGATGTTACACATTCGGTTCCAACTCTTAGCATATGATCTGCCAATTAAGGCCAATTATCTCATGAATGTCTGATAAAGTGTTCATTATTTAGATTGGTAGGACACACTGATAACATGCTTAGTGTAATGGATATCATACCTAATTATATGCCCATACGCATCATTTGTATGCCCGTTGTGGATGATGATTGTTCATAGTACATGCCATTCGGCTTGAGACACCTAAAGGACTCTATATGAGACAGGGTCACCTCGCATGATTCGTGTTGTACGTGCAGACTTGATGAATGCCTTGGATAGTGTGATTCAAGCATTCTGTATTATGTGTGATACGTACATCTACTCCATAAAGACACCAGGGAGGTGGTCACGTAGCCTTGTTATGGTTGGCAAATGAAGGACACTAGAAACAATTGAGGTTACAGGGCATCATAGGTGTCCCTGGGTGAAAGTCCCTAAACCCTATGGTACCAATAGGATGCTCCAATGTCTAGACTGAGTGGATTTATGAGCGTATAATGGTTGGATACTAGTAGGCCACGTCTCCCACTATGTCAGGTTCAATTGGAAGGGGTTTTGACCTTACTTGCTTAGGTACAGAGGCTTATATGCTAGGTTGAGTTTGACCAGCTCGTGAAATGGGTTTGCTATCGACGAACTGAGTGATTTTTGTATACCATGGACGAGACAAATAATGAGGTCTTTCGCACTCACTTGGTCTTGCGTGTGATCAGCGATAATTAGTGTCGGAAATGTACTAGACCTCGGTGATGATCCAATTGAGAATTATTCTGACATGTGGACTAGTGGAGGATTAACACATTGCATTGCATTTTTAGCATATGACATTTAGGCATGTAGGCCTTCGCATCACATAGCCTGGGTATGATTAGTAGCATTTATAAAGTTGCCAGTTTAGCCCTATATCTTTTTCGCTTACTCTGATTTTTGTATGCTTAGCATGTGTATTGCGCACACATGCACACACTCTTTAAGCTTTTTAGTAAGCTTATGCACATTGTTTACATGCAGTTTATGCTAAATCACAATAATATTAAAGCAAGAGCATGTACCTGATCTTTTGGAATTTTGTTATATCATGTATTTCCCTTTCAACATTATACTCAGATTATATTAATGAATATGTGGTGATGATGTTTTGTGATTCGGGTATACTTGTGGTTACGATCCTTAAAAAAAAAAAATTCACCTTAAAAATCCTCCTTTTAGGATTCCAGGATCGAAATCTAACGTATGTGAGCTGGGAGCCGAGAATGGTGTGCTACGGAGGCTGTCGACACTAGATTCGGTGGCCAAAAATTTTGTGAGCCCAGTTCCCGAATTCGGGGAATGACATCTAGAGCATCCACTATCCAAGTACCATCTTGAATGACTATTTCCTTTAAAAGCTATGTGGATAACAAGACACTTAACCTTTAGAACCCATTTCATTATGTTTCTTAGTTTAGGAGGGTCTCTTACCTTTCGTTGTATTTGGGAGTTAGGAATTCTCCTGTCTGTGTTTACTCCATTCTTACCTAAGTTGGATTTCAATATCGCTTTTAGGAAGGCAAAAATTTTATCAGCTAAATGAGGATTTTTATTTTCTCTTCTTTAATATTTGTGGTAGTTGGCACGATTAGAGATTTCTTGAAAGGATTTTGTATTTTTAAAGTTACTTTTTTCACAGTTTAACTCTTTTAGAGTTCTGGTTTAGATTACGAGGGATCTCCTTTACAAAACTAGGAGAAAGATCCTTATATTTCAAAGTGTTATTGTAACGCCTTGAATTTTGAGGGTTGAGCAATGCTCTACTCCCGAGATCTAGCACATCACTTATGCAACATGGATAATTATGTTTATATTTTGTCTATATTAATGAGTTAAACATGAGTGAGATTATACCAAAACAGCATATCATACTCCAGATATAATTAAATTTAAGCAAGCAAAAGACTGAAACATATATATATATATATATATATATATATATATATATATATATATATATATATATATATTGAACAGGTAAGTGTTTCACAACCTCTAGAGTATGAGTATGTAACTAGGCTAAATATATACATGTATTGTTTTAAAATATACAAATGTGAGAATGTAAGGTGTCCAACTAAGCCAAGTGTCCTCGTGTTCCCATCGAATTAGCACGAGGTCTACATAGACCTGCATGAGAGCTGAACGTAGGAGAACTCTTCCTCCTCATCCATGAAGCCCGGCTCCGTTGCGTAGACTTCATCATTACCTGCATCTAAACCATAGTCTAGTTGGTGTTATAAAACACCGTCCCAGGGTGGGAGTGAGTGATTAACTCAATGGTACTATAAGGCAAAGGTTAATATGTTATCGAGTCAATCAAGCAGTAATGATAAAGCAATATAACAATCACTTCCTAACTACTCTTATTCATGCAGGAATGGTGTGCTAGTATGATGTATGCCCTCGCACAAAGCTCCCTCACAAGCGACTTCGACAACCAATTTCGCATATGACAATGTTCCCTAAAGTGCACCTTCCTCGTCAAAAGTACATCCTAACTAATGCAATGTGATGCATGGCCGTGTTAGTCGAGTACTTAATTAAGCTTATTCGTACAGTAGGTTCAGGAAACTAGGTACCTCCTTTTATATCATTAATCCAAACCAAAGGATCCATCTAGGGTTGTCAATCCTAGTTAAACACATACGATGGGCAAGTTGTAGGGCATCACCCTTAATGAAAAGTAGTCGATAGGCAAATTCAAAGTTTATACTCGCGATCACTATGGAGAGGCTCATCACATCAGCATAGGCCGACAGCTCAGACACGGTGTC
The DNA here is from genome assembly GCA_037074715.1 of Magnolia kwangsiensis. Classification (NCBI taxonomy): domain Eukaryota; kingdom Viridiplantae; phylum Streptophyta; class Magnoliopsida; order Magnoliales; family Magnoliaceae; genus Magnolia; species Magnolia kwangsiensis. Next base: position 86,503,850 of record CM073571.1, on the reverse strand, counting down.
TCATACCACCATGCCTGAATCACGAGTCTGGGTTGCTCACTGGTCAGTACGGGGAGGCTTATCACTCCAGCGTAGGCCGACAGCTCGAACACGATATCCCATACCACCATGCTCGGCTCATGAGTCTTAGTAGATCGTGGTACCATGGTTAGAGAGGGTCTTTACATTGGAAAGGGGTACCTTAGATTCAAGCAGTGGTGTCCATACATGGTAAACACACAATAGGCCAATCGGTTTGTTAGGCAGATCTGATTGGTACAGGCACATGCTGACTTAATCGACAAGGAGGGCATAAGTACCTCTCGTGGCCTAACCATTGTCAATAATAGTCTTGCGACCCGAATTCATTAAACATACCCAATGTGGCAAGACTAATTCCACCACCCAAACAGGAACTGTTACCGATTGCCTAGGCTAGGTTGTAGCCCCAATCTTACTCAGATGCAATAGGTAGACACATGTGATAATCATGTTAACATTCAACGAACAATCCAAATAAATTCCTCATTTGAGCGTTTCATCAAACAAATTGATCATATTACCTAACACTTGCATTTTATTCATAAAATGCGTAGACGTAAATAAGATTACATGAAGGAAACTATACATTTGAATAAGGTAACTGAGAATCTTATCTTAATACTTTTAATAAATATAAATTATCAACAATTTCTCATTCAGACAATTTATTAAACACCTAGGCTACACTTTACCAAATACATAGACTAGGCTAGTTACACCATATATTTTGGCAATTCCTTACACAGGGAAGTCAGCATACATATGACAATGATGAATCCTAGATTAGTAATGATGGCAAGCACAAATCATGTTTACACATTCATTCAAACATTTCAACAAGCACATGAGATGCATCTTTTGTTCTATATAATTCATACATGTATATTATATCAAAAATGGCGTATCTAAGACAATATGGTAGCAATCAAGTCAGAAATAAATCATTAGCTGACATTAAAAGTAATGGCAACCATAAACTAAGCATTTCTAGTCCATGCCTTTCATCGGAATACTGGATTCGGACTCGATTCAAACTCTACGTTCCCAAAAATGGAACATCAGGTACCTAAATGGTGAAAATGGTTAGCTAGGTTGGCAAACAACCATTCTAGACCTCAACTATAGTATTAGTGTTAGGATTTCTTACCCAAATTGTAGCCAAAATAGGTTGTGTAGCGAAATGGGATGGTAATTCGGTGCGTGGAGTTGTGAGAGAGAAATACTGCAACGATCTCCTAAGATCCTTCTTCTCTCTTCCCTCTTTTCTCTTCTTTTTTTTTTCCCTCTCTCCCTTAGGGTTTTACAGAAATTCATATATGGGAGAGAAAGGGTGTGTGGGAGTCTATTTATAAGCCCAGAAGTGATGCAAATGGCCCCAGGGCCTTGGTATACTTAGTTTATATCCAAAGGGTGCTGTTTCTGACAAACGGGGCTCATAGGGAGGTCCACTACTCACATATGTCATAGGTGTAAGTTCCCTGACAATGGATCTATGTCAGGATGTGGTTTCGGTGCGATCGGATAAGCAGATTAATTGTGGAGGACCTGTGTCAAATCGATGGTCATACTTACTCGATCAGGGCCACAGTTATATAGATATGTGCAAGAAAATTTTCCTTTTCCATGGCTAATGTTTGGTCATAAACTGAAGGTCCGAAATCTTTAATTTCACGTGTGAGTGAACAGCCCAATTCACTTAAGTTTCATTACCTTTTTTAAAGATATTCACGTTTCTCATGCACTTTACTCAAGGCTCAAGTTGTGCATTTTTGGACAATATCTGGGCTTGATTCTCACGATGGTTGTCAAGCCTAGTAAGATGGACATAATCCTATAGTTTTGCGGCAATCGGACTCTCAACGTGCAGTCTAGGTCTGATACGAAATTTCAATGTGCTCCCGAGAGGAACAGGCTCTAGGAATTTCTCATAGGTCTTTAAGGGACATTGAGTCAGTGATATTAATGATTTTAGGCCTTCTCATTTATGAAAATGGTGGCCTGAGCTTAATCCACTGATTATATAGTTATGGTTATCTCAATTAGTCAGTGATAGGTAAGCTAGAATTGGACCCTACGTGAACAAATCTCAAGGCTAAGCTCGATGTTTAAGTGATCGGAAAGATTCGTTAGTCTTCTACAGTCAATTAATCCTATTTATATAGCTCTTTATCGGTACCAGCCGCGTATAAGTCCATCTCGAGTGTCGAGGCTCAGTAAGTGATAATGTGGCTAGTTATAAAGAAGAAAATTTAAGAATTTTTGAAATTTTCAAAATAGCAAAAATTTTCAAAAATTCGGAGTGTTACAGTTATTTTTAATATAACCTAGTACAAATCTGTCATCATATCGCTGAGATGAGGCTTATAACATTTTAAGTTTCTAGTCACATTGGGTATATATTTCCATGTATCCTTTTAAGTCTAAAGGGAGGAAACTTCAAGTTTTAAGTCTTTACAATTAAGAAATTTTCAAAATTAAATCTAACTTAACATTTTCAAAATAATCAAAAAATTGAGATTTTTCTAAAACAACCTTTTTAAGTTCTAATTGTAATTTGGAACTTATTTATTTTTGAATTTTCAATTTGGCCGCAATCTTACAACTTTCTTCTATATAGAGCATCATATGCAACTTAAAATCATCTTCATTTTCAGTGTCACTTCCTAGAGTTTCATAATTAGATGTTTCAAATCATCTGAGAAAGTGATTTTGGCTATAGTTATAAAGGCTTTTAGATCATTTGCAGTTTCTTGGTCTAAAAATTCTTATGATTCATTTCAAGTAGCAATCATGCATTTTCTTCTTGTTTTTTCCTTTTTATAACATTTAGAAGTGAGATGCCCATATTCGGAACAATTGAAGCATTGGGTGTCTTTAATTCTAGATATCCAATAGTTTGAATTTCCTCTTCTTTTGTCAAACGATTTTTAAAAGTATGTTCTTTTCTTATTTTTGAAAATTCTATAGAATTTCTTTTTCAACATAGCCATATCGTCCTCATTTTCCTCAATATCTGAATTTATATTAGAATCATTTGATTTATATTTAGAGGATTTAAAGGCAATGGACTTGATCTTAGGAGCTTTGAAATTCAGCTTCAAAATTTAAAGAGATCTGACTAACTCCTCGATGATCATAGTATTGGTATCCATCAATTCTTATGTAGCAATAACTTTCGAATTAAACTTATCAGCAAGTGATCGTAGTATTTTTGCACAAACTTGCTTTCAAAGATTTTATCTCCAAGACCCCACACAGAATTGACTATGTCATTTAGTTTCATATAGAAGTCCATAAAAGACTCATTTTCTTTCAACCGAATTTCTTCTAATTTAGTTGTGAGGATTTGAATCTTAGATTTTTTTTAAAAATGTTAGTTCCTTCATGTGTCATTTTAAGAATATCTCATGCTTTTTTAGTTCTATCACATGAAATGATTCTTTTGAATTCATCTAGTGATAGAGCACAAGTTATTACATTTAAGGCTTTAACATTAGCAACACTTTCATTTTTCTAAAGAGTCGTCCAAAAAGTATAGGCAATTTCCTTCATAGACGTGGTTCCATTCTTAGCTACTACTTCCATCAAAAGAGGGATCCATTGAGTCACAATTGGCTTGCCACACACTTTCATCAATAGATTTGAGGAAAATCCTCAACTAGCTTTCCAATATGAATAATTTGATCCATCAAAGGGAGATGACCTGGCAATTGATAAGCTTTTGAAATTTGACATCTTATGGCTCTAAATCTAGCTCTAGGAGGTAAATCCCAAGAAGAGCAACCTCACTCTGATACCACTTAAAAGATGAGTTATTGATGTCTTAGAGAGAGAGAGAGGGGGGGGGGGGGGGGGGGGGGGGGTGAATAGGACAATACCAAAAAACCCTCACATCGTATTTTAGGCAGGACAACCTTATTTTACGACGTCTTTGAAATCAATCTTTCAAACTAGCAAGAGAATATAAAATAAATACAACATTCACAAAATAAAATGAAATAAATATAATATTCACTATAAATAATGAAATAAGCAATCACCACAGAAGCACAAGGGGTTATGGCGGTTCGGTGCTTAAGCCCACACCTACTCCACTTTCAAAATTACTACCCACGTAATTTTGAATTTCGTTATTTTAAGGTTTTTATAGGTTCACCTTAACAACCTTATACAGTTCTTGTGATGTTCATGGGCTATCACAAATCAACCCATAGAGATTTTTGGACTATCTTAGAAAATCCAAATAAAATAAAGTAATTGATAATGTACTTATCTTCAAATTATGATTTGAAGATGTAGTCGAAGCTTAAAACAGTGATATTCTTTCTTGAGTGTAGGGGAGACAGTATTTGTTCAACCAGAAAGAATATAGGGATCTAATATATTCCAATAAAAAGAAAACCCTAATGTTGTATATTTAATTCTTTGTTTCTCAAGTGGAGAATAGATTGATCTTTAAAATATATTTGAGATCAGCTTAAGAAAGGGAATTGAATAAGTTAAATGAAATTTATAAATACCGCACAAATAGCTTGATAAGGACCTGAGTTTCTCTCTTACTTGTAGAAGGTTTTAGAGTGAATTTCATTGCAGAATAGAATTAAAGGAGGTCCCTATTTATAGCAACGTATTTGGAAATTCAGTCAGCCTATAAATAAGTTCAGCTGGCCAGATTCCAATAATTCCATTCCATGGTTATCAGATTTCGCGGGATAAGATTTATCCAAAATTTGGCTAGTCTAAGACAAAATTCAACTACCCGAATCTCCAATTCGACTAGCTGAATTCCCTAAAAAAAAATATGAGAATCCTTTGCTGGAAAATGACCCGAACTTTCCTCAGGCTGGCCAAACTTCAAGTTAGGCTAATCGAACCTAAAGTTAGGCTGACCAAATTTACAGCATATTTTTTAAAATTTCAAATATGAAAAATTACCTGAACTTGAAGTTAGTTAGTCGAAGTAAGTTGGGATGGCCAAACCTAAAGTTAGGCTGGCCAAACTTCAGTGAACATATACTGAAGTTAACCCATTTTAAACATATTTTGAAAGCACCTAACCTAGAGTCTTTCTAAGGTCATTGTACCTAGTGTAATGCCCTGAATTTCCAAGGTTCAAGTCTTTGCTCACCCTGAGAATTCTGGCATTAATCCCATTCACACATCATTCAAATAGTGTGATTAAACTTATGCATTGTGAGTATTCAAGCTTCAATTCATGAAAAGGAAATTCTCTGCATTTATTATTCCATTTGAAAAAAAGAAAGAAAGTTCAATGAATCATCAAATGCTCACTCAGATGGGAGCTTACTACAAAATCAAGTTGCAGTGGAAATGTAAATAAAGTTAAATCATGAAACTATTTTCTTATTTATTCAACATAGTCTTCCTGAGGGAGGTGATCCTCTAGGTCTTCAATTGTTCGTCACCTGCATCATCTATATGGTTGGAGAGGGTCAATGCCCTACTCATAGTGAAGGTCATTCCTTTAAAGTTTACCAAGATTTATATAATTCAAATGTTAACAAAAATCAAGGCATCAATATGAGGAGTATTCCACATATATAAGGGTATTGATATGCACAACATTCTATATGATATGCATTCCCAGGAAAATATGTATGATTCATCACACTCAACAGTCATAATCACAATGTGGAAAGGAATTTAATATACCCGACTCGCCCCACATTCTCATACTATGGAGATTCCCCGGCGTACCCCACGTTAGCGTGGCTTTACATGAACATCCCAAGGCAACACAACATCACAGTTGGGGGATTTACGTAACATGATGTGTTCATGGAATAACTATTTGCAACATCTAATCCTAAGAAGTGATGTAACACACATGGCATTTTACTTACATCGATTGTGCACCACACCAACCAACCCATGGAATTACGTGTTAACCATGAGGATCACTACCCATAATGTATTACGTCCATGAATATATGATGACTATCTGAAGTGGGATTCTCAGTATGATACTTGTGTGTAGAATAGTAATATGAAGTGTATCCCTATATTATTGACTCGTGATAATATAGTAAGCAGTAAAATGAATTTTAAAATAGGAGAAGTGGTGCAATCAATTCAATTACAAAAATTAAAGGAAGGATCATTACCACTAGTAGTCTAGTTGTCCATTATCAGATTAAATGCTAGGAGACATGTCATAAGGTAAATTCTATCCTAATTCATAAAACTTGAATGGTTAGGTTTAAAACTTGACTTATAATATTATTGGATTTGGTTAAGTTTAGTGAACCCAATGGAACCCTTAATGAAATTAAGGTTCCCTCATGAGTTTTTAACTTAGAATTTCTTTTTAAGATTATAAGTTTGTCAATTACTTTATCGATTTAATTCGACATGGTCTGGTTCATCTCCTTAGTTGCTAAAGGAGCAAGAGGAGAAAAAAAAAAGAGGGAAAGAAAACAAAAAGGAATGGAAAGGAAAAGATAATGGCTGCTTGAACCTATGTCATCCCTCGTTAGGCGATCAGGCAGTCTTCTGGCATCTGTTCCTCTTTCTTCCTTCTTTTCTCTCTCGTTCCTCTCTCTCTCTCCCTCTCTCTTTCTTGTTGTGAGTATCCTCCAGCATCATGGGAGGATTTATACACGGCTGAGTGATTCTAGATCTTTCGTGCGTAGGCCTTACGCTACTCGTCTCATGTTTCCCATCTACGCAGAAATAGAGTATTGTAGTTGCGATCCGCATTTTATTTTGTTTTAGTTTTCTTTCAAGTTTTCTTTATCTTTTCTATTTTTCTTTTCCAGGGATCGAATTAGGTGTTGGACCATCATCTGGACATCCCATATTTCCTTATGGTGTAAGTTTTCGTCATCTAAAGCTGTCGGTTTGTGCATGGGGTGTGGCCCCTGTTTCGATGGTGAATTGAAATCTGGCCGACCTTCTCTTGAAGCAGTGTTTCTAGATAGTTTTAGTATCTTTATCCGATGCGTCCTGGTCCATTGGATTAATGTTTGGTGTGAGATTTTCAGGCCTACTGCGAACCTAGAATTTCTCCGCATGGTGTGAAAGTCGGTCGAATGACATGGTGTCATTCATCTCTAGTTTCTTTGCTTTGCAAGGTCCGACTTGGTCGAAATCTGGAATGGGTTTAATGGAAGGTCCTGATTTTCCCATCTTTTTATGATGGTGGTCCACATCCAGTTCTTTCTAAGGTGTTTGGTTTGAATAGTTATGAGTAGGAAAGACGGAGAAGAGGATGCTTCTCTTCGGGTTTAGCCGAGTTAAACGGTATTTGACTGGCTATATCTCATGGTGCTCCACAGCTGCGCATACTTTGTGCACATGCACCCTCTGCGCAATGCCTTTGGGGTGTTTTTTGGTTAATCTACTCGGTCCCTTGGTCTTGTTGATGTACATGAGGCCTTTGGGTTCCAACATTAGGTCTGGCCTGATGTCTTGGTGGGCCATGCTTTAGGGCATCAGGTTCCTAATCCCGAATTCTCCCTAATCTGCTAGCTAGACTTCTCTGGGTTGGGTTGTTAACACCATATTGGTTAGTGATTCCTTTTATAGTGATTATGACATACATTCTTATCTTTTTATTTTTATGGATAAGGGTTACTCAAACAGTCAGATTCTATAAGGACCGGGAAGGTATCCAAGTTGATTGAAGGTGTGTTTCCACCTTGCTAAATTAATCTTTATTAAAGAGATTAGGGTAATTTTCTTTCATTTCCTCCTCGTGTTCCCATGTTGCTTCTTCCTTGTCATGCTACGACCATAGAACTTTCACTAGCGGAATGATCTTTGTTCGAAGGATTTGTTCCTTGCGATCGAGAATTTGCATGGGTTCTTCCATATAGGTGACATTGTCTCTCAGGTCTATTCGCTCCCAGTTGATGATGTGAGATAGGTCAGGTTCGTACTTCTTTAACATAGAGATGTGAAAGACATCGTGGATGTTGTCCAATTACGGCAGTAATGTGAGGCGATAGACTACTTCCCCCACTCTTTCTAGTATCTCAAATGGGCTAATGTATCATGGTGCCAGCTTTTCCTTCTTTCCGAAGTGCATCATGCCCTTCATGGGAGACACCTTCAGGAATACATGGTCCCCTTCATAAAACTCGAGTGTTCATCGTCATACATCTGCATAACTTTTTTGTCTACTTTGTGTGTCGATCTTCTCAAAAGTAATTTGGATGATTTTAGGTCTTAGAATACTCTTTTCTTCCCCTTTCATCCAACTATGTGAAGTGCGGCAAGGCCGTCGGTATAGGGCCTCGAATGGGGCTATGTTGATGCTTGCCTGGAGTTGTTATTATAGGTGAATTCAACTTGATGGAGATAGTGGTCCCAGCTGCCCTTGAAGTTTAGAACGTATGCTTTCAACATATCTTCGAGCACCTGATTTATCCTTTCTGTTTGAACATCTGTCTGGGGGTGGAACACAGTGTTGTGATTCAAGTAAGTCCTTAATGTAGTCTATAGTTTGGTACAAAGATTTGATGTGAAACAGGCATCTCTATCTGATATGCTGAAAAGGCCAAGTTATATGTCCTAAGGGGGGGGGGGGGGGGGATATAGGACTATGCCAAATTTAAAATAATAATAGTGGAATTTAAAGAATGAAATAGCTAAATAATAGAAATCAATTCACAATTTTGAAATGAAAAGAAACCTTAATAAATAAGTATTGAGAGGTTGATATAAATGTTGTTCTAAGGACAACCTTACACCATAAAAACCAAGGGTTTATGGCAGGACAACCTTATTTCTAGAACGCTCTTTGTATCAAAAACTCAAACTGAAGAGGAATAAATAAATAGCAAGGATTTGAAATAAATTGAAAGAATTTAAATCTAAATTATTACAATATTTCCCCATAGTGCTTGAAATGTAAATATTAAAACATTCACATCCACACATACATCCCATAAATTTGAATGATAAAAGATAAGAAATATAAATCCGACATCCATAAAACACAAAGAGTTATAGTGGTTCGCCTGTGTGTTCACCAACTGTTAAACAACAGCCACACAGTTTGCTACTCCACTCCTAATATCCTCACACACTAGATATTAGAGTTCACTATGAAAATAGGTTTCTCAGGTTTACCTAAAACCTTCACATTTATGTCTTTTACAAAGGGCTTACACAATTAAAAAAACCCCTCTTCTGAGTTTTTCTGGCTCTCCTCAAATAACCAACACAATGAGATTTTTCTGGCTTAATCTCAAATAAAACCAAAATAAAGAAAATTTACACAAATGTAAAATACTTGAAATTCTCCTTTTGTTGTAGCCTGGAAGAACCACTTAGAGTAGAAGTTCGAATGAAGAAGTTCAATGTCCAATACTCACTTTAAAATGGTTCTAGATTCTAGATTGATTTTAAACTAAACCAGTTGGGCTAGCTCTATTTGACTTTGATTCCAAGAAGAAGGAATATCACAATTCCTCTTTTCAATTCAGATTAGAATATAGAAACAAAATTAAATCTATAAAGCTAATAAAAGAGAATATTAAATATGCACAATGTAGCTTAAAATAAACACAGACTTATCTCATAGTAATCCCTTGATTTTTCTTGAATTGAGTTACTAAACTCTGAAATTCGTTGTCTATTTATAGTTGCAGAAATCGCACCTTCGACTGGTTTATGGACACTACAACTGGTCGTAGGAGAAATGGATTTTCGCGATCAGATCAGATCGTTCCACGACTGGTCGAAGGCAGTCTACGACTAGTCGTGATCCCTCCACGACTGGTCATAAGCTCCCTATGACTAGTCATGAGGCACCAGATTTAGTTGTTGTACTTTGAGTCATAGATCCAGGACTAGTCGTAAGACGAGTCGACACGGTTCACATGATTGGTCAAGATCTCCAGGACTAGTCGTAGTACAACTAAAAATTTTGAAAATTCGCAACAAACTTAGGACTAGTCCTGAAATATCTTATACCGGTCGAGCCAGTGCTATGACTAGTCGAACAAAGTTTATGATTAGTCTTAGAACAGACTACAACACTTATAAAAAGAATAATTGAATTATCTATCTGAAATGACCTACCCTAAAGTCAATCTAAGGTCTTTCATACCTGGGACATAAAGTATGAACATTGAAACTTCAGTTCTTTAGATGATGGTTGACCTTTAAAGATTATGAAGCTTGAGATCTATACATGAAGTAGCTTGCACTTGAGATCTTCTAAAACTTATCTTTGTCGTTCTTGAGTTGTTCTTAATCTTGAGTTGAACAAAATCTTGAGTCTTCAACAAGCACTCATCTTTTTGATGTAGCTTAAAAAACTTTGAACATTGAAGCTTACAGAAGTGGACAACACACAAGATATTGATGTAGAGCTTCATTCTCAAATTGAAACTTTGATGAAGTAATGTCTTGAACATATGTATACCTTCATGCTACACAGGACACGGATAGTGTTTTTGGCACCACAAAATTTGACAACATAAAGGAGCTATCAACCATTGCACTTACATATGCTAGTTGTCAGGATTCCGTGAAGCCGAACCACATGTATTAGGTAGATTTTTGCTAGCTTGTTCATCGAGGCGGTGATTCATATGGGATGAAGTGGGCTGATTTTGTTAGTCGGTCCACTGTTATCCATATTGCATCATGATTTCTTCACGTCTTGGGGAGTCCTACTATAAAGTCCATGGATATGGAGTCTCATTTCCATAGGGGTACGTTTAGCGGTTGTAGCAATCTTGTCGGTCTTTGGTATTCTGCCTTCACTCGTTGGAAGATGAGGCCTTTAGCCACTTATGCGGCTATTTCTCATTTCAAGTTATCTCACCAACAGTGGCGTTTTATGTCCCAGTACATCTTGGTACTCCCAGGGTGGATGGTTAATTTGGATCGGTGGGCCACGTCTAGCATTGCTTGTCTTAATTCTTATACACTTGGTATGCATACTCTATTACGACACCTAATCCAACCATTTGAGCCGATATGCCATTAGGGGTACTTTTCTTGGGCCTTCAGGTAATGCTCTTATAGTTCTTCATCTTGTTCTTATGCATCGATGATTCGGTGAAATAGAGATGGTTCCATAGACAGATTACCCATAAGTGTATTCCCATTTTTTATGTTTAATTGGACATCAAAGTCCTTTATGAAGTCCATCATCCTCCATTCTTCAAGTGTGAGTGAGGCTGCCAAGGTGTGAGACTTCTAAAGACTGAGAGCATTGGCCACCACATTTTCTTTTCCGAGATGATATTGTATCTCGAATTTATAGTCCTTAAGGGTCTCCATCCATCAGCGCTGACACGTGTTCAGGTCCTTTTGGTCTAATAGGTATTTAAGACTCTTATGATCTGTGTTAAGCTTGAATTGTTCGCCATATAAGTAATGTCTCCACATCTTAAGAGTGAATACTACAATTGCCAATTCCAAATCATGTGTCAGGTAGTTCTGTTCATGTACCTTCAACTGTCGAGAGGCATATGCTATCACCTTATTGTTCTGCATGAGTACACACCCCAGTCCCTTGTGTAGGGCATCTGTGTAGACTGTAAATTCAGCTCCTTCTTCGGGGAGTGTGAGCTCTTTTCTTAAGTTCTTAAAAGGCTTTGTCAGACTTTTTGTCCCATTGGAAGAGTGCGTTCTTCTTAGTTAGCCCGTGTAAGTGCTATGATGTATTAAGCACCATTTATTATCAAATTTCAGTAAGACAAACCAATTTAGAGTGTGACTTGTTCTTATGACGGAAAGTTCGCCTTCAAGATCATCATCATATGAACATTTGAAGTACAAGACATGAAGATAGTTCTACAAGGTTGTGATCTACTTCAAGATCAAGCTGCTAATGCAAGTCTACTTCAAGATCAAGCTTCTAATGCGAATCTACTTCGAGTAGAAGATCTGAAGCTACTGAAGATTTGAGTTCAATGTCCAATGTTTCAGGTATAAGTGACCCTAGAAAGACCCTAGGTTTAGGGCTTTTCTTATGCATATTATCTTCGAATATTTATGCTTTGTATAGGCTAAAATTTGACTAGTCCTAGCCTAAGTTCGGCTAGCCTAGGCTCTAGTTCGACCAGTGCAAGAATTGCTTCGACCACTCCAAGTTTTAAACTCAATTTCAAAATTTTCTGGTAGATCCTCGACCAGTCGAGCACCCTGCTTGACCAGTCATGGACATCTGCTTGACCATTCATGGGGAGCTTGACTCGAACTCCAACAACATATTTTTGGCTCCCATGACTAATCGAGGGTTATGCTCGACCAGTTGGAGGTTAGTTTTATCTGATTGTGCTAGAAAATTTGAAATTTAGTTGAATCTAAGACCAGTTGAAGGAGACCTTAAACCAGTCAAAAGAACCATTTTTCAGCCTATAAATAGAGGTCTTTTCTCATTCCAAATCATTCAGAAAAGCCACAGATAGCTTCCACTTTGAGAGAAAAGCCTCCGTCATTATCAAGATATAGTCCGGTAATTTTAAATCTTTTAAATAGCTTATTTGTTTTTGTAATTCCTTGATCTCAGTATTGTGAATTTGATTTTCTTTTAAAATGAGTTTTTAATCTACCCTTTGAGATCCAAAGAATTCAAACAAGTAGCCCAAGGTTTGAGATAATTTAAAATCTATTTAGAACCTAAAACTCTTGATTATATTTGTTGGACATTAAACATCTACATCAAGCGAAGTGATTCTATGGGCTACATCAAACAAGCGTCTTCAAGAAGAAGATAAGTAGTTTTTAATTTTTTACTTTTTGGTTTTTTTGAGATTAGCTAGAAAAAATCTCTATATTAGTTTTGACTGACATTAGCAAGAAAATCTCAGCGCGGGATTTTGATTGTGATAGCCCAATTGAAAACACAACTGTAAAGGTTTTAAGGTGAACCTGAGAAAACCTTATTTTATAGTGAACACCAATATCACGTGGGTTGTGATTATTGGGAGTGGAGTAGGTGTGGCTGTTTGAGAACAATTGGTGTACACACCGAACCACTATAACTCTTGGTGTTTGTGGTGGATGATGATGTATGTGATGAATGTGTGTTGAATGTTTGTAATCTCTTCTTTGATGTATATGTGGTGAATGCATGTAATAGATAGCTTCCTTTATGTGCCTATTTTTTTAATTTGCGATCTTGATCCTTATTGCATTCAAGAAATCAGGTTGTCCTACCATAAATATTTGTTTTTGGTATAAGGTTATTCTTTGAACAAGGTTTGAATCAATTTCTCAATACTATTACAATTGAGATCTTTGATTGATTCAGTTATAATATTTCTATTCAACCCCCTCTCGGGACTGAAGCTCACCCTTTTTAGGTTGGTTAAGGGACGGGCGATTTTGGAGAATTCCTTGATAAAGCGACGATAGTATCTTGCCAACCCCAGGAAGCTTCTGATTTTAGTGACCGTTTCCTGTCTGGCCCACCGAAGTATGGCTTTGACTTTAGCCGGGTCTACTGCTATACCCTGGTGATTCATGACGTGTCCTAGAAATTTAACCTCCTCTTTCCAGAACTCGCACTTTAAGAATTTGACGTATAATTGATTCTTCTTTTTGGATTCTAGGACTACCCGTAGGTGCGCTTCGTGTTCCTCTTCACTTTGGGAATATATTAGGATGTCATCGATGAAGACTATGACAAATTGATCTAAGTATGGTCTAAATATACGGTTCATGAGGTCCATGAAGATAGCTGGTGCATTCGTGAGGCCAAAGGGTATCACTACGAATTCATAGTGTCTATACCTAGTCCTAAACACAGTCTTGTAAATATCCTCGTCTTTGATCCTCAACTAGTGATATCTAGACCTCAAGTCGATCTTTGAAAAGAAACATACTCCCTTAAGCTGGTTAAAGAGGTTGTCTATGCAGGGAAGGGGATATTTGTTCTTTATCGTCGCTTGGTTTAGGCGGAAATAGTCGATACATAATCATAAAGATCCATCCTTCTTCTTTACGACAAAACTGGGGCACCCCAGGGAGACAACTTGGTTAGATGAATCCCTAGTCCAGGATCACTTCTATTTGTTTCTTGAGTTCTTCTAGCTTGATTGGTGCCATACGAAAGGCAGGCAATGCAATGGGGGTGGTTCCTATTATGAGATCGATATTGAAGTCTACTTCTCTTTTGGCTGGTAAGCTTGGTATATCCTGGAACACTTCAGGGAACTCCTTGACCATAGGAATGTGTTCTATGGAGGTCTCCTCCAAATCCATCATGTCAAACTCTTTCATATTCATCTTAACTAAATTAACAGCGATTTCGACATTTTCTATGGTGATGTGACAGTTTTCGCAATATTTAATAAGTTCTACTATCTTTCCTAGGGGTGAGGCCACATTGATGGATCCCTTCATATATTTCAATTCTAAACCCAAATGCTCTACTATGGCAGTTGATATAAGTGATAAGGTAGCTCCACAGTCGAGCAAAAGTACAACTGGGGTACCCTTAATGAAAGTCGTACCTTCTATTAGGCCAGGAGTAGTCATGGGGTCTCTGGGTGATGTTATGCTGAAGAGACGGCCGGATGTGGTGATTTGACACACTTGAGTCGGGGTGGAGCGGCCTTCATCTTTCATCTTCTTATAGTAATCTTTTGCGTCGTGACCCATTTTCTTGCAGTAACCATAACCAGGGAGACTGTCCTATTGTTTCTTCTCTTCGAGGGTGATATTCTATTATGGGGTGGTCCTTAGCCTTTTATCCGTTATCTATGTTGTAGTCAGGTTGGTCTTAAACCTTTTTCCTACTTGGCCTTTTACCCTTAATGAAAGTCATACCTTCTATTAGGCCAGGAGTAGTCATGGGGTCTCTGGGTGATGTTATGGCGAAGAGACGGTCGGATGTGGTGATTTGGCACACTTGAGTTGAGGTGGGGCGACCTTCGTCTTTCATCTTCTTATAGCAATCTTTTGCGTCGTGACCCATTTTCTTCCAATAACCACAACCAGGGAGACTGTCCTGTTGTTTCTTCTCTTCGAGAGTGATATTCTATTGTGGGGTGGTCCTTGGCCTTTTATCCATTATCTATGTTGTAGTCAGGTTGGTCTTAAACCTTTTTCCTTCTTCGAGTTGTAGTTTAGCCCACGTCCTGTGATCATCGTCATTCTTGACTCGAGTGGCTTTATCAACAGTGTTAGTGTAACTTGTTAAATCTAGGTAGCATATCTTAGAGTGGATTGAGGGTCAAAGTCCTTCCTTGAATCATTTGATTCTGAAGTCCTCGTCTTCGACTAATTTAGGCGCATATTGTGATAATTCCGTAAATTGGGCTTCATATTGTGTGACGCTCATTACGCCTTGGGCAAGTTTCAGGAATTCAAACACTTGTTCATCTCGATACGACTTTGGGAAGTATTTTTCAAAGATTTTCCTTTGGAATTCCTCCTGAGTCCAAGTGTGATTCTCTGACATAGTCCTTTCTGTTGCTTCCTACCAGATGAGGGCCTCTCCCTCGAACTTAAAAGTGGATAGGGAAACCTTGAGATGTTTTAAGCATCCCATAGTCTTCAACGTCCTCTTAATATACTTTTCCCAGTGATCTACCACCACTAGATTTGGAGTTCCTGAGAAATCGGGGGGTCGTAGCTTTAAGAATCTTTCTAGCCAGGTAGACTCATCATAGTATTTTGAACGTGGTGGAGCCGGTGGGGTGGTGCGAGAAGGTGATATGGGTGTTGAGGCAGCCCTTGAGACAACATTGTGAACCTACTATTATAGATTATCGATGGTTTGTTAAGTCTTCTGCATGAATGCTTCTATCCATCACAGAATGGTGTAGAATGGTGCCCGAGCCTGATTATCAAGGGGGCCCAGTCTTAGGGGTGGTCCTGAGAGTGCAGTTTCCTGATGGATCCCGTTCTCAGTCATGTGTTCTGGAGGTGCTCAGATAGTCTCTCTCTTAGGGGGCCATGCCTTCTACAGATATAGATGTTTAGTTAGAGTGATGTTAGTGCCCTGGGGAAATTTCTAGTGTGGTAAGTATAAATTCTTCAGAAGGTCACAACATTCTAAAATTTTGATTTTTTAGGGTGATTTCCTTTAGGATTTCTGGGAATTTATTCCAAGGATGTCTAGATTGGTTACTCCTAGGTTTCATGTCTAGTAGATTAAGGGAAGACCTGGATATGGGTTTCTTAATTCTTTAATTTCCTAGTTTTAAGGCAGGGTTACTTATGTGTTAATTCTCAATTCCTTGGCTTGTCTAATGTCACGTAGAGTTTTATGGTGATCCGTGCCCTCAAGCCCAGTTAATCTCATTTTCATGCTCTGATACCAACTATAATGCCCCGAATTTTCAAGGTCTGAGTCTTTGCTTGGCCTGTGAATTCTGGTGTTAATCTCATTCACACATCATTCAGATAATGTGATTACACTTATACATTCTGAGTATTTAAGCATCAATTCATGAAAAGGAAATTCTCTATATTTATAATTTCATTTGAAAAAAAAGAAGGAAATTTCAATGAATCATTAAATTCTCACTCAAATGGGAGCTTATTATAAAATCAAGTCACAGTGGAAACGTAAATAAAGCTAAATCATGAAACTATTTTCTTGTTTATTCAACATAGTCTTCCTCACGGAGGTGATCCTATGGGTCTTCAATTATTCGTCACTTACATCATCTATATGGTTGGAGAGGGTCAATTCAATAATCATAGTGAAGGTCATTCCTTTAAAGCTTACCAAGATTTATATAATTCAAAGGTTAACAAAAAGCAAGGCATCAATACTCCTCGTATTCCACATATATAAGGGTATTGATATGCACAACATTCTATATGATAAGCATGCCTATACGATTCATCTCACTCAATAGTCATGATCATAATGTGGAGAATAGTTTAATATACCAAACTCGCCCCGCATTCTCACACTATGGAAATTCACCGGCATGTCCCATGTTAGTGTGGCTTTACACGAATATCCCAAGGTGACACAAAAATGTGGTTGGAAGATTTACGTAATAGGATGTGTTCATGGAGCGACTATTTTTGACATCCAATTCTGAGAAGTGATGTAACAAGCATGGTGTTTTACTTACATTAATTGTGCACCATACCAACCAACCCACGGAATTACGTGTTGACCATGAGGACTGCTACCCGTAACGCATTATATGTAATGCCTCGTATTTTCAAGACCCGAGTATATGACTCATTTTCTAAAAACTTGAGTGTTAACCTATAGAGAGCCAAATTCTATATATATTTTTTTCTTCAGAGTTAGCAGTTAAGCGTAAAATAGAAAAATCAACATAAAGAAACATTTGCATTTATATTAAGAATGTACAAAAGGTTGCCCATAATGACTTATACAAACTAATGTCTCAATATTAACAATACAAGATTTACAAAATTCAATACATGAGAAATATTAAAATGTATTTAAACATAAGCTACAAAGTTATGCAACTTCTCTTAGCAGGCACAACCATTCATCTTTGGCAATTATACCCGGCTCACTAGTTTGAACCTGAATATCACTTAAGCCACATGTGATACCTGTACGGTTATATATTTAATGGATGAGTGACCAAACTTAGTATGAATTCCCCTCAAGATTACACACCACCGCCTTAGCTAAGCATAGTAAAAAAACAACAAGACATTTAAACAAAACAGAAAGCAGTCATATTTAAATGCATGGATGCATGAATGCACATCGACCTAGGGATGCTCATCTAGTCGGACTTGGGCTCGTCAACCATATAAAATATTGGTCACCAGCATAGCATATCTCATACAGCATCATGCCAAGTCACTGTACATATCTCGCACGTAAGTCACTAGCATAACATAACTCGTACTGCATAGTGGCCAAGTGCTGATAGTCGGTGGTCTAGGAGCTAGTGAAACGATACCCCACTAAACCTAAGGGCACTTGCTACAACATCCAGAACTAGTCATCCATCATCGCCAATAAGCTATGAATGCATGATTAACCAAACCATTATTATTTCAATTACAATCAGCCAGTTTGAGTAATTCAATGGTCACTACGAAGCATAGACCGACAGCTTAGGGATAGTGTCCCATGACCACCATCCCTAGCTCATGAGGGTCCCATGACCACCATCCCCAGCTCATGAGGTTTTCCCATCTTATGGTGTTTAATAGATGCCCGTCGACCAGTGGCCAATCAAATTCAATGAGTAGGGATTTTCATCACATGGTTATAGGTCATCGAAGGCACGCAAAGCAATCATAAAAACATGAGACAGATGTTAAATCGTAGCGGTAAAAGGGTGCTCGGTACATTAAATCGAAATGGTAAAGGGGTCAGATAAGATTAAACCAGAGCAGTTAAAGAGATCATTTCTGGGCCACTCAAGCATTATGACGTATGGATGGTGAATCTCACATTAATATTCTATGTCCCACATAACCTCCAAACGATGGTCCATTCCATTCCATAGTCCATCTTGTTACATCTTAAGTATGAGTTCTTATACACAAGAGGACTTACCCACTAGTAAGTGTAGTGAATATAAATCTGTGGTGACTTACAACAATTTATATGAAAATATACAGCTATAGCATGGCAGACATATGTTAAGTATAATAATCACAATAGGTCATGATGTGGACTATAAATTAAAATGAGAGCTATCATGTAAGCAACTATCGCATGTACTCATGATTCACAATTATCAACTATAAGTCAAATATAAATCGTGTCTTAAGAATTCATAAGAGGTCGCATGTTATGAGATAACAATTGTAATTCTTAATAAAGACTATTATTTAAACTAATTTGGAAATGGAAAGCTTAAGGGGAAGAAATCATTACCTTATGTTTGAACCGCCTACGTCATCGCTAGGAGGTGCGTGAGCCCTTAAGGTCGAACCCTACCACCAATCATGAACTTGTACAATTAGATACAAGTTTAATACACTATTTATGGTTAAATTTCTAACCTAGGGTTTGGATTACTTAGGTGTTTAGGGTTTTGATGCAGGACTTAGGGTTTTCATTTAGAGTTTAGTTCTAGGCTTGGATTTTTGGATTTGGACCCTGATTATTATTATTATTATTGTTATTTTTATACCATGAATGAAATACTAGTCATAATAGGAGTATTAAATAATCAGTATTAACAATGATGATTCACAATTTCATATTTAAATATACCGACATTACCTAATAATCTTATAATGACTTATAGTCTCTTAAATAATACAAGTAATAATAATAATAGAATTTTTATTAAGCATAATATAATTAGGACTAGCACCTAATAATCATATTAACAAGAATTATACTAATCTCATAAGGAAAATGATAATATTTTCTAATGATGATGATCATAACTATCAATAATAATATTTAAGAGTGACAAATAAAACACCTATATTTAACCATTGTAATTTGTCTGTAATAACTAACATCAGTATAGGTAATTTATTAATGGTTAATCATGTTTAGTATTAACAATCTTAATGATGATAATAAAGTTAACATTGATATTTGTAATCGAAACAAACTTTAATCAGGAAGGAG
The DNA here is from genome assembly GCA_037074715.1 of Magnolia kwangsiensis. Classification (NCBI taxonomy): domain Eukaryota; kingdom Viridiplantae; phylum Streptophyta; class Magnoliopsida; order Magnoliales; family Magnoliaceae; genus Magnolia; species Magnolia kwangsiensis. The sequence continues at coordinate 86,484,343 of CM073571.1, read as the reverse complement.
AAGGTGGACACACCTTAGTCAATTTAGTAGTTCAATCTCAACCCCAATTCGAACAGGTGGCTCGCTTCGCAGCCCGACTCAATGGTGATGACTCAACTTCACATTCAACTCGACTGAGTCAACCCGGCAGAAATGGCAGCTGAGTTGATCCGCCATCACCCTTTCACCTCTCTCTCCTTTTGTTCTCTCACTCTCTTCCTACCCCTTCCCTTTTTTTTTTCTTTATTTCCTGCTGGAATGTAACACTCTGGATTTTTTCCAACCTAGAAATAGGCGTCCTTAGGCAGTGGGGCGATAATAACACCTTATTAACTTTTCAAAATTCAATCCCAAAGCCTAATATCCCCTTTTTGACCCATTTCTTTCAAAAAGCTCACATTTCTTTCAAAATCTAACCTTTCACCTCCTTATTTTTCAAATTTTTCTAAGTACTTTCATATTAGACATGAACCCTAAAGTTTAAATGATAAAAAATAATACTTAAACTAAAAGTTAATATAAATAGCAAATTTATAAATAAAATAGATTTTTGACCATTAACCTTTTCTAATATTATGAAATAAATTGGTTATTTTGATAGATCAGTTTCTCTTACCCCAAAATCATATATTGCATGTCACGTAATTCATTTTAGGTTATAAAATACGCTCGTTTCAAATATCGGGTGGCGAAACCACCATCAGGTAGTCCAGCGGACCACGGCGGCACCGCGCCAACTACGGTCGATCGCGGATCGTCCAGGCTGGGCGGGCCACAGCGGGCCGGGCATCCCGTTTTCTACGATTTTCTTAAAACTTTTCATCCGACTTTCGAGGTGATTTAAAAACCAGATTGAAGATAAATGAGTCTAATTTTATATAAAAATATGTAAAAAATATAATAAAATATTTAATATAGTTTATAGTAGGTCATTGTGACAACTATCTGAAATTCACTTGTTGGACAGCTGCTGCTTATAGAATTTTTAGAATTTTTCTACAACACAAAATCTCATGAAATTTGGTGGAGACGGAGTAAACTTGATGATGAACAATTAAAAAAATAATTAAAATAATATACTAACGAAAAGTGTCAGAAAGGGACATAAAACTGCCCTAGGACCGTATGCTGCCATAATTAGGATAGAATTTAGTTAAGTACTAAACTGAATACTCAGTAGACTTAGATTGAACTACTTTAAATATGAACTACAAGACCCAAAATGAGTAAGATCGCTAATGTTACATTACCTTAAAATATAGGATCTAACTCTAAACCCAGTTGCTCTTGGGAGAACTTTGAAACTTAGTATTGGACTTGAACCACACGTCGAAAGTTCGATAGCGATGAACTTAGACAAATATGACCGTCTTGTTGGACTTGACAATCACCTCGAAAATCAAGTCCAGACGATGTCCCGAGACTGTTTCCTTGAGTCCGGAGTGAAGAGTGTGAGAGAGTGAAGTTTTTTTATAAAATTAAATAAGAATTTAAGTAATATGAGTCGTGTCGCTTGTGCGCCTTTTATAAGCATTCCGACCGTTGGTTTTTGACCCAAATTTACCCTCAGATCAGGGAAGATGGCCCATACATGTCAAAGTACTTGTGGCCCTGATCGAGTTTCGGTAACCATTGAACTGAAATTGGTCTGCCACGGTCGATCTGAAAATTTGATCGGACTGAAAACTTAATCTACTCAATATCCAATAGTTGTGAGCTTAAGTCCGACCGCACTCAGTAAAAGGACCTCCAGAAGTGTTCTGTTGGATCAGAAAGAGCCCGATTTGGTTATAACCTAAGTACACCTTGGCCTTAGGGCTATTTCTATCACTTTTAGGCCTATATAAAGACCTTAAGCCCTCTCTCATTTGCTCCATACGAATTTAAGAGAAACCCTAGGAGAGAAGAGAGTAAAGAGAGAGAAAGTGAGAGAGCAGTTGGTGAATTCATCTTGGGATTCTTCCCAGCTGCATTACGCGCTAAATCCATCCATCTGAATCGTTATTCCGGCAATTCTGACTCCGTACTTGGGTAAGAAATCCTAACCCTAACCTATTCTAGGGTTTCCAATCGTCTAAGTAATGATGTAGCTAACCCATTTCATATTCTAGGTTGTCAATCTGTCGTTGATGAACACTTATCGTTTGAATCATATCCGTTACGTGTTTTCTGGTTTAAGGTGCAGACTATATACGTTTAGGTTATGGTTTTCAAGACTTTCAATGTTAGATAATGATTTATTATTGACATGGATGCTATGTCACATGCAAAATGCGATGTCCGTTTCGCCTTTCAGTTATACGTGAACTATGTTGAATATACTGTATTCCATGTATATGTAGAATAGCCCGTATACGTATGGAATATGAATTTGAGTTTGCCATGATTAACTACCATCTATGTATGCTAGATGTATGTATAACAACTCCTGGGCTAAAGGTTTAGCCCAAATACATGATATACCAACATACGATATGTAGTTAGTATGTGTAGCCTAAGTGTTTGTGAAAATGACTGAATGGGTGTAGACTTTGTATTCGTGCTCGCCATGACAAACTGTTGTGGATATACGATTGTTGTATGGGTGACAATCCTTTGACGAAAGGATTTTTCCTAATACGTACGTTAATTAATATATAATATGTATGATGTAATGTGTAGACTAAGTATTTGTAAAAGTGTCTGAACGAGTTAGTAGTTAGTAAGATGTACCTGTATGCGGGTTAAGATATGATTCTCAACTACATCAATGATGTGTATGATTTTCCTCCATGTATAACTTATTCGGATTGTCTGCTTGATTATGAATTGAATGTGTGTGAATTCATGTTTACAATGCACTTCAAAACATGTTCATATGATTGTATGAGTTGTAATATCGATCCATTACTACTTTGACTATCTCATAGGACATTATGTTGTAATTGAATGTGTTTGGGGTTATGACATAGTCCAGGTAATCGGTAACAACCCTTAAACTGGTGGCTGAGGTTATTTACACCATACAGGATGTGTTCGGCAAATTCGAGTCGTACATGGGATGTTCGACAGTGGTTAGGCCACACGGAGTGCTTATGCATTCCATGTCGATCAACTTAACGTGCGCTTGGCCTAGTTGAGCTTATCAAATAACCTGATTGCCCGATGTATGTTCACCATGTATGGACACTCTTATTTGAATCTAAGGTACCAAACTTACCAATGTAATCCCGTCAACCTTGGTACCACGATCTGTAACACCTTGAAAATCGGGGGTCGTGTATAAACTCAACTCCCGAGTTCCAGACCGTCACTTATGCAACAAAAATGATTATGATTCAATGCTGTCTGATTTAAAGCATTCACATGAGTAAAAGTATACCAAAACTGCAATTCATACTCCAGATCTAATGATAAAAGCAAGCGGAAGACTAAACAATATATATATCACTGTAAGGAAAAACAAAGTAGATCTCATCTGTCTTAAAGTATGAATACATCTCTGAGTCTCATATACATATACATGAACAAAATCAAATGTTCAAAATAGTCCTACTGAAGTCCCATCAACCCAGGTCGCCTACGCAAAGCCATCATGATACTGCATGTACGAGAACTCGTCCTGGTCCTCGTCGAAGTCTGGCTCTGCCTCCTGGATCTCAGCCTCACCTGCATCTACAACAGAGTCTGGTGGGTGTTGCAAACACCATCCCGTAACATGGGAGTGAGTGATCAACTCAGTGGAATCATAGAGCAAAGATTAGCATGTTCACAAATCAATCATGCGATAATAGTAAAGTAGTAAATCAGACAATCCTAATACTGTTGTTAATACAAGATGACATGACGTGATGTATGCCCTCACCGACGATCTCCCTCATATGGCACCATCTTACGACCGTGGCATGCAATCGACCCTCAAGTGCTCCACATCTTCCAGGCACATGCAATGGTATGGTGATATGATTTCTGAGTTGTTATTAGTCCATTCAAACAGCAGGATTGGGAAACTAAGGTACTTCCCTTCTATCAATCTCAACATAGATCCTGTCTAGGGTCGTCACTCCTAGTGATCTCATACGATGTATATTTCGTAGGTCACTGCAAGGACTGTCAGGCCTGTTGCTCGCACTCGTTGCACCGCTCCCCCATCACCTTATCAATACAGGCCTACTTTACTCTACTGCTACTGAAGGGTCGTCGCCTCCCGTAGACTCAGAATACGCTCGCGGTCACTACAAAGGACTCATCGCCTGATCAGTGTAGGCCGACAGCTAGAATATAGTGTCCCATACCACCATAATCTGCTCACGAGACTATGTGCTCACTGCTCACTACGGGGAGGTTTGTAGCCCCAGCGTAGGCCGACAGCTTGACCACAGTGTCCCATAGCACCATGCCCGGCTCATGAGTCTTCGTGGATCAAGGTACCATGGTTAACAGGGTTTACAATGGTAAGTTCAGTACCCTAGGTTCAAGCAGTTATGACTCATACAGGGTGAACATGCATCGGCCAGTCAGGTTACTTGACGGGATCGACTAGCGTGATCGCATCTCAAGTCGAACGACATGAAGTGCGTAAAACACTTCGCGTAGCCTAACCACTACCGCCAACTCCAAACACGACTCGCGTTCATCAACGCGTCATTCGTGGCTAAGACCAACCAGCCACGAATTCGCTCGGTTACCGACTGCCTGGACTAAGTCTAGTCCCAAACAATTATGGAATCACATCAGCGATCTATGTAAGAGTATTGGAATTGAAATACAATCATGTGAGCATGTTAACACATGTTATAACGTTCAACTTAAGTAAATCTTTAAGCACATATATTTCATGCATGTAATGAAATCATGCATATAGTCAACATGTAGGAAATCATTTAGGTCAGTATATTAATTGAGAAATCAATCTCAAACTATTTCATAACATCATTTAATTCAATACATACTAATACAAGCATTTATACAAACACATACACTACACACTTAAGTCTACATATAGTATGTCAACCCGAAGTGTGCAATTAGGCGAATCTCTTCGCCAAACTAATTATGCACGTATTCCTAACTTTCTAATGCGACAACAAACCATGTCAATCACATCAGCAAAATATGAATGTAAACTGTACTTCCTACAAATGACTAAAATGCCCTAAATCTCATATTCTTCGTTGATTTACGAAACAGGAAACGGATAGCATGTTGTACATGTCAAACGGCGATGCCGTCAATAATCTACTATTAAACGACATTGAAAGCATTGGAAACTATCAATCAAAGCGTTTAAAATCCTCACCTAGTCTCTTATAGACGTGTTGTTTCGAACGGAGCGTATACGCTTCGTCAACGGCGATAAGAGAACCTGTTTTACAAGATCTATTGGTTAAAAAGCTATGGATCTTAGTGATCCCCAAATCAGCAACTTATAGGGTTAGTTATTACCTGAAAACGTGGAAGAATCACCAGCTTGGTGATCAGGAGGTGTTGCTTAGGCACTAGTAACAGGTGGCACGAAGACTGAAAAAATCCCTTCTACACTCTCTCTCAAACTCTCACCTTTTCTCTCTCCCAATCTAGAGTTTCTTGCAATTTCGGATAGGAGAGAGGAGTGAGGGTTTCAACCCCTTTTATAAGCCCAAAAACGCCGAAAGTAGGCTTCGGAACAAAGTTTACTTAGTGCATATCCAATTCGGGGTTGTTTCGGTTCAAAGGATGCTTTCTGGTGGTCCCCTGGTCAAATGTGATCGGACTTAAGCTCATGCGTACCAGATCTAGCACGTATTAAGTTTTCAGTCCGGCTGGGTTCGCAGATCGCATGTGGTGGACCAGTTTCAGTTTAGCGGTCATCGCACGTAGATCAGGGCTGAAAGTCTCATGATATAAAATAGAAATTTCTCCTGATCCGAGGGTGTAATCTGGCTGAATTCTGACGGTCAGAACGCTTAATACTGATGCGTCAAGTCGTGTGCCAGATTTGAATTTGAAATTCCAATTCTGTCCCTATTCGCACTCTCTTCGGTCCAGGCTCAATGAAATACCCTGTGATTATTGGTTTGATTTGATTTTCGAAATGAGTGTCAAGTCCAGCTAGGTGGTTCTAACGGTCTAAGATAGGAGGTATCGGACTTTCGACGCGCGGTCTAGATCCAATACAAAGATTCAAAGCGGTCCAGAGAACAAACCAGCTTAGAGTTTGATCCGAGGTTATAGAGTATTGTAGGGTCATTGGTTCTACTCGATTTGGGTCTTGTAGAACGTAATTAAAGTGATCAGGGACTATTTCCCAGCTACTCCAGCGTTGCGCTAGCTAACTTAGTCATATTTTCTAAAAGAATTAATTCTACGTAATTTCGGGTCGAGTTGGTACTCGAGCCTAAGTATGGATTTTTCACGGGCGTTACAATCTACCCCCTTAACAAATAATTTCATCGTCAAAATTTATACCTTTTCGTACTCCTCGAGAAGCTGTGGGTAGTTCTTTCTGATCTCGGCTTCTGTCTCCCAGGTAACCTCCTCCTCAGAGTGATGCGTCCACAATACCTTCACAAGGGGAATCACCTTGCTACGCAGTACCTGCTCCTTCCTGTCTAGGATACGTGTCAGTCGCAGGATATATGTAACATCCTCTCCTAACTGCACCTGCTCCCATCTGATGATATGGGAAGGATCAGCAACGTACTTCTTCAACATAGAAACATGAAATACGTTGTGAACGCTGGCGAGAGGCGTGGGTAAAGCCAATCGGTAAGCCACTGCTCCCACACGATCGAGGATCTGGAATTGACCAATGAATCGCGGTGCCAGCTTCCCCTTCTTCCCGAACCGAAGGACTCCCTTCATAGGAGAAACTCGTAAAAACACATGATCCCCAACTGTGAACTCTAGTGGCCTCCGTCTCGTATTGGCATAACTCTTCTGCCTGCACTACGCTGTAAGAAGCCGATGTCGAATAATATCGATCTTCTCTGACGTCGCCTGCACTAACTCTGGGCCAATCAAGCTACGCTCACCGACCTCTACCCAGCAATGCGGTGCGCGACAAGGTCACCCATACAGCACCTCATAAGGTGCCATACCGATACTCGTCTGAAAGCTGTTGTTATACTCAAACTCCGCATAAGCAAGACAATCATTCCAACTGTCCTTGAAGTCCAATGCGCAAGCTCGCAACATGTCCTCTAAGATCTGGTTCACCCGCTCTGTCTGTCCGTCTGTCTGTGGGTGGAAGGCAGTACTGAACTTCAACTTCACACCCATAGCCTCCTGAATGCGAGTCCAAAAAATAGAAGTGAACTGTGTGTCTTTGTCCGACACGATCTCCAGCGGAACTCCATGCAGACGCATAATCTCTCTGATGTACAATCTAGCCAGCTCGTCTGCAGAGTTCGTAACTCTAATCGGTAGGAAGTGCGCCGACTTCGTCAGACGGTCGACGATCACCCAAATGGAATCATGTCCCTTCCTCGTCTTCGGCAACCCAGAAATGAAGTCCATGGAAATGAAATCCCACTTCCACTCTGCGATCGGCATATGCTGCAAAAGTCCAAGTGGTCGGCGATGCTCTGCCTTCACCTGCTGACAAGTGAGACAACGGGACACGAACTCTGCTATGTGGGTCTTCATACCTTCCCACCAATACGTCTTCTTCACATCACGATACATCTTCGTACTGCCTGAATGCATCGCGAGTCTAGTACAGTGCACAGCCTCGAGAATCTCTCATCTCAAGTCAGGGATATCTGGGACGCATAGGCGGCCACGATAACGTAAGCCCCCATCCATACCAACTCGCCAGTCGGCGTCTGCATCATCACTGGCCTTCTTTCGAAGCTCAGTCAGATGAGTATCGTCCCTCTGTGCCTTGATGACTCGGTCATCGATCTGAGATCGCACCTGTACATGTGCGATGAACTCAAACGGCTCCTCTACGGTGAGTTTCTGCTCAAAGTCTCGTAAAAACTCAACCATATCCCACTCAGCAACCATCAGCGGAGCCGCAAACTCTATCGCCTTCTTGCGGCTCAACGCATCAGCCACAAGGTTCGCCTTCTCAAGATGGTAAGAGACTTCAAACTTGAAGTCCTTCAATTTCTCCATCCATCGCCGCTGTCTCATATTCAAGTCTCGCTGCGTGAATATGTACGTGAGGCTCTTGTGGTCGCAAAAGAGCTCGAACTCCTCTCCGTAGAGGTAATGTATCCAGAGTCTCAGTGCGAATATAACGGCTGCCAACTCTAGGTCGTGTGTAAGGTAATTCTCCTCGTGCTTCCTTAATTGTCTCGAGGCATACGAAATTACCCTGTCCCTCTGCATAAGGACATAACCCAGACCAACGCTAGACGTGTCAGTGTATATAGTGTATCTAACCCCTTGCTCTGGTAATACTATCACAGGGGCGGACGTAAGTCTGTCCTTCAGCTCCTAAAAAGCTGACTCCGCATTGTCATTCCAGGCGAACTTCATGTCCTTTCATGTCAACTGAGATAAGGGTCTCGCGATCTTTGAGAAGTCCTGAATGAAGCGCCGATAGTAGCCAGCGAGACCTAAGAAACTCCTCACCTCAGTGACAGAGCCAGGCTGCTCCCAGTCCTACACCGCAGCTACCTTAGACAGGTCAACTGCCATGCCATCCTTAGACACCACGTGTCCCAGAAACTTCACCTCCTGCTTCCAGAAGTCGCACTTCTTGTACTGTGCGAATAACTGATGCTGTCTGAGCGTATCCAGGACCAAACGCAAGTGCTCCTCATGCTCCTCTCGACTCCTGGAGTACACCAAAATGTCGTCAATGAATAGAACGACGAATCTATAGAGGAAAGGCCAAAATACCCGGTTCATCAGATCCATGAACATGGCTGGTGCGTTCGTGAGACCGAACAACATCACGAGGAACTCGTAGTGGCCAAAACTGGTCCTAAATGCTGTCTTCTCACGTCCTCATCCCTGACGCGCAACTGATGATATCCTGACTGAAGATCAATCTTCGAGAAGCACTGCGCTCCTCTCAACTGATCAAACAAGTCATCGATCCTAGGTAAAGGGTACTTGTTCTTCACTGTGACCTGGTTCAGCCTGCGATAATCAATACACAATCGCATCGAACCATCCTTCTTCCTCACGAATAGGACCGGTGCTCCCCAAGGAGACACACTAGGCCGTATAAGGCCAAGCTCTAGCAGACCATCAATCTGCGTCCTCAACTCCTCCATCTCACACGGTGCCATGCGATACGTCGACAGTGAGAAGGGCGTAGAACCAGGAACCAGATCGATAGTGAAATTGATCTCTCGTCAGGGCGGCAAACCAGGGATCTTCCTGAACAGATCCCTGAACTCGGAAACGACTGGCGTATGCTCAAGTACCTGGGCACCAGCGTCGCGCAATAAAGTGGCGTAACTAAGTATGCGGAAAGGGAGATTTACCCGCACTGGAAATGTGAAGGATGCACCCTCGGGCTCGTACACAGTCACTATACGAGTCTCGCAGTCAATCTCGGCCCTCGTTACAGTCAACCAATCCATGCCAAGAATGACGTCGAGATAAATAAGAGAGGGGTCGACGACAAGATCAATAGCCATCGTCCTGCCTCCCAGATCAATCAAACAACCCTCACACATCTGGGTGACATCTGAATAATCTCTATGAGCTGCAAATACTCGTACCCTATCCATGGTAATAGTCTGTAACCCAAGACGCCTGACTACAGCACGTGATATCAAAGAAATCGTGGAACCAGTGTCCACCATCACAAGAATAGGAGTACCTCCAATATGGGCTGTGACCTCGAAGGCTGAATGCTGAAAAGTCGATGTCGTAGCTACCTCAGCTGTCAATGCATGAACCCGAGCCTGCTGTGGCCGGTTCGGCTGCTGTGTCATGGGCCGTGGAGGCTGTCTGATCTGCGATACTGAAGGTCTGAAAGAATGGTGCGCAGGAGCTAACCGTATAGGCGGTGCTGATATCGCCTGTGAACGTGCACGGTCAATCTTCTACGGCGGCGAGAACCCACTATCCCGCATCCGAGAAAAATAGCTCTGCGCCAAGTGGCCCGTCCTCCCACAGTATGTGCACGATAATTCGGGGCGCCGAAACGATGGTGCTGGCGCTATGGCCCGAGTAGGAGGGTCGACACAAGGCCTCTTGCCCGCGAAGGGCCTGTCCTGCATGTCTGGTTGTGGCCTAAAAGCAACGGGGCCACGAGATCGCGTAAGTCGATCCACATCCTGATCTGCCCGCATAGACATGTGAATCAACTCCGCATATGAGGGAATGCTCACACAGCACATCTTCTACCGAATCTCCAGTCGCAAACCCTCCGAAAAGCGTCGTATGCGCATCTGCTCATCAGCCAAAATAGTCAGGACGTATCTGCCCAACTCCGTAAACCGATGCTCATACTCCGTGACTATCATGGCTCCCTGTCGGAGGCGGAGAAACTCATTCTCCCGATCATGCCTGTAAGTCTGGGGGTAATACTTCTCGTGAAAGCGGAACTCAAACGCTGCCCATGTCCATATATAGTCGGCGGCAACGGTCCGCAATACGCTATCCCACCACAGGCTGGCCTCTCGCTCAAATAGGAATGTAGCCAGCTCTACCTGCTTGGCCTCTGTGCAATGAAGCATCCACAATATCTTCGACACACGGTCGAGCCAGTACTCGGCCTCCTCGGGTCTGTGAGAACCCGTAAAAGTGGGAGGCCGTAAGCGCTGAAATCGTTCTAATAGGCCCCGTGTATCTGCGGCATTCCCCGCAGGGTAAGCAGGCGGTATAGGATGAGTTGTGCCCTCATCCTGGGCATATGCATAAGCATCATCAGCTGGATGCGTAGGTGGTGCAGGTGGAGTCACACCCCCACCCTGGGCTAATGTCCCCACAATGGTAGTCAGAAATTGCTGCTGCTGCTGCATTATAGCCATCATCTGCTCAAATCTGTCAGGAGGTGGAGCAGGCTGTGGCGGGTGCTGCGTCAAAGTAGATGCACGATAAGGCTCTCTGACTGATGGTGTGAACAGCGGTGGTCCAACTGTAGGACCAACAGTAGGCTGAGACGCACGAACTGTCTCAGGAATCGGGCCCACAGCAGGGTCCGTATGGGTGTCAGACTGCGAAGAAGTCTGATCCATATGCTCACTCAATGAAAGCCGAACCGTGCTCCGCGTAGCCTTAGGCGGTATTCCCTATATTTAAAATAGGGCGCAACCTTGTTAGTCTCAATAGCACAAATACACCGCAATCATTCACACAAGGAGTCAAAGGCATTTATTTAATCAAAATTGTCACAATACAAGGGATATATCCTTACAAGCATCATGATGAGAAATACATGGGAACTAAGACAGTTAAAATTACAACAGCAACATAAGCAAAGCACTAGCCCTAATAAGCTTATACAACAAAAGCAGAAAATGACTAACTACTAACAACAACATTAAGGTCGCATCACTAGTCTGAGTCGGGTGACGGAGGAGGAGCACCCTTATCCTGCAAGCAATACAGGATTGCCTTCAAGGTGTGAGTCACCTTGCCGAATTTCCTCTTCGTCACGGCCTTGGCATCCTCGAATTCAGCATGAAGTTCCTGAACTTTCCTTCGCAAGGCGATCTGACTCTCCTCAATCCGAGCAATGCGATCATCACTAGTAGCCTGTCAAGAAGGAGGAGGGCTCTCATCTGTATCCTGAGCCTCCTCTTCTGCCTCTTCCTGAACTTCCGCTTCAGGTTCTTCTTTGTTTTGATCTTCCTCATCATCGAAGTCATCCTCGCTATCCTCCTCAAGCTGATTTTCATGGTACTAAGACCCAATCTTCATCTTGACCATAGTCGACTCATCAATGCTATAAATCGAAACTGGCAATTTCGGCCCAAGTCTGTAAGCAAACTCAAGCGCGATCTTGCATATCAGTCGGCTAAAAGGAAGCGATTCGGATGTTCTTCTTGACTTGGCTATGAGGATTATCTATCGCAAGATGAAAGTGGCCATACATACGTTCTCTCCCTGGGCCACCAGATGTAAGAAATCGACCATAAGGCGTGTACATTCAATGCGATTAGTCGACCTGGGATAAACATTGAACATGCAGATATGATGCAGCAGGCACAAATCATCAGACATATACGTCGCCTTGAGGCTATTATTAGACTGCCATGGAACCAACTTACCGCACAGAAACCTGGTGTGGCGATCTCGTTCACGCCTACTCCTCAGATTCTTCTCACTAGGATGAACATCACCAAGAGGCACGTTCAGAAGTCGCGCAATCAGTCTCACATCAATCGTAGCCATCCGATCTCTACTAAAAGGAATTTTAAACTGCAATGGCTCCAAGGTAGGATTCTGGATACAAGCGTAGAAGGCACGAATGGTGCTCACATTAGCACGAGCGCGAGCTTCAAAGATTGGACCCCAATGCGCAGCTTCAATGCGCTCGAACAACAAAAATTTATCGAACAGTCGCCCTTCCACGTCCACCTCAAACAACACTTTGCGATCAGTGTATTGACTGTGAGGCATCTCTGATAGAATTACTCACCCAAGGTGAGTATGGGGATCCAAATTCCGCTTTGTACGACACTCTCGGGCTGTAGCTGGACCTGTGGCGGCGCTTGAACTTGCGGTACCACCCCGCGGTCTTCTCGACTGAGCAGGGCGACTTGGCCCAGCCTCATCTACTGCAGTTTTCCTTTTACCCATCAAAGATAAGATGGTGGAGAGTGACAAAAGGCCTAAAATGGCTTCCACGAAAGCCATGGAAGACGGAGAAAATGCGAAGAAGTGGCTGTCTAAACTAGAAAAGGGAAATATAGGCGTCGTATAGGGATGCTTCAAGCTTCCCAAGGATGTATTTTCAAGGAGAAATGAAAATGAAAAAGTGGAATGGAGCACCTCACGATTTCAGCTCGATTTGGGAGTTTTTGGAGCTCCAAATGACGAAATCTTCAAGAGGGATGGCTGCCAACTTCAAAGGAACGATGGAGGGTGGTCTTTTTTGGCTAAGGATGGATCTAGGGGTGGTTTGGAATCACGAAATTTGGAGATCGTTGCTGGAAAACGTAAATAGGGCTATGGGGAGGGCTGTTTGTGAAGGAGATGCACTTTTTAGGGGTTTTCTTTGGACGGGACACATATGGGGGGTGTACACGACTCAAGATAGAGCGTGCGCCCGAATTTTGCAGCAAGTGGGCCCACCTATACGGCGATGCATCGCCGGATCGGTGATGACATCGCCAACCGGTGGTGCATCCGTCCAGTGGGACCAGATGGGTTTGGTCCCCCATGGTCCAAGGACCCCAGATATGTATGGTCCAACCCTTGGTTCATAGTATTTTGACCTACATAGGCCCAAACATGTGATCGGAGCTTTCCGGGGCCAATCCACAATCTTGAATACAAAACCCTATTATGCAGCATATGATTTTGGGGTAGAAGGATCTATTACATCCATCTAGACCCTTATTTTCTAAAGAAAGTGAAGCTAGAATGGCCTTATGGCCATTTTTTATGAAATTTTACTATTCACTATAAAATTTGGTGAAAGTATTATTTTATATTATTTTCACATTATTTTTGATGCCTAACATGAAAAATATAATAAATAAATAAAGATTGGAGTGGTGAGAGGAAGAATTTTGAAGATTTTTGGTGAAACGGGGTTTTTAAGCCCTGACGATTGAATACAGGAGTCGTGGTCATCCCACGGCTCAAGGATTCACTTTTATGGGTTTAGGATCGTTCAAAGAACGTTTCAACCCACTCACCAACAACCTAGGAGCTATTCGGGTTGCTTTACGCGACCCGAGATGCGTTACAGACTCGATCGTGCGATCGATTCAAATAGACTTCGCCTATCGGCGAATCTGCGATCCTAGAAGTGTTTCTAGACCCTTCTCGCACCCACCTAAGTCAAAGGAAATGACAGCGTACATCGCGAGACCATAACCCAGGCCCAGTATACTCTTATTCATGCTCTGATACCAACTTGTAACACCCTGAAAATCGGGGGTCGTGTATAAACTCAACTCCCGAGTTCCAGACCGTCACTTATGCATTTATGATTCAATGTTTTTTGATTTAAAGCATTCACATGAGTAAAATTATACTAAAACTGCAATTCATACTCCAGATCCAGTGATAAAAGCAAGCGGAAGACTAAACAATATATATATCACTGTAAGGAAAAATAAAGTAGATCTCATCTGTCTCTAAAGTATGAATACATCTCTGAGTCTCATATACATATACATGAACAAAATCAAATGTTCAAAATAGTCCCACTGAAGTCCCATCAACCCAGGTCGCCTACGCAAAGCCATCATGATACTGCATGTACGAGAACTCGTCCTGGTCCTCGTCGAAGTCTGGCTCTTCCTCCTGGATCTCAGCCTCACCTTCATCTACAACAGGGTCTGGTGGGTGTTGCAAACACCATCCCGTAACGTGGGAGTGAGTGATCAACTCAGTGGAATCATAGAGCAAAGATTAGCATGTTCACAAATCAATCATTCGATAATAGTAAAGCAGTAAATCAGACAATCCTAATACTGTTGTTAATACAAGATGACATGACGTGATGTATACCCTCATTGACGATCTCCCTCATACGGCACCATCTTACGACCGCGGCATGCAATCGACCCTCAAGTGCTCCATATCTTCCAGGCACATGCAATGGTATGGTGATATGATTTCTGAGTTGTTATTAGTCCATTCAAACAGCAGGATTGGGAAACTAAGGTACTTTCCTTGTATCAATCCCAACACAGATCCTGTCTAGGATCGTCACTCCTAGTGATCTTATACGATGTATATTTTATAGGTCACTGCAAGGGCTGCTAGGGCTGTTGCTCGCACTTGTTGTACCGTTCCCCCATCACCTTATCAATACAGGCCTACTGTACTCTACTGCTACTGAAGGGTCGTCACCTCCAGTAGACTCAAAATACGCTCGCGGTCACTACAAAGGACTCGTCGCCGGATCAGTGTAGGCGACAGCTAGAATATAGTGTCCCATACCACCATAATCTGCTCACGAGACTATGTCCTCACTGGTCACTACAGGGACATTTGTGGCCCCAGCGTAGGCCGACAGATCGACCACGGTGTCCCATAGCACCATGCCCGGCTCATGAGTCTTCGTGGATCAAGGTACCATAGTTAACAGGGTTTACGATGGTAAGTTCAGTACCCTAGGTTCAAGCAGTTATGACTCATACATGGTGAACATACATCGTCCAGTCGGGTTACTTGACGGGCTCGACAAGCGCGATCGCATCTCAAGTCGAACGACATGAAGTGCGTAAAACACTTCGCGTGGCCTAACCACTGCCGCCAACTCCAAACACGACTCGCGTTCATCGATGCGTCGTTCATGGCTAAGACCAGCCAGCCACAAATTCGCTCTGTTACCGACTGCCTGGACTAAGTCTAGTCCCAAACAATTATGGAATCACATCAGAAATCTATGTAAGAGTATTGGAATTGAAATACAATCATGTGAGCATGTTAACACATGTTATAACTTTCAACTTAAGCAAATCTTCAAGCACATATATTTCATGCATGTAATGAAATCATGTATATAGTCAACATGTAGGAAATCATTTAGGTCAGCATATTAATTGAGAAATCAATCTCAAACTATTTCATAACATCATTTAATTCAATACATACTAATACAAGCATTTATACAAACACATACACTACACACTTAAGTCTACATATAGTATGTCGACCCGAAGTGCGCAATTAGGCGAATCTCTTCGCTAAACTAATTATGCACGTATTCCTAACTTCCTAATGCGACAATAAACCATGTCAATCACATCAACAAAATATGAATGTAAACTGTACTTCCTACAAATGACTAAAATGCCCTAAATCTCATATTCTTCGTTGATTTACGAAACAGGAAACGGATAGCATGTTGTACATGTCAAACGGTGATGCCGTCAATAATCTACTATTAAACGACATTGAAAGCGTTGGAAACCGTCAATCAAAGCGTCTAAAATCCTCACCTAGTCTCTTATAGACGTGTTGTTTCGAACGGAGCGTATACGCTTCGTCAACGGCGATAAGAGAACCTGTTTTACAAGATCTATTGGTTAAAAAGCTATGGATCTTAGTGATCCCTAAATCAGCAACTTCTAGGGTTAGTTATTACCTGAAAACGTGGAAGAATCACCAGCTTGGTGATCAAGAGGTGTTGCTTAGGCACTAGCAACAGGTGGCACGAAGACCGAAAAAATCTTTTCTACACTCTCTCTCAAACTCTCACCTTTTCTCTCTCCCAATCTAGGGTTTCTTGCAATTTCAGATGGGAGAGAGGAGTGAGGGTTTCAACCCCTTTTATAAGCCCAAAAACACCGAAAATAGGCTCCGGTACAAAGTTTACTTAGTGCATATCCAATTCGGGGTTGTTTCGGTTCAAAGGATGCTTTCTGGTGGTCCCCTGGTCAAATGTGATCGGACTTGAGCTCATGCGTACCAGATCTAGCACGTATTAAGTTTTCAGTCCGGCTGGGTTCGCAGATCGCATGTGGTGGACCAGTTTCAGTTTAGCGGTCATCGCACGTAGATCAGGGCTGAAAGTCTCATGATATAAAATAGAAATTTCTCCTGATCCAAGGGTGTAATTCGGCTGAATTCTGATGGTCAGAATGCTTAATTCTGATGCGTCAAGTCGTGTGCCACATTTGAATTTGAAATTCCAATTCTATCCTTATTCGCACTCTCTTCGGTCCGGGCTCAATGAAATAGCCTATGATTATCGGTTTGACTTGATTTTCGAAATGAGTGTCAAGTCTAGCTAGGCGGTTCTAACGGTCTAAGATAGGAGGTATCGGACTTTCGACGCGCGGTCTAGATCCAATACAAAGATTCAAAGAACAAACCAGCTTAGAGTTTGATCCGAGGTTATAGAGTATTGTAGGGTCATTGGTTCTACTCGATTTGGGTCTTGTAGAACGTATTTAAAGTGATCAGAGACTATTTCCCAGCTACTCCAGCGTTGCGCTAGCTAACTTAGTCATATTTTCTAAAAGAATTAATTCTACACAATTTCGGGTCGAGTTGGTACTCGAGCCTAAGTATGAATTTTTCACGGGCGTTACACGATCCCCTAAGACTCATGAGCCAGACATAGTGGTATGGGACACCGTGGTCGAGCTGTCGGCCTACGCTGGGGCGACGAGCCTCCCCGTAGTGACCAGTGAGCATCCTATACTTGTGAGTCGATTATGGGGGTATGTGACACTATATTCGTGCTGTCGGCCTACACTGATTGGTGACGAGCCCTTTGTAGTGACCTCGAGCATACTCTGAGTCTGCGTTGAGGTGACGAGTCTTTTCGTAGCATTAGAGTATAACTAGGCCTACACTGATCAGTTGTCGCGTCTTGTGTGTGTGATGTGTTTCCCGCAGGAGCAACACTGATTTGGTGATGAGCCCTTTTATGGCAACCTAGAACTGCAACATCGTATGAGATTATCTAGGACTGATAACCCTAAAATGGATCATCGTTTGGGTATTGATAGAAGGGAGGTACCCTAGCTTTTCAATCCTGTTGTGTGAATAAACCTAAGTAAGAACCTGGCTAATCATGTTGCATACACCGCATTACATGTGCGTTTGGCGTTGCAGGTCAAGAACTGAGGGAGTGTTGCATGCGCGATTGTAAGATGAAGTCACTGAGGGAGAGTAGGCGAGGGCATGCATCATTACATTCATATCATTCTTGTATTAACAAGAGTATCTAGGACATGTTTGATTGTACTGCTTTATCATTACTGCTTGATTGAATTGATAACATGTTAACCTTTGTTGTATAGTTCTACTGAGTTGATCACTCACTCCCATGTTACAGGACGGTGTTTGAAACACCAACTAGTTCCTGTTTTAGTTTCTAATGATGGCGATGCTTGCGAAGCGGAGCCGAATTTTATGATGATGAGGAGGATTTCTCCTATATGCAGGTTCTGATCGACGGGGTTACAGGGTTACTGATTAGATGTCATTACACTTGTTATCTTGCACTTTTAAAATACCCATGTATATTCTTTTTGTTCATTTTTGGAGTATACATGTATATAGTTAACCTGGTATCATGTTTACACTCCGGAGACTTACACCAAATTATACATTTTATATATTTATCATAGTCTTCTGCTTGTGGAATTTAGCTCTCCAGAGTATGATATGTTGTTTTGGTCTAATCCCACTCATGTTTACTGCACTAATATGAACAACATTCAATCATCATTATCTATGTTGTATAACTGATGTGTTGGAACTCGGGAGCTGAGTTTTTGCTCGACCCTTGATTTTCAGGGCATTACATGGAATGCCCCGCAATGGCATGGACAACCCCAAACTCAGCTTGACCGAGTCAACTCTATTTCAACCAAGTCAACCCAACAAACATCAACACTTCTCCTTCTCTCCTGGTTCTCTTCTTATCTCCATTCTTTTCTTCTCTTCCCGTCCTTCTTCTCTCTTCTACTTCTTCCTCCTGCTAGCGTCCAGCAAACCTGGAGCAGGCCCAACTTGGCAGACTTAACCCACTTCGCCTGAACTCAGTATAGGCTCAGGTTTGACACGACATCAGCAACCCCGACCCTAATTCTCCCTCTCTATCTTTCTTCTCTGTTGAAAACCCATCAGCAAGGAGGACCCAGTCAGGACCTGACTCGATTTTTCCAATAATCTCGACTCGGTAGCAAGTGCGGTAGTTACACTCACTCGCCCTTCTCTCTTTCTCACAACTCCTTCATCTTTTCTTTCCTTCTTCTCTTCCTATCTCTTTCCCTTCTTCCCTTCATGTATTGAAATGTCCAATAATGGACTTCCATCTTGGCTTGACTCGGTAGCGAGTTGGGTCGTGATGGTGCAGTGCAAAAATTGCACCTCTCCATCTTCTTCTTTCTCCTTTCTTTCTCTCTCCTTCCACTCCATTTCTATCTGCCAAAGTTCCAATAGCATCACTAGACGATCCAGCTAGAAAATAGCTTGTCTGAACCGAGTCTAGCTCAGTTTAGAGCAGTAGGGAAGATGACGGCCATTAATGGCGTCTTTGAAAATGAAGCTTCTTCCTCCAATCCGTCTCTTTCAAATGGTCTATATGGACCCTAAGAAGCTTATGGATAGCCCCTTTCAAAGCTTTAGGAGAGTTTGGGTGGTGAGTTTGAGGATGGAAGGTGGCTGCTATTTTTTTTGGTTAATCAGCTTATATTCGATTCCAACCTCCCTTATAACATTTCCCTAACAATCCCACACCATTGGATTGAAAGTGGATGGCCTGTATTGATTTAGGTGCCCGGTTTCAAAAAAACTGCTAATGGAAGACGGTTTTTGGCATTAGTTTTCCTATGAAAAACTCTGCTTCATGTGAGCAGCAACGGATGGCGAGGATCCGTCTGAGAATGGAGGGCTGAGATGGCACAGGAGTGGATTTTACGCGGATTGCTAGCATGGAGGGGAGGGAAAAATGAAAGTTTTCCATTTTTGGAAACAACAATTGGCACAGCCTTCTTGCGCTTGTACTTGTGTGTGCGCACGAGTGCAAATGCACATGGGACCCACCATGTTCTTTTCAAGCCCATCAGACCAACAAGATGGATGGTTCGGATCAACTAGCTGGGATGAGATGATGGTCCACATCCCAATCAAACGAGGGAGAAAAAAACACAAACATGCTGTTTTTGAATGGCAGCAGACAGGAAACATTTCCCTTCTTTGGCAAATGTCGGGTTAACACAATTTAACTGTGTTAATGGATCTGGTGCACATTGGGTGCACACTTTCTATGTGTGCATGCTGCCCTAAAATGGGGCCCACCGAGGTGGTGGGACAATCAACGTCGTACATTCCATTCGGAGGTTCCTAGGAAAGGCCTTTAATTAAAAATTTTGTAGATCTAGAGCCTAGGTGGGACTCACACCTTGATTTGGGTAATATTGGTGGACTCCCATCAATCCGATGGCCAAATCATCTTCAGATCTGACCTAGAAGGTTCCTAAGAGTCCTTAATCACTTCTAAGGGAAATTCTAATGTTGTTTACCATTAACAGATGGTTGAATTACTTGCTTATGTGACGGTTTTCGACATTGATTGACTTAAGCCTGATAAAGGATGGACCGAGTGGCCCACAACAAAAATTTATGGATAAATGGCCAGCTACATTCCTCAAGGGGCCACATTGGTTGAACTTTAGGTTTTAAATGGTGGCATTATACAGTCTATTACAAAGATCTGACAGTCAGGTCAATTCTATATGTGATAATTGGTGATCCTCAGGGTCTCTAGCGTAGTTTATAGGTGAAAAGCACCAGAAATATTTTGTGATCAAAGGGACTGATTGTTGTCATTAAGTAATGTATCATCTAATGGCGTTTCAAAGACTAGATGAATAATAGATTTCTTAATTCAGGTCTCGAGGTTCACATTGGACAGTTAGATTAGGTTATACACATTGGCTTAGGTCAAAATTTGAGGTTTAACTTATCCTTGCGATAAGATGAATGCTGCAAGTCTAGCTACCAGTTTAGATCACGGGTTGGAGTCGCAACCTTAGCATAAACAATCAAGGGTCAATCCAAGGTGGATTGAATTTGGACCCTACAGATGTGTTGTGGATCGTCCTAGCTCAATTTCAGATGGTTAAAGCCATTAGGGTCTAGGGCGGATTGAACTAACTCTTAAGGGTTCATCATTGCCATGACCCACATGAATTGGTTAAGATGGACAGATCGTGAATCACCGAATGATGAGATGTAAGGTAAGTTACATGCATTTCCATACATGTATAAATTGATTTAGATTTTCATGGTAACACTCGAGTATTGGAAAGTACGAGGTGTTACATTACGTCCATGAATATATGATGACTATTTGAAGTGGGATTCTCACTACGATTCTTACGTGTAGAATAGTAATATGATGTGTATCCCTATAGTATTGACTCTTGAGAATATAGTAAGAAGTAAAATGAATTTTGAAACAGGAGAAAGGGTGTAATCAATTAAATTGCAAAAATTAAAGGAAGGATCGTCACCTCTAGTAGTCTGGCTGTCCACTGCCAGATTAAATGCCAAGAGACACGTCTTAAGGTAAATTCTATCCTAATTCATAAAACTTAAATGGTTAGGGTTAAAACTTAACTCATAATATTATTGGATTCGGTTAAGTTTAGTGAACCGAATGGAACCCTTAATGAAATTAAGGTTCCCTCATAAGTTTTTAACTTAGAATTTCTTTTTACAATTATAAGTTTGTCGATTACTTTATCGATTTAATCTGACATGGTGGGGTTCATCTCCTCTATTGCTAAAGGAGTAAGAGGAGAGAAAGAAGAGGGAGGGGAAAGGAAACAAAAAGGAAAGAAAAAGATAATGGCTGCTTGAACCAATGTTGTCCCTCGTCAGGCGATCGGACGGTCTTCCAGTGCCCGTTCCTCTCTCTTCCTTCTTGTCTCTTTCGTTCGTCTCTCTCTCTCTCTCTCTCTCTCTCTCTCTCTCTCTCTCTCTCTCCCCCTATCTGTCATGCCCTAAACCCAAAAATCGGATTCATAGGAATCCCGATTGTCAAAGTCGGTGCTGACAGCCTCCGTACTACCCCATTCTCAGCTCCTAGCATCCATATGCCAGATTCCGTTCCTGGGATCCTACGAGGAGGATTTTTTTTCAATGTACATTTAACTCATAATAAGCATAACCACAAGATTACCCAATTCACAAACGCAACATCATCGTCACATATCCACTAATATAATCATTTAAGTATAATTTTGAAAGTGAAATACATAAATAAAAAATCAAGCTCCAGAAGACCGTTGCACGCTCTAAGCTCAACACTGCTGCAACCTAACATCACCTGCACGTATCTATCGTGCATAAGCTTATAGAAAGCTTAGAGGGTGGTGTAAGTATGTGTACAGAGTAAGTGTCAAGTATTCAATATAATGCTATCATCATACAATACCGAAA
The DNA here is from genome assembly GCA_037074715.1 of Magnolia kwangsiensis. Taxonomy (NCBI): domain Eukaryota; kingdom Viridiplantae; phylum Streptophyta; class Magnoliopsida; order Magnoliales; family Magnoliaceae; genus Magnolia; species Magnolia kwangsiensis. The sequence goes on along the minus strand of CM073571.1, from coordinate 86,462,401 downwards.
TTACTGGTAATCCATAAATACTACATTATCTAAATAAGTAGAAATACTGATAAGATCATGAATTATCAGAGTAAGCAGAAATACTGACAAGATCATGAATTATCAGAGTAAGCAGAAATACTGACAAGATCATAAATCATACGATAATAGAATAAGTAGAAGTATGGATAAGTCCATAAGTCAATCAACATCAAAATATGCAATATAGAACAGCTATGCAATAAGGGGTCATAAATAGCCAAATATCAGATGCCGAGGATGCAATGCAATATACAAATCCTGTTAAGTCTGTCTAGGCCATATCAGTGCAGAAACATAGCAACCCAAAATGTCATATGCCTGCGGACGTAATGTAATATGCAATGTGAATGAAATGACCATGCTGGAGTGCGAAGTCAGGATAATAGTACGTAGTATCGCAGGCTATGGAGTCCACCACAAGGGACTTCTATCCAAACCAGTCCCATACCTAAATTTAGATAGTCAGACTCAACGTGGTAAACTCCTGATCTCAGGTTAGTCGCGCTTCCAACCGAAATCCTTGCCATAACGAAGGTAAACAACAATTAGTTGTGCACCACCAGCCCGAGTGGATAGTGAATGAATGAATGAATGAGCATGTAACTCCTACTCAATAAGTCCATATATCAGTACAGTTTCTCTCTGAGAAATCACCGGGGTCTATTACACTCCAAACCAGATTTCCACCCCATCACGCACAACAAGGTGAGTAAAAGAGATCTCACTATCCGCCTGTCAATATCAGGCCTGACTCGTCGATAGCAAACCCATTCCTCGAGCTACTCAGACTTTACCTAACATTGCCCCTCCTCTCGGGCAGGTAAGGTTGCAACCCCTTCCAACCGACCACGACACAATGAGAGACGCAGCCTAATGGTATACAGCCCTCATGTGCTCATGCATCCACTCGATCTAGACGTTGGAGCAACCTCTAGAACCAAGAGGGTTCTGGGACTTTCACCCAAGGATATCTGTATCACCCCATGTAGAACAGATTTTTGGTGTCCCATCTGGCCATCCACAATATGCCTATGGGGGCTACAGCCCTAATGTCGCTAGGGCGTACGGTGGTCATGTCACACAAATGCAAGATGCATGAGTCACACAGTGCAATCATACATAAATCTTGCACATACTGTGTGCTCATGTGGGGTAACCCCGCCTATCAGGGAACCCCATGAATAACTTGCCCTATGACATATGCGATGGTCAATCATATCTCATAACAAACATGCATATGATGCGTATATATTATGATACTATGCTATCACATACTCATAATCAGTATTAATAACTGGCAGCAACAATCGGCCTAGACAATGTGGACATCTAACCAACATTGTCCCAAGGAATGACCCTTATAGGGCCAAACACATAATGGGCCGACGACCTCACACAAAGGCCTAATATACAACATAGTGGGCCTTGCCCAAGGACCACAGCTGCATCACAATGGGCCTCAACTACGGGTCACATATACATCATATAGTCCTCGGCAATCAGCCTTGGCAATCGAAATCGGCCTCAACAATCAAAATCAGAATTGGAGTAAGCCTCAGTAATCGGAATCGTTCACAACAATCAGAATCGTCAATCAGCCACGACAATTGAAATTGATAGATAATATGCTCAATACTCAGAATAGGTAATCGGTCACGATAATCGACCTCGATCGCTAATCAATCAATCGGCCATGATAATCAAAATTGGCAATCAGCCATGACAATCGAAATCGAATGATAATCAGCCTCGAAAATTGGAATCGACAATCGGTCATAATAATTGAAAGTAGTAATCGGTCATGTCAATCAAAATTGATCAGTAATCAGAGTTGGCAAATCAGTCACATCAATCGAAAATGGCAATTGGTCGCAACAATCAAAATCAGCAATCGGTCACATCAATTGGAATCAATCAGTAATCAGAGTTGGTAAATCGGTCCCATCGATTAAAAAAGGCAATCGGTCATGACAATCAGAATCAGCAATCGGTCACGACAATTAAAATTGATTGGTAATCAGAGTCGGAAAATTGGTCACGTCGATCGGAATCGACAATCAGTCATAGCAATCGGTCACGACAATTGGAATCGACAATCGGTCATGACAATCGAAATCGATCGATAATCAGAATCGACAAATTGGTCACGTCAATCAGAATCGACAATCGGTCATGATAATTGGAATCGATCGATAATCAGAATCGGCAAACCGGTCACGTCAATCAGAATCGACAATCGGTCGTGATTATATTAAATTCGATAACACGGAGCCATTCGTCTATGGTGAATGGGGCCCACTTATTTGGGTTAACCCACTAAGAAAATGATGAGAATGGACCTAATAAGGCCTAAGGGAAGGTCATAATGTGGACATCCAACCATCATTGCAAATCAATGTGGACATCTAACTAACATTGCTCACAATGAGTGGCCTACATAGGGCCAAACATATAGTGGGCCTATGACCTCACGTACAATCATGATGGGCCTCATTTACATTACATAGGCCTTATCATATGGGCCAACATACATCACATCGGGCCTCGAATACACAATGGGTGAGCCTTGCACCTAAACATCGAATAAATCTCAATGGGCCCCTTATGTCAAACGAGCCACATCACATGGGCCGCATTATATGAGCCGCGCCAACGAGTCTTATGTACATCAAATTGGCCTCACTGATGGGCCTCATGTATATCAAATCAGGCCCACCCTTATGTATATTTGAGATCCGACCTATACATAAGTTAACATAGAGGTAAATGAAGTGAAAATAATTGTCAGTTTTAATTGGAACTACTGTGGCCCTCAGAAGTTTGAATGGTGGTTGTCACGGTCCACTATTTAAATCGTGGGGTCCATTTGAACTTTAGATCTGACCCATTCTTTTGCTCATGCCATAAAATGATCTTTCAAATGGTTAGACGGTTTGTATACAACACATGTATCATGGTGGGTCCCATAAATAGATGACGTGGATGGAACAGGTGGGACCCACGCATCTTGCGGCTGTGTACAACAGTAATAGGGCAGCCATATAGCTGTCATACATACAGCTACTGCTACTAAAAGAGAAGTAGAGGTGGGTCCCACGTAGGGCCCACCCTTATATATACATAATATATATAATATATATTATACATATATAGCTGCCGCTAGTGCAGCTTTTAGCATTAAAGGGGAAGAGGTGGGTCCCACATAGGGCCCAACACAACAAGTAATATAATATCATATTATATTATAGTATATTATATAAATATAGTATAATATATTAATATTACATATAAAAAGAAATTGAAAATGTCCAGGCCCTAGATGGTCATAGCCGTTTAAGGGAGGTCCCACACGTGGGGTGGGTCCCACCGTCCCTGGACGGTGGAGGTCCCACACGCACATGATGGTGTGGTCCACCTCAAGGGATGGACGGCCTGGATGGGTCCCATGGACCCCACGGTCAGGTCACACCTCACTGTCAGCCACCCCCACTAGGTAATCAATGCCAATACGCCAGCTTCTGGCCCCAGCATTGAAACGAGGTGTCTTTCACTCAGTCCACCACAAGAGCTATGGATCTAGGTATGGATGGACATCAAGGAGGGCCCCACATGGACGTGGGTCCCACCATCCAGGGGCGGTGGACGGCGGATAAAACACATACATCTGAGTGGGTCCCATAGTCCAATGGTGTGGATGGCGTGGGTCAAACACATACACCATAGTTGGTCCCATGTGGGGCCCACCATAATGTTTATTTGCCATCCAGTCTGTTGATAAGGTCACACGGACCTGGATGAAAAGGAAAAAAAAATTTCATAATGATCCAAAACTTCAGTGACACCCAGAAGAGTTTCAATGGCATGCGCTCAATTACACTGTTTCTGGTGATGTGGGCCACCTGGGCTTCACATAAGGCTGATTTTTGGAGGGCTCACTATCCCAAAGGGGACCTACTAAATGCACGGAGTGGATATCCTACACACATCATGGTGGGGCCCACGGATGGGACCTAACAGTCCCTGCCCGTTCACGCCTAACGCAGCAGAACGGTGCTACCGTCCTCTGGACGTTAGCAGCATCACCTGCTACATCTTACTTTTATTTTTATTTTTTTAAAAAAAAAATCATTTTTCTAAGGTTTTTCCCATATGGGGCCCACATCAAGTGAATCCACTCCATCCATTGGATTCCATGGCTCAATACCGTCCAAAAGAGCCCAATATCTAGTATGTTTTGGCAAGTAGCACATCAAGGTGGGTTTTCAACAGTAACAATGTTGTTTTCTATGGTTTGGCCCGCTAGGAAATCGGATTGGGCTCATATTTTGGCTCAACGCCTAAAATGAGCTGGGGAATGGAATGGACAACGTGGATTACACCTATACTTCAAGGTGGGGCCTGCATGAGTAGCCCAACCAAAAGCTTCAAACCAAGCTGATATTTTTATCTTCACATGGCACTTTTAGAAGTGCATCCCACTATCTGGTCACTCCTCACTACACGTCCAGCATGCAGGGACGCTAAACGGTGTGTATAAAACTCATTCTAGGTGGGTCCCACATGGACAACGTGGATCACCATCAAGGTGGGCTACACCTCATCAACAACTTAAAAAATAATAAAAAATAAAAGAAAGCGAGGGAACGAGAAGCACCCACCTTCCTTATTCCTCCCTAATGCTCCAAAGCTCCAATGAGGCTCCTTCAACGGTGGAGATGAGTTTTTTTTTATGGCCGGATATGGGGGATCTAAGTTGAAAGAGGGTTGGAAATCTTGGAGAGCTTGGGACATTCATGGTCTTGCTACAATGGTGGAATGGAGAATGGAAAAGGGAAGAGAGAGATGATGGAGAGAGAGTAATGATAATAGCTCTCTCTTTGGGAAAAATGGAGTAATTATGGGCTAGGGTCATTATTGCTTTGACTAGAAATTATGGATGGCTTAGGGTGAGATCACCCTAGCCTTGGAAAAAGTGCCATTGGGATAGGTGGGTTCCACTAAAACACAATCAATGGTCCAAATAGAGCGCGACCTATATCTTTTGATCTACAACTCGGATTGCCACATGAAACACAACGTTAGAACCGTGGCGACAAGAAAAATGCTATGGCACTGATTTCTGAGTTGACCCGGGTCGGGGTTACATGATTGAACTTAAGGGTCATCGCAAACGAAATCCGTAGGTCGCGGGTCGTCAGAATTCGACTAGGAAAACTGCGGGAGCCTATGGAATGGTATGGGCTAGGATACGAGTCTTACACTCTCTCCCTCTCGCTCTCCCTCTCTCGTTCTTGTTGTGAGTATCCTCTAATGTCGTGGGAGGATTTATACACGGCTGAGTGATTCCAAATCTTTCATGTGTAGGCCTTACACTGCTCACCTCACGTTGCCCATCCGCGTGGAAACAGAGTATTGCAGTTGCGATCTGCGTTTTCTTTTTTTTTTTTAGTTTTCTTTCAAGTTTTCTTTATCTTTTCTATTTTTCTTTTTTTGGGGATCGAATCAAGTGTTAGACCATCATCTGGACATCCTAGATTTCCTAATGGTGTAAGTTTTCGTCATTTAAAGAGGTCAGTTTGTGCGTGGAGTGCGGCCCCTGTTTTGATGGTGAATTGAAGTCTGGCCCACCTTCTCTTGAAGCGGTGTTTCCAGATAGTTTTAGTATCTTCATCTGACGCATCTTGGCCCGTTGGATTAATGTTTGGTGTGATATTTTCGAGCTTGTTAAGAACCTAGAATTTCTCTACACAGCGTGAAAGCTGGTCGAATGGCGTGGCATTTTTTGTCTTTATTTTTTTTCCTTTGCAAGGTTCGCCTTGGTCGGAATCTAGAGTGGGGCCGATGGACGGTCCTGATTCCCCATCTTTCCATGATGGTGGCCCACATCCAGTTTTACAGGAGGTGTTTGGTTTAAATAGTTACAAGTGGGAAAGACAGAGAAGAGGATGCTTCTCTTCAGGATTTAGCCAGGTCAAACGAGGTTTGACCAGCTATATCTCATGGTACGATGCAACTGCACATACTTTGTGCACGTACACCCTTCGTACAGCACCTTCGGGGTGTTTTTTGGTTAATCCACTCTGTCCACTTAGTCCTGTTAATGTACGTGGGGCCTTTGGGTTCCAACGTTAGGTCTGGCCTAACGTCTTGGTGGGCCATGCTTTAGGGCTTAGGTTCCTAATCTTGGATTCTCCCTAATCTACCAGCCAGACTTCTTTAGGTTGGGTTATTAACACCCATATTGGTTAACAATTCATTTTATGGTGACTATGACATTTATTCTTATCTTTTTAATCTTACGAATAAGGGTTACTCGAACAGTTAGATTTTGTAAGGACGGGGAAGGTATCCAAGTTGATTGAAGGTGTGTTTCCACCTTACTAAGTTCCTATGGTTTGGTTACTAAAAGTTTGAGGCGTTACACCTAATGGTTGGCCTATACAGAGATCTTCTAATCTTGATAGACTTGAAACCAAGTGATGTCGTTTAAGTCTTGAGATGTTGAGCCAATCATGAGCCGATCTTAACAAGATGCCATAGACTGTTGTCGTATATTTGCGATCTGATCGGTATCTTTGTCTATGAAATTTGAAAACTTTATATATGCTAGAAATATAAGCACTTACACATTTATCATATATGCAATCGGCCATGTAGGGGACTAATCTGATTGTTCAAGGGGAACCTTGGACCAACCGGCATTTTGTGCAAGCAACCCATGTAACTCCAACTACTATCGGTCGTCCAAGTTCAACCTCGATTTTCCACATGAGTCGGGATGACTGGGCTCGTCGACCATTCCCTATTTCTAAAGTTAGGCACGGCTCGACCTCTTCTTATCATGGCTTGATTCATAAAATATGATGTAACCAATGATATAATATTTATTTGACATTAACAGGGTTTCAAACTTAAATCAAACAATCAATGTATCTTAAGGAAAATGTAGGTCAAAATTTACATGTGTCCACATTATGTACACAACAAAATATGCAACGAACATGCCTGAAGTTATACATGCATCAAATACACTTGAAATTTACCATTTTCATTCACAAACCACAATCAAACACAGAGCATTAAAATGAGCATATGTTTCATCATACGGGTGAGCTACCAACCATAACACAACCAAGGGTCTTTATAGAAAAGCATTTAGGGCATACTTAAACTAATGATATGTAGTCGATCAAGAAGGGACCATAGTCTATCAGCCTCAAGGGTTGATAAATGGAAACCCAAGAGGATAGTCTGCACCTTGCATTAGCCCTCCCATCTCGGATTTGTTCCCAGGGTTAGGATTTTGGGAAGGATCACCGAAACATAAATGATTCAAAATGCCCATGTAAGGTTTGGGAAAAATTTAATGCATGGTTCAACCGCAATTAGATTGCCAATTTTTGAGCTAGGTTCGGAGTTTACCTTCTATGCTTGTGGATGGAAATCCGACGAAGGGTTCGGCCGCAATTAAATTGCCAATTGGCCAGGAAGGAGGCAAACTTCACAACCGATTTCCCTTACTCTCATATCTCTCCCCCTTTTCTCCTCTCTCTCTCTCTCTCTCTCTCTCTCTCTCTCTCCCAAAGCTAGGATATGAAAATTCGTATGGGAGGAGGAGGTGAATAAGAGGGATATTTATAGTGTCAGAATGTGCATAAATGACTCTAAGAGCTAAGTTTTCATTATATTAATTAACCATATAGGGGGTTGTTCCCAACCACGAGGGCCCACTCAAAAGTGTGTGGGTCAATCCAAGTTAGGGGATGGGTACCCCATTAGGGGATCTATGTTTGGATGTGGTTATCTGATGATCGGACATGCCGATCAATGGGTAAAGTATCCAACTCAGTTCGATTGTTACCGTTAGTTGATCGGGTCCGCGACTATACAGATACATGTAGGGGAATGTTTTAAGTCAGTACCCCGAGTTTGTTTATGATCTGATAGTCCCAAAGTCACAAGTTTAGTAAAAAGTGTCGGGTGACCATTTCACTTAAAATTCAAGCTACTAACTAAGGTACTTGCCCAACTCATGCACCCGACTTGCGAGTTGAAGTTGAGTGATCCAAGGTGTCACCTTGGCTTAATGTCCATGATGGACGTCAAGCCTAGCAAGCCAAACGTTATTCTATAATTTTGAGACCAATAGACTTAGAACATACAGTCCAACACCATTTTGGTTAACTTGGGCATTTATGGGATACGTGAACACTTGGGTCTTCTCATGGGTGCCGACTAGCATTGGACTTGTCTTTGTGACCCTACCCATTTGCGGTAAGCAGAAACATGTATTTAACTCTAATTTTCCCAAATTTTGTCATTCCTAGTATGATTAAGGCACTTAGTTGGATTTATACAACCTACTAACAGTTTCACTCACCTACATTTGGGGCCTACTATATGGAAAATTTTAGAGTACAAGTATAATGTCCTGAGAGAGCGCTGGGTTTACATACACAATAATCTTTCTCTCTAACCCTTATTTTATTAAGTGCCGGAACAAAAACTCACCTTCCTTTTGGACTATTTTTGAAAAATTAACTATTTTAAAAATATTTAAAGTAATCTGCCTATCCTTTTGTGTTGCTATCATTTTAACTGAATGGTGTCGTATATCGTTGTGATTGCATATATTTTTAAAATTGTATTTAATAAAAGGTTAAAATGCCCTTTATTTAAAACACGTAATGTAACAGATAGAGTGGCGGTTAATGTTCAAAGTTTCCAAGTTAGGTGGGGCCCACTATGATGTTTGCAAGAAATCCACCCTGTTCACATGTTTTAACAAATCATTTTATGGCATGGTTCAAAAATAAGGCATATCCAAAGCTTAAGTGGGCCACACAACAAAAAACATTGGAGATTGTACACCCACCGTTGAAACATTCTTGGGGTCACAGAAGCTTTAGATTAGGTTAATATTTTTCTTTTTCCGACTCATCACATGTAAGTAAACTTATGAGCACTTGGATCACCATATGAATGGTTTGAATTGCATATAAACAATGCATTGAGTCCAAAAAGTTTTGAACAATAAGCAACCGCTTTCCATTGTTTCAAATCATGTGGCCCACTTGAGTCTTATATCTACCATATTTTTGGTTGCATGTCATAACATGATCAGCCAAAATGAATTGATGAAGTGGATTTCTCCCAAACACCACGGTGGGCCCTACATAGAGTAGGGTAAGCTAGATGAGACCCACCATGGTGTTTGTGAAAAATCCACGCCGTCCATCCATTTTTCCAAGCCATTTTAGGGTATGACCATAAAAATGAGGTACATTCAATGCTCGAGTGGACCACACTTACTAAATCTATTTTACGTTTCTAAAATTGTCCACTGTTGAAATCTTTCTAGAGCCCATCTGCTATTAAGATCTACTTCATTCTTTTGGCTCATAGTGTAAAATGAGTGTACAAAATGAATGGATAGTTTTGATCAACTGTATGGATAATGACGAGCCAAACAACATCAGTATATTCATAAAAATGAGTGCCATTAAGGGAAAAATAGCCTTTTACCAGCCGAACAAGTGTCTGCGTTTGTCAAAGTTAAATAAGCAATTTTCTCAATATCTTTTCAAAAGACAAGCGCACCCTTATAAATATTTTTAAAATAGGCAGATTTTCAAATATTGACCAAAACACAAAACTCAGGTGGCCATCTCTAAATAATCCTTTTATTATTTATAAACCATATAATATGATAAAGTGTCACGAAAGAGCACCCAATCATTCTACATTCCGTAACAGGAATTTTATTCCAAGTTATATATCATCAGTCACAGCAACTCCGATCAGGATATCTAAGTAAAATCTGTAATAGATGACTTTTCTCCAAGTAAAAGTGCCCTTAGGATGGTATCAGTCACTCCATCAGCTTGTGCAAGAAGGTGTCCTTTATCAGGAAGCTCATGATACTGGATCCAAGGAAGCCTCTTCGAAACATAGCGTTGTAGAGCGACGGGAATGATCTTGTCTTCATACCCTTGCCATATGTGGACAGAGCCCTCGTTGTGGGGAAATGGGTTGTTTAGATCCATAGGATCGAAGCCCCATTTGCCGAGGCCAACGATCAAGTCTCGATGGAGAGATTCATAATCGCCTTGTTGCCGGGCTTTATCCTGGGATTTTAGAAAACACAATTGAACTCAGAACTATGAATCTAGGAAATGTGGTAACACTTCCATTTCTTACGAGCTGAAATGTAGCATACTCTTGCGACATTCCAGATGTCCAATTTGTGGGGTCCATTTTGGTGGTAGCATAGCCTAAAAATACTACTAGAGTTGAATGTTCTTGCTGGTATTTCCATTTATCATCGGCTGTTTAATCTGGACTCTTTTCTTTTAGCTGTCCATTTGATGATCACCGGTTGATGGTAGGCATCGTCCAACCAGTTTGATTTACAAGCCATAAGCCATATGCAGTGGCTCACACAATTTTGGCAGGGGGCATTGATGTAAATTTACACTATCTGTATGGTGGATGAATCAGTGCCATTCGAAAAATTTGTTGGGAAATGTACCTGAGAAATGATCATTTGGATATCAGGAAAATCAGGATATTTGATGGATAAATGATGGGGGGGGGGGGGGATTTGATGTATCGACGAAAAAACAAGCTATACATTCATGATGACCTCATTTGTCAAAGATCTAGATGTTGTCCGAATCTTCGAATGGAGTCTCGCTTAGTCACTCGCTCGGATCTATAAGATCAAATTCAAATCTGAAGGATCCGGTGCTCGCATAGTGGCTAAGGGGTTCACTTGATGAATATGGGCAGGATTATGAGGTGCAGTAAGAAACAACCAACAGTGGCATTGTCGTCGACAGAGGCAGAGTATTGAGCAGCGACAATGGCGGCACAAGAGTGCTCGTGGTTAGTGCAGCTGATCGGGGGGAGGGGGGAGGGAAGTTATACATTCATGAATGTAATGTAATCACACCAATGAGCATTTTGGCCTTGTGAATTGTAATATACTTATTGATTTACGAACCGTTGTGCATGTTAACTACGACCTAATGTGAATGATTATCATGAACCATTGTGCATTTGAACCACAACCCAATGAGGATATCATGTACTTAATAATGACTCATGGTTGTCATGTTATATGGGTCATGCTTTCGTATAGGGTCGTGGTTGTCAACCACGACCAATATGGTTGACAGCCACGATCCACATTAGGAATATTTTCTTATGATGGTGGAGACTCAAGCAGGAAGAGATATCAAGTAGGCCAATGAAGAGAACTAAACACTGATTTTGTATTGAATGTTAAATGGATTGGTGTTTATAATGTTTCTTATTATTATTATCTGTAATGGCTTAGTGACTAAGATGGGTCGTAATTGTCTATGATTATCGTAGTTCTCTTGCACTTTGGATCATGGCTGTAATGTTCTATGAGTCATGGTTATAAACCACAAGCCTTTATGGATGACAACCATGTTCCATTTTTCACGTGAACCAAGATGCATTTTGGAAATGAACAAAGATGCGTTCCATCGTGGATGACAATCACGATCCATGTAACATGAGAATCACGACCCATGTAGCAGGAAAACCCAAAAAAGGGCTCACATGAACGTGAGAACCATGACCCATATAACATGATAACCACGATCCATATAACATGTTAACCATGATCCATATAACATGATAACCACGATCTATGCAACATGAGAACCACGACATCGATGAGCACCTACTCGGAGTCAGTGGACAAAGTGTGTAATAGCTTCTTTTGGGTTCCAGGCTGATGTCAAAGCTCTATAGAAGAACTTGAAAAAAGTCCTATGGCTCGAGCTGATGAAAGACATTTTGTCATAACATTTTAATAATGTTGTGATTGAGCACTTACTTGGAGTCGGTGGACGAGGTGTGTAATGGCTTTTTATGGGTTCTAGGTTAACGTAAAAGCTCTAGGAAAGAACTTGGACATTTTGTAATACGACAATAACGATCCATATAACATGACAACCACAACCCATAACAACTGACTCCACGACATATGTAACATGAAAATCACGACCCATATGACATGGAAACCATGACTCATAACAACTGTCAACAACGACCCTTTGTCTGGGTCATGGTTTAACAACGTGAAGGATCATGGTTTTCAACTATGAAGGGTCATGGTTGTCATTATAAATGGTTAAGATTTGAGATTTTGGAGGGTGGAAGGTTTGAAAACGTGAAGTCGTAGTTTTCAACTATCAATGGTGGAGGTTTGATTAAGGTGTGCTCTACGATAAGCTCCCTTCACTTGGCAACGAAAACCCTCACCTTCTCAACTTTAATCTTCCTTTACCATAGAAAATGCTTATAAGAAGGTCCGATAAATAGATACATTCCCCTATGGGGAAACGGTTGTTTTCCATTGGGAAATCCATTAGATACATTCCTCATATGGGAAAACAGACATTTTCCAATGGGAAATCCATTTCCCAATACATTCCCCATATTATGGGGAAATGATCATTTTCCATTGGGATACTCTCACCTACTCGAATTGTATTTTGTCTAATCTGATCCGTCCATTCTCTTAGTAAAATTAAGAAAGTCAAATGTCTAAAGAAAGATCAAAATATTTAAATTTGATGGACCACAACAGTTCAAAACAGTAGGTACAGTATCAACAAAGCATTTTTCCTTTTTTCCTCAGTGTGGGGCACTGATGGCTTGATACAGTGCCAAGATTGCACAATTGTAGGAAATTCATTTACCCTGAATAATATTAACGGATTGGATCTGATTTGTGATGAACGACCCATATAACATGACAGTAAAGGATCATGATTATCATCCATGGTGGGTCATGGTTGTCACCCATACTGGGTCGTGGTTGACGACCATGACCCATTGTGGACGACAACCACAATCCACTTGAAGGGTCATGGTTATGACAAAAAATGAGTCATGGTTGTCATCCACAATGGATCATGGTTGGGAACCACCACCCACTGTGTATGACAACCATGATCCATTGTGGATGACAACCATGACCCATTTTTCATCATAACCACGACCCTTCAAGTGGATCGTGGTTGTCATCCACAATGGGTCGTGGTTTGTCAACACCCACTGTGTATGATAACCACGACTCGGATGTCGGGGTGCAGTTCACATGCACATTGGATCGTGGTTTTCAGCCACATTGGATCGTGGTTGTTAACCATGACCCAGTCTATATGAAATCACGAGCCATTGATCAAAAAGTCTTCGGTCCACATCACATTTTCAGGATTGTTCAAAATAGGCAACTTCTTCCGCACTCAAAAACCGTAGAACTCCTGATCCAAGGACAATGAACATTTTCATTTGAAACCAGAAGGCCTCCATCAGAATATTTGAGAGGTAGGACCATGCATCGAGGCCAGTACAAAGGGTCATGGTTATGAAGAACAATTGGTCCTGGTTGTCATGGACAATAAATCATGTTTCACATGCACAATGGATGATGGTTGTCATACACGTTGGGTCATGGTTATGATGAAAAATGGACCATTGTTGTAAAATGACAACCACGATCCATATATCGTGATAACCATGACCCATATAACATGACAACCATGACCCGTGTAACATGAAAACCATGACCCATATAACATGGCAACCACAATCTCTAAAACCTAGAAGCCATGAACCATATTCCGTGACAACCACAACCCATGTTCAACTGGCCATGTTCAAGGCCTAACTCTTTAGCCCACAACTTTGTATTGTGGTTGTTATGTTATATGGGTCGTGGTTTTAACGTGCAATGGGTCCTAGTTGCAAGTTATAATGGGTCATGGTTTTCATGTTATGTGGATCATTGTTGTCATGTTATATGGATCATGGTTGTCAAGTTATATGGATCTTGGTTGTTGTCATATTATATGGATCGTTGTTGTCATGTTATATGGATCTTGGTTATCAGTCATAACGAATCATGGTTTTCATGCTAGATGGATCATGGTTGACATGTTATACAGATCATGTTTTCAACGGGCCGTGTTCAAGGCCTAACTCTCTGGCCCACAACTTTGTATCATGGTTGTTATGTTATATGGGTCGTGGTTTCAATATACGATGGGTCTTAGTTGTTAGTTGTTATGGGTTGTGATTTTCATGTTATGTTGATCGCTGTATTCATATTATATGGATCGTGGTTTTCAAATTTTTTAGACCAATATACCCTTTACACGTAAAAAGTGGTAATGATGAAAAGGAGAGCTCAACACAAGAGTTCTTGTGCTATGCTGGTATGTCTCATATAATTATGGTTATCTCTCGGTTGTGGGACAAATGTGATGTAAGTTTTCAATCTACACTGATTATTAGTTGTTTAAGTATGCCTTAATCTTTATCTAAAAATATAAACATTACTTACAAATGAAGTTGACCACACCCAACGAAATAGTTATAAAGTGTTGAGAACTATGTGGGCCATACACCCTTCTGATAAATATTATTTTTATGTTATGCCTTTATATACGTATATTACATATGATGAGCAGGTTAAATGATATTTAAAGATCACTCTGGGTCTCACATATCTTACTTGTACTAAATTAGTATGTCGCACATAAGTACAGTAAAAATGGTGAGAAAAGGCGAAATATTTCACTTATGATTCCCAATGCATAAAACCAAGCGTCAATCATCTTGTTCTAGTTTATGGGCTCATCATAAATCAAATCTAATCCATTAGAATTATTCAGGGTTGATGAATTCCTAAGAAATGTTTAAAACTGACACTGTATCAAGCCATCAATGGCCCACCAGATTTGAATATTTTGATTATTCTTTGGACAATTGTGTTCCTTGATTTTACAAATAGAATAGACAGAGTGAATTAGACAAAATGCAAATCGATTTGACTTAGAAATGTTGTAAGTTGGAATGTATATAATGTAAAACAACCATTTGTCCTCATATGGAACACCGACCTTACCATTGGCATTTGAAGCTTCTTCTCTGGGACACCCTTGCCTTTACATTTTCCTAGTTTTGAATCTTCTTCAGTGGGATCCTCCATCACCACTCAGCAAGTACATCTACAACTTCAATCCAGCTAGTCTATATAAATGACAAAGAAAAGTATGTGTTTCGCTGAACTCCATTCTCAGTGTTTTGAGAGGGGTTGTGGTTTTCATTAAAATATGGTCGTGGTTTACATTCACAATGGTTCGTTGTTGATATGCACAAAGGATCACATTTAACATATATAATGGATCGTGGTTATCAAAAAATGGTTGTCGTTGGCAGCTTATTGAGAACGGTCATGGTTACTTGAACAATGGGTCGTGGTAGATAGGCACAACAGATCGTGTGGTTCACATGTACAATGGATCATTGTTTTCAACCATGACCCTTCACTGTCTTCTAGCAACTACGACCCATATAACATGACAACCACAACCCATTTGTTAATGTGAACCATGGATTATATGTACATTGGGTCGTGGTTGTGTTTGTGGTTGATATGCCTAGTGGATCATGGTTGACAAGCATAGTGGATTGTGTTCGACAGCTTATTAAGTGGGGTCGTGGTTTACATTAACAATTGGTCGTGTTTGATAGGCACAATAGTTCACATGTTCAATGGATCTTGGTTGTCAACCACGATCCAGTGTGGATCGCGGTTCACATGTATAATGGATCATGGTGCACATGCACAATGTAACGTGGTTATCAACCATGATCCATTATGGATCGCGGTTCACATGTACAATGGGCCGTGGTTCACATGTACAATAGATCGTTGTTCTCATGTACAATGGACTACATGCAAGAGAACCACGACCCTTCTCTGTCTGCTAGCAACCACGACCCATATAACATGACAACCATGATTGTGGTTGTGTTTATAGTTGATATTCCTAGTGGATCATGGTTGACAGGCACAGTGGATCATGGAGCACATGTTATGTGGGTCATGACTATCAACCACGACCCAACATAGATGAAACAATGATCCATATAACATGACAACCACGATCGTGGTTGTGTGCATGGTTGATATGTTAGTGCTTATAGGTATAGTGGATTGTGGATCACATGTTATGTGGGTCGTGACTGTCAACCATGACCCAACATAGATGACAACAAAGATCCATATAACATGACAACCACGATCGTAGTTGTGTTTGTGGTTGATATGCCCAATGCTTATAGGCACAGTGGATCATGGATCACATGTTGTGTGGGTTGTGACTGTCAACTACGACCCAACATAAATGATAACAACAATCCATATTACCTGTCAACCATGATCCTCTATAAACTCATGTCAACCACGACCCTTTGTAGATTACAACCACGATCCACTATGTACTACAATTATGACCCATGCTAAATTTCGACTCCTAAATTTGTAAGACCATCTTATTATTGATTAACAATCCACGACAATATTAGAATGTAGTTCGAAATAAGCAGTGATGACCACATACTTAGACTTTAAAAAGGCACAGGTCTCTCCGAAGTGCTTCACCAGTTTTTTGAAGGAGTACATGATTGAAGATATGGAGAAGAATCCTGCTAGAAAGAAATTATTTAGGAATAGCTGTTTTGGATTTCTAAGTGACTTTCCACTGACTGGGTCGATGACGCACTCTCGAATCATGCATTGCATAATGCAAAGGCATGTTGGTGATCTAACATTAGATATTCAGGGCACCATAATAAAATTTACTAAGCTCAATTTTGCATTAATAATGGGTCTTAGGTTTGGACCAGTTAGGATAGATGATGGCGGTCATGACAAGAGCGAAAGAGTAGAGACAGGAAAAGGTATTAGGGAGACCTATCTGAGAGTAGTTAGTGTGAGTAGGAAAGAATTGAAAGAAGCCTATAAGTCACTCGCCAAGAAAGAAGAACATAGGGACATGGTGAAGCTGGATCTAATAATTTGCGTTGAGAATCTAATAGTTGGATCTCCCTAAAAGAATTATTATATTGATAAGTTTATCGACATGGTTGATGACTTGGATTATTTTAGTAACTACCCTTGGGGCAGTGTAGGGTATGAATATTTGATGTATGGGGTTAACACACAATTGGTTATGTTGGGGAGAATGGCTAGTACCTCAAATCATACAACATATACAGATGCACATATGCACTACAAGTTATTATTGTCCTCATTCATTGTAACACCCCGGATTTTTACCAACCTGGGATTAGACGTCTTTAGGCAATGGGTCAACCACATCACTCTTAGGAATCAATTCCAGAGCCAAAAAAATCATTTAGAACCAAATTCTTTAGAAATTAAGCGTAAGTTAGCTAGCGCTACGTTAGAGTAGCCATGAAATTGTCCTTGAACACTTTAAGTACGTTCTGTAAGACCCAAAACTTGTAGAATCAATGAAGCTATGATACCCTGAAATCTATGATCAAACTCTAAACCCGTTTGCTCTCGGGAACCTTCTGAAACTTTGTATTGGATCTATACCGCGCGTCGAAAGTTCGATACCTACAATCTTAGACTATTTCGACCGCTTAGCTGGACTTGACAATCATTTCAAAAATCAAGCCCAACCGACGTTCAGAGGCTATTTCATTGAGCCTGGAGTGAAGAGAGTGAGAAATGGGTTAGATTTGAAAATTTTAATCCAAATCTGACACGTGACTTGGCGCGTTATTATTAAGCGTTCTGACCATCAGAATTCAGCCAAATTACACCCTCGGATCAGGAAAATTTTCTCTTTCATATTATGAGACTTGTAGACCTGATTTAGGTACGATGACTGCTGAACTGAAATTGGACCGCCACGTGCGATCTGCGAACTCTACCGGACTGAAAATTGGGTGTGGACAACATCCAGCGACCATGAGCTTAAGTCCGACCGCGTTCGGCCAGGGGACCTCCCTAAATGCTCTTTTGGATCGGAACAGCCCCGATTTGGTTATAACTTAAGTATACTTTGTTCACAAGCCTATTTAAGTTCGAATTTAGGCTATATAAGGGCCTTAAACCCTCACATACCTCTCCCATCCGAATTTGCTAGAAACCCTAGATTGAAAGAGAGAGAAAGTGAGAGATTGTGAGAGAGTAGTGGGAGAGAATTCCCGCCACTTGCTGCAGCTTTTCCACGTGCCAAAGCACCGCACTCCAATCACTTCCCCGGTGATTCCAACGCACTCCTAGGTAAGAAAAATCCTAACTACTTACTGTTTTGGGATTCTTTCGATTCAAATATCGAAATAGCTTATGTATCTTATGCATTAGGTCGCATTTACACCGTTGACGAAACATAGACGTTCTACTCGAAATGATATACGTCTAAGGCAAAAGGTGAGGATTTTAGATGCTTAAATTGACTAATTTTAAAGATTTTAATGTCGTTTAATAGTAGATTATTAATGAGAACGCCATTTGACATGTAGAAAATGCTGTCCATTTTTCATTTTGTATACGTACGGTGAATTTGAGATTTAGGGTATTTTAGTCATTTATAGAAAATACTGTATACGTCCGTATTTTGCTGAAATGATTGCCATGGTTAATTGTCGTGTTATGATTCTAGGAATGCGTACATGATCTGTTTGGCAAAGAGATTCGCCCTAATGCACATATTGGCCGACATATGCTATGTAGACTAATGTGTGTAGACTAAGTGTTTGTTGAAATGCCTAAATCAATATGATTTATGCCTGCCATATGTTTTGAATGTAAGAACATGATTGTGTGTACTAGACAACTCCTTGATTTGAGGATCTGTCATATTATATGTTGAAATTAACATACGTCAAGTACGTTGGAATTGTTTGGACTAAGTGTTTGTATAAATGTCTGTATTAGTAAGTATTGAGTAAGTGGTGTTGTAGATTAGTGTTGAGAATGGATTCTCAACTAATTTAATGATGCACATGATTTCCTCCATACTTGTTGTATTTGAATTGGTTACCTTATGTGTGAAATACTCATGTTTGGTTAACTGCTTATGATGTATGTTACAACATGCTGATAACATGTTGAAATTTCTTGTATTTCAATTCTGCCTCTCTCATCAGATTACTGTTTCACATTACATGTGTTTGGGACTATAACCTAGTCCAGGAAGTCGGTAATGGATTGAATTCGTGGTTGGCTTCTAATTGCCACGAAGGACGCGTCGATAAACGTGAGTCGGGTTTTGAGTTGGCGGCAATGGTTAGGCTACACAAAGTGTTTTATGCACTTCATGTCGCTCAGTTTGAGATGCGCTCGTGCTCGTTGAGCCCGTCAAGTAACTCGACTGACCATTGTATGTTCACCCTGTATGAGTCATAACTGCTTGAACCTAGGGTACTGAACTTACCATTGAAAACCCTTTCAACCATGGTACCTTGATGCATAAAGACTCATGAGCCGGGCATGGTGGTATGGGACACCGTGGTCGAGCTATCGGCCTACGCTGGGGCCACAAACCTCACCGTAGTGACCAGTGAGCACCCTACTCTGAGCAGATTATGGTGGTATGGGACACTGTATTCTTGCTGTCGGCCTACACTGATTGGTGACGAGCCCTTTGTAGTGACCTTGAGTTTATCCTGACACTGCATGGGGGCGACGAGTCCTGATGCAGTCTTAAGGATATAAATAGGCCTGTATTGATAAGGTAATGGGGGAGAGGAGAAATGAGTGTGCGCAACAGCCCTAACAGCCCTTGCAGCGACCTATAAATATAACATCGTATGAGATTACTAGGAGTGACGACCCTAGACAAGATCTATGTTGGGATTGATATAAGAAAGGTACCCTAGTTTCCTAATCCTGCTATATGAAAAAGATTAATAACAACTTGGTAATCATTATCCATATCGCATTGCATGTGCCTGGAAGATGTGGAGCACTGCGGGAAGAAAGCATGCCGCGGACGCAGATGGTGCCGCATGAGGGAGAATGTCGGTGAGGGCATTCATCATGTCATTTCATGCATGCATTAACAATAATATCTAGAAATGTTTGATTATTTGCTTTACTATTAACGCGTAATTGATTTGATAACATGCTAATCTTTGCTCTATTATTCCACTGAGTTGATCATTCACTCCCACGTTACGGGACGGTGTTTCCGGACACCCACCAGACCCGGTTGTAGTTGCAGATGATGGCGCTGCTTGTGAAGCGGAGCCGGACTTGTATGATGATGAGGACTTCTCCTCCGTGTTCTGATCGACGGGATTATAGGGAGGTTGATTAGACGCCTTGACACTTGTCATTTTATATTTTTGGAGCACTCATGTATATTCTTTTCTTTCCATTTTTGGAGTATACATGTATTTAATTAACCTGGTAACATGTTCACACTCTGGAGACTTACAAACAATTATATATTTTATGTATTTATCAGTCTTTCGCTTGCTAATTTAACTATCTCTGAAGTATGATATGTTGTTTTGGCTTAGTCTCAATCTTGTTTAATGTCATTCTACAGACAACATGCATTTATCATTATCTATGTTGCATAAGGGACGTTCTGGAACTCGGGAGTTGGGTTTTTACCCGACCCCCAATTTTTGGGATGTTACAGATGGTATCAGAGCCTGATTTGGATTTAACTGGACCTGAGTTATGGTAACACGACGCACACTGACGCACTCTGACTTAGGAAGGGGGCGATGGAAACTTAGAGACTACATTAGGATCCCAAGTTTCGCCGATAGGTGATACTATACGGTAATTTAGGTCGTAACATATCTTCGATCGCGTGAAGTGACCTAAGTCACCTCTAGACCGTCAGTCGATGGGTTTGAGTCATTCCCTGAAGAATTCCAAACCTAGAAACAGATGTCTTTGGGTTGTGGGGCAACCACAACACCTTTACACTCAATTCCAAGGCCTAAAACCCATTTTCATCCAAATCCTTCAGAATCCCTCCTTCCACCACCCCATGCTTCAACTTTTTCTAAGTCCTTTCACACTAGACATAAATCCTAATGTGTGAATGATACTGAATCATACTTAGACAAAAATTTACTATAAATAGTAAATATAGGTAAAAGTTGGACTTTTGGTCATTCCAATTAGGGAATATCTTGAAATAAATGGGTTAGTTTGATGGATTAGCCTCTCATACCCCAAAATCATACTCTACATGATGTATAAACTCATTCTGGTTTACAAACTGGCCCCGAAACGTCCCGAATGGAGTTTTGGGCCTATCCAAGCCCAAATACAATGAACCAAGGTGGGAGCAACATACATTTGGGGTCCCTAGGGCAAGGGGAGCCAGCCCCATAGGGCGGCCATCTCCAGATGTGAGTTTGGTCGGTGATGGCATCACCGATTCCGCGATGCATCGTCGATCAAATTCCTCGGTTGGGTCCGGGCTTCGGGCTGGAGGTGTTTGGGGGCTAGGGTAGCCCCCTGGTAGGTGGGGCGTTCGTTAAAATCCCTCCAAAATAGTACTTCCTTCACAAAAATGCCCCCCAAGCTCTCCCTTTCTCACATTTTTACTGATTTCTCTCTTAAACCCCAGTTTCAATCACTCCCACCATCCATTTCTGTCTCAACCCACCCCACTCCACCATTTACAGCAATACACACTCCTCTCTCTCTCCATTTTCGTCCGTTGGAGCTCTCCCAGCCTCCATTGGAGGCTGAAAATCGTGTGAGCCTCCATTCCTATCTATTTTACTTTTTTTTTCCTTTGAAAATCTAGCCTTTAAGGGCCTGATTTACCCCTCTACAGGGCTTAGATTCATTTCAGTCCATTAGGGTAGCCATTTCTTCCCATTCCCATCATTTTCCATGGCTATTGTTGAGGCTATTTTAGCCTTTTTCTCCTTTTCCACCCCCTTCCCTCTCATGTCCCTTTTATTTGAGCCTTTACACTCTTTTTGGTCTCAAATCGTGCAAACCTCAAATCCCATTTCTCCATCTTCTTTGCTTGAGGAGTAGCGAAAATACATAGCCCATAGAGCTCTAATGGGCAACAGACAGTGTTAAACTAGACAGTATTAAAGAAGGTAAGTCAGGACCGTGGTAGAAGTCCTTTGGTAGAATTAGGCATCTATGTCATTGTCCTGTAGATTGTTTGTTTACCATTTTAAAGATTTCTGTGTTTTTTTGTTGTTGGGTCTAGTGAAGTCATTGGTAGAAAGTGTGTTTGTGTTTAGTGGTTTGGGCTTAATATAGCTGAATGCGTTCCTGTCATAATTCATGTGGAACTTTATTCCATATATCGTGACATATTTTGTTAAATGAAGTGCATGCAGTTTCGTTCACTGTAAGGTATTGTCCCTAAATTGGGTGTATCCTATGGTTTCAACTGCCATGTTGTAAATCCCGGGATTAAGCCTACAAAATTAGTTTTTATCCCACCCCACCCTCCTACCAAGCATGCCACTCCCAATCCCGACGTAGGATTAGAAAAGCAGTTTCATTTCATACAACTTAATGCTACTGGTCATATAAGCCCTTGGCCTTTTGGACCTAGAGTTAGTGTTCCTAGATTTGAAAGATCTGACGATATAGGAAATCCAATTACATTTAGACAATTCTGACCCTAAGCCATAGAATAACCTCTGTAGTAGAAATGGTATGAAACCATCTAATGTATAAGTATAGATTATGGCTAGTGAGTTACAGATTAGGCTACTAGTTGTATTACGCAGTGTAAAGCCTGTACATGCTAAGGAATAGTAGGTTAAATCTGGTTGGCGTAGAACCTCATTCTTCGATAGATCCCCTTAATACTTATAAACTTCTGTTATAACCCTTAGAAAAGTTGTTTTAACTTAGACCCATTCACTCTCAAGGAAAACTTATCAAATCCCTCAAGTTGAACTTAGAATAAACCAACACACTCCTTAGAATTGCCTTCCCCAAGGGCTTATTGCATTCGGAAACGCAGAGTAAAGGAACGACATGTAGCGATGTATTCGCAGTTTGAATCGACTTCTTAATCCTAGTGGTTACCAATAAATCCAATGCTCTGATCAAGAAAAAGATCATCATCGACTCGGATTAAGAATTGATACAATAAATTTTCTGTCCTAGCTAGACAGGAAGTCTATGTATCTGGCTCAGACCCACTACAAAACCTTTCTTCCGTGTTGGCCCAACCACCTATAACCAAAAGTTGTTGCTTTGCCTTTGGGAAATGTTGAGGACATACAGGCAAATAGAGATTAGACCTCTTGCCACAAACTCACATTCGTTCTTGGAATTACCCACAACACCCATCTTTTTAGCTCCTTTCTATAAATCATAGGTACCAATGCTATAGAACGCATCACTATCAAAGAAAGACCAATGTAGTGAGAGGTTGTTTCCCATTTCGTGTCAAGGATAGGCCCTAAGTTACACCTCGTTCCGATATACGGATCGAGACATAGATTCTTGAGCCTTAAGTAGGACCATGTTTTAAGGGGGGTAGAATGTGTTGAGCCCAATCTAGTTAGGATTAGCTAACGCAACTGTTGGATCAGAGTAGCGCAGCCAAAGCGTGGTTAGCCCTTCCCCACTGGCCCAGGATCGAAAGAAACTGGTCCAGGTTAGACGAAGGAATAGAGACCCTTAACCCCTACCTTGGACATAGCTTCAAACGAGGACTCCCTTAGATCAAGACCCAAAGAGCAACCTTATAAATAGGACTTTGAACCTTTTAGTGATTGACATTCCCTAAGCTTTTAGAGTGATCGGACTATGGAGTTACTGAAATGAACAAATGCGAAACATTTGCGGCTTGACCCAATTCTCAATCCTGGATGACTACCAAGGGACTCACTGCTTAGCCGAGCAGAAGACCAGGATCCACCATGATTAAGAAGGGATACAACGTTGTCTACCCTGGCTAGGTGGACACTCGACGTATCGGGATCAAGCCCACTACAACCGTCTCTCTGTACTAGTCAACCACTGAAAATATATATCTTACTCTAAGTAGATGGGAATTGTCGTCAAGACGTCAAATAGGTAAAGGAATGAATTGTAGTAAACCTTTAGAAAGTGTAAGTGATGCATAAAGAAGTAAGTTTTAAGGGGGGTAGACCAAAAGGAATCAGACTCATATAGATTGTATACACCCTACCACCTATAGAGTGATTAGTCTTTCTTTATTACCCTTAGGCAAATTTCTGGGATGAAATTTTGTTTTAAGGGGGGTAGATTGTAACACTCCGAATTTTTGCCAACTTGGGATTAGACGTCTTTAGGCAATGGGTCAACCACATCACTCTTAGGAATCAATTCCAGAGCCAAAGAAATCATTTAGAACTAAATTCTTTAGAAATTAAGCGTAAGTTAGCTAGCGCTACGTTAGAGTAGCGGTGAAATTATCCCTGAACACTTTAAATACATTCTGCAAGAACCAAAACTTGTAGAATCAATGACGCTATAATACCCTGAAACCTATGATCAAACTCTAAACTTGTTTGCTCTCGGGAACCTTCTGAAACTTTATATTGGATCTAGACCGCGCGTCAAAAGTCCGATACCTACAATCTTAGACCATTTCGACCGCTTAGCTGGACTTGACAATCATTTCGAAAATCAAGCCCAACCGACGTTCAGAGGTAATTTCATTGAGCATGGAGTGAAGAGAGTGAGAAATGGGTTAGATTTGAAAATTTTAATCCAAATCTGGCACGTGACTTGGCGCGTTATTATTAAGCGTTCTGACTGTCAGAATTCAGCCAAATTACACCCTCGGATCAGGAAAATTTTTTCTTTCATATCATGAGACTTGTAGACCTGATTTAGGTACGATGACCGCTGAACTAAAACTAGACCGCCACGTGCGATCTGCGAACTCTACCGAACTGAAAATTAGGTGTGGACAATATCCAGCGATCATGAGCTTAAGTCCAACCGCGTTCGGCCAGGGGATCTCCCGAAATGCTCTTTTGGATCGGAACAGCCCCGATTTGGTTATAACTTAAGTATGCTTTGTTCACAAGCCTATTTAGGTTAGAATTTAGGCTATATAAGGGCCTTAAACCCTCACATACCTTTCCCATCCGAATTTGCTAGAAACCCTAGATTGAAAGAGAGAGAAAGTGAGAGATTGTGAGAGAGTAGTGGGAGAGAATTCCCGCCACTTACTGCAGCTTTTGCATGTGCCAAAGCACCGCACTCCAATCACTTCCCCAGCGATTCCAATGCACTCCTAGGTAAGAAAAACCCTAACTACTTGCTGTTTTGGAATTCTTTAGATTCAAATATCAAAATAGCTTATTTATCTTGTGCATTAGGTCGCAATTACGTCGTTGACGAAGCGTAGACGTTCTACTCGAAACAATACACGTCTAAGGTAAAAGGTGAGGATTTTAGACGCTTAGATTGACTGATTTCAAAGCTTTCAATGTCGTTTAATAGTAGATTATCAATGAGAACGCTATTTAACATGTACAACGTGCTGTCCATTTTCCATTTCGTATATGTACGGTGAATTTGAGATTTAGGATATTTTAGTCATTTAAGAGAAAATACTGTATACATCTGTATTTTGCTGAAATGATTGCCATAGTTAATTATTGTGCTATGATACTAGGAATGCGTGCATGATCTGTTTGGCGAAGAGATTCGCCCTAATGCACATACTGTCCAACATATGCTATGTAGACTAATGTGTGTAGACTGTGTTTGTTGAAATGCCTAAATCAATATGATTTATGCCTGCCATATGTTTTGAATGTAAGAACATGATTGTGTGTACTAGAAAACTCCTTGATTTAAGGATCTGTCATATTATATGTTGAAATCAACAAACGTCAAGTACGTTGGAATTGTGTGGACTAAGTGTTTGTATAAATGTCTGTATTAGTAAGTATTGAGTAAGTGGTGTTGTAGATTAGCATTGAGAATGGATTCTCAACTAATTTAATGATGGACATGATTTCCTCCATACTTGTTGTATTTGAATTGGTTACCTTATGTGTGAAATACTCGTGTTTGGTTAACTGCTTATGATGTACGTTACAACATGCTCATAACATGCTGGAATTTCTTGTATTTCAATTCTGCCTCTCTCATCTGATTACTGTTTCACATTACATGTGCTTGGGACTATAACCTAGTCCTGGCAGTCAGTAATGGATTGAATTCGTGGTTGGCTTCTAATTGTCACAAGGGACGCGTCGATGAACGCGAGTCGTGTTTTGAGTTGGCGACAGTGGTTAGGCCACAAGAAGTGTTTTATGCACTTCATGTCGCTCAGTTTGAGATGCGCTCGTGCTAGTCGAGCCTGTCAAGTAACCCGACTGGTCATTGTATGTTCACCCTGTATGAGTCATAACTACTTGAACCTAGGGTACTGAATTTACCATTGAAAACCTTGTCAACCATGGTACGTTGATCCATAAAGACTCATGAGCCGGGCATGGTGGTATGAGACACCGTGGTCGAGCTGTCGGCCTATGCTGGGGCCACAAACCTCCCCGTAGTGACCAGTGAGCACCCTACTCTGAGCAGATTATGGTGGTATGGGACACTATATTCTTGCTGTCGGCATACACTGATTGGTGACGAGCCCTTTGTAGTGACCTTGAGTTTATCCTGACACCGCATGGGGTCGATGAGTCCTGATGCAGTCTTAAGGATATAAATAGGCCTGTATTGATAAGGTGATGGGGGAGAGGAGAAACGAGTGCGTGCAACAGCCCTGACAGCCCTTGCAGCGACCTATAAATATAACATCGTATGAGATTACTAGGAGTGACGACCCTAGACAGGATCTGTGTTGGGATTGATATAAGGAAGGTACCCTAGTTTTTCAATCCTGCTGTATGAAAAAGATTAATAACAACTTGGTAATCATTATCCATATCACATTGCATGTACCTGAAAGATGTGGAGCATTGCGGGAAGAAAGCATGCCGCGGACGCAGATGGTGCCGCATGAGGGAGAATGTCGGTGAGGGCATTCATCATGTCATTTCATGTATGCATTAACAACAGTATCTAGGATTGTTTGATTGTTTGCTTTACTATTAACGTGTGATTGATTTGATAACATACTAATCTTTGTTCTATTATTCTACTCAGTTGATCACTCACTCCCACGTTACGGGACGGTGTTTCTGGACTCCCACCAGACCCGGTTGTAGTTGCAGATGATGGCGTTGCTTGTGAAGCGGAGCCGGACTTGTATGATGATGAGGACTTCTCCTCCATGTTTTGATCGACGGGATTATAGGGAGGTTGATTAGACGCCTTGACAGTTGTCATTTTATATTTTTGAAGCACTCATGTATATTCTTTTCTTTCCATTTTTAGAGTATACATGTATTTAATTAACCTGGTAACATGTTCACACTCTGAAGACTTACAATCAATTATATATTTTATGTATTTATCAGTCTTCCGCTTGCTAATTAAACTGTCTCTGGAGTATGATATGCTGTTTTGGCTTAGTCTCAATATTGTTTATTGTCATTCTACAGACAACATGCATTTATCATTATCTATGTTGCATAAGTGACGTTCTGGAACTCGGGAGTTGGGTTTCTACCTAACCCCCGATTTTCGAATGTTACATTCATACTTCGAGTTTGAATTTTTACTTCATACATGTTAACTAATATGTAGTGCATGATAATTGATTTTAAAAAAATTTGGGCATACGAACATTTCCTAAAATTCATTGGTGACAGTGGGTGGGTCACTAGAAGACTGCATACAAGGATTCCTCGAATACTAAATTGGGGTCCTAATAAAGTAGGAAAATATCACCCCATCTCGACCATCTTCACAACTGTACCAGTAAGAGTTATTTAATTATTAGTGTAATTTAATTGTGCAGTATGTGTATAATTAATAAATCGATTTTTCTCATGCAGGTGGTGCTAGCTCCAAAGCTTCGACCAATGGTCGAAAAAGAAGAGACAAGGTTGTCAGGAGTATAACTAATGACACTTATAGGAAGGCCAAGGCTCTGTGGGCAACGCCCATGACAGAGAAAATGGTGGAGGACATGGTGCTCAAACATGTCACTAGCAGAAAGGAGAAAAGTGAAAGTTGTATGAATGGAAAAGAGGAATTGGAGGAAATAAGAAACAAACTTGAGGCTGATCTTAAAGCCTCCCTCGAGACCCTTGTTAGCAAGATATTTAAATAGAATAAAAAATTAAGATCTGCAATAAAGAAATTTAATCAATGGATTGAGATCATTGTCAATGAAGTGGAAGGAATAAAGGAGGAAGTGAAGTGGATTGATGGGTTTGGAGGAGAAATAAAGCATCTCAAGGAGTGAAGTTGATGAGAGAGGATATACATACAAAATACGTACGTGATATTACATTGCTTTATTTGTTAACAGGTCATTGTGAATGTAATGTCTTCTAATATATGATTATAATATAGGTCAACAACAACACAATAAAAATAACTATTGATGATGGGATGAGCTATATCAAACGTTTTGAAGATAGGATGAGCCATCTCAAAGATGACAATGTGTAACACCCTGGATTTTTACCAACCTGGGGTTAGACGTCCTTAGGCTATGGGTCAACCATAGTACCTTGGTAGTTTCTCAAAATTCGATTCCAAAGCCAAAGAAATCATTTAGAACCAAATTCTTTAGAATTTAATGTGAATTAGCGAGCGCTACACTAAATTACCTATGAAATTAGCACCAACCACTTTAAATACGATCTGTAAGACCCAAAACCTCTAGAATTGTTACCGCTACGTTACCCTAAAATCTAGGATCAAACTCTAAACCCATTTGCCCTCAGGAACCCTTTGAAACTTTGTATTGGATCTAGACCGTGCGTCGAAAGTCCGATAGCGATAATCTTAGACAATTACGACCGCCTTGTTGGACTTGACAATCGTTTCGAAAATCAAGCCCAACTGATGTTCTGAGGCTATTTCATTGAGCATAAAGCAGGGAGTGTGAGAAAGAGTGAAATTCATTAAAAATTAAATGTCATTTAAATAAATCTAGCATGTTTCACTTGCGGGTTAAGTATAAGCATTCAGATCGTTGGAATCTGACCTAAATACACCCTCGGATTAGGGAACATTTCTCACCCAGGTCAGTGTACTTGGAATCCTCGATCAAGTCTCCGAGACCGCTGAACTGAAACTGGTCCGCCACGTGCGATCTGGGAACTCTACCGGACTGAAAACTTGGTGTGAGCAGGATCCAATACCCATGAGCTTAAGTCCGACCGCGTTTGGCCAGGGGACCACCCGAAATGCTCTTTTGGATCGGAAAAGACCCGATTTGGCTATAACCCAAGTATACCTTGAGTTAAGGTCTGTTTTGGTTATGTTTGGGCTTATAAAAGGAGCTTAAACCCTTAGCTTTCTAACCCATACGAATTTGGGAAAAACTCTAGGAGAGAAGAGAGAAAAGAGAGAGAGAGTGAGGGAGAAGCTGGTGATTTCTCCTGGGATTCTTCCCTGCTACTCTATGTGCCAAATCCACCCTTCTGTATCGCTTTTTCGACGACTCCGGCTTCGTTTTAGGTAAGAAAACTCTAACCTTAACTTGTTTTAGGGATTCTATCAATACAAGTAGCGAAGTAGATGATGTATCTTGTGAATTAGGTCGTCATATCGCCGTTGACGAAGCGTAGACTTCCTGTTCGATTCGTTAGACTTCTACGGTGAAAGGTACGGATTTTAGACGCTTAGATTACCTGTTTTCAAAGCTTTCAATGTCGTTTAATGGTAGATTGATGATGAGGATGCTATTTGACATGTACAACATGCTGTCCATTTTTCATTCCGTATACGTACGAAGAATATGAGATTTAGGGTATTTTAGGTATTTGTAGGAAATACTGTATACGTACGTATTTTTCTGATATAATTGCCATGGGTATTTGCCGTGTATTTATACTAGTTATGGATGTATGATTTTTTTGGCGAAGAGATTCGCCCTAATGCACATATTGGCCGACATATACTATGTAGACTAATGTGTGTAGACTAAGTGTTTATTGAAATGCCTAAATCAATATGATTTATGCCTGCCATATGTTTTGAATGTAAGAACATGATTGTTGTGTATTAGACATCTCCTTGATATAAGGATCTGTCATATTATATGTTGAAATCAATATACGTCAAGTACATTGGAGTTGTGTAGTCTAAGTGTTTGTATAAATGTATGTATTAGAAAGTATTGAGTAAATGGTGTTGTAGATTAGCGTTGAGACTGGATTCTCAACTAATTTTATGATGTACATGAATTCCTCCATGCTTGTTGTATTGAATTGATTACTTTATGTTTGAAATACTCGTATATAGTTAACTGCTTATGATGTATGTTATAACATGCTGATAACATGCTGGAATGTCTTGTATTTCGATTCTGTCTCTCTCACGTGATTATTGATTCACATTACATGTGCTTGGGGCTATACTCTAGTCCAGGCAGTTGGTAACAGTTTAGAATTAGTGGTTAGATTCTATTCGCCACGAAGGATATGTATGACGAACCCGAGTCGTACTAGAGTCATCGGCAGTGGTTAGGCCATGCGAAGTGCTTGTGCACTTCATGTCGGTTGATTCAACGTGCGCTCGTGCAAGTCGGACTCATCAAGTAACCCGACTACCATTGTATGTTCACCTTGTATTCGTCATAACTGCTTGAACCTAGGGTACTAAACTTACCATTCGAAAGCCCCTCTAACCTTGATACCTCGATCCCCTAAGACTCATGAGCCAGGCATGGTGGTATGGGACACCGTGGTCGAGCTGTCGGCCTATGCTGGGGCCACAAACCTCCCCGTAGTGACCAGTGAGCACCCTACTCTGAGCAGATTATGGTGGTATGGGACACTATATTCTTGCTGTCGGCCTACATTGATAAGGTGATGGGGGTGGAGCAACGAGTGCGAGCAACAGCCCTGGCAGCCCTTTGTAGTGACCTTGAGTTTATCCTGACACCGCATGGGGGCAACGAGTCCTGATGTAGTCTTAAGGATATAAACTAGGCCTGTATTGATAAGGTGATGGGGGAGCAGTGCAACGAGTGCGTGCAACAGCCCTGACAGCCCTTGCAGCGACCTAGAAATATATCATTGTATAAAATTACTAGGAGTGACGACCCTAGACAGGATCATTGTTTGGGTATTGATATAAGGGAGGTACCTTAGTTTCCCAATCCTGCTGTATAAAATGGACTAATAATAACTCGGTAATCATATCCACGTCGCACTGCATGTGCCTAGAAGATGTGGAGCACTGTGTGAAGAAAGCATGCCACGGACGCAGATGGTGCCGCATGAGGGAGTATGTCGGTGAGGACATCCATCATGTCATTTCATCCATACATTAATCACAGTATTTAGGAATATTTGTTTTGTTTGCTTTATCATTATCGTGTGATGGATTTGATAACATGTTAATCTTTGTTTTATGATTCCACTGAGTTAGCTACTCACTCCCACGTTACGGGATGGTGTTCTGGACACCCACCAGTCCCTATTTTAGTTTTCGATGATGGCACTACTTGTGGATCGGAGCTGGACTTGTATGATGCTGAGGAGGACTTTTTCTCCATGTTTTGATCGACGGGATTACAGGGAGGTTGATTAGATGCCATGACACTTGTCATTTTATATTTTTAGAGCACTCATGTATATTCTTTTCTTTCTATTTTGGAGTATACATGTATTTAGTTAACCTGGTAACATGTTCACACTCTGGAGACTTACAATCATTTATATATTTTATATATCTATCACATTCTTCCGCTTTCTAATTTAACTGTCTCTGGAGTATGATATGCTGTTTTGGCTTAGTCTCAATCTTGTTTAATGCCATTCTATAAACAAAATGTATTTATCAATATCTATATTGCATAAGTGATGTTCTGGAACTTGGGAGTTGGGTTTCTACCCGACCCTCGATTTTTCAGGTGTTACACAATGCTTCACTGCAGGAGTAAATGAAGCAGCTAATAAATGAGTTTCAAGTAACAAAGGTATATGAAATTGAAGTTATCTTGATTCTTATTTGGTCATAGCTATATTCTTATATGGGTCATGGTTATCATCCACAATAGATCGTTGTTATTACCCACAAGGGGTCATGGTTGTCATTCACATTGGGTCATGGTTGATGCATGACACAATATTGATGACAACCACGATCCACATGAGGGTTAGTGTTACTGTGAAAATTTGGTCATGGTTTGTATGAACTATGGATCATGGTTATCATACATAATGGATCGTGATTTTCATCCAAAAGGATTGTGATTTTCATCTATGATGGTTCGTGGGTGTGGTTGAACCACAACCCAATATGGATGACAACCATGATCCATTGGTCATTATAACCACGACCCTTTTCTTAATCGTAGTTGTCATCCACAGTGGGTCGTGGTTCACAACCAGGAAGGGTCGTGGTTGAGTTCCTTAAAAAAGACACATTGAAATACATAATAATATATGATTTTATTACAGGACAAAGTCCCTTTGATGAGCCCTCTCTAAGGAGAGAATGCTTTACTGCAATAGTAGATGAAGAAACTTAGAGAGGAGTTCCAAGAAATGAAGGTATATGAAATTAAATTTATCTTGAATTTTATCTGGTCGTTGTTGTGTTCCTTTCTGGGTCATGGTTATCATCCAAAGATGGATCATTGTCATCATCCATTGGGGGTCGTGGTTGTCATACATATTGGGTCGTGGCTAATGCACAACCCAATATTGATGACAATCACGATCCAGACCAGGTTCATGGTTATAGTTTTATAAAGGTCGTGGTTTGTATGAATTATGGATCGTGGTTATCATCCATAGTGGATCATGATTTTCATCCACGATGATTCGTGGGTGTGAACTATGTCTCAATGTGGATGAAAACCACGATCCAGATGGAGGGACATGGTTCACATTCCCAATAGAACATGGTTTCCGTTCATAATGGGTCGTGGTTCAACCCCAACCCAATATGGACGACAACCACGATCCATTGTTCATAATAACCACGACCATTTTCTTGATCGTAGTGGTCATCCGCAGTGGGTTGTGGTTCACAACCAGGAAGGTTCGTGGTTGAATTCATTGAAGAAGTCATTGAAATTCATAAATAATATATGATTTTATTACAGAAAAATGTCCCTTCGATGAGCCCTCTCCGAGGAGAGAATGCTTCACTGCTGGACCAGATAAAGCAGTTTAGAGGGGAGATCCAATCAATGAAGGTATATGAAATTGAATTTATCCTGAATCTTATTTGGTCGTTGTTGTGTTCCTTTTTGGGTCGTGGTTATCATTCAAAGATGGATCATTGTTATCATCCACTAGGGGTCGTGGTTGTCATACACATTAGGTTGTGGCTGAATCAGGACCCAATATTGATGGCAACCATGATATAGACTAGGGACGTAGTTACTTTGAAAAATAGGTCATGGTTTGTATGAACTGTGAATCATGATTATAATCCATAGTGGATCATGATTTTCATCCATGATAGTTCATGGGTGTGAACCATAACCCAATGTGGATGACAACCATGATCCAGATGGAGGGTCGTGGTTCACATTCCCAATGGAACGTGGTTTTCGTCCATGGACAACAACCACGATCCATTGTTTGTAATAACCACAACCCTTTTATTGATCGTAGTTGTCATCCACAGTGGATCGTGATTGAATTCATTGAAAAAGACATTGAAATACACGAATAATATATAATTTTATTACAGGAAAAAGTCCTTTAATGAGCCCTCTCAGAGGAAAGAATGCTTCACTACTGGGACAGATGAAGCGGCTTAGAGAGGAGATCCAAGCGATGAAGGTATATGAAATTGAAAATATCCTGGATCTTATTTAGTCGTAGTTGTGTTCCTTTTTTAGTTGTACTTAGCATCCACAATAGATCGTGGTTGTCTGTAATGCCCTAAAAATCAGGGGTCGAGCATAACTCAGCTCCCGAGTTCCAAAACATCACTTATGCAACATGTTCAAAGATGGATGTATGTTGTCTGTAGTAGTGCACAAAACATATATAAACCAACATGAGTCCCCAAGATATGTATGCTCTACCAAGTCATAGTTACAAGTCGTGTCTCAAAATACATATAATAAAAGGTGATAAATCGCTACAATCATAGCCCAAAATCCCTGCCAATCAGGACACGGCTCACATGAACCCGCCTGAGAAATGCATGAAAGAGAATGCCTCCTCGTCGTCATCGAACTCCGGCTCCACCTTACAAGCATCACCATCACCTGCAGCTAAGTCAGAGTCTGGTTGGTGTTTAAGCACCAACCCAGAACATGGGAGTGAGTGATCAACTCAGTCGAACTATACGACAAAGGTTAACATATTATCAATTCAATCAAGTAGTAATTATAAAGCAGTATAATCAAACATGTCCTAGATACTCTTGTTAATGCAAGAATGGTATGAGTTAATGATGCATGCCCTCACTACAAACTCCTTCTTGTGACATCATCTAACAATCACGGCATGAATCGCCACCACTATGCTCTACACCAACGCCAACGGCACATGTAGTGCAATGTTATGAGCATGATTATCAAGTTCTTATTAGTCCTTTTCATACAATAGGATTGGGAAGCTAAGGTACCTCCCTTATATCAATTTCCAAACAATAATCCATTCTAGGGTCGTCAGTCCTAGTAAATCTCATACGATATTACTGTTCTAGGTCACTGTAAAGGGCTCGTCACCAATCAATACAGGCTTAGTATACCTTAAATACTGTAAAAAGGCTCGTCGCCTGTTCGCAATGTCAAGATATGCTCGAGGTCACTACAAAGGGCTCGTCACCAATCAATGTAGGCCGACAGCATGAATATAGTTCCCATACCACCATAATTGGCTCATGAGTTTAGATTGCTCACTGGTTACTACGGGGAGGATCGTTGCCTAAGCGTAGGCCGACAACTCGACCATAGTGTCCCATACCACCATGTCTGGCTCATGAGTCTTAGGGGATCGAGGTACCAAGGTTAATGGGATTTCACTGGTAAGTTTAGTACCCTAGATTCAAACAGTAGCGTCCAAACATGGTGAACATACATCGGTCAATCGGATTATTTGAAGAGCTCAACGAGGACAAGTGCACGTTGAATTGATCGACGTGAAATGCATAAGCACTCTATGTGGCCTAACCACTGTCGAACATCCCAAGTACAACTTGCATTCGTCAAACACGTCCTGCGTGGCGTAAATAATTTCAACCACCAGTTTGAGAATAATTACCGATTACCTAGACTGTAATATGGTCTCAATCTCATATAAGCTCAATAATAGACATTTGATTCATATTCTACTTCCAAATGAACATGTTATGAAATATAACTTAAACATAAATACACTATATGGAGGAAATCATACACACAGTTAACATGAATCAATTAGGCCAAATAATTCATGGAGGGAATCATACACACAAGCAGGATAATTGAGATTCATATCTCAAAAACCTTAAAAATCATACTTTATTGAATACTAACTCATTCAGGCATTTATACAAACACTTAGACTACACTATTCAACATACATCATGTATGTCGACCATCTTACATATTAGGGCAAATCCTTTCTCCAAGGAGTTGTCGCATACATAACAATCATGTACTAACGATAAATAGTTATGGCAATCACAACATCAGATTTCATACGCATACAGACATTCTAACATATACATGAAATACTCTAATTACGGCAGAGGTTATACATATACGTAAATCAAAACAGATAGTGCATTTAGCATGTGTAAAAGCGTCCATGTCAAGAATAAATCATTATCTAACATTGAAAGTCTTGAAAACTATAACCTAAACATATATAGTCTACACCTTAAGTTAGAAAATGTGAAATGAATATGATTTAGACGATAAGTCTTCGTCAACGGCAGATAGGCAACCTAAGGCATGAAATAGATTAGCTACAACAACCCTTAAACTATCCTAAGCTCCAAAACAGGTTAGGGTTTGATCGACTTACCCAAAAATGGAATTAGAGTCGCCAAAATAATGATTCAGATACGATGGAT
This sequence comes from Magnolia kwangsiensis, assembly GCA_037074715.1. Lineage (NCBI taxonomy): Eukaryota > Viridiplantae > Streptophyta > Magnoliopsida > Magnoliales > Magnoliaceae > Magnolia > Magnolia kwangsiensis. The sequence goes on along the minus strand of CM073571.1, from coordinate 86,426,448 downwards.
TGATGCGTAGAGGAACTGGGAAGAATCCTAAGATGGAACACCAATTTCACACTCACTTTCTCTCTCTTTTCTCTCTTATATTGGCTAGGGTTGGAAATTCGTATGGAAATTGTGAGAGAGGGTTTAAGGCCTTTATATAAGCCCAAAATCGATAGAAATAGCCCTAGGGCCAAGGTATACTTAGGTTATAACCAAATTGGGCTCTTCTGATCCAACAGAACACTTCTGGAGGTCCTCTTATTAAATGCGGTCAGACTTATGCTCACTAATATTGGATCTTAAGCAAGTTAAGTTTTCAGTCCGATCGGGTTTCCAGATCAACCATGGTGGACCAGCTTCAGTTCAACGGTCACCGAAACTCGATCAGGGCCATGAGCACTTAGGCATGTGTGGGCCATCTTCCCTGATCCGAGGGTGAATTTGGGTAAAAAACTAATGGTCAGAACACTTATAAATGACTCGCAAGCGAAATGACTCAGATTACTAAAATTCATATTTAATTTCTTAAAAATCTTCACTTTCTCACACTATTCACTTCAGACTCAAGAAAACGGTCTCAGGACATCGTTTGGGCTTAATTTTTGAGGTGATAGTCAAGTCCAACTAGGCGGTCATAACTGTCTAAGTTCATCGCTATTGGACTTTCGATGTGCGGTCCAGTTCCAATACGAAGTTTCCAAATGTTCTCGAGAGCAACTGGGTTTAGAGTTGGATCATAGATTTCAAGGTAATGTAGTGTTAACAATTCTATAGGTTTTGGGTCTTGAAGAACGTATTTAAAGTGGTTGGTGCTAAATTCACAAGTAATCTAGTTTAGCGCTAGTTAATTCACGTTAAATTTCTAAAGGATTTGGTTCTAATTGATTTCTGCGAAAGGTGATACTCAGATCAATATACGGATTTTTCCGTGACGTTACATTGTCATCCACAATGGATCATAATTATGAAACACAACCCAATGTGGTTGAAATGACCTGTCCAGGCAAGGATCGTGGGTGTTATGCATAGTGGGTCATGGTTTTCATACACCATTGGGTCGTGGTTGATGCACGACCCGACATGGATGACAACTACGATCCAGATGAGGGTTTTGATTATTGTCAATATTGGATCGTTGTTATCATGTGTAATTAGTCGTGGTCGTCACCAAAGTAGATTGTGGTTATCATCCACAATGGGTCGTTGTTGATGTATGACCCAATATGGATGAGAGAAGATATGCATACAAAATATGTACATAATTTGCCTTTGGTTTAATTGTTGACAAGTCACTATGAATGTAATGTCTTCTAATATATGATTTTAACACAGGTCAACAGCTCAATAACAACTACAACCATTGAGAATGGGATGAGTCAGCTCACTCGTTTTGAAGATGGGATGAGCCATCTTAAAGATAACAATGCTTCACTATAGGAGCAGGTGAAACAACTAATAGAGGAATTCCAAGCTATGAAGGTATATGAATTTTAATTTATCTTGGTCCTTATTTGGTCATAGTTGTTTTCCTTTATGGGTCGTGGTTATCTTCCACAATGGATCGTGATTTTCATCCACAATGGATCATGGTTATGATGCACGACCCAATGTTGTTGATATGCCTAGTCTAGACAAAGATCGTGGTTATTACTCATAATGGGTTGTGGTTATTATATACATTGGGTCGTGGTTGGTGCATGACCCAATGTAGATGACAACCATGACCCAATGTGGATGACAACTATGACCATTCATTTGGGTGATAGATAAATAATATATGATTTTATTATAGGATAAAATCCCTTCGAAGAGCCCTCTCAGACGTGAGAATGCACAACTGCGGGAGAGTAGTTAAGAGAAGACACTACCAAAAATTTGAGCAAAGGCTACGAACTTTGGGAGCCTTTCGCTACGGATATAAACCGTAGCAAAAATGCTACAGATCTTATCCGTAGCTAAATCTTGCTTAATCTGTAACTAAAACTTGTCTTCCACTATAATCTTATTAGAGAATGGTGGTGCTTAAGGGGCTCCGTGGGGCTCATTAGAATATATGTGTTTTATCTAAGCCGCCCATCAATTCTAATATATAATTTCAGTTGATGAGCCCAAAAAGTAAGTAAATTGAAGGTCTAAGTGGACTACACCATAAGAAATAATAAAAAAATAAATTTCTATCATTAATATTTTATGTGGTCTGCTTACAGCTTCAATCTGACTAATTTTTTGGATCAACTCTTAAAATGACCCGTTAAAATGAATGGACGGAGTGGATAAATAACATACATCACGGTGCGGCCACGCCTCTGTTTCCCAACCTTTCTCTCTCTCTCTCTCGCTAGGGTTTTAAAAACCCCCTTTCACCACAAACCCACCTTAGATCTGTGAGAGAGACTTGGAGAGCACTCGAAAGAAGGAGAAGGAGGAGGAGAAGGAGGAGGAGAGGTAGTCCAGACATCTCAGACATCTATCCTACAAACCATCTAGGATCTCTAGCTCTTCAAAACAATGGTCAGTCTCTCTCTCTCTCTCTCTCTCTCTCTCTCTCTCTCTCTCTCTCTCTCCATTTCTGAAATCTGTGGAGTGGGTTTTGAATATTGAAAGGAGCTGTTCTTTCTTATGGTATGGCCAACACAAGTTTTGGAATACTCTGATTTTCAGGAGGCAAATGAATAGATTGGCTACTCGCCTTGCCACCAGCCCGATGGCTGATTGTCGGTGCTCTGTAAGCCCCACCATGATGTATGTGTTTCATCCGTTTTTACAAATTTGTGCCTGTATATATTATAAGATATTTTCATCTACTATTTTCTTGTTTTTTAATGACCATGCATAGATACTTCCCCTCCTTTAATTCGATGTCCACCATGTAGAATCCAAACATGATGTGTTTGATATTTGGATTTTTTTTTTTTAAGAAAAAACTCCACCAAATTGTAAACAGGGCCAGTATTCTTGAAGTGGAAGTTATTGTGTAATTTGATAAAACTCAACCAAAGGCATTTTTGATTGTTCTATATTGTGGTAGCATTCATTATAATTTACAACCGATACACTCACGAATCAACCCAAAGCAGTCTTTACTTAGTTTGCTTCTTCACTTCTACAACCAAGTAAATGGGATTAAGTCGATTTGCCTCAATCTTTAAAAAGCCAACATATAACGTAATTGTATATATGGAAATTAGATGAAAGAGTAAAGAGAAGTTGCATTCTCTACTGTTGCTGCCTAAGGAACTTCAACCATGACATCCCAATTGTTGTCCTGAAAGTAAGGCTATGAGAGGTAGTAGTCAATCAGTGGCTAAAACCTGGACACAAAAGGATGGAATTTTCCCTAGAACATTATTTCACAAGTCGACGAACTAAAGTCAATGAGTTGACTTTGCCGTCCAACCACACAGAGACGAAAAATCTCAAATTATAGATGAGTAATCCCTTCCATCACAGTCAAGCTATGAAATCCAAACCATATGAAGTAGATGAAGAGGTTTGTAGCAATACCTTCCCATAATTCAGGATATGTTAATGCAATTATGGAGTAGGCATGCCTGGCTAATAAGACAATTAGATGACGTGTGTTGGAATTATGCATGGATAAAGCATTTGCCCTTTTATTTGAAGAAGGAATTGCTAAAGGCATCTGTAGAATAATGGTTGTTACAACCAAATGTACTTTTAAGGTGTTGAAAACAATCTGGTCTCTTGAGTGGGAAATAAATTATGCGTATAATGTAGAAAGAAGATTGCTGGCCTAGGTACTTTCCAACTATTTCTTCTATGTTCCTGAAAAACAATAATCTAGGAAATCATTTCCATCACTAAAAGACTTATTGTTGCCTCACTACTTTGATTCTACTAGGATACATGCTGTTTATATGATGTATTGAGTTGAAATTGGTAATTTTCAACTTATACGTAACTTTCTTACAGGCAACGACTACATTTTCTTACTTTAGAAAGATCTAGCAAAGTGTACTTACTTCCCACTTGCCATTTTCATCACACTACATCAAAATGGCAAGTGGATTGCGGGCTGCCGACACCCTTATCTTTATTGTATGCATCTATTCAAGCTAACCTATGTACTTTTTGAATGTTATCATTCTAATGAAATCTTATAATTTAATATTTTCCCCCTATTGATGGACAGTTCTTTAGACTGGCTCCAACGAAACTTCTTTCGGATATGTCCACTCAGGATGATGCATTCACTTTTCTTTAATCTTTATTGGTTTATCATGGTTGCAAGTTGAGAATGGTTATTTTTGGATCTGAATTTTCACTTATATTTCTCCAATACTGTCCTTACCACAGCTGACATGTTTGTTTGTTTTTTGGTCATTGTACATTCTTTTCAAGTATCCTCCTAGGAAGAGCTTGTTAATTCGGATGAAGGATTTAACTGCATTCTGTTTCCCAGGAGGATTAAGGTCTGGTCTAACTAATTTGTAGCTACATCTTTCAAGCTATGTTGTCAGAAGGGACTGAAGTAGTGCCTTAAACAAAGTAATGTGAATGTCTTGATGGCGCTCCCTTAATTGTAACAAACTCACCATTTACATTGTTTTGTGGAGACTTATTTGATAGCCTTGTTGAATCTCTTCAATTATAAGATGGGATGTACCAGTTCAACTTGCTATGAATATAATTGCTATATTACTTTGACCATGGATTCTTTTGGTGGAATCATAGGTATGAAGAAATGGCCACAAAATACAATGTGGAGTACATTACAAGAGGTAAAACAGATTATATTGATCACAGGGTTCTATGAAATCATTACCTTTATATATATATATATATATATATATATATATATATATATATATATAGAGAGAGAGAGAGAGAGAGAGAGAGAGAGAGAGAGAGAGAGAAGAGAGAGAGAGAGAGAGAGAGAGAGAGAGAGAGAGAGACTAACATTTCAGTTTTATGGTATTTTGATATATCCAGGAGCTACTCATAATTCAATCAAGGTTGCCCAGGTATGACTGATTATTTTTTTTTTGCTGCTTATTATTCTAGGTAATTCATTATTCAAATAGGTTGAGTTTTTAATGTGTTTCACAGCGGATGTTACAAATTCCTGGTGTGACTAGACATATGGGTTGCATTAGGAAGGACAAGTTTGAGGAGGAAATGAAGAAAAAGTCAACTTACATGCGTTAATGTAAGTTCATTTCTTTTTCTTTCTTTTTATTTTTTCTTTTTTTGCTCCAACTTAAATCCGTGGAGAGTTTTTATTTGGGTATCTTTAGCTCTCCAACTTCTGTAAATTCACTGATTTGGTGGTTAAGTTAATTCTATCCTTCCTCGTCTCGCCGCTGATCATCAATCTCAATATCCTCATTTCATCCATGCTTATCGTTAGAACATGTTGTTCCTTAACTGACTAGCATTTTTTTTTTTTTTGGAAGCTGAAGGTTTAAAGTTCTTTTCCTCTGAATGAATGTCAAAACTGTTGGGAGAAAACTCCTTACAAAACATAGCTTTACTTTCTATAGACACAGCTCTATAAGTCTCCATATCACCCAACCGTTCACTAGAGATCTTCCTGGTATCTTAAGTCTGCCGGGTTTGATATTTTTTTGGTCATGATAAAATCCGCAACAATCATGGTTGTTCGTTGCGGGTTCAATCTGTTAACTGGAACTGCTTACATTTCTTCAACCACACTGTATATATGAATAATAGATAACAACAGGCCAACTATCAACTTTCCTTACATTAAGGAACATACTGTGAATGCTAATTGAATGTCGTCTCCCATTCCTGCAATATTAAAAAGAGTCAATATTGCCTCTCCTTTGGCAAATAAGTCATTGAGGTTGCCTTCTTTGGAAAACGAAGAATATTTTGGCGGCCTTGTTGCTCTCGCTGCAACAACTGCCATTCCCTTTGCAAAATTTCTTAGGCCAGCCATTTCAAAATATAGATGTGGACATAATGGAGAAAGAACTTCCAGACCAGTACTAATGTCATAGAGCACATCCGCCAGTATCCTCTAACTTTTTAGTTCAGAATCCATTCTTACACCCATATTACTGCATATGAGCTTTCTCATGTGTTGCATTCCATCCTTTAGTATCCAGCTCACAGCAGTTACCTGTGCAAGGGTCGGTCGTAAGCCTACAGAAAATAGCAGTGACTGAGTTGACAGGACAGATAGTGATGCACTGGTAAAATGTTGCAGTGCGCAAATTTGATGCATGGCTAGTCCATGAATGCTAAAATGAAGAAAATGAAGGCTGTAAATTAGCAAAAATGTAATTAGCAAGTATTCTTGTATCCTTAACTTAACAGCATAGTGAAATTAATCCAAACTAACATGTTATGTGTGTGTTTTGATGCAGGACAATTTTTACAAAGTTGTGCTAAGAATTCAAACTTAAATCATTAATGATAGTGTTTGCCTAGCTCCATATTTCAAGTTGAATAACATAAATTTCCTACTAAATATTTTCTATTTGCTCTGTTTTTTAGGGATTTCCAGAATAATTTACTTTTAAATATTTCGGGTACTCTTGATCCTCATGCAAAAGTTACCATCATGTAAGCTTTTATTTACATATGCAAACTTAAACCTAACTAAAAACCATTAATGATAGTGTTTTCCTAGCTCCATATTTCAAGTTGAATAACATAAATTGCAAATGATGTTGGCATGATTCAAGAGGCTAATATTGGTGTTGGTATCAACAACATTGAAGCCGTGCGGTTTGTTGTTCCTACAGTCAGGTTGCCCATATATCTTCCTATAACTATAAGTCACATGTCATATATTTGAGCCATGCTTATACTATAGGATCTTAGAAGCTCTACAACTAGGAATAACAAAATCGCTAACTCTTAGATTAATTTGAGTTACTTGTATGCCACATATATCAACCATCACATCTTGCCAAAGTTGTTATGCCTGAAAGCTACCTCTGCAGAAATACTTTACTAGTAAATATATCCCTTGAATTTGTGGATGATGTGATTATGACAATATATCTCATGATTTACAAGAAAAGCCTATATTTTCCTCATAAAATGAGCTTATGGTCCAATTTTCTTATAATTGATTGTTCCTCAATACAAGTCTTTGATTACTGGATGCTCTTGGTGGAAATTAAAAAACAAAATTTATTGCAAATGCACACAAGATAGTTTTTGTCATGTGTGTATGTATGTGCCCGCTCCCTTTTTAACATGAACTAATTCCTTGCTATTATTAACAGGGAGCTCATAGGCCCTACCATGGACTTTGGGCTAATGGGTGATGGACAACCCCTTGGCCGGTACGACGACATGTGGACAGAGTAATGCTCTAAGGTAACTTATCTAAGTTTCTCTGTTTCCCCATCATTTTTTTCCTATAGCAACTTGTTTCCTACGATGAATTTGTTTTTCCCTCTAAAGCAACAAATTTGGGTGTAAATGACAAACCAGAACTTGTAGGGTTCAACATAAAAGTAGTCATACCAGAATTTTATTTTGGAAAGGATTGGTTACATTGGCATCGTGAGGCAGAAATGTAAATAACATCTATCAATTTTCCTTTTTTCCCCAAATTTTGATTTTCCTTGGCCAAATTGGGCCCATTGATAGTCCCATCCATCCTTAGTTCTCAATTTTTATATGGGAGTTCTGTCTTTGGTTTTTGTATTTGATGTCATTAGCATGTTGTGTTCGATTATGGACAGGAAATTCTTAATATTTGGAATATGAGGCTCATTCATGGATGGTTAAAATGAGAGTTACAAGAACCATTAACTTCAAGTGGGAGAGTTTTGGACACAGGGCGGCCTACGTTGTAACCCTTTCTCAACCTCCTTTTGGATTTCATTACTTTCTTTTTTCCTTTTTTAGGAGCCATAGATTTCAGGGAATCCCATGGACTAGTCAAAAGAATAGTACTTCAGCTACGTAGGCACACACATTAACATGATACATGTCTACATAAGACACACACATCTTTGGTATTCATGTTTAAATAGTTTTAAGATTGTCAATTCTAATTCCATGCTTTGTTGTTCTTAGTCTCACTAGTTGAAATTTGAGTAGCATACTCTTGCTTCAAATGCTCATCCTTTGCTCATATTTTGTTATCGACACTTAAAGTTACTAAGCTTGATCAGATAATAAACCTTATCCTTGAATTTGATGAACATGTTATGTAATGTGCACATGATCAAAATGGAAACCATGCAGTGAAAAGTAAGGCATGCACATTGAGTTTGAAGAAATGGGCTTCTTTTTCTCAAAGAAGAGTGATCTTTTTTATATTTGAAAAATAGAAAAATGGGAATACTAGTAAATATGGATTTTCTTGTTAAGAAGAAAATGGAAGGTAATGAAGAGACATAACTGAAACTTTGCACTGTGAAAAGTAATATTAACCATCTTACTTTCCCCATTGAATTTGACGTCCAGGAAATGGTCCTTTTCCAGAAAAACATGGATTTGAAACCATTAAATCCTTCTCAGAAATCTGAGTTTATTGAACTAAATTGAATTATTATAATTCAATTTTGTTGAATATCCAAATGCAAGGTTTCCATGAATTAGGCAAATGAATTCATTCTAACCCATTTTATTGAATATCCAAACATAATAATTTTTTCTTTATTATTATTATTTTGTGATATGCAATAGCTTTTCAAAATTCATATGTAGGTGCATACTTGTTCTCATTCACATGGACTTTGACTATCTTTCTTAAATTTCTTTGGCTTTTCTAATTTTTATATCTAATTTTAAATTTCTAGGCCCTAAAACAAGATTTGAGGTGCCGTCAACAATGCTAACAGAATCCTTTAGGTCAGATTGTTGATTGGACCTGATTTTATTTAAATGATCTTGATAATCCATTTTATTTAAATGAGCAGACCCGGATGGGTGTCGGAGCTATCCGAATGTTAAGCGGGGGTTCTTGGAATGTGGAAACTGTTGTTATGACCATGATGAAGCTATCCATTTCCTATGGACAGGATTGGAGTGGCCTGGCCATTTGGATAGGCCGTGTTTATATCTATATTTGCTTAAAATTAATGGAGCAGACCCGGATGTGCGTCGGAGCTATCTGGATGTTAAGCGGGGGTCCCTGGAAGGTGGAAATTACTGTTATGATCATGATGAAGCTGTCCATTTCTTATGGACAGCATTGGAGGGCCCTGACCATTTGGACAGGCCATGTTTATGTATTTTTTTGAAATTAATGGAGCAAACCTAGATGTACGTCAAAGCTATTCGGATGATTGAGGGTCCTTGGAAGGTGGGAACCGCTGTTATGAGCATGATGAAGCTGTCCATTTCCTATGGACAGCATTGAAGGGGCCTGACCATTTGGAGAGCTCATTTTTATATCTGTATTTGTAGGTATTACACCCTTAACCAAAACCATATCCTAAACCTATAACTTAAACTTATTTGTAATTCCCTAAAGCTATAACATATAACCTATAACCAAAACCTAACCCTAAACCAAAACCTATAACCTAAACCTTAACCTAAACATAAACCTAAACCTAAACCTAAACCTATAATCTATACTTATAACCTTTACCTAAACTATAACCTTGACCTATAACCTATAGTTAAAACCTTGACCTAAATCTATTCTCAAATCCCAAAACCTATACTTATAACCTAAACCTAAACCTATACTTATAACCTATAACCTATAACCTAAACCTTAACCTATAACCCAAACCTTAACCTATAAACTAAACCTATAACCTATAACCTATAAACTAAACCTATAACATAAACCTAAACCTTAACCTAAACCTATAACCTATAACCTAAATAAAAACCAAAACCTATAACCTAAACCAAAACTAAAACCTATAACATAAACCTGAACCCATTCTCAAATTCAAAAACCTATAACCTAAACCTAAACCTGTAACCTAAACCAAAACCAAATCCTATAACCTAAACTCGAACCCATTCTCAAATCCTAAAACCTATAACCTAAACTAAAACTAAAACCTATAACCTAAACCCGAACCCATTCTCAAATTCAAAAACATATAACCTAAACCTAAACATTAACCTATAACCTAAATCAAAACTTATAACCTAAACCAAAACCAAAACCTATAACCTAAACCCAAACCCATTATCAAATACAAAAACCTATAACCTAAACCTAAACCTTAACCCAAACCATTAAACTATAACCTAAATCAAAACCCATAACCTAAACCAAAACTAAAACCTATAACCTAAACCCGAACCCATTCTCAAATCCTATAACCTATAACCTAAACCTAAACCAAAACTAAAATCTATAACCTATAACCTGAACCAAAACCAAAACCAAAACCTATAACTTAAACCCGAGCCCATTCTCAAATCCTAAAACCTATAACCTAAACCAAAACCAAAACCTATAACCTAAATCTGAACCCATTCTCAAATCCCAAAACCTATAACCTAAACCTAAACCTTAACCTAAACCGATAACCTAAACCCGAACCCAAACCCGAATCCAAACCCGAATTCCTAAACCTTAACCTAAACCAAAACCAAAACCTATAACCTAAACCCGAACCCATTCTTAAATCCTAAAACCTATAACCTAAACCTATAACCTATAACATAAACTAAAACCTATAACCTAAACTAAAACCTATAACCTAAATTTAAACCAAAACCTATAACCTAAAACCAAACCCATTCTCAAATCCTAAAACCTATAACCTAAACCTAAACCTATAACCTAAACCCAAACCCAAACCCGAATTCCTAAACCTTAACCTAAACATATAACCAAAACCAAAACCAAAACCTATAACCTAAACCCAAACCCATTCTCAAATCCAAAAACCTATAACCTAAACATAAACCTTAACATAAACCAATAACCTATAACCTAAATCAAAAACTATAACCTAAACCCCAACCCATTATCAAATCCTATAACCTATAACCTAAACCTAAACTAAAACCTAAACCTATAACCTATAACCTTGTAAGACCCGTATCCTATACTGTATCGTTCTGTAGGCTTCCACAGTCTTCTCGGTCAAAATTTGGTGACTTACGATCTATTATTGGCATTTACGTGCAATCCTGAGTCATGTCCTGTATATCTAAGTCGGCTCGACTCAAAACTTATACTCTAGTGACCGTGCCGTCGCCATGTCTCGTGCGCCGAGGCGATACCCAGGTCAGGAGATGTGGGCCCACGCTCAGGTTGAGGAAAAATTCGCATGTTGTAAATTCTAAGAGAGTGTCCCATCAATCACATCAAATGTCACATCAATCCATCAATCAAAGTCAAGTACAAGCAAACCATACCCTATCCTTACCTCTCTCATACACAAGTACCAAAAATTCAACAAGCACCTTACCTCTCATGTCAGTCCACCATCCCTCCCTCCCATCACCTCTCTCTCTCTCTCATTCTCTCTCCCATTCTCCCAAGAAACCATGGAAGGTAAACGTCCAATCTCTCCATGAGAAAGAGCTTGGTGTGGCCCATCTTCCTACCATCCAATCCCACCTTCCATGATCGATCTCGACCGTTGAAGTCCATCGATTGGAGCTCTAGAGGCTATAGGCAGAAGAAGGAAAAAGAGATCTTGTAGTGGGTGATTTTATGACTTAATTTTGTGATTTAAGGGCCCACTTATGGTGGGACTTATCTTGATATATGTTTTGTATCTTGGAGGGGCCCATAGTGGCGGGGTCCATCTCATTTTTACCATCTCTCTCTCTCTCTCTCTCTCTCTCTCTCTCTCTCTCTCTCTCTCTCTCTCTCTCTCTCTCTCTCTCTTTCTCCCTTGCATGATGGCCCGCCTTGATGACATGTGGTGTCCAAGCAGTTGGACCCACCTAATCTGCACTATCCATATGTTGAGCTGCTGGGCAGTAGCATATAGTTGCTGTAATTGATGTCAGTTATGTGGGTTAGCTGATGTATGTGTTTTATACACACTTACATCTATATTATGTGGACCCCACCACCCATCATGTATTTCATGTATGGGGTGGCCACGTGTACATGGACCCCACCTGAAGCATGCATCCATCCCTGCTGTCGTGGAGCCCACTTGATGTATGAGTTTTATACCCACACCGTCCACCGTCCATCCCTGGATGGTTGGAACCCCCGTGACATTGGTGTTGTATTCACGCCATTCATCCATTTTCCTTGACATGGGACCCCACCTAGATATATGTTATATCTCCACCATCTATCCAATTTCTCAGCTAATTTTAGGCGTTGAACTAGAAAATGCAGCTAAACTGAGTCTCTGGCGGGCCATATCGTAGAAAACGGTAGTTTTGATAATATAAACTATTGCAGCCTGCTGGGATATTTCTATACATCGAAACATATCAAATATTAGGCTTGTTGGGCCTGTCATGAGCTCAGGAACCCCACTGGTGGGGCGGATTCTCCTGATGTGGGCCTCACCTATGAAAATGCTCCTAAAAAAATAATAAATAAATAGATAAAGGGGAGGCTCTGGACTCTATTGCTGCTGACATCCTCTGGACATTGCAACAAGCAATGTCCTGCTGCTTAGAACCACCAAGGAGAATAGGCCTTGCCTCAGGCCCCGCCATGATGGATGTGGAGCGTCCACACCGTGCATTTGATGGATTCCCTTTAGGCATGGGGATACCCCAACAATTAGCTGTACATGGGTCTCAGGTGGCCCACACCACCTAAAGTAGCAAGGGGTTGAAAGTCTACCATTAAAACTCCCTTTTGGATCACAGAAGCTTTGGATCTATATGAAATTTATTTCTTTCCCTTAACTTGGGTCTTTGTGACCATATGTACAGATGGGATGAAAAATAAACATTGGGGTGGGCCCCACGTGGGACCCGCCAAGCTTGGAAGTAGATTGGCTAACGTGTCTCACAACAACTGTATAGCTGATATAGCTGATGTATTGACGTCATCAGCTCCGTGGACTTGTTCCGAGATATGTGTCATAGCCATACCGTCCATCCATTCTCGTTCATCAGGCATGTGGGGCCACCCCACACGTGCTGCACATGTGGGATGGGCCCACCTTGATGCATGTATCTCGTATACACACCGTTTATATGTAGTAGTGTAGATCCTGTGATTTTGTGGGCTACATAATAGCAACAGCAAGAGCGCCCAGCTACAGGCCCTCCACGATGTATATGTTTTATCCGCTTGATCCATCTGGATTGGATGGATGTAAGGGACTGACCCACCCCCTGGGTGACCCATGTCCTAGTGGGGCCCACCGTGATGTATTGATTTACCCCCATAACCCTTGGGCCTGCCCAGATTTTAGGCAGACCAAAAATCTATTGGATGTTAGCCCAGTAAGGCCTGTAATAATGTATATGTTTATCCACTCCATCCATTCTTTGTGTGGCTCACCTGGGCAGGTCCCACTCTCTGATGGGCCATCCCCAGGTAAGGCCACCATGAAGTATGTGATGTATTACCACGCTGTCAAGCATGTAGATTCCATCCTGATGTACATGTACCACCTAGGGGTGGTGTCCATTGTGATGTATTTGCTCCATCCACACCGTCCAGACAATCTGAACGGTGCAGCAATGTCTGGACTGTGCTGACATGTCCCACCTGACGTATGTAATTCATCCACGCCGTCTAACATTTTCGCACGGTGGGACCCACCTTGATGAATTATTGTATATCCAACACCGTCCAGCACACGGACGGTGCTAGAAGCACCTTAATATATGTGTTTCTCATCCAGGCCATTTGTCTAAGCCTGGATGCTGGTTATTGTTTTCAAATAAAAATAAAAACATAAACTAAATATGATATATATTATTATATTATATATATGGATGGCAGGTCCCACGTGGGACCCACCTTGATGCCTGTATTTCTTTTTATCCCAGCCGTCCATCTCTTCCTGGACGTTGGAGACTATATATATATTATAATATAATATATTATATATTTGGTGGGCCACATGTTGGACACCACCACGATGTTATGCTATATTTACACCTTCCATTCATTAAATGGGACGGGCAGGAGCTTTGAGTAGCCACCCTGATGTGTGGTTTACATCCACACCGTCCAAGAGGTCTGGACGATGGGGCCAACCTTAATATTCATGTTTTACCATGCTATCCACCTCCAGTGGATGGGACCCACCTTAGAGGTATGTGTTCCATCTAAGCCGTCCACTCGTTTTGCCAGCGTGGATACCACCATGATATATTTATTTCATCCACACCATCCAGATTGAGCTGGATGGTGCTGGACAACGTTTGGATGGTGCTGATTTACATAGACAACGTTTGGATGGTGCTGATTTACCTGGATAATGTTTGGATGGTGTTAATTTACCTAGGCAATGTTTGGATAGTGCCTATCATCATTAGCGGGCCATGTGCCCCATGAAATGACAGTGTACAATGATACACATGTTACACCTACAATTAGTGAAATGATTCTTCGGTGTGGTCCAAGCCCATTTAAGGCCCACTTATGATGTATATTGAAGGCCCACCTGTAATGTATATTTGAGGCCCATGTGATAGGCCCCACCTGCCTTGTATTTAAGGCCCATATGATGGGGCCCACCGACTTGAGTCTGAGGCCCATGAGAAAGACCTCTTACGATGTATTAGAGGCCCGTGGGCAAGGCCGTTGTGATGTATTCGAGGCCTATGGGTAAGGCCTGATGTGATGAACTTATGGCCTATGTGCCGAGGCCCATTATGATGTATTCCGGCCTATTGTGATGTATTTCAGCCCATGGATGCGACCCATCGTGATGTATTTTCAACCCATTGCAATGTGTGTGGTGATGTATATCAGGCCCGATGTAATGTATATGTGGCCCCTTGAGTGAGGCCCATTGTGATATATATAGCCCTTGTGTGTGGTCATGGGCCCACTATATATGTTTAGTTTGGTCGTATGAGGGCCACTCCTTGGGGACGATGTTAGTGAAATGTCCACATTGATGGGCAATGATGGTTAAATGACCACATTGTGACCTTCCCCTAGGCTTTGTTCGGCCGATTCTAATTATCGATCGATTTCGATTGACTTGACCAATTTTTTGATTTTGATTATCGATCGATCCTGATTGTCGTGGCCGGTTGTCGATGCCAATTGATGTGACCGATTTGCTGATTCTGATTATCGATCAGTTTGATTGTCAATGCTGGTTATAGATATCGATTATGAGTATGTGATAGGATAACATCATGATACATGCCCATACGCATCAAGATACACGCCCATACGCATCATCTGCATGTTTATAACGAGATATGGTTGGCCATCGCATATGTCATTGGATAGGTTGTTATGAGACTCCTAGATAGGCGGAGGTTATCTCACATGAGGGCATGATATGCGCAGGATTAATGCATGACTGGATTATATGACTCATGCATCTTGCATTGTAATTATTGTATGCCCTAGCGACATCAGGGCCGTAGGCTCCATAGGCATATCATGGATGGCCAGATGGGACACTGAAAATCTGTTACTAGTATTGAGCTGTCATAGATGGCCCTGGGTGAAAATTTCTAAACCCTCTTGGTACTAGAGGACGCCTCAACGTCGAGACGCGCCCAAGTGCCGAATACCAGGAGGCTGCGTCTCCCACTATGTCGTGGTCGGTTGGGAGAGGGTATGGCCTTACCTGCCCAAGGGTAGGGGGCATAGCTAGGGTTCGCTATCGACGTGCTGGATTAATATTGGCAGACTATTGGCTATGCGGATAGTGAGGTTTCTTACGCTCACTTAGACTGTGATGCTGGGAGAGGGGTAGTACCATTTGAAGTGTACCAAACCTCGGTGATAATTTCAGAGATAAACAGTACTGATATGTGGACTTATTGAGTAGGAATTGCATACTCATTCATTCATTCATTCACTATCCACTTGGGCTGGTGGTGCGCAACTATTTATTACGTGTACCTTTACAATGGCCATGATTTCAGTTGGGGCACGACTAACCTGAGATCAGGATTTTACCACATTGAGTCTGACCATCTAAATTTAGGTATGGGACTGGTTTGGATAAAAGTCTCTTGTGATGGACTCCATAGCTTGCGATACCACGTACTATCATCCTGACTTGACACTCCAGCATGGTCATTCCATTTGCACGGCATATTACATTACATCCGTGACATATGACATTTTAGGTTACTTGCGTTTCTCCATTTATATGGTTTAGACACGGTATCTGATATTTGACTCTTTATGACTCCTTATTTGTATGGTTAATCTGTATCGCGTATTCTGATATTGTTCCTCATTTGTATAGTTGATATGTATTGCGTATTCTGATATCGTATGATTTATGATCTTGTCAGTATTTCTATTTACTCTAATAATTCCTGATCTTGTCAGTATTTCTACTTATTCCGATATTGTATGATTTATGAAATTATCAGTATTTCTGGTATTGTATTGAATACTTGACACTTATCTTGTGCACACACTTACACCACCCTTTAAGCTTTCTATAAGTTTATGCACGATTGATGCGTGCAGGTGATGTTAGGTTGCAATAGCATGGAGCTTGGAGCATATAGCTGACTTTTGGAGCTTTAATTTTTACATATGTAATTCCCCTTCAGCAATGTATTCAAATGTTTATATTAGTGGATATGTGATGATGATGTTGCTTTTGTGATTTGGGTATACTTGTGTGATGCTTATTACGAGTTAAATATATATAAAAAATAAAAATAAATCCTCCTTGTAGGATCCCAGGATTGAAATCTAGCATATTGAAGCTAGGAGCTGAGAATGGGATACTACGGAGGTTGTCAGCACCGGATTTGGCGATTGAGATTCCTGTGAATCTATTTTCTGGGTTTAGGGCGTGACAAACCTAAACCAAAACCAAAACCTATAGCCTAAACCCAAACCTATTCTCAAATCCAAAAACCTAGAACTGAAACCTAAACCTTAACCTAAACCATTAACCTATAACCTAAATCAAAACCTATAACCTAAACCTAAACCTAAACCAAAACCTATAATCTAAACTCGAACCCATTATCAAATCCCAAAACCTAAAACCTAAACCTAAACCTTAATCTAAACCTATAACCGATAACCTAAACCCAAACCCAAACTCAAATCTAAACCCGAATTCCTAAACCTTAACCTAAACATATAACCTATAACTAAAACGAAAGCCAAAACCTATTACCTAAACCCGAACCCATTCTCAAATCTAAAAACGTATAACCTACAACCTAAACCTAAACCTATAACCTATAACCTAAACCAAAACCTATAACCTTAACCTAAATCAAAACCTATAACCTAAACCAAAACTAAAACCTATAACTTAAACCCGAACCCATTATCAAATCCCAAAACCTATCACCTAAACCAAAACCAAAACCTATAACCTAAATCCGAACCGATTCTCAAATCCAAAAACCTATAACCTAAACCTAAACCTTAACATAAACCTATAACCTATAATCTAAACCAAAACTAATAACCTAAACCTAAAGCAAAACCTATAACCTAAACCAAAACCAAAATCTATAATCAAAACCAAAACCAAAACCTATATCCTAAACCCGGACCCATTCTCAAATCCTATGACCTATAACCCAAACCTAAACCAAAACCTAAACATATAACCTATAACCAAAGCCAAAACCTATAACCTAAACCTGAACCCATTCTCAAATCCTAAAACCTATAACCTATAACCTAAACCAAAACCTATAACCTAAACCAAAACCAAAACCTATAACCCAAATTCGAACCCATTCTCAATTCCCAAAACCTATAACCTAAACCTAAACCTCTAACCTAAACCCAAACCCAAACCCGAATCCAAACCCAAATTCCTAAACCTTAACCTAAACATATAACCAAAAACTATAACCTAAACCCGAACCCATTCTCAAATCCAAAAACCTATAACCTAAACCTAAACCTTAACATAAACCTATAACCTATAACCTACAACCTAAATCAAAACCTATAACCTAAACCAAAACCAAAACCTATAACCTAAACCCGAACCCAATATCAAATCCCAAAACCTATAACCTAAACAAAAAACTAAAACCTATAACCTAAACCCGAACCCATTCTCAAATCCCAAAACCTATAACCTAAACCTAAACCTTAACATAAACCTATAACCTATAACCTAAACCAAAACCTATAACCTAAACCTAAATCAAAAACTATAACCTAAACCAAAACCAAAACTTATAACCTAAACCCGAACCCATTATCAAATCCCAAAACCTATAACCTAAACCGAAAACAAAACCTATAACCTAAACCCGAACCCATTCTTAAGCTCAAAACCTAAACCTAAACCCAAACTCAAATCCCTAAACCGAAACATAAACCTAATCCTATAACCTAAACTCAAATCCCTAAACCTTAACCTATAACCTAAACTCAAATCCGCAAACCTTAACCTATAACTGTAACACCTCGAAAATCGGGGGTCGGGTAGAAACCCAACTCCCGAGTTCCAGAACGTCACTTATGCAACATAGATAATGATAAGTGCATGTTGTCTGTAGAATGACATTAAACAAGATTGAGACTAAGCCAAAACAGCATATCATACTCCAGAGACAGTTAAATTAGCAAGCGGAAGACTGTGATAGATACATAAAATATATAATTAATTGTAAGTCTCCAGAGTGTGAACATGTTACCAAGTTAATTAAATACATGTATACTCTAAAATGGAAAGAAAAGAATATACATGAATGCTCCAAAAATATAAAATGAAAAGTGTCCAGACATCTACTCAACCTCCCTGTAATCCCGTCGATCAGATCACGCATAAAAGAGGGATCCTCCTCATCATCATCAAGTCCGACTCTGCCTCGCAGGCCGCGCCATCATCTGCAATTACAAAAGGGTCTGGTGGTGTCCGAAACACCGTCCCGTAACGTGGGGTGAGTAATTAACTCAGTGGAATCATAGAGCAAAGATTAGCATGTTATCAAATCAATTACGCGTTAATAGTAAAGCAAATAATCAAACATTTCTAGATACTGTTGTTAATACAATATGACATGACATGATGGATACCCTCACCGACATTCTCCCTCATGCCGCATCATCTGCGTCCGTGGCATGCTTGCATACTGCTCAGTGCTCCACATCTTCCAGGCACATGCAATGCAATGTGGATATGATTACCAAGTTGTTATTAGTCCATTCATTCAGCTGTATTGGGAAACTAAGGTACTTCCCTTATATCAATCTCAACACAGATCCTGTCTAGGGTCGTCACTCCTAGAAATCACATACAATGTTACATTTGTAGGTCACTGCAAGGGCTGCCAGGGCTATTGCACGCACTCGTTGATCCGCTCCCCCATCACCTTATCAATACAGGCCTAATTATCCTTAAGACTGCATCAGGACTCGTCGCCCCCATGCGGTGTCAGGATAAACTCAAGATCACTACAAAGGGCTGTCAGGGCTGTTGCTCGCACTCGTTGCTCCACTCCCCCATCACCTTATCAATGTAGGCCGACAGCAAGAATATAGTGTCCCATACCACCATAATTTGCTTAGAGTAAGGTGCTCACTGGTCACTACGGGGAGGTTTGTTGCCCCAGCGTAGTCCGACAGCTCGACCACGGTGTCCCATACCACCATGCCCGGCTCATGAGTCCTTATGGATCAAGGTACCATGGTTAACAGGGTTTTCAACGGTAAGTTCAGTAACCTAGGTTTAAGCAGTTATGACTCATACAAGGTGAACATATAATGGCCAGTCGGGTTACTTGACGGGCTCGACTGTTACGAGCGCATCTCAAGTTGAACGACATGAAGTACATAAAACACTTCATGTGGCCTAACCACTGCCGCCAACTCAAAACACGACTCATGTTCATCGACGCGTCCTTCGTGGTAAATAGAAACCAACCACGAATTCGATCCATTACCGACTGCCTGGACTAGGTCATAGCCCCAAGCATTTGTGCATCAACATCAGTAAGCATATGTGAGTAACAAAAATGAAATACAACATTGTAAGCATGTTGACACATGTTATAACATACAACTTAAGCAATTCATCCAACATATACATTTCCTATACATAAAGAAATCAATACATCTAGCCAACATGATGGAGATCATTTACATCAGCATATTACTTGAGAATTCAATCTCAAAACTATTTCACAACACCATATACTTAATACATACTAATACAAACATTTATACAAACACTTAATCTACACACTTAAGTCTACATAGTGTATGTCGACTCAAAGTGCGCATTTGGGCGAATCTCTTTGCCAAACCAATTATGCATGCATTCCTAATATCCTAATGCGACAAATAGCCATGGCAACCATTTCAGCAAAATATGCATGTATACAGTATTTCCTACAAATGACTAAAATGCCCTAAATCTCATATTTTCCGTACATTTACGAAACAGAAAACGGACAGCATGTTGTACATGTCAAACGGCATTTTCGTCGATAATCTACTATTAAACAACATTGAAAGCATTGAAATCAGCCAATCAAAGCGTCTAAAATCTGCACCTTGTGTCGTAGAAGTGTATCGATTCGAATCGAACGTCAATGCTTCGTCAACGGCGTTATGGCGACCTAATGCACAAGATACATAAGCTACTTTGCTATTTGAATCGAAGAAATCCCCAAATCAGCAAGTACTTAGTGTTTTTCTTACCTAAGAGTGCATTGGAATCACCGGGAAAGTGATTTGAACGCGATGCTTAGGCACGTGTAGCAGCTGCAGCAAGTGGCGGGAAGATCTCTCCCACACTCTCTCACAATCTCTTACTTTTTCTCTCTCTCTAGCTAGGTTTTCTTACGAATTTGGATGGGTGAGATAAGTGAGGGTTTAAAGCCCTTTTATAAGCTAAAACCTTCCCAAATTAGGCTTGGGAACAAAGTTCACTTGAGGTATAACCAAATCGGGACTGTTCTGGTCCAAAAGAGCATTTTGTGAGGTCCCCTGGCCGAACGCGATTGGACTTAAGCTCATGGTTACTAGATGTTGCTCACACCCAGTTTTCAGTCCGATAGAGTTCGTAGATCGCACGTGGCGGTCCAGTTTCAGTTCAACGCTCATCGCACCTAAATCAGGTCCACAAATCTCATGATATGGAAGAGTAATTTTTCCTGATCCGAGGTTGTAATTTGGCTGAATTCTGATGGTCAGAACGCTTAATAATAACGCGCCAAATCACGTGACAGATTTTGATTAAAATTTCCAAATCTAACCCATTTCTCACTCTCTTCACTCCAGGCTCAATAAAATAGCCTCTGAACGTCGGTTGGGCCAGATTTTCGAAACAATTGTCAAGTCCAGCTAAGCGGACATAACCGTCTAAGATTGTAGGTATCGGACTTTCGACGCGCGGTTTAGATCCAATACAAAATTTCAGAAGGTTCCTGAGAGCAAACGGGTTTAGAGTTTGATCCTAGATTTTAGGGTATTGTAGCATCCTTGTTTCTACAAGTTTTGGGTCTTGCAGAACGTATTTAAAGCGATCAGGGATAATTTCACAGCTACTCTAGCGTAGGGCTAGCTAACTTACGCTTAATTTCTAAAGGAATTAATCCTAGGTGATTTCTTTGGCTTTGGAATTGGGTTCTGAGAGGTTACCAAGGTGTTATGGTTGACCCGTTGCCTAAGGACGTCTAATTCCAGGTTGGCAAAAATTCGGGGTGTTACAATAACTTAACCTAAACCTATACTTATAACCTAAAACTGTTCTCAAATCCCAAAACCTATAACCTAAACCTAACCTTTCCCTAAAACTATAACCTAAACTCAATTCGTTAAACCTAAACCTAGACCTAAACAAAAACCTATAACCTAAACTCAAATCCCTAAACCTTAACCTATAACCTAACCTAAACCTATACTTAAAACTATTCCCAAATCCCAAAACATATAACCTAAGCCTAACCTTTCCCTAAACCTATAACCTAAACGCAATTCCCTAAAGCTAAACCTACACTTAATCCTAATCTCAACTCCCTAACCTAAACCTAAACCTAAACTTGCAAACCCAATCTTAAACCCAATCTCAAACCTGAACCCGATTTCCTAAACCAAAACCATAACCATTCTCAAATCTAAAAACCTATAACCTAAACCTAAACCTAAACCTAAACCAAAACCTATAACCTAAACCCAAACCCATTCTTAAATCCCAAAACCTATAACCTACACCCAAACCCATTCCCAAATCCCAAAACCTATAACCTAAACCTTAAGCTAAACATATAACCTATAACCTAAACCAAAACCTATAACCAAAACCAAAACCAAAACCTATAACCTAAACTCGAACCCATTCTCAAATCCCAAAACCTATAACCTAAACTTAAACCTTAACCTAAACCTAAACCTATAACCTATAACCTATAACTTAAACCAAAACCTAAAACCTAAACCAAAACCAAAACTTATAACCCAAACCCAAACTCATTCTCAAATCCCAAAACCTATAACCTAAACCTAAACCTTAACATAAACCTATAACCTATAACCTAAATCAAAACCTATAACCTAAACAAAACCAAAACCTATAACCTAAACCCGAACCCATTCTCAAATCTAAAAACCTATAACCTAAACCTATAACCTAAACCAAAACCAAAACCTATAACCTAAACCCAAACCCATTCTCAAATCCCAAAACCTATAACCTAAACCATAACCTAAACCTAATCCTATAACCTAAACTCAAATCCCTAAACCTTGACCTATAACCTAACCTAAACCTATACTTATAACCTAAAACTATTCCCAAATCCCAAAACCTATAACCTAAACCTAACCTTTCCCTAAACCTATAACCTAAACTCAATTCTTTAAACCTAAACCTACTCCTAATCCTAATCTTAACTCCCTAACCTAAACCTAAACCTAAACTTGAAAACCCAAACTTAAACCTAATCCCAAACTTAAACCCGATTTCCTAAACTTAAACCATAACCCATTCTCAATTCCCTAAATCTATAACCTATAACCTAAACCTAAACCTAAACCTATAACCTATAACCTTTCCCTAAACCTTTAACCTAAACCTAAACTTAAAACCTAAATGTATTCTCAAATCCTTAAACCCAAACCTACACCTAATCCTAATATCAACTCCTTAACCTAAACCTAAACTTGAAAACCCAAACCTAAACCCAATCCCGAACCCAAGCCCAATTTCCTAAACCTAAACCTTAACCTATAATCAAGTTTCCAAAAGCTATAACCTATAACCTAAACCTAAACCTATAACCTAAACCTAAACCTAAACCTTAACCTAAACCTAAACCTATAACCTTAACCTAATCCAAAACCTATAACCTAAACCTTAACCTATAACCTATAACCTAAACTTATAACTTATAGCCTAACCTTAACCTAAACCTAAACCAAAACCTATAATCATATGATGAGACCATTTCTTTTGTGTCAATTTCATTCCTCTTTGAGTTTTTTTTTTTTTAATTCATTAAGAAAAAAAGTGGTTATACGTGATGTACTTGTTTCACTTTGTCTTTATTTTCCCCAATGGGCATTCTAATTTATGAATGACATGACTGTTTATAGGATGATGGAATATATGAAGCTGTTGAAATTTCAAGGTGAAGTCGAGCACATTTCTCTAATGAAGCCAAAGATTTGTATTTTCAGCATTGTTGTAATTGTAATTGATTGAATGAATTGAATTATAATTGATTGAATGAAGGATCGTAACTGATTGTAATTGTAATTGATTGAATGAAGGATTGTAATTGATTGTAATTGAATGAATGAATGATTGTACAGGTGGTAATTGAATGAACAAATGATTATATATAATTTTTTAATGTACAAAATAGCTACGGATATTGACCATAGCCACTAATCTGATAGGTGTAGCCTTTTCAATTTTTGCGTATTGCTACGGACTTTTAGCTACAAATAATATCCGTAGCTAATTAAAGTTTTCGCTACAGATATAATTGCTACGGATTATATCTGTAGCTATTACACCTTATAGCTACGGATTAAATCCGTAGCCATACGTTCAAGACCTATTGTTACGGCACCTATGGCCATGGTCAAGCTACGGACCCAAACCGTAGCCATTGGTCTATTGCTACGGTTTTTATTTGTAACCTTAGCCCTATTTTTTGGTAGTGAGAGTTCCAAGCATCGAAGGTATATGCAATTGAATTTATCTTGATCCATATAACATTTAGGGACCATGCATCATGACAACCACGACCCATATAACATGACATCCACAACCCACATATAATGACAACCACAACCCATGTAACATGTTAACTTCGACTCATATAACATGTCAACCATGATGTAACATAGTAGGGCCAACGAGTTAGGTTTTTAACATAGCCCTTACAACCACGACCCTTACCACATGACAATCATGACCCTCACTACATTATAACACGAACAATACCAGACATTAGTGTGGTAGTTGTCATGTGGTATGGGTCGTGGTTGTCAATTATATGGGTCGTGGTTCACATACACAACGGATCATGATTGTCATCCATATTGGATCGTGGTTGTCATTTACAATCCTTTATTCATGACAACCACGATCTAAAAATTACATTATACGCAAACTCCATAAGATGAATAGAAAATCAACAAGTGAACTTTTATTTAATTACAAGAAGTTTGCAAATGAAGAAGAAGAAGAACAGGACAAGGAAGAAGAAGAGTGGAGGGATGGGAGCTATAGGTGTGCCAATTTAAGATCTTTAAATCTTTTAGCGACCTCAGCTTTTGCTTCCTTTGCTGCGTTGCGCCTCTCAATCCATGCAGCGTTTTCTTATTAAAGTCCTGCTCATGAGTATAATGTAGCCTGTTCTTCCTAGCTACTTCAAAGTGAGCTGGCAGAGCCTTGCACTCAGCAATAAGGGTCGACAAGCGAGACATAGCCGAAGAACACCACTCAATTTCTCTGTCCGACTTGGAGAAATTATCTCCGAGTTGCCAAAGTTCTGAAATGATCTTTAGAATTTCCCGTGGAGACTGTTGACCTGCAGGAAGATCGACAACATCCTTAAGGAAAGAGAGGAGATCGCCCATAAAAGAAGAACGTGAGAAGGACTCGATGCCTTCTTCGAATATCTCCTCCATTATTTTGATTGAAAAAGAAAAGAAATCCATGAATGCTTAAGGTGTTGCAATAAGGATTCTAGTTCGGATTGGCTTGTGAAAGTAATTTGAAACCTAAGTACCACTTTTATAGGATAGTGATCTAGTGGTTAATGTGATTAGAATATGGTGTGGCTATTAGTTTTTCGATGTTAGGTGAACAATTTTTGGGGATTACAGGGAAGTAGTGAAATGAATGTGATTTCTTAAAAAAGAATGTGGCACTATTACCATGGTCGATGTAGTCTTTGTAATCTGATGCATTTTATTTAGGACCTGCCGATATATAATATCATCACTCACAACAAATCCTTTCGAGTCTCTACCATCATAGGTAAACATTCCCTTGTCATATAAACTCTCTCCATCATAATAGCATAATATAGGCCTACAACTCATACTTTTCTAATATTGGTTAATCTGTAAAAAAATTGAATAGGTACAGCTTGTCAGAAATGAAGGAACCTAGTTGTCATCTGTAAAGGGTCGTTCTTATCATCTACTATGGATCGTGGTTGTCATCCACATTGGGTTGTGGTTAACGACCACAACCCACTATTTACGACAACCACAATCCACTCGAAGGGTCATGGTTATGATGAAGAATGGGTCGTGGTTGTCAACCACAATGGGTTGTAATTGGCAACCACCGCCCAGTGTGTATGACAACCATGACCCAGTCGTTGGATCATGGTTTACATGCACATTAGATCATGGTTTTCATCCATGTTGGATCGTGGTTCTCAACCACAACCCACTCTAGATGAAACCATAATCCATTGCTCAAAAATGCTTCAATCCACGTCACATTCTCAGTACTGTTCAAAATAGGTAACTTCTTCTTCTTCCACACTCTGAAATCGTATAACTATTGATCCAAGGACAAGGGACATTTTCATCTGAAACATTTTATAAAGGTTGTTAGAAGGCCACCCTCAGAATATTTGAGAGGTAGGACCATGTATCGAGGCCAATACGAAGGGTCGTGGTTATGAAGAGAAACACATGCATAATGGATCATGGTTGTCATACACGTTCGGTCATGGTTATGATGAACAATGAATCGTTGTTGTATCCAAAGTGGATCGTGGTTGTTAACCATGATCCATATTCTGTGACAACCATGACCCATATAACATGACCACCATGACCCATTACAGCTGACAACCACGACATGTGTAACACACAAACCACGACCCATATAACATGTAAACCACGATCCATGACAGCTGGAAGCCACGATCCATATACAGTGACAACCAAGACCCATATACAACCACGATACAAGGTTATGAGCCTAACGAGTTGGGACTTACACTAGGCTATGAAAGGCAAGATCCTTATAACATGACAACCATGACTCATATAGCATGGCAATCGGAACCTATATAGTATGACAACCATGACCCATAACCACTGCCAACCATGATGCACGACCCACGTAATGTGGTAACCACGATACAACATTGTGGGGTAAACGAGTTAGGCCTTCCACAGGGCAATGAAAGGCACAATCCTTATAACTTGACGACCACGATTGATATACCATGGCAACCATAGCCCATATAACATGACCACCACGACCCATAAAAACTGAAAACTACGACCCATGTAACATGCAAAATATAACCCATATAACATGACAACCATGATCCATAACAACTGGAAGCCACGATCCATATAATGTGACAACCACGACCCATGTGTAACGACAACCACGATACAAAGTTATGGGCCAAACGAGTTGGGCCTTGCACAGGGTAGTGAAAGACACGATCCTTATAACATGATGACCATGACCCATATAGCATGACAACCACAACCCATAATATCTACCAACCACGACCCATGTAGCATGATAACACGACTCATGTGCATGTGAAAAGCACGATCCTTATAACATAACAACCACGATCCAATGTGCATATAAACCATGACCCTTTATCTGGGTCGAGGTTTAAAAACGTGAAGGGTCGTGGTTGTCACTGTCATGGGTCAATGTTTGATTTCTTGAAGGATGGAAGGTTTGAAAACCTGAAGTCGTGGTTTTCTACTATCAATGGTGGAGGTTTAATTAGGGTGTACCTTATAGTAAGCTCCCTTCACATGACAAGCAGAACCCTCACCTTCTCCACTCTGATCTTCCTTTACCTTAGCAAATGCTTACAATAAAATAAAATACCAACCTTATAGTGGAAGAGGCTTTCGAATGAGAGAAACAACAAGGAGAAACAACATCCCTCTCTAGTAGTTGGTCCCTAGATCTTCACTTTTCTAAGAAAATGAAAAAAGAAGAAGAAGGTCTATAAAATGTGAATAAAGGCGACATTTAACCATTCCCAAGCTCATAAATTCTTCTGTCCACGTCACACTTTCTCGGGGTTGTTTGGATACACTATTGAATTTAATTGTGATAATTATTTTAATAGAGCATAAATGTCAAATTACAGTTGACTTCTTCAGTATTCATACTAAGGGAGGAGCATGCTCCAAACTGAAATCATGTTACTTTAATACTTTGAAGTCTACTAGAGAGGTACGAAACTTTGAACCGGGGGCTCCTCCTTTGATATAAACATAAAGGAAATTGCAATTTGGTAATTTTCACTTTATTGAACTAATCACACTTTTGATGTAATGGAGGATGTGATGAGGTTGATCACTGTCTTCCTCAATTGATAAACACCTTAAATTCATAAGAGTTTTCTTAAATTCACGAGGAAAAAGAAGAAAATTTCTAAGAAATTGATTTATTAAATGAATAATAAAAATGACTTTAATATGCTTTAAATTACCCTAAACAAACCTTAAAAACATAATCATAAAATTCTAATCAAATAAGGAAACAAATTCCAAAAAAGGTGTAAATTTTTGCCATCTGTCGACTTGTCGTCTACCTGTCGAGTCGACAAGTTGAGTATTCAAAGATTTAAAATAAAAAATTTTTTATTTTCGACTTGTCAACCAGATCTATTGACTTGTTGAAATGGATTTTGACTTGTCGAAAAGATATGTTGACCTCTCTAAACTCACATAAATCAGCCAGCAAGCAATCTGGAACAATATTTTGACTAAGAGTAACTGCGCATGCAACAACTGCTTCATTCGCAACCACGAGGTATGTGTTATATCCCAACTGTCCATCTGTGTGGGACCCACATGTGATGTATGTGTTTCATCCATCCATCCTGTATAGGGACGTGGGTCTCACATGATATATGTGTTTTATCTATACTGTCCGTCCATCTGGACAAGAGACCCACCATGATATACGTGGGTCACCCATGTTGTCCAATCATTTGCAGAAATCATTTTATGGCATTATAAAGAGGATGAGATAGATTTAAGTTTCATATGGGTCCCACTTGTTGTATCTATGTGGCCCATGTGATGTATGTGTGTTTCATTCGTACTGTCCAAGCAGGGACGGTGGGACACACCATGATGTATGTGTTTCATATCCACGCTTCACACTTGGTGGGGCCCATTTGTCAAACGCAGGGCTCACCTACCATATGTACAGGGCCCACCTGATGTATAAGGTCATGTGTGAGGCCCAATGTGATATGTACACACACACACACACACACACACACACACACACACATATATATATATATATGTGGCCTTATGTCAGGTCCAATGTGATGTACATGAGGCCATGTGGTGAGGCCCAATATGATGTATATGTGGCCTTGTGTGAGGCCCAATGTGATGCATATGAGGCCTTTGTGATGAGGCTCAATTATGATGTGTGACCCCATTGTAGTGTATGTTTCCTTTAGACATGATATTTCTGAGCCATGGGCTACTCATATATATAGCCCATCTTGATGTATGTGGGCCATGGGCTATTTCTTGAGGCCACCATGATCTATGAAATGTTAAATGTGATGCCTTTTCTTGTTCCTAAGTAGTATTCGGGCTATAGGCCGATTTCTTAATGAGCCGCTCTCTGGGGAGTAATTAGTGGTTAAATGTCCACATTATAATCCTCCCTAGAGCCCTTTATCATGCCCATTCTCATCTATTGGGCCCTCATAGTGTTACCTATTTAGCCTTAGTGGGCTACTTAAATCATTGGGCCCCCATTGGTGTAATAACCCAAATAAATCTTTACCATCCAATTTTAACCATTGATCGATGTACCCAATTAGTCCGATATGACCGTCGATCTACAAGATCATTTAGTTCAATCTCAAGCATTGATTTGGACATATTCAATCCAACTGTTCATTAACTAATAAATCCAACCATATATTTAACCATCCATCCAACAATACAACCATCAAACCATCCATATGCTGAAATCATCAGAATACTTATCCATCCATCTAAACTAACAGTCCATCTTGCTTGTTATGTTGCCACTTACAATTCTACCCATCCATCTCACCATCAATCCACAGGTACATCACGAAGTCCATTCCCTGATTACATATGAACTCATCCAACCGTATATTTATCCATGCATCTATGTATCCATCTATCTATCCATCCATCTACATCATCCATTTATGTACTATTGACTACATCACAACCATAGGTTAATGCATACATCATAGATTACACATACATGTGGCACATGCACAACAATCGCCTACACACACCTATCACATATGTGGCATGCACATACATGTGGCACATGCATGCGGTGCACATGAATGCATGGTACATGTGTGCATTTAACTAGCCTACATTGCAAAAAAAAAAAAAAAAAGTAATGAAAAGAAATGCAAAACGGAAGCATAAATGCATGTGAAGAGTTTATACTTGTGCACATGGTCTAAATCAAAAGAAAGAAAGAAAAACGTGATGTACAAAGATTAAAAACGAAAGAAAACTAAAATTTAAAAAGTACATTTATTAATAGCACACGTGATGTTGTGCTCCTTATAAATAAGGAGCAGAGGAAAAGAAGTGGGGTGTGCTATGATGTGTGAAGAGTGAGGAGAGAGAGAAGAGAGAGAGGGAAGAGAGAAGAAAAAAGAGTTGTTGGTTATTTACGTTGGAAAGAGGGAGAGAAAGAAGAGAGAAAAAGGAAGAAAGAAAAGGAGGAGAAAGAAAAAGGAAGAGAGGAAGAAAAGAAAAGAAAATATTTTTTTAAAAAACATGAGTTTCTCTCACTTGATATTATAAAAATTTTATTTATTTATTTATTTGTTTATTGATTTTCACTTATAATTAATTATTTTTGTTGCCATCTTAAATGTTCTTTTAATTTCATGTAATTACTTAGTATGCTTCCTAAAATGTTTTTTAAATTTTATTTTTAATTTTACTTTGGTTGTTGTTATTTTAATATGCCTCAATTCGGCTTTTATATCTCCTTATTGTCAATCATACCTTGAAAATTCATTTTTATTTATTTAGATTTTAAATATATTATATATATATAGAAGGAATCTTGAGTTTATATATAATTTTTACAGATTCTAAGATCTAATTGATTATGTTGCATGTTTATTCATTTTTATTTTTTCTAAAAATTTAATCATGTAAGGACAATTTACATTGACCGGAAACTTTTTTTTAAGTTTGATAAATTATTGACAACATATATCATGGATTCAACAGAAGAATAGCCATCCTTGTATATTTTTAGAAACATTTTTTCATGTAATATTTAAATCATACATGACCAGAATAGATTTTGAAACACCAGCAAATAGGTGGGGCGATCAAGTCCTCTGGGTTAAAAATCCCTAAAATGTAAATGGGTGGGGCGATCAAGACCCTTGGGTTGTCCCAGAAATCCAATTGGTACCTTTTGGAACCTCTATCATACCCTTTGAGTGGGTGAGTATGTCAGGATTGCAAAATGTTCCCACTGTCAAGTTCGATAGGATAGTAGTCTGACCAGCTAACGTATAGATTGGTCCCTCACCAAGTGAGCTTTGGATGGGTGAGCATGTCATGCGAGAGGTTCCCATTGCCAGGCTAGGTGTTGTATTGGTGCGGGTGTTGGCCAACTGGTGTAAACTAGCCCTGGTGTTAAAATGAATAAACCATACATGTTATTATGGATTATAACATATGTTAATTTCATTTATTCATTTTTCTTTGAATTTACATTGAAATATCTTGTTTATTAAATCTTCTCAATTGTTGTTTTACCTAAATAGGTATTGTATCTTTTAATACATTTTTATTTATGTTATATGAGGTTATTTTAAAACCTGTGTTGAGATTACTCACTGGGCTTCACAGCTTACCCTGTTGGGATTTTAAAATTTCAAGATCGAGATCTCATGGAGGAGCTTAAAGAATTTTTTTATTTTTTTTATTTCTTTACCATTTTCTAAATAAGTGTAATGAACATTAAGTATAGTATGATAGCATGATGATGACATGCGTTTGATGATAATCTTGAATGGTCAGAACATGGACATTTTATTCTTCTTTAAATAAATGTTTGATTATTTAATTTTTGGATTGTTATATTTTATAAATGAGAATCATTTTGTCAATATATGCATGGATTATGAAATATAAATATACAAAATATAAGTCATGCCTTCAGATATGGAATAGGGATCATATATACCCGGGTACCAGATTTCGGGGTGTGACAGATTGGTATCAAAGCTTAGGTTTAGAATCATTAAGGACGTAGGGTTTTACTCGAAAACTTAGTCAGTTTAAAAATTAGGATATATCCCGTGCGCGTTTTGTTGTGATCAAAACTTAACCTGTAGTATTTTCCTTTAGTGATCCTCCCTTATATGATATCTAAAGCTTATTGTTTAATTTAAAACATGTCTAGGAGCTGGCGTGGAGATAGAGGTAGAGGTCGAGTCTATCCTGTGGCGGCCACACCGGGGTCCATTGAAAGTGGCCAGTCACTTGATGGGGTTTTTCGTGCTTTAGGTGACCAGAGTTATGTGGAGTCCTAGGTGTCAAGCATTCAAACTTATAATGACCCAAATCACCACATAAATGACAAACTGGAGTAGTTTTTGCATTATTACTTAAAGTCATAGATTTTTTAAATATTGGTGCTGCATTTTCAGTTCTCGTTTTAGTTTTATCATACACTAGGCCACTTTTGTCTTTCCCTCGTCTTCC
The DNA here is from genome assembly GCA_037074715.1 of Magnolia kwangsiensis. NCBI lineage: Eukaryota > Viridiplantae > Streptophyta > Magnoliopsida > Magnoliales > Magnoliaceae > Magnolia > Magnolia kwangsiensis. Next base: position 86,394,284 of record CM073571.1, on the reverse strand, counting down.
CATCCCTAACAAATTTTCTAGCTTTTCACCACTCTGGAAAAATTTGTAGTTTATTTCAGCAAATTTTCTGGATTTTTCTAAGTCAAAACGGAGTGTGTGATTCTCATTTTAGAGATGCTTATTTACATCTTTTAATAATTCAACTTGTTTGGTCAGCTTTGATGATTCCATTTTTAGGGATAGATTGATTCTTTCTAACTTATCATTATCTGAATGATATTGCTGTAAATCATTGATTAGATGTGTATTAATTTCCAGAGTTTTATCCAAATCTTTTTACAGCAATTCCTATTTGTTTCCAGACATTCTAAGTCTTTTAAGGATGTGGATGCTATGAATATAAAGTTGATTGTAAGCATCTTGTAGTTTATTCTGTTATTCTTCTTCTTCTTCTTCTTCCTTTTTAGTTTCTTCATTATCTTATGGAAATGATTCAGTGGCTTGCAGTTCCTCGGTCTCAGTCTTAATGGGAATGATTGGAGCAGTGGAGATCATAAGAATTTTCAATGATTTATGATCTTCATCGCTCTCTGAGTCACAAGATTCTGAGTTTGACTCTTTTGTACATCCCAGGTGGCAGCCCATGCCTTGCCCTTAGTTTTTCTGTTTGGGCATTCAGTAGAAAGATGTCCAAACATCTGATAGGCATAACATTGTGGTTCTTTGGTCTATTTTACCAAATTTTCCTGTAGAAGGTCTGTTGTCCATCTTTCTTCCTTTAAGTGGACGACCACGATTTTTTTAAAAGAACTTTCTGTGTTGAGCCAACAGAGCCACTTCCTCATCTTTATCCTCTCTTTCACTTTCAATGTCCTCATTTGTTGGTTTCTTTGAAGTTTTGAGGACAACATTTTTTGGATTTTTAGGTTTGTTTGAAGTGTAGTTAAAATGTTTGCAGGGAATTTACCAGTTCTTCTACTTTCATTTCGTCTATGTTCCTATGTTCTTCAATTGTTGTTACTTTACGATTGAACCGTTCCGGTAGGGATCTTAGAATTTTCCTACAGATTTTGGGTACTGGAACTTTCTCTCCTAATCCACCCGTGGAGTTGTAGATGATATTCACCTTTGTGAAAAACTCCATAAAGGTCTCATGCTCTTCCATTGTGAGATTTTCGAACTGTGAAGTCATGAGTTATAGTTTAGATCTCTTCACAGTGCTTGTTCCTTCATGGCTTGTTTCCAACAAATCCCATGCTTCCTTGGATATCCCACACATACTGGTTTGATTGAAAATATTTTGGGACACAGCACAGCAGATAACATTCATGGCTTTAGCCTCGGCGTTTGATTTTCCTTATCGAATGCTTATCCATTTTTCTTTAGATTTACATTTGGAGATAGTTGTGCCATTTTTGAGTACTATTTGTTCAAGTGGTGGCACATATCCTCTTTCAATTATATCCTAAACATCATGGTCCAAGGATCTCAGAAAGTAGTGCTTTCTAGCTTTCTAGTATGCATAATTTGATCCATCAAATACTGGAGGACTAGAGACCGGTGAGCCCTCTCCTTTGGCCATATTCCCAACTTCAGTCAAGATCACTCTCTAGGCAGTGAAGCCCTTAAAGAGAGACCCGCTCTGATACCAATTAAAATTGTGGTAAAGACCGCTTTAGTTGAAATAGGAATATGTTAATATGTCCTAGAGGGGGGTGAAGAGGACTTTTTAATAATTTTATGATAATTTAAAATCCTATCACACTAATCCTAACAACGAGCATATATTAAGATTACTCAAGAGTAACTCTACTGGCTTCCAAGCCAGGTAGAGGATCCAATCACAAACTATTTGAGAGATGAACAATATGCAAACTAGTTAATGATGGATATGACTATATGTGTGTTGTGATGTGTGATTTCAGATAATTAGGAATGAAAATATTAAAGTAAATCACACAAACAAATGAATAGCAATCTCAAACACAATCATTTTTATAGTGGTTCGAATACTTGTCTACTCCACTCCCAGTAACCGCACTCAACCCTTGAGTGTACCGGATTTTACTAAGGAGATTTTCTATTGTTCACCCCAAACCTAAGGGTTAAATCAGGCTCACCTTTAACCTTTACAAACTACACCTAGGCTGATTGTTTATGCACTCACAAGCAAGGGTCAACACGACGCACCCACTTTTAGGCACACCACCCACTTTTAAGCACACTGGCCAAGGATCTTCCATAAGACCCTAATGGAGGTTTCATATGGTTCACCTCGAACCCAAGGTTTTAGATAGGTTCACTTTTAACCGGAAGTTTATGCTCTCCACAGAGCAAGGGTCAACATTACGTACCTACCACGTACACTCCTGCCAGAGGGCTCCTAGAGGACTTGTAAGGGTGAGAAACACCTAAGACCTAAACCTACAAAGGAATGATCACAAGGGTCCTCTAGACTCTGGTAACTTACAGATAAGCGGATGAGTCCCTTTTAGCTCGTTGTTGAAGATCTCCTCCTTTGTTGATGAAGAGTCTTCTGCTTCCTTGAACCACAACTCAGAAGATATACCAATGCATGACGACGGGTTGGGTCAAGGTTATGATGGAATCCTACTCTCAAATATTGTCCTATAAAGGAGATAGAGTGATTCTAATCATCTAATGCATTCAAGGCATCCCAACTTAATGATTTTCCATTAAGGTAGTAGTTGGAGGATCCTTAAATGCAAAAGTTCATTCCCCAATCCACTCTTTTGAATATCAATGATGAGGGTGGATTAGAGGATGAACTCCCTTTTGAGAAAGGGCTTTGGGTAAATGATCTAAGGTAAAACACTCAAAAGCACTCTCTACTTTCTCTCCCGACAACTAAAGTCGAGCTCTCTATATATAGGTAAAAAGTTCCAATGGATATAAAAGGGTCGCATTTATGACAGAATTCGATATCATCGAGTAGGGTCGATATCATTGAGCATATACTCTTGATTGCATCTACTGGCCGCTCGACAACACAAATTCAAATGTCATATGCTTTTGAAACTTTTTCCCAGCTGGTTGAGGGCATCGAAACACACATCGATGACATTAGATTTTGAACTCCGATATTATTGATACGAGGATCGATTCCTTGACATTTGAAAAATGAGAGAGACTTAGGTCAAAGGATATGATCGAGGTACACTCGATATCATCAGAATTTGAATGTCGATGATATTGAAGGTCGTGTCGATACATAAATAAATCCATATATTTTATCAGTGAGCTTGCTAGACAATTTATGTCTTTTCTCGATGCAATCGATCCGGCCTCGATATCATCGATATTTGAATATCAATCCTCTCGATTGACCCTCGATCTGAAATAAAAACCACCTGAAAAATATTACTAAAAAGATTGTGTCCAAGACCGATATCATCGAAGGCCTTCCAATATCATCGAGATTTGAATTCCGAGGATATCGAGGGTACTTTGATATATCGAAGGTCTTCATGATTTTTCTATAAAAAATAGGGACACTAATACTCTGCTGTCGATTATATCGAGTCTACTTCGATAAACTCGATTTTCAAATATTGATGATGTCGATAGGGGTATCGATACATCGATAATTCCATCCAAATGTATATGCAGTTACTGACACTTTATGTCCTCTTTCAATTTTATTGATTGAGCTTTCAAGGACATCAAAAGCATATATCGATTTTATTGAACTTGATATTGATAAATAGATAGAGGTAGAAGACTTAGAGATTTTCTGATTTTATAAAAAAGTTTTCTAACTCAAAAACCCTACGATATTCTAACCAATTTTAAGGGTTTTATTTACCTAGTGTTTTGGGACATGGGATGTGAGGCTTAGATTTACCTATGGTGAGTTTGGGCACACATCCAGTTGAGGCAAATAGCTGATTGATCTTCCTGTGGAGCTTTTCTGTCTAGTTGACTCAACACTCACGCTAATTGACAAACCAGGGCACTTTCAATCTCCTCCTTTGTCAATTACGTGACAAAATACCAAAATACCCTAGAACATCATCTAAACAACCATATCCTAAACTGTGTGTACATGTAATTAATACAATTTGACAATGTCTAGTGAAACTATACACACAACCAGTAGCTGCTCCCCCTAACAACTTTCTCCCCCTATCTTCATGTAGCTGCTCCCCCTAACACCTGTATCATAATTCAGATAGATATGCAATTTTCCTTGCGCGGTGTTTGAAGTGTTCACCCCCTTTTTTTCAGTTATTGGCAAAGGTATAGCAATTGATATTGACTGAGGTTAAAGAATCTTGGGAGAACCATCATTCAAAGAGCATATATACATATATATATATATATTAATCAAAAATAGCACATGCATTTTATCAGACCACAGATGCATAACAGATAATAGATAAAGTAAACTAGCACACTCATCACGCAGTAGATAAAACAGAGATGATAATCATGGAATTAAAAAGGAATGGAATTATAAGCAGCCACATTAAAAAAAAAAAAACATCGAGAAACATATCGATACTGCCCAAGATTGATAGTAGTTTAACAGTTATCCCAACAAAATTACCAAGCCCATTCATGGGCACCCAAAAACAAACATCAGTTTTTAGTCCAACCATGGGCATATACCACTCAAAAAAAAAAACATCAGACTGTGCAGATTAGTGAGTTATCACATATACTCATGAGAGCGCAAAACATCCAAAAAGATATTAATGTTCATACGTGTAACTAGGAGTGAGGTATATGTGACAGCATCCAGAGATTAGCACCATGGAGCCGAAGAAGATGGTGTTGTATCGTCTCGACGGTAGGTGAATAGCTCAACCAACTATTACACGGCCTGCCACACTCCATTCACTAGGCGCTCCAAGACGGTAAGCCTTTCATTCACCGATTCCTTGAGTTGGGAGAGATCTCACTATATGGCTCCAATCCTGTCTTGATGAAGCTTAAATCTCTTTACATGCCCAGGCCTTGATGTGGATGATGCTTGATGGGGCACAGGCGGTTCTTCCCCAGCCATTTTAGTCTCTACAGTGGGAGCATCTCCTTCACCTCTAGCTGCTTTTCTTGAATGCCTTCCTCTGGATCCTTGGGATATTTATGGAACTTCTGGTCCATCCTCCGAATGTTATTTTTGTAGAAGACTTAGAGGGGAAGTTCTAGATCACTGGTCATTGGGAAGCCAGTTGCACACCCTATCTATGATCTAGGGATACAACAAGTGAAGATCCCGGGACGTGTAAATGACAGAGACCAACTGGTGGAGAAGCAGAGTTGGAAGATAGATTTTTGTCCCATTGGCAATTGAATACACTATCACGATCATGAAACCTGTGAGATCGGATCGATTGATACTTCTAGGATAGATGTTTGTGGTGAAGATACCATGCAAAACCCGAAATCGAGGTTCCATGTACCTGGATTTCAACACATTTCCTTGATACCAAGGGATGTTTCTACCATGATAGAGGTACTTAGTAACCATGGACTGGATTTCAACATTTTCGAGGTCTATATCAGGGAGACCATCTGATGACATTTCCAGTCCTAGGATGTTTGCCATTGTGGCAGGAGTGATTAGAACATCATCACCATCAAGAGAGACCATGATTGAAGGAAGATCAGATACAGGTAAGTGATAAGCGGTGAGAAAGTTGCATGTGCGCTCAAGATGACATGACTCACCGAAGTCAAGAACGGGCAACCAATCGATTGCAACAAACAGGGATTCTAGATTGTACGGTTTTAAACAATCTCTGTCTACCTTCCTCTCATGAATGAGCATTCTACTCGTGTATTTGGCTGGAAGTGGATTTTCTCTAACTGGAGGAGGTGCTGGTAGTTCGGACTGGGACCCGCTACATGAGGTTTTTCGTGACCTTTGACGAGTGGGGGTCCCCCTTTCAGGCACTCTTGCTCTCTCTTTGGAAGCAAGAGTTTTTTGTTGAGATGCTCTGGAGGACTCCCCAGGTCCTGACACCATTTCTTTTTCCTTACCCATAAAGTCAAATTTGGGAAGAACGAACAAAATTTCTCTTTTGAAGAAACTGAAAATACCCGACCAAAAGGCAAGATAAAATCTGGAATGGAAGGAATGGAAGGATAATACCAGTTCTCGAGGAGCTTCCGGGACCCACAATGTACTTCCGGCTAAGGGGATGAGCAGAGAAAAATGGAATGCCCTTTTTTGAAAATAAATTTTTTTTGCTCGACTGCCTTTTATCGAGCGGTAATCTTCAATATTATCGACCAGTGTTTTGATGATATCGATGTAACTCCCCTGATGTTATCGATACCGTCTTTAATATCATTCTTGATCATACGGCTTTTCACATTCTAAAGAGGCATTAATGATATAGACCCTTGATCGATTAATCGAGAATGACTTATCGATAGACATATCAAGGATGAATAATTTTCATTTTTCCACACTACCACAAACTCATGTATAGAATAGAATATCTTTGTATCAGTATACACAACAAAATTTTGTACAAGCATTGTATAAATCAAAATTATAACTATTAAGATATTTATATACAAAAATATTGAGGTGAGGAACCTCAAATATATCATTAGGAGCTCATCAAAAGTTGCATAATTTCAGCGAATATCCAGATCTTGATGTATGACTTGGTCTTGTCTTTTCATGCTTCATATTTCAGGGTATGGAGTGAGTTATCAGAAAATTCGACTTTTCTTTCACTAACCATTTTGAGACAGAATTCTTAACCGTGGTAGATTTAGTTTTCATGTTTATCTTATCCACTTGATCCACTGACTCCTTCATTCTGTCATTCATTCTAGGTGGTGATGGATGAGTATATCTTTTAACTAATCTCCTAGGTGGACTTTTGACATTCTGTATTTTTCTAGTCGATTTGAATTTACCAATATGATTTTAACTAGAGTTATGTGGAGTCCTTCTAGGTGTCAAGCATTCAAACCTATAATGACCCAAATCACCACATAAATGATAAACCGGGATAGTTCTTGCATTACTACCAGAAGTAGTAGATTTTTCAGATATTGGTGTTACATTTCCAGTTCTTGTTTTAGTTTTATCATACCCTAGGCCACTCTTGACTTTTCCTCATCTTTCCATCCCTAACAATTTTTCTAGTTTTTCACCACTCTGAAAATTTTATAGTTTATTTTAGTAAATTTTTTAGAATTTTCTAATTCAAAACGGAATGTGTGATTCTCATTTCGGAGATGCTTATTTTCATCTTCTAATAATTCAACTTGTTTAGTCAGCTTTGATGATTTCATTTTTAGGGATAGATTGATTCTTTCCAACTTATCATTATTTGAATGATATTGCTATTGATTAGATGTGCATTAATTTTTAGAGTTTCATCCAAATCTTTCTACAGCAATTCCTTTTTGTTTTCAGACATTTCAAGTCTTTTAAGTATGTGGATGCTATGAATATAGAGTTGATTGTAAGCATCCTGTAGTTTATTCCGTTCTTCTTCTTCTTTTTCTTCTTCCTTTTCAGTTTTTTCATTATCTAATGGAAATGATTCAGTGGCTGATGGTTCCTCGTTCTCAGTCTCAATGGGAATGATTGGAGCAGTGGAGACCATAAGAATTTTCAATGATTTCTGATCTCCAATACTCTCTGAGTCACAAGATTCTGAGTTTGACTATTCTGTATCATCCCAGGAGACAGCCATTGCCTTGCCTTTAGTTTTTCTGTTTTAGCATTCAATAAACAGATGTCCAAACTTCTGATAGGTATAACATTGTGGTTCTTTAGTCTTTTTACCAAATTTTCCTACAGAAGGTCTGTTGTCCATCTTTCTTCCTTTAAGTGGATGACCACGATTTTTCTGAAAGAACTTTCTGAATCGTTGAACCAACAGAGCCACTTCCTCATCTTCATCGTCTATTTCACTTTCAATGTCCTCATTTGTTATTTTCTTTGAAGTTTTGAGGACAGTATTTTTGAATTTTTAGGTTTGTTTGAAGTGTAGTTCAAATGTTTATAGGGAACCTACCAGTTCGTCTACTTTCATTTCGTCTATGTTCCTACATTCTTCAATGGTTGTTACTTTAGGATTGAACCGTTCCGGTAGGGATCTTAGAATTTTCCTACAGATTTTAGGTACTAAAACTTTCTCTCCTAATCTACCCATGGAGTTGCAGATGATATTCAAATTTGTGAAAAACTCCATAAAGGTCTCTTGCTCTTCCATTCTGAGATTTTTGATCTCCAATACTCTCTGAGTCACAATGCTTGTTTCTTCATGGGTTATTTCCAACAAATCCCATGCTTCCTTGGATGTCCCACACATACTGATTTGATTGAGAATATCTTAGGACACAGCACAGTAGATTACATTCATGGTTTTAGCCTTAGCAGTTTGATTTTCCTTATTGAATACTATCCATTTTTCTTTGGATTTGCATTTGGAGATAGTTATGCCTTTTTCAAGTACTATTTGTTCTAGTGGTGGCACATATCGTCTTTCAACTATATCCCAAACATCATGGTCCAAGGATCTTAGAAAGTAGAGCCTTCTAGCCTTCCAGTATGCATAATTTGATCCATCAAATACTGGAGGTCTAGAGACCAATGAGCCCTCTCCTTTAGCCATATTTCTAACTTCAATCAAGATCACTCTCTATGCGATGAAGTCTTTATATAGGGACCCACTCTGATACCAATTGAAATTGTGGTTAATACCGCTTTAGTTGAAGTAGGAATATGCCAATATGTCCTAGAGGGGGTGAATAGAAATTTTTAATAATTTTATGATAATTTAAAATTCTATCACACTAATCCTAACAATAAGCATATATTAGGATTACTCAAGAGTAACTCTATTGGTTTCCAAGCTCGGTAGAGGATCCAATCACAAACTTTTTAAGAGATGAACAATATGCAAACTAGTTAATGATGGATAGGACTGTGTGTGTTGTGAGGTGTGATCTTAGATAATTAGGAATGAAAATATTAAAGTAAATCACACAGATAAATGAATAGCAATTTAAGACACAGTCATTTTTATAGTGGTTCGACTACTTGTCTACTCCACTCCCGGTAACCACACTCAACCCTTGAGTGTATCGAATTTCACTAAGGAGGTTCCCGCAGTTACTCCAAACCCAAGGTTTTAAATCAGGTTCACCTTTAACCTTTACAACCTACACCTAGGTTGAATGTTTTTGCACTCACAAGCAAGGGTCAACACGACACACCCACTTTTAGGCACACTGGCCAAGGATCTACCATAAGATGCTAATGGAGGTTCACATGGTTCACCACAAACCCAAGGTTTTAAATAGGTTCACCTTTAACCAGAATTTTATGCTCTCCACAGAGCAAGGGTCAACATTACGTACCTACCATGTACACTCCCACCGAAGCCCTCCTAGAGGACTTGCAAGGGTGAGAAACACCTTAGACCCAAACCGATAAAGGAATGATCACAAGGGTCCTCTGGACTCTAGTAACTCACAAATAAGTAAATGAGTCCCTTTTAGCTCGTTGTTGAAGATCTCCTCCTTTGTTGATGAAGAGTCTTCTGCTTCCTTAAACCGTAACTTAGAAGATATACCGATGCATGATGACAGGTTGGGTTAAGGTTATTATGGAATCCTACTCTCAAATATTTTCCTATAAAAGAGATAGAGTGATTCCAATCATCAATGCATTCAAGGCATCACATCTTAATGATTTTCTATTAAGGTAGTAATTGGAGGATCCTTGAATGCGGAAGTTCATTCCCCAATCCACTCTATTGAATATCAATGATGAGGTGGATTAGAGGATGAACTCCCTTATGAGAAAGGGCTTTGGGTAAATGATCTAAGGTAAAACACTCAAAAGCACTCTCTACTTTCTCTCCCAGCAACTAAAGACAAGCTCTCTATATATGGACAAAAAGTTCCAACGGATATAAAACGGTTACATTTATGACAGAGTTGGATATCATCGAGCAAGTTCGATATCATCAAGCGTACACTCTTGATTGCATCGACTAGCTGCTCGATGACACAAACTTAAATGTCATACACTTTTGAAACTTTTTTCAGCTAGTCGGGTATTAAAACACATGTCGATGACATCGAATTTTGAACTTCGATATTATCGATACGAGGATCGATTCCTCGACATTTGAAAAATGAGAGAGACTTGCTTTGAAATTTTTTAGGTCAAAAGATATGATTGAGGTACACTCAATATCATCAGAATTTGCATGTTAATGATATCAAAGGTCGTGTCGATGCATTGATAAATCCATAGATTTTATTAGTGAGCTTACTGGACAGTTTATGTCCTTTCTCGATGCAATCAATCCGGCTTCAATATCATTGATACTTGAATATCAATTCTATTGAGTGACCCTCGATCTGAAATAAAAACTACCTGAAAAATGTTGCTACAAAGATTGTGTCCAAGACTGATATCATCGAAGGCCTTCCGATATCATCGAGATTTGAATTCTGAGTATATCGAGGGTACTTCGATATATCGAAGGTCTTCATGATTTTTCTTAAAAAATAGGGACACTAATACTCTTCTATCGATTATATCGAGTCTAATTTGATAAACTCAATTTTTAAATATCGATGATATCGATAGGGGTATCGATACATCGATAATTTCGTCCAGATGTATATGTAGTTGCTGGACACTTTATGTCCTCATTTGATTTTATCGATTGAGCTTTCGAGGACATCGACAACACATCTCGATTTTATCGAACTTGATATTGATAATCGACAGAGGTAAAAAACTTAAAGATTTTCTGATTTTGTAAAAAAGTTTTCTAACTCAAAAACCCTATGATATTTAATCAATTTTAAGGGTTTTATTTACCTGGTATTTTAGGACATGGGATGTGAGGCTTAGATTTACATGTGGTGAGTTCGGGCACACATCCGGTTGAGGCAGAAAGCTAATTGATCTTCCTATGGAGCTTTTCTGTCTAGTTGACTCAATACTCATGCTAATTGACAAACCAAGGAACTTTCATAGGCAATATTGGTGAAATAATATGAAGAGGGAGATTGTTGATTTTGTGGCCAAATGTCTCATGTGTCAACTAGTGAAAGCAGAGTATCAGAAGCCATCAAGGATGTTACAACCACTGCTAATTTTTTAGTCAAAGTGGGAGCACATATCCGTGGATTTCATTATGGGATTGCCACGGACACGTAATAATCATGATGTAGTTTGGGTCAACGTCGATCGGTTAACTAAGTCCGCACATTTTCTTCCTATATGTGCTACCTATCCCCTAGAGGAATTATGTAAACTTTACATTAAAGAAATAGTTAGACTACACGGAGTGCCTGTATCTATCGTATCCGATCGGGATTCCAGGTTCACGTCCCATTTTTGGAGAAGTTTACAAAAGGCACTGGGAACCACTCTTGATTTTATCACCACTTTTCACTCTCAAACTGACGGGCAGACTGAATGAGTGAATCAGATCCTTGAAGACATGCTCCGAGCTTGCATGCTTGATTTCAAAGGAAGTTGGGATGATCATTTACCATTGATCGAGTTCTCTTATAATAATAGCTACCAGATGAGTATCGGCATGGCACCATATGAGGCTTTGTACGGGAGGCCTTGTAAATCTCCAAATGTTGGCTAGAAGTTGGAGAAGGTAGTTTACTTGGACTAGAGATTGTGTAAGAGACAACAGAGAAATTTTTTATCATTAGAAACCGTTTGCACGCAGCCCAAAGTTGTCATAAGAGTTATGCAGACAATCGTAGAAGAGATCTAGAGTTTGCAATTGGAGCTCATGTCTTCTTAAAGATTTCTCCTATGAAATGCGTCATGAGGTTCGGTAAAAAGGGAAGGTTGGCTCCAAGGTATATAAGTTCGTTTGAGGTTCTAGAGAGGGTTGGTGTTGTCGTATATAGGCTTGATTTACCACCTCAGTTGCCTGGTATTCATGATAATTTTCATGTATCGATGTTAAGGAAATATGAGCAGGACGTTTCTCATGTTATAGACTAGCAACCAATGGAGATCCGGGAAGATGCTTCATATATCGAACAACCAGTACATATTCTTGACTAGAAAGACCAAGTTCTTTGATCGAGAGTTATACCGTTAGTCAAGGTTCAGTAGAGTAACCATATCGAGGAAGAGGCTTCTTGGGAATGAGAGGCCGAGATCCAAGAGAAATACCCTCACCTGTTTGCACTATAAGTATGTAAATTTTGAGGAAGAAATTTCTTTTAAGGAGGGTAGAATGTAATAACCCAAATAAATCTTTACTGTCCAATTTTAACCATTGATTAACATACCCAATTAGTCTAATATGAATGTCAATCTACAAGATCATTTGGTTCAATCTCAACCATTGATTTGGACATATTCAATCCAACTATTCATTAACTAATAAATCCAACTTTATATTTAACCATCCATCTAACAATACAACCATCAAACTGTCCATATGCTGAAATCATCAGAATACTTGTCCATCCATCTAAAATAACAGTCCATCTAACTTTTCATGTGGCTACTTACAATTCTACCCATCTATCTCACCACCAATCCATAGGTACATCAGGAAGTCCATTCCCCAATCACATATGAACTCATCCAACCATATATTGATTCGTCCATCTATGTATCCATCGATCTGTCCATCCATTTATGTACTATTGACTACATCACAACCGTAGGTTAATGCATACATCATAGCTTACACATTCATGTGGCACATGCACAACAATCGCCTACACGCACCTATCTAATGTGTGGCATGCCCATACATGTGGCACATGCATGCGGTGCACTTGAGATGCATAGTGCATGTGTGTATTTAACCAGCCCACGTTGCAAAAAAAAAAAAAAGTGGTGAAAAGAAATGCAAAATGAAAGCATAAATGCATGTGAAGTGTTTATACTTGTGCACGTGGTGTAAATCAAAAGACAGAAAAAAAAAAAAAAAAAAACCAACCCACATTGGAAAAAAAAAAAGAAAAAGAAAAAGAAAAAGGAAAAAAAAACAAAAGAAAGAAAGAAAACGTGGTAAAAAGAAATGAAAAATGGAAGAATAAATGCATGTGAAGTGTTTATACTTATGCACGTGGTGTAAATCAAAAGAAAGAAAAAGAAAACTGACGTACAAAGATTAAAAATGAAAGAAGTACATTTATTATAGCACACGTGATGTTGTGCTCCTTATAAATAAGGAGCAATGGAAGAGAAGTGAGATGTGTTGTGACGTGAGAAGAGTGCGGAGAGAGGGAAGAGAGAGGAGAAAAAAGAGTTACGGGTTATTTACGTTGGAAAGAGGGAGAGAAAGAAGAGAGAAAAAGGAAGAAATAAAAGGAGGAGAGAGAAAAAGGAAGAGTGGAAGAAAAGAAAAGAAAAAAGAAAAGAAAAGAAAATACTTTTTTTAAGAAACGTGAGTTTCTCTCACCTGATATTATAAAAATGTTTTTTATTTATTTATTTCTTTATTCATTTTCACTTATAATTAATTATTTTTTTTACCATCTTAAATGTTCTTTTAATTCGATGTAATTGCTTAGTATGCTTCCTAAAATGTTTTTTAAATTATATTTCGGTTGTCATTATTTTAATATGCCTCAATTCGGCTTTTATATCGCCTTATTGTTAATCATACCTTGAAAATTTATTTTTATTTATTTAGATTTTTTAAAAAAAAATAATTATATTTGAAGGAATCTTGAGTTTATATATAATTTTTATAGATTCTAAGATCTAATTGATTATGTTGCATGTTTATTCATTTTTATTTTTTGCAGAAATTTAATCATGTTAAGGACAATTTACATTGACCGGAAACTTTGTTTTATGTTTGATAAATTATTGACAACATATATCATAGATTCAACCGAAGAATAGTGATCCTTGAATATTTTTAAAAACATTTGTTTCATGTAAATTTAAATTATACATGACTAGAATAGATTTTGAAACACTAGAAAATAGATGGGGCAATCAAGTCCTCTAGGTTGAAAACCCCTAAAGCATAAATAGGTGGGACGATCAAGACCCTTGGGTTGAAAGTCCCAGAAACCCAATTGACATATTTTGGAATCTTTATCATACCCTTTGAGTGGGTAAGCATGTCAAGATTGCAAAATGTTCCCACTATCAGGTTCGGTAGGGTAGTAGTCTGACCAGCTAACGTACAAATAAGTCCCTCAGCAAGTGCCCTTTGGATGAGTGAGAATGTCATGCGAGAGGTTCCCATTACCAGGTTAGGTGTTGTATTGGTGCAGGTGTTAGCCAACTGATGTATACTAGCCCTGGTGTTTAAAAGAATAAACCGTACATGTTAGTATGGAGTATAGCATATGTTAATTCATTCATTCATTTTTCTTTGAATTTACATTGAAATATCTTGTTTATTAAATCTCCTCAATTGTTGTTTTACCTAAATAGGTATTGTATCTTTTAATACATTTTTATTCATGTTATATGAGGTTATTTTGAAACCTGTGTTGAGATTACTCACTAGGCTTCGCAACTTACCCTATTAGGATTTTAAAATTCCAGGATCAGGATCTCATGGAGGAACTTAAAGAGATTTTCTTTTATTTATTTTTATTTCTTTATTTTTGTTTCTAAATAAGTGTAATAAACATTAAGTATAGTATGATAGCATGACGATGACATGTGTTTGATGATAATCTTAAATGGTCGGAACATGGACATTTTATTCTTCTTTAAATAGATGTTTGATTATTTAATTTTTGGATTGTTATATTTTATAAATGAGAGTCATTTTCTCAATATATGTGTGGATTATGAAATGTAAATATACAAAATATAAGTCATGCCTTCGAATATGGAATCGAGATCAGATATACCCAGTTACCAGATTTCGGGGCGTGATAATTGGTGTCAGTGATACCCGTCCTCCCTTAGTGGGCTTATCCCAAATCATTGGGCCCCCATTGATTGTTAATAAGATTATTTCTTTTATCTTGGAGTCCATCTAGGACTTATTTGGGCCCCCTAGGGTGTCTAGCAGGCTATATGATAGTATGGAGAAGGAACCCTTTCCAGATCCTTATGAATTTAGGTAGGTCACCTAGGCCTAACCTTGATGTGAGGAGAGTTCATCATCGTAGTAGATGAAGGGATCCGCGGTATCAAATTTACTATACCCATAGTTGAGGACCGACTTTCATGTTATGGGTTTGTTGTCCATCTATGGACCCAGCCATGTGTATAGGCCGATTATCAATGCCGACTATGAGTACGTGCTATTATATTATCATGATAGAAACCATTGAGATGGTATGAGGTCCATTGTGATTGTATTAGGCTCATTCTCATTTCTCCTTAGTGGGCTAACCCAAATTGATGGGGCCCTATTATTATTAGTATGATCCATCTCGCCTTATTGGGCTATCCCAATCCTTTAGGTCCCCATTAATGATAGTAGAAGTACCCAAACGTAAAAGCCCACTCTTAGGTGCATGAGTAGGCCATCTGGACCCATCCTTATGACGAGGAGGATCCATCATCACCTCTGGCCATAGGTAGAAGAATCTATAGTATTAGATTTGGTGTATCTACTATTGAGGACCAATCCTCATGTTATGGATTAAATTTGTTATCCTTCTATGGACCCCGCCATATATAGGCCGATTATTGATTACAACTATGTTACGATACACATTGAGTATGTGTTAGTATAGTATTATGATTGTATAAGGTCATTGTAAGGTTAATTGTTATATGAGGCCCATTGTGACCATGTGAGGCCTGTTGTGATTGTTTGAGACCCATTGGGATTATATGAGGCCCATTGTGATTGTATGAAACTCATTATGATGAAATGAGATCCATTATGATGGTACAAGGCCTGTTGTGATTGTATGAGGCCCATTTTGATTGTATGAGGCCCATTATGATTGTATGAGATCCATTGTGATGGTACGAGGCCCGTTATAATTGTATGAGGCCCAATTGTGATGAAAGAGGCCCTCATATGTGAGAGGACCATTATATGTGTGAGGCTCATTGTATATGTGAGACCCACCATGTGTAGATGATTATTTCACACTGCCCATTTACCTATACGGGCCATGAGCCATCTTATACTAGCTCACTATGATGTATGTGATTATAATCATGCTTGTTATACTTCATGATACATGCCCATACGCATCATCTGCATACTTGTTATGAGGAGTGATTGGTCATAGCATGTGTCATTGGGCTGATAACTTATGAGACTCTCAGAGAGGCAGAGTTGTCCCATATGAGAGCGCGGTACGCACAGGTTTGATGCATGACTGGATGGTATGACTTACGCATCTCACATTTTGTAATTTAATAACCATACACCTTAGCAACATCAGGGTCGCGGCCTCCACAAGCATGTCGTGGATGGTCAGATGGGACACCAAAAATATTTGATTCTAGCATACAGGTGCGATAGATGTCCGTAGGTGAAAATCCCTAAAGCCCCGAGGCCAGGGGATGCCCCAATGTCTAGACCAAGTGTCACGTCCCAAACCCGGGGATGAATAACTTCTGTGATGCCCTGAATCCATCACTCGACTTCCATACACCAAGTCCCGAGTTCGACGCACTACAAGAAAGATTTTTTACTGAATTTTTTTATACATATATAATAATACCTGAGCATAAAGATCCATGAGCAAATTACCAAGCGACATTCTCCAATAGAAATCCTGATGGTTATAAGTACACTGCTTTTCAAAACGTACACAACGTCAACATTGCTAAATTGAAAAATAGATGCAATGCATCAAGAAGGCAAAGTCTTCCAAGCTACTCCAGCCCTGAAAAAAGGAAAAATAGGAAGCTTATGCAAAAAGCCTAGTGAGTACACACGTGTGCAGTGTGTCTTACATGCAAGCAAGATAAAATATTACAAGGAAATTATATATGTGAAAGGTGTGTAGTACGCAAAGTATAATGTCAATACCAATGCAATGCATATGCATCATAGTAATACTCCAAGTCAATGTTACCAGCATCACCAAGTTATATTTTCATTTCTCCTATACCACAGCCATAACCATATTACACGCATTCGTAATCACATCATCTTCATCATATTACCATGCATTATTATACAATATCAGAAATACTAATAAGTCCAAGAGTCAAACAATATCAGGATACGCAATACAAATCAACTATACAAATAAGGAATAATATCAAAATACACAATACAGATCAACTATACAAATGAAGAGTCATAAAGAGTCAAATATAAGATGTCGTATCTAAACCATATAAATGCAGAAACACAGGTAACACAAAATTCCATATGCCACGGATGTAATGCAATATCTGATGCGAATGGAATGTCCATACTAGAGTGTGAAGTTGGGATGATTGTACATAGTATCGCAGGCTATAGGGTACATCACAAGAGACTTCTATCCAAACCAGTATCATACCTAAATTTGGATAGTCAGACTCAATGTGGTAAACTCATGATCTCAGGTTGGTCGCACGCCCCAACTAAAATCTTGGCCATTGTGAAGGTACATGTATAAATAGTTGCGCACCACCAGTCCAAGTGGATAGTAAGTGAATGAATGAATAAGTATACAACTCCTACTCAATAAGTTCACATATTAGTATGATTAATCTCTGAAATCATCACCGGAGTTTAGTACACTCTAAAGACACTGCCCCTCTCCTAGTAGCACAGTCTAAGTGAGCGTAAGAAATCTCACTATTCGCCTGGCTAATAGTCTGCCAATACTTATCTGATACGTTAATAGCGGACCCATTCACGAGCTGGTCAAACTCAGCCTAGCTATGCCCCCTACCCTCGGGTGTACCCCCTCCCAACCGACCACTACACAGTGGGAGATGTGGCCTCCTGGTATTCGGCACTCGAGCGCTTATGTATCCACTCGGTCTCGATGTTGGGGCATCCTCTGGTACCAAGAGGGTTTAAAAATTTTCACACAGGGCCATCTATGGCAACCCAATACTAGAACAAATTTTTGGTGTCCTATCTGACCATCCATGATATGTCTGTGGAGGCTACAACCTTAATGTCGCTAAGGCATACGTTAATCATAATGCAAGATGCATGAGTCATACAATTCAATCATGCAGTAATCCGGTGCATACCATGTACTCATTTGAGACAATCTCTACCTATCAGGGAGTCTCATAATCATCATGCCCAATGACTTATACAATATTTAACTACCTCTCATAACAAACATGCAGATGATGCGTATGGGCATGTATCATGATGCTATGCTATCACATACTCATAATTAGCAACGGTGAGAATGGGCCTAACAAGGCCTAAGGGAAGGTCACAATGTGGACATTCAACCATCATTGCCCATCAATGTGGACATTTAACCAACATTACTCCTAAGGAGTAGCTCAAATAAACATCAATACATACATCATGGCGAAATCACACATCACATCGGTCCTCATATACATCGCTTTGGGTCTCACACAAGGGCCACATATTCATCACATTGGGCCTCACTCATGGGCCGCATATACATCACATTGGGCCATATCATATGGGCCTCACACATCTCAATGGGCCTCGACGCATGGGCCATGAATACACCACATCAGGCTTCACAACTCATGGGCTTTAAATACACAACAGGTGGGCCCTACACACGGGCCTCAAATACATCACAATGAGCTACAACCCATGAGCCGAAAACACATCTCAATGAGTCACACCCATCGGTCTCAAATACATCACATTGGGCCTCGCCCATGGGCCTCGAATACATTGCAAGTGGCCTTAAATTTATTTCACATGTAGGCCACATACCTAGGCCTAATACACATCACTATGGGCCATATCACATGGGCCAAAAATACATTAGAATGAGCCTCACCATATGGGTTGGAAATATATCTCAATGGGCTTTACCCATAGGCCACGAATACATGACTACACCAATTATGATAAGTCTTATACTACAACTATTTCACACGTCACATAGTTAACTGCTCATATTTCATGTTGCGTGGTTAAGGGCCAAGAGCCACATTTCATCGTACCATTTACGATTTAGTAATCACAGCGTATAGAATCCAGGACCTTGATAGCATTAGCTTGGGTAACATAACCCTACATCACATTCAATTTAGTGTATAACTTAGTTATATGTGATTCAAGTGGCAGTATGTATATCGATAAGCATAAACCTACGTTCCTGAATGGCCATCAATGCCACTAGATTTCATATGGTTAGGTGGCCTTGTACGTATTTCACATTCATATAATTAGATGACTACATATACTATATATACTCCACCATTGCCTGTGATTAGGTGGCTATATATACATCAAATACCTACATGATTAGGACCAAACAGGTATATCACACCCTCACACCACTAGAGTCTACATATTTGTTATAATTAAACATGTTTAAGGGTTTAAACACAAGTCACATGATCCTATTACTTAGGGTCGTACTCTAACCAAAGTGTCAAGTGATCAATGGATGTCCACAATCATCCCATTTAAGGGATTAATCATCATTACTTCAAAAATTACAATACCAATTCATCATATGTTAAACACATGGAGATTATAAACTCTTGTCGAAGAGGGTTAATGGTTGACCTAAACAAGAAACTACTGATGGGCCCACATGCTATTCACTCAAAATGGGCCTAAACATTCTTGGGCCCACACATTAATGGAATTCACATGGGTTTTATGCACTGGAGCTCATGGGATAATGCATTCATCATACTTACATCAATTGTAGGCTTTCCAATCCACGCACTACATGGTCACATGATTGTACAACATCAAAGATCTGGACCATTCACATATCAATCCAATTTGCATAATTAATGGGCCACCAATCCATGGTGAGCCTGGGGTTAAAATTAAGTCAATCTGTGGCACGTGGACCACACACAAAAATTGGGAGGATTACCCTCCATTAAAACATTCCTGATTATTTATTAGGCTCACAGAGATGTGGTTCATGAATTCAGTCCATCCATTATGTGTGTCTCACTTGGTTGAGGGATCAGACCAAGTTTCAGATGCAATAAAATTTCAGGTGGACCCCAGCAATTAATTCTATATACTCGAGCTCTGAGTTGTACGAAAGGTTCAAGGATATCAAATTACATGGGTCCCAAAGTGATATATTTATTACATATACAGAGTTCGTCTATTTTTATTTTTATATTTATGTTAGAGATCATTTTATAGCATTATCCAAAAATGAATCATCTCCAAAGATTATCTGGACCTTACAACAAACAGTAGTGGAGATAATGGTTTCACCGTTAAACAATTTACAGGGCTCACCTTAATGTTTATTTTCCATCCATCTGTTCATAAGGTCACAAATACTTGAATTAAAGGGAAATACAAATTTCATATTGGTCTAAAACTTTTGACCCAAAAAAGGGTTCCAATGGTAGATGTTCAATCCCCTGTTGTTCTTGTAGTGTGGCCCACTTGATAGTTAGATCTATCTTCTTCTTCTTATTATTATTATTATTATTATTATTATTATTAAAGCCTTAAGATAAACTCACCAAATGAATGGATGGTTTAGATACAACACATACCTCATGATCAGACTCTAATTTTTTATTTTACTTTTTATTTACTTATTTTATTTTTTTTTAATGGTGTGGGCCGCCTGAGTTCCGTGTACAACTGATTTTTAGAGGTGACCCATTTTTAAACGGAACTCATCAAATGCACGATGCTGATGTTCGACATACATCATGGTGGGACCTATAGTGGGGGCCCACTTTCTACCAGCATTAGCAGTAGACACTGCTTGCTGCAGCGTCAACGCTGGTAGCGGCGTCAACAGAAGATGACATCAGAGCATAAGATTTGGGATCAATTACGAGCAAAGTCCGCAAGTAGAAAACATAAAAGAACTTAAACTAGGTCTCCCAGTGTCATTAATCGAGAACCTAGATGCTATTATTACCCCTGATTTATTTGAATCTAGAGACATGAATCTAGGATTTTCGGTTTGAGATCCTAGTCAAAACAGGATCATCTATTTGAGAACCTAGAGAATTTACTTAGCACCTAGGCATTAGGAAGATAGCGGTGAGCAATACCTCTAGTGTTTGATGGATGATTGTTTAATATATATGGTGATACGTATGTTGGCTTTCCATGTTATAAGTTTGACAATGCATTTGAAATTTTGAGGATGAAATTTTTTGTTAGGAGGGTAGATTATAACACCCGTCCATTCCGTACAAATTTTGATGCATACGTACATAATGATTGACGCCCTTAGACATGGATTGGTCATTCATAGTACACACCTAACTGATCGAGACCCCAAGACCTTGGAACCTATCTCATATCGATCGCCCCGTTGCTGTGATCACATAGGTACCACTCGTGTGTCTATACGATACTCCATTAGTGAGATACGCCGTGAAGAATCATTAGTGTATCATGTGCGCAAGGCGCCATGTACTTCATTCCACACATGTGCACAACACATGTCATACACACATGCACATGCCACACATGGGTGAGAGAATCTCTACCCATGTGTGTGATGTCACACACCCATACCTCCCATCTCTCATGCCTCCCCAAAGTCAACACCTCTCCATTGCATGCCTTAAGCATGACATCATCACACCATGCCATCCCATGCTCCTTTAATCCATCATTAATTACAAATCATAAATTAATTGATATAATCCTAATCTAAGCTAACCAAGATCACATTAATTAAATCTAACCACATTTTTAACAATTTCTCTACATATATCCCTTCAACCCTTAGCATTTTACCATTTCCTACACATGAAGAGAGAGAGAGAGAGAGGAGTGATTTTGGTGGGCCATCAACTCCATCAACCCCATCCCTTCTCTCCATCTCAACCATCAATTCCATCTCTTCCTTCCATCTCAACCATCGATCTAATTCATCAAAGTGAGTACACCCACTTCACTCTTGGTTTGTTTCCTTTTTGATTATTTATATGATTATTAGTGGTGACGATTTGATGTGATTAATGGTGTAAATGATGAAGATAGTATGATTGATGGTGAAGATAATTGTAATAATGATGATGATGTTATTAATGGTGTGGATGCATAGGAGAAAACATATAAAAATTAATTTATTATAGAGTTCATGTGGGACCCAATGATAGTGGGCCCCAGAAAAATGTTTGTATGACATCCAAATCATCTAACCATTGGCCCATTGGGCCTGCCAAACTCACACACACCCATGCCCACACATGCATGTATCCAACAAAAAGAGAGAGAGAGAGAGAGAGAGAGAGAGAGAGAGAGAAGTGAGAGACGCTGTTTGTTGGCAGCAGCGTCCCAACAGGCTACTATAAAGGAGGTAGGGGCTGTGGGCCCACAATAGGCCCCTCCCATGATGAATAAATTTAATCCACACCGTTCATCCAATTCCCAAGCTCATTTTAGGTGTTGAGCCGAAAAATGAAGCTAATCCAGTTCTGTAGTAGGCCACACCAGCAAAAATCATGTGAAGACATGCTAAAACATATAAAAGTACTTGCTAGGGCCTACTTGAAAATTTTATGCATCTAAAACTTGGACTGACCTGTCCACCACATGGGACACACACAACAGATGGACTGGATTGTCCTGATGTGACCCCCACCTATGATGAATTTTAATATAACAAAAAAAAGAAGCATTAACGCTATTGCCAACGTCTGACGCTGCAGTAAGCAGCGTCTACTGCTAAAGCTGGTAGAAAGTGGGCCCCACCACAGGCCCCACCATGATGTATGTTAAACATTAGCACTATGCATTTGATGGGTTCCATTTAAAAACGGGTCACCTCCAAAAATCGGCCGTACATGGAACTCAGGCGGCCCGCACCATTAAAAATAAATAAATAAGTAAATAAAAAATAAAATAAAATAATTGGAGTCTGATCATGAGGTATGTGTTGTATCCAAACTGTCCATTCATTTAGCAAGTTTGTCTTAAGGCTTAAAAATAATAATAATAATAATAAGATAGATCTAACTATCAAGTGGGCCACACTACAAGAACACTAAGGGATTGAACATCTACCATTGGAACACTTTTTGGGTCAGAAGTTTTGGACCAATATGAAATTTGTTTTTCCCCTTAATTCAGGTCTTTGTGACCTTATAAACAGATGGATGGAAAATAAACATTCAGGTGGGCCCTGTAAATTGTTTAGCGATGAAATCATTATCTCCACTACTATTTGTGGTAAGGTCCAGATAATCTTTGAAGATGATTCATTTTTGGATAATGATATAAAATGATCTCTAAAATAAATAAATAAATAAATATAAATATAAAAATAGACGAACTCTGTATATGTAATAAATATATCACTTTGGGACCCATGTAATTTGATATCCTTGAACCTTTCATACAACTCGGAGCTCGAGTATATAGAATTAATTGCTGGGGTCCACTTGAAATTTTGATGCATCTGAAACTTGGTCTGACCCCTCAACCAAGTGGGACACACATAATGGATGGACTGAATTCATGAACCACATCTCTGTGAGCCCAATAAATAATTAGGAATGTTTTAAAAGAGGGTAATCCTCCCAATTTTTGTGTGTGGTCCACATATGCCACAGATTGACTTAATTTTAACCCCAGGCTCACCATGGATTGGTGGCCCATTAATTGTGCAAATTGGATTGATATGTGATGGTCAAGATCTTTGATGATGTACAATCATGTGACAATGTAGTGCGTGGACTGGACAGCCTACAATTGATGTAAGTATGATGAATGCATTATCCCATGAGCTCCACCACATAGAACCCATGTGAATTCCATTAATGTGTGGGCCTAAGAATGTTAGGGCCCATTTTGAGTGAATGTCATGTGGGCCCATCAGTAGTAGCCTTGTTTAGGTCAGCTATTAACCCTCTTCGACAAGAGTTTATAATCTCCACGTGCTAAACATATGATGAACTGGTATTGTAATTTCTGAAGTAATGATGATTAATCCCTTAAATGGACTGATTGTGGACAACCCTTGATCACTTGGCACTTTGGTTAGAGTATGACCCTAAGTAACGCGATCATGTAACTTGTGTTTAAACCCCTAAACATGTTTAATTATAACAAATATGTAGAATCTAGTGGTGTGAGGGTGTGATATACCTATTTGGTCCTAATCATGTAGGTATTTGATGTATATATAGCCACCTAATCATAGGCAATGGTGGAGTATATGTAGTCATCTAATTGTATGAATGTGAAATACGTACAAGGCCACCTAACCATATGAAATCTAGTGGCATTGATGGCCATTCAACAACGTAGGTTTGTGCTTATCGATATAGATACCGCCACTTGAATCACATATAACTAAGTAATACACTACATCGAATGTGATGTAGAGCTATGTTACCCAAGCTAATGCTATCAAGGTCTTGGATTTTATACATTGTGATCTCTAAACCGTAAATGGTACGATGAAATGTGGCTCTTGGCCCTTAACCATGCGACAAAAAATATGAGCCAATAACTATGTGACGTGTGAAGTAGTTGTAGTATAAGACTTATCATAATTGGTGTAGCCATGTATTCATGGCCTACAAGCAAAGCCCATTGAGATATATTTCTGTCCCTTATGGTGAGGCTCATTGTGAGGTATTTTCGGCCCATGTGGTGTGGCCCATAGTGATGTGTATTAGGCCCAGGTATGTGGCCTACCTGTGAAATAGATTTGAGGCCACTTGTAATGTATTCGAGGCCCATGGGCAAGGCTCAATGTGATGTATTTGAGACCCATGGGTGTGACTCATTGAGATTTATTTTAGGCTCATGGGTTGTGGCTCATTGTGATGTATTTGAGGCCCATGTGTAGGGCCCACCTGTTGTGTATTTGAAGCCTATGGGTTATAAAGCCTAATGTGGTGTATTCATGGCGCATGCGCCAAGGCCCATTGCGATGTGTGAGGCCCATATGATATGGCCCAATGTGATGTATATGCGGCCCATGAGTGAGGCCCAATGTGATGAATGTGTGGCCCTTATGTGAGACCCAAAGCGATGTATATGAGGACCGATGTGATGTGTGATTTCACCATGATGTATGTATTGATATTTATATGGGCAACTCCTTGGGATCAATGTTGGTAAATATCTACATTGACGGGCAATGATGGTTGAATGTCCACATTGTGACCTTGCCTTAGGCCTTATTAGGCCCATTCTCACTGATGCCAATTATGAGTATGTGACAGTATAGCATCATGATCATGCCCATATGCATCATCTGCATGTTTGTTATGAGAGGTGGTTGACTATTGTATAAGTCATTGGGCATGACGATTATGAGACTCCTTGATAGGTGGAGATTGTCTCATATGAGTACATGGTATGCATCAGATTACTGCATGACTAAATTGTATGACTCATGCATCTTACATTATGATTACTATATGTCCTAGAGACATTAGGGCCGTAGCCTCCACAGACATATTATGGATGGTCAGATGGGACACCAAAATTTTATTCTAGCATCACGCTACAATAAATGGCCCTAGGTGAAAATTCTTAAACTCTCTTGGTACCAGAGAATGCCCCAACATCGAGACCGAGTGGATACATGAGCGCCCATGTGCTGAATACTAGGAGGTCGTGTCTCCCACTGTGTCGTGGTTGGTTGGGATGGGGTGTGGCCTTACCCGCCCGAGGATAGGGGCGCATAACTAGGTTGAGTTTGACCAGCTCATGAATGGGTCCGCTATCGACATGCCAGATAGGTATTGACAAACTATTGGTCAGGAGGATAGTGAGGTTTCTTACGCTCACTTGGACTGTGCTATTGGGAGAGGGACAGTGCCATTTGGAGTGTACTAAACCCCGGTGATGATCCCAGAGATGAACCGTATTAATATGTGGACTTATTGAGCAGGAGTTGCATACTCATTCATTCATTCACTCACCATTCACTCGGGCTGGTGGTGCACAACTATTTATATGTGTACCTTTGCAATGGCCAGGATTTCAGTTGGGGGATGCGACAAACCTCAGATCAGGAGTTTACCACATTGAGTCTGACTATCCAAATTTATGTATGGAACTGGTTTGGATAGAAGTCCCTTGTGATGGACCCCATAATTTACGATACTATGTATTATCATCCTGACTTCACACTCCAGCATGGACATTTCATTCACACCACATATTGCATTACATCCACCTCATATGATATTTTGGGTTACCTATGTTTCTGTATTTATATGATTTAGATATAACATCTGATATTTGACTCTTTATGACTGCTCATTTGTATAATTGATTTGTATCGTGTATTCTGATATTGTTCCTCATTTGTATAGTTGATCTGTATTACATATCTTGATATTATTTGACTCATGGACTTGTCAGTATTTCTGATATTGTATAATTATGGCATGCCAATATGATAAAGATGATGTGATTATGGATGCATGTAATACGGTTATGGCTGTGGTATAGGAGAAATGAAAGTATAACTTGGTGATGCTGGTAGCATTGACTGGGAGTACTACTATGATGCATATGCATTGCATTGGCATTGAAATCATACTTTATGTGCTACACGCCTTTTACATATATGATTTCCTTGTAACATATTTATCTTGCTTGCATGTAGGACACACTGCACACACGTGTGTACTCACTAAGCTTTTTGCCTAAGCTTCATATTTCCTATTTTTTCAGGGTTGGAGTAGCTTGGAAGACTTTGCCTTCTCGATGCATTGCATCTATTTTTCAATTTAGCAATGTTGACATTGTGTACCTTTTAGAAAGCAGTGCACTTGTAACCATCAGGATTTCTATTGGAGAATGTTGCTTGGTAATTTGATCATGGATCTTTATGCTCAGGTATTATTATATATGTATAAAATAAATTTCAGTCAAAAATCTTCCTTATGGTGCGCCGAACTTGGGACTTGGTGTATGTAAGTCGAGTGCCGAATTCGGGGCATCACGGAAGCTGTCCGTCCCCGAGTTTGGGACGTGACACCAAGTTGATATATATGAGTGCATAAGGGCCATATACCAGTAGGTCGCGTCTCCTACTGTGTCATGGTCGGTTGGAAGGGGGTGTGGCCTTAGCTGCCTGAGGGAGTAAGCAATGTTAGGTTGAGTTTAACTAGCTCATAAATGGGTCGGCTATCGACGAGTCAGGCCAATATTGGTAGGCGGATAGTGAGGTTTCTTCCACTACCCAGTTGTATTGTACGCTTGATGGGACGGCAAGCTGGCGTAGAGTGTACTAGACCCCGATGATGATCCCAGAAATGTACAGTACTGATATGTGGACTTA
Source organism: Magnolia kwangsiensis (assembly GCA_037074715.1). Lineage (NCBI taxonomy): Eukaryota > Viridiplantae > Streptophyta > Magnoliopsida > Magnoliales > Magnoliaceae > Magnolia > Magnolia kwangsiensis. The sequence goes on along the minus strand of CM073571.1, from coordinate 86,367,059 downwards.
ATGAGCAGGAGTTGCATACTCAGCTTTTTACTCATTCATTCATTCACTATCCACTCGAGCTGGTGGTGCGTAACTAATTTGTCATGTGTACCTTCGCAATGCCAGGATTTCAGTTGGAGTGCGCGACCAATCTGAGATTAGGAGTTTACCACATTGAGTCTAGCTATCCAAATTTAAGTATGAGACTGGTCTAAATAGAAGTCCCTTGTGATGGACCTCACATCTTGTGATACTACGTACTATCATCGTGACTTCACACTCCAGTTGGGTCATTTCTTTCACATCGCATATTGCATTGCATCCTCAGCACATAGCATTTGGTTTACTATGCTTCTATATTGTATAGCCTGAATGAGGTTAATGGTATTATGGACTCGCTAGGATCTGCATATTGCATTACATCCGTGACATATGGCATTTGGGTTGCTACATTTCTATATTTATATGGCCTAGATGAGGCTGATGGTACTCATAGCTCTTTAGAATTACATATTGTATTGCATCCTCAGTATCTGATATTTGGCTCATTATGACTCCGCATTTCATAACCGATCTTTATTTTATACTCTTATATTGAATGTCTTATAACCTTGCCAGTATTTCGCTTACGTTGATATTTGTGTGCTTGACACTTATCTTGTGCACACACGTACACCATCCTTTGAGCTTTCTATAAGCTTATGCACGATAGATGCGTGCAAGTGACAATAGGATGCAGTCAAGCTGAGGCAGGAGCATGCGGCAGAGATTTTGGAGCTTTTGGCATTTACCTTGTATTTTTTCTTCATGTATTGTACTCAGGTTTTTAATTTTAGTGGATATGTGATGATGATGTTGCCTTTGTGATTTGGGTAAACTTGTGCTTATGAATAAATTCATGTTGAAAATCCTCCTTATAGGATCCCAGGATCAGAATCTGGCGTATGGGCACTGGAAGCTAAGAATGGGGTACTACGGAGTCTGTCGATACTAGATTCAGTGATCAAAAATTTTATGAGCCCATTTTTCAAGTTTGGGGCATGACATATTTAAAATCACAAGTGTGTTAGGTTTTAAGGTGACCCTATGAAAACTTTATTTATAGTGAAACCAATATCATGTGGATGGTGATTATTGGGACTGAAGTAGATGTTGTTATTTGAGAACAGTTATTGTACACACTAACTACTATAACTCTTGGTATTGTGGTGAATGTTTACTTTTTGCATTTGTGAAGAATGGTTGTAATTTTATTTATGCAAAAGTGGTGAATATTTGTAATAGATAGCTTTATTTTGTCTTGCTGGGCTTGAGATCTTAATTTTTATAATCGATCATGAAATAAGGTTGTCCTACCTAAACTTTATTTTGGGTGTAGGTTGTCCTATAAACTAATTTAAATCAATTTTTCAATATTAGTTCGATTGAGTTTTCTGATTTATTTATTATTTTAGCACTTTAATTTTTATTTGGCATAGTCCTGTTAACCTCCCCTCTAGGACTTCTTAAGCTCACCTTTACAGTAAGTGTCCTATGTGGCTTAACCATTTTATCATCCTAATTTTTCTAAACACTTCTCATGTTGGACACAACTCCTAAAGCCCAATAGATGAAGAGTTACAATCAAAATAAAACTTATTAAAAATAGTAAAAATGGAAATAAGTAGGGAATTTGACCATCGATATGATGGAATCTCACATATTCGGCATGAGTAACCGAGAATAGTCGAGTTGGTTGGCTAAAGTGGCTCATCCTACCCCAAAATTATATTTGGTACATCAAGTTACTCATTATAGTTTGTGAGATATGCTTGTTTAAGGTTCTGATGGTCTTGATGACTTCTGCCTTTGTTCGGGCCTTCTCTGGTCCATGTTGGACATAAAAGTGTTCGCGACCCACTCTACATCAATCCTTTCCACTTTAAAAGAACTCGTCCTTGAGTTTTCGTGTTTCTTCGGTTCATGATACTCAGTCAGGTGCGCCCCGTAATGATACCTGGATCAAAGGTTATAATCACTTTATGATCCACATTCTTTTGGTCTAACCATGCTAGATATGTATCGTGCCACATCCTGCATCAGACTCCTCCACTTGAAAAAGAAAAAAAACTCATCCTCGAGTTACTCAAGGAACTTATCTCATGATTCTCAGATAACTTTTAATGTTGATGTTTACCAGCCATTTTCTTACACTTGGTATTATGCTCTTAAGTTGAAACAATACATGTACACATGCTTTCCTCGAATTCGCTAGTATAGATTAGTTCATTTACTTTGGCTTGCAAAATCTCACGTTCTTCCTAATAATGTGGGCAATTAGGCAGACTTGCCCTTGAGACAAGATCAATGTGGTTTTATATATCTTGTATGTGAGGTAATTTATTAGGAAGTTCATTGAACACAATTGCTTCGAACTCTTACAACACTGGTTTCAAATCCTCTAGGATGTTCACAGGCTCCATATATTTTTCTTTTTTAACTAATGCATTTACATCTCCCGTCTCCTCAAATTTTTTAACGAAATCATATTTGCTTATGAGAGATTGTCCCGCCACTTTAGAAGTCTTGTGTTAGTTCTTTGTCCTCGTAGGGACTAGGATAATCTTTCTACAGTCTTTAATAAATATAAATATGTTATCTCGACCTCTATACATAGCATCAATATTATTTTTCCATGGTCAACTAAGTAACGTGTGACAAGCTTTCATGTCGACTATGTCACACATTACTGAATCCTTATAATATTTTCGAATGAAAAATGATATATGACATCGTTTAGTTACCTCTATTTTATTGACCTCCTTGATCCATCTAATCGAGTATAGAGATGGGTGACTTTATATTTTTAGTTGTAGCTTTTCCACCAATGTTTTCGACACAAGATTCTCATTGCTCCTAACTTGATGATCACATTACAGAATTTTTGGTTTACAGTGTACTTCGTTCGAAAGATATTGTGCTGCTGTAAATTTATCTCTACCTTTTACATGTATAACTGCTTTCTCATGATCAAAGTAATGGCCTGTAATTCCCCATCATCTGATGGTGCTCTATGAAAATTGAGGTTGGGTCGTATACTGACCATGGCTGGTTTAGCATCACCTTAGGCTCGGGGCGTAATTAGCGCACCCCCAATATGGTTGAGGGTTGACTGTAGCTCTTGCATGATCAACTGACTCTTCCCATGGAAAGCTTACATTCTTTGAAAGATAATGAATCCCTAAATCACTATCCATAGGATTTTGGTTCATACCTTCATTTTTTCCATTGGCCCAAGGGGAGTCCTCGCTCTATTACTAATTGACGCAGGGATGAACGTGATGAGGTTGAGCACCGTCTTCCTTAGGGGGATAATTGTTCCAAATCCACGAAACTTCTCTAAACTCCTCACAAAGAAACCTTAAATCCACAAGGAAAAGAAAATAAAAATAATTCTAAAATATTTGAAATAAATTTATTGATGATTGAAATAAACAAGTCTACAACCCTTTAAATAGGGATATGAAGCCTTGGAAGAAGTTTAGGAATTAAACTATAACTAAAACTCTCTAAATTTCATAAGTTACTATGAATAGTAAATTTTCTATTTATAGTAAGTGTCCTATGTGGCTTAACTACATTATTCTCCTAATTTTTCTAAACACTTTTCATGTTGGACACAACTCCTAAAGCCCAACGGATGAAGAGTCACAATCAAACCAAAACTCATTAAAAATAGTAAAAATGAAAATAAATAGGGAATTTAACAGTCGATATGATGGAATCTCACAAATTTGGTGTGGACAACCTAGAATAACTGGGTTGGTTAGCTAAAGTAGCTAGTCCTAGATATGATTATTTTAAAGTTCTGACTGTCTTGATGACTTCTTCTTTCGATCGGGCCTTCTATGATCCATCTTAGACATGAAAGTTCCGCGACCCACTCTACATCATAAACAATAAGATTTCTCTACATAACCCTCACCGATCTTCTATCGTGCTAACAACTTTAGTTTTATTTGAATAATACCTTATCGTAACTACTAGGGAGGAATCGCGTGCATAACAAATGCTTCATCCACAGCCACAAGTGGATTGTTGCCTTCATCCATCTCATTTGTTCAAGTTGAAGCTACTCCCACTAAGCCAATGCTCCGCCCTTAAACTTGTAAGCCATAAGCTTAACCTTCTTCTCTTCAACAACATCCATGTAGTCAAAGAAGCGTTTGACTTCAAGCAGCCAATCGAGGAAGTCCTTGATGTGGAGTTGGGTGTTGAAATTAGGAAGGTCAATTTTCATGTTAAATTCCCAATCCTTCTGATTTATCCAATTAATGCTTGTCGCTGGATCCCACCTTCCGAGTGTGATTCAACAATTCACCGTCGACATCATCCTATGATCAGTGCAATTATGACTTTCAATACCTACTGAGGGTAAATCACCGCCACGAACATGGAGATACCCTAGAGCCTCCATCATGCGATCAATGGAAGCCTATAGCCCATACACGACTTGCTTATTCTCTCGTTGCACCACTTCAAAAGCCATTTCCATTAAAGGAAAATTTTCTGGAGCACCATCCATGGGAATGTTGGCCGACCCGTTGTTAGAAGTCATAGATCCGAGGAGAAATCCTCGCTCTAATACCTATTGATGCAGAGGAGGATGTGATGAGGTCGATCACTATCTTCCCCGATCGATAAACACCTTGAATCACACAGGGCTCTCTTGAATCCACAAGAGCTTTCTCGAATCCATGAGAAGGAAAGAAAAAAATTCCAAGGAATTGCTTTATTGAATGAATAATAAAAATGAATTTAACACCCTTTAAATAACACTAAAAAAACCTTTAAAAAGTAATAAAAGAGTTTTAATCAAATAAAAAAACAAATTTCAAAAAATGTGTAAATTTTTACTATCTGTCGACCTATCGAGTCGACAAGTTGAAACAACCAAAAAGTGTACAGAGATTTAAACAAGAAATTATGTGATTTTCAACTCGTCAAATTGGATTTCGACCTGTCGACAAGATATGTCAACCTGTCTAAACTGGTAAAATTTAGCCAGCAAGTAATCTGGAATAGTATTTCGACCTCTCGAACAATATTTCAACCTGTAGAATAGTATTTCGACCTATCTAAGCTGATAGAAATCAACTAGCAAACAATCTGGAAATTTTGGCAGAATTTTGACCTGTTGACCTATTTTGTCGATTTCTCATTGGATTTATTCCAATCCATGTGTTTTATGCTTGATCCACATCCTACGTCAGATTCAATAGCATAACCAAATGTAGCCATGAAGTACGGGAGCTAGGAAGAGAAGGGAGAACCTTATTATGCGTTTTGGCTACCAACATATTCTGAAGAATCTCTGTGTCTTAATGGCTGTAACTTCCTTGGTGGCCTTTTAAGAGGCTTAGTGAGGGGAACCATTCCTGATTCATCCACTAGTGCAGCAGAGAAGGGGCATAATGTGCAATCCAAACCATCCATTGGTCAAAAATAGACTGCCAGTTGGTAGGGCGTTAATGGTAGTGACCTGAACTTTCCTATCGTATGTAATTAACTAGGATTGACGACCCTAGATGGATCAATGTTTGGTAAATGATATAAAGGGTGGTACCTTAGCTTTCCAAAATTGCTGTATGAATAAACCTAATTAATTATTGGCTAACATGAACATGCACCGCATTGCATGTGCTTTGGAGAGGAAGAGCACTTTTGGGTGGTTGTCATGCGCGCCGTAAGATGAAGACCGTAAGGGAGTGCAGGCGAGGGCATGCATCATTATCCCATATCATTCTTACATTAACAAGAGTACTTAGGACTTGATTGTTGTATTGTGTTATCATTACTGCTTGACTGAATTAATAACATGTTAACCTTTACTTTATTGTTCTACTGAGTTGATCACTCACTCCCATGTTATGAGACGGTGTTTTAAACACCAACCGGACCCTGTTTTAGTTTCAGATGATGGCGATGCTTGCGAAGTGAAGCTGGACTTTTATGAGGATGAGGGTTTCTCCTATATACAGCTATCAGGCGGGTCTATGTAGACCATGTTTTGATCAACGGGGCTACACGGATGCTGATTAAATGCCATTACACCTGTTATTTTACACTTTTGGAACACCCAGGTTCACACTCTGGAAACTTACAACAGTTTATATATTTTATATATCTATCACAGTCTTTCGCTTGTGAAATTTAACTGTCTCTGGAGTATGATATGCTTTTTGGGTATAATCTCACTCATGTATAATTCACTAATATGAACAACATTCAATCATCATTATCTATGTTACATAAGTGATGCGTTGGAACGAGGGAGCTGAGCTTCTACTCGACCCCTGATTTTCAGGGCGTTACATAAATCCTCCAAAGGACCGTCAGGCACTGGTAATGGGGTGTATAGGCATGTATTCTGAGATTGCCCCTTAGAGGTCTGACAAACATGACAACGTTGTAAGGCTTTTCCTATATCACGTACCAATTACAAACAGTTATACTGCTCTTCGACAAGAGCTCGCATCTTATCCCGCCCAAGGTGTTCACCGAGTCCACCTCCATGTAACTCCTGAATAATCTAATCTCTCAGAGAACTTTAGGGGATGCACAATCGATTCCCTTTAAAGAGGAAACTATCCTATATATGTCACTGGGGTGACCTTATTGGCACTTCATCCAAGCATCTTTGAAGTCATCGTCTTTGGCATATAGTTCCTTGAGATGGTCGAAGTCGACCACCTCGTTGCTCATCGTAACTAGTGATGCATGACAGCTAAGTGCATTAGCCACCTTGTTCTGCTACCTTGACTTGTGCTTCAGAATGAACGTGAATTCCTGTAAAAATGCAACCCATCTAGCATGCACATGATTCACATTAGTTTAACTATTAATAAACTTTAATGCTTGATGGTCGGTGTATAGAACAAACTCTCTTTGAATCGGATAATGCCACCAATGTGGCACACGATTCACATTAATCTGACTATTAATAAACTTTAATACTTAATGGTCAATGTATAGAACAAACTCTCTTTGAATTAGATAATGCCGCCAATGTCGCAGTTCCTGAACAATTGCGTACAACTCAATCTCATATGTCGACCACTTCTTACGGGCTTAGCTGAACTTCTCACTATAGAAGGCTACTGGTCTGCCTTCTTGTGATAATACTCCTCCAATTCTAACATATGAAGCGTCACGCTTAACCTCAAACAACTTGTCAAAATTAGGAATCACTAAAACTGATGTTGTGGACAAACGATCACTACCAAAAAAATGATCAAAGGCTACAGATTATGCTTGCTTTTGGCTACGGCTACAAACTGTAGCATAGTTAGCTGCGGCTAAAAACCGTAGCTAAAAATGACCCAAACCGTAGCTAAAAGTCACAACCTTCACATGACCGTCCAATGTGCATAGTCCCTTGGGGGACTCTACGAGGCCCATTAAAATTTTCGTTCTCCATCTAATACGTCTATCCTTTTTGAAAAATAATTTTATGGCAGGTTGTGAAAAATGAAGTATATCGAACGATCAAGTGGACCACATGTTAGGAAACAGTGGAGATTAATACCTACCATCGAAACTTGATGTGGTTCAATTGTACATAATATTTGTACATTTGTTGGGGTTATTTTCTATAAAAAAATAAATTACAAACTTAATGAACGGAGTGGATTTGTCAAATGCATCAGGATGGACCCCACAAATAGAATGAGAAATCCATCCATCCAGATCCCGCCGAACGTGTGAACGTAGAGGGGCTGTTATGGACGTAACAATAGCTATGGCCTAATGCACTTTTAGCTACGGGTTTAGACTGTAGTAGTGCCGTAGCAAGTACAAAATGCGAAAAATTGCGCTCTTTTTTCTTTTCCCCCTCTCCCAATTTTATTTTATTTTTTTCCATTCACGTCCGTCCCTCACTCCCTTTCTCTCTCACTCTCACGTCTGTCCCTTTCTCTCCCTTTCTCTCTCACTCTCACGTCCTCTCTCACTCTCAATCTCCCACTTCTCATTTTTGTCTCTCTCGATCTTCGGCACCATTGTTCCTGTCCCTCTCTCTCTCTCTCTCTCTCTCTCTCTCTCTCTCTCTCTCTCTCGATATCTCCCGCACCATTGTTCGAAACAGAAAAATCATCATCATCATTCCTTTAATTGCATCATCAGAGAGGATTTTGGTATGCGTTCTTCTTCTCTCTCTCTCTCTCTCTCTCTCTCTCTCTCTCTCTCTCTCTCTCTCTCGATCTCCTGCCCCTTTTCTCTGTCTCTCTTGATCTTCGGCACCTTGATTAATTGCAAATCAAGCCTCATTCCAATTAATTGGATGATGAGGCTTGGATGATGATGAAGAATGCTGAAATAAGTCATTGGACTGTAGTAGTCATCCAACCAATGGCATGAGAAAGGAACTGTTCACTCAAACAAGAAGCATTGGTTGATGGGCTGTTGAAGACAGAGCCTAGGGAGTGGTCATGGGATGATCAAAAATCCAACGGTGGGATTTCAAAGTGGGATGGGTTAAAAAATCAAACCTCAATCATAGCAAATGCCATGCAAGGATAGAAAGTTCTTTGTATGATTACCTGTTGCCTGTGGAGCCTTTGTTTCTGAATCTTAATTGCACATATGGGTTTTTCAAATTTTTTTCCTATATACACTCATGTGGTGGCACACCAAATCTATGATTTCAATCACTAGAACTCATATGAAGTGTTCTATATAGCATTTCTCTTTATTTCAATTACTAGATCAATGTTTTAATGTAACACCCTGAAAATCGGGGGTCGTGTATAAACTCAACTCCCGAGTTCCAGACCGTCACTTATGCAACAAAAATGGTTATGATTCAATGTTGTCTGATTTAAAGCATTCACATGAGTAAAAGTATACCAAAACTGCAATTCATACTTCAGATCCAGTGATAAAAGCAAGCGGAAGACTAAACAAGATATATATCACTGTATGGAAAAACAAAGTAATCTCAACTGTCTCCAAAGTATGACTACATCTCTGAGTCTCATATACATGTACATAACAAAAGAATAATGTTCAAAAAGAAAAGTCCCACTGATGTCCCCTCGATCCAGGTCACCTACGGGAAGCCGTCATGATACTGCATATACGAGAACTCATCCTGGTCCTCGTCATCATCTAGCTCCACCTCCTGGATCTCATCGTCACCTGCAACTACAACAGGGTCTGGTGGGTGTTGCAAACACCATCCCGTAACGTGGGAATGAGTGATCAACTCAGTGGAATCATAGAGCAAAGATTAGCATGTTCACAATTCAGTCACGCGATAATAGTAAAGCAGTAAATCAGACAAGTCCTAAAACTGTTGTTAATGCAAGATGATATGACGTGATGTATGCCCTCACCGACGATCACCCTCATACGGCAACATCTTACGACCGCGGCATGCCACACTCCCTAGAGTGCTCCACATCTTCCAGGCACATGCAATGCTATGGTGATATGATTACCAAGTTGTTATTAGTCCATTCAAACAGCAGGATTGGGAAACTAAGGTACCTCCCTTGTATCAATCCCAACACGGATCCTGTCTAGGGTCGTCACTCCTAGTAATCTCATACGATGTACATTTCGTAGGTCACTGCAAGGGCTGCCAGGGCTGTTGCTCGCACTCGTTGCACCGCTCCCCCATCACCTTATCAATACAGGCCTACTGTACTCTACTGCACGGAAGGGTCGTCGCCTCCCGTGAACTCAGAATACACTCGCGGTCACTACAAAGGGCTCGTCGCCTGATCAGTGTAGGCCGACAGCTAGAATATAGTGTCCCATACCACCATAATCTGCTCACGAGTCAAGGTGCTCATTGGTCACTACGGGGAGGTTTGTGGCCCCAGCGTAGGCCGACAGCTCGACCACGGTGTCCCATACCACCATGCCCGGCTCATGAGTCTTCGTGGATCAAGGTACCACGGTTAATAGGGTTTACAATGGTAAGTTCAGTACCCTAGGTTCAAGCAGTTATGATACATACAAGGTGAACAAGCATCGGCCAGTCGGGTTACTTGACGGGCTCGACTAGCGCGATCGCATCTCGAATTGAACGACATGAAGTGCATAAAACACTTCGCGTGGCCTAACCACTGCCGCCAACTCTCAACACGAATCACATTCATCGACGCGTCGTTCGTGGCTATGACCAGTCAGCCACGAATTCGCTCGGTTACCGACTGCCTGGACTAAGTCAAGTCCCACACATCTATGGAATTACTATACAAGGTATTGGAATTGAAATACATCATGTGAGCATGTTAACACATGTTATAACTTTCAACTTAAGCAAATCTTCAAGGCATACTTCCCATGCATATTCAACTTAAGCAAATCCTCAAGCACATACATTCAATGCATGTAATGAAATCATGCATTTTATCAACATGTAGAAAATCATCTAGGTCAGCATAATAGTTGAAAAATCAATCACAAACTATCATATAACATCATTTAATCCAATACATACTAATACAAGCATTTATACAAACACATGCACTACACACTTAGGTCTACATATAGCATGTCGACCCAAAGTGTGCAATTAGGCGAATCTCTTCGCCAAACTAATTATGCACGCATTCCTAACTTCCTAATGCGACAACAAACCATGTCAATCACATCAGCAAAATATGAATGCAAACAGTACTTCCTACAAATGACTAAAATGCCCTAAATCTCATATTCTTCGTTAGCTTACGAAACGGGAAACGGAGAGCATTTTGTACATGTCAAACGGCGATGCCGTCAAGAATCTACTATTAAACGACATTGAAAGCATTGGGAACCGTCAATCCAAGCGTCTAAAATCCTCACCTAGTGTCTTGTAGACTCGGGAATTGAAGCGGAGTGTATATGCTTCGTCTACGGCGAGTAAGGAGCCTAATACATAAGATCCATAAGCTACATCGCCATGGAAACAAGAAAAAATCAAATCACCAACTATTTAGGGTTTTTACTTACCTAGGATTGCGGTGGAATCGCCGGGAAAGCGGTAGAGGAGTGTCGCTTAAGCATGTGCAACACGTAGCACAAGTGGCGGGAAGAACTCTCCCACTCTCTCACAATCTCTCACTCTTTTTTCTCTCCCCCAAGCTAGGGCTTCTCTCAAATTCGGATGGGAGAGAGGAGTGAGGGTTTCAACCCCTTTTATAGCCTAAAACATTCCCAAAATAGGCTTGGGAACAATGTTTACTTGGTGCCTAACCAAATCGGGGCCGTTTCGGTCCAAAAGGGCATTTCTGGAGGTCCCCAGGCCAAATGCGGTCGGACTTAAGCTCATGCATACTGGATCTAGCATACATCCAGTTTTCAGACCGGTTGGGGTCCCAGATCGCACGTGGCGGCCCAGTTTCAGTTTAACGGTCACCGCACCAAGATCAGGCCTATAAGTCCCGTGATATATAATAGATATTTTTCCTGATCCAAGGGTGTAATTTGGCTGTATTCTGACGGTCAGAATGCTCAATACTGATGCGTCAAATTTGTGTGCCAGATTTGAATTTGAAATTCCAACTATGTCCCTATTCACACTCTCTTCGGTCCGGGCTCAATGAAATAGCCTGTAATCATCGGTTTGACTTGATTTTTGGAATGAGTGTCAAGCCCAGCTAGACGGTCCTAACGGTCTAAGATAGGAGGTATCGGACTTTCAACGTGCGGTCTAGATCCAATACAAAGATTCAAAGTGGTCCAGAGAACAAACCGGCTTAGAGTTTGATCCGAGGCTTTAGAGCATTATAGCACCCTTAGTTCCACTCGCTTCGGGTCTTGTAGAACGTATTTAAAGTGATCAGGGACCATTTCCCAGCTATTCTAACGTTGCACTAGCTAACCTAGTCAAATTTTCCAAAGGAATGAATTCTACGCAAATTCGGGTCGAGTTGGTACTCGAGCCCAAGGATGGATTTTTCACGGGCGTTACATTTAATCACTTGATTTCAAAGAATATGAAATTTTTGTGGAGTTGGTTGTTAAAACATGCAGGGGAGTTGGTTGTTAAAATGTCAAAGAGATGTGATTTTGTGGAGTAGTATATTTTTAGTTTGATTGTTCTCTCTCTATCCATTGATGGAATATACTTTCAGGGGTATTGATGTTAACACCCAACCTGATTGATTTGCTTACCCTCCATTTTCCATTTTGGGCATTCTAAAGAGTACATTTGTGGTAATGTTTCAAGACCCAAAATTGAAAATAGGGTGTAGCTAAATCAATTGGAGCAGGCGTTAATAACGACTCCCCTGGTTAATCCAATTACCTACAATTAATTTCTTTCTTTCAACTCAAAAGGAATGCCATAAATTTATAGTTGCCGCATGAATCCCTACTTTTAAGGTGCTAGCCCACTTCAACCACTCATGGTCCCATTACCTCTTGTTGCAATTCCTGCTTTCTTTCATTTCTGGTAATTAAGTCACATATATTCAACTCAAAGAACTTTACTACGTCAATATAGTAGTTACACAATTAGAACAGATAGCTTGAACAAGGAACTACAAAAAGGGAACTACGATTTTAAGTTTCTTTAAAACAGAAACAAGGAACCAAAGAAGCAAAGTAAGTGTGGGAGCGGGGAACCATCTGTTTTAAAATGCTGTCAAGTATAAACAACTAGGAAACAGGAGCCTATCTGTTTCAAAATGTTGTCAAGTATAAACAGCTAGGAAGCAGGAGCAGCACGCTATGTGACTGTGTCCAAAGAGAGAGAGAGAGAGAGAGAGAGAGAGAGACAGAGAGAGAGAGAGAGAGAGAGAGAGAGAGAGAGAGAAGGATCCTACAACGAAGGAAAAACACAACAGTGCAGCATTTTGAGTTTATTTTGAGTTGAACATCTTTGGAATCTTTTCTGCATTCTTTCTTGCTAGAATTATTTCGGCCATAACCAATTAATTGTGTTGTAGGTCTTCAAGTTGTACCATCCATTGGCCTTGAGAGATTTCTTGATCAGCATGACCTACCAGTAGATTAAGGTCTATTTGGATGACGTCCATCTGGCCAAGCTGACAAACAACATTCTTATTAATGAATTGTTTGATACACCATTGAATTGTTGATAGAAAACACATAAAAGGGATATTCAGAACCTTTCCTTGAAATCCCTTATAGAAGCTTCCAGTCTAACCATTTCCATCATTTTACTTAGAGCCTCAACTAATAATACAACAATGGTGGTGGCCCGCATGGGGAAATATAACCTTTTCGATTGGTGGTGAGGAAATAAGCATTTAGGAATGAAATTGGGGGTCCTAGTTCATGCTTCATGGCCTTCTGCTAGTCATATGAAAAATCAATGGAGTGTTCTGATAGATGATGGACTATCCTGTGTGTTATTTAAAAGCTTTTGGTATATTGATGCTCAGGTAGAGCATATGACTCTTGATACATAAGTACTCAGAACTTGTACTCGTGAAGTACATAAGTTAAAACCATCTAAATTGTCTTATAGGGGCCAAGTAATAGTCCCAAAATCATATTGTTTAAAAGCCCAAACCTCTAATTCATGGATACTTGTTTGTTGAAATAGGATTATTGGATTTTATTTTATTTTATTTTATTTTTTATTTTTCATTCTTAACTATCCAATAAATGTCCACCAATCTGATAGTTAGATAATCAAACAGCAGTAATTTTTTCTCACCATTTAACTAAATTCAGAATCATAATTTGGACCATGGTTTTAAGACTCAAAATGAGATTAATGTGACTTGTCTGAGTTGACTTGGACTCAGATGGACCTAATCTAGTTTCATACTCCGAGCCACCGCTGACTTGAGCAAGTTATGACTCGACTCTGGGCTGGGTAAGTCAAATCAAGTTGTCAAGTCTTTTAGCCATGATTTGGAAAGTTTATTTGACATATTTGTATGTCATGTATGTAATTTCTAAGTAATTTCTCAGTGCCTGAGCATTATCTGTCATGATCATAGATCATGGTGGGTCCATTTATCCTTCCTAAATCACTATTCCATCATGATCAGTAGGTGATCCTCTAACCAAGGGACATCATCCGGTTTGGTGTGTATGCATTGTGTTGGATAGTTTCCTTTTCCATTACAATCAAACTAGCAGCTTTTTGTTCCATTCAATTCAAAATTTATCACCACAGTAAGTCTGGTAACGGGCCAGGCCTTTGCCAGAGTTTTGAACTAGCCCCTTAGGCCAACTCTATTTAAGAGTTTGATTTTGTTAGGCCCTAGCCCAGCCTTATTCCATGGTTTGTGTACTCGTGGGAAATTCTCCCACACAGGTCAAGAAAATCACAACTTGGGTCTTGTCATTTATAAGTGCGAGAAAATATCAAAACTTGTTTGTTTACATTAAGAGAATATGAGATGTAGGAATTTATGGCGTCAACTACCAATGCATGTGCATGATGACCTTAATTAGGTGTTTGAATGTCATCAGATCTAATGATCCATGTTGATAAATTGCGTTTTAGGTATGAAAAGGGCTTTATGGTTGCTAGCAGTTTTCCAAGACATGTAGAACCTTTTACTTTAACATATGGTGAAAGGTGATAGATAACTTGTTTGTTTATGGTAGGAACTAAGCATAGTTATCAGTGTCAACATCTTATCCCTTTGATAAACTGGCATATTTGTTACCTATCAAAAAATGCATATCTAGTAGCTTTTAATATCTTGTACTATTAAAATAACATTTTGGGTGCATCATCTGGGTTTTAAGTCTTCAAAGATCTCTTTTCATGGCAATGAAGGAACTTTTGCCTTGGGTAACTTGTTGTGCTTGTATGGATGCTAATAGATGATCTTTTTTCTGCTGATTGATAACAACAATGAACCATTTCTGACTAGCATTTTAGCTAAGTATTTCAAAACTTTTTGGTGTTTTAGTTGGTTTCAAATCAAGATCATAGATGCATGTGTTTAGAATTATATTCGTGAATGAGTGAAAAATACTTATTAATTATTCTTTTGGTAAGGTGCAGGTTCAAAAAGGACTCTTAGGTTAATCGAGTTTCGCCTGTAATGGATAGGGAGTGGATACCACTAAGTTTTTCGGACCCATGTTTTATTTCTGGAATGAGAAGTTTTCTAAAGTTTGCACGAGATCACCTTCCTGGTAGAGAAACCATTTTTTATCCATGCACCACTTGTAGATGTGCACGTTTACTGATTTCTTATGATGATTTGGAAATACATCTAATGAAAAATGGATTCGATCCAAGATATAGGGTTTGGAACATGCATGGTGAGCATGCATCACCTGAGTGCACTGAATGTGCATCAAGTTCCCAACAATGCCAAAGTGTCCCAAACTTAAATGACGTTCATAACACGATCGTTCAAGAACTCGGTGGTAATAACCTAGATAAAGTTGTCCAGGATGAGCCGAACGTGACCCCTGAGTCGAAGGCAAATTTGGGGAAAATGAAAGTAATGATTTTGAAGCAAATCTACAAGAAGCAATGACTGAGCTATACCCTGGGGCAAAAGATTTCACCATGCTGACTTTCATTGTACAGCTTTTTAAATTAAAGGTGAACTATGGATGGAGTAAAAAAAGCTTTACAGAGCTCCTTCAACTACTAAAGAAAGTGTTGCCTTCTGGTAATAAGGCCCCAACTAATACCTACCAAGCGAAGAAGATCATTTTAAAGTTAGGTCTTGATTATGTGAAGATCCATGCTTGTCTAAATGACTGCATCTTGTACTGGAGAGAGCACGAGATGAAAACTAGTTGTCCAACTTGTAACGCTTCTAGGTTCAAGACAGAAATGGATGATGAAAAAAAATAATTTCAGGTACCTGCCAAGATGTTAAGGTATTTTCCATTAACACCAAGGCTACAAAGAATGTTTAGTGTACCATGGTTGGTGAAAGAAATGTCCTGGCACTCAACCAGGAAATTGCAACATGAAAAGATGGAGCATCCAGCTGATTCTATTGCATGGAGGAATCTCGGTGACAAGTATACGGATTTTTCAGCTGAGCCTCGCAATGTTCGATTGGGTTTGGCTACAGATGGGTTTAACCCATACGGCACTTATAGCGCTTCACATAGTTCATGGCCCGTTATGTGTGTGATGTACAACCTTCCACCAAAGCTTTGTATGAAACCTCAATTTACTATATTGACTTTGCTCATTGAGGGACCGTGACAACCGGGAAAGGATATTGACGTTTACTTACAACCATTGATTGATGAACTTCAAGACTTATGGCAGAAAGGGGTCATGACGTTTGATGCATACCATGAAAGAAATTTCAATATGCGTGCAGTTCTGCTCTGGACAATCCATGACTTTCCAGCATATGGAAATGTTTCCGGTTGTAGAACCAAGGGTAAATATGGTTGTCCTGTATGTGGTCCCAACACAAATTTCTTGTGACTCAAGTATGGAAAGAAACATGTTTATATGGGCCATAGACGGTGGTTGCCAATGTTAGACCAGGTTAGAAAGGACATAAGTGCTAGCACTTACAATAAGAAAGTGGAGATATGACGACAACTGATCCGTCTAGATGGGATTGAGGTCGAAAGACAAACTGTGAACCTTAATATGCAGTGGGGGAAGTCTGGGAAGAAGAATAGAAGGGGTATTGATGGAGGCCGACAAGAGCTAACCGATGACGTTGAATCACCGTGGTTCTTCAAACGGTCTATATTATTGGATTTGGAGTATTGAAAAGATATTCCCGTGCGCCACAACCTTGATGTTATGCATGTCGAGAAAAATATATGTGAAATCCTTGTCGTTCCGATGTTGAACATGCCAGGAAAAACCAAGGATGATGTTAATGCATGCAGGGACTTGAAACGGTTGGGAATTAAGAAGCGTCTATGGCTGAAAAAGAACAATGACAAGACGATTCAGAAACAAGGTCCTTTCTGTTTAAGAAAAGAAGAGAAAAATCTTTTCATCCGGACTTTGCATAATCTGCATGTTCTTATTGGTTTTAGTGTGAATTGGAAGACCATTGCAATGGAAGATTGCATGGATTTAA
Organism: Magnolia kwangsiensis; assembly: GCA_037074715.1. NCBI lineage: Eukaryota > Viridiplantae > Streptophyta > Magnoliopsida > Magnoliales > Magnoliaceae > Magnolia > Magnolia kwangsiensis. The sequence continues at coordinate 86,350,089 of CM073571.1, read as the reverse complement.
AGGGAATGAAGTCTCATTCTTATCATGTGTTAATGCAACATCTACTCCCGATTCTTATCCAGCATGCATTCAAGGATAGGAAGGTCATTCGTCCTATAATTATAAGCTTTTGCACCTTCTTTAATGCCTTGTGCTCGTCAACCATAGACATTTAAACGCTCATTACTCTCAAGAGGGGCCTGGTTAGGACGTTATGTTAGCTTGAGATTATATGCCCTCCATCAATATTTGTCATGATGATGCATCTTACCATCCACTTGGCCTATGAGGCTCGCATATGTGGTCCTGTATACTATCGATGGATGTATCCATTCGAAAGGTACATTATGAGCTTAGTGAGAATAAATAGGTGAAACGTCTAAAAATGCATGTATATGTAATGTATCATTATTTTTGTCAGGTTCATGAAGACATTCAAGGCTTATGTCCGTAACAAGATGCGACCTGAGGGTTGCATTGCAGAACAATACATCCAAGAGGAGACGATTATATACTGCAACCAATACAGAGGAAAACATAAAACAAGCCTCTTGGAAAAGATGGAAAAACATTTTGATGGAGTCATTCCAAAACCACAGAAGTTACAAGAAATTGTTGACGATGATTCTAATGATGACAATGTTGGTCCAGTAGGTTCGAGTCAAAGTGTCATCCTAATGGGTATCGAATATGAACAAGCTCATACTTGGGTCATGAAGAGTCATCCTAGCTATGATGCATGGGAAGGGTATGTACTTTTAGCTCATATGTATATATCTTCTTTACTTTATGCAATTTGAATATAACATTGGTATCGAATAACCCACAGGAAGTACAAATATTTCTTACAGAGATGCTACAGGAGAACCAACAAGGTGCCTAGCGAGGATGAATTCATACCTTGGTTGAAGAGACAAACAAAGTTCAACGAATCTAATGAAGAAGAATTCAAAGATATAGTGAGAGGATCTCTAACTATTGCTACACAATACAATAAGTATTGTATTAATGGTTTCCTTTTCGTCACTAAGGAATATGAGGAGAATAAAATGAACCAAAATAGTGGGGTTATGACAGAGGGTATGACCACCTTCCGATCTAGTGCTAAGGATATAAATACAGTGGATATAAATTAACCTTACTATGGAATCCTTCATAGAATTATCCAATTGGAGTATCGTACAGGGTATAAGCCCATCCTATTTAAGTGTGATTGGGTGAAGGTGACACATCATGGTGTTGCTGTTGATGTTGAAGCGAATTTGAGATTAGTAAATTTCTCTAGTCTTTATAGTTCAGACAAAGTGGGTGATGAGCCGTTCATTCTCGCGGAGCATGCCATACAATTTTTTACTCCAAAGATCATAAAAATTCTGAATGGCATGTGGTCTTGGAGGTTCCAAAAAATATTTTTGTCGAAGAGGAGACATGCCTTTTATCAGAACGATTGAAGGTTGTAATTGATGCTGATGCAGGACCTGATCTCACCACCTTAGCAAATGCCGATGAGTTGATATTCAATTAACCTGAAGAAGTCAGTGTTGTAGTTGAGAAAATAAAGAAAAGAAAGTGATCAAGGAGAATCTATTGAATTCTTTATATTTTTAATCCATGTAACAAAATGATATATATCGAAGGAAATATAATGAAGGTATGGATAATATAGTGAATTTTTTGTTCTTTATCTATTATCTAAATAGTTTCTTAACCATTAGGGTTTTTTTTTCTATTAGCATATAAATAAGCACATGGACTCACAGCCAGAGGCATTGGATGCAAATGCGAGCAAACACCAAAGGTAATAAGATAGTTCTCATTAATTAGATATGTATATTTCATTTTTCTTATATATTAGCGGTAATCAACGATGTTTATATATAATTATTATTCTTTTTTATGTAGATGTGCCAGCTTCTTCTTCATCTAGAAAGAGAGGCCCTACTAAGGATGCTTCTTTACATGTGCAACCTGATAGGAAAAAAGTCCTTAAGACGAATGAATTCGAGCAACCAAATGAGGACAGTCCTAATCATAAAGACTTTACATCGCATATTGGTGTCCTAGCCCGTGCTCATATCTCGATCACATACGAGGACTTTCGCTATGTGCCTTATGCACACACTTAAAAGGTCATAGAAACATTGTCACTGTTTTATGAGTTTGAGGGTCAAAGTTGGGATTCAGGTGTTTGGTACATAACATAACGCATCAATGAAACATGAAGAAATTATAAGAAAAGGTTGACTAAAAAATATATATAAAATAATGATCCTATAATTGTTAGAGATAGTCCTCCCCCCCCCCCCCCCCCAGGTGTCCCTATGGAGGATTGGAGGATCTTTGTGGATCAACACAATACCGAGCAATTCAAGGGAGTAAGTGCAAGGAATAAAGTCAATCGGACAAAGCTAAAAGGACCTGCGTATCTTGGGAGGCACAGCATGGCTGTTACTCACCATCAGATGGTATGTATATAAAGATAGGTATTATAGTTTAAAATTAAATTAAATTTTGATCTAATTAACTCTATTAATGATGTGTATTTGAACGATATGTTATGTGTCAAAGGCGATGGAGAGGAATCTTACCTCTGATGCCGAGATAGGTAGAGGTGATGTCTACTTAAGAGCCCATACGAGCAAGGACAAAGTCGTCCAATATCCTGATCTTGTTGTAAGTACATCCCTCTTACCACTAACTATTACCATTATGAAATGTTATTATATAACTTTAAATTATTTTACATTCATTTGTATCAATTTTGTCACAGCAAAAACTAGATGAGCTTTATAGTAGCAATCCTGCTTCTAAGATGACCGACGTTGACGATGCCCTTACACAGGTACTAATAAACTTTTAAAATTATTTGAGTTTCACGGTGATTATAAATTTCCTAATAACTTGATTTGCAATGTTTTACCGGTGGTTGGTTCTAATAGTAGAGGACGAATGCGTCATTTGGGTTGCTCGATAAGCAAAACAGGACTCATGAAGTCAATCCCTACCCGTTCAAAGTTACATAATATGGCAAAAGAAAAAGATGGCCTAGCGTAGGAGATATTAGAGATAAAGAAATCATTGGTTGATATAAATTCCTGGGTGGGTATGCATCAAGAGGGACAGTCTAGTCAAAACCTCCCATCCCCACCAGTGGTTAAATCTACTCAGGGATCATCGGTATGCAATTATAATTTCACCAATGTAATAAGTTTACAATTATATTATAAATGCTAACAATACTAACGCCATTTTATATGTGTATATGTAGCCGGATACGATACATATCGGTAAGAAATTGGAGTTGCTTGGTTGGGGCTTACGTGGTGTTGTTGCTCATGGTCAAGTACACAAAGTTAGTCCAAATGCAGTTGTCTATTGTGAGCCATTAGCAGAGGGAGCTTTTGTTGTTGTCCTCACTGAGATTATGCACCCTGATGCTACTTTGTGGAAAGAAGATGGATTCGCATCTACACTTGGAGAGGCCGGTCCAGGATCACTTGTGCAATGGGGGAAGTAATCAATGAGATTCCTATAATTTGAACAAATATAGTACTATATAATTGAACATATAGTAATTTGGCTTAAGTGGCTTTTGGTTGGGGCTTATATGATGCTTTTTTTTTTAGCTTAAGTAGTTACTCTAAATGATGTTTGGCCTAAGTAGTTACTCTATATGATGTTTGGTTGGTTTTTTTTTTTTTTTTTTGGTACTCTATAGTTCATCGATATTTATACTCTACGTGAATTTTACGCTAAATATTTGAATATATTTATAGTCTTAGGCTCCATTTGGTCATCACATTGGTGTTTATGAATGTAAATTTATCTCAAACCAAATGGAGCTTAAGCCCTTTTTTAACTCCGCCAATGCAACTCCTTGCATTGCCGGTCCCAAGCCCGGGTAAAGGAGGAGGGAGAAGGGCTTCAAGGTGAGTTTTTTCATTTTTATTTTTTTTCATTTTATGAAGCTGTTATAATTTTTGAGTTTATTTTTGCTTGCAGGCTGGCAGATTTGCTCGCATATGTTGGCTTATGGCCTTATAATTCTCAGAGGTATGCATGTGTTTATGTTGAAAAACCATCACTTCTTAAAGCCGTAACAGTTTATTGTTAGAAGTAATAAAATTAAGGGCTTGCTTCCCACCTAAATGAAATGAAATGGCGATTTCGACTACTACCCATTTAGTATATTCATCTTCTTTTTCTTTCTTTTTTTTTTCTTTTTTTGCATGCTCCAGGAAGCAGTAGAGATCAGCTGTGAGCCATCTGTCAGGATTTTTTTTTGTTTTCTTAACATAGAAATCGATTGAATTCTTATATGAATTGTATTGGCAGGGTGTTCTTACAGAGACAACAGCTGAGTTAGCTATTTCGCTATCACTGGGAGCTGCCATAATTAGAAAGTTTAAGTAGATCAGTTCATGAGGGTGAGTACTATTCTAATGCATCTATTTTTGTACAAGTGGTCCCTATGTTTCATTGATTCTGATAATGGCTGGAGACAAAAGGTTTTCTGGCAACACACAGCTCTGTGTTGACAGAAAAACTGGAAATCAATGAAATTCTGAAATGGATATTTGCAAACCAAGCCATTCCCACAAGGAAATTACAGGAAAGAAACTGGTTTTGGCTTGTGTTATATTATTGTCTCTGATAGTTGTTTTAGCTGGACTGGGTTTTGTGAGTTACAAGAGCTTCAAGCATGATGAATCTTGTAAAGAAAATGACCAAGAAGCAGGGTTTGGAAAAGATCCAAATTGGAAACTTGAATCTTTTCATCAAAAGGAATTCGAGGCAGAAGAAATTTTTAATTTGGAAGAAGAGAATTTTATTGGAAGTGGGGGCGCTGGGAAAGTTTATCGATTAGATTTGAAGAAGAATGGAGGAACAGTCGCTGTGAAGCAACTGTGGAGGGGAAATGAAGTGAAAGTTATGGCGGCAGAAATGGAGATTTTGGGACTTTGATGGTGGTAGCAGCAGCAGCAGTTAGGGAGGTTATTTATGCATTCAATTAGAGGCCTTGGTAAATTCCTCCTAGTTTAAATTAATCAAATAACCACCTATTGTAAGTTATTTATTTCCAAAGCACTGGTTTTAAATGGATGCATGCTTGTCATCGAGTTCTTTGACACGGACCATGCAAACACGCCATCAAATTCTAAGGTTTTGCATAGTGAATTTGAACATTAATCTAGTTTGAACAGTGAATTTGAATAGTGATTGCCTTCAAAAAAAGGTTCTCAAGGTTGATAGCCTTATATAAACGCTGTCAACGTGCACATAATCTTTTCGTGGAGTCGTTGGAACTACTAACACTAGTTGATAGTACAGGGACATTGAAGTTGGCACTGATAGTACAACTGTACTAGTGACCTCTTTTCTTCCAATCAAGTTTGGGGGGAAAATAAACAAATAAAAACAAGAGGTTATTCTTTGATGAGAGTTTTTTTGGAGATCCATGGGAAGGAAACAAGGGATGAAGGAACATCCTTTTCCTTGCGGATGAAGAGAAATGCATCAGTAGCTACCTTGGTGGATTTTCATTAATGGAAATGAAGTTTCTGTTAGAAGTTGTATTTTCATTGATGTTGGCACTCTGTTTTTGAAAATTCTGTTTGGTCATTTTAATGGTTTTGAGAATTCGAAACCCATGTAAATAGAATAAATATGAAATCTAATTGTAAGGACAATGGAGAACTCCCTAACTAAAATTTCTTATTTCGGGCACTTGTTGTCCTCATGCATGATATGGGTCCAAACTGGGAGCTGATAAGTGATGCTATCAACAGTACCCTGCAGTTCAAGGTGAAGTTGTATTTGGATCTTTTTCTTTGGTTATACTAGGACCACAGTAACTTAGAGAATGTTGCCTCTCCATTCTCATTTTTCTCAGCCCTGCAACCCAAAAGAAACTGGCAACTGCAACTCAACAACATATCATTTATTTGGATGTGTCAATCTATGAGAAAAAGAAAACACAAAAGAAGTTCTTCCTGATAGCTACTTCTTGAAATAGTTCACAATAGAAAGCTGAGGTGCATACAACTGATTAGTTTAGAGGATATTCCACAGTGGGATGTGAGAGTTCTCAAAACTGCAACTAAGAGAACTGAAATTGACCATAATCCATGGGCTGCAATCTGTGTTATGATAAATTCATGTCTCTGATGCCCCACTGTGGAATGTGTCTTGGTACAAATGTGTGCAATTTGATTCCAAAAGTGGTGAAGAAAAGGGTATCTATAAATAACAGATCAGGTGTAAATATCAAGAATAGTTATTTGATACTCAGGCTACGTACGACCCATGATATGCAGGCACAATAAGATTTTTGAGACATGTAGGTTTAGATGTGTTTATGTATGCATATGTAACATGTTCATGTGTATGCAATATGCAGACAAACATGGATAATTGGATATTCTATATATATCTAGTTTTCTTTCTAAATGACAGCAGATAAAAAGTCTTTTGGGGATGAAAGTGGAGTGGCTTTATTATATACTTCAGGCATTTAGAGCTTTTGGGATGGTGGTTATTTACATTTTTAGTTCACTGGCATAGGAATCTCTTCAAGTTCATTGAGGCTGCATTTGGATGCTCAGTTGAATTCAATCGTAAAATTTCAATTCACTAAAATGGAAATGACTAATGGAGTAGCTCCTTTTCAGCTATGAAGTGATATGAAGGATTTTTCACTTTCCGATAATAGTGGGATTAGCGAAACAGGGTTTGTAACACCAATCTCAAATGGCTAGGATGATGCGGTGGTGATTATGGGAAAAAAAATACTAATATTAATTCTTGCGGATGCAGTGAAGTAATCTATGTGCTTGTGGTCCTCTGTTAGAATTCTAGTAATAGTTTTCCTTGCTTGCATTTATATGTTGTTGCATATACTTGAGTAAAAATAATTTTAATGAGTTGCATGTAGAAATATATGTGCCTGGCCACAGAATTCAAGTAATACCTTTGCTTACATATGTTGCAATATTTATCAAATCAGCTGTAGTTCTTCAAATTTCAGATACTTTAGGGACCAATTAGATACTTGGAAATTATTGAATTGGAAATTGGAGTAGCATAGAAAACCCGAAAATGAACATATGAAGTCATAAAAAGTAAATGAAATGAATTTTATGTTTGTTGAATCGTGAATGAAAATCCTTCCTGATGTGCAGGTGCTTGTTTGTTTGTCTTATTTAACATTGCTTGTTCCATTTTCTATGTGCTTTTTTATTTTTCTTTGAGTCTGATCTTGATTTTTCTATGTGCTTTCCATTTTCTATGAATAAACTGCAGGTTTCTCGTCTGTTTGAGTGGTGTCGGATTTGTGAACTTCCTAGCAATACTGATGTCGCTTATACCCATTATATCTCACAGTTACAACAAAGTGGGTTGCTTACAGGGGATCATCTCATGGATCGCTTTTTTGAAATCCTCATGGAAATTTTTTTTCATGGTTTGTATTATGTTTCCGTGAGAATCCTCCAGACCCTCACAGTTTTTTTTCCCCCTCGAAAAATAAAGAGACTTTGAATTTCAAATTTCAGTTAGAAAAGAGAAATTCTTTCCACATGTTTCAACTAGCCGTTACAGTCAAAGCTAATCCTTCAGAACATGTACATAAAAAAGACTCATCCTCCCAACTAATCTTAATCTTATTCCGCATTAAATTTAGAATCATCAGTTGCACCTTCTTCTTCTTCACCCTCAGAGTCGCTCACAACATACTTTGTGGGTGCACGATTCACTCTCTGCGACCGGGCCCTCGGTGGTGGAATGACCATGTTCGGCTCTTCATGGCTGGAAGAAGATGAGCTTCCTGATTCCGAGGATCCATCATCACCCTTCTTGCCATTGATCCTGCGCAATACGGAGCTGCTCTTCTTGTTAAAAGGAGAAGCTCTCATCTTCCTCACCTTCTTCTCAGGGGAGTTTGCAGCATTTTCTGCAGCCTTCGGCATTCCAGTTTCCAGCTTCTAGTTTAAAACAACCGCCTTTACTACTCCTCTTTTTCTTCCCCCTATCGTCGTTGGTTTAGCTTTGGCATTTGCAGGCTTACGTGCTCCTTTCTTTCCTCCTTTTGGCATTAGCACTGGCTCAAAATCTACATCGTCATCGTCGTTGTTCTGTTTCTCTTCTGGGATGGTTTTCATGGCTTCATCTTCACCATCGGACACCTCAACAAAGGTTGATGAAGACTTTTTGGCCGTATTCCTTCTGCTTGGCTCCTTCCTTGGTTCTTCGGTACTTTCTTCGGTTTCCATAGCTGTTTGATCTGAAGAAGAATCAATGTTATACGCTGCCAGTCACTCTTTCCGCTCGAGCACCTCATCATCTTCCTCTTCACTATCAATGGCAGTCGGCTTTTTCTTCTTTCTAGCAAGAGACTTCTTCGAAGCTCCCCTACTTTTGGCTTTTGCCCCCAATTACAGTGTTCTCATTGTGTCATGTTGCAGATTTTTTCAGTGATTGTGAGAGTTATCCAAAAGGATGCAGAAGAGAAGAAAGCTAGCTGCTTTCAGCCGAAGGGCATATTTCAGATTGTTTCTGAACTGGCTTTTGAACCTTGGTTCCCTTGACCCTGTCCTTGATAGTTCCAACTTTCAGGTATGTGTTACTCATGAATGTCATCATTATCTTCTTTCTCCTCATCTTACACAATTGTGGTATCATCAGTTTTTTTGTTTACTTGTAGGCAGGTTCACTTTCTGTACAAAGGCACTCTAAGGGTGCTCTTGGTATTGCTTCATGATTTTTTGGAGTTCCTTTGTGATTATCATTTCAGCTTCTGTGATGTGATTCCACCCAGTTGCATTCAAATGCAGAATGTTATTCAAAGTGCATTCCCATGAAACATGAGGTTGCCCAATCCTTCTACTCCCAACTTGAAGTTTGCTGAATCAGCTCTATTATTTCATCTCCAATAGTCCTTAGCACTTCACTTACAATCTGAATCAGCTCTATTATTTCATCACCAATCTTGATGACCCTCAGGTTTCTTCGAAGAACGTCATTCTTAATTTTATCCTTCTAGTGCACATCCATCTGAAAATCCTAAACATTTTCCCTATGTTATCCTTCTAGTGCAACAACAACATCTGTATAAATTTTATACTATGCCATTCTCTCATAGGTTGCCAGTAAGGGCGAGAGCCAGGGAGATACAAGCTGAAGTTCTTGAGCATGTGGAACTCTCGAAATCACTTCTACAGGTCTTTTTCTCTTCACCCTTGTAATACATTTATATTCACCTAAGGTCTTTAACTTCTTCCATACACTTTTGTATTAACCTGTCTAAGATTACCTAAATTGTGCGGGCTTTAATTCATCTAGAGTCAATTCAATTATGATATTAGTTTTGATTAAGGAAATCATTAATTTACAGGTTTGACTATAATGAACGAGATTGCCGAGTTTGTGGCCTTGGTTGCAATTTTGAATTTCAAAGGTATGTCTCGAGAACTTTCAAATTTCATATTACCCTAGTTATGATGTTGAACATCCCATGCCCAACTAGTTGGGTAGATGAGAAAACTATGCAACTAGTTGCATGTGGTGTGCTCCATGGTGTGTTATATGGTAGCACATGGGCTAAAAAAAATCTCTCAATTTAAATACAGGCTTATGGATCATTTTGATGGCATGAGAATGTTCAAATTTGAGGTGGAGTTGATAGAGACAACTATCTGCATATGCAGGAAGGAGTGCTCTGTGTATTTTAGCCACTAATTGTGCTCTGTGTAAAGATTTCCATCAGATTATGTTAAATGATCTTGGGTTTAAAAAAATCCTGCTATTATTGTAGTGGCAGTCCTTGCATCTTTTGATGAACCAAAAGATGGTGATGGAATCATGTTTGCCTTAAGGAAGTAGATCTTCTTTTTCTTGGGGTTTAATGGCTTATTTGCCTGCTCGGCAACCCCCATTTGCTCCCATTTATGTTCCCTTGTCTTCTTCTTTCCTCCCATCTTTTAATATATATATATTCAGTGAATTTTCAAAAATAAAAGCATCACTTAAGAAAAACATATATATACCTGTGAGATTACATGGCTCAAATTTAAATGGGAATAGGAGTAATGTATATTAGAGAAAGAGAGAGAAATTGCCTCAGGAATCATGTTCTTTAGGAGTTTGACTCAACTAAGCCTATGAAAATCATGCAGATTTTCTATGACCATATGCTTTGATGCTCAAATGAACTGAACTGCAATTCATTCAAATTCATTATGGTGGAAATGTGCACATTGTGCTATCACCATTTAATTCATATCGACAACGGAAATCCTGTGCAATCCTGTTTGCCTCAAGTTGGAACCTAAATTGTAGCGATTTCCATTCAGTGGCAGCTCCTAGTTAGGTATGGAATAGGGCTAACCACACTATGCTCATGTACTCTCTCAATTTGAATATATTATGATCTGATCTAATTATTACCCAAACACGTCCTAAAAGAATTGGACAGCTTGTGGGATTAAACCATGGTCGCAACCTAGCAAACCAATTTGAATGGCAGAATTTGGTCTCAATCAGCAACTTTCTGAACATAGCTAAACTACCACCAGAACTTCTCTCAGCCAAATGGTGAGATTGGTCTAGTAGTATGGCTATCGTCATCGTCATATGCTCTCACATCGCTTTAACCATAGCTGACTAAAAGCAACTAGTGACTAAACTATCAGCCAGAGAAACCAAGCATTTGTGTTTTTTAATGTTTAGAAGCTATTATCTTTGGGGTTAAATCATAGAAAATTTTGATTCTAAAGTATGAGAAATGCAATCGCTAGTTGCAACAGTATTTCTCTCCCAATACGCACCAATGTGGCGCATGCATGAAATCTTGTTTGTTCATCTGGTAGCAACCACCATACATGTATCATGGCCCACCCCCGCTTGGGCCACAACACATACATGGTGAGGCCCACCTACCAAATGTCTATGTCTTACACACAAATACATGTTTGGCTCACTATCCCTCCTATGTAAAAGCATATAGATCTTACTGATAGGAGTCTTTCACATGCATATCAAAATGGCATTTGAAATTTCACATTTTGAGATGCTTGTTGATTCTTTCCATCAGTAGTAGAAGATAATAATATTACATCTTCTGCCATATTATAAGCTCAACTATTGTAGGTTTTGATGCTTTCTTCTTCTTCTTCTTATTATTATTTTTTAAGGGCTTTTGTTGTTGGAGATCGGTCAAAAGAAGCTACCTTTGGTTTTAACCTAAAGTGATTGAAGAGAGAGGAAGGAAGTGAGAGGACTCAGATTCTGTAGTGATCCGGTGCCAACCATTCATGCAGTCCATCCATTTTTCCATGTCATTTTAGATCATCATCACAGAAGTGAGGCAGATCCAATGCTCAAGTGAAGCACACCACAGGAAACAATGGAGATTGAATTCCTACTGTTGAAAACTTCCTATGAGCTATAGAATTTTTGGAAAAAGCATATTTTTCTGTTTTGCCTTCATGTGAGGTCTTATAACTTCCAAGGAACACAACGATGTTGAGGTCTACATTCTTTTATATAACATATTCCTTTTCTACATGGCTAGTAGATTCTATCGACACCCAACGCAGCCATGTTGAGGTCTTTTAACTTCCAAGGAACACATTGATTTGACATTTTAAGGAGTGAAAAAACAACCCCCAATTATTAATATTAATTGTTCATTCTTTATTCATGTCTATCTGTTTGTGCACACAAAAATCTAGGAGATATAAGTTTGACTTTGAATTTTCATGATTAGTGATGCTGATTTTAGTTATTTAGTGGGAAGAGGCAGTCCTCAGTACTGCTCGAAGCAAGTTCGCTTGTTGTCCATCCACTTCTGCTGGCCCACAGATTTTTGTGCAGCTTCCATCCACTTCTGCTGGTCCACTTATGCAACAACAAAAAGATTAAAATTATAGTAATTACCTATTTTTTGTTGATCTTATAAACCATGGAGCTGTTCGTGATTCATGGTTCTGCCAGTGTCTTGATTATTAACTCTTTAATGATATTGTTCTGCCAGCTCTTATTGATAAGAATGTTTTAACAGGTGCTCCACTTCCAAGATTGGCAGGAACAGCTGCAGCTAGCAATGAAGAAATTCAGACTCTTTAATGATACTGTTCTGCGGTAAATATCTATTGAAATCAATCCTCACCATTTCACTTTTACTGATCAAATGCCTCTCCCCAAAGAAGTCAAAAAATGCAGTTAAAACACTCTGTACTATTTACAAAACATTCCATAGAGGACCTGTACAATGAGCCTTAAGCAAAGCAGGTTCTGGTTCTGGTAAAACTGGTGAAACACACATAGCCAATTGTTTCGCAGTTGCTTGGTTCAAGAAAAAAGTCCTAAACATGAGTTTAAGTGACAATAAAGAATCATGCACCAGTCGTAAATTTGGACTACCACTATGAGAACTATGGATTTGCTTTTCAACACTAAACAGCTCCAAAACTTCTGTCTTTGCTGCTAGAGACTGTGGATAAAATATATGAACACAATCCCCATCAAAATCTGCACCCAAGGTGTAACGTCCGTGAAAAATCCATACTTGGGCTCGAGTACCAACTCGACCCGAAATTGCGTAGAATTAATTCTTTTAGAAAATATGACTAAGTTAGCTAGCGCAATGCTGGAGTAGCTGGGAAATAGTCCCTGATCACTTTAAATACGTTCTACAAGACCCAAATCGAGTAGAACCAACGACTCTATAACACTCTATAACCTCGGACCAAACTCTAAGCAGGTTTGTTCTCTGGACCACTTTGAATCTCTGTATTGGATCTAGACCATGCGTCGAAAGTCCGATACCTCCTATCTTAGACCGTTAGAACCGCCTAGCTGGACTTGACACTCATTTCGAAAATCAAGTCAAACCGATAATCACAGGCTATTTCATTGAGCCCGGACCGAAGAGAGTGCGAATAGGGACAGAATTGGAATTTCAAATTCAAATCTGGCACACGACTTGACGCGTCAGTATTGAGCGTTCTGACCGTCAGAATTCAGCCAGATTACACCCTCGGATCAGGAGAAATTTTTATTTTTTATCATGAGACTTTCAGCCCTGATCTACGTGCGGTGACCGCTGAACTGAAACTGGTCCGCCACGTGCGATCTGCGAACCCTGTCGGACTGAAAACTTAATACGTACTAGATCTGGTATGCATGAGATTAAATCCGATCGCATTCGACCAGGGGACCACCAGAAAACATCTTTTGAACCGAAACAGCCCCGAATTGGATATGCACTAAGTAAACTTTGTACCGGAGCCTGTTTTCGGCATTTTTAAGCTTATAAAAGGGGTTGAAACCCTCACTCCTCTCTCCCATCCGAAATTGAAAAAACCCTAGATTTGGGAGAGAGAAAAGGTGAGAGTGTGAGAGAGAGAGTAGAAGGGATTTTTCCCGCCTTTGTGCCGCTTGTTGCACGTGCTTCAGCAGCTCATCCCAATCACCTGGCCGGTGATTCCTCCGCTTGTTCAGGTAATAACTAACCCTAGAAGTTTTTGATTTGGGGATCACTAAGATCCATAGCTTTTTAACCAATAGATCTTGTAAAATAAGTTCTCTTACTGCCGTAGACGAAGCGTATACGCTCCGTTCGAAATCACGAGTTTACAAGAGACTAGGTGAGGATTTTAGATGCTTTGATTGACGGTTTTCAACGCTTTCAATGTCGTTTAATAGTAGATTATTGACGGCATCGCCGTTTGGCATGCACAACATGCTATCCGTTTCCTGTTTCGTAAATCAACGAAGAATATGAGATTTAGGGCATTTTAGTCATTTGTAGGAAGTATAGTTTACATTCATATTTTACTGATGTGATTGACATGGTTTGTTATCGCATTAGGAAGTTAGGAATACGTGCATAATTAGTTTGGCGAAGAGATTCGCCTAATTGCGCACTTCGGGTCGACATGCCAAATGTAGACTTAAGTGTGTAGTGTATGTGTTTGTATAAATGCTTGTATTAGTATGTATTGAATTAAATGATGTTATGAGATAGTTTGAGATGGATTTCTCAATTAATATGCTGACCTAAATGATTTCCTACACATTGATTATATGCATGATTTCATTACATGCATGAAATATATGTGCTTGAAGATTTACTTAAGTTGAATGTTATAACATGTGTTAACATGCTCACATGATTGTACTTCAATTCCAATATTCCTATATAAATTGCTGATGTGATTCCATAATTGTTTGGGACTATACTTAGTCCAGGCAGTCGGTAATTGAGCGAATTCGTGGCTGGCTGGTCTTAGCCACGAACGACGCGTCGATGAACGCGTGTCGTGTTTGGAGTTGGCGGCAGTGGTTAGGCCACACGAAGTGTTTTACGCACTTCATGTCGTTCGACTTGAGATGCGATCACGCTAGTCGAGCCCGTCAAGTAACCCGACTGGCCGATGTATGTTCACCCTGTATGAGTCATAACTGCTTGAACCTAGGGTACTGAACTTACCATTGTAAACCCTGTTAACCATGGTACCTTGATCCACGAAGACTCATGAGCTGGGCATGGTGGTATGGGACACCGTAGTCGAGCTGTCGGCCTACGCTGGGGCCACAAACCTCCCCGTAGTGACTAGTGAGTACCTAGTCTCGTGAGGAGATTATGGTGGTATGGGACACTATATTCTAGCTGTCGGCATACACTGATCAGGCGACGAGTCCTTTGTAGTGACCGCGAGCGTATTCTGAGTCTACGGGAGGCGACGACCCTTCAGTAGTGGTAGAGTATAGTAGGCCTGTATTGATAAGGTGATGGGGGAGCAGTGCAACGAGTGCGAGCAACAGCCCTGGCAGCCCTTGCAGCGACCTACGAAATATACATCGTATGAGATTACTAGGAGTGACGACCCTAGATAGGATCTGTGTTGGGATTGATACAAGGGAAGTACCTTAGTTTCCCAATCCTGCTATTTAAATGGACTAATAACAACTCAGAAATCATATCACCATAGCATTGCATGTGCCTGGAAGATGTGGAGCACTCTAGGGAGTGTGGCATGCCGCGGTCGTAAGATGTTGCCGTATGAGAGAGATCGTCGGTGAGGGCATACATCACGTCATATCATCTTGCATTAACAACAGTATTAGGATTGTCTGATTTACTACTTTACTATTATCGCATGATTGAATTGTGAACATGCTAATCTTTGCTCTATGATTCCACTGAGTTGATCACTCATTCCCACGTTACGGGATGGTGTTTGCAACACCCACCAGACCCTGTTGTAGATGCAGGTGAGGCTGAGATCCAGGAGGCAGAGCCAGACTTCGACGAGGACCAGGACGAGTTCTCGTACATGCAGTATCATGATGGCTTTGCGTAGGCGACCTGGATTGATGGGACTTCAGTGGGACTATTTTGAACATTACATTTTGTTCATGTATATGTATATGAGACTCAGAGATGTATTCATACCTTAGAGACAGATGAGATCTACTTTGTTTTTCCATACAGTGATATATATATTATTTAGTCGTCCGCTTGCTTTTATCACTGGATCTGAAGTATGAATTGCAGTTTTGGTATACTTTTACTCATGTGAATGCTTTAAATCAGCCAACATTGAATCATAATCATTTTTGTTGCATAAGTGACGGTCTGGAACTCGGGAGTTGAGTTTATACACGACCCCCGATTTTCAGGGTGTTACACAAGGGAATACAAAATATATGCAATTGATCTATGTACTTTCATATGTACTTTCCCTATTTCAAATGTTATGGTCAATAAGAATAGAGCAGCATGAATGTTGGGACATGGATTTCTTGATTGCAACCTGTGTTTGCTATCATGTAAGGCCTATGCATGGACAAGACTGGGCATGAATATGGATTAAGAAATGATGTATTTTAATAGGGGAGTTTGATGTATTTTAAGAAGGGAGTTGATATCGTCCACACCCACCATTTTTCCATTGTGAGAATTGAAATATTATGCTTTTGTACTATTTCAATTCCTAAATGGAAAAATTGACTGTATGCTAGTGACAAAGGTGGGTGTAAATTGTGGCTGCTCCATTTTTATTTTCTTTTTTTTCCTGTTTTGATGCAAGCAGTTCTGACCCCATAGTTCAAAAGCCCGAAAACTTGACTCAACTCAATGTCCCATCGGGTTGGGTAACTCGATGTCTTAAGATGACTCGACTCAATATTTTAATATATAAATTAAAAGTGTTTGGAGTGTTATAAATACTTAAAAACATTTGACATGGATAAATACCAAAAAAAAAAAGAGTAGTGGTTTAACATAATATTTGTTAATAGCACACTTGCCAGTCCTTGCTTGCGGAGGTCAGGTTGTGAGTTTGACTATAGCTAGCCACATTTTTCCTTTTATGCTTAAAAGGCAGTTGACCCAGCCATTAATTTGGATCGAGTCATGTTGAGTCATTTGAGTTGACTGAGTTTTCAAGCAGATCCGATGAGTTTACCAAGTCTAGACCTAGTTCCCAACAGACTCGGCTCAAAATCTCATTGAATCTAGTTGACTCAACCGAGCTTTGAGTCAACTCACCAAGTTTTATAACTATTTTATGACTTCAAGAAACTCTGCTATGCCTTTTATATATGGCCATCAGTCTCGAAGGTCCTTGTTTTTAACGATTTCTAAGCTTAACAAATTGTAAAAGAATCATAATTTGTTAATGTACAATGTTCTCGTGTGGCTCATAGTTTTACATTTGAAGTGAACTGTTATGAGCTTGATGTCTTCATGAGATGTTCACTGTAGAGTTTTAATCCATATCATGTTCAAACGTACTTTAAGGTACTTTAAGGCGTGGATGTTGTCAAATGTATTGGATGCTATTAGGTATTAGGAACATTCAAATCACATTTAAACAAGGGGGACATTCCATATTCAAGTAGAATAAACTGAGTTGCAGGATTTGAATTGGTTCTCTTTGGGACATACCATTGTTGTCCTAGTATTTCATTGATCTTGACTTGCAATGGTAGTTACTTGAAAACAAGAATCCCATTGACCACATTACATTGGCACAAGGGGGAAATGCCATATTCAAGTGGAATCAACTGAGTTGTGGGATTTGGGCCATTCTTGTTTAGGACATACCATTGTTTTCTCAGTTCTTCACTAATCCTGAGCCTGAAATGGTAGTTATTCGATGACTACAATGCCAACACCAGTCAGGATTTCCCTATTTGGATCCTAGAAAGCCTGAAATGGTAGTCATTTTCAACTGCTTCTTGATATACTCAAGCATATCCAATTAGTTGACTTCCCGATATACGCAAGCATAGTGACTCAGTCCAAGGATCCCTATTTCATGCCAAAAAGCACAAGGCAGAGGCCCACAAATAGTTTTCCAATGGTTAAAACTATGAATTGCAAGGGCCACATAAATGGCATTTAGGTAATTTACAAGGTGAAGCCCTGCGCTTCCTGCTTTATACCCCCCACTCCCCATGTGCATCGCATACATTCCATTCCAATATCGACTTACAGTAAATAATGGCATGCAAACAGAATAAATTACTACATTTTGTTATGTAAATAGACAAGTCACTCATGGCACTCTTTCACCATTTATTTTTTCTTGCTCGCTGAAATAGGGTGTTGATATTCAACTTGGGATGGCAATCAATAGTACAAAGGCTACACTAGCAGTGAAACGGAGGCTTGCCTATGCGATGGTGAAGTACTGGCATATCGCTTGCCAATATTTCAGATTCATCTAAAACCAAAGGTCCTATCCATTGAATATTAGATAAATGATTATGATTGTCTTGTCATGTTATTTCTTTTTCAGGATCTCGATTGGCAAATGGATCATTGGATTGATTTTCTTTTTGGTTAGTCGCAGTGTTTTTCCTTTTTCTTAAGAATTTCCCTGCAGCTTTCTTTCTTTTCTTTTCTTTTTGTCCTGTTTTTCTTAATGATTTTTGGTTTATCTTTAAAAAAATGTCACAATATTGGGGTTGTATGATTCTGTCAACTGAAAGAGAAGTCGAACAGCACTTTTGTAAGAACTGTATCCTAGCCTGTACCATTCCGTAGGCTTCTTTGGTCCTCCCGATCGAATTTCGATGACCCGTAATCTGTTACCAGCATTGGCACGTCATCCTGAGTCGTGTCCTGTATATCTGAGTCGACTCGACCCGAAACTTGTACCCTAGCGACCGCGCCATCGCCGAGGTTCCGATGTCGCGTCTCGCCCGCCGAGGCGATACCCAGGCCAGGAGATGTGGGCCCACGTTCATTTCGAGGAGACACCGCAGTTTTACAAGCCAAGGCAAACTTTCAAATCAATCACATCACATCCCATCTCATCAATCAAGTACCACATCACACCTCATGTCAAGTACACATAACCTTTCACCCATCCCCAAGCAACCCCAAAGTCAATACTCTCTTACAACCAAGTACACTTCCATCCCCCATCACCCACCACTCTCCCATCTCTCTCTCTTTCTCATCTTTCTCCCTCACTCTCCAAGCGCTCCAACGACTCAACCTCTCCATGAGAGAAGCCATGTGTGGCCCACCTTCCTACCTCCCATCTCCACCATCAAAGCCTCATCTCCACCGTTGGATCACGTTCCTTGGAGCTCTAGGATGCGTTGAGGAAAGAAGAAGTCCAAGAAGATCAAAGGTGGGTGTATTTTATGATTCGATTTGTGAGATTTTGATGATTTGAGGACCCACCATGATTTATGTGTGCATCAACGTGTGTATCCACACCGTCCATCCAATGAAGCATATTTAAATCTCAAGTGGACAACCCTCCATTAGGTGGGATGTGCGGACCCCCACCTTGATGGTTGTGTCTTACCAGGCCAAACCGTCCATCAGTGGGCCCGATCTGATTAGGGCCCAGCTACTGGGGCTGGCACATCCAGCCTCCAGCGCTCCTGGATGAAGGAAAGGCACAAATATCTACTTGATCTAACACCGTGGTGAGCTACCACATGGGTGCACCTTTGATGTATTTACCCATGACGTCCGTGCTATGCACGTGGGGGCCTCTATTGTTAATACGTGTGGCCCACACCCATGTGGGACCACCGTGATGCATGTGTAAATCCACACCGTCCAGCCTCCTGGATAGTGTGACCCACCCGATGTATTTACCTTCATCCACGCCGTCTGTCCAATGCTCCTGGACGCTAGACTTTTACAATATTTTATTTATTATTATTATTTTAAAAAAAAATTTAAAATAATATTATGGTGAGCCCTGATGTAAGTGGGACCCACCTCATATGGAAGCAGGTTGGCTGTTGTAACTCACACCAGCTATACGGCTGGTGTCATGATGTCAGCAGGCCCGTGGGACCCACCAAATGTATGGGTCTGATTCAGACTGTCCAGCCATTTGAGATGGCAAGTGGGACCCACGTGATGTACGTGTGGAGCCCTCCTGATGCGAATGTTGTCTCCACCGTCCAGAGGTAAGGACGGTGGAACCTACATTAAATGTATATGGGACCCTCTTGTTGACATGTTGTAGCCTGGCATGTGGGAACCACCATGATGTACGTGCCTCATCCTTGCCATCCATGTGGACATAGGGCCACGTAATGTATATCCAAACTGTCTATCAGTGGGCCCCACCACCTACTTAGCGGTTGTTTGATGTAGTAGTTATGTGGGTTACACATGAGGTAGGTGTTATACCTACACCGTCCGTTGGTGCTGGATGCACCCGCTAAATGATGTATGTGTTGATCTACAACATCCATCAGCGTTTTATCAAAACCATCCATCCAAACGTCAAACGTCTGGACGCTGGACACGCATGTATTTTTATAATATATATGATTTATGTTATGCATTTATATATGTTAATGTAATATATATATGGTATGAGGTGGGCCACACATGTGGACCCACCATGTAATATGCATGGGATCTGCACCGTCCAAAACATCCAGGAGTCTGGACGGTTGCTCTCTGCAATTTATATATTATATTATATTATATTATAAAATGATTATATATATATATAAAGGTGGACCACGTGTGTGGGACCCACCACTGATGTATGTTTGTGTCCACGCTGTCCAGCACTCTTGATAGGTGGGCTCCACCTGATGTATGTTTTGCATCCATCGTCTATCAAGGATGGTGGAAACCCACCGTGATGCGTGCATCCCTCCAAACCGTCCAACTTGACGGTGTGGATCCACTATCCATTTTATTGGTGGGCCACGTGTGTGGACCCCACCACGATGCGTATGTTATGTCTATAGCGTCCATCGCATGGACACTGCTGGGTGGAGCGCACCGTGATGCATGTGGTTTATATCCACGGTGCCCATGCTTCCTCCAGCACATGGGGCCCACTTAATGATGTGTGTGGGGTCTAAGCCGTCCATGGACCCCACCTTGATTAATGCATTGCATCCGCACCGTCCAACCCATGGACGGTGGATGCAGATTGGCTGGGGAACCTCACACCAACTATATAGTTGGTCAGTTGACGTCAACAGGTTCTATGGGACCCCACCATGTTATATGTATCTCATCCAGACCGTCCACATGTTTGGACGGTGTTGGACAATGTTTAGATGGTGCTGGACAATGGTGGGATGGTGCTGATTTACATGAGAAATGTTTGGATGGTGGGACCTACCATGATGCATGTTTTGTATCCATGTCGTTGAACCATTTGTGAGATCACTTTACGGCATGGGAAAAAGAATGAAGTCAGATCTAAAATTCAGGTGGACCCCATCATTTAAATAGTAGATAGTGACATCTATTGTTCAAACTTCTAAGGGCCATGGTAGTCTCCAAATAAGTTGATATTGTTTTCACTTCATTTATCTCTATGCTAACTTATGAATTGGTCAGATCTCAAATATACATAAGGGTGGGCCCGATATGATATACATGAGGCCATCGGTGCGGCCTATTTGATGTACATGCAGCCCGTTGGTGTGGCCCATATAATGCAGCCCATGTGATGTAGCCCGCTTGACATAAGAGCCCATGGAGATGTATTGAAGGCCCATGGGCGAGCTCATGGGGATGTATTTGAGGCCCATATGGTATATTTGAGGCCTAGGTACGAGGCTCACCCGTTGTGTATTCGAGGTCCGATGTGATGTATGTTGGCCCATATGACGAGGCCTATGTGACGTAAATGAGGCCCATCAAGATTGTACGTGAGGTCATAGGCCCACTATATGTTTGGCCCTATGTAGGCCACTCCTTGGGAGCAATGTTGCTTAGATGTCCACATTGAGGGACAATGATAGTTAGATGTCCACATTATGACCTTCCCTTAAGCCTTGTTAAGCCCATTCTCATCATTTCTTTAGTGGGTTAACCCAAATAAGTGAGCCCCATTCCCCGTAGACGGATGGCTCCGTGTTATCGAATTTGATATAACCACGGCCGAGTGCTGATCTTTATACTATAGTTGATCGGCTGATTATGTATGGACCCTGTTTTGTTTATCCACTGATTATCAGTGCGATTCACCTGATCGATTTACCGATTCTGATTATTGATTGATTCTGAATAACGATTTCGATTGTCATGACCAATTTCTGATTCCGATTGTCACGACTGATTGTCGATTCCGATTGACGTGACCAAATTTCCGATTCTAATTAGCGATCGATTTCGATTGTCATGACCGATTGTCGATTTCGATTGCCATGACCGATTGCTGATTCTGATCGACATGACCGATTTGTCGACTCTGATTACCGATCGATTCCAATTGACATGATCGATTTTTTTACTCTGAATACCGATCGATTTTGATTGATGTTACCGATTACTAATTCCGATTGTCGTGATCGATTGTCGATTTTGATCGACGTGACCGATTTGTCAACTCTGATTACCAATCGATTCCGATTAACGTGATCAATTTACTGATTCTTATTACCGATTGATTTTAATTATCGTGACCGATTGTCGATTCCAATTATCAAGGCCGATTATCGATCGATTTCGATTATCGTGGTTGATTACCGATTCTGATTATCGTGGTCGATTGATCGATTAACGATTGAGGCCGATTATCGTAGCTGATTGTCGATTAGCGATCGAGGTCGATTATCATGACCAATCGATGATTCTGATTAACATGGCAAATTTGCTGATTTCGATTATCGAGGCCAATTATCGATCAATTCCGATTGTCATGGCCGATTCGCCGATTCTGATTATCGAGGCCGATTATCAAGGCTGATTCTGATTGTCAAGGTCGGATATTTAGGCCGATTGTCGAGACCGAATGTGATGTATATGTAACCCATATTTGAGGCCCATTGTGATGTGTATTCGGCCCGTGTTTGAGGCCCAATGTGATGTATATGCGACCGATGTGATGAGGCACATTGTGATGTGCATTCAGCCCGTGTGCCCAATGTGATGTATATGCGACCGATGTGATGAGGCCCATTGTGATGCATTTGAGGGCCAGGCGATGGAGCCCATTGTGATGTATGTTATGCCCATGTGAAAGGCCCATCGTGATGTGCATTAAGCTCTTGAGTGAGGCCCATGGTGTTATATATTTGGCCCTTGTGTGAGGTCATGGGTCCACTATATGTTAGGATCTATGAGGGTCATTCCTTGGGACAATGTTGGTTAGATGACCACATTATCGAGGTCGATTGTTGATGTCAGTTATTGATACCGATTATCAGTATGTGACAGCATAGCATCATGATACATGCTCATATGCATCATCTGCATGTTTGTTATGAGATGTGGTTGACCATTGCATACATCATTGGACATGTTGTTATGAGACTCCCTGATAGGCAGAGATTGTCTCACACGAGCACATGGTATGTGCTGGATAGATGCATGACTGGATTGCATGACTCATGCATCTTGCATTGCATTGTGTTGTACTGTACGCCCTAGCGACATTAGGGTCGTAGCCTCCACAAGTATTTTATGGATGGTTAGATGGGATACCGAAAATCTGTTCTATATGGGGTGCTATAGATATCCCTGGGTGAAAGTCCCTAAACCCTCTTGGTTCCAGAGGTTGCTCCAACGTCTAGACCGAGTGGATGTATGAGCGCATGAGGGCCGTATACCGTTAGGCCGCTTCTCCCACTGTGTCGTGGTCTGTTGGAAGGGGGTGCGGCCTTACCTGCCCGAGAGAAGGGGGCAAAGCTAGGCTGAGTTTGACCAGCTCGAGGAATAGGTCCACTATCGACAAGCCAGGCCCGATATTAGCAGGCTGATAGTGAGGTCTCTTCCACTCGCCTTGTTGCGCGCGATAGGGCGGCAATCTGGTTTGGAGTGTAATAGACCTCGATGATTTCCCAGAGAGGAAGTGTACTGATATGTGGACTTATCGAGTAGGAGTTGCATGCTCATTCATTCATTCATTCACTATCCACTCGGGCTGGTGGTGCGCAATTAATTGTTGTGTACCTTCGTTATGGCAAGAATTTCGGTCGGGCGCGCGACTAATCTGAGATTATGAGTTTACCATGTTGAGTCTGACTATCCAAATTTAGGTATGAGACTAGTTTGGATAGAAGTCCCTTATGGTGGACCCCGTAGCCTACAATACTACGTACTATCATCCTGACTTCACACTCCAACATGATCATTTCATTCGCATTGCATATTACATTACATCCGCAAGCATATGACATTTTGGGTTGCAATGTTTCTACACCTATATGACATAGATAGACTTAGCAAGATTTATATATTGCATTGCATCCTCGACATCTGATATTTGGCTCTTTATGACTCCTTATTGTATAACTATTTTATATTGCATATTTCGATATTGATTGACTTATGGACTTGTCCATACTTCTGCTTACTCTGTTATCGTATGATTTATGATCTTGTCAGTATTTCTGCTTATTTCGATAATGTACGATTTATGGATTATCAGTAATTCGGTATTGTATGATGATGATATTGTATTGAATACTTGACACTTACTTTGTGCACACACTTACACCACCCTCTAAGCTTTCTATAAGCTTATGTACGATAGATTCGTGCAGGTGATGTTAGGTTGCAGCAGTGTTGAGCTTGGAGCGTGCAGCGGTCTCCTAGAGCTTGATTTTCGATTTATGTATTTCCCTTTCAGCATTGTACTCAAATGATTATATTAGTAGATATGTGATGGTGATGTTGCCTTTGTGAATTGGATAATCATGTGGTTATGCTTATTACGAGTTAAATGTACATTGAAAAAAAAAACTAAAAAAATCCTCCTTGTAGGATCTCAGGATGGGAATCTGACGTATGGACGCTAGGAGCCAAGAATGAGGTACTACGGAGGCTGTCGGCACCAGATTCGGCAATCGGGATTCCTGTGAATCTGATTTTCGGGTTTGGGGCGTGAAAAATTTTTAGATCAAAACCTCTGTTAGTGTCCTTGCATTTTCTGTTTTTAGATTTCCATGCAACTATCTTGGGAAAAAAAAAAGAATTCTATAAGCGTAAGGAATGTATAAATAAAAAATAAAAAATAAAATCTGTAAGCAGGAATTCTGTTTTTAGAGTTCCACCTTTCCTGCACATTTTACATGTATATTTTCAATTTTATTTTCTAGTCTTCTGTGATCAGGGCGCCGACTTCCACTTTAGCATAAGTGGATCAACATATCTGGGCTGCCACTTATGGGCTATTCAAAAAATAATTACCGTCACCAAGTGAAGTCCCCAATCGTCTGTGGATTGTTCACATTCCATATCATATCTCTACCTTCTCAAAGATTTCAGCTAAGACCTGCACTCATTTATTGTTGCTATCATTCTGCTATATCATTTTGATGTTGGTCCATCAGATGGAAGCTTCACTTTCAGAAACTTAGCAGCAAGGAAGATGGCACCAGCTGCAATATGATGGGGCTTAAATTGCAGGCAGAGTGATGTCCGCAGCCTGCATTAGCCTATCCAGTGTGTAAAAAATAGATTGATACAGAGAGAGAGAGAGAGAGAGAGAGAGAGCCCTGACCAGCTGGTTCTCTGTAGATGGCCTTTGGCCTGCATTTTTCCTCTGCAGATTGATACAGAGAGAGAGAGAGAGAGAGCCCTTGTCACGCCCCAAACTCGGAAACCGGGCTCACAGAATTTCCAATCGCCGAATCTGGCGCCGACAGCCTCCGTAGAACCCCATTCTCGGCTCCTAGCTCCCATTCGCCAGGTTCCGATCCTGGGATGCTACGAGGAGGATTTTGTATGTCAGTCTGATTCGTAATAAGCATAACCAAAGGCATAACCCACAAACAACAACCAAGAAATCCATTACATTTCCACTATGATCAAAAACTTTACAAGTACAATGAGCATAAAGGGAAATACAGTGATAAAGTACAAAAACTCCAAAATGCTCAGCAACGTGCTCTTGCCTCAACGCTGCTGTGATCCAACGTCACCTGCACGCAACGGTCGTGCATAAGCTTACAGAAAGCTTAGAGGGTGGTGAACGTGTGTGCGCAAGGTAGTAATATGAACATGCAATGTCACAGTGATGCGGAATATGCAATCATGAGCCGTACCAAGGCTTTTGCGATGCAAGACATGAATGGTATCGGCCATCCCAAGGCCATGCGATGTATAATGCAACTCAAGCATACGGATACTCATCAATGTCCACACATCAATACAGCTCAAAGTATGGAATATCACTGGGGTCTAGTACACTCTAAATCAGATTGCCGCCACATCGCGCACAATAAGGTAAGTGGAAGAGACCTCACTATCCGTCTGCCAATATCGGGCGCGACTCATCGATAGCGGACCCATTCCTCGAGCTGGTCAAACTCAGCCTAGCAATTGCCCCCTACACTCGGGCGGGTAAGGCCGCACCCCCTTCCAACCGACCACTACACAGTGGAGAGCACAACCAACTGGTATTCGGCACTCGGCGCTCATCTACCCACTCGGTCTAGACGTTGGAGCAACCTCTTGGTACCATAAGGGTTTAGGGACTTTCACCCAGGGATATCTATAGTACCCCATGTAGATCAAGATTTTCGGTATCGAATCTTGCCAACTACGATGCGTCTGTGAAGGCTACGGCCCTGATGTCGCTAGGGCGTACAATAACCATGTCACACAAATGCGGAATGCATGAATCACGCTATCCAGTCATGCAACCAACCCTGCGCATACCGTGCGCTCATGTAGGGCAACACCGCCTAACCGGGAGCCCATAAACAACCTACCCGAAGGCAAATGCTATGATCAGACAATTCTCACGTCAAGCATACATATGATGCGTATGATCATGAGTCATGAACTGTACTAAACATGTTATAACAAAATGAACTATTTACAATGCAGATGGACCTGGACGGCCTAAATACAATAAGTACGGCCCAGTAATGGACCCTAAGGAGAGTCGTAATGTGGACATCCAACCAACATTACACTCGCAATGTGGACGTCAAACCAACATTGTTCCCCAGGTACGATCTTCTTAAAACACCAGGGTGGGGCCTATGCAAGGGGTCACTCAGGTCCCCTTCCTTTTTCCTTTCTTCCTTTTTTCCCTTTCTTTTGAAACGTCCAGTGTCCCCAGACGCTGGACGGTCTCTTCTTCTTCCCTTTTTTTTTGAGTGTGGGCCTTGATGGAGTGGACCACCACTGATGGGTGTCATGGCTTAATATCCAAGGTGGGCCCCACTTGAATAAAAATCACATCAAGGTGGGATCCACTCAAGTGGGCCACACAATCCCTTTGCATGAAAATAAAATGAAATAAAATGAAATAAAATAAAAGAAATAAAAGAGAGAGACATGGAGAGTGGGACACGGCTTGTGATGGAGGGACCCCGTCATTATGGGCCCTCCCTTACAAGAAGATTATACAATAAATGGATCCCTTACACATGGGACCATTGAAAATGTAAATCAACGGTGGAGATCCATTCTCCACCGATATGGACGGTCTGGATGACCTTTCTAAGTGAAATAAACATCATGATGGGGTCCATGGAGAATGGCCCCATCATGGAATGATCATGATGATCCAAGTGGTCCATCGGCCACAAATACGGGTCCCAAGTGAGATCCACACCATTGATCGGTGGGCCTCACTTGGTCCACCATAAAAATAAGAAAATCTACCCTATAGAAGCACCCACCGTCCGATCTCCTCGCTCCTAGGGGTTCCTTGGCACCTTGTCTTCAACTTCAATGGCTAAGATGAAGAATGGAGGGTTGAGATGGGAGATTTTGGGGTAGGAAGGTGGGCCACTTAGAGCTTAGGGACTTTGGAGAAATTCCATACGTATGGAGCCCTTGAAATTGTTGTTGTTTGGAAATTTTGAAATGAGAAAGAGAGAAAGAGAGAGAGTGATGTAAAGGGAGAGAGAGAGAGTGATGGATGGATGGGTGAGTGATGGTTGTGTAAGAAAAGTATGGGTTAGGAAGACTTTGTTGGCTTTTTGTGTAAGAGAGGTATGGGTTTGGGAGACTTTTGTGGTTGCTTGGGAAAAGGGATGGAAGTGATGTGTACTTGACATGTGATGGATTGATGGGTGATTGATTGATGGGATTGATGTGATTGATGTGACACATCGTAGAGATTCTCTTGGTTTTCGCAACGCGCGGCGTTTTCTCGCACCAAACGTTGGCCCATAACTCTTGACCAGGGTATCACCTCGGCGCGCGAGTCGCGGTATCAGAACCGCGGCGACGGTGCGGTCGCTATGGTATTGGTCTCGGGTTGAGTCGACTCGGGTTGTCGGCACATGAATCCGGGTCGCGCGTCGATATCGGTTAAGGGTCGAAGGTCCCCGGAATTCGACCGGTAAGACCGCGGAAGTGTACGGAAAGGTACGGACCAAGATACGGGTCTTACAGCCCTGACCCGTGTGTAAAAAATAGCCTACTTGAGGCATATGATATATGCCAAACATCATGACAGCAAAAGGAATTATTTTCTAGTTAAACCACCCTCTACAGGTAAACTGCCATCATTTGGTCCTATGATGGAAGGTTGCTTGCTTGAGGCATATGATATGTCGTATTATTGAACTTTAAATGGTATTGATTTTGCATTTGGTTCCTTCTGCAATTTTGCTAAAGGTGATACTGCACATGATTGAGCTTTGTAGGAGATACAGATCAGTTAATTGCTATTGCATCCATTTAATAACTCAAATCATTGTTTGTTGATTCATTCTTCTTAGGTGGACGATTTTTTGTGATGTTTATGGTAGAACTTTTCTTAGCTATTTTTCCCATTATATGATTAAAAAAACTTAGGAAAATAAGTCATTATGCAGTGTTGAGCTCTGTGAGAGAGGGATGTAAGGTACATGTCTTCATACAGGCTTGTGAACAAAGTTAAATTATCTAGGGAGCTTTTTTGTTTATTTTGAACAACCATGAACAAAAAAATAAAAATAAAATAAAATTCTGTGTTTTCCACCTTTACCCAAAAAAGTAAAAAAAAAAAAATTAAAAAAAAAATATGTGGTTTTTACCTGTCTAGTAATTTGCAGTGAGAGAGGCAGATATTCCATCTGGAGCTTACTACAGGCATCCACTCCATAACCAAGTTAAAAGTTAAAACAGTGTTATTAGTTAAAATATCAACATTAGGTTGTGTTCTGATCTTATTTAGAGGATTCTACCCCAGCATGAAGCAACAATCAGATTATGTAGTATTGATACGATTAAAATTGCTAATTTGTCAAGATATGTTTCTGAAACAGGACTTGTTCCTCCCCATATTTTGATCCAGAAGTTGCATACATGTCATTTCCCTGTGCAAGTAGTTTCTGTAGTCAGTATTTCTTACTTCCATTTTCACCAGTTCCATTACTATTTTTATCAATATAAATGAAAATGACTATTTAGTTATCTGATGGGTACTACCCCATTAGGACCTAGATAGATATGAACTGTCCCGGCAGGAGCTCTGTGGGCCTACCATGATGTATTTGTTTTATCCTCATAGTCTATCCACTTAGACGGATCATTTTTTGTGGTGAGCTTAAAAACAAATAGGCAGTTCTAAGGCTCTAGTGGACTACACCATAGGAAATGATACAATATTAGAGAGTATAGGAAACAGGGTGACATTGATGCCTACAATTGAAACCTTCCTAGGGCCCACCATAATGTTTATCTTTCCATCTAACCTATAAGGTCACAAAGGACAAGCTTAATTAATGAAGAAAAAACATAAATATAACTTGATTCAAAACTTTTGTGGCTCACAGAGGTTTTCAACGTCTGCTTAATCCCTAGTTTTTTAGTGGTATGGTCCACTTGAGCCTTTGATCCACCTCATTTTTAGCTCGCCGGCTAAAATGATTTATATAAATAGATGGACATCATGGATAAGGCACATGCATCATAGTTGTTTCAAGGCTTCTCTTATTTTTTTCTTTTTCTTTTTTCTTTTTTATATTCTGAACTTAGGGCCTTTTTTGGCTTTGTTTTAGAGGTAGGAGAGTTGCATGACAAAGGTGTATTGGGGCTACTAATCTATAGTACAGGTGGCATGGTGATGATACATCAAAATGATTAAAATATCAGCTATAATAGCTCATTTGCAATGTAATGTGATCTGTGGATGTTGGTTTGTGCGACATTTGTTCTAGAATCTTGGAGAGCAAGGATAGATAGATCTCCAACACAATGGCTGGTCCTTTGGATATCTAGATGCATTGTTGTCATGAAGGAACATCCATTTGCCTTTATTAGCATACATTTGCTTGGATTGGAGAACATCAAACCTTCCGACTTATGCGCCCTTATATTGGTTGATTCTTCTGTAGAATTCCTGATTCATCTTAAACAAGTGATACCCTTTAGCCTAGGATAAAATCATTGAGGGTGGAGTAACTTCGAAAATCTGTTTTGGTGAACTGTATCAGTCACCACAAAAACCAGGTCGTATTGTGCTATATCAGGCCTGTATCGGGCTAGCACACCTGTATTGTTAATGGACAAAACTAGTTTGCATTGGGCAGTACATACCCTGTTTGAGAAGATATTTTATACGTTGGGACTAACTGTTTCTTTTCCATAATGCAGGTTATAAACTGCACCCCACTTCAGGCACATCCAGCGTCATTCCCATAGGCTTGCAAGTATGGATCATATGCCTTGTCTTTCTTGTATCTTTTATAGAAAGAAGATGGTCTTCAGGCCCTCCAGATTGGGTTTCCTGCTGACATATTGAACTTCATCTAATATGTAGTGCTTTCTGTTTCTTTATGGGATGCAGTGGCAATACAAATGAGTGATTTTTCTATTTTTTTTTAGTTGTGTGATCCCTAGGAGGCTGTTGAAGTCCTGATGGATGGATCAGATCTCAGACCTATTGTGTCATGTTGCCACATGTGGCGCATACATGCTGCCTCATCAGATGATTGTCAAGCCCAACTTCTTTACCTTTTGAGTCCTGATTAGAACACTCATAACCATGACAAATTGGAAAGCCATCCTTGGTAATTTCTCATTTCCATTGTATTATGATCCTATCGTTATTGTTTTGTGCACATTGGCTTGTCTTATGGACACCTTGTGATCTTTTTCATGATGCAGGGTGGCAGACAAGGAATGGGGAGCTGATTTTAGGAAGCTATCTGCTGGTACAACTCTTATTGACCTTACTTTATGGCTTGACCATATGCAAGCAAGTCTTCTTTCACTAGCTACATCACTAAGCTTTATTTACTATTACTCCCATGCTCATGCCTTTTATTTATCATCCGCCTCTTCATTCTCATTTTTCTCAGCCCTGCAACCCAAAAGAAATTGGCAACTGCAACTTAGCAACATATCAGTTGTTTGGATGTTCCTGAAACTTCTTATTTCCCAAGTATCTCCCTATTTTTTTGGACTTCTCATTACCTTTTTGGTTTGGGTCTTTTAGTAGAAAATGTCGACTGCTATTGATAGTGAAGAGGAAGATGATGAGGTGCTCGAGCTGAAAGAACGACTAACAGCATATAACATTGATTCTCCTTCAAATCAAACAGATATATGATCATTCATTTGCAGTAAGCTTTCGGATCAAAACGAAGCTGAGAATAGGGTGTTAGTTGATAGCAAATTGATAACGAGCAGATGCACATCCATGGAGTTTTCGCTTGTGATTGTTGAGAAGCTATTTGGCTGTAAGAAGGCATTGGATCTTGTTGTTAATGAGAACTTTAAATAGACATAACTATTATGTTGGCATTGTACTTTTGTGAATGGAAATGAATGATTGGGTTTGATTGAATGAATGATTGATTGTGTTTGATTGAATGAATGATTGATTTAGTCATGAAGTATTTATCTATATTAGCTTATATGAGTTATCAGGGTGTACTACAATGGTAAGAGCTGTCATTACTATTTAAATTATTTATTAACAACGGGCATTAGCTACGACTATTAACCGTAGCCCTTTGTTTAAAACCGTAGCTCTTGCTAATTTCAGCTTTTTGCTACGGTTCTCATTCTACTTTTAGCTATAGATATAATCCGTAGCTGTAGATAATTTAAAGCTATGGACAATACTGCTATGGCTTTAATCCGTACCTATAGCTTAAATAGTTGCGGGTTTCAACCGTAGCCTTTTACATGAAAACCATAGCCGTTGCTAATTTAAGCCTATTGCTACGGTTCTTGCTCAACTTTTAGCTACAGGTATAATCCATAGCTGTAAATACATTAGCGCTACAGAAAAAATAGCTACGGATTATATCCGTAGCCATTGGTTCTATGGCTACGGGTGTAATCCGTATCCATAGCCTTTTGACCCATGGCTACGGCATCAATGGCTATGGTAATGCTACGGACTTTAACCGTAGCCATAGACCTTTAGCTACGGTTTTTGTCCGTAGCCTTTGCCCAGTTTTCTGCTAGTGGATGCTTGATCTTATGAAAGCTTTTGTTAGCTTCATCGGTCTACTAAAATGGTCATTTTTTCATGTAATCTGCAATAGGCGCGACTATTGTGCTAAAATTTTCCACGAATCGACGATAGAAAGTCGGCAACCCATAAAAACTCTTCACCTCATGAATGTTTGTCAGGATCGGCCATTTCCTAATGGCTCGCACCTTTTCATCGTTCACACAGATGCCTGTGGATGGCTGTCCGTTAAAAAGTTACACTTCTTCAAGTTGAGGTACAACTTATTAATTTGTAAGACCCACATCGCCTGCCTGAGATATTTCCTGTGCTCCAACTCATCCTGGCTATATATCAGTATGTCATCAAAATATATTATTACAAATCGGCTAGTGAACGGTTTTATAACTTGATTTATCAAACGCATAAAAGTAATTGGTACCATCGATGGACCGAAGGGCATGACCAGCCACTCATACAACCCTTCATTGGTCTTGAATGTCATTTTTCACTTATCACTGGGTCGTATACGAATCAAATGGTACCCTCTCCTTAGGTCTAGTTTAGAGAACACCTTTCTCCCTCTAGCATATCGAGCATGTCGTCCAACAGTAGAATTGGAAACCGATATTTGATGGTAATTTTGTTGATTTCCCAACTATCGATACACATACACCAGCTTTCATTTTTTTATGTTAATAATGTTGATATGACACATGGGCTCATGCTCTCTCTTAAGAGACCCTTATGGATCAATTCCTCTACTTGCCCCTGAAGTATCTCACACTCCTTTGGACTCATTCGATAATGAGGGTAGTTGAGCAGGCTAGCCCCAGGGATGAGGTCTATATGATGTTGAATGTCCCTTATGGGAGGCAATCCATCAGGTAAATCTTTAGGCAAAACTTCTTTTAATTTGTTTAGCAATAGTATTAAACTTAGAACAATGTTTGAGTGTTCCGATTCCTCACCCTTCACCACTACGGCGCATACCTCGTCGGTTTCCTTGGATTCGTCTATGAAATCCTGAATGGTCAAGAGGGAACTCCCCTCCACTTTAGAAGATTCAAGGTGGTTCTCTAGTGCCATAGGGGTAAGGATTATTTTTTTACTGTCCTTGACTAATATATAGACATTCTCTCGTCTACGATGGGTCACATCACGGTCTAACTGCCAGGGCCAACCGAGTAACATATAGCATGCTTTTATGTCGACCACATCACAAAGTATTTGATCTTTATAATTTTTACTAATTGAAAATGAGATAGTGCATTGTTCAGTTATTGTGGTCTCGTTCACCTATTTTATTCGGCCAATTGAGTACGGGGAAGGATGTTTTATCATTGGTAGCTACAATTTGTCTGTCATTACTCTTGATTCGATGTTCTCGCTGCTACCACCGTCTATGATCACATCACAAACCTTTCCGTTGATAGTGCACCGCGTACAAAATATATTATGTCACTATTGTTACACCCCAAACTCGAAAAATGGGCTCACAAAATTCTCGATCGCTGAATCCGATCCCGTCAGCCTCCGTAGTGCCCCATTCTCGGCTCCTGGCACTCATATGCCAGATTCTGATTTTGAAATCCTACAAGAAGTAATTTCAATATGAATTTTTTTGTAACGGAGCATAACCACAAGCATAACTAAGTCACAATACAACATCACCTCATATCCATTGTATCAAAAACTTTAAGTACAATGTGAAAAGGAAAATACAAGGTGATCAAAAAGCTCCAAAACAATTTGATATGCACTTCTGCTTCAGTGTCGCTGTGATCCCATGCCACCTGCACGTAACGGTCGTGCATAAGCTTACAAAAGCTTAGAGGGTGGTGTAAGTGTGTGCATAAGGTAAGTGTCAAGTTTGTAGTATTAGAGTCCATAAATACTGATAAGTCCATCAATACTATCAACTGTACCAAGGCTATGCGATGAAAGACATGAATGCTATCGGCCATACCAAGGCCATGCGATGCGAAGCCTATATAGCCAAATATCATATGCAAGATGCAATACAAGCAAGCCAGTCCACATCAAGTACATATATCAGTACAGTTCTCCTCTGGGATATCACCAGGATCTAGTACACTCCACATTAACTGCCTCCTTTCTAGCCGCACAGTGTAACAAGTGAAAGAGACCACACTATCTGCCTAACCAGCAGTCTGCCAACACCTACTCGGCTCGTCGATAACAAAGCTAGTCAAATTAAGCCTAGCTTACAACCCCTTCACTTGGGCAGATAAGGCCACACCCCCTTCCAACCGATAACGATACAGTGGGAGACGCGGCCTACTGGTATTCGACACTCGTGTGCTCATGTATCCACTCGGTCTAGACGTTGGAGCATCTCCTGGTACCAAAATAGTTCTGGAACTTTCACCCAATTACATCCTATGTACCCGCAATGCTAAAGCCAATATTTTTGGTATCCAATTCGGCCATCCACGATGTGCTTGTGGAGGCCACGGCCTTGACGTCGTTAGGGTGTACAATGATCATGTCACACATATGCAAGATGAATGAATCACATCATCCAGTCATACAACGATCTTGCACATACCATGCGCTCATGTGGATAACTCCTATCAGTAAGTCATATAAATAATCTACTCAATGACTATGTTATGATCAGTCCCTCCTTATATTAAGCATACATAGATGCATATGGGCATGAATCATGGAGTTATACTAAGCATGTTATATGGTGATGAGCTATCCTCACAACGAAGATGGGCCTAAACAGCCTACACGCAACAAGTATGGGCCTAACAATAGGCCCTATGGAGAGTTATAATGCGGACATTTAACCAACATTATTCTTAAAATGTGGATGTCAAACCATCATTGCTTGTAAGGCATGACCTGCCATAAAAATTATTACATAAACCATGGTGGAATCACACATTGCAATGGACCTTATATACATCCCATTAGGCCTCAACCCATGAGCCTCAAATACATTAAATAGGCCGCATCACATGGGCCTTATATACATCAAGTGGGCCGCACCAATTGGTTGTATATACATTGCAGGATGTTGAAGACGTTCTCCTACTGGTTATTTTTCTCGTGTCAACACTGGATCATGTGCGAGACCCGTTATGGGGGATCGAGTTGAAGGATAAGGCCGATTCGGAACTCTTGCAAGCTACGTTTCTGCTCTATCTACCAACTGAACCACTTCATCCACGGTCCCGACTGGGTGCATCTGAACTTGATCCTGAATTGTAGATTGTAACCCTCTTATAAATCGTGTCACCTTCTGTGACTCAGATTGTGACAGATCATTTCTTGTTGCTAACTACTGGAATTCAGTGTAATCTGTGACAGTTTGATTTTCTTATTGGCAATTCGAGTATTGCTGGAATAATATCTGCTCATTATTGCTGGGGAGGAATTGTGATCAAAGAAGACGTCTCATTCGTGGCCATGATGAGATGGGTGTCTTGTTCTAGCGGGCTCGTGAGAGTTGTAATTGCTCTCACCATGCAGAAGCACCAGATTTTACTTTAAATGCTACTAACCTTTTATGATCTAACATGTCCATATAATAAAAATATTTCTCTACTTTGGCTAGCTAATCGAGAAAATATTATATGCGTAATAAACCATTAAAACTAAGAAGTTTGGCCCTACCTCGATAGTCTCTTTTAGCACGATTTAAATGATCACCTCCATGGATTGGTCGTCAAACGAAACCTTTATTAAGGTCCTCGTTGCTAGAACTTGAATCATCTGGTTTAGCCTTATATTTTGCCACTGGTGGTGCTCTATGAAAATCAGGGTTATGCCGTATAACAACCATGGGCGGTGGAGCAACCATAAGCGGTGGAGCATCGCCTAGAGCTAGTGGCGGAAGTAGCGCAT
Organism: Magnolia kwangsiensis; assembly: GCA_037074715.1. Classification (NCBI taxonomy): domain Eukaryota; kingdom Viridiplantae; phylum Streptophyta; class Magnoliopsida; order Magnoliales; family Magnoliaceae; genus Magnolia; species Magnolia kwangsiensis. Next base: position 86,314,411 of record CM073571.1, on the reverse strand, counting down.
CTGTAAGACGGTCGAAGGTTTCCTGCAGCTCTTGTATGGTCAACGGACTCTCCTGGTGAAATGCTTCCATTTTTTCAACAAGATCATGAATCCATGGATCACCGTCCACAGGATTTTGATTCATACCTTCGTTGTTTGCCATCGGCCCCATGAGAATCCTTACTTTGATACCAATTGATGTAGGGATGAACGTGATGAGGTCGAACACTGTCTTCCTCAAGAGGATAACTGTCCCGAATCCACGAAACTTCTTTGGACTCCTCACAGAGGCTTCTCAAATCCATGAGAAAGAAAGCAAACAAAATAGAAAATAAATTCTATAAAATTCAAAATTGATTAATGAATGAAATAAACAAGTTCACAACCCTTTAAATATGGATACCAAGCAATGGGAGAGAAAACAGAAACAAACTACAACTAAAACTCCTAGAATTCACAACTTACTATAAATAATAAACTTGCTATTTATAGATAGTCGTGATGTCTACTAGTGAGCAAGGTTTTTGGCCAAAAATAGTATCCTATTTGGCTTCACCAAGCTGATCTCCTAATTATTCTTAGCTCTATTCACATTGGGTGCAACTCTTAAAGCCTGACAGATGAAGAGTTATAATCAAACTAAAACTTACTATTTATAGTAAAAACGGAATTAAAATAGGAAAATGACCGTCGATCCAGAGGTATTTTGCAAATCCGACTTGCATAACCCAGCATAGCCAGGTTAGTTGGCTAAAGTAGCTTGTTCTACCTCAAAATCATATATTTTATACCCGATAACTCATTCCGGATTGTGAGATACGCTTGATCTAAGGTTCGACAGTCTGGATCACTTTTGTCATCAACCGGGCCTTTTCTAATCCATCTTGGCCATGAAACTGTCCGTGACTCACTCTACATCAAGACCCATCAAAGAATTGGAGTAGAGATTTTACGTATCGGAGAAACCGGTATGACACACTCTTTGGAGTCAGCGAAGCCATGGGCAACGATGATTTTGTAGGTAGCAGTATCCTCGGGGACTTCTCTTTCTTTGTAGCTCAGATACCTTCCATCTCTAATTCTGATTATAGGTGAAGTAACAGGTGGGCCATCTGGAGAACCACAGAACTTTGGTGGTGGAGGTTGGATGGCTTGATAAGCCCATCCAGTCAAAATCACCACCAAAACTAGTACTGCTTGCAAAAACATTATCCCTGAAAGATAATATATTCCATTACACTAGAGTCAATGGTTTCAACATTCATTTTGGAACTGCACCATCTCAATTCGCAAATTGGAAAATGGATGTGTGCAAATTAAGAAAAAGTGGGTGTAAAAATCTGAAAAAATAATAATAATAAATTATTATTTTTTAAAAAAAGAGGAATAAGAAAAAAAAAACAGAGCGTAGAATATTGTGAGTCCGCAAGAAAAGGAAAAGAGTGTACAAGAATTCACCAGAAAGCTTGTTGGGTTCTTTTGCTTCTCCCTCTTGTTTTCTCCGTTGTTAGAGCCTCTCAGCTTCGGTTTGCAGGGGTAAGAGTTCTTGAGAGGAATGCTAGCTAATTGAATTTAGTAGCGGATACACTTTTACCCATTGACCATTCTCACTGTTGAAGCACGTTGAACCATGACTTGGATTGCATAAGTAAATTCTCTGGGGCCCACCATGATGTACTTTGTTCTTATCCATGCCGTCCATCCGTTTTAACATATCATTTTATGCAATGATCTCAAAATTGAAGGATATTCAAAGCTCAAGTCTGCCACACCACGGGACATGGAATTGAACACCTACGGTTGAAATTTTCCTGGGGCCATAGAAGTTTTTGGATCGAGCCGATATATTTCTTTAACCTTCGTCCATGTCTATGTGACCTTATAAGACACATAAACATCATTGTTTACCCTACGAAGGTTCTAGCGCTGGTGTCATTATCCCCACCTTTTCCTGTGGTATGGCCCACTTCAACTCTGGAGAAGCTTCAATTTTGAGTGCATGCCCTAAATTGGGCTCTGGTAAAATGGATGTATAGAATGGATGAGGGAGATTAATCACTTTGGCCACCGAGAGTCTGCTTACCCGAGTGGATTGCATGATGTACACCTACCATATAAAACTTCTATGGATGTATAGAATGGATGAGGGAGATTAATCACTTTGGCCACCGAGAGTTTGCTTACCCGAGTGGATTGCATGATGTACACCTACCGTATAAAACTTCTCAAGGGTTATGAAAGTTTTGAATGAGTTTGATGTTTGTGTTTTCCTTCCAAACTTGTTAGTACATTCCACTGTCAATTGACACATCACTGTTAGCAAACCGTAATGGGGATCTATATCAAAGCCTCAGTCTTGAAACTATGTTTGAAACTATGTATTTTTCACTAAGTTTATCACTTGAGCTATGGATCAAGGTGTATTTAAGATTGTGTAACTTAATCAACAATTCGGATGGAAAATAAACATTATAATAGGCTTTAAAAAATTTTTAATGTTAGGCATTCAATCACTAGTGTTTCCGGTAGTGTGGTCCACCTGAAATCTGGATCTGCCTTAGTTTCGGGCTCACGCCCTAAAATGAGCCGCAAAAGAGAAAAAAAAAAAAAAAAAACAACAAAAAATAAAAATGTAAAAAGTGGATAAAACACATGCAACCATGGTAGGGCCCACAGAGCACCGTCCAGTTGCGTGGTCGCTGCTGGCAGTGCCGATATTAAATCCGTGTCCCTGGTTACCGGGGTTAGATGATTATCGTCTGATCACCAGCAGCCGATATTGAATCCGTGTCCCTGGCTACAAGCTGACAATTGCTTGTATAAGACAAAATGAGAAAATATTTGTACTCCGGCTGAGATTGAGGGATGATACGCACGCACATAGAAACTACCTCCAAGTTGCAAACGTGGCATGCAAGTAATTCAAACTGAACTGTCAAAACTATTTGTCCCAGCCATTTTTTTTTTTTTTTTTTTTTTTTTAACCCAGGCACACACACTCACGCTGGTGGAATTTCACCACCTATGGGTACTCGAACCCTTTACCGGGAGTTGAAACTCCCGAGAGTCTACCACCCGGGCAAGAGTAAGGACCCAGTTTAAAAATTATTTGTCCCAGCTTAAATGTACCATGAACAAAGAATATCCTTATTCGTTTATCTGATCATCAGATTTGTGGACATACATCAGACGGTTGAAAATAAAAATGATCCAAATTTCCTATTAATTGCAGCAAATGAGTATACACGGATCGGAGGTTATAAACATTTCAGAGTTTGGTTGATTTAATTTGAGTTAAGCTATGGTAATGGACAGTTTCTGAGTGACCAAGTTTCAAATAAACAGAAAATCAACAAACTATGGAAATTCCATGTACAAGCGTTCCCTATTTGATGATCAGATTAACCATTCTTTTGGGTCCACTTGATTGACATCTTTAGATGTTTCACACGTGATATAGGTTTCCATACTTGGGAGTTCCGCGTCAAAATAATGAGTTGTACGGTGTCACTTTCTAATTTCAGTTTTGGGTGGTTGAAGAGGGATACTTTTGTCAATTTGTTTTTGTTTTTTGGGTTTTCTCATAACAGCTAAAGCAGCGACATGGTAACTTTGACTAATGGCACTGTGATGTATTTTAAGCTATCACATCACTTGTGGAGGATATCCTGATGTAGAGCAGGTTGCGGACAATTTCATAGCTAAGATGGACCATTGGACCTTAGATCGGGCATATCTCACAATTCGAAATGAGTTGTTTGACGTAAAATATATGAATTTGGGGTAGAACGAGCTACTTTAACCAACCAACCCCGCTACGCTGGGTTGCGCAGCCTGGATTTGTGAGAAACCCCCTGATCGACGGTCGTTTCTCCGTTTTAATTTTATTTTTACTATAAATAATAAGTTTTAGTTTGAGTATAACTCTTCATCCGTTGGGCTTTAGGAGTTGTATCCAACATGAAAAGTGCTTAGGATAATTAGGAGAAAGGTTTGGTGAAGCCAAATAGGACACTTATTATTTTTGGCCGAAAACCTTGCGCACTAGTAAACATCAAGACCGTCTGTAAATAGTAAGTTTACTATTTATAGTAAGTTGCGAATTCTAGGAGTTTTAGTTGTAGTTTGAGTCTGATTTCTTTCCAGTTGCTTGGTTCCCTTATTTAAAGGGGTGTAAACTCATTTTTAGTCATTCATTAATCAATTTCGAATTATTAGAAATTCTTTTCTATTTTCTGCTTTCTTTCCTCGTGGATTCGAGGAGTCTCTGTGAGGAGTCCAGAGAAGTTCCGTGGATTCGGAATATTAATTATCTCGAGGAAGACGGTGCTCGACTTCACGTCCTTCCCTGCGTCACATCCATACAATCAAAATAGGAGACGCTAGCAAGAAATTATGGCTGTGGGCTACGTCTGTCTGCTGAGCCAGACCGCCTGTTGTCTTTAGAGCTTTCCACGTAAGTATGCCCGAGGTTTAATGGAAGCAGCGCAACGCATCGTGGCGTTTCAAATTATTATTTTTCTACGCCCCGGGCACTGTTTGCCTTCTTCAGGTACAACTTTGCCCTTGGGCATCGAGAGACCCAGGATATTAAATGCTATAAGGTGACCTTTAGTGCGTGTCACACTTCAAACTCGATAACTGGACTCATGAGGAACCCGATGGCTGGTTCTGTCCACAACAGCATCCGTAGTACCCCATTCTCGGCTTCTGAGACAGATTTCGACTTTGTGATCCTACAAAGAGGATTTTCATAAAAGTATAAACATTCCAATACGATCATACCCAAGATCACAACAAGTATATCTGAGAATAATAAGGCTGTAATGTCCTAGAAAAATCCGTACAAAGACCCGAGTATCACCTCAAGCAAAAATCACTAAGGATCAAATCCTTTAGAAATTAAATAAGAATTAACTAGTGCTAAACTAGATTACCTGTGTTATTAGCACTAATCATTTTAAATACGATTTGCAAGACCCAAAACTTGTGAAATCGTTAACGCTATATTACCCTAAAACCTAAAACCAATCTCTAAACCCAGTTGTTCTCGGGAGCATCTGAAAAATCCATATCGCACCTAAACCACACGTTGAAAGTCTGACAACTGCAAAACTACACGACTATGACTGTCTTGTTGGACTTGACGACCACTTCGGAAATCAAGTCCAGATGGTATTCCGGAACTATTTACTGGCGCCCGGAGCAAAGTATGTGAGAAACGTGAATATCTTTAGAAATAAAATTCGAATTTAAGTACTCTGAGTCGTGTCGCTTGCTGGCCAAATATAAGGATTCAGACCGTCAAAATCTGACCCAATTATACCCTCAGATCATGGGAAATTTTCCACACATGTCAGTGCACTTGTGGCCCTGATCGAATACCGGTGACCGTCGAACCGAAACTGGTCCGCCACGGCGATCTGTAATCTGATCAGACTGAAAACTTAGCCTGACCTAGATCTAATGTCAGGGAGCTTAAGTCGCACCGCATTCAGCAAAAGGGCCTCCAGAAGTGCTCCGTTGATCAGAACAGACCCTATTTAGCTATAACCTAAATATACCTTAGCCCTAGGGCAATTCCCATCAGTTCTGGGCCTATATAAGGGCCTTAAACCCTCTCTCTCATATTCCATACGAATTTTAAACCCTAAGAAAGAGAGGAGAGGAAAAGAAAAGGAAAGAGAGAGAGAGAGAGAGAGAGAGAGAGAGAGAGAGAGAGAGAGAGAGAGAGTTGAAGATGCATCTTGGGATTTGATCTCGGTGTTCCACGCACTTAGCCACTCTATCTGTATCACGAATCTGGCATTTCTGACAACATACTTGGGTAAGAAAACCTAACCTTAATCTGTTTTAGGGTTTCAAATTGTGTAAGTTATGGAATAGCTAACCTAATTCATGCTTTAGGTTGTCATTCTGCCGTTGACAAAGGTTAGGTGTCTAAAATGAATCCGTTATGCGTTTACCGGTGTAAGGTGCAGAATATAAATGTTTAGGTTATGATTTTTAAGGCTTTCAATGCCAATAATGGTTTATGACTGACTTGATTGCTTCCACATGTGTTTAGATACGAGGCTTTCCATATAATACATATAGATATAACCTATGTTGATTCTAATGCGTTCTATGTGCCTGTTGAAATGCCTGAATGAATATGAAATGATGATTTGAGCTCGCCATGTGTATTGATTGAGAGTATATGATTGTTGTATGTATGGTGAACCCTTTTGAAAAGGGATGTTCTATAATACCTATTATAACTACCTTATTGTATATACTTGATATGTGCAGACTAAGTGTTTGTAAAAATGTCTGAATGAACTAGTAGTTAGTAAATTGTACTTCGTATGAGTGTTGAGATATGATTCTCAATCACCTTAACTATGTATATGATTTCCTCCATGTATTTTATATTATAGCATACTCCAGAATTACTGCAATTCATATGAGTAAGATTATACCAAAACTGCAATTCATACTCCAGATCCAGTGATAAAACGCAAGCGGAAGACTGAAAGATATATATATCACTGTATGAAAACAAAATAATCTCAAACTATCTCCAAAGTATGAATACATCTCTGAGTCACATATACATAAATCAAACCAAAAACAAAATGTCATATAACTGTCCAACTAGCAAGTCCCGTCGATCCAGGCCACCTACGCAAAGCCGTCAGCGAACTGCATATACGAGAACTCGTCCTGATCCTCGTAGAAGTCCGGCTCTACGTCCTGAATCACCTCGTCACCTGCATCTAAGAAAGAGTCTGGTAGGTGTTGCAAACACCGTCCCATAACGTGAGAGTGAGTGATCAACTCAGCGGAATCATAGAGCAAAGATTAACATGTTATCAAATCAATCACGTGATAATAGTAGAGCAGGAAATCAGACATTCCTATATACTGTTGTTAATGCAAGCATGAAATGGCATGATGGATGCCCTCACCGACATACTCCCTCATGCGGCACCATCTTACGTCCGCGACATGCTTTCTTTCCTCAGTGCTCCACATCTTCGAGGCACATGCAGTGCGATATGGATAATGATTACCGAGTTGTTATTAGTCCTTTCATACAGCAGTATTGGGAAACTAAGGTACCTTCCTTATAACAATCCCAACACAGATCCTATCTAGGGTCGTCACTCCTAGTAATCTCATACGATGTTATATTTATAGGTCGCTGCAAGGGCTGCCAGGGCTATTGCTCGCACTCGTTGCACCGCTCCCCCATCACCTTATCAATACAGGCCTAATGTACTCTTGTCGCTACGGAAGGGTCGTCGCCTCCCGTAGACTCAGAATATGCTCGAGGTCACTACAAAGGGCTCATCACCAATCAGAGTAGGCCGACAGCTCGAATGTAGTGTCCCATACCACCACATTTGGCTAACAAGTCAAATGTGCAAACTGGTCATTACAGGAAGATTTGTGGCCCCAGCATAGGTCGACGGATCGACCACGGTGTCTCATACCACCATGCCCGGCTCATGAGTCTTTATGGATCAAGGTACCATGGTTAACAGGGTTTTCAATGGTAAGTTCAGTACCCTAGGTTCAAGCAGTTATGACTCATACAAGGTGAACATATAATGGCCAGTCAGGTTACTTGTCGGGCTCGACTAGTATAAGCGCAGCTCAAGCTGAGCGACATGAAGTGCATGAAACACTTCGTGTGGCCTAACCACTGCCGCCTGCCCAAAAGACGACTCGCGTTCATCGATGCGTCCTCCGTGGTAAATAGAAGCCAACCACGAATTTGATCCATTACCGACTGCGTGGACTAGGATATAGCCCCAAGCATTTGTAAATCAACATCAGCTATCATATGAGAGTAACAGAAATGAAATACAACTAATATAAGCATGTTGTCACATGTTATAACATACAACGTAAGCGAATCAACCAACACATGCATTCCATATATATAATGTAATCAATTCATATAACCAACATGGTGGAAATCATATACATCCGCATAATAATTGAGAATTCAATCTCAAAACTAATTCACAACACCATTTACTCAATACATACTAATACAAACATTTATACAAACACTTAGTCTATACACTTTAGTCTACATAGCGTATGTCGACCCAAAGTGCGCATTAGGGCGAATCTCTTCACCAAACAGATCATGCACGCATTTCTAATATCATAACACGACAAATACCCATGACAATCATTTCAGTAAAATACAGACGTATACAGTATTTCCTATAAATGACTAAAATACCCTAAATCATATTCATCGTACGTATGAGAAATGGAAAACGGACAGCATGTTCTACATGTCAAACGGTGTTCTTGTCGATAATCTACTATTAAACGACATTGAAAGCTTTGAAATCAGTCAATCTAAGCGTCTAAAATCCTCACCTTTCGCCGTAGACGCGTATCGATTCGAATAGAACGTCTACGCTTCGTCAACGGTGTTATGGCGACCTAATGCACAAGATACATAACCTATTTCGATATTTGAATTGAAAGAATCCTTAAAAAAGCTATAGGTTAGGGTTTTCTTACCTAGGAGTGAGTTGGAATCACCGAGAAAGTGATTTGAATGCGGTGCTTTGGTATGTGCAAAAGCTGGAGTAGGTGGCAGGAATTCTCTCCCACAACTCACTCACAATCTCTCTCTTTCTCTCTCTCTTTCTAGGGTTTAATGCAAAATCGGATGGGAGAGATATGAGAGGGTTTAAAGCCCTTATATAGGCTAGAACCTCACCTAAATAGACTTGAGACAAGGGTATACTTGGGTTATAACCAAATCGGATCTTTTCCGATCCAAAAGAGTGTTTCGGGAGGTCCCCTGGCCGACCGCGGTCGGACTTAAGCTCATGGATACTGGATCCAGCACATATCAAGTTTTCAGTCTGGTAGAGTTCCCAGATCGCACGTGGCGGTTCAGTTTCAGTTCAGCGGTCATCGAACCTAAATCAAGTCTACAAGTTTCATGACATGAAAGAGAAATTTTTCCTGATCCGAGGATGAAATTTGGCTGCATTCTGACGGTCAGAATGCTTAATAATAACGCGCTATGACACGTGTTAGATTTTGAATTAAATTTCTTAATCTTTACCTCTTTCCCCCCCTCTTCACTCCAGGCTCAATGAAATAGCCTTAGAACATCAGTTGGGCTTGATTTTCGAAACGATTGTCAAGTCCAGCTAAGCGGTCCTAACGGTCTGAGATTATAGATATCGGACTTCTGACGCGCAGTCTAAATCCAATACGAAGTTTCAAAGGATTCCTGAGAGCAAACGGGTTTAGAGTTTGATCCTAGATTTCAGGGTATTGTAGCGTCATTGGTTCTACAAGTTTTGGGTCTTGCAGAACGTATTTAAAGTGATCAGTGCTAATTTCACAGCTAACCTAACATAGCGCTAGCTAACTTACGCTTAATTTCTAAAGAAATTAATCCTAAGTGATTTCTGATCGAGTTGGTATTCAGGTCTCTGTATGAATTTTTTCGAGGCGTTACAATCTACCCCCCTTAACAATAAATTTCATCCTCAAAATTTGTACCTTTTCGTACCCCTCGAGAAGCTGTGGGTAGTTCTTTCTGATCTCGGCTTCCGTCTCCTTAGTAGCCTCTTCTTCAGAGTGATGCGTCCACAACACCTTCACAAGGGAGATGACCTTGCTACGCTGTACCTTCTCCTTCCTGTCTAGTATACGCGCCGGTCGCAGTATATATGTAACATCCTCACCCAACTGCACCTGCTCCCATCTAATGATATGGGAAGGATCAGAAACGTATTTCTTCAGCATAGAAACATGAAATACGTTGTGTACACTCGCGAGAGGTGTAGGCAAAGCCAAACGATAAGCCATTGCACCCACACGGTCAAGAATCTGGAATGGGCCAATGAATCGTGGTGCTAGCTTCCCCTTCTTCCCAAACCGAAGAACTCCCTTCATAGGGAAAACTCATAAAAATATACAATCTCCAACCGCGAACTCTAGTGGGTGCCGTCTTGTGTTGACATAACTCTTCTGTTTGCTCTGCGCTGTAAGAAGCCAGCGTCTGATGATGTCAATCTTCTCCGAGGTCACCTGCACTATCTCTGGGCCAAGCAGTCTGCGCTCATCGACCTCTGCCCATCAATGCGGTGCTCGGCAAGGTTGCCCATACAAGGCCTCATAAGGTGCCATACTGATACTCGCCTGGAAACTGTTGTTGTACACGAACTTTGCATATGCAAGACAGTCATCCCAACTGTCTTTGAAATCAAACACGCAAGCCCACAACATGTCCTCTACAATCTGGTTCACCCGCTCTGTCTGTCCGTCTGTTTGTGGGTGGAAAGCAGTACTGAACTTCAACTTCACACCCATAGCCTCCTGGATGCGAGTCTAGAAAATAGAAGTAAAGCACGTGTCTCTATCTGACACGATCTCTAAGGGAACTCCATGCAGACGCACTATCTCTTTAATATACAGCCTGGCTAACTCGTCTGCAGAGTTCGTAACTTTGATCGGTAGGAAGTGCGCCGACTTCGTCAGACGGTCGACGATCATCCAAATAGAATCATGTCCCTTCTTCGTCTTCAACAGTCCTGAAATGAAGTCCATAGAGATGAAGTCCCACTTCCACTCGGCTATAGGCATAGGCTGAAGGAGACCAGGAGGTCGACGATGCTCTGTCTTCACCTACTGACAAGTGAGACAACGGGACACGAACTCTGCGATGTGGGTCTTCATACCATCCCACCAATACGTCCTCTTCACGTCGACATACATCTTTGCGCTGCCCGGATGCATCGCAAGTCTGGAATTGTGTGCAGCCTCGAGAATCTCTGGTCTCAAGTCGGGGATATCAGGGACGCATAGGCGGCCACGATAACGTAAGCCCCCATCCGTTCCAACTAGTCACTCGGCGTCTACATTTTCACTGGCCTGCTCTCGAAGCTCAGTCAGACACGCATCATCCCGCCGCGCCGCGATGACCCTGTCATCGATAAGAGATCGCACCTGAACATGTGCGATGAACTCAAATGGCTCCTCCACAGTGAGTTTCTGCTTAAAGTCTCACAAAAACTCAACCATGTCCCACTCGACAACCATCAACGGAGCTGCAAACTCTATCGCCTTCTTGTGGCTCAACGCGTCAGCCACAAGGTTCGCCTTGCCAGGATGGTAGGAAACCTCGAACTTAAAGTCCTTCAAAGTCTCCATCCATCACCACTACCTCATATTCAGGTCCAGGTGCGTGAATATGTACTTGAGACTCTTGTGGTCGGAAAAGAGCTCGAACTCCTCTCCATAGAGGTAATGTCTCCAGAGCTTCAATGTAAAAATGACGGCTGCCAACTCAAGGTCGTGTGTAGGGTAATTCTCCTCGTGCTTCCTTAATTATCTCGAGGCATACGAAATTACCCTGTCCTTCTGCATAAGGACACAACCCAGACCAACGCTAGACGCGTCAGTGTATATCGTGTATTTAATCCCTTGCTCTGGAAATACTAGCACAGGGGCGAACGTCAATTTGTCCTTCAGCTCCTGAAAAGCTGTCTCTACCTTTTCGTTCCAGGTGAACTTCACATCCTTCCGTGTCAACTGAGATAGAGGTCTGGCGATCTTCGAGAAATCTCGAATGAAACGTCTATAGTAGCCTGCCAAACCTAAGAAACTCCTCACCTCAGTGACAGAACCAGGCTGCTCCCAGTCCTGCACTGCAGCTACCTTAGCCAGGTCAACTGCCATCCCATCCTTGGACACCACATGTCCTAGAAACTTAACTTCCTGCTTCCAGAATTTACACTTCTTATACTGTGCGAACAACTGATGCTGTCTCAGTGTATCCAGGACCAATCATAAGTGCTCCTCATGCTCCTCTCGATTCCTGGAATATACCAAAATGTCGTCTTTGAACACGATGACGAATCGATAGATGAATGGCCGAAATACTCTGTTCATCAGATCTATGAACACGGCTAGTGCATTCGTAAGACCGAACGACATCACGAGGAACTCATAGTGGCCAAAGTTGGTCCTGAAAGCTGTCTTCTACATGTCCTCATCCCTGACGCACAACCGGTGATACCCTGATCGAAGATCAATTTTTGAGAAGTACTCTGCCCCTCTCAACTAATTAAACAGGTCATCTATCCTAGGTAAGGGGTATCTATTCTTCACCGTAATCTAGTTCAGCCTGCGATAATCAATACATAATCGCATTGAACCATCCTTCTTCTTCACAAACAGTACTGGTGCTCCCCAAGGAGACACACTCGGTCGAATGAAGCCAAGCTCCAACAGATCATCAATCTGTTTCCTCAACTCCTCCATCTCACACGGAGCCATACGATACGTCAGCAGTGAGACGGGCGTGGAACGAGATACCAGATTGATAGTAAAATCAATCTCTCACTGAGGTGACAACCCAGGAATCTTTCTAAACAAATCCTCATAGTCACGAACTACTGGCGTGCGCTCAAGTGTCGGGGCATCCACATCCCTCAATAAAGAAGCGTAGCTAAGTACTTGGAAGGGGAGATTTACCCGCACTGAGAATGAAAAGGGCGTGCCCTCCAGCTCGTAGACTATCACCATATGGGTCTCGTAGTCAATCTCGGCCCTCCCTGCAGTCAGCCAATCCATGCCAAGAATGACGTCGAGATAATAGAGAGAGGGGTCGACGACAAGGTCAAGGGCAATCGTCCTGCCCCCAAGATCCATCAAACAACCCTCACACATCATGGTGGTATCAGAAAAAAGGTCATGTGTATCAGCAGTGTTCCCCGTAAGGTAAGCAGATGGTGCAGGATGAGCCATATCCTCATCCTGAGCCGAAGTCCCAACATCCTCAGCTGGATGCACAGAAGGCACAAGTGGAGCCGCACTGCCACCCTGGGCTAAGGCCCCTGCAATCGTAGTCAACAGCTGTTGATGCTGCTGATACATCATGATCATCAACTGCTCAAACTTATCAGGAGGTGGAGCAAGCTGGGGCACATACTGTGTCGAGGAAGACGCATGATACTGCTCTCTAACAGGCGGTGTGAAAGGTGGTGGTCCGACTGTAGGACCTGTAGAAGGCTGAGACTCAGGTGCAGTCTCAAGAATCGGGCCCACAGCAGGGTCCGTGTGATCATCACTCTGGGGAGGAACCTGATCCATCGGCTCACCCAGTGTAAGTCGTGTCGTGCTCCGAGTAACCTTAGGTGGCATTCCCTATATTCAAAATAAGGTGCAACCTTGTCAGTTTTAGCAATAGCACAAACACACCACACAATCATTCACAAAACAAACCGAAGAAACTCCATGCATTTCATTAAATCAAAATTTATCACAATACAAGAGATATATCTTTACATGCATCATGATAAGAAACACATGGGAAACTAAGTTAGCCAAAGCTACAACTGCAACATAAACTAACTACTAAGCCTTCTCAGGCTCATACACAGAAAACAGAAAACAACCTAACTACAACCAACGACCATCTGAAATCTAATCACTCGTTCGAGTCTGGCGATGGAGGAGGGGCACTCTTATCCTGCAGACAACATAGGATGACCTTCAAGGTGCGAGTCACCTTGTTAAATTTCTGCTTCATGATGGCCTTGGTATCCTCAAGCTCTTGTTTCACCTCGGCTCGGAGTTCTTGGACTTCCCGTCGCAAGGCAACCTGACTCTCCTCCAGTCAGACTATGTGAGCATCCCTAGCAGCCCGCGTCACAGTAGGAGGACTCTCATCAGTATCCTGAGCCTCCTCTTCCTCTTCTTCCTAGACTTCTTCCTCTATTTCTGCCCCAGCTTCTTCTTCACTAGCATCCTCTTCGCTATCATATTCGCCCTCACTGTCATCATCAAGCTGAGCCTCACGCTGCCGAGGCCCTATCTTCATCTGGTTCATGGTAGCCTCATCAATGAAGTGAATCAGCACAGGCAACTCCGGCCCAAGTCTGTAAGCAAAATCAAATGCAATCTTGCATATGAGCCTGCCAAAGGGAAGCGACTCAGACATTCTTCTTGACTTCGCTATGAGGACAATCTGTCATAACACAAACGTCGGCATACACACGTTCTCTCCCTGGCCCACTTGATACAGGAAATCAACTATGAGACGCGTACATTCACTGCGGTTGGTCGACCTGGGATACACATTGAACGTGCAAATGTGGTGCAACAAGAGAAAATCATCCGACATGTGGGTCGCTAGGAGGCTCTTGTTACGCTGCCACGTAACTAAACCACCACATAGAAACCTGGTGCGATAATCTCACTCACGAACACTCCTCAAGTTCTTAGCACTGGGATGTACCTCGCCAAGAGGCACGTTTAGAAGTCGAGCTATCAACCGAACATCGATCGTGGCTTCCTGATCTCTATCAAAGGGAATCCTGAACTGTAATGGATCCAACGTAGGGTTCCGGATATTAGCATAGAAGGCACGAACAGTGCTTACGTTCGTATGAGACTGGGCTTCAAAGAACGGACCCTACCTGGTAGCTTCGATGTGCTCAAATAACAGAAACTCACCAAAGAGCCGCTCATCCACATGCGCCTCAAACAGAACCTTACGATCAGTATACGCACCGTGGGACAAGTCTGCCAACAGTGCTCTTCCTATGTGAGCACGGGGATCCAAATCCCGCTTCGTATGTAGCTCTCTCCCAACACTTGGACTAGCGGCGACACTTGAGCTAGCGGCGCCACCTCTCGGCTTCCTCGAACGTGAAGGGTGACTAGGTCCAGCTTCATCTGCGACGGTCTTCCTCTTTCCCATGAGAGAGAGGATGGTGAAAAGGAAGAAAAAGGCTAAAATAGCCTCTACAAAAGCCATAAAAAATGGAGGAAATGGAGAGAAATGGCTGCCCTAAAGGGATAAAACGAATCTAGGCCCTATAAAGGAGTGAATCAGGCCCTCAAAGGCTAGGATTTCAAAGGGAAAAGAGCAAAATAGGTTGGGATGGAGGCTCACCCAATTTTCAGCCTTCAATGGAGGATGGGAGAGCTCCAAACGATGAGAATGGAGAGAGAAGGGAGCTTGTATGGTTGTGAGTGATGGAGTGGCATCGGTTGAGGCAGAAAATGAGAATGGAGGTGGTTTGAAATGAGATTTGGGAGGGGAGACAGTAAAAACGTGAGAAGGGAGAGCTTGAGAGGCATTTTTGTGAAGGAGGTGGATGGCCCACATGTAGGGGGGGTACCCTACCCACTAAAGTGCGTCGACCCGACGCCTGACTCGAGTGGGGCCCACTGTACGGCGAGATCCTCGCTGACCAACTTCATGTTCAGCAATGTCTGGCCATTTGAGCTAGGTCCCCCTGCCCTACGGGCCCAAAATTGATATGGGTCCCACCTGGATCATACTAGATCAGCATGGGAGGGCCCCCCACTCCATTTCGATCCAATTCGGGTCATTTCGGGTGTCAACGGCTGCATATTCACTTTTAGTGATTTTTGACAGCTGGGATTGAGTCTAGAGAAGTCTAGACCTGACCACACACGATCTAGAAGTGGTCCGAGGTCGTTTCATGCGACCACGGATGCACACGGACTCGATCAAAACGGTCGGTTTTTATGAACTTCATCAATTGGAGAAACTGAAGTCCTATGAGTGTTTCTAGGCTTTTCTAGCACCCACCTAAGTCAAAGGGGTGACAACGTACGTCGCGTGGCCATAACCCAGATCCAGTTTAATCTAAATCATGATCTGATACCAACATATAACACCATAAAAATCGAGGGTCGTGTAGAAACCCGACTCCCGAGTTCCAGACCATCACTTATGCAAAAAATATGATTATGATTCAATGTTGTCTGAGTTAGAGCATTCACATGAGTAAGATTATACCAAAATTGCAATTCATACTCCAGATCCAGTGATAAAACGCAAGCGGAAGACTGAAAGATATATATATCACTGTATGAAAACAAAATAATCTCAAACTATCTCCAAAGTATGAATACATCTCTGAGTCACATATACATAAATCAAACTAAAAATAAAATTTCATATAACTGTCCAACTAGCAAGTCCCGCCGATCCAGGCCACCTACGCAAAGCCGTCAGCGAACTGCATATACGAGAACTCGTCCTGGTCCTCATAGAAGTTCGGCTCTACGTCCTGAATCACCTCGTCACCTGCATCTAAGACAGAGTCTGGTAGGTGTTGCAAATACTGTCCCATAACATGAGAGTGAGTGATCAACTCAGCAGAATCATAGAGCAAAGATTAGCATGTAATCAAATCAATCACGCAATAATAGTAGAGCAGGCAATCAGACATTCCTATATACTGTTGTTAATGCAAGCATGAAATGACATGATGGATGCCCTCACCAACATACTCCCTCATGCGGCACCATCTTACGTCCCCGACATGCTTTCTTTCCTCAGTGCTCCACATCTTCCAGGCACATGCAGTGCGATATGGATAATGATTACCGAGTTGTTATTAGTCCTTTCATACAGCAGTATTGGAAAACTAAGGTACCTTCCTTATAACAATCCCAACACAGATCCTGTCTAGGGTCGTCACTCCTAGTAATCTCATACGATGTTACATTTATAGGTCGCTGCAAGGGCTGCCAGGGCTGTTGCTCGCACTCGTTGCACTGCTCCCCCATCACCTTATCAATACAGGCCTAATGTACTCTTACCATTACGGAAGGGTCGTCGCCTCCCGTAGACTTAGAATACGCTCGACGTCACTACAAAGGGCTCGTCACCAATCAAAGTAGGCCGACAGCTCGAATGTAGTGTCCCATACCACCACAATCGGCTAACGAGTCAAATGTCATCACTGGTCACTACAGGGAGATTTGTGGCCCCAGCATAGGCCGACAGCTTGACCACGGTGTCTCATACCACCATGCCCGGCTCATGACTCTTTA
The DNA here is from genome assembly GCA_037074715.1 of Magnolia kwangsiensis. Lineage (NCBI taxonomy): Eukaryota > Viridiplantae > Streptophyta > Magnoliopsida > Magnoliales > Magnoliaceae > Magnolia > Magnolia kwangsiensis. The sequence goes on along the minus strand of CM073571.1, from coordinate 86,297,575 downwards.
TGGATTAAGGTACCATGGTTAATAGGGTTTTCAATGGTAAGTTCAGTACCCTAGGTTCAAGCAGTTATGACTCATACAAGGTGAACATACAATGGCCAGTCGGGTTACTTGTCGGGCTCGACTAGTACAAGCGCATCTCAAGCTGAGCGACATGAAGTGCATGAAACACTTCGTGTGGCCTAACCACTGCCGCCTGTCCAAAACACGACTCGCGTTCATCGACGTGTCCTTCGTGGTAAATAGAAGCCAACCACGAATTTGATCCATTACCGACTACCTGGACTAGGATATAGCCCCAAGCATTTGTAAATCAACATCAGCTATCATATGAGAGTAACAGAAATAAAATATAACCAATATAAGCATGTTGTCACATGTTATAACATACAACGTAAGCGAATCAACCAACACATGCATTCCATATATATAATGTAATCAATTCATATAACCAACATGGTGGAAATCATATACATCCGCATAGTAATTGAGAATTCAATCTCAAAACTAATTCATAACACCATTTACTCAATACATACTAATAATACAAAAACTTAGTCTACACACTTTAGTCTACATAGCGTATGTCGACCCATAGTGCGCATTAGGGCGAATCTCTTCGCCAAACAGATCATGCACGCATTTCTAATATCATAACATGACAAATACCCATGGCAATCATTTCAGTAAAATACAGACGTATACAGTATTTCCTATAAATGACTAAAATACCCTAAACTCATATTCATCGTACGTATGCGAAATGGAAAACGGACAGCATGTTCTACATGTCAAACGGTGTTCTTGTCGATAATCTACTATTAAACGACATTGAAAGCTTTGAAATCAGTCAATCTAAGCGTCTAAAATCCTCACCTTTCACCGTAGACGCGTATCGATTCGAATAGAACGTCTACGCTTCGTCAACGGTGTTATGGCGACCTAATGCACAAGATACATAACCTATTTCGATATTTGAATCGAAAGAATCCTTAAAACAGCTATAGGTTAGGGTTTTCTTACGTAGAAGTGAGTTGGAATCACCGAGAAAGTGATTTGAATGCGGTGCTTTGGTACTTGCAAAAGCTGGAGCAGGTGGCAGGAATTCTCTCCCACAACTCACTCACATTCTCTCTCTTTCTCTCTCTCTCTCTTTCTAGGGTTTAATGCAAATTCGGATGGGAGAGATATGAGAGGGTTTAAAGCCCTTATATAGGCTAGAACCTCACCTAAATAGACTTGGGACAAGGGTATACTTGGGTTATAACCAAATCGGGTCTTTTTCGATCCAAAAGAGTGTTTCGGGAGGTCCCCTGGCCGAACGCGGTAGGACTTAAGCTCATGGATACTGGATCCAGCATACATCAAGTTTCTAGTCCGGTAGAGTTCCCAGATCGCACGTGGCGGTCCAGTTTCAGTTCAGCGATCATCGAACCTAAATCAAGTCTGTAAGTTTCATGACATGAAAGAGAAATTTTTCCTGATCCGAGAGTGAAATTTGGCTGCATTCTGACGGTCAGAATGCTTAATAATAACGCGCTACGACACGTGCTAGATTTTGAATTAAATTTCTAAATCTTTACCTCTTTCTCACCCTCTTCGCTCCATGCTTAATGAAATAGCCTCAGAACATTGGTTGGGCTTAATTTTTGAAACGATTGTCAAGTCCGGCTAAGCGGTCCTAATGGTCTAAGATTATAGATATCGAACTTCCGACGCGCGGTCTAAATCCAATACGAAGTTTTAAAGGGTTCCTGGGTGCAAACGGTTTTAGAGTTTGATCCTAGATTTCAGAGTATTGTAGCGTCATTGGTTCTACAAGTTTTGGGTCTTACAGAACATATTTAAAGCGATCAGTGCTAATTTCACAGCTAACCTAACATATGGCTAACTAACTTATGCTTAATTTTTAAAGGAATTAATCCTAAGTGATTTCTTATCGAGTTGGTATTCAGGTCTCTGTACGAATTTTTTTGAGGCGTTACAATAAATTAGGCCTACACTTATTAGGTAACGAGCCCTTTGTAGTGACCTACAACCATAATATCATATGAGATTTGCTAGGATTGACGGCCCTAGAATAGATCATTGTCTAGGAATTGATATAAGGGAGGTACCTTAGCTTCCTAATCCTCTTGTATGAATAAATAAAATTAAGTATTGGCTAACATGAGCATGCACTACATTGCACGTGCTTTGGTGAGGAAGAGCACTTTCGGGTGGTTACCATGCACGCCGTAAGATGAAGATACTGAGGGAGTGCAGGCGAGGGCATGCATCATTATTGCATATCATTCTTGCATTAACAAGAGTACTTAGGACCTTATCGTTGTACTGCTTTATTATTACTGTTTGACTGAATTGATAACATGTTAACCTATGCTTTATAGCTCCACTGAGTTGATCACTTACTCCCACATTCTGGGACGGTGTTTCAAACACCAACCAGACTCTATCTTAGTTGCAAATGACGATGCGACCCATGAGGCAGAGCTAGATTTCAAGGACGATGAGGAGGTGTTCTCCTATATGTAGTTATCAGGCAGGTTCATGTGAGTCGTGTCTTGATTATCGGGGCTACAGGGTTTTGGACTAGATGACATTACATAATACACATTTTGTATATTTTTAGGATTTATATGTATTTATTAACCTGGTAACATGATCATGCTCAGGAGACCTTCGATTGCTTATACATAACATATATCTATCACAGTCTTTTGCTCGCTTAAATTAGTAGTCTCTGGAGTATGATGTGCTGTTTTGGCTTAATCTCATTCATGTTTAATATACTAATACAGACGACATTCAAGCATCATCAAATGTGTTGCATAAGTGATGTTTTAGAACTCGGGAACTGAGCTTTGCTCGACTCCCGATTTTCAGGGAGTTACAAGTTGATAGCATACCCAGCTACTCTGAGCTAGTGAGCATGTCTATACGAGCTGAGCAGGACGGGGATATGCAGTCCCATATGCGAGCCCCCATGACTCCTAAGCCGTGTCCAGACATGCTGAGTAGGCCATTTCTCAGCAAGAGGCCGCGTATAGATTCACCTCCCAGCCTTGCAGCTTCATCGGCTCAGGTGAAACGGACAGACTTACGATGCTCGTACTACGGGAAGATCGGCCAAACAGATCGGTATTGCTTCACCAAGATGAGGGACATAGAATTTTCACCACCTCAGAGGATCAACCGCCAGCTTCCTCAGACCATATCAGCACCACCTCTACGGACAACACCTACGCATCCATCATTTCGGCCGCCTATGCCTCACTTCAGGCCTCCTCAATGGCCTATGGTACGTAACTAAATCGTCCACAATAGGCTCGGGTACATGCGTTTACAACTGAAGCGCCCAAGGCAGACCTATCACCGAGAGCTTTTGAAGTCATGACTCATATCTAAGGTACTCCCGTCTTCTTATTGGTGGACACCAGGTCCAATACCTCCATCATATCATGCGCGGCCGTTAAGAGACTAGGGTTGGACACTACTCCTACGAAGGGAGTGAGGGTCCTCGCCGCCATCGGGACTTTTACTGACGTTACTAGAATTTGTGAGGGTTGCTTGATAGACTTTGGGAGTAGGACGATACTGGTTGATCTGATCATCGTTCCCCTATTTCATCATGACATTATTCTCGGTGTGGACTAGCTTACTGAGATGCGAGCAGAGATTGATTGCAAGACTAGGGTAGTGACGACCCACAGACCTGAGGGCACGGTCTTTACTTTTCCTATTCAGGTCAGTCACCCTTCCCGGTTGAGTTGTTATGCTTCCCTATTGGAGGGTATTGCTAGTCCGACGCTTGTGGACACGCCTATAGTTCAGGATTATGAGGAGGTGTTCACGATGATTCTTGATTTGCCTCCGCAACACGAGATCGATTTTACTATTGATCTTACGCCTGTCACGACACTTATTTCATTACCGACTTATCGCATGCCTCCATATGAGATGGCCTGTTAGAGGCCAATTTCTACGACCTAGTGTGTCTCCTTGGGGAGCGCATGTGTTGTTCGTGAGGAAGAAAGATGGTTCACTGCGATTATGTATTAATTATCGCAGGTTGAACCAAGTGATAGTGAAGAACAAGTATCCTTTTCCCAGGATTGATGATCTGTTCGATCAGGGGCACAGTACTTTTCAAAGATAGACTTACAGTCGGGATATCATCAGTTGCGCGTCAGGGAAGAGGACGTGCAGAAGATAGCATTCAGGACCAGCTTCGAGCATTATGAGTTTCTGGTGATGTCGTTTGGGCTCACAAACGCACCGACCGTGTTATGGACTTAATGAATAGGGTGTTTAGGCCGTTTCTTTTTTGATTCGTCATCGTATTTATAGATGACATCTTAATATACTCCACGAGTTGAAAAGAGCACGAGGAGCACCTGTGAGCAGTTTTAGATACTCTGAAGAAGAACTAGTTGTTCGCATAGTACAAGAAGTGTGACTTCTGGAAAGAGTCTTGGTCTAGCAAGGTACTACTGCCAATTTATTTGGAACTTCTCCAAGATTGCCAAATCGCTATCTCCGTTGACACGAAAGAATCTGAAGTTCATCTGGAATGAGAAGGCGGAAGGAGATTTTCAGGAGCTGAAGGACAAGCTAACGTCCGCCCCTGTGCTGGTATTGTCAGAGCAAGGGGTTAGGTATACTATATACACCGATGCGTCCCACGTTGGTCTGGGTTGTCCTTATGCAGAAGGACAAGGTGATTGCTTATGCCTCGAGACAATTGAGGAAGCATGAGGAGAACTACCCTACACATGACCTAAAGTTGGCAGCCGTTATCTTTGCACTGAAACTCTGGAGACATTACCTCTACGGAGAGGAGTTCGAGCTCTTTTGTGAACATAAGAGCCTCAGATACATATTCACCAAGCGGGACCTGAATATGAGGCAACAGAGACGGATGAAAACCTTGAAGGACTTCAAGTTTGAGGTTTCCTATCATCCAGGCAAGGCGAACCTTATGGCAGATGTGTTAAGCCGCAAAAAGACCATAGAGTTTACGGCTCCACTGATAATAGCGGAGTTAGATATGGTAGAGTTTGTGCGAGACTTTGAGTAGAAAGTCATGGTAGAGGAGCCGTATGAAGACATCGCATATATTCGAGTACAATCCCTCATTGATGACAGGATTATTGCAGCTCAGGCAGACGATGAGCTATTGGCGAAGATGAGAGAACAAGTTGGTGCAGATAAGGACTCAGAGTGGAGAGTTGGTATGGATGGGGGCTTACGTTACCGTGGCTGCCTATGCATCCCGAACCTTCCTGACTTGAGGAAGGAAGTTCTCGAGGCTGGCAATGTATCTTGGTAGTACGAAGATGTATCGTGACATGAAAAAGTCATACTGGTGGGACAATATGAAGGCCCACATAGTAGAGTATGTATCACGCTGTCTCACGTGCCAGCAGGTCAAGGCCGAACATCGCCGACCTCTTAGACTACTTCAGCCCATGCCCATAGTTGAATGGAAAAGAGATTTCATCTCTATGGACTTCATATCAAGGTTGCTGAAGATGAGGAAGGGACATGATTCCATTTGGGTGATCGTGGACCGGTTGATGAAATCGGCTCATTTCCTCCCAATCAGAGTTTCAAACTCTGCAGAAGAGTTGGCCAGGTTGTACATCAAGGAGATTGTACGTCTGCATGGAGTTCCCTTGGAGATCATGTCGGATCAAGATGGATCGAGACACGTGATTCACATCTATCTTCTGGACTCGTATCCAGGAAGCGATGGGTGTGAAGTTGAAGTTTAGTACCGCGTTTCACCCACAGACTGATGGGCAGACGGAATGGGTAAACTAGGTTTTGGAGGATATATTGCAAACTTGTGTACTTGATTTCAAGGACAGTTGGGATGACTGTCTTCCTTATGCAGAGTTCGTGTACAATAATAGTTTCCATGTGAGTGTTGACATGACTCCATATGAGGCCTTGTATGGGCTTCCCTATCGAGCACCGCATTGCTGGGTAAGGTTAGTGAGAAGAGTATGATTAGCCTAGAGATTGTACAAGCAACCTCAGAGAAGATCGATATTATCAAACATCAACTTATGGCAGAACAGAGCAGACAGAAGAGCTGCGCCGATACAAGGTGCCGCCTGCTAAAGTTCGAGGTCAGGGACCATGTATTCCTTCGAATTTCCCCCATGAAGGGAGTCATTCGGTTTGGCAAGAAGGGGAAGCTCACGTCGAGATTCATTGGCCCATTCCAGATACTAGACCAAGTGGGGGCAATAGCATATCACCTTGCTTTGCCCACATCACTCATAGGCGTGCACAACATATTTCATGTATCTATGCTGAAGAAATACGTTCATGATCCTTACCACATTATCAGATGGGAGCAGGTGCAGTTGAGCGAGGATGCTACATATGTACTGCGACCGACGCGCATCCTAGATAGTAAGGAGCAAGTGTTGCACAGTAAAGTGATTCCACTTGTGAAGGTACTATGGACGCATCACAGTGAGGAAGAGGCTACTTGGGAGACGGAAGCCGAGGTCAAAAAGAACTACCCTCAAATTCTTGAGGAGTATGAAAAGGTATTAATTTTGAGGATAAAATTTTTCTTTAAGGGAGGTAGATTATAACGTCCCAGGAAAATCTGTACAAAGACCCGAGTATCACCTCAAGCAGAAATCACTAAGGACCAAATCCTTTAGAAATTAAATAAGAGTTAACTAGTGATAAACTAGATTACCTGTGAAATTAGCACTAATCACTTTAAATTCAATTTGTAAGACCCAAAACTTGTGAAATCGTTAATACTACATTATCCTAAAACATAGGATCAATCTCTAAACCCAGTTGCTCTCAAGAGCATATGGAAACTCCGTATCGCACCTGCACCGCACGTCGAAAGTCCAACAACTACGAAACTACATGACTATGACTGTCTTATTGGACTTGACGACCACCTCGAAAATCAAGTTCAGATGGTATCCCAGAACTATTTACTTGCGCCCGAAGCAAAGTGTGTGAGAAATGTGAATATCTTTAGAAATAAAATTCGAATTTAAGTAATCTAAGCCGTGTTGCTTGCATGCAAAATATAAGGATTCAGAGCGTCAGAATTTGACCCAATACACCCTCGGATCAGGGAAAATTTTTCACACATGTTAGTGCACTTGTGGCCTTGATCGAATACAGGTAACCGTCGAACTAAAACTGGCACTACAAGAAATATGGTTTTTATAGACGAAATTAAATTTCCTAGGTAAAAGTCATCTTAACCTACGAAAATTTTCGTAGGTAAAGGGTGTTTTCAATTTTTGTAACCACAAAAAAATGAAAAGTTTGTGTTTACCAATGAAAGATAATTTCGTAGGTAAATGTCATATTTACCTACGGAAATATTTGTAGGTAAAGGGTGTTTTCAATTTTTCTAAATACAAAAAAAATATTTTTTTACCTATAAAATTAAATTTCGTAGGTAGAAGTCATTATTTAAGTTTACTTTTACCGATGAAATTAACTTTTGTAGGTAAAAGTCATCTTTCCCTACGACAATTTTCATAGGTAAAGGGTGTTTTCAAATTTTTAAAATACAAACAAAAGAAAGTTTACTTTTACCTACAAAATCAAATTTGGTAGGTAAAAACCATCCTTACCTACGAAAATTGTCGTAGGTAAAGGTGTTTTGAATTTTTGAAAAAACTAAAAATTGAAAAGTTTACTTTTACCTGCTAACGATTTCATAGGTAGAAAAACCGTCTATGAGGCTTTTACCTATGACTATTTTCGTAGGTAAAAACATATATGAGACATTTGCCTATAAAATATTTCATAGGTAAAAATATAATACGTAACTGATATTTCAAAGTAGATGAGACTTTTACCTACGAAAGATTTTGTAGTTAAAAAATGTGCATAAGACTTTTACCTACGCGATGGTTCGTAGGTAAAAATATAATCTCTAACTTAAATTTCAAACGTAGTTGAGAGCTTTACCTACGAATTTTTTTCTAGGTAAAAAACATGTATAAAACTTTTACCTACGAAATGGTTCGTAGGTAAAAATATCATATTCAACTTAAATTTGAGACTTTTGCCCACGAAAATTGTCGTAGAGAAAAATGTTTCTGAGAATTTTACCTACAAAATATTTCGTAGAGAAAAAATGTGAATTAAACCTATACTTACGAAATATTTTGTAGGTAAAAGTCTTTTTTTTTTTTTTTAATTTTTAGCTCAGAATTCTTGATATACACCTGTTACAATATAGTTAATCATATTCTTCATGATATGCACCTGTTATATAATATATTTCATCATATTCACATTCACATCCATCTAAACCCAAACTATGTAAATCCATCCAAACATAAACTACATTCATCCAAACATAAACTACATCCATCCAAACACAAACAATCTTATCCACATGACATTTATCCACGCATAAATACATATAAGTTTAACATCATAAACAAAATACAAAAAATTATTCATAGTGTTAGGGAATTGAGAATAGGTTAAGGTTTAGGTTTAGGAAATCGGGTTCGGGTTCGAGATCGGGTTTAGGTTTGGGCTTTCAAGTTTAGGTTTAGGTTTAGGTTAGAGAGTTAAGATTAGGATTAGGTGTAGGTTTAGGTTTAGGGATTTGAGAATACAATTAAGTTTTAGGTTTAGGTTTAGGTTTAGGTTTTAGGTTATAGTTTAAAGTTTAGGTTTTAGGTCTATGTTAAGGTTAAGGTTAGGTTGTAGGATATAAGTTTAGGTTATAGGTTATAGGTTAAGGTTTACCTCATAGGTTTTGGTTTAGGTTAAGGTTATTGTAAATGCTATGATTTCTTATCCCTTTGGTTGTCAAATTTTGTGGTGACAAAACCTATATATATATATGTCTTGTACATCTTGTGTTTCATGTTTGAGACTATTCATTGCTTCAAAACATCATATTTCAAGACAAGAACTTAAATGAAGAAAGTTTCAAGTCTAGTCATGTAAAACCCATATCCTAGCGGGTACTGTTCCATAAGATCCCACGTTCCTTCCAGTCGAATTCTGGTGACCCACGACGTGTAAATAGCATTTGCACATGTTGTTGAATCACACCTGTAAACTCGAGCCGACTCAACTTGAGGCCTGTGTCATTTCGACCGCGTCGTCGTCGTGAATCCGACGCTACATCTCGTGCGTCAATGCGACACTCAGATTATGAGATCCGGCCCGTGCATTATCCCGACCATCGATCGCTTGATCGCGGGACCCACCTATACCTGTTGATGTATTTCCCTAGAAAGCCATAATTGCTAAGATGTCACCCTAGGGGTGACATCACCCTACCCTACCTTACCCTATCCTAGCCATAACTCCTTTCAAGAAACCACCCATTCCTTTTTTCCCCATTAGTCAAACTTATTAATTGCCTAGGAACTACCACCTCTCTCTTTCCCTCCCTCTTTCTTTCTTATTTTCTACCAAGAGAGAGAGAGCTCCCAACGTCCATGAGAGCTCTCCATTTCCAACCATTTACAAGTTCTCCACCCCCTAATCCAACCCTCCAAAATCAATCCCAACCATTGAATCTTGTTCCCTTGGAGCTCTAGGGGCTATAGGCGGAAGAAGAAGATGAGATCCTGAGGTGGGTGCCTCTCTCTCTCCCTCTCCTTTTCATATATTTTGTGTGATGAAATGATTGTATGACCTACTCGGATGGACCCCACCTTGATGTGTATATTATCCACACCACCCAACCTTTTGGTGGCTCATCTAGTGTCTAAGAGGTGGGGCCTACCTTATCTACATGTGTTCAAGCCATCCAGCGTCCAGGGACGCTGGACGTGAACTTCAAATAAAAAATAATAATAATAACTTGGTTTAACAAGCTTTGGAGTGGGCTACGTATGCAGGCCCTACCTTGATGTGTGGGTTTAATCCACACCGTCCATTCTATTCCCCAGATCATGTTAGACGTTGAGATAAAATTTGAGACCAATCCGATTTTCAGGCTGGCCATACCATAGGAGATAATGGAATTAGCATTAAAACTCACATTGTTTCTTCTATTCGCCCAAAACTCATTACATATTGGTCTCATTTGTTCCGTCTTGGGGCCTGGAATCCAGTGGCTGGATTAGATTCTTCTGATGTGGGCCCCTTGTATGAAAAACCATAAAAAAATATAATTTTTTTAAAAATAAAAATAAATAAAATCACCTTGCAGCAGGCGCTGCTGCTGCAGCGTCCAGAGGACGCCGTACAGCGTCCTGCTACGTTGACGAGCGGACGAAGGCAGGGACCCACGGCCCCCTGCTGTGGGCCCCACCATGATGTATATTCAGTATCCACACCATTCATCAGATGGGTCACCCCCTGAACTGGCCCCCCTCCAAAGATCAGGACGATCTAATGTTCAAGTGGCCCACATCACTGAAAACAGTGACGATAAACGCCTTCCATTAATACTTTTTTTTGGGCCACATAAGTCTTGGATCAAAGTGAAATTTATTTTTCCTATTTATCAGGGTCCGTGTGACCCTATGAATAGTTTGGATGGCATACAAACATTACGGTGGGCCCTCACGTGGAGCCCACAGAGATGTATGTGTTTCATCCCACCGTCCAGGCGGACGGTGGGAACCCATCATAATGTATGTGTTTTAACCTGCCGTCCAGCGGCTGGCGGGCGGGCGGACAGAGGCAGACCCACGGCTCCAACCGTGGGCCCCACCCTGATGTTTATTTCCCATCTAAACCGTCCATATGGTGAACCCCTTACTGAAGCAGGCCTCACCGAAAATTCAGGCCCATCCTAGACTCAGGTGGCCCACAACAGAGGAAACAGTGGGATTGAATGTGTACCATTGAAGCCTGTTTCTTTGGGTCAGAAGTCTTGGATCAGATGATATTTGTTTCTCCACTTCAACCAAGTCCACCTGACCCTATCAACGGTTTGGGTGGTGGAGCCCAGGTCCCACGAGACCCCCATCAATAGATTGGATGCAAAAGAACATTTTGGTGGGCCCTTGGTCCACGGGACCTTATGAACAGATTGGATGCAATTAAACGTTATGATGGACCCTTGGTCCACGTAATCTTATGAATAGATTGGATGCAAATGAACAGTACAGTGGGCCCTAGTGGCCTTATGAACAGTTAGGATGTCGTACAAACAGTGCAGTGGGCCCTAGGTCTGAATGACCTTATGAACAGTTCGGATGTCATATAAACATTACAGTGCGCCCCCCCCCCCCCCCCCCCCCCCCTGGACATGTGACCTTATCAATAGGTTTGGATGGAAAGTAAACATTATGGTGGGCCCCAAGTGCGACCCACTGATGTATGTGATGCAATCCACCATAATACGTGTGTTTCATCCAAACAGTCCCAACCATTTTGAAATAAGATTTTAAGGCTTGAGACAAAAAAATAAGGCAGATCTAGAGTCATGTGGACCACACTATAGAAACAGTGTTGGATTGACTGTCCACCATCAAAATCCTTGGATCACAAGGTTGGACTAGTATGATATTACCTTCCTTTAATCCAGGTCTTTGTGACCTTATGTATAGATTGGACGGGAAATAAACGCTATGGTGGGCTTTGAGAATTTAATGGTGGGAACCATTCTTGCCACCGTTATTTGGGTGCGGTCCAGTTGATCTTTTGATATGATTCATTTGTGTATATTATATATACATTTTTTATTTATTTGTGGTCATCCATTGAGGCCCACCTTGGTATATGTATGAGGCCCATCTTATCATATTTATGGCCCATTATTGAGGCCCACCTTAATGTGTATGAGGCCGTTGTTGAGGCCCACCTTGATATGAACGTAAGACCTATGTTATTGGGCCCATTTTGATGTATTCTAAGGCTCATGGGTTATGGCCCATTGAAAGGTATATAAGGCCTATTCGTGAGGCCCAATAATATGACCCATTGATGAATATAAGGCCCATGTGACACGGCCTATTGTGATCTATGCAAGGCTCATGGGTTACGGTCCATCGCAATGTATGTAAGGCCCAATTGGGTGACCCATTCGATGTATATATGAGGCCCATGTTATTAGTCCCACCTTTGATGTGTTAATGGCCTATCCATGAGGCCCACCTTCGATGTGTTTGTGGCCCATCTGTCAGACCCACTTTGACATACATGTGACCCATTAATGTGGCCCACTTGTTGTATATGAGGCCCATTGGTGCGGCCTAATGATGCAACCCATCGTGATGTGTGTGTTATCCAAGCCGTTCTTTGGCTGGGCCTTTAGTAAGCCCAGTTATGATGTGTAGACCACTTTCTATCGGTACAAGGCCCACCTCTGATGAATATTCAAGGCCCACTTGTTGGATATTGGAGGCCCACCTGTTATGTATTTCTAGCCCATATGACATGGCTATTGTGACACTTTGCAACCCATTTAATGAGGCCCATTATGATGTGCATTGGGCCCATGGGTTGTGGTCATGCGATGAATCTGAGGCCGATGTGCAAGGCCCACTTGTTGTATGTATATCCTTTGTATGAGGCCCAATGCGATGTACATTAGGCCTTTACGTGAGGCTATGGGCTCACCTTATGTTTGACGTTATATGGGCCACTGCTTGGGAGCAATGTTGGTTGAATGTCCACATTGATGGGCAATGACAGTTAGATGTCCTCATTGTGACCTTTCCTTAGGCCTTGTTAGGCCCATCCTCTTCGTGGGTTAACCCAAATAAGTGGGCCCCATTCACCATAGATGGATAGCATCGTGCTATCGAATTTGATGTAACTACGGCCGAGGACCGATCATTGTATTATGGTTGATCGGTTGATCATTCATGGACCCCGCTTTGTTGATCTACTGATTATCGGTGTCGATAATTCAGACCGACGCCGATTATCAACCCTGATTACCGATTCTGATTTGTCGTGGCCGATTGCCAATTATCGATCACGGCTGATTACCGATTATGATGGCCGATTGCGGATTATCGGTCGAGGCTGATTATCGACGAGGCCGATTACCGATTATCGATCGAGGCTGATTATCGATCAAGGCCGTTTATCGATTTTGAATTGTCATGGCCGATTGTCGATTCTGATTGTCGAGATTCAATGTGATGAACATGCAACCCGTATTTGAGGCCCGACGTGATGTGTATTCAGCCCGTGCCTAAGGCCTAATGTGATGTATATCGAGGCCTAGGTGATGAGGCCCACTGTGATGCATTTGAGGGTCAGGCAGAGGAGCCCATTGTGATGTATATTAGGCCCATGAGCAGGGCCCACCTGTGGTGTACATGTAACCCTTGAGTAAGGCCCATTGTGTTGTATATTAGGCCCTTGTGTGAGGCCGTGGGCCCATTATATGTTTGGATCTGTGAGGGTCACTCCTTGGGGCAATGTTGGTTAGATGTCCACATTGTCGAGGTGGATTATTGATACTGATTATGAGTATGTGACTGCATAGCATCATGACCCATGCCCATACACATCATCTGCATGTCTGTTATGAGATATGATTGACCATTACATATGTCATAGTGCTGGTTGTTATGAGACTCCCTAATAGGCGGAGATTGTCCCACATGAGCGCACGGTTTGCGTAGGATTGATGCATGAATGGATTGTATGACTCATGCATCTTGCATTGTGTGCTGTGATTACTGTATACCCTAGAAACATCAGGGTCGTAACCTTCACAGGTATATCGTGGATGGCCAGATGGGACACCGGAAATCTGTTCTACTTGGGGTGTTATAGATATCCCTGGGTGAAAGTCCCTAAACCCTCTTGGTTCCAGAGGTTGCTCTAACGTGTAGGCCGAGTGGGTAGATGAGCGTTGAGTGCCGATTAAAAGATGGTTACGCTCTCCACTGTGTCGTGGTCGGTTGGAAGGGGGTGCGGCCTTACTCGCCTGAGAGTATGGGGCAACGCTAGGCTGAGTCTGACCAGCTCGAGGAATGGGTCCGCTATCGACGAGTCGAGACCGATATTGGCAGACGGATAGTGAGGTCTCTTCCACTTACCTTATTGCGCGCGATGTGGCGGCAATCTGGTTTGGAGTGTAATAGACCCCGATGATTTTTCAGAGAGGAACCATACTGGTATGTGGACTTATCGAGTAGGAGTTGCATGCTCATTCATTCATTCATTCACTATCCACTCGGGCTGGTGGTGCGCAACTAATTATTGTGTACCTTCGTTATGGTAAGGATTTCGGTTGGGCGCGCGACCAACCTGAGATCAGGAGTTTACCACATTGAGTCTGACTATCCAAATTTAGGTATGGGACTCGTTTGGATAGAAGTCCACTGTGGAGGACCCCGTAGCCTGCGATACTACGTACTATCATCCCGACTTCACACTCCAAGCATGGTCATTTCATTCGCATCGCATATTGCATTACATCCGTAGGCGTATGACATTTTGGGTTACTATATTTTCGCACTTATATGGCCTAGACAAACTTAGCGGGATTTGCATATTGCATTGCATCTTCGGCATTTGATATTTGGTTCCTTATGACTCCTTATTATATTGTGTATTTTGATATTGATGGATGTATGGATTTGTTCATACTTCTGCTTACTTTGATAATTCATGATCTTATTAGTGTTTCTTTTTCTTATTCAGACATTGTATGGTTTACGGATTACAAGCTTTCTGGTATTATATGATTATGATACTGTATTGAATACTTGACACTTACCTTGTGCACACACTTACACCACCCTCTAAGCTTTCTATAAGCTTATGCACGATAGATGCGTGCAGGTGATGCTAGGTTGCAGCAGTGTTGAGCTTGGAGCGTGCAGTGGTCTTCTGGAGCTTGATTTTCTATTTATGTATTTCTCTTTCAGTGTTGTACTCAAATGATTATATTAGTGGATATGTGATGATGATGTTACCTTTGTGAATTGGGTAATCTTGTGGTTATGCTTATTACTAGTTAAATGTACAAAAAAAAAATCCTCCTTGTAGGATCCCAGGAACAAAATCTGGCATATGAATGCTGGGAGCCGAGAATGGGGTACTACGAAGGCTGTCGGCACCGGATTCGGTGATCAGGATTCCTGTGAATCCGATTTTCGGGTTTGGGGCGTGACAAGTCATGGATGAAGTATACAAGAATAAAAGTCTTCAAGTATGCATGTTCAAGATTCTAACAAGCACAAGAATAGAAGAAGACTTTATCCAGTCAAGAAAGGTTCAAGCTCAAGAAGGCCTACAACAAGATTCATAAATTCTCAAGCTTCTCTTAAGGGTCATCTGAGAGTATAGACTATCAATGTTCATCTCACTTTCAAGGTTTGTTTGACCTTAGATTGACCTTAGGATGCACTTTATTGTAGGTCATTCTGGATACATAATTCGTATATTTTAAATATGCTTGTACGGGCCGTTCTAAGACCACTCCTAGGGACTTCAAGACCAGTCCTAGCTCTGCTATGACCAGTCTTAAGTTTTTCAGGACCAGTCCTAGGTTGTTGAAGATTTTTAAATTTTTCTGGTTGTCCTACGACCAGTCCTGTGAGCTGTATGACTCGTCTTTCGACCAGTCTTAGCCCTATGACTCGAACTCCAACAACTAATCTGGGGGTCCTACGACCAGTCGTAGGTGACCCACGACCAGTTGTAGGTGGCCCACGACTGGTCGTAGGTTACCCAGGACCAGTTGTGGAACAGCTAATCCTAATCTTGTGAAAATCTTTAAAAATCTTTTGAAACTACGACCAGTCCTAGGGATCCTAAGACCAGTCGTAGATGGGATTTTTCAGGCTATAAATAGAGCACGAATTTCAGAGTTTTTTAATTTAATTCAATTCAAGCAATTTTAAGGCCATACTCTGAGATAAGTTCGTGTTTATTTTTAAGCTATTTTGTGCTCATTTAATATTTCTTTTGCTAGCTTGTTTTGTATTTGATTTTGATCTACATTCCAATCTTATTAGAAAAGAGGAATTTTTAATATTCTTTCTTCTTGGATTCAAAATCAAATAAAACTAGCCCTTTTGATTTAAAATCAATTAGACTTAGAACCATTCATAAAGTAAGTATTGGACTTTGAACATTGAATCGAACTTCTACTCTGATTGGTTCTACCAGGCTACTTCAAAAGGAGATTCAGGTATTTTACATTTGTGTAATTTACATTCCTTAGTTTTGTTTGAGATTTGCTAGAAAAATCTCATTGTTTTGGTTATCTGAGGGGAGCCAGAAAACTCAGATTGTGTGGGTTTTTGGATTGTGTAAGCCCGAGATAAAAGACACAATTGTGAAGGTTTTAGGTGAACCTGTGAAACCTATTTTGATAGTGCATGCTAATATCCCCTGTGTGAGGATATTCAGAGTGGAGTAGCATTCTGTGTGGCTGTTGGATAACAGTTGGTGCCGGAGAACCACTATATATCTTTGTGTTGTGGATGTGTTTTATTCCTTCATTCCTTTATTCATTCAGTTTTGTGGATTGTATCTGTGATTGAATGTTGTAATCATTTTATTTTAAGCCAGTGTGGGGAATGTTGTAATAACTTAGGTTTAATTTCCTGCAAGTTATTTCCTTACTTTATTTATTCCTCTTGGTTTGAGTTTTTGATACAAAGGACGTTCTAGAAATAAGGTTGTCCTTAGAACTGAATTAGTATCAACCTCTCAATACTAGTTTATTGAGCTTATTTTTTTAATTTAGCATTTTGGATTGTTTTATTTTATTATTCCGCTGTTATAAGTTTTATTTGGCATAGCCCTATTCACCCCCCCCTCTAGGGCATATAGCTAGGCCCTTTCAAGTGGTATCAGAGCCTAATAGCTCGTGCTTATTGTTTATTTATTGGATTTATTTCCTGAGCTAACGATCTAAGCTATATTAAGATGTCAAATTTTGATAGCCTATTAGTCACTAGGGTACCACCCTTTAATGGCACAAACTATGCCTATTGGAAAGCCAAGATGAGGATCTTCCTCAAATCCATGGATGAAAGTGTGTGGCTAGCCACAGTGAATGAATGGAACCCTCCTATCACTGAAGTAACTAATGACGATGGTTCAAAATCAATGAGAGTAACGGCATATTTTCATTGGACCACACTTCAGAAAAGTGAGAGTAGTGTCAATGCAAAAGCACTAAATGCAATTACTTGTGCATTATCACTTGATGAATTCAAAAGAATCATCTCTTGTGAAAATGCAAAACAAGCATGGGATGTATTAGAAATGACACACGAGGGTACATCAATTGTCAAGAAATCTAAAGTCCAACTCCTCACAACTAAATTTGAAGAAATTCATATGGAGGAGAATGAGATGTTTATGGACTTTTACACTAGATTGAATGACAATGTGAACTCTATGTGGGGTCTTGGTGATAGAATCTCCGAAAAAAAGTGTGCGCAAAGATACTGCGCTCACTTCCTGAACGGTTCAATTCTAAAGTAACCGCTATTCAGGGACTTCGTGATACGGATAACATGAGGGTTGAGGAACTAGTTGGTTTACTACAAACCTACGAGTTGTCCTTTAAAGCTCCTAAAGGAAAATTGATTACTCTCAAATCATCTAAAAATGTTTCATAAGAGAGCACTTCAGATTTAAAAAATTTCGAAGATGATATGGCGCTTTTAGCAAAAAAGTTTTACAAAATTTTCAAAAGCAAGAAAAAAGTTGATTTTCAAAAGTCAAATGATAAGAGACGATCTAAACTTAGAGCTCAAAAATATTTGAAAGATAGCCAATGTTACAACTGTCAAGAGTATGGGCACTTAGCTAACAAATGTCCTAAAAAGGACAAATCAAAAAGGAAAAGCATGTTGGGTACTTAGGATGAATCATCTGATTCTGAATCCTCTTCTAAATCAGAAGATTCTGAAATGGAGTCGGGCAATGATGTTAAAGCCCTTATGACTCTAGCCAAGATCACTTTTTCAGATAATGATGATATATCTAGTAAAGAAAATCTGAATAGTGATTGCGATAATGAAGATGATCTTCAGGATGCTTATAATGTCCTTTATAAGGAGAGTTGTAAGATTGTCGTTAAGCTTAAGTTACAAAAAGAAAAATTTTCTAAGCTTAAAGAAGATTATGAGTCTCTTGTTTTAGAAAAATCTCATATTTTCGATTCTTTTGAAAAGACCAAATGTGATTTAGATTTCAAAACCTGCCAAATTGAAGATTTAAAATCCAAAAATGGGAAACTCAAAAATGAGGTTACTTCTCTTTTGAGTTTGAAAGACACATGGAGATATGCCCAAGGTGATCCTAAATTGGAAAAATTATTGTCTGGATCAAGAAAATGTGGCGATCGATCCGGGTTGGGCTATGATAAGAATACATCTCCTAAACAAAAGAATATTGCTCCTAAATTTGTAAAAGGAGAGTCTTCAACCTCAAAAGAAAAGATTAATTATCAATGTTTTTCCAAAAATTCAAGGACTTTTCAAAAACCTAAAGGTAGCCATGTCAACTTTGATTTTCAAAACTGAAATCCATTAGTTAAAAAAATAATTGATGTACTCAAGGAGCTATTAAAGTCTAACTCAATAGGTCTCTCCTATAACAACAGACAGAAAAAGACCATCTATACTCCTAAACCTAAAACAGTTCTGAAATGGGTTCCTAAAGTTGCCTGCTTGGTTGCCCACACTGCTTTCAAAGCTACAAGCCATTTAAAGTGGTACCTAGATAGTGGTTGCTCTAGGCATATGAAAGGCGACAAGGCTTTATTCACCGACCTAAAAGATATGACTGACGGGTCAATCAAATTTGGTGATGGAAGCAAATGTAAGATCATTGGCCAAGGTACGGTTCAGCTTTTGTTTTAACAAGAAAACAAAATGGCGACTCTGCTAGGGACTTTCTTTTATCTTACTTAAACATTAACCTTTGGAAAAGGTGTGAACACGATCGTTACATTTTGGCATCTTCCAAGCGCCAAAATGGCGACTCTTAGTGGGAACATCCTCCCCTTCATCTCTAAGACTGCTCACACTACGGCCCTTTATATACTGACTTTACGTATGTTTCGTTATCGAAGGTACCCGAGTTTGACTGAAAACATGCGACTGATGGCTAGCTTTATGAGAAAAGTAAATTTTCACTTCACTCCCATGGGATTCGTAGTGGAATACACGCCAACTGGCGCCCTACAGCGTAGGAGTTTATGTCCCACCGGCAAGGATACGGTGACTCGAATGATGGCGGGAGTCATATCCGTTTCACCTCAGCCACATGAAAGTGACGGAGACTGGACCATGGTCCTGTCACGTAGGGCAAGAGCAAGGAATATGAAGGACCATAAAGCAAACCCATCTTTGCCAAAGATCAGGGGGCCGATAATACGCAGTACAGTCAGGAAGAACCCCGAGCTTGCTCCTCCTGCAATATACCGTGAGCAGGTAGGCCCACAGTTTACATCGCGCGATTTCCCAGCATTGGTTGCTCCGAGGAGAAAGTGGACAAAAGAGTAGAAAGGTAAGGCACCGGTAATTAGTTCACCAACGCCCGTGTCAGCTGGGGAAAGCATACCGAGGACTATGTCACCCCGGTTGTTAGCAACACGGAGAGCACGTAAAAA
The DNA here is from genome assembly GCA_037074715.1 of Magnolia kwangsiensis. NCBI lineage: Eukaryota > Viridiplantae > Streptophyta > Magnoliopsida > Magnoliales > Magnoliaceae > Magnolia > Magnolia kwangsiensis. Next base: position 86,278,041 of record CM073571.1, on the reverse strand, counting down.
TTGAATGAGACGCCGATTTTTCCCTCCTTCCCAAGCCCCGTTGTATCGACATACTCTCATTTTACCCCAGCAATGGCTTCAGTAAACAGTAAAGAGGCCACGGTGCATATGGCTAAGACGAATCGAGAAAACATGCCAACAACGGAAGATCGCGTCAACCAAATGGCCGAAGCACAGAGAGCATTGATGGAGGAGTGCCGGAACCTCAGGGAGGCTTTAGCTACTTTGACACATAATGTAGCTCGAATAGCAGCCCCACCAATGATGGGGACAATGAATGGACAAGGAAGCTAACACGAAGGTCCTCATCCATAAGGGGTTGGATCGCGAGAGTCTATTCCAGTGACGAGAGCCATAACACATGATGACATAAGGCAGGTCGTCGAAGAAACTGTAAGGACAGAAAGGGAACGGAAAAATACTGGCCACTTCAGATATCGAACACCGTATCCGAGAGAAGTGGAAGACGTTCCGTTTCTAGCCAATTTCAAGCACCCGGACTTTCAGAAATTTAACGGGGAAGGATCACCAGAAGAACACCTGATGCATTTCATTACCAGTATGGGGAATTTCTCCACGGTACCACAATACTGCCTGAGATTGTTCGGGTCATCGCTAACCCACAAAGCGTTCCGGTGGTATTCCAGTATGGTTCCAGGATCGATACGGACTTGGGAACAAATGCAAGATGCTTTTATGTCAAATTTCTTCTCGTCAGAACGCGATGTTAGCATTACGGAGCTGGCCTCTATACGACAGCGAGGAGAGCCAGTAGAAAAGTTCATCGACAGATGGAAGACACTAGGAGCATCATACAGACAGTTGCCAGAGGAAATAGAACAGGTAAAAATGTGTTTGAACTCCATGGAAACGGGAATTGAGTTTGGACTCACCAGCGCTGATATCCGAACATTTCGTGACTTGGCCACTAAAGGTCACGCGTTGGAATTAATGACGCATAAAATGCCAGCTTTTCATCACAAAATTGTCAAAAGGGCCTCCGGACGAACAACTGTGAATACTGTTGATCGTGATAAGAAGGATAAGGATAAGGATACGAAGGGTTCAAAAGATAGAAGTCCGGGACAAAAGGAGAGATGGAATCAGTCAAAGTATAATTACAGTAAAAAAAGGTTTAGAATGCTCGACTCTCATGAAGGGTTCGACTTCGACAAGGAAGACGTGGTTCCTATGATGAAAGAATTGCTGAAGGCCGGGACCATAGAATTGCCAGAACCCAAACACCCAGAAGATACGACAAAAACCACAGAAAGGGATTTTTGTCGATATCATCGCCTTGTCGGACACCCGACACAAAATTGTTATACGCTAAAATGCATCATACGGCAATTGATAGAAAAAGGTGAAATAATAACCGGTGGAGGAAAGAGAAAGAATACAAGAGCAACAGTAAACATGTTCACGGCCCAAGAAAAGACTCGAGAGAGGGGAAAGAAAGAAAGTCAGAAGTCGGCAAAGAATATGGCAATGCTTACGTTGTGCTCAGGGAAGAAGATAATAAGTCCTGCAAAGCAGAAAGCAGGGGTCATAAGGAAAGAAATGATCTGGGAACAGAATAACGACGCTAAGGAAGAAGACGGGGGCGAAACGGTGAAAGTGGCTTACGATGTAGTTAGCCATTTGAAAGGGATACCAGTACGTTTAAGCATCTATGATGCGCTCAAATTATCAGAAGAGTTTCGACAGAGTTTAATACAAGCGTTATCTAATCGCAATGTCAGGGAAATTCTCCTGACAGAAATGAAGCAAGGAATACATAGTGAACAAGCAGATTGTCTGCCAGTCATTTCATTCTCCGATGATGACTTGATTAGCGAAACGGATCATAACAAGCCCCTTATGATAGAGGGTTATGTTTGCGGGACAAAGGTAAAAAGGGTCATGATAGACAATGGGTCTGCAGTAAACCTCTTACCCCTTTCAATGGTAGGAAAATTGGGCTATCGCCGTTCTGATCTGCTCCCTAGTGGAATGATGATACAGGGCTTCAATCAAGATGGGCAGCGTGCGCTGGGTAAAATCACGGTGACACTAGAAGTGGGAGAATTAAGTACTGACATCGTATGTCATGTCATAAATGCCATGACGACATACAATCTCCTTTTGGGAAGACCATGGATACATCATTATGGTATCATACCTTCTACTTTGCATCAATGCTTTAAGTATTGCAAGGATGGGGTACAATATAAAGTGATAGCTGATGCAAAGCCATATACAGAAGCTGAGTCTTTCTTTGCAGATGCCAGTTATTACAAAGGGTTCTCCGAGAAAATGAGGCATGGTAATAAGAGCAAAGTCTCAAAAAACACTTAAATAGACAAGGCTCGAGAAGAAAGAGGAGAATCTTCAGGGATGGCGAAAGTAAGAAAGAAGTTCTATTTTGTACCAAAGCACTTGAGACAACCTAGGTAGCTACCATTAACATTATTGTCACCAGAGCAGTTGAGAATTCTGCAATCTAATTATACAATTCCACTACCTAATGCTGAAAGGTGTAGGCCATTTTTAGTTGCTCCAGGGAGGTTTCAAGTTAAGGCCAATACCAAACATCCCGAGCCGATAGAGTTCAAAACTGCAGTTAAAACAAAAGCAAGAAAGGAAAGCGCGAACAATGCATACTGCGGCAAGCTGACATTGCAGAATCTGGAGAGGTACAGTTCAGCTAGCAAGAAGATCATAAGAAACATGGGTTTTGATTGTAACAAACCCATTGGACTAAATCATGGCAAGGGAATTCAAATCTCTCTTGGGGTTGAACCGGAAAAATGAAAAAAAATTCAAGGGTTAGGAGCAGAGGCTTCAGTAAATATGATTATGGTTACACAAACACTAGAAGAAAATCCTGAAATGGTCAAGTATCCTGAGAAAGCTCCGAAACAGATGGAGGACGGGGGGCAGCCGACGATAGACAGCCTACGGGAAATAAACTTGGGTACAGAAGAAGAACCTCGGAATACATTTATTAGTAACAGCCTCTCTGAGCAAGAGTCCGGGAAGTACCTTCAACTACTCCAAGAAAATAAAGATGTGTTTGCTTGGACGTACGCGGAAATGCCAGGTTTAGAACCTGCCGTAGCAATGCACCGATTAAATATCTCTAAAGAGAAAAAACCAGTTAAACAAGCACAAAGGAGATTTCACCCAGACCTAATACCACTAATTGAGGAGGAAGTTAGCGAGTTGATCAAGGTCGGTTTCATTCGAGAAGTCAAGTATCCCAAGTGGATATCAAACATTGTCCCGGTGAAGAAGAAAAATGGACAAATCAGAGTGTGCATTGATTTCAGGGATTTGAATGAGGCCTGTCCGAAGGATGATTTTCCTCTTCCAATAACAGAGTTATTGATCGATAGTACAACTCAATATATTATCATGTAATTCATGGATGGCTATGCCGGATACAACCAGATTAGAATGGCACCCAAAGATGAAGAAGCAACAACATTCAGAACGTCGCTGGGAATTTATTGCTATAAGGTCATGCCGTTCGGCCTAAAAAATGCTGGGACGACATACCAAAGAGCAATGCAAAATATATTTCAAGACATGATGCATAAACATGTCGAGTGCTACGTCGACGACTTGGTGGTTAGATCAGGAGCATCGCAAATATTTAGAATCGATCTTCTGTCGATTACGAAGGAACCAATTAAAGATGAATCCGGCCAAGTGTGCGTTTAGGGTATCTTCAGGAAAATTCCTTGGTTTTATCGTACGGCACAGAGGTATCAAAATCGATCTAGAGAAAATTAAAGCCATTCAGAATATGCCGCCACCGACGACCTTGAAGGAATTGAAAAGTTTGCAAGGAAAACTGGCATACATTCGTCATTTTATTTCAAATCTGGCAGGGAGGTGCCAGCCATTTTCACATTTAATGAAAAAGGACGTCGAATTCGTATGGGATTGTAACACCCTGAAAATCGGGGGTCGTGTATAAACTCAACTCCCGAGTTCCAGACCGTCACTTATGCAACAAAAATGGTTATGATTCAATGTTGTCTAATTTAAAGCATTCACATGAGTAAAAGTATACCAAAACTGCAATTCATACTTCGGATCCAGTGATAAAAGCAAGCGGAAGACTAAACAATATATATATCACTGTATGGAAAAAATAAAGTAATCTCAACTGTCTCCAAAGTATGACTACATCTCTGAGTCTCATATACATGTAAATAGACAAAAGAATAAGTTCAAAATAGTCCCACTGAAGTCCCCCTCGATCCAGGTCACCTACGGGAAGCCGTCGTGATACTGCATATACGAGAACTCATCCTGGTCCTCGTCAATCTCCGGCTCCACCTCCTGGATCTCGTCGTCACCTGCAACTACAACAGGGTCTGGTGGGTGTTGCAAACACCATCCCGTAACGTGAGAATGAGTGATCAACTCAGTGGAATCATAGAGCAAAGATTAGCATGTTCACAATTCAGTCACGCGATAATAGTAAAGCAGTAAATCAGACAAATCCTAATACTGTTGTTAATGCAAGATGATATGACGTGATGTATGCCCTCACCGACGATCACCCTCATACGGCAACATCTTACGACCGCGGCATGCCACACTCCCTAGAGTGCTCCACATCTTCTAGGCACATGCAATGCTATGGTGATATGGTTACCAAGTTGTTATTAGTCCATTCAAACAGCAGGATTGGGAAACTAAGGTACCTCCCTTGTATCAATCCCAACACGGATCCTGTCTAGGGTCGTCACTCCTAGTAATCTCATACGATGTACATTTCGTAGGTCACTGCAAGGGCTGCCAGGGCTGTTGCTCGCACTCGTTGCACCGCTCCCCCATCACCTTATCAATACAGGCCTACTGTACTCTACTGCACGGAAGGGTCGTCGCCTCCCGTGAACTCAGAATACGCTCGCGGTCACTACAAAGGGCTCGTCGCCTGATCAGTGTAGGCCGACAGCTAGAATATAGTGTCCCATACCACCATAATCTGCTCACGAGTCTAGGTGCTCACTGGTCACTACGGGGAGGTTTGTGACCCCAGCGTAGGCCGACAGCTCGACCACGGTGTCCCATACCACCATGCCCGGCTCATGAGTCTTCGTGGATCAAGGTACCACGGTTAATAGGGTTTATAATGGTAAGTTCAGTACCCTAGGTTCAAGCAGTTATGATACATACAAGGTGAACAAACATCGGTCAGTCGGGTTACTTGACGGGCTCGACTAGCGCGATCGCATCTCGAATTGAACGACATGAAGTGCGTAAAACACTTCGCGTGGCCTAACCACTGCCGCCAACTCTCAACACGAATCACATTCATCGACGCGTCGTTCGTGGCTATGACCAGTCAGCCACGAATTCGCTCGGTTACCGACTGCCTGGACTAAGTCAAGTCCCACACATCTATGGAATTACTATAAAAGGTATTGGAATTGAAATACATCATGTGAGCATGTTAGCACATGTTATAACATTCAACTTAAGCAAATCTTCAAGGCATATCTCCCATGCATATTCAACTTAAGCAAATCCTCAAGCACATACATTCCATGCATGTAATGAAATCATGCATTTTGTCGACATGTAGAAAATCATTTAGGTCAGCATAATAATTGAAAAATCAATCTCAAACTGTCAAATAACATCATTTAATTCAATACATACTAATACAAACATTTATACAAACACATACACTACACACTTAAGTCTACATATGGTATGTCGACCCAAAGTGTGCAACTAGGCAAATCTCTTTGCCAAACTAATTATGCACGTATTCCTAACTTCCTAATGCGACAACAAACCATGTCAATCACATCAGCAAAATATGAATGTAAACAGTACTTCCTACAAATGACTAAAATGCCCTAAATCTCATATTCTTCGTTAGCTTACGAAACGGGAAACGGAGAGCATTTTGTACATGTCAAATGGCGATGCCGTCAAGAATCTACTATTAAACGACATTGAAAGCATTGGGAACCGTCAATCCAAGCGTCTAAAATCCTCACCTAGTGTCTTGTAGACTCGGGAATTGAAGCGGAGTGTATATGGTTCCTCTACGGCGAGTAAGGAGCCTAATACATAAGATCCATAAGCTACATCGCTATGGAAACAAGGAAAACTCAAATCAACAACTATTTAGGGTTTTTACTTACCTAGGATTGCGGTGGAATCATCGGGAAAGCGGTAGAGGAGTGTTGCTTAAGCACGTGCAACACGTAGCACAAGTGGCGGGAAGAACTCTCCCACTCTCTCACAATCTCTCACTCTTTTTCTCTCTCCCAAGCTAGGGCTTCTCTCAAATTCGGATGGGAGAGAGGAGTGAGGGTTTCAACCCCTTTTATAGCCTAAAACATTCTCAAAATAGGCTTGGGAACAATGTTTACTTGGTGCCTAACCAAATCGGGGCCGTTTCGGTCCAAAAGGGCATTTCTGGAGGTCCCCAGGCCAAATGCGGTCGGACTTAAGCTCATGCATACTGGATCTAGCACACATCCAGTTTTCAGACCGGTTGGGTTCCCAGATCGCACGTGGCGGCCCAGTTTCAGTTTAACGGTCACCGCACCAAGATCAGGCCTATAAGTCTCGTGATATATAATAGATATTTTTCCTGATCCAAGGGTGTAATTTGGCTGCATTCTGACGGTCAGAATGCTTAATACTGATGCATCAAATTTGTGTGCCAGATTTGAATTTGAAATTCCAACTATGTCCCTATTCACACTCTCTTCGGTCCGGGCTCAATGAAATAGCCTGTGATCGTCAGTTGGACTTGATATTCGAAACGATTGCCAAGCCCAGCTAAGTGGTCATAACGGTCTAAGATGGTAGGCATCTGACTTACGACGCGCGGTCTAGATCCAATACAAAGTTTCAAGGAGGTCCCGAGAACAAACCGGCTTAGAGTTTGATCCGAGGCTTTAGAGCATTATAGCACCCTTGGTTCCACTCGCTTCGGGCCTTGTAGAACGTATTTAAAGTGATCAGGGACCATTTCCCAGCTACTCCAACGTTGCACTAGCTAACCTAGTCAAATTTTCCAAAGGAATGAATTCTACGCAATTTCGAGTCGAGTTGGTACTCGAGCCCAAGTATGGATTTTTCACGGGCGTTACAATCTACCCCCCTTAACAAATAATTTCGTCCTCGAAATTTTGTACCTTTTCGTACTCCTCGAGAAGCTGTGGGTAGTTCTTTCTGATCTCGGCTTCTGTCTCCCAAGTAGCCTCCTCCTCAGTATGATGCGTCCATAGTACCTTCACAAGGGGAATCACCTTGCTACGCAGTACCTGCTCCTTCCGGTCTAAGATGCGTGTCGGTCGCAGGATATAAGTAACATCCTCTCCTAACTGCACCTGCTCCCATCTGATGATATGAGAAGGATCAGCAACGTACTTTTTCAGCATAGAAACATGAAATACGTTGTGGACGCTCGCGAGGGGCGTGGGTAAAGCCAATCGGTAAGCCACTGCTCCCACACGATCGAGGATCTGAAATGGACCAATGTATCGCGGTGCCAGTTTCCCCTTCTTCCCGAACCGAAGGACTCCCTTCATAGGGGAAACTCGTAAAAACACATGATCCCCGACTGTGAACTCTAGTGGTCTCCGTCTCGTATCGGCGTAGCTCTTCTGTCTGCTCTGCGCTGTAAGAAGCCGACGTCGAATAATATCAATCTTCTCTGACGTCGCCTGCACCAACTCTGGGCCAATCAAGCTGCGCTCACCGACCTCTAACCAGCAATGCGGTGCGCGACAAGGTCGCCCATACAGCGCCTCATAAGGTGCCATGCCGATACTCGCCTGGAAGCTATTATTGTACGCAAACTCCGCATATGCAAGACAGTCATCCCAACTGTCCTTGAAGTCCAATGCGCAAGCTCGCAACATGTCCTCCAGGATCTGGTTTACTCGCTCCGTCTGTCCGTCCGTCTGTGGGTGGAAGGCAGTACTGAACTTCAACTTCACACCCATAGCCTCCTGAATGCGAGTCCAGAAAATAGAAGTGAACCGCGTGTCTCTGTCCGACACGATCTCCAACGGAACTCCATGCAGACGCACGATCTCTCTAATATACAATCTAGCCAGCTCGTCTACAGAGTTCGTAACTCTGATCAGTAGGAAGTGCGCCGACTTCGTCAATCGGTCGACGATCACCCAAATGGAATCATGCCCCTTCCTCGTCTTCGGCAACCCAGAAATGAAGTCCATGGATATGAAATCCCACTTCCACTCTGCAATCGGCATAGGCTGCAAAAGTCCAGGTGGTCGGCGATGCTCTGCCTTCACCTGCTGACAAGTGAGGCAACGGGACACGAACTCAGCAATGTGGGTCTTCATACCTTCCCACCAATACGTCCTCTTCACGTCACGATACATCTTCGTACTTCCTGGATGCATCGCGAGTCTAGTAGAATGCGCAGCCTCGAGAATCTCTCGTCTCAAGTCAGGGACATCAGGAACGCATAGGCGGCCACGGTAACGTAAGCCCCCATCCATACCAACTCGCCAGTCGGCGTCAGCATCATCACTGGCCTGCTCTCGAAGCTCAGTAAGATGCGCGTCGTCCCTCTGCGCCTCGATGACACGGTCATCGATCTGGGATCGCACCTGTACGTGTGCGATGAACTCAAATGGCTCCTCTACGGTGAGTTTCTGCTCAAAGTCTCGCAAAAACTCAACCATATCCCACTCGGCAACCATCAGAGGAGCCGCAAACTCTATCGCCTTCTTGCGGCTCAACGCATCAGCCACAAGGTTCGCCTTCCCAGGATGGTAAGAGACTTCAAACTTGAAGTCCTTCAGCGTCTCCATCCATCGCCGCTGCCTCATATTCAAGTCCCGCTGTGTGAATATGTACTTGAGGCTCTTGTGGTCGCAAAAGAGCTCGAACTCCTCTCCGTAGAGGTAATGTCTCCAGAGTCTCAGTGCGAATATCACGGCTGCCAACTCCAGGTCGTGTGTATGGTAATTCTCCTCGTGCTTCCTTAATTGTCTCGAGGCATACGAAATTACCCTGTCCCTCTGCATAAGGACACAACCCAAACCAACGCTAGACGCGTCAGTGTATATAGTGTATTTAACCCCTTGCTCTGGCAATACTAGCACAGGGGCGGACGTAAGTCTGTCCTTCAGCTCCTGAAAAGCTGACTCCGCCTTATCATTCCAGGCGAACTTCACGTCCTTCCGTGTCAACTGAGATAAGGGTCTCGCGATCTTCGAGAAATCCTGAATGAAGCGCCGATAGTAGCCAGCGAGACCCAAGAAACTCCTCACCTCAGTGACAGAACCAGGCTGCTCCCAGTCCTGCACCGCAGCTACCTTAGACAGGTCAACTGCCATGCCATCCTTGGACACCACGTGTCCCAGAAACTTCACCTCCTGCTTCCAGAAGTCGCACTTCTTATACTGTGCGAACAACTGATGCTGTCTGAGCGTATCAAGGACCAAACGCAAGTGCTCCTCATGCTCCTCTCGACTCCTAGAGTATACCAAAATGTCGTCGATGAAGACAACGACGAATCGATAGAGAAAAGGCCGCAACACCCGGTTCATCAGATCCATGAACACGGCCGGTGCGTTCGTGAGACCGAACGACATCACAAGGAACTCGTAATGACCAAAACTGGTCCTGAATGCTGTCTTCTGCACGTCCTCATCTCTGACGCGCAGCTGATGATATCCTGACTGAAGATCAATCTTCGAGAAGTACTGTGCTCCTCTCAACTGATCAAACAAGTCATCGATCCTGGGCAAAGGGTACTTGTTCTTCACCGTGAGCTGGTTCAGCCTGCGATAATCAATACACAATCGCAGCGAACCATCCTTCTTCTTCACGAACAAGACCGGTGCTCCCCAAGGAGACACGCTAGGTCGTATAAGGCCAAGCTCTAGCAGGCCATCAATCTGCGTCCTCAACTCCTCCATCTCACATGGTGTCATGCGATACGTCGGCAGTGAGACGGGTGTAGAACCAGGAATCAGATCGATAGTGAAATCGATCTCACGTCGGGGCGGCAAACCAGGGATCTTCCTGAACAGATCCCCGTACTCAGAAACAACTGGCGTCTGCTCAAGTACCTGGGCACCAGCGTCGCGCAATAGAGTGGCGTAGCTAAGAATGCGGAAAGGAAGATTTACCCGCACTGAAAATGTGAAAGGCGTGCCCTCAGGCTCGTACACCGTCACCACACGAGCCTCGCAGTCAATCTCGGCTCTCGCTGCAGTCAACCAATCCATGCCAAGAATGACGTCGAGATATACGAGCGAGGGATCGACGACCAGATCAAGAGTCATCGTCCTGCCTCCCAGATCAACTAAACAACCCTCACACATCTGGGTGACATCCGAATAATCTCCATGAGCTGCAAGGACTCGCACGCTATCCATAGTGATAGTCTGCAACCCAAGACGTCTGACTACGGCACGCGATATCAAGGAAATCGTGGAACCAGTGTCCACCATGACAAGAACGGGAGTACCTCCGATATGGCCCGTGACCTCGAAGGCTGAATGCTGGAAAGTCGGCGTCGTAGATGCCTCAGCGGTCAGTGCATGAACCCGAGCCTGCTGTGGCCGGTTCGGCCGCTGTGTCAAGGGCCGTGGGGGCTGTCGAATCTGCGATACTGTGGGTCTGAAAGAGGACTGCGCAGGAGCTGACCGTATAGGCGGTGCTGATATCGCCTGTGGACGTACACGATCAATCTTCTGCGGCGGCGAGAACCCACTGTCCCGCATCCTCGAAAAGCAACTCTGCGCTAGGTGGCCCGTCCTCCCACAGTATGTGCATGATAAATCAGGGCGCCGAAACGGTCCTACTGGCGCCGTGGTCCTGGTAGGAGGATCAATGCGAGGCCTCTTGCCCGCGGAGGGCCTATCTGGCAACTCCGGTCGCGGCCTGGAAGTAGTCGGGCCTCGTGATCGCGCAAGTCGATCCACGTCCTGCTCTGCCCGCATGGACATGTGAACCAACTCCGCATAGGAGGGAAAACTGATACAGCACATCTTCGACCGAATATCCGGTCGCAAGCCCTCCAAAAAGCGCCGTATGCGCATCTGCTCATCAGCTAGAATCGTCGGGACGTACCTGCCCAACTCTGTGAACCGATGCTCATACTCGGTAACCGTCATCGCTGCCTGCCTGAGACGGAGAAACTCATTCTCCCTCTCGTGCCTGTAGGTCTGAGGATAATACTTCTCATGGAAGCGAAACTCGAATGCTACCCATGTCCATACGAAGTCTGCGGTAACAGTCCGCAATACACTATCCCACCACATACTGGCCTCTCTCTCAAACTGGAAGGTAGCCAGCTCTACCTGCTCTGCCTCAGTACAGTGCAACATGCGCAGAATCTTCGACACTCGGTCGAGCCAAAACTCAGCCTCCTCGGGTCTGTGAGAACCCGTGAAAGTAGGAGGCCGCAAGCGCTGAAATCGCTCCAGGAGGCCCCGTGTGTCGGCAGGATTCCCCGCAGGGAAAGCAGGCTGCGCAGGATGTGCTATGCCCTCATCCTGGGCGTAAGCATAGGCATCCTCAGCTGGATGCGCAGGTGGTGCAGGCGGAGTAGATGCAGTCGCACCCCCACCCTGGGCTAAAGTCCCAACTATAGTAGTCAATAGCTGCTGCTGCTGTAGCATCATAGCCATCATCTGCTCGAATCTATCAGGTGGTGGAGCAGGCTGTGGCGGATGAGGTGCGGAAGTAGATGCGCGCTGTGGCTCTCTAACTGATGGTGTAAATGGCGGTGGTCCATCTGTAGGACCAACAGCAGGCTGAGACGATCGAACAGTCTCAGGAATCGGGCCCACAGCAGGGTCCGGACGAGTGCCAGACTGAGAGGGAGCCTGATCCATCTGCTCTGACAACGAAAGCCGAACCGCGCTCCTCGTAGTCTTAGGTGGCATTCCCTATATTCAAAATAGGGCGCAACCTTGTCAGTCTCAATTGCTCAATTACACCACAATCATTCACTAAAGAGTCAAAGGCATTCCATGCATTTCAATTAATCAAAATTGTCACAATACAAGGGATATATCCTTACAAGCATCATGATTAGAATAACATGGAAATTAAGACAGTTAAGCAACAGCAACATAAGCAAAGCACTAGTCCTAATAGGCTTTACACACATAAAACAGAAAATGGCTAACTACTCATAACAACATCAAAGATCGCGTCGCTAGTCGGAGTCTGGCGACGGAGGAGGAGCACCCTTATCCTGTAAGCAACACAGGATTGCCTTCAAGGTGCGAGTCACCTTGCCAAACTTCTTCTTCGTAACGGCCTTGGCATCAGCGACCTCTGCTCGAAGTTCTTGGACTTCCCTACGCAAAGCGGTCTGACTCTCCTCCATCCGAGCAATGCGATCGTCGATAGTAGCCTGCGCAGAAGGAGGAGGGCTCTCATCAGTATCCTGAGCCTCCTCTTCTGCTTCTTCCTGAACCTCTTCCTGAACCTCTGCTCTAGGTTCTTCTTCGCTTTGATCTTCCTCTTCATCAAAGTCATCCCCACTATCCCTTTCAAGTTGATTTTCACGATATTGCGACCCAATCTTCATCTTAACCATTATCGACTCATCGATGGTGTGAATCGATACCGGCAATTCGGGTCCAAGTCTATAGGCAAACTCAAGTGCAATCTTGCAAATGAGTCGGCCAAAGGGAAGGGATTCGGATGTTCTCCTCGACCTGGCTATGAGAACTATCTGCCGTAAGATGAAAGTGGCCATACATACGTTCTCTCCCTGGGCCACCAGAAATAAGAAATCGACCATAAGACGTGTACATTCAATGCGGTTCGTCGACCTAGGATAAACATTGAACGTGCAGATATGATGCAGCAGACGCAAATCCTCAGACATGTACGTCGCCTTGAGGCTATTATTAGGCTGCCATGGAACCAACTTACCGCACAGAAACCTGGTGCGGCGATCTCGTTCACGTCTAGTCCTCAAATTCTTCTCACTTGGATGTACATCACCTAGAGGCACGTTGAGAAGTCGCGCAACCAACCGGACGTCGATCGTAGCCATCCGATCTCTACCAAAAGGGATTTTGAACTGCAAGGGCTCCAAGGTAGGAATCTGGATGCTAGCATAGAAGGCACGAACGGTGCTCACATTAGCACGAGCGCGAGCTTCAAAGATCGGTCCCCAGTGCGCAGCTTCAATGCGTTCGAACAACAGATATTCGTCGAACAACCGTCCATCTACGTCCACCTCAAATAACACTCTACGATCAATATATTCACCATGAGGCATCTCTGATAGAATGGTTCGTCCAAGATGTGCATGGGGATCCAAATCCCGCTTTGTACGGCACTCCAGGACTGCAGCTGGACCTGCGGCGGCGCTTGAACTTGCGGCACCACCCCGCGGTCTTCTCAATCGAGTAGGGCGGCTCGGCCCAGCCTCGTCTGTTGCAGTTTTCCTCTTACCCATCAAAGACAGGATGGATGAGAGTGACAAAAGACCCAAAATAGCTTCCACGAAAGCCATGGAAAACGCCGAAAATGCGGAGAAATGGCTGCCCAATCTGACAAAAGGAAATCTAGGCGTCGTAGAGGGATGCTTCAAGCTTCCCAAGACTGTACTTTCAGGGAAAAATAAGAACAAAAAGATGGAATGGAGCTGCTCACGATTTCAGCACTATTTGGGGGATTTTGGAGCTCCAAATGGGGAAATCTTCAAGGAAGGGGGCTGCCAACACCCAATAACTGATGGGTGGTGGTCGGTTTTGGCCAAGGAAGGTTGTAGAGGTGATTTGGGTCGCCGGGGTTTGGAATGGAGTGCTGAAAATCGAATCTAGGGTATGCAAGGGGGCTGTTTGTGAAGGAGAGGGGGGTTTTAGGGGTTTTCGTGGGATGGGAGGTAGCTAGGGGTGATGTGGGGGGTATTTAAGTGGGTGCGCCCGAAGGGCAGCACCAACAGAGGTCGCCGGCCGGCGATGCATCGCCCGGCCGGCGATGGCATCGCCGGTCAACTCGAAAGTTGACTGGTGGGACCCCATGGGTCTGGTCCCCCATGGTCCCAGGGCCCCAAAAAATCAGGTCCCACCCCTTGGTTCATAGCATTTTGGTCTCTATGAGCCCAAACTTGTGTTTGGGGCTTTCTGGGTCCACATCACAATCCCGAATACCAAACCATATTATGCAGCATATGAATTTGGGGTAGAAGGAGCCAGTACATCTTTCTAGCTCCTTAGTTGCTAAATCAAGTGAAGTTAGAATGGCCTTATGGCCATTTTTCATGAAATTTTACTATTCATTGTAAAATTTGGTGAATGTGCTAATTTGTGTTATTTTTACATTATTCTTGATGCCTAATATGAAATGGATAAGGAAGAACTGGAGGTTGAAGTGTTTAGAGAAGGAATTTTGAAGATTTTTGGTGAAACGGGGTTTTTAAGCCCTGGCGATTAATTACTGGAGTCGTGGTCATCCCACGGCCCAAAGATTCACTTTTGCGGTTTAAAACCGCTCATAAGACGTCTCAACCCGACTTCCTAAAGCTTAGAAGTGATTCGGGTTGCTTTACGTGACCCGAGATGCGTTACAGACTCGATCTTGCGATCGATCCTTATAGACTTCGCCTATCGGCGAATCTGTGATCCTAGAAGTGTTTCTAGACCCTTCTCGAACCCACCTAAGTCAAAAGAAGCGACAGCGTACGTCGCAAGACCATAACCCAGGCCCAGTATACTCTCATTCATGCTCTGATACCAACTTGTAACACCCTGAAAATCGGGGGTCGTGTATAAACTCAACTCCCGAGTTCCAGACCGTCACTTATGCAACAAAAATGGTTATGATTCAATGTTGTCTGATTTAAAGCATTCACATGAGTAAAAGTATACCAAAACTGCAATTCATACTTCAGATCCAGTGATAAAAGCAAGCGGAAGACTAAACAATATATATATCATTGTATGGAAAAAATAAAGTAATCTCAACTGTCTCCAAAGTATGACTACATCTCTGAGTCTCATATACATGTAAATAGACAAAAGAATAAGTTCAAAATAGTCCCACTGAAGTCCCCCTCGATCCAGGTCACCTACGGGAAGCCGTCGTGATACTGCATATACGAGAACTCATCCTGGTCCTCGTCAATCTCCGGCTCCACCTCCTGGATCTCGTCGTCACCTGCAACTACAACAGGGTCTGGTGGGTGTTGCAAACACCATCCCGTAACGTGGGAATGAGTGATCAACTCAGTGGAATCATAGAGCAAAGATTAGCATGTTCACAATTCAGTCACGCGATAATAGTAAAGCAGTAAATCAGACAAATCCTAATACTGTTGTTAATGCAAGATGATATGACGTGATGTATGCCCTCACCGACGATCACCCTCATACGGCAACATCTTACGACCGCGGCATGCCACACTCCCTAGAGTGCTCCACATCTTCCAGGCACATGCAATGCTATGGTGATATGGTTACCAAGTTGTTATTAGTCCATTCAAACAGCAGGATTGGGAAACTAAGGTACCTCCCTTGTATCAATCCCAACACGGATCCTGTCTAGGGTCGTCACTCCTAGTAATCTCATACGATGTACATTTCGTAGGTCACTGCAAGGGCTGCCAGGGCTGTTGCTCGCACTCGTTGCACCGCTCCCCCATCACCTTATCAATACAGGCCTACTGTACTCTACTGCACGGAAGGGTCGTCGCCTCCCGTGAACTCAGAATACGCTCGCGGTCACTACAAAGGGCTCGTCGCCTGATCAGTGTAGGCCGACAGCTAGAATATAGTGTCCCATACCACCATAATCTGCTCACGAGTCTAGGTGCTCACTGGTCACTACGGGGAGGTTTGTGACCCCAGCGTAGGCCGACAGCTCGACCACGGTGTCCCATACCACCATGCCCGGCTCATGAGTCTTCGTGGATCAAGGTACCACGGTTAATAGGGTTTACAATGGTAAGTTCAGTACCCTAGGTTCAAGCAGTTATGATACATACAAGGTGAACAAACATCGGTCAGTCGGGTTACTTGACGGGCTCGACTAGCGCGATCGCATCTCGAATTGAATGACATGAAGTGCGTAAAACACTTCACGTGGCCTAACCACTGCCGCCAACTCTCAACACGAATCACATTCATCGACGCGTCGTTCGTGGCTATGACCAGTTAGCCACGAATTCGCTCGGTTACCGACTGCCTGGACTAAGTCAAGTCCCACACATCTATGGAATTACTATAAAAGGTATTGGAATTGAAATACATCATGTGAGCATGTTAGCACATGTTATAACATTCAACTTAAGCAAATCTTCAAGGCATATCTCCCATGCATATTCAACTTAAGCAAATCCTCAAGCACATACATTCCATGCATGTAATGAAATCATGCATTTTGTCGACATGTAGAAAATCATTTAGGTCAGCATAATAATTGAAAAATCAATCTCAAACTATCAAATAACATCATTTAATTCAATACATACTAATACAAACATTTATACAAACACGTACACTACACACTTAAGTCTACATATGGTATGTCGACCCAAAGTGTGCAACTAGGCAAATCTCTTTGCCAAACTAATTATGCACGCATTCCTAACTTCCTAATGCGACAACAAACCATGTCAATCACATCAGCAAAATATGAATGTAAACAGTACTTCCTACAAATGACTAAAATGCCCTAAATCTCATATTCTTCGTTAGCTTACGAAACGGGAAACGGAGAGCATTTTGTACATGTCAAATGGCGATGCCGTCAAGAATCTACTATTAAACGACATTGAAAGCATTGGGAACCGTCAATCCAAGCGTCTAAAATCCTCACCTAGTGTCTTGTAGACTCGGGAATTGAAGCGGAGTGTATATGGTTCGTCTACGGCGAGTAAGGAGCCTAATACATAAGATCCATAAGCTACATCGCTATGGAAACAAGGAAAACTCAAATCAACAACTATTTAGGGTTTTTACTTACCTAGGATTGCGGTGGAATCGTCGGGAAAGCGGTAGAGGAGTGTTGCTTAAGCACGTGCAACACGTAGCACAAGTGGCGGGAAGAACTCTCCCACTCTCTCACAATCTCTCACTCTTTTTCTCTCTCCCAAGCTAGGGCTTCTCTCAAATTCGGATGGGAGAGAGGAGTGAGGGTTTCAACCCCTTTTATAGCCTAAAACATTCCCAAAATAGGCTTGGGAACAATGTTTACTTGGTGCCTAACCAAATCGGGGCCGTTTCGGTCCAAAAGGGCATTTCTGGAGGTCCCCAGGCCAAATGCGGTCGGACTTAAGCTCATGCATACTGGATCTAGCACACATCCAGTTTTCAGACCGGTTGGGTTCCCAGATCGCACGTGGCGGCCCAGTTTCAGTTTAACGGTCACCGCACCAAGATCAGGCCTATAAGTCTCGTGATATATAATAGATATTTTTCCTGATCCAAGGGTGTAATTTGGCTGCATTCTGACGGTCAGAATGCTTAATACTGATGCGTCAAATTTGTGTGCCAGATTTGAATTTGAAATTCCAACTGTCCCTATTCACACTCTCTTCGGTCCGGGCTCAATGAAATAGCCTGTGATCGTCAGTTGGACTTGATATTCGAAACGATTGCCAAGCCCAGCTAAGTGGTCATAACGGTCTAAGATGGTAGGCATCTGACTTACGACGCGCGGTCTAGATCCAATACAAAGTTTCAAGGAGGTCCCGAGAACAAACCGGCTTAGAGTTTGATCCGAGGCTTTAGAGCATTATAGCACCCTTGGTTCCACTCGCTTCGGGCCTTGTAGAACGTATTTAAAGTGATCAGGGACCATTTCCCAGCTACTCCAACGTTGCACTAGCTAACCTAGTCAAATTTTCCAAAGGAATGAATTCTACGTAATTTCGGGTCGAGTTGGTACTCGAGCCCAAGTATGGATTTTTCACGGGCGTTACAGGGATCAAGCTTGTCAGAATGCATTCAACTCGATAAAATGGCTATTGAAGCAACCGCCAGTGTTAGCAGCACCGATAAAAGGGAAACCACTTATTTTATACATATCAGCGGCCGAAAATTCCTTAGGTGCTTTGTTGGCTCAAGTAAATGAAACTGGGAAGGAAGCCGCCCTTTATTACTTAAGCCGAACATTGATGGGAGCTGAATGCAATTATTCTCCGATCGAGAAAGAGTGTTTAGCGTTGATATTTACGGTCTAAAAGTTGAGGCATTACTGTCTCTCTCATGACATAACTCTAATCTCAAGAGCAGACCCGATCAAATTTTTAATGACGAGGCCAATGTTGTCAGGGAGGTTGGCTAAATGGATGTTGTTGCTTTCAGAATATACCATTACTTATAAACCAGCTAAAGCTATAAAAGGACAGGCAGTGGCAGACTTCCTTGTAATGCATCCCGTGGCAGATTGCGAAGCCATTACTGATGATTTTCCAGATGAGCACGTTATGCTAGCTGAAGAACAAAGCCCATGGCAGATGTACTTCGATGGCGCTGCGCGGGCATCAGGAGCGGGGGCAGGGGTGATATTCATTACTCCTCAAGGTGACTTGTTACCATATTCCTTCACAATCGGTACCGCATGCACAAACAATGAGACTGAATACAAGGCCCTCATCATTGGGATGGAAATAGCTCAGCAGATGAAAATAAAAAGGCTGCACATCTTCGGAGACTCCAAATTAATTATAAATCAATTGACAACCGAGTTCGAAGTAAGGAAACAAGAACTCTTGTCCTATTGTCAAAAAGCCCGACAATTATTAGAATGGTTCTGCCATGTAGAAATTAAGCATATACCGCGATCTGAGAATGCAAAAGCAGACGCTTTGGCTAGCCTAGCAGCTGCCCTGTCATGTCCTAACAGGAGTCCTCTTCAAGTAACTATAGAAGAAAGAAGATTCTTGCCATCTCCAGAGATCATAGAAGAAACAGTTGAAACACTTCCTATCTCATGCCTAGAGGTATCGACAGATGATTGGCGTCAACCTGTTATTGATTATCTTAAATTCGATATCCTGCCAGAGGATCCGGCAACGAAGCAGCAAATCAAATAGCGGTCGGTCAGATTCATCATATGCGGTGAAGTATTATATAGAAAATCTTACAATGGAATGTTGTTACGCTGTTTAGACAAGAAAGAAGCCAGGAAAGTATTGTAGGAGGCACACTCTAGTGAATGTGGAGCACATCAGGTAGGCCGAAATTTATTCCACAGAATACATCGGATGGGTTATTATTGGCCCACCATGTTCAAAGATGCTATAGATTATGCAAAGCGGTGCCACGAATGTCAGATTCACGGAGACATTATACACGTTCCCCTAGAAGACTTGCACCAGTCTGCTGCCTCTTGGCGTTTCTTCCCCTGGGGACTCAATGTAATTGGTCCTATAAACCCGCCTTCGTCCAGAGGAAAGTAATATATTCTGGCGGCAACGGATTATTTCTCCAAATGGACTGAAGCACTCGCTTTACGTAACATTAAAGAAAAGGATGTGGTTAATTTCATCCGGCACGCCATAATATACCGTCACAGTATTCCACAGAAGATTGTTACTGATAATGGCACTCCCTTCAAAAATAGAGGCATGGAAAAACTGTGCCAGAAATTTGGCATTCGTCACTCGTTCTCTACACCTTATTATCCCCCGGCCAATGGGTTAGCGGAGGCATTTAATAAAACAATCATCAAGATACTGAAGAAGAAGGTTACTGGCAACAGGCAGGATTGGGATGAAAAGTTGCAAGAAGCATTATGGGCATACAGGACTACTCAACGCACAGCAATAGGGGCAACACCATATTCCTTAATCTATGGCGTGGAGGCAGTTATCCCAATCGAAATACAAGTAACATCGCTCAGAGTAGCGGTACATCAGTCCATAACAAATGATGAAAATGCTAAAATAAGGCTGAAAGAGTTGGACCTGCTTGATGAGGGACGTCTGGCCACTCAACAGCGACTGCAATCATATCAAGCTAGGATATCAGCTGCCTTCGATAAACAAGTTTAACACCGGTCTTTCAAAAAAGGTGATATGGTGTTAATGTTGAAGAGACCTATAGTGGTCACTCGTCGAACAGGGGACAAATTTGAGCCTAAATGGGATGGGCCGTATGTTGTGAATGAAGTTTATTCCAATGGAGCATATAGAATCGTCGATCAAGATGGGAAAGGTATCAGCATACCGATCAATGCTCGCTTCATCAAAAGATATTACCCTTAAAAGAAGCAACAAATTTTGATCTAGAATATTATCGACATAATGATTCTAAATCAAAAGGGGGCAAGAAGGAATGGAATCATGTCTACATGTTAAGAGAATCTATAAAGAAGAAATTCACGAGTATATCAACTATATTTAACAAGTATTTTGAATGAAAGCGATCATCGTCATCACCAAATGAGTCCTGCGAGTGACAAATGAGTCCTGCAAGTGGCAAAGTTTGGGATCATCAAAGTTTGGCGGGTATCATCATAAGAATCTTCTTGAAGATATCGATTTCAGTCAGACATACTTGTTACCTTGGCGGTTTCATCAAAGTTTGGCGGGTATCATCATAAGAATCTTCTTAAAGATATCGATTTCATTCAGACATACTTGTTACCTTGGCAGTAACAATGATTGCAATTATTATTGGCCTGGCACAAGGCATGATAGAGAAGGCACCCTAGCCAAGCTAAATCCTCAAAGGGTCAAAATCCTAAAAGGGCAGAAATCCTAAAAAAATTCATTATGCTCTAAAAGAAGGGCTAAAAGCTCTAAAAGGATCAGGCCCTGAGAGGATCAAAACTCTAAAAGGACCAAGCTCTAAAAAGTCGGCTAACTACACGTAAGTCCTACAATTTTTGCCAGTCGGGCAAGCGGACGAGAAGGCAGTGGCCCTAAAAAGCCCGTGAAGGCTATCGTACCCACCCATGCGGGCAGCTGATGAAGCCTATGACTAATATGCCTAAAAGGCTAAAAAGTAAATGGCTAATCACGCGTAACTCCCATGCCGTCTGTATAGTTGCCCGGAAGCGTCACGGGGAATGGAGGAAAATGCCCTCCCGTGAATGGGCTCGCTCTTGTAGACGAAAAAAATAAGGGCCGCAATGTGAGCACTATGCCAACCATGCGTAAGACCCTCCAGATTTGTGGTTCGATTTCAGTACTAACTCATGAGGAAGGGCTTAAACCTACTCATCGATGGACTGGCAACCATGGATTTGGTACCCCAAAGGTAGCCTTGCGAGCTCTGTGAACTCTGGAGAGTTACCGTGACCAACCCTGTGCGTAAAACCAACTGAGTTCACCACCCCGGTAGCTTCACTGGGCCCCTCTGATGGATCACGGTTTGTGAACTCCTTAGGCAGTGAGAAGTCCAGTGAACTCATAAGAGTTACAGAGACCATCACGTGAGACCCGACTCTTGCGTGAGTCTAAGTTGCTCCAACTACTCATGAGCTTAAACTGTGTGTGACTGACTAAATTAAAATATAGTACCGCCAACTTAAATACCCACATAGTAAATCCTATACTAACATGCATAAAAGGTTAAAATCCCCAGCAGAGTCGCCATTTTGTTTTAACAAGAAAACAAAAGCGTTTCGATTCTCAGGGGATTATCTTACTTAAATATAACAAAAGAAAAGTGTAAAACAATCATCATATCCTTTTGATTCCAAGTTTATTTACATCCTCTAATCTCCCTTGATTCTAAGATACATTCACTTAGATATATGTAGATACATGTACAGAAATTAAAGCATTAAGTTCAAATAGCAAATTCAATAGCATTTCAGCTTGGATCTTGATCTTCTCCGAGGACTTAGAAGGAATTGTAGATCGAATCAATCCTTCTTTAGACAAGTAAAGATTTCGACAGCCTTCCGGTGCTATCTTAGTCATCCTCTCAAACTTAAGAGGAGTATGCACTTCAGAGACTCATGTTTTATCGTCTTCGGGCCAAATAACTCAGAGATTTCTTCTATTTCAACAGCATAACCACCCTCCAATATGATAAAATGCAGAGCACGTTGTTTGAGAGAAACTGTGCAAACCACATGGTTTGCACTGTCCGGCGCAAAGCTTTTGGCAGCACTAGTAATGCGCAAAGCCTTCTGGGCTGTAATAGCCCTGCGCAATCCTGCGCAACGTCTTTTGGGTTGTAATAACCCTGCACTACCTTCCGCAAAGTCTTCTGGGCCAATGCCCATACCTTCGGTCCCTTTGCTCCGCCTTGTCTTCTCTTCTTATCTTCTTGCTCTCCGTAGTCTTCGATCGATCCATAATCAAGGAAGGAACGGGGTATTTATAGGCACTCGCACGTGCGAAAACCCCCATCCTTAGCGATGTGGGACAAAAACAAACTTCAATCATCTTGGAAGTATCAGTGCAACATTCTTTGCGCGGTTCCACGTAAAGTACTTTGTTTGCGTTGGCCTGCGCAAAGTGTATGCCTTGCGCGGTTCTGCGCAAAGCCTGCGTCTTGTGCAAACCCCCTTACAACTTTCTTTCCTCTTTCAATCTCTCTTTCTCCATCCCTTAATCTTCATTTGTTCCTTTTTTTCCTTCATATTTTTATTCCTCAACAGCTTTTTAACCTTCCCTTATTTAAGAATGTTTTATATGTTGAGGGCTTGAAACACAACCTACTAAGCATTTCTCAGATATGCGATAACAACCATTGTGTGGAGTTTTCTAATCAAGGTTGTGAGATAGTTAATAAAAAGGGTTCTGTTATATTAACTGGTCGCAGAACTTCTGAAAACTGCTACATCATTAGTGATGCAAGCTCATCTACTCAATCGTGTTACATGGTCCATACCGATGAGACTGAATTATGGCATAAACGCCTTGGACATGTACACTACCGGAACTTATTTAGATTGAGCAAAAGAGAACTAATTAGAGGTCTACCCAAATTGCAAAAAGTAGATAAAATATGTGGTGAATGCCAGTTGGGCAAACAGACTAGGAGCTCTCACAAGAAAGTGAACTCCAATACCACATCTAGACCACTCGAGCTTCTCCACGTGGATCTTATTGGACCAACCAGAATGGAGAGTCAAGGAGGCAAAAAATACATCTTGGTTATCGTAGATGACTATACAAGATTCACTTAGGTATCGTTCTTAAAAGACAAAACTGAAACCTTGGATGAAGTGAAAAAGGTCATTAAATGAATTCAAAATGAGAAAGGTTTTCATGTTAGTAAGATCCGTAGTGATCATGGATCCGAATTCAAAAATTGTAGTTTTGAGAAATTCTGTAGCGATCAGGGAATATCGCATGAATTCTTTGTGCCCAAAACACCACAACAAAATGGTATAGTTGAAAGAAAAAATAGAGTGCTTCAGGATATGGCTAATGTTATGTTGAATATCATGAAGCTCTCTAGAAATTTTTGGGCTGAAACAGTTAAATCGCATGCTTTAGAAAATTTAAGATTTATTAGATGGATGTAAAGAGTGCCTTCTTGAATGACGATTTACATGAAGAGGTGTATGTTGAACAACCTTCAGGGTTTGAAGACCCCAAGTTATCTGACCATGTATTTCGTCTCAAAAAGGCTCTCTATGGTCTTAAACAAGCGCCCAAGGCATGGTATGAGAAATTGACTAAATTCTTACTTAGTCATAGCTTTCAAGTAGGAAGTGTCGATAAGACACTCTTTGTTAAGAAGCATAACAATGATTTTTTGATGGTTCAAATTTATGTTGACAATATTATTTATGGATCAACTTGCACTAACATGTCTATTGAGTTTTCGGAGTTAATGAAATCAAAGTTTGAAATGAGCATGGTTGGTGAGCTAAATTATTTCCTAGGGTTGCAAGTAAAACAACAACCTGATGAAATTTTCATTTCCCAAACCAAGTATGCTACGAACTTGGTTAAAAGGTTTAGATTTGAAAAGATAAGAACTTTGATACTCCTATGAGTACAACGTTAAGTCTCTTAAAAGACTCTACGGGTAAAGATATAGATCCTAAACTGTATCATAGTATGATTGGTAGTTTGTTGTATCTAACTGCAAGTAGACCTGATATCGCGTTTAGTGTTGGTATTTGTGCGAGATATCAGTCTAATCATAAGGAATCACATCTTACTGTTGTTAAACAGATTATTAGATATGTCGCAAGTACTATAAATCTGGGTCTTTGGTATCCTTTTGATACTAGTGTTCAATTAGCCGGGTACTCAGATGCTGATTGGGCCGATAATATCGATGATAGAAAATCAACTAGTGGTGGTTGTTTTTACATTAGAAATTTCTTAGTTTCTTGGTTCAGTAAGAAGCAAAGCTCAATATCACTCTCCACTGCTGAGGCTGAGTATATTGCAGCTGGATATGCATGTACTCAACTAGTTTGGATGAAACGCATGCTAAGCGATTATGAAATTAATCAAGATTCAATGATCTTACATTGTGATAATCCTAGTGCTATAAATATTTCTAAAAATCCAATCCAGCATTCACATACTAAGCACATTGACATTTGGTATCATTACATTCGTGAGTTGGTTGAAGAAAAAGTAATCTCCTTGGAATATATACCAATCGAAACTTAACTTACTGATATATTTACTAAATCGCTCGACAAAAGCAGGTTTAATAAATTGAAATTTGATCATGGTATGTGCATTTTACATTTAGTATTCTTGCTTGCATGTATCATAGTGTATTATATTTGGTATTATATGTGTTGAAATTTTAATTTTTTACATTAAATATGTATTTTTGGTCAATACTCGACCGGTCGTGGAGCTCGTGAAAATAATATAATTTGGGAAAAACCTCCTTCTTCTTCATTTTCACTCCGACCTACGACGAGTCGTGGCTCGACCAGTAATAGGATTTCTTATATTTCTTCAAGGTTAGTCCTATTTCTTCATTTTTCTTGAAGTTTGATATTCTCTATGCTTTGATTTGATCATTGTGTACCTTGATTTCATCTTTTTGTTGATTTTTTCAAGGGTTTCTTCTCAAATTGTTGATCTAGAGAAAACTCATCTTTCTTTTTGTGCATTTCTTTTGTTCTTAGTATATCTTATTGAAGATGGATGCTAGAGGGAAGAAGAAAATATTCCGTGATCCATCCTCATCTAGATCTACACCAATAACAAAACGGCACCTTCGGTCATCTGAAGATGATCCTCAAGATGTACGGGATTTGCGTGTTCGTAATGTTATCATTGAGCGTCCCGTTGATCTCAATCATGTTGCACCATATGGTATCATTCCTCTCATTGAATCTGTTGGCTGGGCTAACATTTTACTTTGGAGTGGGCCTACTACCAGTCTATTGCACAATCAATAGTTGCATGTATCTCAGAATTCTCCCTTGACAACTTAACTTTTTCAATTGCTACTAGAGAAGGGAAATTTCTTGTAGACCGACATTTGATATCGGGTATTATGGATATACCCGTCAATGATGAAGGTATTCCAATTCATACTCTATATGACAAACCATCTGAATCAGAAAAACATATGTTGACAAGAGACCTATGCAAAATTAATGTGCAATGGACACACAACGGGAATGCACTCCCTTCAAAATCTTGTTACCTAGATACAGAGTATTACACCATATATTTATTTCCAATCTGTATCCTCGGTTTGGTAATAAAAATGAGTTGAATGGTTTCATGGTCCGTATATTACATTCCATTGCTTCTGGAACTATGGTCTATCTACCTCCATTGATCTGTCATACAGTTTCGACTCCATCTAGGTCATAGTAATATTCCGTTTGGTTATCTTATGACTGTGTTAGCCACTCAAATGCTTCTTAATACACCTGTTAATGAAGCACCCATTCATCATCTTTTATTCAACAATACAAATTTAAATAAGATGAAGTTGGATTTGCTTCCTAGTCAAGTTGATGAAGGTAGTGTTGGTGGTGATGGTGGTGAAGCCAGAAATGAAGGAGAAGCTAACGATCTTCCTCAACAGGATGTTAATATGGATGAGATAGAAATTGATTCGCCAAATGATCCTGATTACGATCCATCTAGTTATGATACATGCCTTCGTGCATTGGAGCAGAAGGTTGATAACATGAGTGTAGCCCATGATATGCAGTTTAAATATATGTGAAAATATCTTCGTCGCATTAATAGGGGCTTACACCAGATTGATCCTACTATCCCTGCTCCCTCTTCTGGATCTGATTAGGCAGATTATCTTTTGGATTGTATAACATTATCTAATCTTTTATTTTGGATATTGTATTAACTTGGTTATGGCTTAATGATTCTGGATTTATATTTTGAGATATGATATTTCCTTCTATATTCCTTTCTCATTATCTGCTTATTATTACTCTCTATGTTGTTGTTCTCTTTCCTATTGTGACCTCCCTTGTCATTTTGTGACAAAAAGGGGGAGTAGTATGGTAAAGGGGATTAGTATGGAAAGGGAGAGTAATTTGTATGGATTGATTGATAATATCGAATGTGGATAACTGGTTCTTTGCTTAATGTTTTCATATTTTTTTTTTCTCTCAAGGGAGCATATTTTGCTCTTATCTGTATGATGTGTGTTTTGTCACAAATTTGACAAAGGGGGAGATTGTAAGTGCTATGATTTCATATCCCTTTGGTTATCAAATTTTGTGGTGATAAAACCTATATATATAATCTTATACATCTTGTGTTTCATGTTTGAGACTATTCATTGCTTCAAGACATCGTATTTCAAGACAAGAACTTAAATGAAGAAAGTTTCAAGTCTAGTCATGGATGAAGTATACAAGAATAGAAGTCTTTAAGTATGCATGTTCAAGATTCTAACAAGCATAAGAATAGAAGAAGACTTTATCAAGTCAAGAAAGGTTCAAGCTCGAAAAGGCCTACAACAAGATTCGTAAATTCTCAAGCTTCTCTTAAGGGTCATCTGAGAGTACAGACTATCAATGTTCATCTCACTTTCAAGGTTTGTTTGACCTTAAATTGACCTTAGGAAGGGCTTTATTGTAGGTCATTCTGGATACATAATTCGTACATTTTAAATATGCTTGTATGGGTTGTTCTAAGACCAGTCCTAGGGACTTCAAGACTAGTCCTAGATCTGCTACGACCAGTCTAAAGTTTTTCAGGACCAGTCCTAGGTTGTTGAAGATTTTTAGATTTTTTTGGTTGTCCTATGACCAGTCCTGGACATCATACGACCAGTCCTGTGAGCTGTACGACTCGTCCTTTCACCGGTCTTAGCCCTACGACTCAAACTCCAATAACTAATCTGGGGGTCCTACAACCAATCGTAGGTGACCCACGACTAGTTGTAAGTGGCCTACAACCGGTCGTAGGCTACCCAGGACCAGTCGTGGAACAACTAATCCTTATCCCACGAAAATCTTTAAAAATCTGTTGAAGCTACTACCAGTCCTAGGGATCCTAAGACCAGTCGTAGATGGAATTTTTCAGGCTATAAATAGAGCACGAATTTCAGAGTTTTTCAATTCAATTCAATTCAATTCAAGCAATTTTAAGGCCATACTCTGAGATAAGTTTCTGTTTGTTTTTAAGCTATTTTGTGCTCATTTAATATTCCTTTTGCTAGCTTGTTTTGTATTTGATTTTGATCTACATTCCAATCTTATTAGAAAAGAAGAACTTTTGATATTCCTTGTTCTTAGATTCAAAATCAAATAAAACTAACCCTTTTGATTTAAAATCAATTAGACTTAGAACCATTCATAAAGTGAGTATTGGACTTTGAACGTTGAATCGAACTTCTACTCCGATTGGTTCTATCGGGCTACTTCAAAAGGAGATTTAGGTATTTTACATTTGTGAAATTTACATTCTTTGGTTTTGTTTGAGATTTGCTAGAAAAATCTCATTGTTTTGGTTATCTGAGGAGAGCCAGAAAACTCAGATTGTGTGGGTTTTTGGATTGTGTAAGCCCGAGATAAAAGACACAATTGTGAAGGTTTTAGGTGAACCTGTGAAACCTATTTTGATAGTGCATGCTAATATCCCCTGTGTGAGGATATTAGGAGTGGATTAGCATTCTGTGTGGCTGTTGGATAACAGTTGGTGCAGGCGAACCACTCTATATCTTTGTGTTGTGGATGTGCTTTATTCCTTCATTCCTTTATTCATTCAGTTTTGTGGATTGTATCTGTGTTGAATGTTGTAATCATTTTATTTCAAGCCAGTGTGGGGAATGTTGTAATAACTTAGGTTTAATTTCCTGCAAGTTATTTCCTTATTTTATTTATTCTTTTTGGTTTGAGTTTTTGATACAAAGGACGTTTTAGAAATAAGGTTGTCCTACCATAAGCCTTTGGTTTTTGGTGTAAGGTTGTCCTTAGAACTGAATTAGTATCAACCTCTCAATACTAGTTTATTGAGGTTATTTTTTTAATTCAGCATTGTGGATTCTTTTATTTTATTATTTCGCTATTATAAGTTTTATTTGGCATAGCCCTATTCACTCTCCCCCCCCCCCCTCTAGAGCATATAGCTAGGCCCTTTCAGTTATAGGTTTAGGTTAAGATTAAGGTTTAGGTTCAGGTTATAGGTTTAAGTTATAAGTTATAGTTTTAGGGATTTGGGAATAGGTTAAGGTTTAGGTTTAGGAAATCGGGTTCGGGTTCTAGTTTGAGATCGGGTTTAGGTTTGGGTTTTCAATTTTAGGTTTAGGTTAAGGTTAGGGACTTGAGATTATGATTATGTGTAGGTGTAGGTTTAGGGATTTGAGAATACATTTAGGTTTTAGGTTTAGGTTTAGGTTTTAGGTTATAGGTTAAGATTTAGGTTTTAGGTTTAGGTTTAGGTTAAGGTTAAGGTCAAGTTATAGGATGTAAGTTTAGGTTATAGGTTATAGGTTAAGGTTTAGCTCATAGGTTTTTATTTAGGTTAAGGTTATATGTTTAGGTTTAGGTTATAGGTTTAGGTTATAAGTTATAGCTTTAGGGAATTGAGAATAGGTTAAGGTTTAGGTTTAGGAAATCAGGTTCGGGTTCGGGATTAGGTTTAGGTTTGGGTTTTCAAGTTTAGGTTTAAGTTTAGGTTAGAGACTGGAGATTAGGATTAGGATTAGGTGTATATTTAGGTTTAGGGATTTGAGAATACATTTAGGTTTTTGGTTTAGGTTTAGGTTTTAGGTTATAGCTTTCGGGAATTGAGAATAGGTTAAGGTTTAGGTTTAGGAAATCGGGTTTGGGTTCGAGATTGGGTTTAGGTTTGGGTTTTCAAGTTTAGGTTTAGGTTTAGGTCATGGAGTTGAGATTAAGATTAGGTGTAGGTTTAGGTTTAGGGATTTAAGAATACATTTAGGTTTTAGGTTTAGGTTTAGGTTTTAGGTTTTAGGTTAAGGTTTAGGTTTTAAGTTTAGGTTAAGGTTATGGTTAGGTTATGGGATATAAGTTTAGGTTATAGGTTATACGTTAAGGTTTAGCTCATAGGTTAAGGTTTAGGTTAAGATTATCGGTTTAGGTTTAGGTTTAGGTTTAGGTTTAGGTTTAGGTATTAGGTTTAGGTTATAAGTTATAACTTTAGGGAATTGAGAATAGGTTAAGGTTTAGGTTTAGGAAATCGGGTTCGGGTTTGGGTTCGGGATCGGGTTTAGGTTTGGGTTTTCAAGTTTAAGTTTACGTTTAGGTTAGAGAGTTGAGATTAGGATTAGGATTAGGTGTAGGTTTAGGTTTAGGGATTTGAGAATACATTTAGGTTTTAGGTTTAGTTTTAGGCTATAGGTTATAGGTTAAGGTTAAGGTTTTAGGTTTAGGTTAAGGTTAAGGTTAGGTTATAGGTTATAGGTTAAGGTTTAGATCATAGGTTTTTATTTAGGTTAAGGTTTAGGTGTAGGTTTAGGTTTAGGTTATAGGTTATAGATTTAGGGAATTGAGAATAGGTTAAGGTTTAGGTTTAGGAAATTAGGTTCGGGTTTGGGTTCGGGATAGTGTTTAGGTTTGGGTTTTCAAGTTTAGGTTTATGTTTAGGTTAGGGAGTTGAGATTAGGATTAGGTGTAGGTTTAGGTTTAGGGATTTGAGAATACATTTAGGTTATAGGTTTAGGTATAGGTTTTAGGTTATAGGTTTAGGTTTAGGTGTAGGTTTAGGTTTAGGGATTTGAGAATACATTTAGGTTTTAGGTTTAGGTATAGGTTTTAGGTTACAGGTTTAGGTTTAGGTTATAAGTTATAGCTTTAGGGAATTGAGAATAAGTTAAGGTTTAGGTTTTGAAAATTGAGTTTGGGTTCGGGATCCGATTTAGGTTTGGTTTTTCAAGTTTAGGTTTAGGTTAAGGAGTTGATAATAAGATTAGGTGTAATTTTAGGTTTAGGTTATAAGTTTTAGCTTTAGGGAATTGAGAATAGGTTATAGGTTTAGGGTGTGGTTTAGGTTAAGGGTGTGGTCCTTGTAAACATAGATATAAACACAGCCTGTGCAAATGGCCAGGCCCCTCCAATACTGGCCATAAGAAATGGACAGCTTCATCATGGTCATAACAGCGGTTCCCACCTTCCAGGGACCCCCGCTCATCCTGATAGCTCAGACGCACATCCGGGTCTGCTCCATAAATTTTGAGGAAATACATAAACACAACTTATCCAAATGGCCTGGCCTCTCTAATGTTGTCCATAAGAAATGGACAGCTTTATCATGGTCATAACAATGGTTCCAACCTTCCAGGGGCCCTCGCTCATCTGGATAGCTTCGACGCACATCCACGTCTACTCCATTAATTTTGAACAAACACATAAACACGGCCTATCCAAATGGTCAGGCCCCTCCAATGTTATCCATAGAAAATGGATAGGTTCATCCACCTTCTAGGGAGCCCCCTTCATCCAGATAGATCCGACGCACATCCAGGTCTGCTGTATTAATTTTGAGAAAATACATAAACATGTCCCGTCTAAATAGTCGGGCCCCTCCAATGCTGTCCATAGGAAATTATCAACTTCATCATGATCATAACAGCGGTTCCCACCTTCCAGGAGAGCCCCCCTCATCCAGATAGCTCCGACGCACATTCGGGTCTGCTCCATTAATTTCGAACAAATATATAAACTTAGAGTGCTGAAAATTTCCAAGTAAATTGTACGGAATTTATAGTAATCTTAGAGTGTAGAAAATTTTCAAGTATGTGCATTTCAGTCCGAGTTATTTCTATAATCACGATAGCCTTGAGAGGGTTAATACGAGGGATGGGTTGATTGCAAAAGGGCTTATTAAAACTATATTGGGTTATCTTGCCGGATATAATGATTTCAGGACCAGCAAGATAACCCAATATAGTTTTAATCAGCCCTTTCATAATCAACCCATCTCTCGTATCAACCCTCCCAAGGCTATCATGATTAGAGATGGAACTCGGACTAAAATGCATAGACTTGAAAATTTTTTACACTCCAAGATTATTGTAACCCTCGTACAATGTATATTCAACGATGTATATAATACAATGTATATAACATGAAATGGTGCATGAGTGAGACCAAAAAATTCAACATCTATCTGGATTTCTCAATTAAATGAAACATATACATAAAGGAAAAAGACCCACCTTGTATAAGATGAGATATGAATTGTAATGTGAGGATTTTCAAGCACAGAATCTAGAAAAACCAGGTTCTATGAAAGAAGGAAAATACCCTGTTTTCTTTGATTGAAAACAAGGCCAAAGCATCTATCTGTTCAAAAGAGAAAAGCTAAAAAAATAAAAAAAAAAATCAAAGCAGTACAACATCCAGTACTTTCATAGTAACACAGAATAAAAGGAGAGAAGGAAAACTCCTTTTACCAGTTTTTCATCTCTTAGAAAATGTAACACCCCGGATTTTTACCAACCTGGGGTCAGACGCCCTTAGGCAATGGGTCAACCATAACATCTTGGTAATCTCTCAGAACCCAATTCCAAAGCCAAATGAATCATTTAGAACTTGATTCTTTAGAAATTTAACGTGAATTAGCCAGTGCTACACTAGATTTCCTGCAAAATTAGCACCAACCACTTTAAATACGATCTATAAGACCCAAAACCTATAGAATCGTTGACGCTACTTTACCTTAAAACTTAAGATCAAACACTAAACCCGTTTGCTCTCAGGAACCCTTTGAAACTTTGTATTGGATCTAAACAGCACGTCGAAAGTCCGATATCTACCATCTTAGACTATTATCACTACCTTGTTGGACTTGACAATCACTTCGAAAATCAAGCCCAACTGATGTTCTAAGGCTATTTTATTGGGTATGGAGCAAGGAGTGTGAGAAGGAGTGAAATTCATTAAAAATTAAATGTCATTTAAATAAATCTGGCACGTTTTTCTTGTGGGTTAAGTATAAGCATTCAGACCGTCGGAATCTGACCTAAATACACCCTCAGATCAGGAAACATTTCCCACTCAGGTCAGTGTACTTGGAATCTCTGATCGAGTCTCAGTGACCGATGAACTGAAACTGGTCCGCCACGTACGATCTGGGAACACTATCGGGCTAAAAATTTAATGTGATCAGGATCCAACATTCATAAGCTTAAGTCCGACCGCATTCAGTCAGGGGACCTCCAGAAACATCCTTTTGGATCGGAAAAGACCCAATTTGGCTATAACCCAAGTATACCTTGACTTAGAGTCTATTTTGGTTATGTTTGGGCTTATAAAAGGGCCTTAAACCCTTAGCTTTCTAACCCATACGAATTTAGGAAAACCCTAGGAGAGAGAAGAGAGAAAAGAGAGAGAAAGTGAGGGAGAAGTTGGGGCTTTCTCCTGGGATTCTTCCCTGCTGCTCCACATGCCAAATCCTTCCACCTGCATCGCTATTCTGAAGATTTCAACTCCATTCTAGGACAGTAAACCCTAACCTCAACCTGTTTTAGGGATTCTAGATGCTTAGGTTAACTGTTTTCAAAGCTTAGGTGAGGATTCTAGATGCTTAGGTTAACTGTTTTCAAAGCTTTCAATGTCGTTTAATAGTAGATTGTCGACAAGATCGTAGTTTGACATGTAGAACATGCTGTCTGTTTTCCATTTCGACTCGTACGAAGAATATGAGATTTAGGATATTTTAGGTATTTGTAGGAAATACTGTATACATCCGTATTTTGCTAAAGTGATTGCCATGTTTATTTGTCATGTTATTATGCAAGATATGCATGTACAATCTGTTTGGCGAAGAGATTCTCCCTAATGCACGTATTGGCTGACATAGGCTATGTAGACTAATGTGTGTAGACTAAGTGTTTGTTGAAATGCCTAAATCAATATGATTTATGCCTGCCATATGTTTTGCATGTAAGAATATGATTGTTGTGTATTAGACAACTCCTTGATATAAGGATCGGTCATATTATATGTTGGAATCAACATACGTCAAGTATGTTGGAGTTGAATAGTCTAAGTGTTTGTATAAATGTATGTATTAGTAAGTATTGAGTAAACGGTGCTGTAGATTAGCGTTGAGACTGGATTCTCAACTAATTTGATGATGTACATGATTCCTCCATGCTTGTTGTATTTCAATTGATTACCTTAGATGTGAAGTACTCGTGTATGGTTAACTACTTATGATGTACGTTATAACATGCTAATAACATGATGGAATTACTTATATTTCAATTCTGTCTCTCTTATATGATTATTGATTTAGATTACATGTGCTTGGGGCTATACTCTAGTTCAGGCAGTCGGTAACAGTTTAAAATTCATGGTTGGATTCTATTCGCCACGAAGGATGTGTATGATGAACCCGAGTCGTTCTAGAGTCGTCGGCAGTGGTTAGGCCACACGAAGTGCTTGTGCACTTCATGTCGGTCGATTCAATGTGCGCTCGTGCTAGTCGAACTCATCAAGTAACCCGACTGACCATTGTGTGTTCACCTTGTATTCATTATAACTGCTTGAACCTAGGGTACTAAACTTACCATTGGAAAGCTCCTCTAACCTTAGTACCTCGATCCCCTAAGACTCATGAGCCGGGCATGGTGGTATGAGACAACGTGGTTAAGCTGTCGGCCTACGCTGGGGCCAAAAACCTCCCCGTAGTGACCAGTGAGCACCCTACTCTGAGCAGATTATGGTGGTATGGGACACTATATTCTTGTTGTCGGCCTATATTGATAAGGTGATGGGGGAGTGGAGCAACGAGTGCAAGCAACAGCCTTGACAGCCCTTTGTAATGACCTTGAGTTTATCCTGACACCGCATGGGGGCGACGAGTCCTAATACAATCTCAAGGATATAAACTAGGCCTGTATTGATAAGGTGATGGGGGAGTGGTGCAACGAGTGCGTGCAATAGCCCTGGCAGCCCTTGCAGTGACCTAGAAATATATCATCGTATGAGACTACTAGGAGTGACAACCCTAGACAGGATCATTGTTTGGGTATTGATATGAGGGAGGTACCTTAGTTTCCCAATCCTGCTGTATGAAAAGGACTAATAACAACTCAGTAATCATATTCATATCGCACTGCATATGCCTGAAAGATATGGAGCACTGAGGGAAGAAAGCATGCCACGGACGTAAGATGGTGTCGCATGAGGGAGTATGTCGGTGAGGGCATCCATCATGTCATTTCTTGCATGCATTAATCACAGTATCTACGAGTGTCTGATTGTTTGCTTTACTATTATCGTATGATTGATTTGAGTACATGTTAACCCTTGCTATATGATTCCACTGAGTTAGCTACTCACTCCCACGTTACGGGATGGTGTTGTACACACCAACCAGTTCTTATTTCAGTTTCAGATGATGGCGATGCTTGCGAAGCAGAGCCAGACTTGATGATGATGAGGAGGATCCCTCCTATATGCAGGTTCTAATTGACGGGATTTACAGGGTTACTGATTAGATGCCAGTATACTTGGTATCTTACCTTTTATTTACACACCCATGTATATTCTTTTCTTTCTATTTTGGAGTATACATGTAATTAGTTAACCTCGTAACATGTTCACACTCTAGAGACTTACAATCATTTATATATTTTATATATTTATCACAGTCTTCCGATTGCTAATTTAACTGTCTCTGGAGTATGATATGATGTTTTGGCTTAGTCCCAATCTTTTTTTTATGTCATTCTACAGACAACATGCATTCATCATTATCTATGTTGCATAAGTGACGTTTTGGAACTCGGGAGTTGGGTTTCTACCCGACCCCCGATTTTCAGGATGTTACAGAAAATGGAGCTCAAAAATAATCTTTTAAAACAAGACAAACCACTTTATAGTAATAAGAATCCAATCTAGAAAACATCACTACAAAATCAGAAATATCCACCTCTAAACTGCAAAAGCTTCATATCTCATGGCAGAAACAAGGTAGCAATAAGTATTTACAAATCAGTCAAATATAAGTGGAAAGAAAGAGTAAGAATAGTTGATGAAAAAAGTGCACAAAAGATAGTTCAAAGTACCTGATATTGAGCCAGTATCTCCATATAGAACAATTTCAGCTTGATTTTCATTTGTCACCATAATTATGCACATCTACATCTGGAGAAATGCAAACATTAGAGTTGGTTCATGCCATAGTTTGATAAACAAGGACTATTTAAATGATAAAAGAAATTTTTGAATCATAAAAGAATCTAAAAATATTCCTCACTGAATCAATGTACATGCAACATTAATTTTGTTTATTCAAGTAGGAATTAATGAACCGATCCTACGCAATGAAGCAACTTTTAGTAGTGCATTTAGGAACTTAAAAAGTTGAATATTGAATCATATAGACTTAACTATCTAATTTAGTTAGAACATAGATTATAGAAGAGTTAACAAAATAGTGCCTCTTTGAGATAGGCTAAATTCAAGTTACAATGTGAACTTGAGAGTATTAGAGCTTGAAGATAAGAACACTTGGGAGCAGTCTAATAAACTATCGTACATTCAATTGAAAAGTGGTCAGACTGGATTAATTTTTTCATCCATATGTTGTTCTTGACATCCATTCAAGAAACAAGTAAAGAAAACCCCAATATGTAATCCACTAGCTCCAATCGCATTATTGTAGTAATCACTTATTCCCTAAGAAGTCGTTTGGATGCATGGACAACTCACTTAAAACAAAGGTATCCTTGTCAAAGGAGCCTAAATTGTCCTTGCATGTAGTATTCACTTAAGCTTATACATTTGGACAAGGTAGTCTAAAAAAATGAATATGTTGCCAATGAGGGTATGCTGGAATCCAGCTATACAAGACAAGTGTCCAAAAAAATGATACACATCCATAATTGCAAGCATAATCTATGATATGAAACCCTACACTAAATGGGTTGGATTTTCAAGGAACATGTTCACATTTTAAAAGTGTAGTCAAAGGTATTTGGTGGACATTCCGAGGCATTTTGCACAACTTGTGCCTCACCCTAGCCACAAATGAGGCTTTGTCCCCAGGTGAGTGCCTAGAGCAAGGTGCCTAGATGCACACCACCAATCATTGAATAACTAGTAGCTACTGAAATTTGAGCATAGTTGACTACTTGATTTCTTTGGATTTGTGATAGATTGGAAATATTTTATATTTTGATTTACTTTAATAATCTGTTTATTAATTCATTTTCATCATTCTAGTTTAGGCTATCCATCCTACAACAATTAATAATGAAGTTCAACAAAATTTCATGATATTTGGTGCAACAACACACCACCTAAAGTAATATGAAAGAGTAATAATCAAGTATTTAAGGTAAAGAAAGAGCAACAAAACTGATTTAATACTGTTACTTGTATCATTTTTACTAAAAGCATTGAAAAGATTAACTAAATTTTATTGAAAATAAAAAATAATGCAACAATCATTGAAAATATCATATGTTGTAGTGAAAAATAACTTATAATGTAAGCTACATAATGTTAAGGCTAAGCTACACAACATAGTATAAGCTACACATTACATAGTGTAGCTATTTAACACAGTGTGGCTTCAACTTGCACCAACTCACTCGCAGAACTATGCCGGTTAGAAGCAGTGAGTTAGTATAAGTTGAAGGCTCTAAAACGGCAAGGGGAAAGCCCAAAAGGACGTTGGTAAAGGTGGTAAGAAAATACTTGACAACCGATGATCTAACTGAAGTTATGGTCGGGTCCTTACTCATGCCTCAGTGGTAGACTCACAAGAGTTTCAACACGAGGACATGGGTTCAAGTACCCATTGTGGTGAAAAACCACTATGGTGTGAGTGCGTGGGTGTGTGTGAGGTGTGAGTGCATGTGAAGAAAAAAAACTGAAGTTATGCCCATAGAATAGTGGAAAAGTATTCATGTTGCTGACCCCAAATAGTTGGGAAAAACAATTAAGATTTTCCATATGTTGCTAACCCAAAATAGTTGGGAAAAATAATTGAGATTTTCCAACAATTAGATTGATTAGAGGCCAATCTAATAGATGGTAAATAGCAATCGCTCTGTGTACAAAGATATGGTCATATTGTAATCGACTAAAAATAGTATATCAAGCAAATAATCCGTAAAATATACAAAGAATTGAGAATCATATCTTCAAATCAGCCCCTCATCTTCCAAAAATAGTAAATGGTAGCCTCTGGCATTTAACACCCAAAACATGTAGCAAACAACCCAAAATTCAGTACAAGTTTCACCCCATGGTAGGGGACTATTAAGCTAGCAGGATTCTTTCTCCTAAAATCAAAATCCAGAACATTGCTTGTTGCACCTGACACACCCCCTATATATTGGTTGGGGTAGAAAACACAAAACTGGTATTCATGTGGACCTATTTTCCTGCCACCCAAATGGTGCAGCAAAATGAACTGCCATCCATTCAGCCAAAAATCATTTCCACCTGCAGCTTGGGGTGTATGTCCAAATGCACCCTTATAGTAATGGTAGAACTGCAGCTAGAATTGCTATATCTCTGAACTATTCAGGAAAATAAGAAAATGCCTTAACGTCATGACATAAATTCTACCATAAAGATGAGGCTAAAACAAATGGCTTCAATGGAAATAAGTAACTTCACCATAATGTAACTCAGTTTGACTTGTATTCCTAAGACTGTTGTTGTATCGTTACATTGATACACACACACACAGAAGGAAAGACTTTGGAAACTTATAATCATATGAATTTCTGATTATATACTTAAAACTTGATAATATTAATGGAGGAATGGATCAAGGAAATCTTACAACTATCCTTATCTTCAGCACAGTTAAAAATTCCAGATGTCCAAGGTTCATCTGCAGGGGGCGCATAACTTTCTGGAAGTGGTTCTCCACATTCATTACATCTGCAGCCAGCCAACTGCCCATATACACGGTCACCCAATTTGTTCAATAGAAAAATTCATTAATTACTAATGGGATCCCCAATCAAACAGAATTACACAAATAACATCACACTAACAAGCAAACTTGATTCAGTCTGAAGAAACAATAAAGCCAAAAAATAGCATGACAATATAAGAAAATGGATTTTTATAAGATACTCTTTCAGAGAAAAATAAAGCAGTTGCCATTCCACCTTGACAGCATCCCATTCGTACCATTGCATAAGGATAGCCGTTTTAAAGGTACAATTTGCAATACATGTTACAATTTGCAATCATAAGCATGATGTATATATACAAGTATCAATCAACTGGTAGTTTGGTATCATCAACTATCAAGTATAAGCACTGAGGCATTAGTAATAAGAGGTACCATTAAATACTACTCAAAGATGCACATAGTTATAGGCTGGCTCAAGGCCATCATCGGCATAGGGTAATGGTGCTCAAAACGTAATAACATATTCATTGAGACCAAAAATATGACTGTAGTATCTTGCATAGCCCAGAATTATGAAAATCCAAAATTTTCGATGGTAATTCCTTTTGAGGATCTTAATTTAATGGAGGCAATCATAATAATGCAGGCAGTTTGAGAATGGGACCACATCCAATTCTGATTTTTGACAATCCTCTTCAAGTTTCAACAAAAGAAAATCGACCAAGCATGAATCAACAAGAGGAAAGGAGAGGAGAGAAATACCTGCTACAATGGCCCCTCATTGCTGAAATGGTCGCCGATGTGCAGATCGGTTTGGATCCCTCCCTTTTTTGGATCAAGAGAGAGAGAGAGAGAGAGAGAGAGAGAGAGAGAGAGAGAGAGAGAGAGAGAGAGAGAGGATGGAGAGGAAAAGGGCACGAGAGTGAGAGAAGGGGGGATAGAGAGGAATACAGAGAAAGAGGGTCAGGA
The DNA here is from genome assembly GCA_037074715.1 of Magnolia kwangsiensis. Taxonomy (NCBI): domain Eukaryota; kingdom Viridiplantae; phylum Streptophyta; class Magnoliopsida; order Magnoliales; family Magnoliaceae; genus Magnolia; species Magnolia kwangsiensis. The sequence goes on along the minus strand of CM073571.1, from coordinate 86,238,911 downwards.
GAGCGTTTATGCGCTGATGCTCCTCCTACTCCGAGTTGTATGAACAATTTAAAGGATGTTAAAGTTAAATGGGCCCCACTGTGATGCATGTCGACCATCAACACCGTGCATTTGATGGGCCCTCTTTAAATTATGGGATATCCCAAAAATCAATCGTATACGAAACTTAGGTGGGCCATACCATCTAAAATCATGTGAAAAAATGGCCCAAACATATAAAAGCACTTGGTGGGGCCCACCTGAATTTTTGATGCATATGTTATTTGGTCTGACTCCTCACCAAGTGGGACACACATAATGGATGGTCTAGATTTGTGAACCACATCTCAGTGGGCCCAACAAATGATTATGAATATTTTGATGGAGGGTAACCCCTCTCAACTTTTGTATGTGGTGTGGCCCAAAAGAGTCACAGATTGTTTTGATTTTTAAGCCTCAGGTCCATCATGGAATGGTACATCTGACTGATGGGGTAGATGTTCAACAAATTTATACTCGATGTTAGATCTTGAGGTTAAAAATATCAACTAGATCCACAAATTATGTGAATCAAGCAAGCATCTTGCTTTTTTTTTTTTCCATATTATTTTATAGCAGAAGCCAAAAAATAAGGCAAATTTAAATCTCATCTGGACCATACCACAAGAATCAGTAGTGATTGAATGCTTATCCAACCTAATGATTGGATTCGATGTAACCCATGAGTTTCATATTGGCATGTCCACTACTACTCACCATTGTAGTCTCTTACCATCCAACCTATTAACAAGGAAATCAGATCTTTTATCGTACCGAGTAAACTCAATTGGCCCACGATGAATATATATGATTTATCCATGTCGTCCATCCATTTTTCCAGCTTATTTACAGGATTGAGACCAAAATTAAAGCAAATCCAGAGCTCAAGTGGATCATACCACATGAAACAGTAGGAATAATGATTTCCACCATTGAAACCTTGCTAGGCCCCACAATCATGTTTATTTGACAACTAACATGTTCATAAGATCATACAAACATGGATGAAGGGAAAAATCAAATATAAGCTTGATGCAAAACTTCTATGGCCCCCAATAATTTTTCAATGGTAGAAGTTCAATTCATATTGTTTCCTATTGTGTGGTTCATTTGATATTTGAATATTTTTCATTTTTGTGATCAAGATTTAAAATTATACAGTAAAATGGATGGATGGATTGGATACAATATATAAATCATGGATTGAAATTCCTTTTGAGCTCTTGGCCCATCTAAATCATGGATTGACTTTCTCCATACCGTCCATCTCTAGAGATTAAATGGACCACACCACAAATAAGGGGAACAGATTGGTTACTCCCCCTACACCATCCAATGGTTGGTGGTTGGTGTTGTGTGGGCCCCACCATGATGTATGTGTTTAATCCATGTCGTCCCCCATGAGGTCAAGCTGTGTGGGCCCCACCATGACGTGTGTCAAACATCAACACCATGCAATTGATGGGTCCCCTTTAAATTATGGGTGCAACACCCTGAATTTTGGCCAACCTGGGATTAGACGTCCTTAGGCAATGGGTCAACTAAAACACCGGGAAAATCGCTCAGAACCCAATTCCATAGCCAAAGAAACCACTTAGGATTAATTCCTTTAGAAACTAAACATAAGTTAGCTAGCGCAACGTTGGAGTAGCTGGGAAACAGTCCCTGATCACTTTAAATACGTTCTACAAGACCCAAATCGAGTAGAACGTATGACTCTATAATACTCTATAACCTCGGATCAAACTCTAAGCAGGTTTGTTCTCTGGACCACCTTGAAATTTTGTATTGGATCTAGACCGCGCGTCGAAAGTCCGATGCCTACTATCTTAGACCGCTAGGACCGCCTAGCTGGACTTGACAATCATTTCGAAAATTAAGTCCAACCGATAATCACAGGCTATTTCATTGAGCCCGGACTGAAGAGAGTGCGAATAGGGACAGAATTGGAATTTGAAATTCAAATCTGGCACACAACTTGACGTGTCAGTATTAAGCATTCTGACCGTCAGAATTTAGCCAAATTACACCCTCGGATCAGGAAAAATTTCTATTTCATATCATGAGATTTGCAGGCCTGATATACGTGCGGTGACCGCTGAAATGAAACTGGACCGCCACGTGCGATCTGCGAACCCTGCCGGACTGAAAACTTGATGTATGCTAGATCCAGTATGCATGAGCTTAAGTCCGACTGCATTCAGCCAGGGGACCACCAGAAATGTCCTTTTGGACTGAAACAGCCCCGATTTGGTTACCCCCCCGATTTGGTTACCCCTCAAGTGAAACTTGTTTCTGAGCCTATTTCGGGCAAGTTTGGGCTTACAAAAAGGGATGAAACCCTCACTCCTCTCTCCCATCCGAATTTGTAAAAATCCCTAGATTGGGAGAGAGAAAAGGTGAGAGTTTGTGAGAGAAGGTGGGAGAGAATTCCCTGCTGCTTGTGCCACGTGCTGTACGTGCTTAGGCAACGCACTCCGATCACTTTCCCGGTGATTCCTCTGCTTTTTCAGGTATGAAATAACCCTAGAAAGTTGCTGATTTGAGGTTTACTAGGATTCATAGCTTATTAGCTGACGTAACTCGTGAGTTAGGTTCTATTATCGCTGTAGACGAAGCGTATACGCTCCGTTCGAATTTACACATCCATAAGAGACAAGGTGCGGATTTTAGACGCTTTGATTGACTGTTTCCAAAGCTTTCAATGTCGTTTAATAGTAGATTATCGACGGCAACGCCGTTTGACATGTACAACATGCTGTCCGTTTCCTATTTCGTAAACCGGCGAAGAATATGAGATTTAGGGCATTTTAGTCATTTGTAGGAAGTACTGATTTCATTCATATTTTGCCGATGTGATTGACATGATTTGTTGTCGCATTAGAATGTTAGGAATACGTGCATAATTAGTTTGGTGAAGAGATTCGCCTAAATGCGCACTTCGGGTCGACATACTATATGTAGACTTAAGTGTGTAGTGTAAGTGTTTGTATTAATTCTTGTATTAGTATGTATTGAATGAAATGATGTTATGGATTAGTTTGAGATTGGTTTCTCAATTGATATGCTGATGTGAATGATTTCTTACATGTTAGCCATATGCATGATTTCATTATATGAATGAAATGCATGTGCTTGATGATTCACGTAAGGTGTATGTTATAACATGTGCTTGGTGATTTCATTATGATTTAGTTTGAGATTGAATTCTCAATTAATTTGCTGATGGAAATGATTTCCTATATGTTGGCGATATGTATAATTTCATTATATGTGTGAAAGGCATGTATCAGGTGATTTGCTTAAGTTGTATGTTACAACGTGTGTTAACATGCTCATATGGTGGTATTTCATTTCCAATTCTTTCACATACTTTGCTGATGTGATTCCACATGTTTGGGACTGTACTTAGTCCAAGCAGTCGGTAACCGAGCGAATTCGTGGTTGGCTTATCTTTGCCACGAACGACGCGTCGATGAACGCGAGCCGTGTTTTGGAGTTGGCGGCAGTGGTTAGGCCACACGAAGTGTTTTACGCACTTCATGTCGTTCAACTTGAGATGCGATCGTGCTAGTCGAGCCCGTCAAGTAACCCGACTGGCCGTTGTATGTTCACCCTGCATGAGTCATAACTGCTTGAACCTAGAGAACTGAACTTACCATTCTAAACCCTGCTAACCATGGTACCTTGATCCACGAAGACTTATGAGCCGGGCATGGTGGTATGGGACACCGTGGTCGAGCTGTCGGCCTACGCTGGGGCCACAAACCTCCCCGTAGTGACCAGTGAGCACTTAGTCTCTTGAGCAGATTATGGTGGTATGGGACACTATATTCTTGCTGTCGGCCTACACTGATCAGGCGACGAGTCCTTTGTAGTGACCGCGAGCGTATTCTGAGTCTACAGGAGGCAACGAGCCTTCGGTAGCAGTAGAGTACAGTAGGCCTGTATTGATAAGGTGATGGGAGAGTGGAGCAACGAGTGCGTGCAACAGCCCTGACAGCCCTTGCAGTGACCTACAAAATAAACATCGTATGAGATTACTAGGAGTGACGACCCTAGACAGGATCTGTGTTGGGATTGATATAAGGGAATTACCTTAGTTTCCCAATCCTGCTGTTTGAATAGACTAATAACAACTCAAAAATCATATCACCATTACATTACATGTGCCTGGAAGATGTGAAGCACTTTAGGGAGTGTGGCATGCCGCGGTCGTAAGATGGTGTCGTATGAGGGAGATCGTCGATGAGGGCATACATCACGTCATATCATATTGCATTAACAACAGTTTTAAGATTGTTTGATTTACTGCTTTACTATTATCGCATGATTGATTTGAGAACATGTTAATCCTTGCTCTATTATTCCACTGAGTTAGCTACTCACTCCCACATTACGGGATGGTGTTTCCGGACACCCACCAGACCCTTTTATGATTGCAGATGATGGCACGGCCTGCGAGGCGGAGCCGGACTTGATGATGATGAGGAGGATCCCTCCTTTATGCGTGTTTTGATCGACGGGATTATAGGGAGGTTGATTAGATACTTTGACACTTGTCATTTTATGTTTTTAGCGCACTCATGTATATTCGTTTTGTCTACTTTTGGAGTATACATGTATGTATATAACCTGACAACATGTTCACACTCTGGAGACATACAACAGTTTATATATGTTATACATACTATCACAGTCTTCTGCTTGTTAATTTAACTGTCTCTGGAGTATGATATGTGGTTCTAGCTTAATCTCACTCATGTTTAATACGTTATCACAGAAAACATTCAATCATACATATTTATGTTGCATAAATAACATGTTGGAACTCGGGAGTTGGGTTTTTTCTCGACCCCTCAATTTTCGGGATGTTACAATGGGATATCTAAAAAATAGCTGTATACGGAACTCCGGTGGGCCATACCATCGAAAATCATGTGAAGACATGCCTAAAACATATAAAAACACTTGGTGGGCCCCACATGAAATTTGGATGCATTTGAAACTTGGTATAACCGCTCATCCAAGTGGCACACACATAATAGATGGGCTGGATTTGTGGACCACATCTCGGTGGGCCCAAAAAATAATTGAAAGGAGTTTAAATGGAGGGTAACCCCTCTCAACTTTTGTATGTGGTGTGGCCCACACAAGTCACAAATTAACTTGATTTTTAATCTCTGGGCCCACCATGGAATGGTGCATCTGACTGATGGGGTAGATGTTTGACACGCATTATGGTGGGGCCCACACAACTCTCCCTGATGTGGAGATTTCAAATAAACATTACGATGAGCATTAGGATAGTTTAAACGGTGGGAATCACTCTCCCCGCTGTTTTCTGTGGTGGTTTCGACTACAGATTTTTATCTCCCTCATTCTTTGGCACATGACTTAAAATGATATCTCAAAATGGATGGACAGCTTATCTCAAAATGGTTGGACAGCTCATGACTTAAAATGATATTTAAAAATGGATGGACAATGGTCTCCACTCTACTTACGGCTTCGATATGACTCCTTTTTTGGATCAATCCTTAAAATGATGGCTGGGATAAAGCACATACAACATGGTGGGGCCCACAGAGCCCTGATCACTACCCACCAGACCAGTGGCAGCTTATGTATATTAACAACAAGACAAGGATCAAATAGTTCCTCTTGAATACATATAACTGATGGATATCCTAATCACTCAAGTTGAACCTTAGCTGCTAATCATAATAGAAAATATGATAGTCTTGATTTGATGTGGACCCTCATTTAGAGATTTGGAGATTCTAGGACTTACAGATTTGAATGTGGACCCCAAATTAGGGTTTTTCTGATTTTATAAATTAAGGATTTTAGGATTTTTCACATGTGGGGTATATGAGCTTAAAGACGAGCACCAAGTGAGATTTTATGAGGTATAGATCATTTTATGACATGAGAGAAAAAAATGAGATGTATCTAAATCTCAAGTGGACTACATTATAGGAAAAAGTGTTGGATGAACGTTGACCACTAAAAAACATTTTAGGGGCCATAAAAGTTTTGGATCAAGATGATATTTATTGTCTCCCTTTATCCAAGTCTTTATGACCTAATCAACATATTAGATTTCAAATAAATAGTATAGTGGGCCTTAGGAGGATTTTAATAGTGGATATCCAATAATTATTGATTTCCTTTGGTGTGGTCCACCTGAGATTTATATACCTATTATTTTTTATATAAAGCCCTAAAATGATCTCTAAAAATAGATGAATGGAATGGATGAAACACATACATCATGGTGGGGCCCACAAATGTACCCACCAACAGTAGCCAATCCGTCTCCCAAATTTGGGCGCGCGCTCAAAACAAAGCCGCACCCAAAAAGGGGGTTATTTCTCTCTCTCTCTCTCTCTCTCTCTCTCTCTCTCTCTCTCTCTCCATTCCCTCATCTCTCCGTTCCCTAATCTCTCTTTCCCTCCCGATGTCTGCTCCATCTCTCTCATTCTCCTCCCTATAAAAGCTACGATGGAGACTGTTGATGCACTAAGAACCGGAGCTGCTTCAACGAAAGCTATGCAGAAAGCCACATGAGTAGCTTTATTTTTCTTTATCTTCAATGATTAATAAATATGCATTTGGAGATTCTTATTTTTCCCACATTCAGATTTATAAGGAATCCCTGATTCCACTTAAGGTGAAGCGTGTTGCCTGTAGACCCTTTTTAAAGTGGCCCACTATTTTCAGGAATCCCAAACTGCCCACTATTTTTAGTTGCAAACTTGCAGTGGCCCACCTAATGAGTGTACCAACCTGATTTTTACATACAGCCATCTTCATGATGGGGCACACCTTATAAACCTGCGAGTATGCAAAAGCATGGTTAAGGGGGTGTTTGGATTAGGGTATTAGATGAGGCTAGGTGGGATAGAATTGCATTTGGTCTCATACAAATTCCATTAAGCATTTGGTGAGGATGGGAATTCGAAAGATTAGGATTAGGTGGGATGAAATTGCATTTGCTCCCATGCAGGATTTTCATGAATTTTGAAATCCACTACATGTGGGCCCCACATTGATGCATGTGTTTATCCATGTTGTTGTTGTCCATTCATATACACCATTTATATGTGACATTCTAGATATATATGTGTACAAGTGAACAACATTCATTGTGAATTTGGTTTGTTGATTACAATTCCATGCTCCACCAAACTGGATTTGGCTTGATCCAATGTTTTTTCCTATGACAAGAATTTTATCCCAAACATAGGATTGGATGGCTAAATACCATGGTATCTCCAGACATCCAATCATTGTGCAATAATGATGTTAACCCCATCTAATACAATTCAATACCATTTAATTCCACTAACCAAACACGCCCTAAAAGACTTAGTGACCTAGCTAAGTTAGGACTAGCCCAGGTCTTAAGAGAGTAATCATGGTAACAAATTCCATTACATCGAATCCAACCAAGTCTGAGACAACTGAGTGAGTTTCATCAGATAGTCATAGTTTTAAACCATGCTCAAGAGTTTTCCCTACAAAATGGGCTAATCTATTCAATTTGAAAAAAAAAAAAAAAAAAACCATGCATGGAGCTCACGTCTTTTTCTAGGTTGGAATTACATATAAACATCTAAAAAAAACATGTGTTTTGACATGTGTGTAACCTTGTAGCAGCACACCCCACACTTATGTACAAATTTCTCATCCATGTAATATCCTAGTCATAATCTTTCTCATTTTTTCATACTGATTTTATTAAAACGACCATTTTGAAGTTTGAATGCTTGGCATTGAGCTAGATATTTGAAAAAATCCAATGTCCATACCTAAAAAAAAGAAGTAATAATCATGTTAATTATATTCTTTTACTAAACAAAGAGAACAATGATTATAATTTTATCAAGTCTTTATATCAAAATGTGGACGATGAAAATTGGTTTTGATGGGTTGTATATGTCACCAATAGAAATGGGCCATATCACCCTTATCCGGTGACGTGGATGATACAACCGCATTGTTCATGGACAAAATCATGTGGATTGGGCAATGGTTTTGCCACAATGGAACACATGTGGAGGATGTGAGCTTTGTATTAGCTTGGATCTTAATACCATATTTTACAAAAACTGCACAGGAAATACCACGATGATACCTAGTTCTAGTGAAAAATTTCTCCTCTTCCAATGCAAAATCATGATACATGAACATTCAATCTATGATTCTTCAACCATTTACCCATTGCATTTGAAATCACTTTCTTATGGCCTGATGGTGCTTTGAGATGATAGCACTTTGCACACATGTGAATTCCAATTCTTAGTTTTAAATGAAAATTTTCACTCTACTCGTATATTACAAAAATTACTTTCAATAATTCCATAATGGTGTTTTATTTTACAAAAACATTGATGATGTGGACAAGTCAATGGATGAGATCAACGAGCAGACTGAGAACATGAAACAGATTCAGGAAGCACTGTCTACTTCTATTAGCACAACAGCTGATTTTGATGAAGTACATTCATCCTCGTATAAATCTTCATTTGTCCATTTACTTTTTGTAGCTAGAGATTCTGAATATAATCTTTTCACCATGTTAGAATGAACTGGAGGCAGAGCTCGAGGAATTGGAGGGAGCTGAGTTAGAGGAACATCTTACTGATTGCTTCCATCATGTGGAAATTTTGACGTGGTTTTTTTCTCTTTCTGGGTTGTCCTCTAATAGGAAATGCCTTATGGATGGAAACTTTTTATATGTATACATCTCTGCCTGCTTCACATTAAGGAATGTTTCTTATAGTTTAAATTTACAATTTTACATGGCATTAATATTTTTGGTGTTTCATGATGTTTTCTAAGTATTATGTTTGATTGGGTTATCTTTGTGAATCATGTTTTTGTTTTCCCTAAGAAAGTTTGCATGACCAATAAATTGTGTTTAGAGGAGAATTAAATTTACCTAACCTTCTTATTCTGCATATTTTACTTTGAACTTCTGTAAGTTGGGAGGATGGATGATTGTCTTATATTTTTCTTCCCTTTGATCCTTCCATTGCTTTTATCTCTTTTCCTTCCACATTTTTGATCCATTAATAAACACGTTACATTTATTCTTCTATGCATGAGAAGAATTGCATTTGAAATGCTTCGATATGGATTTGGGAGTGGTGTGGGAAACCTATGTCTTAAGTGAAATTAGTACTATGATGGCATACATCTTGGCCTGTTAAAATGTCTTGTGATTATATGAACAAAAACTTATGTTCCAGCTAACATTATATAGGTTCATGCTCAATTACTTCTTTATTTCTGTAAAAATGCATAATCTACTCTTTGTAGACTTGAATCATTTGGATTATTATGCTTTAAGAGTGTGATGGAGATACACACAGGGTATTATCAAACATGTAGGCAATTGAGTAGCTGGTAATAAAGCAAGATGGATACTACCTCAAATGGCATCCTTAGTGGCATATATATTTTGGGTTTTTGTAGGATGCTGAACGGGATTATGAAAGAGAAGCTTAACGAAAGAATAACAAAACTCTCTGGTGGTGTTGTTGTCATTCAGGTACTCTTTCAGAGTCTTGGTTTAAAGCTGTCATTTTCATGTTTTAATAGAACTCTCCATGTTAAAGTGGAGGGTTTTTTAAAGCTAGTGTTTTGTGAACATAGTGTAGCCATTGGTTTAGTTTTCCATTCTATGTACACTCATTACTTACATGCTTATTAGCTTCCTAATATTCTCATTGCTTGTATTGTAAAAGCTCAATACAAGTGCCTGAGTGGATTTCAAAATTCAGGTTCTATTTTCACTAGATATGGCATGGATAAGGCATTGGTATAACATGGATGCAGCTTATGTACTAAAGTAGCCCAAGGGTTGAAATAAAATTAGAAGCAAGTACCATATTTGATGGTCAATTCCCCATCTCTCTAGGTGCTTTAGTTGATCTCCGATCAATCCCCACACCTAGAAGAATAAAAGGGGAACAGAAAATGGTGATTTCATATCTAGGATAAAATCTGATTTGCATTTGTAATTTGTCAACAATCTCACAAGTTCTCATTTTATTAGAACCTGAACTAAGTGGAAGTTCCTAACCATCCACTCTTTAGCATTTTTATAGACTATTGCTATATTTTTTTTCCTTAACCGTTTACTCCAAGGACATTGATCGAAAGATCAGGAACCTCTCTATCAGAGGGCATCCTCCATCCACACTGAGATTCATTGGATTTATAGTGTGGATTATCACTTGCCCCATATGGATGGAATGAGTGCATCATCACAGTTTTTACATTTATGTATTTCTATTTTGTTGATGAATTACTTTACTGTGAATAATTGCACAAGTGGTGAATTCTTGAAAATGGATTTAGAAAGTAAATCAGCAACCACAACTTTTAGGACAAATAAAATCAGGGGCAAGTTTATGTGGGCCCCACGCTACTGTATATGATTTGATACTTGGCAGGGTGTGATGGATGATACACTGGCACTCAAAAATGGCACATCTACCTAAAATTAAACTGCCTAGAGGGTATTAAAGGAAAAAAAGAAAAAGGGAAAAAAAAATCTGAATGTGGGTATGATTGTAGCTTCTGCGGTATCAATGCCAGTTATTGGGAAATGGGTGCTTGGGGTGTATGTTATAATAAGCACTTTATGTACTTGGGGTGTTTGTTACAGCTCTATGCAATTTTTTTAGAAAGAATAGTGATATAAGAATGAGAAAGCAACATTTTTGGTTGTTCCTGAACTTCACAATTGGGTATAACCGTACTTGGATTTTGGATATTCTTAGAAAGGTGGGATGGGATGCTTTTCTGCAATATTAATACCTTTCTATTTTGGGTAGGATGAAACACTTTGGATATTATTTTGCGCAAAGAAGGCAGAGACACCATATCCCATATAATGTGATTCTGGTTTCTTACTCCATTTGAAATGCTTGGCGAGTTGATAGTTGTTCTTGTTGCCAAAATATATGAATAACCAATGATTTGGAGTACATCAAAACACAACCTCATTGTGGTTTGTGCATAATTAGCGGTGGCAGTTTCTTAAGGGGTCCTCATGGTACATGTTGACAAAGTCCATCTATGTATCCTAGAGTATAGGATGTTTTTATATTCTTCATGATTATACAATTCCATGCAATTTCTAAGACAGAAGAATTAGTTTTCTTCCATTGAAGATCCAGGTCAGTTCCCAACCTTAGGTGCTAAGTGAGATCAATAATTGTGATCGAGCTTTTCTATCTTACTACCAACTGACCTGATCTGGTTTTACGGATCCCCTTTCTTCCTAATGCTAAGGAAATTGGTTTTTCCAAATGTTGTACTTTTCTTATCAAACATTTTTAAGAAATGGGTTTAACTGAATTGTTCCATTTCAATCAGCAAATGTGATGTTGCCATGCATATCCATCATTGTTGTCATTAACAATCCACTTGCAATGTAAATTAAAATTAGTTCATCTCATTTTAGTTAATAGTATTTATATTTCAGTGATCTTGGTTTATATAAATTATCCATGTCATTGATATAAGAATATGAAACTTTCATCCATGATTCAAGTTTTTCCCAAGACAAGGTGTGGTTGTGAAAGGGTCCAGGGAAATTATTTTTCATGATTGGTTGAAAGGTCAATTGACATCTCGTCCCATTTTTCTTTGTTGGAAAGCACACATAGTAAAGGTGAAGTGCCTGTTTACTTGTTAGTAAACTTAATTAATGTACTGCAATTGAAGATTTAACTTAGAAATGGATTCCTGTGAGAACTCTTTTCATGTTTCTAGTCTTGTTGAGTTCGGATCAAGACAGGATCTCCAGCAACTTTTTTTTAAGAGTTAATCTCCAACGAGTTTTGAAGAGACGTAACTCAAAATCTTGCCAAGTCGAGTTGAATGATAGGGTAAATAGGTTCTCATTGTCCTTTTTTAAAGTGTAAATCTTACTAATTGTATTCAATATGTGTAGAGGAAAGCAGTTGTATAGCACGTACTTGGGAACGAACCTACTAATGTTTACAGAGAAAAGCAATCATATAGCACATGACTTTTCGTTTTTGTTTATCACCATCTTTTGAGATGGTTGGCTCCGTTGTTTTTGTTGCATTGAATGGTTGGTGTAAACAACACATCGTGGTCCAAGATGAAGTCCTAGCCAATAGGTTGGGCCTTATTCCCATCAAAGCTGACCTAAGGCTGTTTGAATATGTTTCAGGCTGACAGTTCGTTAACTTTTTATTTTTATTTTAGCTTTCATTAATTTGAATTGGGCTTATTTGTACATTGATTTTTTTTTTTAATGTATATTATAGATACTTCTTCAAGGTCTTTCTTCAAGGGATTTGATATGTGGAAGGAAGAAACTGTATCGAAGGTAAAAAATCAAAGATAATATGGTTTGCTAAATCTGTTTCAGGCATATGAATTACTAAAGAATAAGCAGAGAATTGTGAAATCTGAACGTTTGAACTTTTTAACTGTTAAAATACAAAAGGTTGTCCCTCCTGAAAGACTTTTCAATGATTTAGATTATAGTAAATGATTTCCTTAGTTAAGGAAGGTTTCTGGATTATCTTTTGTTGTTTAACAGGAGCATGAATGTTGACCATGAACAAAGCCTTTTAACTAAGTTGAAGCAAACAATGGGGTGGCCAACTTATGTTGTAGATGGAAGGAATGGTCTGTCATATACTAACTACTTGCCTGAGCTAGTTGCATGCGTGCGTGTGTTTTCTTCTTCTTTCATGTTTTTCTGGCAATGTAGGTTACTAATTTTCCATTAGCAAGGGAGAATCAACAGAATTTTTTGAAGCTCCATGTCCATTTCCATCTTTATATTGCTAACAAAATGTCCTTTACCTTCACTATGGTTTTATTTAGGATGATGGTTTTCATATCTTTTCTTTTCTTTTTCAAACTATTCAACAGTCTATGTTTGTAGCTTGCTCAGCTCCAAGATGCATACATGTTGCATCGTATTCTAATTAGACCAAGCTATTTAGGATGATGGTATTTTAATTAGACCAAGCCATTTGTGACAAGAGGTCTTGTGAAAAAGCTAATTGTTTTGCTAAATGTCAAATGTGCGTAGGTATGCTCATGATTTTGTTCTGACATCTTTTGAGAAAAGCTAAAAAAGGCTCTTGCGATTTGTTTTGCCAATGTGTATAGATGTATGCTAAGTGTAGTTGTGTCCTCTGTGGAAGCCAGCCTAAGAAATGTGCTGATTGGCCCCATGTGTACTACTACTATGTTGAATGGGAAGATGTCATTTCTTTCAATATTGCCACTTCTGACATACCTGCTCATATTCTTTTAATATTTTTTTTGAGCAAATAATTTGGGGATTTTCCATATCTATTTGGTTGTTGCTTACTAGGTAACTTTTGCCTCACCTTTGTTTGCAGGTCAACTTACCTAGATTTCACATATGGTGATAGTTTCTCCAAAGCCTTAGAACTTAATGGTTCGGAACTTGGGGACTATGCCTTGAGCCAAGAAGTGACAACCGTGAAGGTGGTGGCAGGAGCAGTGGTGGTAGAGGTGGCAGAGATAGTGGTGGCTGATTTGGAGGCCGACATGGAGGCGGTCGAGGTGGTGGTCGCTTTGGTGGTGGTGGTTTTGGTGGTGGTGGTTTTGGCGGTGGTAGGGGATGTGGAAATAAACCAAGCATGGGCGCAGCTAGTATAGGTAGGTCATGAAGTCTCATTACTTGTTAGCCATGTTAGGAATAAATGAATTGTATGATCTGCAACCTGAGGATGTTATGTAATATCTCAATTCCTACAAGCTGAGCCCATTAGCGTGAATGAATATGAATATGATGAAATATATTACATAACAGGTGTATATCAGGAAGAATATGATGAAATATATTGTAACAGGTGTATATCAAGAATTTTGTGATGGAATATTGGAAAAAAAAAAAAAGAAGATACTTTTACCAATAAAAATTTTTATAGGTAAAAGTATCTTACCTATGAATATTTTCGTAGGTAAAAGTCTCATACAAAATAATTGTAAGACTGTAAACGAAAATATTCATAGGTATAAGTTTTGTAAATAATTTTAAAATTTTTTGTAAATATTTTTACCTACAAAAATATTCGTAGGTGTATGTTTTGTAGGTAAAAGTTTTTATCTACGAAAAATATTTGTAGGCATAGATCTTTTTACCTATGAAACTCTCCGTAGATAAAAGTTTTGTAATACTTTTTACCTACGAAAGTATTAGTAGGTAAAAGTTTTGTAAGTATTTTTACCTACAGAAATATTTGTAGGTAAAAGTCTTGTAAATATTTTTAACTATGAAAATAATCGTAGGTATAAAGTTTTGTCAATATTTTTTCTTACGAAAAAAAGCGTTGCTAAAAGGTTTTACCGATGAAAAAATTCGTCGGCAAAAGTCTTATCTTTGCCGACGAATTTTTTTTTTCGTTGGTAAAAGTTATTCCCCTCGGCCTTTTAACGATGAAATTACCGACGAAATTTTTTGTCGATAAACGTTTTTCCCTATGAAAAAAAGACTTTTAGCGATGAAAATTTTCATTGGTAAAAGTGGCTTTTCTAGTAGTGTGGTCCGCCATGGGTGATCTGTAAATCTGATCGAACTGAAAACTTAGCCTGACCTGGATCTAATGTCAGGGAGCTTAAGTCCGACCGTATTTAGCAAAGGGGCCTCCAGAAGTGCTCCGTTGGATCGGAACAGACCCTATTTGGCTATAACAAAAGTATACCTTGGCCCTAGGGCCATTCCCATTAGTTCTGGGCCTAAATAAGGGCCTTAAACTCTCTCTCATATTTCATACGAATTTTAAACCCTAAGAAAGAGAGGAGAGGAAAAGGAAATGAAAGAGAGAGAGAGAGAGAGAGAGAGTTGGAGATTCATCCTGGGATTTGATCTCGTTGCTCCACGCACTTAGCCACCCTATCTGTATCACAAATCTGGCATTTTTGACAACGTAGTTGGGTAAGAAAAGCTAAACCTAATCTGTTTTAGGGTTTCAGATTGTGTAAGTTATGGAATAGCTAACCTAATTCATGCTTTAGGTTGTCATTCTGTCGTTGACAAAGGCTAGGTGTCTAAAATGAATCCATTACGCGTTTACTGGCATAAGGTGCGGACTATAAATGTTTAGGTTATGCTTTTCAAGGATTTCAATGCCAGTAATGGTTTATGACTGACTTGATTGTTGCCACATGTGTTTAGATACGAGGCTTTCCATATAATACATATAGATGTAACCTATGTTGATTCTAATGCGTTCCATGTGCTTCTTGAAATGCCTAAATGAATATGAAATGATGATTTGAGCTCTCCATGTGTTTTGACTCAAGGTACATGATTGTTGTATGTATGGTGAACCTGCTATAATACGTGTTATAACTACCTTATTGTATATACTTGATATGTGCAGACTAAGTGTTTGTAAAAATGTCTGAATGAACTAGTAGTTAGTAAACTGTACTTTGTATAAGTGTTGAGATATGATTCTCAATCACCTTAACTATGTGTATGATTTCCTCCATGTATTTTATATTACAGTATTTGTTTAGGTATGGAATGCATATGTGTGTGGATTCATGTTTAAGTTGTATTCCATAAAATGCTCGAATGATTGTATGACTTGAATTATTGATCCATTACTACTTTGGTTATCTCATATGATTATTTGTTGTAATTGAATGTGGTTGGGGCTATTATATAGTCCAGGCACTCGGTAACAAGCCTCGAATGGGTGGCTAAAGTTATTTCTCCACACAGGATGTGGTCGATAAATCTGAGCCGTACTTGGGATGTCGACAATGGTTAGGCCACACGAAGTGCTTACGCGCTTCATGTCGATCAACTCAATGTGCGCTCGTCCTAGTCTAGCTCATCAAGTAACCCGATTGACCTAATGTATGTTCACCATGTTTGGACGCTACTGCTTGAATCTAAGGTACCAAACTCACCAATGAAAACCCTGTTAACCTTAGTACCTTGATCTGCTAAGACTCATGAGCTGGACATGGTGGTATGAGACACTATGGTCGAGTTGTTGGCCTACGTTGGGGTGACGAGCCTCCCCGTAGTGACCAGTGAGCAACCCAGACTCGTGAGCTGAATACAGTGGTATGGGACACTGTATTCGAGCTGTCGGCCTATACTAATCAGGTGATGAGCCCTTTGTAGTGACCTCGAGCATACTCTGAAGTTGTGCAGAGGCGATGAGTTTTTCTGTAGCAACTAGAGTATAAACTAGGCCGATACTGATCAGGTGACGAGCCCTTTGTAGTGACGTACAACCATAACATCATATGAGATTTGCTAGGATTGATGACCTTAGAATAGATCATTGTCTAGAAATTGATATAAGGGAGGTACCTTAGCTTCCCAATCTTGTTGTATGAATAAATCTAATTAAATATTGGCTAACATGAGCATGCACCGCATTGCATGTGCTTTGGCGAGGAAGAGCACTTTTGGGTAGTTACCATGCGCGCCGTAGTTGAAGATGCTGAAGGAGTATAGGTGAGGGCATGCATCATTAGTGCATATCATTTTTGCATTAATAAGAGTACTTAGGACCTTATCGTCGTATTGCTTTATCATTACTATTTGACTGAATTGATAACATGTTAACCTATGCTTTATAACTCCACTGAGTTGATCACTCACTCCCACGTTCTGAGACAGTGTTTCAAACACTAACCAGACTCTGTCTTAGTTGCAGATGACGATGCGACCCATGAGGCGGAGCTAGATTTTGAGGACGATGAGGAGGCGTTCTCCTATATGTAGTTATCAGGCGGGTTCATGTGAGCCATGTCCTGATTGTCAGGGCTGTAGGATTTTAGACTAGATGACATTACACAATACACATTTTGTATATTTTGAGGATTTACATGTATTTATTGACCTGGTAACATGATCATGCTCAGGAGACCTTCGATTACTTGTATGTAACATATATCTATCACAGTCTTCCGCTCGCTTAAATTAGTCATCTCTGGAGTATGATATGTTGTTTTGGCTTAATCTCATTCATGTTTAATATACTAATACAGACAGCATTCAAGCATCATCATATGTGTTACATAAGTGATGTTTTTAAACTCGGGAGCTGAGCTTTGCTCGACCCCCGATTTTCAGGGCGTTACAAAGGCACACACCACAAAATCTACTAAGAATTTAAACTTTTACAAGCTTTTATAAGGTCTAAAAGGATATACTTAACATGATAAAAAAAAAAGAGAAAGATCAGCAACACTGGAGTCCTCAAGCTCAACACTACTCCAAGCTCTTCCACTACGACGCCTGCCCAGGATCTCCTGCACGCATCAATCGTGCATAAGCTTATAGAATCTTAGAAGGTGGTGATAGTGTGCGACAATGGTGTACAGAAGAATAGTAGGTGATACATGAAGAGAAACATGCTCAATGAGAATATCATTAGCCTTACCAAGGCTTATTATGAGTACGATGCAATGAGTACTAGACGTCATACTAAGGCAATGCATGAAGGGGCTTACACAACCAATGCTAATGTGATGAAAGTAATGTCAGTGTTCTTATCCAAACCATATGTCAAGTACATTTTCAATTATAAGAAAATCATCGGGGTCCATTACACTACTGAATGACTGTGGCTCTACAGACCTTGCACAGTCAAACGAATATAAGAGACCTCACTACCCTCCTGTGGACAGTCAGTCACCAGCAAAGCCTGACGGTAGCGAACCCATTTACAAGCTGATCAGACTTATCCTAGCAACACCTCCTTACACCAGGAAGGTAAGGCCACACCCCTATCCAACTGACTACATGACAGTAGGAGTTGTGACCTAATGGTATAAGGACCTCGTGTGCTCATAATTTTCACTTAGTCACGATGTTGGAATAGATCCTTGGTACCATAAACGTTTTGAAAATTTCACCCATGGGTATCTTATGCACCCGGTATGCTTAAGTAATATTTTCGGTGTCCATACATACGACCATCCATGAATGATCCTGTGGAGGCAAGGCCCTGATGAAGTAAGGGTGGTATCATCATGAAATACGATGCCAATACATGAGTCACACATACAGATCATGCACTAGTTGGAGGCACACAATATGCACGAGGGGAGAAACTTCATCCCTCAATGAACACCACATAATGCAATCAATTCATACAGATGCTGCATATAGGTCACAAAAAAGTAAGTTTGCTATCTGTGAAATATGGAATCCTCTGTCCTAAGGAGGGTTAAGGTCTAGGCACATAAACAAGAGTTCTAAGGAGAAGAAGAATCCTCTAGTGGGGGACCTAGTGCTTTAGGATGGCCCACAATCTAAGAGAGTCATAATTTTAAAGAGGAACAGTCCTAGTCAGGCCCATGGTGGGATTTTAACTACCTATAAGGGCCTCTATGGGCCTACCTTAGGGACACCAAGGAGGACATCCAACTTCAACTGGGTTCCAAATGGTAGCTTGTTATGTATGTAAAGAAAGGTCCAAGGCACAATCAATCCATGACCTAGTGGGCCATACACTAAGCCCAATACATAGGCAACCTAGTGGGCCCTTAAGCAAGGTTAGGGCCCAACCATAAGGGTCATGGGCTCACTCATTGTGTTGGGCCTAATTGGAAGCCCATTATCCCAACATATGAGAAATCTTTATACTTAACACAAGTTAGGCCTCATATCTCGGCCTAAGTATGAATTTATTATAGTGGGAAAGCAAGGGCCCAACTACTTAAGTATTTGGCCCATAAGACCCATCATGATGGCATGGTAAATGTAGAAACCAAAGGTCAAATGGGCCTATCAAAATTTCCAGCCCAACCAAGGCTTATAAGGCCTATAATTAATTAGGAAACTAGCTCAAGAAGAATCCTAATTGGAATGGGCCTTTAATCATGCACTAATTAAGCCAAAAAAATAAAATTAAGATGGTAAGATAACTAACTTGGATTCTCCTCAAATCTAGTGGGCCATACTTCCCCAAAAGAACATTTTTAGGCAACAATTATTGGTCTCAATGCCAAATTCCAGCCCACCTAAATTTCTTGGTTGGTTGGAGTCCAACAATAGAAGTATTTCTTATTATATTTAATCTCTGATGGTCCACACACATCACTGTTGGGCCCCACCAGATGAGAGACGATATGCAACACATATATCAAGTTGGTCAGGCTATTGGAATGCAAGCCTAGTAGTAGCCTAAGGCAAGGATGTCCCATATGTAGGTAGCTCTATGGGCCTGGGGTATCTGGCCCAAAAATCTACCCCATGGGCCCCAATTGAATACTAGATAAAAAGGGAAGGGTGATCAATCCCCTAAGGACCCCACATGTATGGATGGTGGGATATACAACACATCAAGGCGGGTCCACGAAGAAGGATGGACACCCAAGCCTAGGCATCCCTGCTTGGTGGGCCACTCCCGGCTGCGCCACGGTCAGCTCAAATGTCTATTGGGTCTAAAATATTTTAGGGTGACACTTCCATAGGTGGGTCACACTTGCAAAAAATTTTAAGATTTTTGGACACCTTTAAATATTTTAATTAATTTAAATAAAAAAGTCTATCTAGAAAAATCAGACTGACCTGGACCTCCCAACATGGTGGGCCAGTCCATCCCTTTTCAAGGTGTGCACAGTGGTCTATTTGCCCAAAAAATTTGTAGGTGCATCCCACAATGGGTGAGACACCTCCCTATAAATTTTTAAAATTTTTGGATGCTCACAAGTATTTTAATAAATTTTAGAATTACAATCTGTTTAGGGTGAAATATTGTTAGAAATATAACTGTCCTAAATTTGGACCATCCAAATGGGGGGTTCTGGGCCCCCAAAATTCCTAAAATTTAGACACAAGGTCCCTCATCAAGCCTATAAAAAGGTGGGACACCAAAATATGGCTCAACTTTTGAGAAAATATTTATAAAATTTTATTTTTATAGGAATTATGTTGTTGGACTGCAGAGCAAAAATATTTTTGGCAATCCATTGTGTTGGCCCACCCTTTTGGATGCCCAAATAGGATCCATTGGCCCTAAAATTGTGCAGGTAGGTCCTACCATGGGTGAGACACCTATCTCCAAAAATTTTAAATTTTTGGGATCGTAAAAGTATTTTATTTAACTCATGCAATTTATGAACAGTAAGGTCCAGAAATAATTCTTGTTGAAACAATGCTGCTGCCCCTGACTTATGCACCGCATTTGAGTGGGCCCAGGTCTGCCAAAATTTAGAAAAATACAATGCCAACATCCCTGTAGAAGTATACTACAAGGTGGGGTCCACAAGGGTGGCCCACCATTTCAGAAATAAACTGATAATTATGTTTGTACAGCAAGCAGAGTGGCTACATAGTCCAAAAAATCTGGACTATCCACCCTCCTTGGCCCACTCTTTTGAGTGATTAAACAGGGATAGATGAAGGTGAAATTCATCATACTTCTAGGTGGGGTTCAAACCTCTAGAAATAATCTAATAATAGAGGTAAAACAACCCTCAAATCTATCCATAATCCATGCTAAAAACAACCCAAAAATAGTTTAGAATTTTTCTGGACATCCCTCAAATCTGTCCATAATCCATGCCAAAAACAACCCAAAAATAGTTCAGAATTTTTCTGGACAACAAGGTATGTCTGAAAATAACTGAGCATAAGCACTAAGTAAAAGAGGAAATACCCCACAAAATTTGTGTTGTGGTCTACCTTAGTGGGCCCCACAAACATCCAGGTCATACCCCCTTCACAAAACTCATTGCATGTATCCGAAATGGAGAAAATGGAAGCCAATGTCTATAGAATGGACAACAAGGGGCGTCCACCTTTCTTGGACGGTCTGGATATTTCAAGGCCACTAAGTGAGCCACACACATCAGGAATCAAAAATAAAATAATGAAAAAATAAAATCTGGCCACAAGAGAGGGTCTCCACCACTATTGAGGCCCTCCTTTCATCACCATACACTCATATCATCCATTAGATCACATACAAACTAGATCTAGCACATGCATGGAACTAAGAATCAATCATATGGTAGGAATGCCTTCTTCCATCAATATTTATGGTCTAGATGACCCCTATAGGACATGCATAAAAAGAAAATGTCATGATGGTATCCATGGAGAATGGCCCATCCAAGGATTATGCCTGCAAAGAAATGGGCCATTGGCCTCAATCATGTAACATGAGCGACCTCTATCATCACTTGACGGGTCCCACAAGCTCCTAAGGATGAGATGAAAGAGGGTCTAAGAGCACCCACCTTACTTGGATCTTCAAGATTCTTATTGTATTGGACTCCTTAGGCTCCAAGGATCATTGATGAAGGGTCAAGATTGAAAGTAAAGGGTTGGATGAGGAATGAGATGGAAGGGAAGTTGCTAGAAATTCTAGCAAGGTGGGACATTTGAGTGTTCTTGCAAGGGGAAGAAGAGAAAATGAAGGAAGAGAAAGAGATATAGAAGGGTTATAGGAGTGTTATGATTAGTTTTTAAGAAAAGATGAATTTTGAGAAGAGAAACTACTTATTGCTCATGGGATAGGGTGAGTCATGATTACGTAGAGAAAACAAATCTCATGATATTCTCTTAAAAAGAGAAACCATCATTGCTAGGCTAGGGGAGGCTTGCATGGGGAATAATGCACATGGGAAAACGTGCAAGCTAGGTGGGTCCCACCAAAATGCAATCAATGGGCCAAATAATGCACGGCCTACAACTTTTGATGGACACGTCGAATTTACGCACGAGATACGACGTTGGAACCGTGGCGATGATGCAGTCACAATGGCATAAGTCTTGGGTCAATCTGAGTTGGATCTACGTGATCGAACTCAAGGATGATAGCAAACACTATCCAAGGGTCGCGGGTCACAGAAATTTGACTGGTAGGACTGCGGAACCAAAATAAATGAAATGCATACTCACACACATATGCACACATGTGAATCGGGTTGGGTTTCATAGTGTGGTTGATCGAGGGATGTTTTGTGGGGCCCATCACAACGCCCATTGTCATTGTGAGACACTTGCGATTTTATACCCCAACTTTAGAAATTCGAGATTCATTTTCATTACTGGATATTTTTCCAATTAAAAATATGAGATAACAGCTCAGCAAGTAGTTATGCACATGATTCATAACAAAATCAAGATACAAGCATGAACATATCATTTAGTTTGCAAACTACCATAGTGCAGTTATAAATTAAACAATTAAGACTATGTTTTTGCACAATGTCCAACCTTCCATCACCCATTCAAAGAGCACTAACATATATTCAGTCACATGTAGGACAATACACATAAGGCCAACTCATAGTTTCTCACATATAATGTGTAACCATATAACCTAGCGATAAGTGACCTACTTGAAAATTGTCCAAAATTCTTTCCCACCCGTGACCTTAGGTTAAGGAGGATGCTTTATTGGTGCCAACTTGGGTTCCAATGAAAATTCTGCTTAAAAATTTAAGGGATTCTTGGTCCCCAAGTTGTCAGGTGTTTTAAAGAATCAATCATCAAATCTTAATGCAGTTGCATACTTGACAAATATTAATAAATTATCAAAAGTAAACAAGTAAATGTACATATGATATACCACGAGATGTATGTAGAAAAATCCATGTGTAATTGACTATTTATCCAATGTCTACTCTTCCTTTAACCACTTAAGCTTCTTCATCATCCTCTTGATGATATGATGGCTAGATTATGAGTTTCTTTCTTTACACGATTTTCTCTTTTGATTCATGACTAAGTTTAAACAACTAAGTCAATGTACTATACTAATTTAGTGTTCATGTATTTAGATTATAAGCAAAACAATCATTAATCATTAATCTAACTATTGATCCATGCCTAGAATGATCCATTTCTTACTTTTCCCAACAATTTTAATCGTCCATTCGAGTTAAAACTAATATTTGGAGTTAAGATCTTGCTTTTGAATAAGTTTGATGCTAAGATCCATACGATCTGACAATTGAATTTTAAAATTTATCTCAAATTTGAATCTAAATGTCTTAGATTAAAAGTTACATCTAATGGATCTTACTTTCCATAAGTTACACCTTAAAAATGAGTGTCTAATCTCTCAATGAACGGTTGGATTAGGCCATATCATAATTTTAATGGTCCCAATTATACATTTTGTCATTTTCTCAAATTTATGAGGTTTGGATCTAAGATCTTTCTAAGGTTCATGATGATCATTGCCAAATCAAGGTCTTATTATGATTTAGATCACAAACTAGCCTTAGATAACAAGATCCATCATTAAATCTAAGTGAGAGTAGTGAGGCCCATTTAGGTAAACTTTTTAAAGTAGTGAGGCCCACTAGCTCATCATTTGATGATTGTCAAATCCTTATCTAGATAGCTTTTAGGATAAGTTTAGGTTCAAGTCTCTAGTTTGATTCTTAACTCAAGATCTCAAGGTAGAGCCCACTTAGATTAAAAAACAATTTAATACCACAACGACAAAACTGGTCTTTCCTGGCCTTTAAAATTGATGGAAAAGGGTTTATCGACGATTAGGAAAGCGCCGGTAAAAGCTATGTTGGTAAAGGATTTACCAGTGGCCAGTAGCCTTTACTCGCATTTGTGTTGGACGCCACTATAATGTGTGGTTTTACCAGCGGTTTACACCTTTTACCAACACTTTTATGAGACCAGGAAATCCCTGAAAAGCACCGATAAAAGTGCTTCTAAGTGCCGATTAAGATCTCTCGAACCACATCTTTCTAATATTTCAGTTTCAAACTAGGTGAAAATGAGAAGAATTTGCATGATTAGATGTTCATAGGCATATAAGGGCATACGAAATGGGCAATATGAGTGAACTCACCACCCATATCGACCAGGTCTGTGATCATCTTAAATTATACAATCCAGTGGAACTTGATTATACAACAACACTTTGATCATCTTAAATTATACAATCCAGTGGAACCTACCTATACAACAACATCTTCTATCAAATTTACAAATTACTAATAGTTCAACTCTTCAATTTGATTCGAAGCTTATAAACTGAACTTCCCTTGGTAGCCTCAGTAGCCCCAAGTCCAGTTTCCCCACCACCTATTGGACTTAACCGTCTCTTGCAATTTCCTCAGCCCCACTGATGTAGTTGCCTTCACTTGTAATTTGATTGTCCTTCCCAAATTCTACAAATCCGGTGAAAATGCTTTTTTCTAGCACTACAGCCTTTTGAGATTTCTCCAAACATAATATTTGAGCCTTTTGATGTTAGGAATTTGCTTGAAGTTCCTGATTTTGTAGTCCTCATTCATCTTATTTGATTCTTCAAGTTCTTAAACAGTACCATATTATGGAAGAAATCATTTTCAACTGATTGCAGAATATTTGAGAGATAAAAAGAATTCGCTCAAAGTGTACATGCTAGTTCCAGAAAGCATCAGGATATGTGAAAAGGAGAGTTAGCAATGCCTTAGAGGGGTGAATTGAACAATGCCAAATAATTGAAATAAAAGCGAAATATATAAAGAATACAAAATCTCAATCAGCTAAGTATTGAAACCTTAATTCAAAATTTGTAGGATAACTTTCACCTAAAATATTAGGCAGAACAACCTTATTTCGTGAATGTCTTTAAAATCAATCTTTTAAACAAGTAAGAGAATATAAAATAATTATAGCATTCAATACAAGAAATAATAACATCCACCACTAAGAGAAAATAAATATTCACCACAAATGCACAAGGAGTGATAGTGGTTCAATGCGTAAAACAATTACACCTATTCCACTCCCAAAATTACTACCTTCGTAATTTTGGCTTTCACTATAATAACGTTTTCACAGGTTCACCTTAACAACCTAATACAATTCCTTGTGATTTTGACGAGATCACTATGATAAAACCCCTTTTATGATTTTGATGGGCTATCACAAATAAAAACCCACTTTGTGATTTTCACGGGCTATCACAAATCAACCCACTTTGTGATTTTCATGAGCTATCACAAATCAACCCACTAAGATTTTCACAGGCTATCTTAGAAAAACCAAAAAGAAATAAAGCACTAAATAACTTATCTTCAAATGTCGATTGAAGAAGTAGTAGAAGCTTATGGCTAAAGAACTTCTTTCTTAAATGTAGAGGAGGCAGTATTCACTCAAAATAAAGAGTATAGGGTTCTATAATATTTTAGAAATTAAAAACTCAAATGCTACTTGATTCAATTCTCTTAGATCTCAAAAGAAGTATAGAATACTCTTTAAAATAAGATTGAAATGATCTTTGAGAATGAGAATTAAATAAGCTAAAAATAAATTCTAAATACCACACTATTAGCTTGTCAAGGACTTGAGCTTCTCTCTTACTTGTAGAAGGTTTAGAGTTATTTTTCATTATAATTTAGAATGAGAGATGGCCTCTATTTATAACTAGAGATATTGAAAATTCTATTAGCCTAAGAATAGCTTTGGCTAGCTGGATTCCACCAGATTCATTATAACGGCTATCGAATTGTGTGAGATAATATTTATCTAAAATTTGACTGTCCCGAGGTGAAATTCGGCTGACCGAACTTCACAATTCTTTTGGCCGAATTTGTCAATCGGCTAGCTGCTCGAATTTCAAGTAGGCTAGCCAAACCAAAAGTTAGGCTGACCAAATTTTTAAAAGAATTTATTATTTTTCCCAAACTTGAGGTTTAGTTAGCTGATGAAGGTAGGTTCAGTGAACTTTAGATTCAAAACATTATAAAAAACTGAAAATTAATGAATTTTTGAAAGAGCCTAACCTAAGGTCTTTCTAGGGTTATACCACTTAAGTTTTAGCAAATACATGGGATAACTTGTCTTAAAATTTGACTTGATCTTATCTTGAAATCGGACAACGACTACTTGAGAGAATATGTCGATCTTGAGCTGATCATAAGCTGATCTTCAGATATATAGAATAGTTGTGATTCCATACTTGCGATCTGACTTGAAACGCTTTTGTCTTATGAAATTTGACAATCCATGTGTGATAAATGTATAAGCACTTACAATCTCCCCCTTTGTCAATTTCATGACAAAATACACAACATATACAATACATCCACTAACATACTTATGATCACAATTACTTATAAGATTCATTCAAAAGTTTCAACAATATTGAAGTTGCTCTATGTAGATTTAATAATCAATCCTTGTAATCCTCATAACCAACTGTGTTCAACTGATGCTTACATCAATTAGTAGCATGTAGCTCCCCTTGAGAAATACACATATACTATGCACAAAATATGTAGCACAATAATTCTATAATCATAGCACACTAATAATACACCCACAATCAATCCACTCACATACTAATAAATCTCTCCCCCCTTTTTGTCACAAGTTGACAAAGGAAGAACAAATCACATGATATAGCAATAAGTGTTGAGTATCAAATATTACATATTTTTCCCTATTTATATATTGGTTTTATGAACATGATTATACTTAATGGGTATATTTTGTACATGTTTGCATTGCGAGGTGAGTCTAAGAGCTTGGATTGAAAAGAATGTTAAAAGCATGGAATTAATGCTCAAGAATCACCGGGGCAAGGGATGGATCTCAGGAGACCAAGATTGAAGATTTCAAGGGCCCAAGATGCAAAGAAACTAAGTGGTGGAGGAAGTAATTTGAAAGTGTAAAGTGCAGAAAATCAGAAAAATTGAAGTTCACTATTGATGACATCGAACACCTTTCAATGGCATCGAAATGAGTGTTTGATGACATCAAAGACAGATCGATTACATCAAGAATTCCATAAAATTAAGTTTTCTTGTTAGACTAATTGGGCGTATTTCTCGTTGACATCGATGACCCGTTCGATTGATCGAAGACCTGTTCAATGATGTAGAAATTCTTAGAGACTTTTGAAGAAATTTACTGGAACACTCTAGACACTTTTTCAAGTAATTGAACACATCTCAATGCCATCGAATATATGTTTAATGACATTGAAGGAAGTTCTATTACATCGAAAATTTATGCAGTGTGAAAAGGTGTGAGTTACGAATTTGATTCAACTTGGGATTTTACCTTCGATGAATTCAACTTGGGATTTTACCTTCGATGACATCAAAGGCATTACGCAGAGTGTGTAAATTTGAGGCGGTTTCCAAAGACGGTCCTAGAAAGCTTATAAATATGGGTTCTTTAAGGAGTTCTAAAGAAAAATTAGGGTTCAAGGAGCAGAGCAATGGGTGGATCAGCCTCCCAAGTGTTTTTCTTCTTCCTTAATTTGTTTTTTAATATTTTATTTAAGGGTTTTATTCTTAATCATGTCTATAGTTAACTAAATCTCTTAGCTAGGGCTAAGAGGTGAAGCTTGTACTTTGTTGGGATGCTTGTGATGTTTTGATTCATGTTTATGTTGAACTTCATTGATTTCTAGTTTGAATTAAGGAATATTTTAAGTTTTATATGATTTAATGTGACTCAAATTACAATAGATGTTGTGATGGATTTGAATATCTTCTTATTTCTTTTGATATTTTTGAGATTGGTAAAATTCATGGTTCACCAACATCTCTTAGCCATGGTGGATGGTTGAATTCCATTCTTATCACCACAATGGTTCGTCATGTGTGAACTATTTCAATGAGAAGTTCAGATTGTGCTTCAATTATTGCATCTTCCAATTGGATAGGATGGAACTTCGATTCTAGTTGCGTTTGTTGAATCAAGTGACGTAACATCATGATAACTACAAGTGGATCCTTGACGCTCTAGTTTCCTCTTTTAATTAATAATTCTTTGACAATTATTCTCAACTATTCTAAATTTTAGTTTAGATCTCATCTTACTTCTGGTTCTAGTTATTTCAAAAATACGTTTAAGTTAAGACCTTGTGGATTTGACCTCGGTCTCACTGAGTTATTACAATATCGCGACCCTGCACATGGGGTTGTGAACAAGTTTTTAGCACCGTTGTTGGGGACTTTAATTACATTTTTATGAAATTAATTAGTATTAGAATTAGGTTTAAATAAGGGTTAACTTTTGTTGTATTTTTAGGTTAGGATTTTCTGAATTTATTTTAGAAACTAACTTTATTTTATATTTTGTAGAATCCTAACATAGCAACTCCAATCCGATAACTTCTCTCCAACTCTCTTTCAAGTTTAGATTTGTTTAGTTGCTATAGTTTTTAGTTTTCCTTTTCTTATGTTAGTTATTTAGAATTTGAGAGTTGTGAGTGTTTTAAGCCCAAGTGGGTTCGTGATAACACTCTCTGTCTCTTGAGTGAAGGAGGATTAGTTGAAGGGTTGCCTATCCATCATCGGATTAAACACCCCTTGAGATCCTCTAAGTTACTAGGAGTGATGGTTGTACATCAATCTCGGCACCCATTTGAGGAAGTCTAAGATAGAATGAGGTGCATCATGCACCCCACCTCACATTTTATAAGATTATTTACAACCAGCGAGGGTGAGTACACCTTCCTGCATGATATTCCCATTAAATGCAGGAAACGTGGTGTAAGTATTATAGTTTATAGCCCTTGTTATTGTCAAATTTATGGTGACAAAGACCCTGCTTTGAAGCTTGTATATGTGATGAACACAAGAAGCTTTCAATATCTCAGAAGTGTTCAAGTTCAAGAAGCTTTCAAGATCTCAGAAGTGTTCAAGTTCAAGAAGCTTTTAAGTTCAAATATCTCAGGCTTAATTATACTCAAAGGTCACTTGTCTTTAAGTTTCAATGTCTTTACTTCACTATTGAGGTATGTCTGACATTAGGTTAACCTCTAGAGTAGGACATTTTGGATACATAATCCATATATGTTTTATAAGTAAATTTGGTTTGTTCTAAGACTAATCCTGGACCTTATTCGACTAGTCCTAACACAGGTTCGACTAGTCCAAGAAATTTCACGACTAGTGCTAAGTTGTTGAGGATTTTCAGAAACTTTTGGTTATGCTATGACCAGTCCTGGTGACTGTTCGACCAGTCATAGGAACAGTGTCGACTGGTTCTTCGACCAGTCGTAGACCTTCAATTCAAAGTACAGCGTTGAATTTCGGCCACCTACGACCAGTCGAAGGGAACCTATGACCAGTCGTAGGGTACCCACGATCGGTCGTGCAACTGTAAAATCTTATCGTGCCCAAAAATTTAAATTTCTGTTGATTCTTCGACTAGTCGTAGAGGTCTTAAGACCAGTCAAAGACGTGGTTTGCTCAGCTATAAAAAGAGCACGAATCTCATAATAAAATATATAATTCAAGGTAATTAATTCGGTCTTCTGAGAGATAAGACTGTGCTCCATTCTAAGCTAAGTGTACGTATTTAATATTCTCTTTCATTACCTTTATTAATTGATTTTGTTTCTTGTATTCCAATCTAATATGAAAAGAGGAATTGTTGTTTCCCTTTCTTTGGAATCAAAATCAATTAAATCCAGCCTATTTTGATTTAATTTAAAATCAATTAGAACTAGAACCATTGTAATGTGAGTTTGGACATTGAACTTAGACATTCAATCATCTACTCTGACTTGGTTCTTCTAGGCTACTACAACGAAGGAGATATTCAGGTATTTTACATTTAATTATAAATTCCTTTTTTTGGGGGGATTTGCTAGAAAAAACTCATTGTATTGGTTATCTGAGGAGAGCCAGAAAAACTCAGAAGTGGGGTTTTTTAATTGTGTAAGCCCACATAGAAAGACACAATTGTAAGGTTTTGGGTGAACCTGTAAAAACCTAATTTGATAGTGAATGCTAATATTTCCTGTGTGAGGATATTAGGATTGGAGTAGCATTCTTTGTGGCTATTGTTTAACAGTTGGTGTACACACAGGCGAACCACTATAATCCCTTATATTTCGTGGTTGAATGGTTTATATTTCATATCTTTATTATTCATTTGTGGGATGTATATATGGATGTGAATGTTGTAATAGTTTAGCATTTATTTCTTACAATTCCTTTATCAGCATTCTTAATTGTTCTAGTAAGGTTGCCCTGTCATTTCTATGGTGCATGGTTGTCCTTAAAACAATATATAATTGATTGTAATTTATTCTTCAGTGCAGTTTGTATTTTATTTTCTTTTGCTCTTCAATTTGAGATTTGATACAAAGACCTTTCTAGAAATAAGGTTGTCCTATCATAAACTCTGATTTTTAGTGTAAGGTTGTCCTTAGAATTGCATTTGTATCAACCTCTCAAGATCTAAATTTTGAGGTTGCTTTACATTCTTTACATTCTTACATTGAGATTTGTTTACTTTAATTGTTGTCTATCGTATTTGTTTAATTTTCGCTGTTATATGTTTTATTTGACATAGTCCTATTCACCCCCCCCCCCCCTCATAGAACATATAGCTAGGCCTTTTCAAGTGGTATCAAAGCCTAATAGCTCTTTTTAATTCTTAATTCTTGGATTTATTTCCTGAGCTAACGATTTAAGCTATTTAAGATGTCAAATTTTGATAGCCTATCAGTCACTAGGCCACCACCCTTTGATGGCTCCAACTATGCTTATTGAAAAGTCAGGATGAGAATATTCTTAAAATCTATGGATGAAAGTGTGTGGATGGCCTATGTGAATAGTTGGTACCCTCCTACCACTAAAGTAACTTTAGTTGATGGTTCAAAATCTATGAGAGTAACACCTTATTTCACATGGACCACTCTTCAGAAAAGTAAAAGTAGTGCAAATGCTAAAGCACTAAATCCAATCACTTGTGCACTATCACCGAATGAATTCAAAAGAATTATATCCTGTGATTCTGCAAAGAGAGCTTGGGATATATTAGAAATGACACACGAGGGTACCTTAATTGTTAAGAAATCGAAAGTCCAACTCCTTACAACTAAATTTGAAGAAATTCATATGGAGAAAAATGAAACATTTATGGACTTTTATACACAATTAAATGACATTGTAAACTCTTTGTGGGGTCTTGGTGATAGAATCCCAGAAAGTAAAGTGTGTGCAAAAATACTACGCTCACTTCCTGAATGGTTCAACACTAAAGTAACCGCGATATAGGAACTTCGTGATACAGATAATATGAGGGTTGAGGAATTAGTTGGTTCTTTACAAACCTACGAGTTATCTTTTAAATCTCCAAAAGGAAAATCAATTTCTCTTAAAACTTCTAAAAATAATTTTTAAGAAAATTCTGATGTAGATAACTCTGAAGATGATATGGCTTTTTTGACAAAAAAGTTTTATAAAATCTTCAAAAGTAAAAAGAGAGTTGATTTTCAAAAAGGAAATGATAAGAAAAGATCAAAATCTAAATCTAAAACTTGAAATCTTTGAAAGATAGTCAATGTTACAACTGCCAAGAATATGGGCATTTGGCTAACAAGTGTCCTAAAAAGGACAAACCCAAGAAGAAGGGTATGTTGACTACGTGGGATAAATCCTCTGATTCTGAAGCTTCTTCTGAATCTGAAGATTCTAAAACTGAGTTGGGCAATGAAGTGGCCCTTATGACTCTAGCTAAATTCACATTTTCAGACAATGATTCAACAAGTAAAGAAAATTTGAATAGTGAATGTGAAAATGAAGATGATCTTCAAGATGCCTATAATGCCCTATACAAGGAGAGTTGTAAAATTGCGGTAAAATTGAAACTTCAAAAAGAGAAATTTTTTAAACTCAAAGAAATTTATGAATCTCTTGTTTTAAAAAAGTCCCATATTTCAGACTGTTTTGAAAAGACAAAATGCGATTTGGATTTTAAGACTGTTCAAGTTGAAAATCTTAAATCTGAAAACGACCAATTAAAACATGAAGTCTTTTCTCTATTGAGTTTAAAGGAAACTTAGAAATATGCCTAAGGTGATTCTAAATTAGAAAAACTCTTATCAGGATAGAGAAAATGTGGCGATCGATCCGGTCTGAGTTATGATAAGAATGTTTCTCCTAAGCTGAAAAATACACCTCCTAAGTTTGTAAAAGGAGAAACCTTAAACTTAAAAGGGAAAGGACAAGTGTTTTTTAAAGACCTTAAATCTGTTCAAAATCCTAAAAAAAATTATTTCAACTATAGGAAGCATAACCAAAATCCTTTGGCTAAAAAGATAGTTAATTTACTTAAGGAGCTTCTAAAGTCTAACTCAATAGGTCATACTTATAATTCTTACAATCGAAAGAAGACCAACTATCCACCTAAAACCAAAATGGTTATGAAATAGATTCCAAAGGTCACTTGCTTGGTTGCCCATACTGCTTTCAAAGTTATAAGCCATTCAAAGTGGTGCCTAGATAGTGGATGCTTCAGGCATATAACAGGCGACAAGGCTTTATTCACTGATCTAAAAGATATGACTGATGGTTCAATCACATTTGGTGATTGCAGTAACTGCAAAATTATGAGCCAAGGTACGGTTTAACTCTATAACCTTCCGTTATTTAAGAATGTCTTATATGTTGAAGGATGAAAACATAATTTGCTAAGCATATCTCAAATATGCGATAATAACCATAATGTTTGGTTTTCTAATCAAAGCTGTGAGATTCTAAACAATAAGGGTTCTGTAATACTAACTGGACGTAGAACGTCTGAAAACTGCTATATTGTTAGTGATTTCAACTCATCAATCAAACATATTACATGGTCCATATAGACGAGACTGAATTATGGTACAAACGTCTTGGACATGTACTCTACTGAAACTTATTTAGATTAAGAAAAAAGGAACTTATAAGAGGTCTACCGAAACTTCAAAAATTAGATAAGATATGTGGTGAATGCCAGTTTAGCAAACAAACTAGGAACTCACACAAAAAGGTGAATTCTAATACCACATCAAGACCACTCGAACTTCTCCACATGGATCTAATAGGACCTACCAGAATAGAGAGACCTACCAGAACAGAGAGTCGAGGTGGCAAAAGGTATATCTTAGTAATAGTAGATGACTTTACCAGATATACATCGGTAGTCTTCTTAAGGGACAAATCTGAAACCCTTGGATAAGTAAGGATAGTTCTCAAAAGGATTCAAATTGAAAAAAGTTCTTAAATCAGTAAGATTCATAATGATCATGGATCTAAATTTGAGAATAGCGATTTTGAGAAGTTCTGTAGCGACGAATGAATATTACATGAATTTTCATCACCCAAAACTCCACAATAAAATGGAATAGTGGAAAGGAAAAATAGAGTGCTACAAGAAATGGTTAATGTCATGTTGAATAACATGAAGCTCTCTAAAAATCTTTGGGCTGAAGCAGTCAATAAAGCTTCCTATATTATTAACCGAGTTTATACTGGTAAAGGCAATAATAAAATGGCTTATGAAATATGGTTCAATAAAAAGCCTACTGTCAAATACTTTCGAGTTTTTGGCAGCAAGTGATATATTTTACGAGATCATGAAAATCTGGGAAAATTTGATTCAAAAAGTGATAAAGGGATCTTTCTAGGGTATTCTTTAAATAGTCGTGCTTATAGGGTTCTGAACAAAAGGACTAGTGTGATTCAAGAGTCTATCAATGTGGTCATTAATGATCACTTAAACACACCAGTCTCAAGTTCAAATAATGATGAAGTTCTTGTAGTTGATAAACCTGATACTTCATCTAATCAGACTGATTCTGAACTAAGGACTGTTAAAGATCATCCAACTACTCAAATTCTTGAAAACCCTCTCACTGGTATTCGTACTTATAGACAACTTGAGGATATATGTAATTACGTATGTTTTACATCCTAAATAAAACCATCTAGCGTAAAAGAAGCTCTTGCTGATAAAAAATGGATTGTTGCAATGTAAGAAGAACTTAATCAATTTGTAAGAAATGATGTTTGGTAGCTCGTACCTAGACCCAAAGATAAACACATCATTAGAACAAAATGGATTTTCAAAAATAAGTCTGATGAGCTTGGAAATATAATTAAGAATAAGGCTAGGCTAGTGGTACAAGTTACGCTCAAATTGAAGGTATTAATTTTGATGAAACCTTTGCACCAGTAGCACGTCTTGAATCAATCAGACCGTTTATATCGATTACATGTTTTAGAAAAATCAAGATTTATTAAATGGATGTGAAAAGTGCTTTCTTAAATGGTGATTTGCATGAGGAAGTCTATGTTGCACAACCAATGGGTTTTGAATATCCCAAAAGTGCTGATCATGTGTATCACCTTAAAAAGGCACTTTACGGATTAAAAGAAGCTCCTAGGGCATGGTATGAGAAACTAACAAAGTTTCTATTAAGCCATAATTTTTAAATGGGATCTATTGATAAAACTCTGTTTGTTAAAAAACATAATGATCATATTTTAATGGTACAGATTTATGTTGATGATATCATTTATGAATCTACTTGTACTGACATGACTACTGAGTAGATTTGATGAAGTCACAGTTTGAAATGAGCATGGTTGGGGAATTAAATTATTTCTTAGGGTTGAAAGTAAATTAACAACCTGATGGAATATTCATTTGTCAATCTAAACATGCCTTGAATTTAATTAAGAGATTTGGATTTGAGAATGGTAAAAACTTCGATACTTCTATGAGTACTACCTTGAAACTCTCAAAAGATTGTACAGGTAAAAATGTTGATCCGAAATTATATTGGAGTATGATTGGTAGCCTATTATATTTAACTGCTAGTAGACCTAATATCACACTAGTAGACCTAGTATCGCACTAAGTGTTGGTATTTGCGCAAGATATCAGTCTGATCTTAAAGAATCGCACTTGATCGCTATTAAGCGGATTATTCGATATGTCGCAAGTACTGTGAATCTCGATCTCTAGTATCCACATGAGACTAGTGTTCAATTAGCTGGGTACTCGGATGCTAATTGGGCTGGTAATCTCAGTGATAGAAAATCAACCAATGGTGGTTGCTTTTATATCAGAAACTATTTAGTTTCTTGGTTTAGCAAGAAATAAAGCTCTCTATCACTTTCAACAGATGAAGTTGAATACATCACAGCTGGTAATGCGTGTACGCAGCTTGTTTGGATGAATCGAATGTTAAGTGATTATGGAATTAAATAGGATTCTATGTTATTATATTGTGATAATTCCAGTGCCATAAATATTTTAAAAAATCCTATTCAGCATTCTCGTACTAAGCACAGTGACATTAGATTTTATTATATCCGTGAATTAGTAGAAGAAAAGGTTATATCTTTGGAATATATACTTACCGAGAATCAACGTGCTGATATTTTCACTAAACCTCTCGATAAAAGCAGGTTTAATCAAATAAAATTTGATCTTGGCATGTGCATCTTAAGATGATATTTTATATGTTTTTGTATTTGTATATGCTTGTTAGGTTAGATTTCAATATTTGTAAAATATGCAGAAAAATCTTGAAATTCGTAAATAGAATTGCATTTTTGGCTGGTAATAGACCAATCGTGAATATACACGACCAGTCGTGGTACGATCGGTCGTGTACATCCACGACCAGTCGTGAATCTCGTGAATGTCTTTAATTTGGGAAAAAACATCATCTTCCTCATTTCTATTTCACTCTTCAAAGGGCCGAACCTCAACTAGTTGAAGCCAACTTCCAAAATCTTCATGGTTACTTCTCCATTTACATTTTTCTTGTAGTTTTGTGTTTAGATTACTTCCATTCTCTCTTGAAGTTATCTATTTCAAATTTCGTTGTGATTTGGGGTTTTTCTTTTGAAAAAATCTGATTTGGAAGAATTCTCTTCTTAATCATTTGTAACTCTTTGTTTCTTTAAAATCCTTATTACAAATGGCTTCTAGGGGAAGAAAAATAACTTTTCATGGTACATCTTCTTCCAGATCGGCCACTATCTCTAAGCGTCATCTTAGGGCTCTCGAGGATGATCCATCCTTTATTCGGGACATCTGATTGCATAATGTTAGTTTTGAACATCCTGTTGATATTAATCATACTGCTCCTTTTAATATCCTTCCTATGCTCCAAGCTGTAGGTTGGGATAACTAATTGTATTGGGGTGGGCCAGCATACTGGTCCATTCCCCAATCCATGTTTGCTTGCATATGTGAATTTTCACTGGAAAATCTGACATTTAAAATTACCACAAGAGGACCATTTGATGTTGATCGTCACTTAAATTTTAGCTCTTATGAAAATTCCTGTGAATGATGAGGGAGTTCTCATTCATACACTATCTGAAAATCCCTCACAGACTAAAAAGCGTATGCTAACTAAGGATTTATGCAATCTTGATGTTCAATTGATGCATAAAGAAAATGCGCTCCCCTCAAGATTTTTGTTACCCAAATACAGAGTTCTTCATAGGATCTTTGTGTTGAATTTATATCCTCGATCAGGTAATAAAACTGAGTTAACAGCATTCATGGTTCGTGTTCTTCATAATATTGCCAGAGGTGCTAATATTTTCTTACCATCCTTGATTTGTCACTTTATCATTCAGTTTTGACTCCATCCTGGTCATAGTGATATCCCTTTTGGTTATTTGTTGACTGTATTGGCTATGCATATGTTAGTCGATATGCCGGTTGGTGAAGTCCTTATCCATCATCTGATATTTAACAATTCTAATATCAATAAGATGAAGCTGGAATTTCTTCCTGGCTAAAGAGATGGTGTTGATATGGCTGAAGCTGAACATGAAGAAGAAGCTGGTGATCTTCCTCCTTATGATATTAACATGGATGATATTTTTTGAAGAAATTGAATCTGACTCTGCAAATGATCCATATTATGAGCCTTCTGTCTTTGATGCTCGACTGAGTGCATTGGAGGAGAAAGTTGAGAATATAAATGTTAAGATGGAAAACATGTCTGTTGCCCATGATTTACAATTTAAGTATATGCGCAAGTATCTTAGGTGTTTGAATAAGGGCATGCATAAACTTGATCTTTCCATACATGCTCCTTCATCTGGTTCTGATTAGTTCATTTTCAATTTGCTGGTATGTAATAACCATATTTGTGTTATGTTCACTTGACTATATGTGCTACTTTAGTTATTGTTGATTTAGTTTTGTTCTTACATTATATATGTTGCTTATGATGTGTTCTCAAACTCTTATCTGATATCCTCTTCTTTATCTCCTTGATTATTACTCCTTACCAATCTGTTTTTGTGCTTCCTTTTTCAAATTGTGACAAAAAGGGAGAGTATGGATATCCATATATTGATTTTCTGATGCTATTTTAATGCTGGATTGGTGTTATAAGGAGGGAGTAGCATTGCATTGCATTGCATAATGCTAGTGCCATATTTTTGAGATATATGTTACTTAGGGGGAGTATGTGCAGAGATAGACTGTATAAGCATGAGTGTATGATTATGGATTGTATGTTGGTTGAATATTGATTTGCAGGTACATGAATGTGTGCTAGTTGATAACAACTGGGGCATGATTCTTTAATCAGATATTTGATG
This sequence comes from Magnolia kwangsiensis, assembly GCA_037074715.1. Classification (NCBI taxonomy): domain Eukaryota; kingdom Viridiplantae; phylum Streptophyta; class Magnoliopsida; order Magnoliales; family Magnoliaceae; genus Magnolia; species Magnolia kwangsiensis. Next base: position 86,201,534 of record CM073571.1, on the reverse strand, counting down.
TTATGTATCATATCTTGGATATATGTTTTGTCACTAATTTGAGAAAGGGGGAGATTGTAAGTGCTATAGTTTATAACCCTTGTTATTGTCAAATTTGTGGTGACAAAGACCTTGCTTTGAAGCTTGTATATGTGATGAACACAAGAAGCTTTCAATATCTCAGAAGTGTTCAAGTTCAAGAAGCTTTCATGATCTCAGAAGTGTTCAAATTCAAGAAGCTTTCAAGTTCAAATATCTCAGGATTAATTATACTCAAAGGTCACTTGTATTCAAGTTTTAATATCCTTGCTTTACTATTGAGGTATGACTGACATTAGGTTGACCTTTAGAGTAGGACATTTTGGATACATAATCCATATATGTTTTATAAGTAAATTTGGTCTATTCTAAGACTAGTCCTGGACCTTGTTCGACTAGTCCTAGCACTGGTTCGACCAGTCCAAGAAATTCCATGACCAGTCCTAAGTTGTTGAGGATTTTCAGAACTTTTTGGTTATGCTACGACCAGTCCTGGTGACTGTTCAACCAGTTGTAAGAACAGTGTCGATTGGTTCTTCGACCAGTCGTAGACCTTCGATTCAAAGTACAGTGTTGAATTTCGGCCACATAGGACCAGTCGTGTGTGACCTAAGACCAGTCAAAGGGAACCTACGACCAATCATAGGGTACCCACGACCGGTCGTGCAACTGTAAAATCTTATCGCATCCAAAAATTTAAATTTTTATTGATTCTTCGACCAGTCGTAGAGGTCCTAAGACTAGTCGAAGACATGGTTTTCTCAGTTATAAATAGAGCACGAATCTCAGAATAAAATATATAATTCAAGCAAATTAATTTGTCCTTCTGAGAGATAGGACTGTGCTCCATTCTAAGCTAAGTGTGCGTATTTAATATTCTCTTTCATTAGCTTTATTAATTGATTTTGTTTCTTGTATTCCAATCTAATATAAAAAGAGGAATTTTTGTTTCCCTTTCTTTGGAATCAAAATCAATTAAAGCTAGCCCATTTTGATTTAATTTAAAATCAATTAGAACTAAAACCATTGTAATGTGAGTTTGGACATTAAACTTAGACATTCAATTATTTACTCTGACTTAGTTCTTCTGGGCTACTACAACGAAGGAGATATTCAGGTATTTTACATTTAATTATAAATTCCTTTTTATTTTTTATTTTGTTTGGGATTTGCCAGAAAAATCTCATTGTATTGGTTATTTGAGGAGAGCCAGAAAAAATCAGAAGTGGGGTTTTTTAATTGTGTAAGCCCACATATAAAGACACAATTGTAAGGTTTTGGGTGAACCTGTTAAAACCTAATTTGATAGTGAATACTAATATCCCCTGAGTGAGGATATTAGGAGTGGAGTAGCATTCTGTGTGGCTGTTGTTTAACAGTTGGTGTACACACAGGAGAACCATTATAATCCCTTGTGTTTCGTGGTTGAATGGTTTATATTTCATATATTTTATTATTCATTTGTGGGATGTATACATGGATGTGAATGTTGTAATAGTTTAGCATTTATTTCTTGCAATTCCTTTATCAGCATTCTTAATTGTTCTAATAAGGTTACCCTGCCATTTCTATGGTGCATGGTTGTCCTTAGAACAGTATATAATTGATTACAATTTATTCTTCAGTGCAGTTTGTATTTTATTTTCTTTTCCTCTTCGATTTGAGATTTGATACAAAGACCTTTCTAGAAATAAGGTTTTCCTGCCATAAACTTTAGTTTTTGTTGTAAGGTTGTCCTTAGAATAACATTTGTATCAACTTCTCGAGATCTGAATTTTGAGGTTGCTTTACATTCTTTACATTCTTGCATTGAGATTTGTTTACTTTAATTGTTGGCTATCGTATTTATTTAATTTTCACTGTTATATGTTTAATTTGGCATAGTCCTATTCACACCCCCCCCCCCCCCCCCCCCCTCTCTCTAGGACATATAGCTAGGCCTTTTCACGTGGATGTTAATCCTAGAATGATACAACTCCATCCTAAGTTTCATGGACTAGAATCTGAAAGTTCATACCTGCACATGCAAAAGTTCGATGAGATAATAACCACATTGCACTGTCCAAACTTATCCGAGGACACAGTAAGACTGAAGTCGTTCCCTTTCTCCTTGAAAGAAAGGGTTAAGTCATGGCTACATTCCTTAGGACCATGATCCATTGGCATATGGTCTAAGATGACAAGGGAGTTTCTTAAAAAATTTTACTCGTATCATAAAATGAACATCTTAAAAAAAGCAATCATGAATTTCACCCAAAAAGAGGGTGAGACCTTCTTCAAATGTTGGGAGTAATATAAGGATCTCATCAATTCATGTCCACAACATGGCTATGAAATGTGATGGATAACAAGCTTTTTCTATGATGGATTGACTTCGCCTGTGTACTAATTTTGGAGATGATGTCTAATGAGGAATTCATGAATAAGGAAGCTAATGATGCATGGGATTATTTTGATAAACTTGCAAAGAATGTGCAATCATGGGACACCTCCCCAAGACCCACCATGTCCAAGCCTACTTAGCCAAGAGAGAAGGGAGGAATGTATGTCTTAAAAGAATACGATGACATGAGTGCGAGGGTGGCTAATCTCATAAGGAAAGTCGAGGCCATGAAACTTAAGAAGGTGGAAATGGTCAAACGACAGGAGGTTGTGGAACTTTCTTATAGTATTTGTGCTAGCAACATACATGTAACACAGGATTGTCCTACAATTCCTACATTCCAAGAGTTGTTAACCGAGCAATCAAACGCCATAACAATTACCAACGACCATTCAGCAGACCCACCTCAAATACCTATAATTCCAATTGGAGGAACTATCCAACTTCAATTGGATGAATGGACAATTGACTAATCCTCAATAAACCCTTACTCAACTTCCCAATCAAAGGAAACCTCGAGAGGATTCAGTTTTTAAGCATATCCATAACCAAGAGCTTTTTAATCAAGACACATTACAAGCATTCAAAGACCATTGTAACACCCTAGATTTTTACCAACCTGAGATTAGACGTCCTTAGGCAATGGGCCAACCATAACACCTGAATAACCTCTCAGAACCCAATTCCAAAGCCAAAGAAATCATGTAGAACCAAATTCTTTAGAATTTAACGAGAATTAGCCAATGCTACACTAGATTACCTGTGAAATAAGCACCAACCACTTTAAATACGATCTGTAAGACCCAAAACCTCTAGCATCGTTGACGCTACGTTACCCTAAAATCCAGGATCAAACTCTAAACCGGTTTGTTCTCAGGAACCCTTTGAAACTTTGTATTGGATCTAGACCGCGCGTCGAAAGTCCGATGTCTACAATCTTAGATGGTTATGACCGCTTAGCTGGACTTGACAATCATTTCAAAAATCAAGCCCAACCGATGCTCTGAGACTATTTCATTGAGCCTGGAGTGAAGAGAGTGAGAAATGGGTAAAGATTTAAAATTTTAATTCAAATCTGGCACGAGTCTTTGCGCGTTATTATTAAGCGTTCTGACCATCAAAATTCAGCCAAATTTCACCCTCGGATCAGGAAAAATTTCTCTTTCATGTCATGAGACTTGAAGACTTGATTTAGGTACGATGACTGCTGAACTGAAACTGGACCGCCATGTGCGATCTGCGAACTCTACCGGTCTGAAAACTTCGTGTGAGTAAGATCCAGTGACAATGAGCTTAAGTCCGACCGCGTTCGGCCAGGGGACCTCCCGAAACGCTCTTTTGGATCGAAACAGCCCCGATTTGGCTATAACCCAAGTATACTTTGTTCCCAAGTCTATTTAGGTTATGTTTTAGCCTATATAAGGGCTTTAAACCCTCTCACAACCCTCCCATACGAATTTACAACAAACCCTAGATAGAGAGAGAGAAAGTGAGAGAAAGTGAGAGACTTGTGGGAGAGATTTCCCTCCACTTGCGCCAGCTTTCGCTCATATCGAAGCACCGCATCCCAATCACTTTTCCAATGATTTCCAACACACTCTTAGGTAAGAAAACCCTAACCACTTGCTGTTTTAGGGATTTCTTCGATTCATTATCGAAATAGCTTATGTATCTTGTGCATTAGGTCGCATTTACGCCGGTGTCAAAGCGTATACATTCTATTCGAACTGATACGCGTCTAAGGCGAAAGGTGTGGATTTTAGACGCTTTGATTGACTGATTTCAAAGCTTTCAATGTCGTTTAATAGTAGATTTTCGAAGAGAACGCCGTTTGACATGTAGAACATGCTGTCCGTTTTCCATTTCATATACATACGGGAAATATGAGATTTAGGGCATTTTGGGTATTTGTAGGAAATACAGTATACGTCCGTATTTTGTTGAAATGATTGCCATGCCTATTTTTTGTGTTATGATATTAAGAATGCGTGCATGATCTGTTTGGCGAAGAGATTCACCCTTATGCACACTTTGGGTCGACATACGCTATGTAGACTAAAGTGTGTAGACTAGGTATTTGTATAAATGTTTGTATTAGTATATATTGAGTAAATGGTGTTGTGAATTAGTTTTGAGATTGTATTCTCAATTAACATGCTGATGTATATGATTTCCACCACGTTGGCTATGTGAATTAATTTCATTACATATATGGAATGCATGTGTTAGTTGATTTGCTTACGTAGTATGATATAACATGTGTCAACATGCTTGTATTGTTTATATTCTTTTCTATTACTCACATATTCTTACTGATGTTGATACACAAATGTTTGGGGCTATGACCTAGTCCAGGCAGTCGGTAATGGATTGAATTCGTGGTTGGTTTCTAATTACCACGAAGGACGCGTCGATGAACGCGAGTCGTGTTTTGGGTTGGCAGCAATGGTTAGGCCATACGAAGTGTTTTATGCGCTTCATGTCGCTCAGCTTGAGATGCGATCGTACTAGTCGAGCCCGTCAAGTAACTCGACTAGCCATTGTATGTTCACCATGTATGAGTCATAACTGCTTGAACCTAAGGTACTGAACTTACTATTGAAAACCCTGTTAACCATGGTACCTTGATCCATAAAGACTCAAGAGCTGGGCATGGTGGTATGGGACACCGTGGTCGAGCTGTCGGCCTATGCTGGGGCCACAAACCTCCCCGTAGTGACCAGTGAGCAACCCAAACTCGTGAACAGATTATGGTGGTATGGGACACTATATTCTTGCTGTCGGCCTACACTGATCAGGTGACGAGCCCTTTGTAGTGACCTCGAGCGTATTCTAAGTCTGCGGGAGGCGACGACCCTTCCGTCGCGATAAAGTACATTAGGCCTGTATTGATAAGGTGATGGGGGAGCGGTGTAACGAGTGCAAGCAACAGCCTTGACAGCCCTTGCAACGACCTACAAATATAAAGTCGTATGAGATTACTAGGAGTGACGACCCTAGACAGGATCTATGTTGGGATTGATATAAGGAAGGTACCCTAGTTTCCCAATCTGGCTGTATGAAAAGGACTAATAACCACTCGGTAATCATTATCCATATTGTATTGCATGTGCCTGGAAGATGTGGAGCACTGAGGAACATAAGCATGCCGCGGGCGTAAGATGGTGTCGTATGAGGGAGTATGTCGGTGAGGGCATCCATCATGTCATTTCATGCATGCATTAACAACAGTATCTAGGAATGTTTGATTGTTTTCTTTACTATTATCACGTGATTGATTTGACAACATGCTAATCTTTGCTCTATGATTCCACTGAGTTGATTACTCATTCTCACGTTATGGGATGGTGTTCCGGACACCCACCAGTCTCTATTTTAGTTTCAGATGATGGCGCTGCTTGTAAAGTAGAGCCGAACTTGATGATGATGAGGAGGATCCCTCCTTTATGCGTGTTCTGATCGATGGGATTATAGGGAGGTTGATTAGATGCCATGACGCTTGTCATTTTATATTTTTGTAGCACTCATGTATATTCTTTTTTTTCTATTTTAGAGTATACATGTATTTAATTAACCTGGTAATATGTTCACACTCTGGAGACTTACAATCATTCATATCTTTTATATATCTATCACATTCTTCCGCTTGCTAATTTAACTGTCTCTGGAGTATGATATGCTATTTTGGCTTAGTCTCAATCTTGTTTAATGCCATTCTACAGACAACATGCATTTATCATTATCTATGTTTCATAAGTGATGTTCTGGAACTCGGGAGTTGGGTTTCTACCCGACCCCCGATTTTCGGGGTGTTACAACCATACTAAGGCCATATAAAGGATTGAGTCACACTTAGTGATTGGGGAGAAAGGGACTTTTCCAGCCCAACCTCTACCCAATCAAAACCTCAATGTGAGATAAGTGACTTGAGCTCTTCACATAACAAAAAGCAAGCGAAGTCTATCACCACTCTTAAAAGTGGAAAGATAGTTGAAAAAACTATTTCAGCGAGGGCTGAAAAGCCTAAGGACTCATAAGAAGTTGAGAGTGATAGATCTAGTGTTACTCCACAAGAGGAAGAACCAGAATCTCAAAATAAGTCAATTGCGCCATTTCCTCAATGATTGATTGCACCAAAACCTCTATCTAACTCTCAATATATTTTGGAGGTGTTTAAACAAGTGAAAGTCAATATCCCTCTATTGGATGTTGTTAAACAAATTCCTTCATATGCCAAATTCTGAGAAGATCTATACACTACCAAAAGACAACAAAACATATAAAAGAAAATCTTTTTGACAGAAAAAGTGAGTATTATCCTCAAGTAAGATGTGTCACAAAAATACAAGGATATAGGTAGCCCAGCCATCACTTGTGTAATTGGGAACCACTAGATTGAACATGCACTTCTTGACTTAGGGGTAAGTGTTAATTTGATCCCTTATTCGGTCTACGAATAGTTAGGTCTATGTGAATTAAGACTCACCCAGACTACACTACAACTTAGTGATCATTCAGTTCATGTACCAAGAGGGATGATTGAGGACATGTTAGTCTAAGTCGATAAATTCTACTATTAAGTGGATTTATTGTTTTAGATACTTAGTCTATCATGGGCGCGAGCACTCAGATTCCTTTCATTCTTGGTCATCCATTCCTAGCCACATCAAATGTTATCATCAATTGTAGGAATGGAGTTATGAATTTATCTTTTGGGAATATGACATTTGTAACATCCCGAAAATCGGGGGGTCGAGCAAAAACCCAACTCCCGAGTTCCAAAATGTTATTTATGCAACATAGATATGTATGATTGAATGTTGTCTGTGATAATGTATTAAACATGAGTGAGATTAATCCAGAACAGCATATCATACTCCAGAGGCAGTTAAATTCACCAGCGTAAGTCTGTGATAGTATGTATAACATATATAAACTGTTGTGTGTCTCTTGAGTGTGAACATGTTACTAGGTTAAACATATACATGTATACCTCAAAATAGAAAGAAAGTATATACATGAGTGCTCTGAAAATATAAAATGACAAGTGTCAAGACATCTAATCAACCTCCCTGTAATCCCGTCGATCAGAACACGCATAAAGGAGGGATCCTCCTCATCATCATCAAGTCCGACTCCACCTCGCAGGCCGCGCCATCATCTGCAATCACAAAAGGGTCTGGTGGGTGTCCGGGAGCACCATCCCGTAACGTGGGAGTAAGTAGCTAACTCAGTGGAATAATAGAGCAAGGATTAACATGTTCTCAAATCAATCATGCGATAATAGTAAAGAAGTAAATCAAACAATCCTAATACTGTTGTTAATGCAATATGACATGACATGATGTATGCCCTCACCGACGATCTCCCTCATACGGCACCATCTTACGACCGCGGCATGCAATCGACCCTCAAGTGCTCCACATCTTCCAGGCACATGCAATGTCATGGTGATATGATTACCGAGTTATTATTAGTCCTGTTCATACAACAATATTGGGAAACTAAGGTACTTCCCTTATATCAATCCCAACACAGATCCTGTCTAGGGTCGTCACTCCTAGTAATCTCATATGATGTATATTTTGTAGGTCGCTGCAAGGGCTGCCAGGGCTGTTGCTCGCACTCGTTACACCGCTCCTCCATCACCTTATCAATACAGGCCAACTGAACTCTACTGCTATGGAAGGGTCGTCGCCTCCCGTAGACTCAGAATACGATCGCGGTCACTACAAAGGACTCATCGCCTAATCAGTGTAGGCCGACAGCTAGAATATAGTGTCCCATACCACCATAATCTGCTCACAAGACTAGGTGCTCACTGGTCACTACGGGGAGGTTTGTGGCCCCAGCGTAGGCCGATAGCTCGACCACGGTGTCCCATACCACCATGCCCGGCTCATGAGTCTTCATGGATCAAGGTACCATGGTTAACAGGGTTTACAATGGTAAGTTCAGTACCCTAGGTTCAAGCAGTTATGACTCATGCAGGGTAAACATACAATGGCCAGTTGGGTTACTTGACGAGCTCGACTAGCACGATCGCATCTCAAGTCGAACGACATGAAGTGCGTAAAACACTTCGTGTGGCCTAACCACTGCTGCCAACTCCAAAACACAGCTCACGTTCATCGACGCGTCGTTCGTGCCAAAGATAAGCCAACCACAAATTTACTCGGTTACCAACTGCCTGGACTAAGTATAGTCCCAAACAATCATGGAATCACATCAGCATTCATGTAAGAGTAATGGAAATGAAATACAACCATGTAAGCATGTTAACACATGCTATAACATACAACTTAAGTAAATCATCCTACACATGTCTTTCACACATATAATGAAATTATGCATGTAGCCAACATATAGGAAATCCTCTCCATTAGCCTATTAATTGAGAATTCAATCTCAAACTAAATCATAAGGAAATCATCAAGTACATGTTATAGCATACCACTTAAGTGCAACATCAAGCATATGCATTTCATACATATAATGAAATCGTACATATGGCTAACGTGTAGGAAATCATTTACATCAGCATATTAATTGAGAAATCAATCTCAAATTAATTCATAACACCATTTAATTCAATACATACTAAGACAAGCATTTATACAAACACTTACACTACACACTTGAGTCTACATATAGTATGTCGACCCGAAGTGCGCATTTAGGCGAATCTCTTCACCAAACTAATTATGCACGCATTCCTAACATTCTAATACGACAACAATTCATGTCAATCACATCAGCAAAATATGAATAAAAACAGTACTTCCTACAAATAACTAAAATGCCCTAAATCTCATATTCTTCGTTGATTTACGAAACAGGAAACGGACAACATGTTGTACATGTCAAACGGCGTTACCGTCAATAATCTACTATTAAACGACATTGAAAGCTTTGGAAACAGTCAATCAAAGCGTCTAATATCCGCACCTTGTCTCTTATGGATGTGTAAATTCGAACGAAGCGTATACGCTTCGTCTACGGCGATTAGAGAACCTAATACACAAGTTCTATTAGCTACTTCATTAGAAAACGAAAGGAACCTCAAATCAGCAACTTCTAGGGTATTTTCTTACCTGAAAAAGTGGAAGAATCACCGGAAAAGTGATCGGAGTGCGTTGCCTAAGCACGTACAGCACGTGGCACAAGCAGTTGGGAATTCTCTCCCACCTTCTCTCACAAACTCTCACCTTTTCTCTCTCCCAATCTAGGGATTTTTACAAATTCGTATGGGAGAGAGGAGTGAGGGTTTCAACCCCTTTTATAAGCCCAAACTTGCCCGAAATAGGCTCCGGTACAAAGTTCACTTAGTGCATATCCAAATCGGGGCTGTTTCGGTCCAAAAGATGCTTGCTGGTGGTCCCCTGACTGAATGCGATCGGACTTAAGCTCACGCATACCAGATCTAGCACGTATTAAGTTTTCAGTCCGGCTGGGTCCGCAGATCGCACGTGGCGGACCAATTTCAGTTCAGCGGTCACCGCACGTAGATCGGGGCTGAAAGTCTCATGATATAAAATAGAAATTTCTCCTGATCCGAGGGTGTAATCTGGCTGAATTCTGACGGCCAGAACGCTCAATACTGACGCGTCAAGTCGTGTGCCAGATTTGAATTTGAAATTTCAATTCTGCCCTATTCGCACTCTCTTCGGTCCGGGCTCAATGAAATGGCCTGTGATTATCGGTTTGACTTGATTTTTGAAATGAGTGTCAAGTCCAGCTAGGCGGTTCTAACAGTCTAAGATAGGAGGTATCGGACTTTCGACGCGCAGTCTAGATCCAATACAAAGATTCAAAGTGGTCCAGAGAACAAACCTGCTTAGAGTTTAGTCCGAGGTTATAGAGTATTATAGAGTCATTAGTTCTACTCGATTTGGGTCTTGTAGAACGTATTTAAAGTGACGAGGGACTATTTCCCAGCTACTCCAGCGTTGCTCTAGCTAACTTACGCTTAATTTCTAAAGGAATTAATCCTAAGTGGTTTCTTTGGCTATGGAATTGAATTCTGAACGATTTTCTAGGTGTTTTAATTGACCCACTGCCTAAAGACGTCAAATCCCAGATTGGCCAAAATCCGGGGTATTACAACATTGGAGTTTAATATCTTTTTCAATATGAGAAAAAATAGTCAGAGGATGTTGACGATATCCACGAGATTAATATGATCGATTCTTTCATGGAAAATAGAACACTTTTGACTTTATATGCTACCCTCTAGAGATGTGCTTAGCCCACTCCCCTTATTTATATAATGACATAATTAGGGAGATGGATACCTTGCTTGATACTGTGCTGGTACTTGAAGTTCACCGGTGGAGGACACAATTTGAAACTTTACCCCAAACCGATATAATGTCTCTATAGTCTAGTCTTAAGGTACCCAAGCTTGACTTAAAACCTTTTCCCACCAATCTTAAATATGTTTATTTAGGTCAAGAAGAGACATTCCCGGTGGTGAATTCTTCCCACCTTGATGAAAAACAAGATAATATACTTATTTTTACTATAATCGAGCATAAAGGAGCCCTTAGATGGTCGTTTGTGGACCTCAAGGGAATTGACCCTTTGATTTATATTCACAACATTCATCTCGAGGATAATTCGAAGACCTTTTGACAACCACAACATCTACTAAATCCAAATATGAAGAAAGTGGTTAAAGGAAAGATCCTTAAGTTGTTGGATGTTAGTATCATTTACCCTATCTTTAATAGCTAATGGGTGAGTCCAACACAGGTGGTTCCTAAAAAGTCTAGAATCCCCATCATAGCCAATACTGACAATGAACTCATGCTAACTAGAGTCACTACTAGTTGGAGAATGTGCATTGACCATAGAAATTTGAATACCATCACAAGAAAGGACCAATTTTCTTTGTTCTTCATTGATCGAATTTGGAAAGGCTACCTTGTCACTCTTACTACTGCTTCCTTAATGGGTATTCGGGCTACAACTAGATAGAGATAGCCCTTGAAGATTAAGAGAAATCTACGTTCACATGTCCCTTTGGCACCTTTGCTTACCGAATGATGTCATTTGGACTATGTAATGCCTCAGACACATTCCAACGATGCATGTTAAGCATATTTTTTAACATGGTGGGGCAATACTTAAAGGTCTTCATGGACGACTTTTCTATCTTTGGTCCATCCTTTAGTGAGTGCCTACAAAATCTTAAAAATGTGTTGAAGCGACGTGAGGAAAAGAATTTAGTTTTGAATTAGGAGAAGTGTCAATTCCTGGTTCACAAGGGAATAGTGCTTGGACATATAATTTAGTCCAAGGGAATTGAGGTGGACAAGGATAAAATTGACCTTATCTCGAACCCACCTCCACCAAAGAGCATACATGATGTGCGATCTTTCTTAAGACATGTTGGATTCTAAAGACAATTCATAAAGGATTTTAGTCAATTTTCTCGTCCTTTATGTAATCTATTTCAAAAGGACACACCAAATGGGTGGATTAAGCAATGACATGAATCTTTTCTTAATTTTAAGGGTAAGTTGACTACCACACCTATCATGGAGCCACCCGATTGGAACATCCTTTTTGAGATTATTTGTGATGCGTCTGACTATGCTATTGGGGCAGTGTTAGGCCAGAGAAAAGAGAAGAAGCCCTATATGATCTTGTAGCACCCCAAACTTTTTAATACCCAAGTATTGAAAGTTCTCGAGTGTAATCATGAAATTTAACTTATTATGTACATGTGTACGATACCAATCTAGCCTTACATCTATTCTCCAACACGAATCTGACCGTTGAGAATAATCTTCATTCATAGATCAAGCCATCTGACTATTGATTTTGAGATACGATCACCATATACCCAAGTATTCTCACTTATCCATCATAACTGACCGTTCAGCCATCTATTCACCGCTAGGTAAAGATATCTAACCATTTACTCTAAGTTTGAACCACCTGATCAAAGTAAAATAGCTACTTGATCTCTGCATCCACTCGTACATATATCGAATTGATATTCTGATCCATTCATTTGGTTCACCACCTATGAATATGCTTAACCCACCATCAAAACTACAATCTGAGAAACTTACACATGTAAACAAGTCACTTGAATCTAATGGTATACATGTTCTACCTCTTGATCCCTCCAAACACTCACTTGTGATAATCCATTTTGTAACGCCCCAGATTTCGAGGGTCGAGCAAAGCTCAACTCCCGAGATTTAACACATCACTTATGCAACATAGATAATGATATTTAAATGCTGTCCATATTAGTGCATTAAATATGAGAGAGATTACACTAAATTAGCATATCATACTCCAGAGTTAATGTAATTAAGCAAGCGGAAGACTGAGATAGATATATAAGGTATATGTACGTGTTTCACAACCTTCAGAGTATGAGTATATTACCGGGCTAAATATATACATGTTTTAACTCAAAATATACAAAATGATAAAATATAAGTGTCCGACTAATCCATGTATCCATGAAATCCCATCGAAGCATCATGAGGTCTACATAAACTTACTAGAGAGATGAACATAGGAGAACTCTTCCTCCTCATCTGTGAAGTCCAACTCCGCTGCATGTACATCCTCATCACCTGCATCTATAACAGAGTCAGGTTGGTGTTTTAAAATACCGTCCTAGAGTGGGAGTAAGTGATCAACTCAGTGGTACTATAAGGTAAAGGTTAGCATGTTATCAATTCAATCAAGCAGTAATGATAAAGCAGAACAACAATCATTCCCTAACTACTCTTATTAATGCAAGGATGGTATGCAGTAATGATGTATGTTCTCACACGACATTCCCTCAAGCGACTACATCAACCATTCATGCATGAAAAACTCTCTAAAGTGCACTTCCTCGCTAAAGCACATTCAATGCAGTGCATGATCTTGTTAGCTGAATACCTAATTAGGCTTATTTATATAGTAAATTTGGGAAGCTAAGGTACCTCCCTTTATATCATTACCTAACTAAAAGATCCATCTAGGGTCTTCAATCCTAGTTAACCATATACGATAGGCAAGTTGTAGGACATCACTCCTAATGAAAAGCAGTGGATAGGTAAGTTCGAGAGTTTATATTCGAGGTCACTATGGGGAGGCTCGTCACCTCAGCGAAGGCCGACATCTAGAATACAGTTTCCCATACCACTGTATTTGACTCACGAGTTTGGGTTGTTCACTGGTTACTACGAGGAGGCTCGTCACCCCAGTGTAGGCCAACAACTTAATTACGGTATCCCATACTACCATGCTCGGCTCATAAGTCTTAGCGGATCGTAGTACCATAGTTGAAATGGGTCTTTACATTGGTAAGCGGTACCTTAAAAAAGTTCGATTGGTACAAGCGCACGCCGAATTAATCGACATGGAGTGCATAAGCACTCCCCGTGGCCTAACCACTGTCGACAATCATTGTACGACCCGGATTCATCGAACGTATCAATGTGGCAAGACTAGTTTGCCCATTCAAACGGGAATTTTTACCGACTTCCTGGACTACGTTGTACTCCCATTCTAACTCAGATATAACATGTGGATACATGTGATAATCATATAAGCATTTAAAGAACAATCTAAATACAACACTTATTTGAGCGTTTTATCAAATATATGAAACATGTCGCCAAACACGTGCATCAAATCTACAAGTCACGTAGCGGCAATATGATTTCATGAAAGAAGCCATACATATGATTAAGGAAATTAATAATCCTATCTTATTACACTAAATGAATACCAACCATCAACTTTTTTTCATTCAGACATTTTATCGAACACTAAAACTACACCTTACTAAATACATATACTAAATTAGTTATGACATTCACTATAACAATTCATTTCACAACATCGGTTATAAAGAATATAACACACATGGATCTTAGATTATTAATCATGACAAGCACAATCAAGATTTCACATTCATTCAAACATTTCAATAAGCACATGGAATGCATTTTCATACAACATAGTTCATACATGTGTAATATATCTAAATTGACGTGTCTAAGATGGTATGGTAGTAGTCAAGTCAGACATAAATCATTAGCTGAGATTGAAACCTTAAAAAACATAACCTAAATATTTATAGTCTGCACCTTTCGTCGAAAAGCTCGATTCGAACCTAGTTTAAACTCTACGTTTCTAAAAATAAGATGACAAACACCTATATGACGTAATAGGTTAGCTAGGTCAATAAACTACCAACCTAGATTTCTACAACAAGATTAGGGTTAGGATTTTTTACCTAAATCGTAGTTGAAAAATGATGGTGTAGCAAAACGGGAGAGGCGATTAAGCCCGTGGAGTAGTGAGAGTGAATCCCAACAATGATCTCCCTATCTCTCTCACTTCTCCTCACTATTTTCTCTTCTTTTCTCTCTTCTCTTTCCTAGGGTTAGAGAAATTTGTATGAAATGGGAATGGGGTGGTTGGAGGGCATTATATAGGCTTAGAACTGGTGTAAATGGCCCCAGGGCCATGGTATACTTAGGTTATAGCCAAAGGGCGCCTGTTTCGGGCAAACGGGATTCATCTGGAGGTCCATTACTCACGGCATGAAGCAAGTTCTTTGTAATGCCCCGACTTTTCAGGATCCGAGTACATGACCCATTTCCTAAAAACTCGAGTGTTAACCTTAAAGGATGGTCAAATTCGAGCATATATTTTTTTTCCTCATCAGAGTAAGTAGATGAGTGTATAATGGACAAGTAAGCATAAAGGGAAATTTTAAATTTCATTTAGAATATACAAGTGCTGCCCATAATGACTTACACAAACCAATGTCCCCATTCTTACAATTACAAAATGAAACAATATTACACATGAAATAAAGTAAATTACAACAAATTTGAGATTTGAAATCCCGTAGCAACCCTTAGCAATCACAATCATGCATCCCTGTTAAATGTAGGTTGCTCCTCGTCAATATAAACATGAATTTCACCTGGGCCACCTGTGCTACCTGTACGGTAATATATTTGTTGGATGAGTGGCCAACTCAATGTGAATTTCCCTCAAGATTACACACTGCCACATTAGGTAAGCATAGTTATAAAACAAAGCATATAAAAAAATACATGATGCAGGTCTTATTATGTGCATGGATGCGTGAAGTATGCAATCATCACCTCGGGGATGCTCATCCATGCAATCATCGAACCTGGGAAGCATCATCTAGTCGGGTTACCATGCAATCATCGAACCTAAGAAACATCATCCAGTTGGGCCACCAAAGGAAGTGACTCGTCATTAATGCAACACTCGACGTAATCGCATGGGCATGAAGATCCAAGTAATCATCATAAATTGAATGACTGGTCATTAGCTCAACATTCAACGTAATCACGGCGCATAATGATCCAAGTCATCATAAATATGTCATGTATGCATGATTAGCCAAGTCACTATTAGTCAATTTACAACCAACCATTTTAGATAAGCTCAAAGGTCACTACCGGGAGCACATGGCCCAGCGTAGG
This sequence comes from Magnolia kwangsiensis, assembly GCA_037074715.1. Classification (NCBI taxonomy): domain Eukaryota; kingdom Viridiplantae; phylum Streptophyta; class Magnoliopsida; order Magnoliales; family Magnoliaceae; genus Magnolia; species Magnolia kwangsiensis. The sequence continues at coordinate 86,185,640 of CM073571.1, read as the reverse complement.
TCGACAGCTCGGGCATAAGTCCCATGCCACCATCCCCGGCTCATGAGACTACCACCTTATGATGTTCAATGGTACCCTGTCGATTAGTGGCCAATCATATAACAATATATAGGGCTTACCATCGTATGGTTGCATAGTATAAAACATCGAACCTATATAGGAAAAATACCAAAACAAAGTAACATAGGGATAATATCAAAATAAGCCACATAGGACGAGTATTAGACCATGTGATAAAAGACCGTCCTTAAAAATCATTGGACATAACAACCCTGGATGGTAGGCCCATATCAATGATCCATTTAGACTACCACTCAATAACTACCAAGTCGAAGGTCTATTACGATCACAACTAGTCAAGTTACATCCCAAGTATGGGTGTACATTCATATGTGGAAATTTCCCACTAATGTACTAGTATAAGTTCCATAAGCAATCCATAAAATGGATCCACAAGCATGTAATACAACAATTCAATTTTCACCAGCTAACACATGTAATTATAAAGGGATATATAAATTACAAATTTAAATAAAAACTATAACTTAAGCTAATGACAAGATGAAAAGCTTAAGGGGAAGAATCATCACCTTATAGTTGGATCACCTACCAGCATGAGTAGGGGACGTGTGGTCCCTTATAATCGAGTCCTATCATGAATTAGGAAACTACATGGTTAGATCGAGTTCTACACACTATTTATGGTTGAGATTATAACTTAGGGTTTGGATTATTTATCTTAGGGTCTTAATGTAGGATTAGGGTTTTCATCTTAGGGTTTAGTCTTAAACTTAGATTTTAGGATTTGAATGTTAATTCATATAAAATTAATTAGCATGATAGTTATAATTATAGTATAATTATTAACTATTAGTTAATCGTGGTAATAATAATCATTTTAATGGTAGAAATCAGTACACTTCTACTACCAATAACGATATCTATGGTGAGTAAAATCCTAATAACGAAAGTTATGGTTTTATCTATACTAACTAATATGAGTAATCTATTAGTGGCTAATCATATCTATAATAAAATTAACCATGATAATAGTAATAAGGATTATAAATCGAGATCTTTCTAAGTTGGCGTACCATTAATTGCCATATAAACTTACTAATTACAAAATCATTATTGTCATTAGTGTTATGATTTATATTAGCTAACTTGATAATAAAAATCATTAGGATGGAAATTAATAATTAGAATTGCCATTGATGACAGTAATAACAGTGAATATGATTGAATAGGATGGCTTACCTAACTTGAGCCAGATCCAAGTGAGTTGACTCGATTCGACTCGACGGCGAGTCGTTCTAATTTGACCTCTCCCTTTATCTCTTTCCTTCTCTTTCTCCTTTTCCTAGACCAAATCAGCAGCGTCCTTGGTTGCACTGAGTCCTAAATGAGTCAGCGGGTTGACTCAACAGAACTAGTGAGGAAGGCAACATCTTCCACCTATCTTTTTCTTCTTTTTATTTTTCTTTTCTCTTCCTCAAGCTTTTACACTCATCAGAGTTCCTGGACTAAACTTGAACCCAACTCAGGCCGAACTCAGCATGGCTTGGGGCATTTTCTGCCTAAGTTGCGACCGTGACTCTCCCCGTTCTAAGCTGATGCAACTATGCAACAGCCCTTCCTCGCTCTCCTTCTCATTCTCCTTCCCTATCTCTCCTCTTTCTTCTCCTCACTACTTTAACTAGAAGAACGATCTGGATTTGATCAGACCCAACCTAGCTCGGACCCAAATCAGTTCAGCTTGGACTAAGCATGGCCGCTACTCGATGGTAGGTGCAACACAGCCCTCACCTGGTGGTGCGGATCAAAGTGTGGCGGCAAGTGAATGACGTGAAAGAAGATATGCAACAATGACAGATATCTCCCCAATGCTCCTTTCTTCAATCTGAAGATATGATAAGGTTCCTAAGGGTCCAACAAAGCTTGTGGATGCATGAAACCAAAGGTTTGAGGGTGTTTACTCTATGGGTTCGAAGGGAGAAGGTGGCTGTCGACTTTTGGAGTGTGGCTGCAAAAACGGGTGAGGAGTTCTTTTTTTTTTTTCTTTCTAAATCCTCTGTTTATAGCAACCTAAACTCTCCCAAGAGCCCTTGGATGAAGAGTAGAGGGCCTGGATTGAAAACCAGATGGCAGCAGCCTTCAACGTCTAGTAAAACCAAAATCGACAGTGATTTTAGCTTCCTGTGGGTAGAAACTCTCACCCACGTGGAGATCCATTAGACGGATGGGATTTTACCTCAATGAATGACCTAGATCAGCTGAAGACCCTTCACATGGTTCACCAAGCTGGTGGCAGCAGGTGTAGTTTCCAATTTTGAAAATGTGGTTTAGTAGGGCCTGTTCCCTGCGATGATTGTGAGCACGCACATGCATCACAACATGTAAGGTGGGCCGAGTTTTGGTCAGGGCTGAGGGATGCATACGATGGATGGTTCAGATTGTCCATAGAAATGATCATGGTTGGCCATGGTTGGACGGAAACGGACACTGTCCGTCAGCTATCTCCATCGAAGAGAGAGAGAAAGAGAGAGAGAGAGAGAGAGAGAGAGAGAGAGAGAGAGAGAGAGAGAGAGAGAGAGCCTCTCTTCTTAAGGAAATTTTCGGTCAGAGGAGCTTTGACCGATCCTGGTAGTTCAGTGCATGGCGGGTGCTCCTGCACTGTGTACATGTGCAAGGAAACGTGGGCTCCACAAGTGGATTTGATGAAATACACACCGTCCATTAGGTTCTAAGGGTCCAATTAGGGCCCTAGACCAAATATGGGGCAAATCTAAAGTTCGGGTGGGGCCCACCACTTGATCTGAAGTCGTAAGGGTGGTTTTCTGCTAATCTAATGGTCGAATTGGCTCGAAACTAAACTTCAACGACTAAAATGGTCCTAGGAATTTATTCGACGACTGGGTCCACCTATATTTTAATTTTAGGATATTAGTTGTTATTATTACAATAAGTTTTAATGTTTTCCATTATTATTATTATTATTAGTTTCATTTGTGTGCACTGTTAATCATGTTGTGGGTCCTGCTCCATAGGTTATTAGGACTACATATCTCATGATTTTACATTATTATTATTATTATAGTACTTATTGTATACATGACTATTATATGTGTATTCCTAAATACTTTATTTTATTTATTTATATATTTAATTTTTCTTGTAGGATTTTCCTTTAATCGAAGTCATAAATCATTTGAATAGTTCCATATCAAGCTACGTGCACACGCTACTCCAAAGGTTTATGGTTGATTTTAGGAAAGTCGATCGTTAGATTGATCATTGAAACATTGTGGACCTAATGATGGTGAAAGATCTTTAGGGAGCCCTATTAGTGTGACCAAGCCACGTGTCAAGGGACAAGATGTCGTGGCCCCATTGATTCACGCTTTACAACCTAAGATGTGTGGTTAGGTTTAGGCTAATGAAGGTGAATGTTCAATGAACATGGCTTACGTTACTAAATTAGAGCTCCAAGATAACACTTGAGTAATGTAAAGTACGGGGCGTTACAATCTACTCCCCTTAACAGAAATCTCATCCCGAGATTTGTTATGTGTATCCCTAAGTGTTAACATTACAAGCAATAATTTTCTTTTAGTAGTGCATTCTGTTTCTCACTTGTGCAGTCACGTCCTGCATTATTAACAAGCCATATTTAAATGTACCACATCCCTAAGCATTTAGTCTAACATATTAATTCCTACTTTACATTTGGAACCATTCTATCATTAACCATTACTAAGGATTTATTTAAAGGTTTACGTACATCAAATGTCCTATCGTGTCCACTACAAGTTAGGTGACCACTAATGATAATGTTCTACATTTCTCTTTATTTTCTTTTACTTTTAATGATAATCCCTAACGTCTAAAGTACAATACAATTTTCTGGTTTTCAGTGTTCAAACTATCACGGATAAATGGTTATAGTGGGTTTGAGCCCAATACGTCGATCATCTGCCTACAAAACAGAGGATTTTGGTATCAATTCGTAATCCTATTAAATCTCGATCCTTTGCTTGATCAGGGCAATGAGACCATTGAGATTTGCTAGGACCTAGAACTTGAGCTAAACTGTGTAAGCATCACCTAAATATGGTTCCCTCAATCCGTGATTCCGATTGTTTTAGATTCTTGGAGAATATCATGAGATCTTTTAAATTGACCATGAGAGTGCCTGAAATTTATGTGAGTAGACACAATTGACCACCACGCTTCCAGTGCGCACTCTGCACAACTCAAAAATTTTATGATAAAAATTTCTACATGGGAATCTGAGTTTGAAATTCACCGAATTCACCTAGGATTTCAAATCCCGCCTGGACATGCTTAGCTCATGGTTGGAAATTTACTTAAAATTTTTATTAACTTTGCCTCTGGCTAATTCTAAGCACTGGAATTTCAGAGTATTTGTTGTTTCTAATTAATGAAATGTGCTAGGGAATTCAAGTTTTACTCCCAGTTATCCTTAAGTGCTAGAATTGTCGATTCTAATTAACGAGGGATATTATGGAATCTAAATCAGAAATTCTAGTATGATTCTTCAACCCTAGGGAACGCTTTTGTTTAAATTAATGCATAAAATGGTAAAGATTTTCCTACGGCGCCTAAGGTTGTTTCATTTGTTAAGTATTGTAACAACATTATTTCTAACTTAGAAAAATCCTTTAAAGAAGTTCAAATTTCTAGATTCACAAAGTTTGTTCACCATGGGTCACGTCCAAGGAATGTTCTTGTTGGATCTCAATTACATTATGGTGGGCATTTGTTCTTCCACAATACTTGAGTTTAGTTTTCTCAGCCAAGCAACAATTCTAGAAGTTTTCAAGGGAACTAAAGTTATACTTCTAAATTTGAAGGTTATCCAAACAATGTGCTAAGGAACCTAAAATATTGGGTATCTATATCTTCAACTTTCTGAAATTCTAGGAGAAATGCACCTGATTTTAAATGGCCCTCCTAATCCTCTCTAAGGAATATCTACATGAGTTTAGGGTCTAGGGTCTAACCAAAACTTTCAAGGGAGCCTACAGTTGAAGTCTTTATGTTCTAAAAATTTCCTAAGTTCAAATGGAATGTCGTGTAAGTTTGGATTTTCATCTAAACAACTTCTAAGGGAACCTAAGTTTGGGTTTCTATATTCCCATTCATTCCCCTAAGTCTAAGGGAGATTCACCTAAGTTCAAATTTCTAATTTCAAGGGCCCTAACTAAGACATTTAAGGCTTGTATAAGATCATTCACTACAAGAAAAATGGGCAAAGGCTACGACCAAAAACCATAGCAAAAACCCTTTTGCTACGGATATGATCCGTGGCGCGTCCGTCGCTATTGGTGGGGTAGCTAAAGGTATACCTACGTATTATATCCGTAGCAATAGATACCAATAGCTATCAATTATATCCATAGCAATAAATACCAACATCTACGGATATAATCCGTAGCAATAGATACAAATAGCTATGGATTATATTCGTAGCAATACCTTTAGCTACCCTACCAATAGCGACGGACATGCTACAGATCATATCCATAGCAAAAGGAATTTTATCCGTAGCAATAAATACCAATAACACCAATAATATCCATGTAATGGATACCAATAACTATGGACAAAAGCCGTAACTATAGCTACGGATTATATTTGTAGCTAATTTTTAAATAATTGTAATAATACGACCTGTTTCCATTGCAAGAACCTGTTGTGATTGATAACTCATCTAAGCTTAATGCTGATAAAAATAGTACATAAAATGCAATCAGAAAAAAAATGACGCATTTATTACAAATAACAATCAAATCATACAACGCATCCTACATTCACATTTCTAAATAAACAATACTTCACTTTGCTCAACCTATCATAAGAATTACAACTAAGGCGTGCCCTCATATATAAGAAACAAATACTCTAACACAGTAAACACCCTCCATATGCATTCAATAATGCTCACATTTTTATAGAATTTTCTTCCTTCAGACGGTCAATTTCAACAAATGCAGAAGATAGAGCTTCTTCTTTCCTTGAAACTACAGATGTAACTTCTGTGGACTTCGACACAAGATCACTTTCAAGTTCTGAAACTCTTCCCTTGAGAAAATAAATTTCATCCTCCACTGACTTCTTTAACTTGTCAGCCTATATAAAATAGCATTTATAGACACAATCAAACAAGCATGCCTTTGTACACATCTCAAAAGGAAGAAAGATAAAAAATAAAAAAATACTTGTATATGAAGAAATTAAAAATGTACCTACAAATCTTCTAAACTATGGCAAAATCCAAAATGAGTAATGTGTTCAAACCTAGGATAGACTTTTAAACTCAAAACCTAAGTTTAGGTTAAGGTTACAGGTTTAGGTTTAGATTTTAAGTTTAGGTTAAGGTTATAGGTTTAGGTTAGGTTTAGGTTATAAGTTATAGGTTATAGGTTATAGCTTTAGGGAATTAAGAATAGGTTAAGGTTTAGGTTTGAAAAATTGGGTTCGAGTTCGGGATCGGGTTTAGGTTTGGGTTTCAAGTTTAGGTTTAAGTTTAGGTTAGGGAGTTGAGATTAGGATTAGGTGTAGGTTTAGGTTTAGGGATTTGAGAATACATTTAGGTTTTAGGTTTAGGTTTAGGTTTTAGGTTATAGGTTTAGATTTTAGTTTTAGGTTAAGGTTAGGTTATAGGTTATAGGTTATAGGTTAAGGTTTAGGTTACGGGTTTTGGTTTAGGTTAAGGTTATAGGTTTAGGTTTAGGATAAGGTTTAGGTTTAGGTTATAGGTTAAAGATTTAGGGAATTGAGAATAGGTTAAGGTTTAGGTTTAGGAAATCGGGTTCGGGTTTGAGATCGGGTTTAGTTTGGGTTTTCAAGTTTAGGTTTAGGTTAAGGAGTTGAGATTAGGATTAGGTGTAGGTTTAGGTTTAAGGATTTGAGACTACATTTAGGTTTTAGGTTTAGATTTAGGTTTTAGGTTTAATTTAAGGTTATAGGTTTAGGTTAGGTTTAGGTTTAGGAAATCAGGTTCGGGTTCGGGATCGGGTTTAGGTTTGGGTTTTTAAGTTTAGATTAGGGAGTTGAGATTAGGATTAGGTGTAGGTTTAGGTTTAGGGATTTGAGAATGCATTTAGGTTTTAGGTTTAGGGTTAGGTCATAGGTTATAGGTTCTAAGGTTTAGGTTAGGTTATCGGTTATAAGTTCTCCCATGTCATCACAAACTTTTTAAAGGATTGGTATTGGCAAATCGACAATGCTTTTTAAAGGATTGGTATTGGTATTGACAACAAACAAGAATTATATTTTTTCATTCTTAAAATTCTGGGATCTTTAGGCTAAATAACATAGAATTTGGTCTTTGAAAAACCTTAAACTCTGCTACATTTCGAAAATCCTAACAGATAGTGCAACTAAATGCAGCCTAAAACCATATGAGACAATAAAGCTAGTGTTGGGTTTCATTCGAGAATATAATTTCATTGAGAAGGGAGAGGACAGTATCGTACCTAAGAGTGCTTGATCGAGGCTCTTGTTTTCCAAATGCTCATAAACAAGGAGCTGATTTGCTCCCTCGATGCAGCAACCGTGCAACTTCACGAGGTTCCGATGTTGGACGGTAGATATAGTTGCAATCTCTGCTATAAGCTGTATCTTTCCTTGGTGAGATGCCACTGAAAGTTGCTTCACAGCCACTGTCTGCCTTTCTAGCAATGTGCCCTGTAGTGCAAATCAGATCAATTGGTTTTCCTTACAAGCATTTTCCATTTAGCAATTGAAATGGTACAAAAGTGCATGACAATTTGTGAAAAAAAAAGAAGAGCTTCTTGAACCTAAGTGAACGGTTTGGATGTGATCCACACCACTAATCTGATGCACAACACTAAAGATGGTTGACTATTGGTCTTGGTTCCATTGAATGTGAGCAATTCCCTTTTTTTTTTTCCCTTTCTTATATAGGTTATCCATCTGAGGTTTAGGATTCTTCTATCAAGTAGGCATTCCTTATCCATAACTGGGCTCCACATGCACGTATTCGCGATACTGAGGCTCAGGACCATTCAAATATTTTGATCATTGTAGTTTAAATACAATAAAAGCAATCTGACCTTAAAACCGGGCCCAAATCCTCCCTGTCCTAGCTTATTTGCGGGACTGAAGTCTTTGGTGGCGGTCTTCAGTTCCCCGTAACTGAAAGTGTTTACTTTGGGACCCATTCCTAGAAACTCTGTAGATACACATAAAATGGAAGGTTGCATTCATACGTTCACTTCAATATCATACATGGGCTTAGAAATATTTGTACCATTGGCTGTCCAAGTTTTATTTATGTTAATTTTTCATTGGATTTGAATGTCTTTTTTAGCAATCATAAGATAAAATTAAGGAAATAAAAATAAATCCAGTTGAAAAATGTTTAACCCAATGAAAGGGATTGGCACATTTAGCGTGTGTTTGGATGCACTATCAAGTTGAATTGCCATGGATTATCTAATAAAGTGGAAAGCATCGTATTTTAGTTTCCTTAACATTCATGTTGAGGATCTGGGCTTTGAAATCTCATTTCCTCTTGATAAGATGGAAACTCTTGCAATTCAGTTGACTTGTGCATCCAAACACCGAATTAGGCCACATTTGGATTTCCCCACTTACCAAAAACGATTTGATAGGCTAGCACCAAATCTTGTGGTTTGGAAAAACACCCAACTATGATTCAGTGGTACTTCCAAACACACCTTTTAATGTACTCTTGAATTGTACTGTGTTACTTGAACATTTCTAAAATTTCATTTTTATTATCTTTCAGTTATTTACAAACATCGGAATTACCTTCATCTTCACCAACACTCAACCATTTATTCCTTTTCCATATCAAAAATATAGAAACAGGTACAATGCTCAGAACAACATAAGCCAAAATTTCAATAGCCAAAGAAATCTTGTTCTTCTTTCGTCGAGTCCCGACAGTCAATTTGAAATCTGGACAAGAACTCAATATGATTAGACAATGTTGAACTTTTACATGTGATACAATGTACTTTTATAGGAATGCTACAAATGGACTTGTAAGGGGTTATTAGGACTGTTGATTTTGTAAATCATCACATTAATAGTCCATAGATGGTATTCTTGTAGCCATCCAATTAGTAGTGGTTGATTCACTAATTCACTATGACTTTCGAACCATGCTATGAAACTTTTGGAAAGAGCCATTGAACAAAGAGTAAGGCATGAATGTATCAAAAAATCAGTTTGGTTTCATGGCAGAGAGGTCTATTATTGAAGTTATTTTCCTACTTAGACAATCGGTTGAGAAATATAGGATGAAGAAGAAGGATCTCCCATGGTCTTCATATATTGACTTAGAGAATGTTTACAATAGGGTCCTTGGATAATTAATCTCCTAGGTGCTAGAAAATAAAAGAATTTCAAGAGGATATATTGTCCTGATTAAGGATATTCATGAGGGAGTAGCGACAAGTGCGACGACCACCAGTGGAGAGACAAGCGAGTTCCCTATTACTATAGGCTTGCTCCACAGGTTGGCGTTAAGCTCATATCTCTTTGCCTTTGTTATAGACAAATTAACAAGACATTTGCAAGAAAAGATTCCAAGGTGTATGTTGTTTGTAAATGACATTCATGATTGAGGAGCTGAGATAGGGTGTAAACAAAAAACTAAATTTATGGAGAGGTGCTTTAGAATGTAAATAATTTGAAATTAGTTGGACTAACAAAAAATATATGGAGTGCAATTTTAATAACAATAGGAGTGAGAATGAGAAATTAATTAAGATTTTTGACCAAAATATCTTTTGAAATGACCACTTTTGATACTTAAGTTGATAATTCATGAGAAAGGAGAGATTTAAAAGAATGCTACCCATAGAATTCATGCATATGGTAGAAGAAATGGAAATGTGCCTCTAGAGTTTTATATTATAGTCATGTACCACTGAAGTAATTAAAGGGTAAAATTAATTTACATGATAATTATAAGATCAGCTATGCTTTACCAAACATGTTCAAAGCACGCGTGTAGCTTAAAAAGGGATGTTGAGATGGATAAGTGGAAAGGCAAGGATTGATAGAATTAGAAATGAAAGTATTCATTAGAATTCAGGCATAGCAGCAATTGGTAGTAAGACGAGAAAAATAGATTTAGATGATTTGGTCATGTTCAATGGAAATAAAAATATTGCATGAAGTGAGTTGGTACAAGTTAGCCTCTAAAAGGGAAAGTAAAACACCTTAGAGTATGTGGGTAGATGGAGTAAAGAAAAGACTAGACGACATACAGGCTAGGGGGAATAAGAAAAGATATGCCCCTAGAATTTCACGATATCAATGTTACGGGCATTGATGGAGTTGAATGGTGGAAAAGGATTCATGCATCCGGCTACAATTAATTGGAGTCAAGCTTAGATGAAAAAAAAAAAGGCTTAGATGATGATTATGATTTTTGGCCAATGATTCATCCATGGGACAACCACAAAACAACCAGTTGCAATTACCACCCAGGATCACTACATTTATAATTGGGATCACACCACATAGAATTTTGTATGAAGAGCATTGGGCAATAACAGCATTTCTATTAGGCCTATTTAGAATCAAATTTCAATAATAATAATAATAATAATAATAATAATAATAATAATAAATCTTTAAATCTTACTAAGAGTAACAAGGATGGCCGAGATGGGGGGTCCATAAGTGCCTGAGGAAGGTATACAGCAAGTCCCCTTTCCAGCCCTAAGAAGATGAATTTCGAGAATATGTTCATGTACCATAACCCACTGTTTCTTCTCAATGCCTTTGAAGGTAATACCTGCTTTTTTTATTTCGAAGTCTTTCCATGCCAGATTGCCCTGCACCATTAGCTTCAAAACTAATAGAAATGGTTGTCACAATGAAATCAAAATTTCAAAAATAGAATTTTGATTGGAATAGATGGTAATTCGTTATGTTTGGAACTCTTTGAAATTACATGGAATTCAAGAAAACCTCTTTGCCTTGATCATCTAAAACTTATGTTGCCTCATGAAGGTTTAAATGGTGGACTTCCAATCCCCACTGTATCATGTGGTGTGCATGCCTCACTTCAGTTTTGGATCTACTTCATTTTTAAGCAACGTGAGTGGGCAAAACCAATGGGCGGAGTGGATTTCTCATAGACATTGCAGTGGGCCCACGTAGCTTCTGCCTCCCGAAAGTTGTTGTAGGCTGGGGCACAAGAAATTCCCTTCCATTTGAGACATGAAACAAGTAGGCCCTGCTTCTTAGATAATCCAGCCCATCCTTCGAACGTGAGCTGTTGCCAATTTTCAGAAACCTATCAATCATTTCACTCTTCTTAAATGTTTGGCCTGCTAATTTCGGACAGATGATCTACACATTGAGTCCCACCTGATGGATGCATCGAATGTCCTACGCATGCCAAACTGGCACGTGTTTGCATGTAGAAGTACTCGTCGTGGGTCTATCAAACATATGGGATTTTGAGTATAAAACAGGAACTCAAAAACTTAGGAAAATGTCTTAATACACATACCTGAAGATAAATATCGAAAACACGCTTTCCAACGCTCTTCCAAGTTTTTGAATCTGGAAATTCCATTTCTGCGAATTTCAGATTTACAGTGTAGTTCCCATTTTCAAGCCCCAGACCATAATATCTCAGCGATCCTAGTGATATCCTTGCGAATTGAAATAGCTCTGGGTCTACGGTATTCCGAAATACACCCTGATCAGTTTGCCTGATATAGTTGCCGCTACCTTCACGACTGTAATCTTCTGTTGGTGCTTGAAGAAAATATTCCTACATTGCTAATGGCCCACTTCCCTGAGCTGGCCACCATATAGTATGTTGAGCCCAGAGGTTGATGGTCCCCTTCATACGCTTTTTGTTAGCATCCATGGGGCTCACAAGTAAGTTGATATCTATCAACAAGGACAACATACTAAAATAACTTCAAAACTGCCCAAGGATCCTATTTTTAAGCTTAATTTACTCAAATAAACTAAATAATGATAATATACCATGTTACTCAATTTTTTTTAATACATATGAGCTTTGACTAGAGTTTAAATGATTCTTCTATAACAAATGACAAAATTAATGCTAAAATTACAATTATGTTAGCACCATTTATTATGGCAAGGATTCCAATCCACTAGAGATAATTAGTCTTTAGATGAATAGAAGATCGACAGCCCTTGCGTAACTTACATCAGTATCAAAGAAATGAACATGTATATACACTAACGAGTAGTACATGTTAAAGATGTTGGTGGATTTTGAGTGGACTTACAGAAGGTCACCTCAGTCAAAGCTCAGAAAGAGATTTTCTAGAAGTTCACCTCAATCAAAGCAAATCAACGATTGCTTTAAGAATCCCAATGCCAGAAAATGCTTACCAATCCAGCAATCTTTTTAATCATTAGGCCGAATTAGAGTTCAGTCTCAACATGCATCTTTTATGAAAGTACAATGTATTGGACTAGAAAGGAAATACAGAGAAGTAATAGAGAAGTCTATGTTACATCTAGTAAAAAGATCCAGATTAACCATGCTTAAAAGAAGAGCACTCACACATTCTTCAAGCCTTGTTGTTGAACAAAATCTAGGCATCGTTTCACAAGCTGCACCAGATCAAAATTTGTTAAAGCACGGAAGTCACTCTCACCAATTAAAAAGAAAAAATAAATATTTACCTTCTTATTTATTTTCGGCCGAAGAAAATTCACACCAATACATCTCCTAGCCACTTTAAACATAAACAAACCATTTCCTGCATTATGATCATCGGAATGATCAGGGTTGAGAATTTAATGGAACTACAATGCATGTACATCAAGAAAACATTTACTAAATAAAAAATTCCAATTTATTAGTAAGGTCCAATTTATTAGTCAGATACATCCAGCTAGACCAAATACTGCTTTTTCCTTTTCTAGATTGAAACAGGGTAGATAGTTGATGATCTTGAGTGAATAGTTGATGATCTTTTCATATATAACTAATGTGACATATGGAGAGATAGGACCTATAATACACATGACCCAAATACACATGATTGTTCTTCAAATCCAACCGTTTCCTGAAGGATGGGAATTTTCAACTGAAAATATTTTTATTTTTATTGTTTAAATTTTGTTGGTGCATGGACCACCAAGGTTGTTGGAATCTTCCAATCTAGGTTCATGAATTAGCCTCCACACTTGTGACAATCTGGACCTTAAGAAAACAAAAACAGCAGCAATAGATTTAAACCCGTCTAAGGATGACACAATAATCATAATGATACAATTCTCAATCAAGATAAAAAATTGGGGGTTATCTGCCTAGTAAACTTGCTTGGCATTGCATTCCATAGACCTTGACTGATTACAAATTTCCCTTTTCAGCTAATGGTCAATAGTTATTCTAAGGTGCAGTGTTGTGCATCAATTATTTGTCATGTGAGCGGTGGTTGGTAAACATGCATTGGTGGTTTCCCTGGTATGTTGTGCAGACAACTAATTGAGCATGAACCATCATGTATGTAGGTGCTTTGTGCATAGTAGTTTTCCAGTAGCTATCACTTCATGTGTTGACATAGAGTTTGGCACTCTCCCATAAATCCAATATCAAACCCCATCTAACAAAAGACATTTTGTTATGAACACCATGACCCTACTTTGTTTGGTGCTTTCTACGGTGTGCATGTAACAGTTGGGCTGGGGATCAATATTGAGTGGGAGTGTGGGACTGTGCTGGCATGCAAATTGTCTCATGTGACCCTCTGCCATGGCTGGTTGATGTCTGTTTGGGCAGCCAATCAATATAATATCTCAGTTGAAAGCCAACCCCAAATTTCTGGGGTAAAGGTTAAGATGGTGACAGTAATGATGATGATGATGGAATTTGTTGTATGTAGGGAAAACTAGTACCGAAGGATTTCAATATTGAGGATGCTGTTGGAGGGCTTGGAAAAGCAGTTATGAAAACATTTGTGGCAGATGTGACCAGTCACACTTTGGAGATTCATTTATATTGGGCTGGAAAAGGGACAACAAGCATCTCAAGCAGAGGAGTTTATGGTCCCCTGATATCAGCTATTTCGGTGGATCCTAGTATGTTGTTCTGGCTATTTTGTTTCAGCTCCTTTGATCTCTCCCATTACTTCCACATGACAAACTGGGCTATTGATTAAAATTTACATAAGCTTGGCGTAATATCTTAATTGTACAGTAGGATATCCTAACCTTTCAAAATAAAAATAAAAATTGTAGTCTCACATAATGCTGTGAAAATCTTAGTCTCACAGCAGTTCCAAAATTTCAGAGGTCATGGATGAATTCTGTTTTTCATTTAAAAATGTATTTCTATTCAATATGGCGTTCCTCTAGGACCCATAGTCCATTATTTTAATCCTAATCAATTTAAGCTGTTAACAATAAAAAAAATAAAATAAAATAAAATAAAAGGAACACTCTGATGTCCTAACAAGTCTAACGGCCTATTTGGCATTGATTGGTATTGATTTCACTTTTTGAGCGGAACCAATCCGCTTCTTTTTCATGCAGCTCACTGCCTTTTCCACCACAAACCTCAAGCCAGATAAAAACAGGTCTAACCTGTTCTTAGCGCACCACTGATTCAAATGGAACACATCCTATCCACCCCTAAATTGGGAAAAACCAAACATAGCATGCATGAAATCTGAAAGAGAGAAAAAGAGATGCAAACTTGATAGGAAATCAACAAATCTCATCTGTCTGTTTCAACACATGAGTAAGAGATGTAGACATATGGAGAGAAAAAGAGAGATCTTTTCTTCTTCTTTTTTTTTTTAATTTTTTTTTCATAAATGTATTTAGCCAATCCTAAAGAGTCCCATTCATAAATGCTTTTAGGCCAATACAAAATAAAATGTTTCTTTCCAGTACACAAGAAAAGAAAAGATTTATATCAGCAAATTCAACACCATGAAGTTTTTAAACTCAAAACGATGAACCCAAATTCCATCAGGACAATTGAAACTCAACTAACAAAAATCCCAAATCAAGAACTCCATTTCCAATCTCAACTCGAACTGTGACAGGCATCTTTTTTGTAATCACACACAACAGTTTTTTTTTCCCTTTTTTTTTTAACACCCATTTCTTCCAAACTTCAGATCCATCTCCTAGTTAACAGCTCACCAAACTAGCAGAGTGGAAAGTAGATTCCTTCTCTTTTTTCCTCAATAACTTCAAAAAACACAATACCATGAATTTCATTGCTACAGCTTCTTTTCCATTTTCATGCACAAAACTAAAATGACCCTTTTAGCATTAGAGCTTTGGAAGCTCCAAATCAACACACCAAACCAAACGCCCTTTGGAATTTCTTGTAATGGGTATCTAGAAAAAAAAAAAAAAAAAAAAAAACCCCAAAAAACATCAATTTCTGCTTAAATTATTTAGAAATGGAAATTTGCAGGACAGGTTTATGGTTACAGAAGACACAATAATAGTACTTTTTTGCCAAATGGGGTGTCTGAATTCTGGTCATAAAAATCTATTAATTATTATTTTATTTTAAAAAAAAAAAAACAAAGCAAAACAAAACTCACCAAATGGGTATTCGATCTTAAAATACAAAATACCATTTTTGAATTTCTTTTCCATAATAAATCTTTAAAGAAAAGTTCCAAATTCCACAATAATCTCCCATCAGAAGAATTTTATATCATCAAATCAAAATTGAACAGCCAAAAAAGGGAATTAGGAGACACCCTTTGAAAATTTCTCAAATTGGATAACCTACAGACACCCTAAAAGCATCAAATTTTGATGAAATTGAAAACAACTTGAAATGGGTGGGAGTGATTTATCATTCTAACAGACACCCAAGACCAAAAAAAAAAAAAAGCCACTATCAAGCACCCTTAGAAAATTTCCAACAACAGGCATCTCCAGAAGCACTAAAAGCATCAAAATTCTATTGAAATTCAACAAAAATGGTAATGGGTAGGATTGATTTATGAAAAAAAAAAAAAAAACAGAACTTCTATTGAATTGGTGTTGACAGAAACAAAAACAACATCAAATTCTGGTTACCAATGTCCACAAAAATCCAAAATCCTAGGAGGAAAAAAAAAACCCAACTGGATCTGTGCAGAGACAGTAAATGGCATCAAATTCCAACAGAAATTGAGAAAAATGTCGATAAATTGAGAGATTGAAGAGAGCTTTTTTACCAGCAAAAGGGGATGAAAAAAATACTTATTTTGAATGACAACTACTGCCGACTGCTCTCTGTAAAATTTGAAAAAGAGAGAAATCTGAAATATGAAAAGGACCTTGAGCCATTTCATCAAATAGTTAGCATGCATGAAATCTAAAATAGAGAAAAAGAGACAAAGAGAGGAAGATATCAAACCTATCACAGCTGCTGTAATGGAGAGAGAGAGAGAAGAGGGTATTCACAGCCTATGTTCTTCACGGCTGATGCATCGGAGAGAGAGGGAGGAGAATGAAAGAGATGGAGCAGAGATCGCGAGGGAGAGAGGGATTAGGGAAAGGAGCTTTAGGAATGCTCTCATTAGGGAACGAAAAGAGAGAGAGAGAGAGAGAGAGAGAGAGAGAGAGTGAGAGAGAGAGAGAGAGAGAGAGAGAGAGAGTGTGTGTGTGTGTGTGTGTGTGTGTGTGAAATACCATAGGGCGCGGCTCTGTTTCGAGCGGGCGCCCAAATTTTGGGCGTCTTCTCATAGACGGTCCGTACAAGGGCTCCGTGGGGCCCAGCATGATGTATTTGGTTTATCCATTCCAATGCATAATTTTAATAAATTATTATAATTTATGATACTAAATTTTAGGTATATTGAATGCCCAAGTGAACTACACCATATGAAGCAACTGTAATTTAATATCCATGTTTCTTACCATGCAGTCCACATGAGCCTTTGATCTAGCTAAATTTTTTTCATCCTCTAACGTAATATTTTCAAATATATAAACGACTTAGATATAACATATAGTTTTTTCTAGGTATCATAGAGCCCCTTACAACACCATTAATTATTAATGGTGTGTCAACTTTTTAGCTACGGATTAAAAGCGTAGCAATAATATCTAAGGTTTATATCCGTAGCAAAAAACTTATGTGGTCTATATCCTTTACCCCTTTTTTTGGTAGTGATTTTCCAAGGCCAAGTTTGTCCAAACTATGCACTGATACCAACTTGTAACGCCCCGACCTTTCAGGACCCGAGTACACGACCCATTTCTCAAAAACCAGTGTTAACCTTAAAGGATGGTCAAATTCGAGTATATATATTTTTTTCTCATCAGAGGAAGTAGATGAGCGTAGAATGGACAAGAAAGCATAAAGGGAAATTTCAAATTTCATTTAGAATATACAAGTGTTACCCATAATGACTTATACAAACCAATATCCCCATTCATACAATTACAAAATGAAATAACATTACACATGAAATAAAGTAAATTACAATAAATTTGAGATATGAAATCCCATAGCAACCCTTAGCAATCACAATCATGCATCCCTGTCAAATGTAGCTTGCTCCTTGTCAATATAAACATGAATTTCACTAGGGCCACCTGTGCTACCTGTACGGTTATAAATTTGATGGATGAGTAACCAATTCAGTGTGAATTCCCCTTAAGATTACACAACGCTGCATTAGGTAAACATAGTTATAAAATAAAGCATACAAAATAATACATGATGCAGGTCTTATTATGTGCATGGATGCGTGAAGTATGCAATCATCGCCCCAGGGATGCTCATCCGTGCGATCATTGAACCTGGAAAAAATCATCCAGTCGGGTCACCAAAGGATGTGGCTGGTCATCAGCGCAACACTTGGCATAATCGCATGGGCATGAAGATCTAAGTCATCATCATAAATCGAATGAGTGGTCATTAATGCAACATTCAGCGTAATCGTCGGGCATAATGATCCAAGCCGTCATAAATATGCCATATATACATGATTAGCTAAGTCATTATTAGTCCATTTACAATTAGCCAACTTAGATAAGCTCAAAGGTCACTACGGGAAACACATGGCCCAACGTAGGCTGACAGCTCGGGCATAGGTCCCATACCACCATTCCCTGCTCATGAGACTACCACCTTAGGATGTTTAATGGTACCCCTTTAACTAGTGGCCAATCATATTACAATATATAGGGCTTACCATCACATGGTTGTATAGTATAAAATATCGGACCCATATAAGAAAAATACGAAAATAAAGTCACATAGGGATAATATCAAAATAAGCCACATAGGGTGAGTATTAGACCATGCGATAAAAGACGATTCTTAAAAACTATTGGACACAACAACCCTGGATGGTAGGCCCATATCAATGATCTATATAAACTACCACTCAATAACCACCAAGTCGAAGGTACATTACGATCACAACTAGTCAAGTTACATCCCAAGTATGGGTGTACATTCATATTTTAGAATTTCTCATTAATGTACCAGTTTAAGTTCCATATGCAATCCATAAAAAGAATCCATAAGTATGAACAATTATACAGGATAGTCATAAAGCATGTAATACAACAATCCAATTTCCACCAGCTAACACATGTAATTAAAAAGGGAGATATCAATTATGAATTTAAATAAAAATTATAACTTAAGCTAATGACAAGATGGAAAGCTTAAGGGGAAGAATCATCACTTATAGTTGGATCAACTACCAGCATGGCTAGGGGACATGTGGTCCCTTATAATGGAGTCCTATCATGAATTAGGAAATTACATGGTTAGATCGAGTTCTACACACTATTTATGGTTGAGATTATAACTGAGGGTTTGGATTATTTATCTTAGGGTCTTAATGTAGGATTAGGGTTTTCATCGTAGGGTTTAGTCTTAAACTTAGATTTTAGGATTTGAATGTTAATTCATGTAAAATTAATTAGCATGATAGTTTATAACTATAGTATAATTATTAATATTAATGATAGAACTACTATTAGTTAATTGTGGAAATAATAATCATTTTAATGGTAGAAATCAGTATACTTCTACTACCAATAATGATATCTAAGAATGGTGAGTAAAATCCTAATAACGAAAGTTATGGTTTTATCTATACTAACTAATATGAGTAATCTATTAGTGGCTAATCATATCTATAATAAAATTTACCATGATAATAGTAATAAGGATTGTAAATTGAGATCCTTCTAGTTTGGTGTACCATTAATTGTCATATAAACTTACTAATTACAAAATCATTATTGCCATTACTGTTATGATTTATATTAGCTAACTTGATAATAAAAATCATTAAGATGGAAATTAATAATTAGAATTACCATTGTTGATAGTAATAACAACAGCGAATATGATTGAATAGGATGGCTTACCTAACTTGAGCTAGATCCGAGTGAGTTGACTCGATTAGACTCGGCGAGTTTTAGCCGAGTTGACTCGGTGGCGAGTCGTTCTAATTTGACCTCTTCCTTTATCTCTTCCCTTCTCTTTCTCCTTTTCCTGAACTAAATCAGCAGTGTCCTTAGTTGCACTGAATCCCAAATGATTCAGCGGGTTGACTTGATAAAACTAGTGAGAAAGGCAACATCTTCCTCCTTTCTTCTTCTTCTTTTTATTTTTCTTTTCTCTTCCTCAGGCTTATACACTCATCAGAGTTCCTGGACGAAACCAGAACCCAACTTAGGCTGAACTCAGCGTGGCTTCGGGCGTTTTTGGCCTGAGTCACGACCGTGACACGACCCGTTCCAAGCTGATGCAACGATGCAACTGTCCTTCCTCTCTCTTCTTCTCATTCTCCTTCCCTATCTCTCTTCTCTTTCTTCTCCTCACTACTTCAACCAGAAGAACAGTCTGGATTTGATCACACCCAACCTAGCCCAGACCCAACTCAGTCCAGCTCAGACTGAGCATGGTCACAACTCGACTGCAGGTGCAGCACAACCCCCCACCCGCACATCATCTCTCTATTTTCTTCCTTCTCCCAATTCTTTCTCTCCCTCACTCTTTTCTACAATGTCCTACAATCCCCTAGACCGAGACAGATTCAAAATCTGATGGTGTGGATCAAAGTGTGGTAGTGAGTGAATGATGAGGAAGAAGATAGGCAACAATGGCAGATCTCTCCCCAATGCTCCTTTCTTCAATCCGAAGACATGGGAGGGTTCCTAGGGGTTCAACAGAGCTTATGGATGCATGAAACCGAAGGTTTCAGGGCGTTTACTCTGTGGGTTCGAAGGGAGAAGGTGGCAGCCAACTTTTGGAGTGCGGTTGTGAGAACGGATGAGGTGTTCTTTTTTTGTTTTTTTCTTCCTAAATCTGCTCTGTTTATAATAACCCTAGCTCTCCCAAGAGACCTTAGACGAAGAGTAGAGGGTCTAGATTGAAAACCGGATGGCAGTAGCCTCCAACGTCTAGTAAAACCAAAACCGACGACGAAAACTCTCTCCCACGCGGAGAGCCATCGAACGGCTGGGATTTTACCTCAATGAATGACCAGATCAATTGAAGACCCTCACATGGATCACCAAGCTGGTGGCAGCAGGGGCAATTTCCATTTTTAGAAATGTTGTTTTGTAAGGCCTATTCCCAGCGATGATTGTGACCATGCGCATGCATCACAACATGTAAGGTGGGCCGGGTTTTGGTCATGGCTGAGGGACGCATGCGATGGACGGTTCAAATCATCCATAGCGATGATCATGGTTGGCCATGGTCGGACAGAAACAGACACTATCTGTCGACTATCTTCAACAAAGAGATTGAGAGAGAGAGACCCTCTCTTCTTAAGGAAACTTTCGGTCAGAGGAGCTTTGACCGCTTCTAGTAGTTCGGTGCACGGTGGGTGCTCCTGCATTGTGTACACGTGTAAGAAAACGTGGGGTCCACAAATGGATTTGATGAAATCCACACCGTCCATTAGCTTCTAAGGGTCCAATTAAGGCCCTAGACCAAATATGGGCCAGATCCAAGGTCCGAGTTGGGCCCACCACTTGATCTAAAGTCATAAGGGTGGTTTTCCACTAATCTAATGGTCGGATTGGCTCGAAACTGAACTTTAACAGCTAGAATGGTCCTAGGAATTTATTAGATGACTGGGTCCACCTATATTTTGATTTTAGGATATTAGTTGTTATTATTAGAATAAGTTTTAATGTTTTCCATTATTATTATTATTATTATTATTATTATTATTATTATTATTATTATTATTATCATTTTTATTATTATTATTAGTTTCATATGTGTGCACTGTTAATCACGTTGTGAGTCCTGCTTTATAGGTTATTAGGACTACATATCTCATGATTTTACATGCTTATTATTATAGTACTTATTATATGCATGACTATTATATGTGTATTCCTAAATACTTTATTTTATTTATTTATCTATTTAATTTTTCTTGTAGGATTTTCCTTTAATCGAAGTCATAAATCATTTGAATAGTTCCATATCAAGCCATATGCACACGCTACTCGAAAGGTTTATAGTTAATTTTAGGAAAGTCGATTATTAGATCGATCATTAAAACGTTGCGGACCTAATGATGTTGAAAGATCTCTAGGGAGCCCTATTAGTTTCACCAAGCCACGTCTCAAGGCACAAGATGTCATGGCTCCATTGATTCATGCTTTATAGCCTAAGATGCGTGGTTAGGTTTAGCCTAATGAAGGTGAAAGCCCTGAAATTTGGGGGTCGAGCGTAACTCAACTCCCAAGTTCCAAAACATCACTTATGCAACATTTACAATGATGGATGAATGTTGGCTGTATTAGTGCATAAAACATGAAGTAGATTAAGCCAAATCAATAAAACATAATCCCGGGACAGTTGTAATATGCAAGTGGAAGACTAAAAGAAATATATAAACCAGTATATGTCCCCAAGATATGTATGCTCTGCCAGGTCATAATTACAAGTATTATTTCAATATACAAATATCAAAATGTGATAGTCCACTACAAGCATAATCCTAAATCTCCGTCAATCAGGACATGGCTCACATGAACCCATTTGAATATTGCATGTAGGAGAATACCTCCTCATCATCCTCATACTCCTGCTCTGCCTCATGGGTTGCATCACCATCTGCAACTAAGATAGAGTCTGGTTGGCGTTTAAACATCGTCCCAGAATGTGGGAGTGAGTGATCAACTCAGTGAAGCTATACAACAAAGGTTAACATGTTATCAATTTAATCAAACAGTAATGATAAAGAAATTCAACAGACATGTCCTAATTACTCTTATTAATGCAAGAATGATATGAAGTAATGATGCATGCCCTTGCCTGCACTCCCTCTTGCGACAACATCTAACGATCGTAGCATGAATCACTACCACTGTGCTCTACACCAACGCCAACGACATATGCAGTACGATGTTATGAGCATGATTACCAAGTTCTTATTAGTCCTTTTCATACAGCAGAATTGGCAAGCTAAGGTACCTCCCTTGTATCATTTCTCAAATAATGATCCACTCTAGGGTCGTCAGTCCTAGACAATCTCATACGATGTTGTGGTTCTAGGTCACTATAAAGGGCTCATCACCTTATCAGTGTAGGCCTAGTTATACCCTAGTTACTATGCCTGAATGCAGTGTCAAGGTATGCTCGAGGTCAGTATAAAGAGCTCGTCACCAATCAATGTAGGCCGACAACACGAATACAGTGTCTCATACCACCACATTCAGCTCACGAGTCTGGGTTGCTCATTGGTCACTACGGGGAGGCTCGTCGCCCCAGCGTAGGCCAACAGCTTGACCACAGTGTCCCATACCACCATGTCCGGCTCATGAGTCTGAGGGGATCGTGGTACCAAGGTTAACGGGATCTCACTGGTAAGTTTGGTACCCTAGATTCAAGGAGTAACGTCCAAACATGTGAACATACATCGGTCAATCGGGTTAATTGAAGAGCTCTACTAGGACGAGCGCACGTTGAGTTAATCGACATGAAATGCATAAGCATTTCGTGTGGCCTAACCACTGCCGACATCTCAGGTATGGCTCGGATTCATCGATCACATCTTGTGTGGCGAAAGCAACCTCACCCACCAGTTCAAGAACTATTACCGATTACCTGGACTGTGATATAGTCCCAATCACGTACAATCACAATGATGAATATTTAAAACAATCCTACAATCATATTAACATGTTATGGAATATAACTTAAACATGAATACAGTACATGGAGGAAATCATATACACAGTTAAACATAAGTATGTAGGTTATACAGTTCATGGAGGGAATCATACACACAGTTAAGGCAGTTGGGATTCATATCTCAACTATGTTATAAATCAAACTTTACTAACTACTAACTCATTCAGACATTTTTACAAACACTTAGACTACACTTTCCAACATACATCACGTATGTTGGCCATATTACGTATTAGGGAAAATCCTTTTGCTAAGGAGTTATCGCATACATATCAAACATTTACCTACGACAATTAATCATGGCAATCACAACATCAGATTCCAAGCATATACAAACATTTCAACAAACACATGAAATACTCTATACACAACATAGTTGATACATATACGTAAAATGAAATAGATATTGCATTTGGCATGTGAAATAGCATCCATGTCAGTAATAAACCATTAAAAGATATTGACAGCCTTGAAAACCATAACCTATACGTATATAGTCTGCACCTTAAACCGAAAAATGCGTAACGGATATGATTTAGACACTAAGTCTTTGTCAACAGCGGATTTACAACCTAGAACATGAAGTAAGTTAGATACATCATTACTTAGACTATACTAAGCTCTAAAATAGGTTATGGTTTGGTTTTCTTACCCAATTATGGTATTAGAATCACCGGAATAACGATCCGGTAGCGTTGGATAAGCACGTGGAGAGGCAGGGTAGAATCCCTGGGAGAATCTCTAACTCACACTCTCTCTTTCTCTCTCTTTTTCTTCTCTTTCTTAGCTAGGTTTTTGGAATTCATATGGATTATATGAGAGAGGGTTTAAGACCCTTATATAGGCCTAGAACTGACAGAAACAGTCCCAGGACCATGATATACTTAGCTTATAACCAAATCAGGCTTATTCCGATCCAACGGAGCATTTCTGGAGGTCCCTTTGCTGAACGCAGTTGGACTTAAGCTCCCTGATATTGAATCTTGGTCAAGTTAAGTTTTCAGTCTGATCGGGTTTACAGATCGACCGTGGCGGACCAGTTTCAGTTCAATGGTCACCCACACTCGATCAGGGCCACAAGTACATTGGCATGTGTGGGACATATCCCCTGATCCGAGGGTGTATTTGGGTCGAATTATAACAGCCAGAATGCTTATATTTGGCCCTCAAGTGACACGACTCAGATTACTTAAATTAGTATTTAATTTCTAAAAACATTCATGTTCTCACACTCTTCGCTCCGGACTCAAGTAAATCATCTCAGGATATCATCTGGACTTAATTTTTGAGGTGGTTGTCAAGTCCAACTAGGCGGTCATAATTGTCTAAGTTCGTCGCTATCGGACTTTCGATTTGCGGTCCAGGTCCGATACGGAGTTTCTGAATGCTCCCGAGAGTAACTAGGTTTAGAGATTGATCCTAAATTTTAGGGTAATGTAGCGTTAAGAATTCTACAAGTTTTGGATCTTGCAGAAAGTATTTTAAGTGATTGATACTAATTTCACAGGTAATCTAGTTTAGCACTAGTTAATTCTCGTTTAATTTTCAAAAGATTTGGTCCTAAGTGATTTCTGCTGGAAGTGGTGCTCGGGTTTTCGTACAGATTTTTCCAGGACGTTACAAAAGGTGAATGTTCAATGAACTAGGTTTAAGTTACTAAGTTAAATCTTCATGATAACACCTGAGTAATGTAAAGTACGAGGTGTTAGATTCTCTGACCATGGATCTAAGCCAGGTTATGATTTTGGTACGATCGGATTAGCGGATCGATCGTGGAGGAACCATGTCAGATCAACAGTCATTGTCACTCGATCAGGGCCACAGTATACAGATATGTGCCAGGAAATTTTCCTAATACATTGGTGAAGTTCGGTCAGAAACTGACAATTTGAAATCTTTAATTTCGCCTGCAAGCGAATGACCCAATTCACTTAAGTTTCAATACCCTTTCTAAGGATATTCTCGTTTCTCACACACTTCACTCAGGGCTCAAGTTGTGCGTTTCTGGATACAATTTGGGGTCGATTCTCGTGTTGGTTTTCAAGTCCAATAAGTCGGATATAACCCTATAGTTTCGCGGTCATCGGACTTTTGACGTGTAGTCCAGTTTCGATTTGGAGTTTCAATTTACTCTCGAGAGCAACTAGCTTTTGGGATTTCTCCTAGGTTATTAAGTAGTTTTGATTCATTATTTTTGATATTTTTGGATCTTGCCATTTGTACAGATAGTGGTTCAAGCTAAATCCACTACCTATTTAGTTTAGTATTTAACTAAATTTAGCCTAAATTTCTAAAGGATATGATTCTTAGGGATTTCTGCCTGAGGTGGTCTCGGACCTTTGTAAGAATTTTTCTGAGATGTTACACATTTATAAAATTGACCATACACCCACTTACATATAAGATTAGAATACTAACCATCAAAATTTTCTATTTTTAACATGTCATCTAACCATCCATTATGTTGGTTGATGTATGTACATTCCTTAAATTTGTTTGATAAATAATTCCTTATTCATAATGATTTAGATATAATTTCATTTGTAAAAATTACTTAGAAATGTACTTATAACCATGTAGAACAATTAGATTTTCCAAAACTCTCATATCAGCAATAATTATGAAAATGCCATTAACCTAGACCCTTGAATTCTAGATCACATAGTTCCCACGATCTGTTTGATTTAAAATTTTATACAATGCTTATGTATCAAAAATTAGTCATACATGTCAAATTTGGACCCTTAGATCATTATAAAAGTGACCCAATTAACAAATTAGCCCCTTAACCATTGATTTTGGTATCCATTGAGTAAATAAACCTCGTGGGTTGTCGTAGTAGGATATTTACCTTCATATGAATGGTTTAGATTTCCCATCATATGGACCAAGTGTAAAATATAAAGACCTCATTTTGTTGGGCTTTTCCTTTGGTGTGAAGTTATCCTGTCAAGGCCTCTCAACTCCTTATAAATCGGGATCTTCCAATTAACCACTTTCTTCCTTCTATTGCAACTCAAAATTTGACCACACTTTAGTCTTATAAGACTATGAGGTTATATAGAATTTAAGCCTCGATCTATGATCCTACACCGTTGAAGGTTGAATCCAGTTCCTTTATTTTGGTACAAAAGGTGAAATTTTAGATTTAGGATTTTTCCACCATCGATCAACCATTAAAATTTTTCCACCAGTACGAACGCTTCATGTATCTATACATCTTCGTACTACTTAGATGCATTGCCAACCTTGAATTATGAGCAGCCTCTAAAACTTCCCTTCTCAAGTTATGACGGTTCAGGACGCATAGGCGGCCACGGTATCATAAACCTCCGTCCGAACCGACTCTGCACTCGGATTCTTTACTCTTACCTGCCCGTTCTCTCGTCTTCACCAAAAATTCATCTTCTTTCTGAGCCATAATGATTCGATCATCAATAAGTGGCTGTACATTGATGTGTGTTACGCTCTCAAATGGCTCTTCCACTGTAAGCTTCAGTTCGAAGTCGTGCATAAACTCTACCGTATTTCATTCTCCCATCATCAACGGAGTTGCAAATTCTATTGTCTTCTTATGGCTCAAAGCGTCGGCTATAAGGTTGGCCTTTCCAAGATGGTAGGAGACCTCAAACTTGAAGTCTTTCAAAGTTTCCATCTAACGTCACTACCTCATATTCAGGTCTCTCTACATGAAGATGTACTTGAGGCTCTTATGGTTGTAAAAGAGCTCGAACTCTTCTCCGTAGAGATTGTCTCCAGAGCTTTAATGTGAAATAACCGCTATTAATTCCAAGTCGTGCGTGGGGTAGTTTTCCTCATGTTTCCTCAACTACCGCGATGCATAGGCAATCACTCTGTCCTTTTGCATAAGAACACAACCCAAACCAATGCGAAACGTGTCGGTGTATATAATATATCTGATCCCCTACTCTAGTAATACTAGCTTGGGTGTGGACGTCAGCTTGTCCATTAATTCTTGAAAGGTTGCTTCCGCTTTCTCATTCTAGGCAAACTTAAAATTCTTTCGAGTGAGTTGCGATAATGGTCTAGCTATCTTGGAAAAATCCTTAATAAAGCGACGATAGTATCTAGCAAGTCCAAGGAAACTCCTCACTTCTGTATCGGAACTGGGCTGCTCCCAGTCCTACATCATGGTCACCTTAGTAAGGTCCATGACAATTCCTTCCTTAGACACCACGTGTCCCAGGAACTTGACTTCCTCCTTCCAAAAGTCGCATTTTCAATATTGTGCAAACAACTAATTCTTCCTGAGAGTATCGAAGACTGCTCACAAGTGTTCTTCGTGATCTTTCTAACTCTTGGAGTATATCAAAATGTTATCTATAAACACGATGATGAACTGGCATAGATAAGGCCGAAACACCCGTACAAGACTCGTATACTAGCTTATACCATTCCTTATGCCTCCTCAGTCCTCCCGATCGAATTTTAGTGATGCACGATCTGTTATCGATGTTTGCACGTGATCCTAGGTTATGTCCCATATATCAGAGTTGGCTCGACTCGAAACTTGTACCCTTGTGTCCACACCATCACCGCAGTTCTGACGCCGTGTATTACGCACCGAGGCGATACCCGGGCCAGGAGATGTGGGCCCGTCTTCAGTTCAAGGAAAACACCGTGCATTGCAATCCCGAGAGAATCCATCACATTAAATGTCAAGAACACATCCATCACTCTCATCATTCGCACCCATCCCCAAGTACAACCACCCATCCCCAAAGTCAACTCTCTCCCTTACAAAAGTACTTCCATCACTCACTTTTTCACCCATCACCATCTTAAATCATCTCTTTCTCTCTCATTTTTTCAAAACTCCATCTCCCAAGCAACTCCAACGTCCACGATTTCCATAGTGAACCTAGTGTGGCCCAACTTCCTACCTCCCATCTCTACCCTTCAAGCCTCATCTCAACCATTGGATCACATTCTTTGGAGCTATAGAATGCGTTGATGGAAGAAGGAAGAAAGGATCTTGAGGTAAGTGATTTATGATTTGACTTTGATGATTTGAGGGCCCACTTATGGTAGGACCCATCTTGATGTATGCATTGTATAGAGGGGCCCATAGTGGCAGGGCCCCTCCTCCATTCGTTATCTCTCTCCCTCTCTTGATGCGTGGCCCACCAATGATGTATGCATTTCATCTATGATGTGGGGCCAGCCATGATGGATGGGCCTGTCCACACCGCCCAGAAACTAGATATGTGGGAATCACCCTGATGCATATGTTTTGTCCTAGGCATCCATCTGTGCAGGTCCCACCTTGATGTACCTGTTGAATAAGTGTGGACCCCACCATGGCAAATGTGTGGGGCCCACCCTGTATGATATGTGGATTATCCCCACCGTCTAGCAATGGGTTGGTGGGATTCACCCACCTGCAACGTGTAGGTTTTCCTTGATGTATGTATTTTATACATTCCGTCTGTCCGTTTTGAAATGGGACGTGGCCCACCCCACAAGTGTGGGATGGGACCCACCTTGATGAATGTATTTTATAACCTTGTCGTCCACATGGCCCACGTGGTATGTGTTGCATCCGACCCACCATTTGTTAGATGAGCAGCAGCAACAGCTGTTGTGCAACGTCATCTGGTTCCATGAGTCTGTATGAGGTATGTGTTATGTATCCTACATCGTCCATGTGGGACCCACTCCACACGTGCTGCGTGTGTGGAGGTAGGGCCCACTAAATGTATGCATTCCATCCATGTAGTCCACCGTCCAGATATGGACGTACGGTGGGACCCATACAATATGTGTGTTTATCACACAGTCCACCCACCTTTCAGCATATATAAAAATAGTAATAATAATAATATAATATTTTAATATAATATAATATATTAGTATTAAATGGTGGGCCCACATGGGATCCACCTCTGTGTATACGGATTGGCAAGAGTACCTTCGCACCAACTATATAGCTGTGGACGTCAGCGAGTTTCTGTGGGACCCACCTTGATTATATGTGTATTATCCATACCACCAATATGTATCACCAGCTCATGTTAGGTGATGGTCTGAAGATCAACATAGATCTATGGTTAGGACGGGCCACACCACACAAAAAACATTGGCATTGAACTCTTAACTGTTGAAATTCTCGTGGGCCTACCATTATGTACTTGTCATCCAAGCCATCCATTCCATTCTCCAAGTCATCTTAGGATGAAATCCAAAGGACGGGCTAGATGCAACCTCAGATGGGCCATACCATACAAGATAGTGGTTAGGGGCCACCACCATTGAAACATTCTAGAGCTAATCATGATGCTCATTCACCACCTAAGGTCATCCAAACCTGTTAAAATAATAATAATAATATATTAATAGTAATAATAATAGGAAGAAGGGAGTCAAGGGCTCCAATGCTGGAGATCCAACGTGATTGTGGATTCATCCACTGTCCTTAGATGAGTGGACCACACCCTAATGAATGCTTCATTCTGTTGTACATTCTCTTCAACTCATTTGTGATGTGGCCCCACCTTGCTAGTGGACCCACTCATTGGGCATGGGCCTTATCTGAAATAGATTCAAAACTCATGTGGGCCACACCATTGAAACCTTCTTGAGGCTGCACAATTGTCCGAAAGGCCATCTATCTGTGGGCCCACCACGTTATGTGTATTGAATTGGGTCGTGGACTCACCTCAATGCAAGAGTCTTATATTCATGGTTTGGGCCCAACTTCAGAAAAGTGTTGGACTGGTTGTTGGGTCACCCCATTATAATGTTTTTGAGGCCCATATATGAGGCCCACTATGATGTATTAGGCCCATGGGTTATGGTCCATTGTGATGTATATTAGGCCCATACGATGCGGCCCACTTGATGTATTTTCACCCATTTGGCAAGGCCCATTGTGATATATTTCCCGCCCATTTGGTAAAGCCCAATGAGATGTATTTTTTGGCCCATGTATTATGGCCCAACTGACATATATGGGGCCAATGTATTGCGGCCCATTATAATGTACATGAGGTCCATGAGCAAGGCCCAATGTGATGCATATGTGGCCCATGAGTGAGGCCCATGGTGATGTGTATTAGGTCCTTGTGTGAGGCCATGGGCCTACGATACATTTGACTCTATGTGGGCCACTCCTTGGGAGAAATGTAGTTTAAATGTCTGCATTAATAGGCAATGATGGTTGAATGTCCACCATTGTGGCCTTCCATTAGGCTTGGTTAGGCGCATTCTCATCATTCTTTAGTGGGTTACTTCAAATGATTGGGCCCCATTGATATTACTTGGTCCATCATCAGCTGTCCATCTAGGGATTCTGCCTTGCGTAGAGGATGATTACCAATTTTGATTGTCAAGACCGATTTCGATTGTCAAGGCCGATTCTGATTATCGAGGCCGATTCCGATCGTTGATGCCGATTTCGATTATCGAGGCCAATTCTGATTGTCGGGGCCGGTCATCGAGGTCGATTCCGATTGTATAAGCCGATTATTGAGGTCAATTATCGAGGCTGGTTCTGATTGTCGAGGCCTAATGTGATGTATATGCAGCTTGTATTTGAGGCCCATTATGATGTGTATTCAGCCCGTGTTTAAGGCCCAATGTGACGTATTTATGACCATCCATTGAGGCCCACTTTGATACGATACATAATGGACCTGTGTGAGAGGCCTATTACAATGTTCTTAAGGCCTATGGGTTGTGGCCCATTGTGATGTATTCGGGGCCCATGGGACGTGGCCCATCTGATGTATATAGGCCATGTGATGCAGCCCATGTAATGTGTATTAGGCCAATGTGATGCGGGCCATTATGATTGTATGAGGCCCATTGTGGTGCATTTAAGGGCCGGGCTATGG
The DNA here is from genome assembly GCA_037074715.1 of Magnolia kwangsiensis. NCBI lineage: Eukaryota > Viridiplantae > Streptophyta > Magnoliopsida > Magnoliales > Magnoliaceae > Magnolia > Magnolia kwangsiensis. The sequence continues at coordinate 86,154,599 of CM073571.1, read as the reverse complement.
AGCCCATTGTGATGTATGTGTAGGCCCATGTGAAAGGCCCATTTGATGTGTATTAAGCCTTTGAGTGAGGCCCATGGTGTTTTATATTAGGCCCTTGTGTGAGGCTATGGGTGCACTATATGTTAGGCTCTATGATGGTCATTCCTTGGGGCAATGTTGGTTAAATGTCCACATTATCGAGGTCAAATGTGACAACATAACATCATGATACATGCCCATATGCATCATCTGCATGTTTGTTATGAGATGTGGTTGACCATTGCATATGTTATTAGACAGGTTGTTATGAGAGTCCCTGATAGGTGAAGATTGTCTCACATAAGTGCACACTATGCGTAGGATTGATGCATGACTGGATTGTAAGACTTGTGTGTTGTGATCACTATACACCCTAGTGACATCAGGATCGTAGCCTCCATAGGCATATCATGGATGGCTAGATGGGACACCAAAAATCTGTTCTAGCATCGGGCTGCCATAATGGCACTAGATGAAAATCCCTAAATCCTCTTGGTACCAGAAGACACACCAACGTCGAGACCGAGTGGATATATATGAGTGCATGAAGGCCGTATATCAGTAGGCCTATCTCCCACTATGTCATGATCAGTTGGGAGGGGGTGTGACCTTATCAGCCTGAGGGAGTAGGCATAGCTAGGCTGAGTTTGACCAGCTCGTGAATGGTTTTACTATCGACGTGCTGGGTAGATATTGGCTGACTACTGGCCAGGCCGATAGTGAGGTCTTTTCCACTCACTGGGCTATGCGGCCTGCAGGGGCGGAAGCCAGTTTGGAGTGTACTAGACCCCAGTGATGATTCCAGAGTTGAACAATACTGATATGTGGACTTATTGAGTAGGAGTTGTATACTCATTCATTCACTATCCACTTGGACTGGTGGTTTACAACTATTTGTTACATGTACCTTCGCAATGGCCAGGATTTCGATTAGGGTGCACGACTAATATGATATCAGGAGTTTACCACAATGAGTCTGACTATCCAAATTAGGTATGAGACTAGTTTGGATAAAAGTTCCTTGTAATGGACCTCATAGCCTGCGATACTATGTATTATCATCCCAACTTCACACTCCAGCATGGTCATTCCATTTGCACTACATATTGCATTACATCTGTCGCCTACGATATTTTAAGTTACTATGTTTCTACATTTATATGGTATAGATATGGCTGACGGTATTCAGGAACTCATCAGAAATTGTATATTGCATTGCATCCTCGACATATGATAATTTGCTCTTTATGGCTCCTCATTTGTATAACTGATTTGTATTGCGTACTGTGATATTTTTTTATTTATGGGCTTGTTAGTATTTTCGCTTACTCTGATATCGTATGAGTCATGATCTTAATAGTATTTCTGATATTGTACAATTATGATATTGTATTAAGTACTTGGCACTTACCTTGTGCACACACTTACACCACCCTCTAAGCTTTCTATAAGCTTATGCACGATAGATGTCTGCAGGTGATGTTAGGTTGCAGCAGCGTGAAGCTTAGAGCATGTAGTTGACCTCTGGAGCTTTCATCTTTACATATGTATTTTCCTTTCAGCATTGTATTTAAATGTTTTTATTAGTGGATATGTGATGATGATGTTACCTTTGTGATTTGGGTAAACTTATGATTATGGTTATTATGAGTAAATGTACATTAAAAAAATCCTCCTTTTAGGATCCCAGGATCGAAATCTGGCATATGGATGTTGGGAGATGATAATGAGGTACTACAGAGACTGTCGACATCAGATTCGGTGATCAGAAATTTTATAAGCGTAGTTTCCGAGTTTGAGGCATGACAACCCAGTTCCTGAGGTTCATGAATATAGCCGGTGCATTTGCAAGTCCGAACGATATCATGAGAAACTCATAGTGCCCAAAACTGGTTCTGAATGCTGTTTTCTACACGTCTTCATCCCTGACGTGCAATTGATAATACCCTAACTGTAGGTCGATCTTAGAGAAATATCATGTCCCTTTCAACTGGTCAAACATGTCATCTATCCTGGGCAGAGGGTACTTGTTCTTGACCGTGATGTGATTCAGCCTGCGATAATCAATACACAACCACAATGACCTGTCCTTATTCTTTACAAACAATACTAGTGCTCCCCAAGGAAATACACTAGGCCGTATAAAACCTGATTCCAGCAGATCATCTATTTGCCTTCTCAATTCCTTCATTTCACACAGGGGCATGCGCTATGTTAGAAAGGAAATGGGCGTCACACCAGGCACAAGGTGATAGTAAAGTCCATCTCACACAGAGAAGGTAGTCTAGGTATTCTTCTGAATACATCCATGAAATCTTGGACTATGGGCGTGTCCCCAAGCGTCAGACCATCAACATTCTCCAATAAGGAAGCATAACAACTTATGCGGTAGTGCTAATTGTCCTGAACTAAGAAAGTAAGGGCCGTGCCCTCGAGTCCATGTGCCGTCACCAGTCGGGTTTCACAGTCAATCTCGGCCTTTATTTTGGTGAGCTAATCCATGCGGAGGATGATGTTGTAATGATACAACAGGGTGACGATCAGGTCAATGCACACCGTTCTGCTTTTTAAGTCTATTGGGAAACCTTTACAAAGCTTAGTAGTGTCGGAGAAGGTCCCTGTTGCGGTAAGGACTCTCACCCCAACCATAGGGATAGTGTTTAGCCTTAAGCACTTGACAATAGAGTGATATTATCGAAATAGTGGACCCAGTGTCCACTAATAAATATACAGGTATACCTTGAATGTGGGCAGTGACTTCGAAGGCTAAAGGCACTGCAATTACTGACTTAGATGCTTTAGCTACAAGTGCATGTACATGTGCTTGTTAAGAATGATTAGGTTACATTGCCATAGGTCATTGAGGTGGCCTATTTCGAGGTACAGGTGGTCTGTAGAATGGCTTTGCTGGTGGTGCGGATCGTAGGGGTGGAGTTGAAATAGCCTGTGATAGCTGGTGATTGATCTTCTGAGGCGGCATAAAGTCATTGTCCTTCATCTTGGTAAAACAGTAGGTGTTTGTATGGCCCGCTCTCTTATAATAGGCACACCAAAGATTTGATCACCTCGATTGGTTCGATGGAACCATTAGCATGTGAGGCGAATCTGCACGTGGCCTCTTACTAAGGAATGGTCAATTTGGTAGCTCGGGTCGAGGCCTTAGGCCCATTGGCATATGTGTCCATGACACCCTATCTCCATCCTGCTCAGCTCATAGGGACATGTTCACTAGTTCAACACAGTTCAGAATGCTAGCGCAACATATTTTTATGCGGATGTCACGCCAAAGACCCTCTGAAAATCACCGCATCCTCATCGGCTCATCCACCATGATCAATGTTGCATATCTAGCTACCTCCGTAAAGCAATTCTCGTACTCCACTACTGTCATCTCCCTTGTTGAAGGCAGAGAAATTCACCCTCCTTTTCATTACAATAAGTGAGGGGGAAATACTTTCTGTTGAAACGAGTTTCAAACACATCCCAAATCCACACGTATCCTATGGGGACGGTCCGTAGGATGTTGTCCCACCAGAAACTATCCTCCTTTCCAAACATGTACGCAACTAGCTCCACTTGCTCTCCTCAGTACAGTGGAGCAGCTTTAGCATCTTGGATATACAATCCAACCAATACTCTGCCTCCTCAGGTCAATGAGTAACCGTAAAAGTAGGAGGACGGAAGTGCCAAAAGTGCTCAAACAAGCTGCTTGTATTTATAGCCACGGAAGGCTGCATAGGTGGCATAGGCGATACTGTAGTCATGTTCTGGGCAATGGCCCCCGTGATCGTAGCCAATACTTTCTACCGTTACTACATCAGGAGCATCATCTGATCCAATATATCAGGAGGAGAAGCCGCCTGAGGCATGTGTGGTGTCGATGTAGATACACGGTTCTGTTCTGGAACTGGTGGTGCACAAGGTGTTGGCCCATTGGTGGGGCTAGTGGCCGGCTACGAATCCTGCATTATCTCAAAGTTCAGGTCCAAGCTAGGGTCCGTTTGGCTATTGTTTAAGGGAGGTGCCCCATCAATTGATCCGTCAAGTGCGAGACGTGTTATATTCCAAGTGTTTTTAGGAGGCATCCCCTATATACAACATAAGGTGCAATTTGTATCAGGTTTAAAATAATATTACTCACTGTTCCAACCATTCTACATGTTGTTAATAAAAAGAGCTTCATGCATTTCATTAAGCTAAAATTTGTCACAATACATGAGGTGTAGTATTACATGAATTATGACAGAAGATGCATGTGAGCTAATTTAGTAATATTTTTAACACTAACTATTCTAACATCCATCCAAGCCAACTAGGGCTATTACAAAGAAAACAAGAAACAAGGAAAACTAAAGAACCACTGTAACATAACCAGTCCGCTGACTCTGGTGAAGGTGGAGGCGCACCCTTATCTTGCATACAGCACAAGAGGGCCTTCAAAGTGCAAGACATTTTCTTGAATATTTGTTTCAGATAGGCCTGATTCTCCTTGAACTCCTGTCTCAGGGCGGCCTGATTTTCCTCAATTCTAGCCATGCGAGCTTTTAAGGCAGCCCGATCGTGGCGGTCTTCATGTGCAGCAGGAGGGCCCCTATTAAAGTCTTGGGCCTCCTCTTCTTCTACCTAATCTTCCTCTTCACTGCCTTCCTCACCACTTCCTTCTTCACCATTACCTCTTTCTTCCTCACTTTAACTTCCCTCGTCCTCTTCACTTTCTTCACCTATTTCTATAACACCTCGCACTTTCAGTACTCGAGTGTTACCATGAATTTAGCCTATTATGTACACATATACAGCACCTATGTAGCCAACCTAACCCTATATCTATCCTCCAATATGAATTAGACCAATTAAGAATGATCTCCATCAATAAATCAAGTCATCTAACTATTGATCATGTGGTCAAATATGCGTACTTTTCCTTGACTAAATTGGTGAATAACTCTTTATTTATAATGAGTTAGATATAAGTCCTTTTGTAAGAATTGTTTAATAATGGGCATAGGACCATGTAGAATCATTAGATTTCACAAAACTTTTAGATCAACAATAATTATGAAAATGCCATTAACATAGACCCCCGAATTTTAGATCACATAGTTCTCATGAGCTGTTTCATGTGAAATTTTATATCAAGCCTAATTATCATAAATTAACCATACACATCGAATTTCAGCCCTTAGATTGTAGTAAATCAACTACTTGGCCTCTACATCCATTCGTACACTTATTAAATTAAGATTTCGACCCATTTATCTTGTTCACCCCACATGAATATGCTTAACTCACCATTACAATTACAATCTAAGGAACTTATACATGTGAACAAGTCACTCAAATCTAACAGTATACGTGTCATACCCCTAATCACTCCAGAAACACATCTTATGACCATCCATTTATGAAACTGACCGTACATCCACTGACATACATGGCCAGAGTGCTAACCATCAAGTCTCCTTTTTATTAACAAGTCATCAGAGCATCCACCATGTTTGGATCTGTCAAACAGGCCATGTAAACATTATGGCAAACTGATCATCATGAAGATCTTAGGGTTTAAGTCCAAACTGCCTGGTAACTTGTCAATTAGAGGAGTATAAATAATATTTTGGAATTTTGAAATATATTAGCCATTAAAAGAGAATCTTAGTCATCCTTGAGAGATCAGGGTTCAAATTTGGATGACGGAAAGAGTGTGAAAGTTAAAGATCACCTGTTAAATTTCATCACATTTGGACAGTAGACTTATGAGTTACGGATGGAAGAAGTATTAAAATAAGAAAAGGGGTAGAATTGTAAAGAAGGTAACACCATATGCATGACAATGTTGAATGAGAGTTACAATTTAAGTTTTAACGGTGAGTATTTTCGCTACTCAGCGGGATTGTGCGGTCCATTTGATTTACTAAACTACTCCATTTTCAACAGTGTCCTAAATTGATGTAATAAACCGGACGGACGAAATGGATCCCCCGAAAGGACATCACGAGGGACCCCACATGATGTCATAGCCAATACGCATCTATATTATGTGTTTGAACAAAGACTAATGAGCATTTGTACGATGAACTGATCAAATGTGTTGTTGTCCACCCGAAACTTAGAATTACCCTATATCTAGGTTCCTAGTACCCTTTTCCAACCGTCGGTGTTCAACTTAGAGGTTATATGACTAGCATACTAACTAGAATATACAATTAGAGGTAAAAACTAGTGAAAATTTGCAGTATGGCCCACCTAGACCTTGGATCTGCCACATCTTCAGTCAAGATGGCTTAGTTGAGCCATAGAACATCACGGACGATGGGGATTATGAAAAACAGTATGTGGACCCCACCGTACATAGGGTGTGTACCACAGTGATTGCGCACTTGCAGTGTATGGGATCAAAGTCCTGGGTCAAACCTCCCTTGACCCAACAGTTTCTGAGAATGAGAGAAATCTCTCACTTTTTCTACAGTTCCTGCCTATGGGATTTTCAAAAAGGACGCCGTCCGTGAAACTAGTAAATGGCCCACCACAACCATCCTCTTGAATGATCCAATCCATCCATCATGTTTAGGGCATGGCCCTCACCAAAACCTAGTAATTTTGGCACATTGAAACCTACAAGTGTGCGCATGGTTTCAACTAAATGAGGCTAACGTATGGGCGAGATTGTGCTTTTAGCCTCTCCAAAACCATCCCATCATGATCAATGTGGGCCACCTCGAGCTGATCTAAACCATTCATCTAATAAAGTAGTTCTGTCTGACCAAATCCATGTCGTTCGTACATGCTCGTGTGCACAAAGTGGGCCCAAATAGAGCCAAGTGTGGCACTTCCAAAAACAGAAATAATTTTCGTTTCCATTTCTCTTTGGCAGGAGGTCGATCCACGTGAAGGCCAGGAGGTCGATCCGCGTGAAGGCCAAGAGGTCGATCCGTGTGAAGCGGAGCCTCTCAATCTCAGCCATTCATTTAGGATTATCCTAACCCTCCATTCTTCCCATGGTTTCGGGTTACTACTACAAAAAAACCACAACAACTGTCGATTTGAGAAAACTGGCTATTTTTAGAACCGTTGCAAACCAACACCATCCGAGCCACACGCTTCGAATCCTATAGTCTAGGGTTGTTGTAAAACCCCATATAAGAGCTGAGAATTGGGTGCATTAAGGCTCCTCCATGTTATTGCAGCCGTCCGAGAAAAATGACCCGAGTGCTTTTAAGCTCGAACCCATTGGGAAAATGTTGATGGAGCTTCATTCTCTCGCTCTCACAAGCACTGTTAAGCACAATAAAGCCATTTGGTAGTATCCTTTTGAAGAAATGAGTTGCTGAGAGAGAAATGCCATTAGAACCCCACCACCTTCCTCAGTTGAAGTTAAACCAAGTTTGTTCTGAGTCAAATTTCAGACCTTGCTTGTCATTTTTAGGGAAGAAGCAGGGAGGAAAGAAGGGGAAATGAAGAGAGAAAGAAAATGGGAGAAAGAGGGAGAAGAGGAGAGCAAGTGCGATTGTTGCTGCAGTAGCATGACTCGGTCGAGCCATGGATCGAGTTGGGTCTGTTTTGCTGGGTCTTGGGCTGTGTCTAGGAAGAGTCCAGATGGTCCTGGACTTACAACAGATGGGAAGCAGATAATAGAAGAGAGTGGGAGAAAAGACACAGAGAGGGCATTGTTGACTGAGTTCGGGCCGAGTTGATGGGCCATTCTGGACTGAGTCAGCTCATTTTGGAGGTTGTTATCGGTCATTCTCCAGCAAGAGAAGATAGATAAAAGGATGAAGAAGAAGATAATGATGTTGGGTGGCTGGTTTCAATCCGAATAAGGATCGGCTGGGTAACTCGTCTTTAGGGCGACTCAGCGAGTCACGCACTGAGTTCAGCATAAACCGGGCCTAAGTTCAGTTGTTTCCATTCAAAGACCTAGTCCAGATCAGTCCCAACTACATTGACAGGGAGTTGTTATAGCTACCATTTAAACTCAGGCCCAAAACCGAGTTGACTTAGTGGAGTCTTCTTAATTTGTAATGACCAAGGTTTACTTTAAGTTGGGATCTAATCCAAGACATCTTCAGAGAGATTTCCTGGTGGGCTATGCACTTCACATGATGATGGGAGCCTGATTCAAGCCAAGTCGGGATTAGTTGACATCAATGACGAAGGTATGTTAGCTAGAAATCTTCCATTTATTCTTATATAGTTCGATTTTATTACAAGGTAGGAGTTAAGACTTCTTATTGTCACGAATAAACCAATCTATTGTTAGATTGAGGCTAGTCAAACTCAAGTTGAATCCAAGATGAAGGGAGTTAAGGTTGGGTTGGAGATTTCAACTTGGTTTACAAAGTCAAGTCATACCATGACTCATCTAAGTAAGTCAATTTTGGAGTTTAGCTTAAATCCTAATGTAGTAATAGTTTAACTATGCTAATCCTATAGTGGAGTTTGAATTACCCTCTCTAGGTCGTAGTTTCATGCACAAATCCTACACTATCTAATCTTTAGGATTGGCCTTAGGGAATGATGTGGTGATCGAACTAAACAAATGGTTATGTGTGGTTAGATTGGATTTGTGAACACATGCGAACGATCTCAACAACATTGATAGCCAATTCGACTCTTGAGAGGTGAGGACTCACCCTTTGAGCTTCCCACTTAAATTTATTGATCTAATCATATATGTTACCTTAATCCTTTCCATTCAGTATCTCCTAAGTTACTTGATTTTGTTACTTAACTTATTATGTGAATATGTGAATATGATAACGTGTTGCGCACCTGATTCCTGTGGTAGATAATGAACATATCTTGTTAATTATAACATGCATAAATGCTTTGGTAATAACATTCTATCTTTAGTCATACATTGTTAATTAACTATATGTTGGTTGGTTGCGATTGAGTGATATAATGAATGAACCTATCCCAAACTCACCAGCTTGCGGTCCATATATCACACTTTACCTTATATGGCTTGGACCGCATACTTTCCCTACGTGGCTTGGATCATTTATTCACCCTTCGTGGCTTTGATGGGTCGTTGGCCCCTTTTGTGGCTTGATGGTTATATTTGCATATCCTGTTGGTTTCCTAGCCATCTTGCGGTGTTCAGTCATACCATGATTTCTGAGTGGAGCGGGTGTTCGCTTAGTGTTTCCTAGCCATCTCGTGGTGTTCACATATGATATGATTTTTGGGTGGTTTAAAGTTTGTGTGTTGTTTGTCTCTTCATCTTGCAGTGTTCAGTCGTACCATGATTTTTTGGTGGAGCTAGTGTTCGCTTAGCGATTTCCTAGATGATATGATTTTCGGGTGAAGTAGATGTTTATATGTTGTTTTCCTAGCCATCTTGCATTGTTCAGTCTTACCATGATTTCTGGGTGGAGCTGAAGTTCTTTTATCAATTTTCTAGTTATTTTGCGGTGTTCACGTAGGATATAATTTCCGAGTGGTCTAGAGTTTTTATGTTAATTGTCTCTTCATCTTGTGGAGTTTAGTCGTACCATGATTTTTGGGTGGAGCTTCGCTTATCGATTTTTTAGCCATCTTGCGAAGTTCACGTACAATAGGCTTCTCGGGTGAAGTAGAGGTTTAAAGATTAGTTTTCTATTCACCTTACGAACTTCACTTATACCATGATTTTCGGATAGAGCTTAAGTTCACTTATCCATTTTCTAGCCATCTTACGGAGTTCACGTACAATGTGATTTCGGGTGCAATAGAGGGTCGTATGATTGAGTGCTTGAATTTTTAGATGTATTCATTTATATTACGATTGCTATTATATTCTGTTTATGATGGGATTCTGTTGATTTGCCAAGTTTTTTAGTATATGTTCATGATTATGAAGTGCCCCGTTTAATATATCCATTTTCATGACTTGCGATCTATATTGGATTATGAATGATGAGTGTGCAATCTTAGAGGGTGTTCCTCAGCGCGATATCCATTAACGCTATTAAATAGTAATAGTTGATATAGGTGTAGGAAGAGTCGATGACGTTCACTGGGTCTCTAGAGTAGATCAGTTATCTGGAGAGCTAAGAGGTGTCCCTGCGACCCATATTGAGTTCCACCATTACAAGATAGGTTTCTGTTTTTTGTTATTAATGAACTTTGTATTTAGGATTGTATAAGTCCTGTATGGGTGCTACATTTAGAATTTTGTAATGATCAGAATGTTTTTATATAATGCATAGTTTAATCTAGCTTCATTGTTGTTAACTCTGATTAATGATAAATGGTTCAAAATTACACTAGATTTTATAAGCTAACACTCAGGTTTTTGGGAAACAGGTTATATACTCGGGTCCTGAAAACACGGGGCATTATAGTTGGTATCAGAGTGAGTCTTGATAAACTAGGCCTTCGGAAAAACAGGACTTGTACGACTTCAAATACTCCAAAGTTTCATTAATGAAATTAGAAACTTGAAACTAGGTTCCATTCCCTTATTTTTAGGGTGCTTTGTGGATCTAGGAATATAAATTTTAGGCTCCCTTGAATTTCATAGGGTTTGGCCATTTGGACTTAGAAACAAAAACTTAAGCTCCCTTGTAAACTATAGTTGTTTGAAATTAGGAACTAAACTCATGTACTATAGGGGAACAAGTACCCATCATTTTGTACATTAAATCAAACATAAGAACTCTATAAACTTAAGGAATCAGACTAGGATTTTGTAATTTGAATCCCCTTATGCATCTTTTTGATCAGAAAAAACATCTCTTGTATGTTCCAACAATTAGAAATGATTAATAGTGAAATTTTAGAATTTTAGGTGAAATTTCAACCCTAGACTAGGCTTGTTGAGACTAACTTTGAAATTTTAGGTAAGTTTAACATATTTTAAACCAAAACCCTCACATAGAAATGCTAGGCCCCTAGATTTTTTGCATATCACTTATAGCAGTCAGAGTGTGCAATGAAAGCATAATAGGCTGCATACACCTACTCCATATGAAAATAGAAAACAATATATATACAATATTTCACATGAATCCTGAATAATCGGGTTCACAGACTGACGGAATCATATTTAAGCAAATTGTACGTGGTTTGATCCTACTTTTAAATCCTAGCAAATCCTTATGACCTCAATGACCTGATCAAGAAGAAGGTTAAGATTTACTAGGACTAGGAATGGATGCTAAGGAACTCACTACAATGATCAGGCAGAAGATCATCGTATCAGGTTTAAACCAACCGTAACCGTCCATTTGTGTTAACCTGGACACAGAAAACACAAACCACTATTCTTCTTTTTAGATCACGTGGAACTGTCATCGTAAACTTCAAACATACACACACAAATGTATAAATATAGATGGCAGTAAAACTCTTCTTTAAGTCATGGGAGCAAACCTGTCACGCCCCAAACCCGAAAATTGGATTCACACGAATCCCGATTACCGAATCCGGTGCCGACAGCCTCCGTAGTGGCCCATTCTCGGCTTCTGACAATCAAATGCCAGATTCCGATCCTAGGATCCTATAAGGAGGATTTTCATAATGATTTTTTTTTTTGTAATGGAGCATAACCACAAGCATAACCAAGTCACAAAACAACATCACCACATATCCACTATATCAAAAATTTTAAGTACAATGCGGAAAGGGAAATACAAGGTGATCAAAAATCTCCAAAAGGTCCTGATATGCACTCTTGCCTCAGCGTTGTTGATGTCCAACGCTACCTGCACGCAACTGTCGTGCATAAGCTTACAAAATCTTAGAGGGTGGTGTAAGTGTGTGCATAAGACAAACGCAAAGTGTACAGTATCAGAGTAGTGCGAAAGTATGCGGTAAGTCCATGAATACAATCAACTATACCGAGGCTATGTAATGTAAGGCATGATGAGAGATATGAATGTCATCAGCCACACCAATGCAATGTAAGGCCTACATAGCCGAATGTCATATGCAAAGTGCAATCCAAGTAAGTCGGTACTCATCAAGTACATATATCAGTACAATTCCTCTCTAGATATCACCGGGGTCTAATACACTTCGCAGTGACTGCCACCTCCCTAGCTGCACAGTCAAGCAAGCGGAATAGACCGAACCGGCGATGGTATCGCCGACCAACTCCCTATTTGGTCTGTGGGACCACATGGGTCTGGTCCTCCATGGTCCAGGGACCCCAAAAGTGTATGGTCCCCACCTTGGTTCATTCTAGATTACCCTATATAGGCCCAAACATGTGTTCAGGGATTTTCGGGGCTAGTCTGCAAACCCGAATACAAACCCCTATCATGCAGCATATTTTTTAGGGTAAAAGGAGATAGTACATCCATCTAGCCCATTAGTTGCTAAAGAAAGCGAAGTTAGAATGGCCTTATGGCCATTTTTCATGAAATTTTACTATTCACTATAAAATTTTATGAAAGTATGATTTTATGTTATTTTCACATTAGGATTGATGCCTAATATGAAAAGGATAAGAAAGAATTGAAGATTGGAGTGGTGAGAGGAAGAATTTTGAAGATTTTTAGTGAAACGGGGTTTTTAAGCCCTGACAATTGAACACAGGGGTTGTGGTTGCCCCACAGCCCAATGATTCACATTTATGGATTTAGAATTATTCAAAGAACGTCTCAACCCACTTACCTACAACCTAGGAGCTATTCGGGTTGCTTCACGTGACCCTATATGCGTTACGGACTCGATCGCGCGATCGAAACGAATAGACTTCGCCTATTGGCGAATCTGCGATTCTATGAGTGTTTCTAGACCCTTCTCGCACCCACCTAAGTCAAAGGAAGCGACAGCGTACGTCGCGTGACCATAACCCAAGCCCGGTTTAATCCAAATCATGCTCTGATACCATCTGTAACATCCTAAAAATTGGGGGGTCGAGTAAAAACCCAACTCCCGAGTTTCAAAATATTATTTATGCAATATAGATATGTATGATTGAATGTTGTCTGTGTTAATGTATGAAACATGAGTGGGATTACGCCAGAACAGCATATCATACTCCAGAGACAGTTAAATTAACCAGCGGAAGTCTGTGATAGTATGTATAACATATATATACTGTTGTGTGTCTCTTAAGTGTGAACATGTTACCAGGTTAAACATATACATGTATACCTCAAAATAGAAAGAAAGCATATACATGAGTGCTTTGAAGATATAAAATGACAAGTGTCAAGGCATCTAATCAACCTCCCTGTAATCCTGTCGATCAGAACACGCATAAAGGAGGGATCCTCCTCATCATCAGTAAGTCTTGCTCCGCCTCACAAGCCGCGCCATCATCTGCAATCACAAAAGGGTCTGGTGAGTGTCCAGGAACACCGTCCCGTAACGTAGGAGTGAGTAGCTAACTCAGTGGAATAATAGAGCAAGGATTAACATGTTCTTAAATCAATCATGCGATAATAGTAAAGCAATAAATCAGACAATCCTAATACTGTTGTTAATGCAATATGACATGACGTGATGTATGCCCTCACCGACGATCTCCCTCATACGGCACCATCTTACGACCGCGGCATGCCACACTCCATTAAGTGCTCCACATCTTCCAAGCACATGCAATGTAATGGTGATATGATTTTCGAGTTGTTATTAGTCCATTCAAACAGAAAGATTGGGAAACTAAGGTACTTCCCTTATATCAATCCCAACACAGATCCTGTCTAAGGTCGTCACTCCTAGTAATCTCATACGAGTAATATTTTGTAGGTCGCTGCAAGGGCTGTCAGGGCTGTTGTACGCACTCATTGCTCCGCTCCCCCATCACCTTATCAATAGAGGCCTACTGTACTCTACTGCTACTGAAGGGTCGTCGCCTCCCGTAGACTCAGAATATGCTCGCGGTCACTACAAAGGACTCGTCGCCTGATCAGTGTAGGCCGACAGCAAGAATATAGTGTCCCATACCACCATAATCTGCTCACGAGACTAGGTGCTCACTGGTCACTACGGAGAGGTTTGTGGCCCCAACGTAGGCCGACAGCTCGACCACGGTGTCCCATACCACCATGCCCGGCTCATGAGTCTTCGTGGATCAAGGTACCATGGTTAACAGGGTTTACAATGGTAAGTTCAGTACCCTAGGTTCAAGCAGTTATGACTCATGCAGGGTGAACTGTGACACCCTGGATTTTGGCCAATCTGGGATTAGACGTCCTTAGGCAATGGGTCAACTAAAACACCTAAAAAATCGCTCAGAACCCAATTCCATAGCCAAAGAAATCACTTAGGGTTAATTCCTTTAGAAACTAAGCATAAGTTAGCTAGCGCGACGTTAGAGTAGCTGGGAAACAGTCCCTGATCACTTTAAATACGTTCTACAAGACCCAAATCGAGTTGAACCAATGACTCTATGATACTCTATAACTTGGGATCAAACTCTAAACCGGTTTGTTCTCTAGACCACTTTGAAATTTTATATTGGATCTAGACCGCGCGTCGAAAGTCCGATACCTCCTATCTTAGACCGTTAGAACCGCCCTGCTGGACTTGACAATCATTTCGAAAATCAAGTCCAACCGATAACCACAGGCTATTTCATTGAGCCCGGACTGAAGAGAGTGCAAATAGGGACAGAATTGGAATTTCAAATTCAAATCTAGCACACGATTTGATTCGTCAGTATTGAGCGTTCTGACCGTCAGAATTCATCCAGATTACACCCTCGGATCAGGAGAAATTTCTATTTTATATCATGAGACTTTCAGCCCTCATCTACGTGCGGTGACCGCTGAACCGAAACTGGTCCGGCACGTGCGATCTGTGAACCCTGCCGGACTGAAAACTTAATACGTGCTAGATCTGGTACGCAAGAGCTTAAGTCCGATCGCATTCGACCAGGGGACCACCAGAAAGCATCTTTTGGACCGAAACAGCCTCGAATTGGATATGCACTAAGTAAACTTTGTACCGGAGCCTGTTTTCAGCATTTTTAAGCTTATAAAAGGGGTTGAAACCCTCACTCCTCTCTCCCATCCAAAATTGCAAGAAACCCTAGATTGGGAGAGAGAACAGGTGAGAGTTTGTGAGAGAGAGTGGGATAGATTTCTCCAGCCTTCGAGCCGCCTGTTGCTAGTGCCTAAGCAACTCATCCCAATCACCAAGCCGGTGATTCTTTATCTTTTTTAGGTATGAAACAATCCTAGAAGTTGTTGATTTGGGGATCACTAAGATCCATAGCTTTTTAACCAATAGATCTTGTAAAACAGGTTCTCTTATCGCCGTAGACGAAGCGTATACGCTCCGTTCGAAACGATACGTTTATAAGAGACAAGGTGCGGATATTAGACGCTTTGATTGACTGTTTTCAAAGCTTTCAATGTCGTTTAATAGTAGATTATTGACGGCAACGCCGTTTGACATGTACAACATGCTGTCCGTTTCCTGTTTCGTAAATCAACGAAGAATATGAGATTTAGGGCATTTTAGTCATTTGTAGGAAGTACTGTTTTCATTCATATTTAGCTGATGTGATTGACATGAATTGTTGTCGCATTAGAATGTTAGGAATGCGTGCATAATTAGTTTGGCGAAGAGATTTGCCTAAATGCGCACTTCGGGTCGACATACTATATGTAGACTCAAGTGTGTAGTGTAAGTGTTTGTTTAAATGCTTGTATTAGTATGTATTGAATTAAATGGTGTTATGAATTAATTTGAGATTGATTTCTCAATTAATATGCTGATGTAAATGATTTCCTACACGTTAGCCATATGTACGATTTCATTATATGTATGAAATGCATATGCTTGATGTTGCACTTAAGTGGTATGCTATAACATGTACTTGATGATTTCCTTATGATTTAGTTTGAGATTGAATTCTCAATTAATAGGCTAATCGAGAGGATTTCCTATATGTTGGCTATATGTATAATTTCATTATATGTGTGAAAGACATATGTAGGATGATTTACTTAAGTTGTACGTTATAACATGTGTTAACATGCTCACATGGTTATATTTCATTTCCATTACTCTTACATGAATGCTGATGTGATTCCATGATTTTTTGGGACTATACTTAGTCCAGGCAGTCCGTAACTGAGCGAATTCGTGGTTGGCTTATCTTGGCCACGAACGACGCGTCGATGAACGCGAGCCGTGTTTTGGAGTTGGCGGTAGTGGTTAGGCCACACGAAGTGTTTTACGCACTTCATGTCGTTCAACTTGAGATGCGATCGTGCTAGTCGAGCCCGTCAAGTAACCCGACTGGCCGTTGTATGTTCACCCTGCATGAGTCATAACTGCTTGAACCTAGGGTACTGAACTTACCATTGTAAACCCTGTTAACCATGGTACCTTGATCCACAAAGACTCATGAGCCGGGCATGGTGGTATGAGACACCGTGGTCGAGCTGTCGGCCTACGCTGGGGCCACAAACCTCCCCGTAGTGACCAGTGAGCACCTATGACTCATGAGCGGATTATGGTGGAATGAGACACTATATTCTTGCTGTCAGCCTACATTGATAAGGTGATGGGGGTACGGAGCAACGAGTGCGTGCAACAGCCCTGGCAGCCCTTTGTAGTGACTGCGAGCGTATTCTAAGTCTACGGGAGGCGACGACTCTTCAGTAGCAGTAGAGTACAGTAGGCCTGTATTGATAAGGTGATGGGGGAGCGGTGCAACGAGTGCGAACAACAGCCCTGGCAGCCCTTGCAGTGACCTACAAAATATACATCGTATGAGTTTACTAGGAGTGACGACCCTAGACAGGATCTGTGTTGGGATTGATAAAAGGAAAGTACCTTAGTTTCCCAATATTGCTGTATGAAATGGACTAATAATAACTCGGCAATCATATCACCATACCATTGCATGTGCCTAGAAGATGTGGAGCACTTGAGGGTCGATTGCATGCCGCGGTCGTAAGATGGTGCCGTATGAGGGAGATCGTCGATGAGGGCATACATCATGTCATGTCATATTGCATTAACAACAGTATTAGGATTGTTTGATTTACTGCTTTACTATTATCGCATGATTGATTTGAGAACATGTTAATCCTTGCTCTATTATTCCACTGAGTTAGCTACTCACTCCCACGTTACGGGATGGTGTTTCTGGACACCCACCAGTCCCTTTTTGTGATTGCAAATGATGGCGCTGCTTGAGAAGCGGAGCTGGACTAGATGATGATGAGGAGGATTCCTCCTTTTATGCGTGATCTGATTGACGGGATTACAGGGAGGTTGATTAGATACCTTGACACTTGTCATTTTATATTTTTAGAATACTCATGTATATCCTTTTGGTTTACTTTTGGAGCATACATGTATGTATATAACCTGGTAACATGTTCACCCTCTGGAGACATACAACAGTTTATATATGTTATACGTACTATCACAGTCTTCCGCTTGTTAATTTAACTGTCTCTGGATTATAATATGCTGTTCTAGCTTAATCTCATTCATGTTTGATACACTATCGCAGACAACATTCAATCATACATATCTATGTTACATAAATAACATTTTGGAACTCGGGAGTTGGGTTTTCGCTCGACCCCCCCCCCCTCCCCCCCAATTTTTGGGATGTTACATGAACATACAACGACCAGTTGGGTTACTTGACGGGCTCGACTAGCATGATCGCATCTCAAGTCGAACGACATGAAGTGCGTAAAACACTTCGTGTGGCCTAACCACTGCCGCCAACTCCAGAACACGGCTCGCGTTCATTGACGCGTCGTTCGTAGCCAAGAAAAGCCAACCACGAATTCGCTCGGTTACCGACTGCCTGGACTAGGTATAGTCCCAAGCACATATGAATTCACATCAACAATTCATGTAAGAGTATTGAAAATAAAATACAACCATGTGAGCATGTTAACACATGTTATAACATGGAACTTGAGTAAATCATCAAGCACATGCATTTCATACATATAATGAAATTATGCATATCGACAACATATAGGAAATCATCTCCCTCAGCATATTAATTGAGAATTCAATCTCAAATTAATTCATAACACCATTTAATTCAATACATACTAATACAAGCATTTATACAAACACTTAAACTACACACTTAAGTCTACATATAGTATGTCAACTCGAAGTGCGCATTTAGGAGAATCTCTTCGCCAAACTAATTATGCACGCATTCCTAACATTCTAATGTGACAATAAACCATGTCAATCACATCAGTAAAATATGAATGAAAACAATGCTTCCTACAAATGACTAAAATGCCCTAAATCCCATATTCTCCGTCGGTTTACGAAACAGGAAACGGACAGCATGTTGTACATGTCAAACGGCGTTGCTGTCGATAATCTACTATTAAACGACATTGAAAGCATTGGAAACAGTCAATCAAAGCGTCTAAAATCTGCACCTTATCTCTTATAGGTGTGTGAATTCGAACGGAGCATATACGCTTCGTCTACGGCGAATAGAGAACCTAATTTACAAGATCTATGAGTTAACAAGCTATAGAACGAAAGGAACCTCAAATCAGTGACTAAATGGGGTATTTTCTTACCTAAAAATGTGGAGAAATCACTGGCTGAGTAATGGAAGCGTGTTGCTAAAGTACGTGCAACAGGTGGTGGAACGGCAGGAAAATCCTCTCCTACTCTCTCACAAACTCTCACCTTTTCTCTCTCCCAATCTAGGATTTTTTTCAAATTCGGATGAGAGAGAGGACTGAGGGTTTCAACCCTTTTTATAAGCCTAAAAATGCCCAAAATAGGCTCAGGAACAAAGTTCACTTGATGTTTATCCAAAGCGGGGCTGTTTCGGTCCAAAAGATCATTTCTGGTGGTCCCCTAGCCGAACGCGATTGGACTTAAGTTCATGCATAGAGGATCTAACATGCATCAAGTTTTCAGTCCAGCAGGGTTCGCAGATCGCACGTGGTGGTTCAGTTTCAGTTCAGCGGTCACCGCACGTAGATCAGGCCTGCAAATCTCATGATATGAAATAGAAATTTTTCCTGATCCGATGGTGTAATTTGGCTAAATTCTGATGGTCAAAATGCTTAATACTGACACGTCAAGTCATGTGCCAGATTTGAATTTGAAATTTCAATTTTGTCCCTATTCGCACTCTCTTCAGTCCGGGCTCAATGAAATAGCCTGTGATTATCGGTTGGACTTGATTTTTGAAATGATTGTCAAGTCCAGCTAGGCGGTTCTAACGGTCTAAGATAGCGGGTATCAGACTTTCGATGCGCGGTCTAGATCCAATACAGATTTTCAAAGTGGTCAAGAGAACGAACCTGCTTAGAGTTTGATCCGAGGTTTTAGAGTATTATAGCACCATTGATTCTATAAGTTTTGGACCTTGTAGAACGTATTTAAAGTGATCAGGGACTATTTCCCAGCTACTCTAGCGTTGCGCTAGCTAACTTATGCTTAGTTTCTAAAGGAATTAATCCTAAGTGATTTCTTTATCTATGGAATTGGGTTCTGAGCGATTTTTCAGGTATTTTAGTTGACCCACTGCCTAAGGACGTCAAATCCCAGATTGGCCAAAATTCGGGGTGTTACAATTTCTTACCTAAGAACGAAGTCAGAATCGTCGGGATAGCGATTGCAAAGTGATGGTTAAGCACGTAGATCGGTAGGGAAGAATAGTAGGAAGATTCTCCCACTTCTCTCACACTTTCTCTCTCTTTTCTCTCTTCTCTCTCCTAGGTTTTCTCTCAAATTCATATGGGCTGAATGAGGGAGGGTTTAAGGTCCTTATATAAGCCCAAACATAACGAAAATAGACTTGAAGTCAAGGTATACTTAAGTTATAACCAAATCGGGTCTGTTCCGATCCAACGGAGCACTTCTGGAGATCCTATTACTAAATGCGGTCGGACTTAAGCTCTCTAATATTGGATCTAGGTCAAGCTAAGTTTTCAGTCCGGTCGGGTTTCCAGATCGACCGTGACAGACCAGTTTTAGTTCAGCGGTCACCGAAACTCGATCAGGGCCACAAGCGCTATGACATGTAAGGGCCACCTATCCTGATCCGAGGGTGAAATTTTTTTCGAATTCTAACGGTCAAAATGCTTAAAAATGTCGCGCAAGCGACACGTGCCAGATTTATTAAAAATTGAATTAATTTTCTAAATATTTTTCTTTTCTCACTCTCTTCACTCCGGACTTAGTAAAATGGTCTCAGGATATCGGTTGGGCTTGATTTTTGAAATGATTGTCAAGTCCAACTAAGCGGTCATAATGGTCTAAGATTATAGATATCGAACTTTCGACGTGCGGTCTAGATCCAATACAAAGTTTCAAAGGGTTCCTGAGAACAAACAGGTTTAGAGTTTGATCATAGGTTTTAGGGTAACGTAGCGTCAACGATTCTATAGGTTTTGGGTCTTACAGATCGTATTTAAAATGGTTAGTTCTTATTTCATAGGTAATCTAGTGTAGTGCTAGTTAATTCACGTTAAATTTCTAAATAATTTCGTTCTAAATGATTTCTTTGGCTTTAGATTTGAGTTCTGATAGTGATATGGTTGACCCATTGCCTAAGGACGTCTAACCCCAGGTTGGCAAAAAATTTGGGGTGTTACAGAGTAGGTCATTTTGAATACATAATTCAAACTATACGTTTATACATGATTTTAGTTTGTTCTAAGACTAGTCTTGAACCTTACTCGACTAGTCCTAGCATTGCCTCGACCAGTCCTAGAAATTTCAAGACTAGTCGTAAGTTGTTGCAAATTTTCAAAATTTTCTGGTTAAGCAACGACCAGTCCTGGAGACTGTTTGACCGGTTGTGTGAATAGTGTCAACCTGATCTACGACCAATCCTGTATCTATGATTCAAACTCCAGTGATGAATTTGGAGTTCCTTCGACCAGTCTGAGAGTCCTGCGACTAGTCGTAGTGGGGCTACGACCAGTCGTAGACAACCTATGACCAGTCGAAGAACGGTTTTATCCGATTGCTCCCAAATATTTAAAAATTTATTCTGCTACAACCAGCTAAAGTGTCCTCAAGACCAGTCGTAGATGAGGTTTTTGCTACTATAAATTGAGCACGAATTTCAGAGTTTCATATAGAAATTCAAGTAAAATCAAGGATCCACTATGAGATAAGTTTGAGTTCATTTTAAGCTATTTTGTTTATAATTAATATTCCTTTTGTTAGCTTATTGTTATTTGATTTTGATTTGCATTCCAATCTAATTTGAAAAGGAAAAAATTTTGTAAATCTTTCTTCTTTGTATCAAAATCAAATACAGCTAGCCCAATTGGTTTAACTTAAAATTAATTACAACTTAGAACCATTTTAAAGTGAGTATTGGACTTTGAACTTCTACATTCAATCATCTACTCCAATTAGTTCTTCTGGACTACAATGAAAGGAGAAATTAAGGTATTTTACATTTACTGTAATTTACATTTCTTTTTGGTTTGTTTTGAGATTGAGCCAGAAAAATCTCATTGTGTGGTTATCTGAGGAGAGCCAAAAAACTTGGACTGAGGGATTTTTGAAATGTGTAAGCCCAAATAAAAAAGACACAATTGTGAAGGTTTTAGGTGAACCTGTGAAACCTATTTTGATAGTGAACACTGATATCCCCTGTGTGAGGATATTAGGAGTGGAGTAGCAATCTATGTGGCTATTTTATAATAGTTGGTGTACAAACAGGCGAACCACTATAACTCTTTGTATTTTGTAGATGTGTGATTTATTCTTTCCATCCTTTATCATTTAAAACTGTGGAATGTACGTGTGGATGTGAATGTTGTAATCTTTTCATTTCAAGCACAGTGGGGAATGTTGTAATAATTTAGATTTAAATTTCTACAATTTATTTCAATTCCTTTATATTTATTTATTCCTCTTCGGATTGAGTTTTTGATACAAAGGACGTTCTAGAAATAAGGTTGTCCTGTCATAAACCCTTGGTTTTTATGGTGTAAGGTTGTCCTTATAACTGAATTCGTATCAACCTCTCAATACTAATTTATTGAGGTTACTTTTATTTCAGCTTTAAGAATTGAATTATTTCTATTTGGCTATCTCTTGGTTTTATTCCGCTGTAATACTTTTAATTTGGCATAGTCCTATTCACCCCCCCTCTAGGACATATAGCTAGGCCATTTCAAGTGGTATCAGAGCCAAATAACTTGCTCTTATTGCTTTTTATTTGGATTTAATTCCTGAACTAACGATCTAAGCTATATAAAGATGTCAAATTTTGATAGCTTATCAGTCACTAGGCCTCTACCCTTTGATGGCTCCAACTATGCCTATTGGAAAGCCGGGATGAGGATCTTCCTCAAATCAATGGATGAGAGTGTGTGGTTAGACATAGTGACTGAATGGAATCCTCCCACCACTAAAGTAACTGTAATCGATAGTTCAAAATCAGTGAGAGTAACTCCTTATTTCTCTTGGACCACCCTTCAGAAAAATGAGAGTAGTGTCAATGCAAAAGCACTAAATGCAATCACTTGTGCACTATCACCAGATGAGTTCAAAAGAATCATATCCTGTGATACTACAAAGCAAGCTTAGGATATATTAGAAATGACACACAAGGGTACTACAATTATTAAAAAAATCTAAAGTCCAACTCCTCACAACCAAATTTGAAGAAATTCATATGGAGGAAAATGAAATGTTTATGGACTTTTACACAAGATTAAATGACATTGTAAACTCGATGTGGGGTCTTAGCGATAAAATCCCAAAAAGTAAAGTGTGTACAAAGATACTACGCTCTCTTCCTGATCGGTTTAAATCTAAAGTAACCGCAATTTAGGAACTTCATGATATAGATAATATGAGGGCAAAAGAACTAGTTGGTTCTTTACAAACCTATGATTTAAACTTTAAAGCTCCTAAAGGTAAATCTATCACTTTAAAATCTTCTAAATATATTTTTGAAGAAAATTCTAATTCTGAAGATGATATGGCTCTTTTAGCAAAGAAGTTTTATAAAATTTTCAAAAGCAAGAAAAGGGTAGATTTTCAAAAATCAAATGATAGGAAAAGATCTAAACCTAAATCTAAAACTTGGAAGTCTTTGAAAGATAGTTAGTGTTACAAGTGCTAAGAATATGGGCATTTAGCAAACAAATGTCCTAAAAAGGACAAACCCAAAAAGAAGGGTATGTTGGCTACTTGGGATGAATCATCTGATTCTGAAGCTTCTTCTGAATCAGACGATTCTGAAACCCAGTCGGGCAATGAAGTAAAAGCCCTTATGACTCTAGCCAAGTTCACTTTTTCAGATCATGATGATTCAACTAGTGAGGAAAATCTGAATAGTGAATGTGAAAATGAAGATGATCTTCAAGATGCTTACAATGCCCTATATAAGGAAAGTTGTAAAATTACTGTCAAACTTAAACTTCGAAAAGAAAATTTTTCTAAACTCAAAGAATGTTTTGAACCACTTGTTTTAGAAAAATCTCAAATTTCAGATTATTTTGAAAAATCAAAATGCGATTTAGAATTCAAAACCTCCATGATTGAAAATCTGAAATCTAAAAATGAGAAACTTAAAAATGAAGTATTTTCTCTTCTGAGTTTAAAAGACACATGGAGATATGCCCAAGGTGATCCAAAGTTAGAAAAACTATTATCCGGATCAAGAAAATGTGATGACAGATCTGGGTTGGACTATGATAAGAATATACCTCCTAAATAGTAGAATACTCCTCCTAAGTTTGTGAAAGGAGAGTCCTTAAATTCAAAAGAGAAAAGTACTTATCAAAGTTTTTCTAAAAATTCAAAAACCTAAAAGCAGTTATGTCAACTTTAAAAATCAGAATCGAAACCCACTAGCTGAAAAGATAGTTGATCTACTCAAGGAGCTCTTAAAATCTAACTCTATGGGTCATTCTTACAACAACAGACATAAGAAGCCAAATATACTCTTAAACCCAAAACAATTCTGAAATGGGTTCCTAAGGTTTCCTGCTTGGTTATCCACACTACTTTCAAAGCAGCAAGTCATTCAAAGTGGTACTTGGATAGTGGATGTTTCAGACATATGACAGGTGACAAGGCTTTATTCACCGATCTTAAAGATATGACTGATGGATCAGTCACATTTGGTGATGGTAGTAATTGCAAGATTATTGGCCAAGGTATAGTCCAACTCTATAACCTCCCTTTATTTAAGAATGTTTTATATGTTGAGGGACTAAAACATAACCTGTTGAGCATATCTTAAATATGCGATAACGACCATAGTGTGAAATTTTCCAATCAAGGTTGTGAAATTATAAACAAAAAGGGTTCTATAATATTAATTGGTCGCAGAACTTCTGAAAACTGTTATATTGTAAGTGATGGTAGCTCATCTAATCAATCATGCTACATGGTCCATACCAATGAGACAGATTTATGGCATAAACGCCTTGGACATGTGCACTACCGTAAGTTATACAGATTGAGCAAAGGAGAACTTATTAGAGGTCTACCTAAGTTGCAAAAAGTAGAAAAAATATGTGGTGAATGCCAGTATGGTAAAAAAACTAGGAGCTCTCATAAAAAGGTGAACTCTAATGCCACATCAAGACCACTCGAGCTTCTCCACATAAATCTTGTTGGACCAACCAGGGCAGAGAGTCGTGGTGGAAAAAAATACATCTTAGTAATCATGGATGATTATACTAAATTTACTTGGGTAGCATTCTTAAGAGACAAATAAGAAACCCTTGATGAAGTGAAAAAGATTATCAAACGAATCTAAACTGAAAAAGGTTCTCAAGTATGTAAGATCTGTAGTGACCATGGATCTGAGTTTAAAAACAGCAGTTTTGAGAAATTCTGTAGCAATCAGGGAATATCGCATGAATTCTCTATGCCCAAAACACCACAAAAAAATGGAATTGTGGAAAGGAAAAATAGAGTGCTTTAAGAAATGGGTAATGTAATGTTAAATAGTATGAAGCTCCCTAAAAATCTTTGGGCTGAAGCAGTGAATACCGCCTACTATATTATTAACCGTGTTTATACTTGTAAATCTAATAATAGAACGACGTATGAATTATGGTTTGATAAGAAACCCATTATTAAATACTTTCGAGTTTTTGGCAGTAAGTGCTATATTCTATATGATCGAGAAAATCTGAGAAAGTTTGACTCTAAGAGTGATGAAGGTATCTTTTTAGGATACTCTTTAAACAGTCATGCATATCGTGTATTGAACAAAAGGACTGGTGTTATTCAAGAATCTATAAATGTGGTCATAGACGATCACTTAAATACACGTGCCCCAAGTTCAGATAATAATGAAGTTCTTTTAACTGACAAACAAAATACTTCATCAAATCAAACAGATTCTGAATTGAGGACTCTTAAAGATCATTCAACTTCTTAAATTTTTGAAAACCCTCTCACTAGTGTACACACTGGTAGTCAACTTGAAGACATATGTAATTACATATGTTTCACATCCCAGATAGAACCGAGTAACGTAAAGGAAGCTCTTACTGATGAAAATTAGATAGTTGCTATGCAGGAAGAACTTAATCAATTTGTTCAAAATGATGTCTGATATCTTGTTCCTAGACCTAAAGATAAACATATTATTGGAAGAAAGTGGATTTTTAAAAATATGTCTGATGAACTTGGTAATATTATTCGAAATAAGGCAAGACTGGTTATACAAGGGTACACTCAAATTGAAGGAATTGATTACGATGAAACCTTTGCACCAGTTGCTCATCTTGAATCAATTAGACTTTTTATATCCATTGCTTGGTATAGAAAGTTTAAAAGTTATCAAATGGATGTAAAGAGTGCCTTTTTGAATGGTGATTTACATGAAGAAGTATATGTTGAATAACCTACAAGGTTTGAAGACCCTAAGTTTACTGATCATGTATACTATCTTAAAAAAGCTCTCTATGGTCTAAAACAAGCTCCCAGGGCATGGCACGAGAAATTGACTAAGTTCCTACTTAGTCATAACTTTCAAATGGGCAGTGTCGATAAGACGCTCTTTGTTAAGAAAATAACGATGATATCTTAATGGTTCAAATCTATGTTGATGATATTATTTATGGATCAACTTGTGCTAACATGACTGTTGAGTTTGCAGATTTAATGAAATCTAAGTTCGAAATGAGCATGGTTGGAGAAATGAACTATTTCCTAGGGTTGTAAGTAAAACAACAACCTGATGGAATTTTTATTTCTCAGACCAAATATGCTCTGAACTTGATTAAAAAGTTTGGATTTGAGAATGGTAAAACTTTAGATACTCCTATAAGTACAACCTTAAGACTCTCAAAGGACTCTACAGGTAAAAATGTTGATCCTAAGTTATATTGGAGTATGATTGGAAGTTTTCTTTATTTAACTGCTAGTAGACCTGATATTACTTTAAGTGTTGGTATTTACACTAGATATCAGTCTAATCCTAAAGAATCACATTTAACTACTGTTAAGCGGATTATGCGATATGTCGCAAGTTTAGTTAATATGGGTCTCTGGCATCCATATGATACTAGTGTTCAGTTGGCAGGGTACACTGATCCTTATTGGGCTGGAAATATCGATGATAGGAAATCAACCAGTGGTGGTTGTTTCTATATCAGAAATTTTTTAGTTTCTTGGTTTAACAAGAAACAAAGTTCTATATCACTTTCTACTACTGAGGATGAATACGTCGCAGCTGGGAATGCGTGTACTCAGCTTGTTTGGATGAAACGTATGTTAAGTGATTATGGAATAGTCAGGGTCTATGGTTTTATATTGTGACAATACCAGTGCTATAAATATTTCAAAAAATCCAATCTAGCATTTACTACCAAGCACATTGATATTAGGTATCATTATATTCGTGAATTAGTGGAAGAAAAAATAATATCTTTAGAATACATTTCGACCGAGACTCAACTTGCTGACATTTTTACTAAAAATCTCGACAAAAATAGGCTTAATAAATTAATATTTGATCTTGATATGTGCATACAAAATTGATTATTCATGCAGTTGTGTATCATAGTGTAAATATATTTGAGAATTTATGTGTTTAGATTTTAATTTTTATGAATAAATGCATATTTTTGTCGGTACTCGACCAGTCATGGGTGTACACGATCTGTCCTGGTACAACTGATCATGGACAGGCCAAGACCAGTCGTGGAGCGCGTTGATTGTTTTAAATTTGAGGAAAATCACATCTTCCTCATTTCTAACCTCCTCTCCAACGAGCCGTCATTCGACCAGTCGAACCCACCGACCTGATCTTCAAGGTTAGTGTATTCTTTTGGTCAATATAATAGATTCAAGTTCTATTATCTTCTATATTATCATTGGAGTACTTGTTTTCAAGTTTTTTTTTTTAGTTTTGGGAGTTTTTTCTTCTCTATTTGCTGATCTAGAAAAACCCATCTCTATTTCCTTGAGATTTCTTACTCCTTTGTATTCCTTTGTGGTAATGGATGCTAGAGGAAAAAAGAAAATAGCTCGTGGTCCATCATCCTCTAGATTAGCTCTAATAACTCAGCGCCATCTTCGTTCTCCCAAAAATGATCCTTCATATGTACGGGATTTGCGTTTGTGCAAGGTTATTGTTGAAAAAGCTGTTGATCTTAACCACATTGCTCCATTTGGTATCATTCCTCTCCTCCAAGCCATAAGTTGGGACAACATCTTACATTAGGGTGGGCCTGCATATCAATCTATTGCACAATCCATGTTTGCATGTATATCAGATTTCTCTACTGAAAATTTAACTTTTAAAATAGATGCTAGAGAAGGGTCTTTTAATGTAGACCGTCATTTAATATCTGGCCTTATGGATATTCCAGTTAATGATGAGGGTATCCCCATTTATGTTCTATCTGAAAAACCCTCTGAGACTGAAAAATGGATGCTCACTAGAGCATTATGTAACATGAATGTGCAATGGACTCACAAGGGGAATGCGCTCCCCTCAAGGTACTTGTTACCGAGATACAGAGTCCTCCACAGAATTTTTACTTCAAATCTGTATCCTCGCTCTGTAACAAAACAGAGTTGACTGCGTTTATGGTTCGTATTTTTCACTCTGTCGTTACTGTTACTAAAGTCTGCCTTCCATCTTTAATATGTCATTTCATCATTCAATTTCATCTCCATCCAGGTCATAGTGATATACCTTTTGCCTACCTTATGACTGTTTTAGCTTCTCATATGTTGGTCATTATGCCTATTGGAGAGGCTCCTGTCCATAATCTAATTTTTAACAACACAAATATAAACAAAATGAAGTTGGAATTGGCCCCTGGCCAAGTAGATGGTGATGGTGGAGCTGAAGCTGGAAATGAAGAAGATGCTGATGATCTTCCTCCAGACGACATAATCATGGATGATATTTTTCATAAAATTGAGTCTGATTTTGCTAATGACCCTGATTATGAACCATCTGGGTTTGATGCACGTTTTCGTGCATTTGAGGAGAAGACAGAGCATATGGATGTTAAAGTTGATAACATGAATATTGCCCAGGATTTACAATTTAAATATATGCGCAAGTATCTTAGGCACTTAAACAAGGGCATGCATCAACTTAATCCTTCCATACATGCTCCTTCTTCAGGTTCAGATTGAGTGATTTTATCTTTGGTCTGTAATAACCTTAAGTTTACTTTTGTTAGATTATGAACTTTATGTGGGGTTTGCTGACTATGTTTTATTGGTTGTGGACTAAACTATTTTAATAGTTATGATCTTTATTTTCATATTTCTTGTCTCCTTTATTACTCCTGTTTATTATCATGTTCCATTGTTTCGTTCTTCCTTTATCATATTGTGACAACAAGGGGGAGAATTTCGATGATGGTTTTGGAGATGAATTGATTTGTTAGTAGTAGAAGAAGAAATTTTTTTTCTGAATGTATGTGCTACTCAGGGGGAGTAAGAAGGTGAAGTTTTTTTCCCACTTCATCTAAGGTGTGTTAGTTGTTGTGCTAGTTGTTGTATGACAACTAGTGCATGATTCTTTGACCAGGCTGTTATTATTTCTTTGTGTTATAACCTGTGCTTAATTCTTTGTATTCATCTTGGTTGTATTATTGATGAGTGTTTAATCACAAATTTGACAAAGGGGGAAATTGTAAGTGCTATAGTCACATGCCCCTTTGGTTGTCAAATTTTGTGGTGCCAAAACCTTTATCTGTGTAGTGTGTTTGTATGTTGATTTATATATGTTCAAGACACGTCCTCACAAGTGCTTCAAGTTAAGTACATTGATCAACTACAAGTCAAGTCAAGCCATGTACTTTG
Organism: Magnolia kwangsiensis; assembly: GCA_037074715.1. NCBI lineage: Eukaryota > Viridiplantae > Streptophyta > Magnoliopsida > Magnoliales > Magnoliaceae > Magnolia > Magnolia kwangsiensis. The sequence goes on along the minus strand of CM073571.1, from coordinate 86,125,409 downwards.
TTAACATCTATAAGCATATATGTTCAAAGCTACTTCGATAAAGATTATAAGACTAAAGTACACTTTAAGTTTCAAGTGCAACTCAAGATGAAGTTTGCGTTCAAGATTTTGCATATCTCAAGACTAAGCTACATCAAGTGCGAGAGCTCAAGCTTGATAAGGTTCAAAGGTCTACCTTCGTTGAATGAATGAAGTTTAATGTTCATACTTCATGTTCCAGGTATGATAGACCTTAAATTGACCTTAGGGTAGGTCATTTTGAATACATAATTCAAACTATATGTTTATACATGATTTTGGTCTATTCTAAGACTAGTCCTGGACCTTGTTTGATTAGTCCTAGCATTGTCTCGACTAGTTTAGAAATTTTAAGACTAGTCGTAAGTTGTTACAAATTTTTAGAAATTTCTGGTTAAGCTACGACTAGTCCTGGTGACTGTTCGACTGATCGTGTGAACAGTATCGACCTGACCTACAACCAGTCATGTATCTATGATTCAAACTCTAGCGATGAATTTGGAGTTCCTTCGACTAGTCGTGACTCCTACGACAAGTCTAAGAACGGTTTTATCCGATCACGCCCAAATATTCAAAAATTCATTCTGTTACGACCAACCATAGTGTCCTCAAGACCATTCATAGACGAGGTTTCTGCTACTATAAATTGAGCACGAATTTCAAAGTTTCATATAGAAATTCAAGTAAAATCAAGGATCCACTCTAATATAAGTTTGTGTTCATTTTAAGCTACTTTGTGCATAATTAATATTCCTTTTGTTAGCTTATTGTTATTTGATTTTGATTTGCATTCCAATCTGATTTGAAAAGGAGAAAATTCTATAATTCCTTCTTCTTTGAATCAAAATCAAATACAGCTAGCCCAATTGGTTTAACTTAAAATTAATTACAACTTAGAACCATTTTAAAGTGAGTATTGGACTTCGAACTTCTACATTTAATCATCTACTCCAATTGGTTCTTCCGGGCTACAATGAAAGGAGAAATTCACGTATTTTACATTTACTATATTTACATTTCTTTTTGGTTTGTTTTGAGATTGAGCCAGAAAAATCTCATTGTGTGGTTATCTGAGGAGAGCCAGAAAACTCAAAATGAGCGGTTTTTGAATTGTGTAATCCCAAATAAAAAAGACACAATTGTGAAGGTTTTAAGTGAACCTGTGAAACCTATTTTGATAGTGAACGCTGATATCCCCTATGTGAGGATTTAGGAGTGGAGTAGCAATCTGTGTGCCTGTTTTATAACAGTTGGTGTACAGATAGGCGAACCACTATAACTCTTTGTGTTTTGTGGATGTGTGATTTATTCTTTCTATCCTTTATCATTCAAAACTGTGGAATGTTCGTGTGGATGTGAATGTTGTAATCTTTTCATTTCATGCACAGTGGGGAATGTTGTAATAATTTATATTTAAATTATTATAATTTATTTCAATTCCTTGCTATTTATTTATTCCTCTTCGGATTGAGTTTTTGATACAAAGGACGTTCTAGAAATAAGGTTGTCTTACCATAAACCCTTAGTTTTTATGGTGTAAGGTTGTCCTTAGAACTGAATTCGTATCAACCTCTCAATACTAGTTTATTGAGGTTGCTTTTATTTTAGCTTTAAGAATTGAATTATTTCTATTTGGCTATCTTTTGGTTTGATTTTGCTGTAATACTTTTAATTTGGCATAGTCCTATTCACCCCCCCTCTAGGACATATAGCTAGGCCATTTCAGAACAGTTTGGATCAGCTCGAGGTGGCCCACATTAATCATGATGGGCTAATTTTGGAGAGGCTAAACGCACAATCTCACCCATATGTCAACCTCGTTTAGTTGAAACCATGCACACGTTTGTAGGTTTCAACATGCCAAAATTACTAGATTTTGGTGGGGGCGATGCCCTAAACATGATGGATGGATTGGATCATTCAAGAGGATGGTCGTGGTGGGCCATTTACAAGTTTCACGGATGACGTCCATTTTGAAAATCCTAGAGGCGGGAACTTAGAAAAGGAGAAAGATTTCTCTCTTTCTTAGAAACTGTTGGGTCAAGGCAGGTTTCACCCATGCCTTTGATCCCATACACTGCAGGGGCATAATTACTGTGGTACACACCCTATGTACGGTGGGGTCCACGTACTGTTTAACATAATCCCCACCGTCCGTGATGTTTCATGGCTCAACTAAGCTATCTTGACTAAAGATGTGGCAGACCAAGGTCTAGGTAGGCCATACTCCCAATTTTCACTTGTTTTTAGCACTAATTGCATATTCTAGTTAGTCTATTAGTCAGATCACCTTGAAGTTGAACACCGACTGTTGAAAACGGGTCTTAGGGACCTAGAAATAGGGTAATTCTAAGTGTAATTCTAAGTTCTAGGTGGGCAACAACACATTTGATCAGTTCATCATACAAATGCTCATTAGTCTCTGTTCAAACACGTAACATAGATGCGTATTGGCTATGACATCATGTGGGGTCCCTCGTGATGTCCTTTTGAGGGATCCATTTCGTCTATCTAGTTTGTTACATCAATTTAGGATGCTGTCGAAAATGGAGTAGTTTAGTTAATCATGTGGACCGCATGGTCCTGTCGAATAGCGCGAATACTCACCATTAAAACTTAAATTGTAACTCTCGTCAATAGTGTCATGCATGTGGTGTTACCTTATTTACAATTCTATCCCTTTTCTTTTTTAAAAACTTCTATCATCCGTAACTCACGAGTCTACTGTCCAAATGTGATGAAATTTATCAGGTGATCTTTAATTTTCATGCTCTTTCCGTTGCCCAAATTTGAACCCTAATCTCTTGAGGATGACTAAGATTCTCTTTTAATGGCTAATATATTTCAAAATTCTAAAATAATATTTGTACTCCTCTGATTGACAAGTTACCAGGAAGTTTAAACCTAAACCCTAAGATGTTCATGATGATCAGTTTGCCATGATGTTTACATGGCCCGTTTGGAAGATCCAAATATGATGGATGGTCAGATGACTTGTTAATAATAAGGGTACTTGATGGTTAGCACTTTGGCCATGTATGTCAGTAGATGTACGGTCAGTTTCGTAAATGGTTGGTCATAAGGTGTGTTTCTGGAGTGATTTGGGGTATGACACATATACTGTTTGTCAAGTCCCAAATTCAAAAATAGGATTTACAAGAATCCTAATCAACGAATCCTATGCCGACAGCCTCCATCGTACCCCGTTCTCAGTTCCTAGCACCCATATGCTAGGTTCCGCTCCTAGGATCCTACAAGGAGGATTTTCAATATCAATTTATCTCATAAGAAGCATAACCATAAGTTTACCCAAATCACAAAAGCAACATCATCATCACATATCCACTAATATAAACATTTGAATGCAATGCTGAAAGGGAAATACATATGTCAAAATCAAAGCTCCAGAAGTCAACTACATGCTCCAAGCTCCACACTACTATAACCTAACATCATCTGCACACATCTACCATACATAAGCTTATAGAAAGCTTAAAGGGTGGTGTAAGTGTGTGCACAAGGTAAGTGTCAAGTATTCAACATAACGCCATAATCATACAATATCGAAAATACTGGTAAGATCATGAATCATATGATATCAAAGTAAAGTGAAAATACTAACAAGTCCATGAGTCAAACAATTTCAGAGTACGTAATAACCAAATATCAGATGTCGTATCTAGACCATATAAATGTAGAAACACAGCAAGCCAAAATGTCATATGCTGCGGATGTAATACAATATGCGGTGCGAATGAATGACCATGCTGAAGTGTGAAGTCGGGATGATAGTATGTAGTATCGCAGGCTATGGGGTCTATCACAAGAGACTTCTATCCAAACCAGTCTCATACCTAAATTTGGATAGTCAAACTCAATGTGGAACACTCCTGATCTTAGGTTAGTTGCGCCCCCAACCAAAATCCTGGCCATTACAAATTTACATGTAACAAATAATTGCACACCACTAGCCTAAGTGGATAGTGAATGAATGAATGAATGAGTATGCAACTCTTGCTCAATAAGTCCACATCAATATAGTTCATCTTTGGGATCATCACCGAGGTCTAGTACACTTTACATGCAAATCGCCAACCACTGACGTGCGACCATGCAAGTGGAAGAGACCTCACTATCCGCCTGACCAGTAGTCAGCCAATATCTACCCGGCACGTTGATAGCTGACCCATTCATGAGTTGGTCAAACTCAGCCTAGCTATACCCCCTATGATCAAGGGGGTAAGGCCACACCCCTTCCCAACTGACCATGAAACAGTGAGAGACGCGGTCTCTTGGTATTCGGCATTCGAGCGCTCATATATCCACTCAATCTCGACGTTAGAGCATCTCCTAGCCATGAAGGCTTAGGGACTTTCACCCACGGACATCCAAAGTGCCCAGATGCTTAAACCAAACATTTTCATTGTCCCATCTAGCCATCCAGGTCATGCTTGTGTAGGAGACGGCCCTGATGTCACTAGGGCGTACAATAATCACAACACACAATGCAAGATGCATGAATCATGCAATCCAGTCATGCATCAATCCTGTGCATACCATGCACTCTTGCAAGATAATCTCCGCCTATCAGGGAATCTCATAACAACCTGCCCAATGACATATGCAATGGTCAACTACATCTCATAATAAACATGCAGATGGTGCGTATGTGAATGTATCATAATGCTATACTTCACATACTCAAAACCAGTATCAATAACCGGCATTGATAATTGACCTCAACATGTGGACATTTAACCAACATTACCCTCAAGGAATGGCCCGATAGAGCCTAACATATAGTGGACCCATGGTCTCACACAAAGGCCAAATATATAACACCATGGGCCTTACTCAAGAGCTTAATACGCATTACAATGGGCTTTTCACATGGGCTTAACATACATTACAATGGGCTCCATCGTCTGGCCTTCAATGCATCACAATGGGCCTCATTATATAGGCCTCATATACATCACATTAGGCCTTAAACACAAGCTAAATATACATCACAATGGGCCTCACATATGAGCTGCATGTACACCACATTGGGCCTTAAACATAGGCCGAATGTACATCACAATGGGCCTAAAATATGGGCCACATATACATCGCATTGGGCCTTGACAATCGACCTCGACAATTGAAATCAGCAATCAGAATCAACCTTTATAATCGGAATCAGAAATCGGCCACAACAATCAGAATCGATCGATAATCGGCCACTATAATCAGAATCAACCACAACAATCGGAATCGATCAATAATCGGTCTTAATGATCGAAATCGGCAATCAGCCACAATAATCAAAATCAATCGATAATCGGCCTCGATAATCAGAATTGGCCACAATGATCGGAATCGATTGATAATCGGAATCGACAATCGGCGACAACAATCAGAATCGATCGATAATCAACCTCGATAATTAAAATTGGTAATCAGCATCGATGAGAATGACCTAACAAGGCTTAAGGGAAGGTCATAATGTGGATGTTCAACCATCATTAGCCATCAATGTGGTCTTTTAACCAACATTGCTCCCAAGGAATGATGCTCATAGGATCAATCGTATCATGGGTCCACAGTCTCATACAAGGGTCTAATACACATTATCATGGACCTTGCTTATGGGGCATATACGCATCGCATTGGGCCTCACTCATGGGCCAATGCATATAACATTGGGCCATATCAACGGGTCGAATCAAATGGGCCGGTATAAATGGGCCAAATCAAATGGACCGATACAAATGGGTTGAGTCAATGGGCCAAATCAAATAGGCCAAGTCAAGTGAGTCAAGTCAATGGGCCGAATCGAATGGGTTGATACAAATCGGCCAAGTTAATGGACCAAATCAAATGGGCCCAAACTAACCACACTATTCATTTATAGCTAGAGATCATTTTAGAACATCATCACAAATGAATCATATCCCAAGGATCACTTGGACCATACCACAAATGGCAGTCGAGGTAATGTTTTCCACTGTTTAAACCACACAGGGCCACCACAAGATTTATTTTCCACCCAATCTGTTTATAAGGTCACAAGACCTGGCTAAAGAGGAAAAAACAAATATCATTTGATCTAAAACTTTTAGGACCATAAAAGGATTTCAATGGTGGACTTTCATTCTCCACTGGTTTCTGTAGTGTAGTCCACCTAACCATCAAATCTTCTTCATCTTTTTATCTCAAGCCTTAAGGCAAGATGGCCAAAAGGATGGACAGTTCAGATGTAATAAGTACATCAGAGGGGCTCACAAAACTAGCTATTGAGATGCAGTAGCTGTGGGTGCTATCCCACCGTCCATTAGATAGACGGTGTGGATCACTAAATGATGGACGATTTGGATGGAACACATCCATTAAGTGGGGTCGTACATGGCACCGTCCAAATGGATGGTGCAGATGAAATACATACACAGTGGTGGGTCCCAACAGAACTTGCTGACGTTAACTTCATAGCAACGAGTTATGTGAAGTACTCCAACCAATCTGTTCATCAAGTGGGTCCCACGTACACGGCCCATCATATAGTATTATTAATATAATATATATATATATATATATATATATATATATATATATATATATATATATATATATTATATACTACACAACGGCAGAAGGCTGCCCATCTCACTGTTCAGATTCATCTAGACGGTGCAGAAAATATATTAAGGATGGGTCCCACGTACATGGGCCACCCCATCATCATTTATTAATATAATATATCATATTATATCTTATATATATATAAGATCGCACGCAAACGTCGGACACAGGTCGAGGGTTGTCAGAATTTGACCGGAAGGACCGCGGAAGCTTATGGAACGGTACGGTCTAGGATACGGCTCTTACACTGCTAGATTTAAGTGACTTGATCACATGTGTAAGTTCCTCATATTGTAATTCTAATGGTGGGTTAAGCATATTCATGTGGGGTGAACATGATGAACGGGTCAGAATCTCGATTTGATAAGTGTACGGACGGATGTAGAGGCCACGTAGTTGATTTACTACGATCTAAGGGCTAAATTTTGATGTGTATGGTTGATTCATGATAATTAGGCTTGATATAAAATTTCATATGAAACGGATCATGGGAACTATGTGATATAGAATTTGGGGGTCTATGTTAATGATATTTTCATAATTACTGCTGATCTAAGAGTTTTATAAAATTTAATGGTTCTACATGGTCCTATGCCCATTTCTAAACAATTTTTACAAAAGGACTTACATCTAAATCATTATAGATAAAGAGTTATTCACCAATTTAGTCAAGGGAAAGTATGCATATCATATCACATGATCAACAGTCGGATGACTTAATTTGTTGATGGAGATCATTCTTAATTGGTCTGATTCATATTGAAGGATGGATGTAGGGTTAGGTTGGCTACATAGGTACCGTATATGTGTACATAATAGGTTAAATTCATGGTAACACTCAAGTACTGAAAGTGTGGGGTGTTACAATCTACCCCCCTTAAAAAGAATTTTGTCCCCGAAATTCAATACTTCTTCAAATGGGATGAAGACAATCTATTTTCTGTGTCTCTAATCATTCACTATCAATTGTTAAGACTGGGGTTGTTACAATCTACCCCCCTTAAAGAAGAATCTCGCCCACGAGATTCGATTATGGTCATCCCAGTTTCCTTTATAATCAATTAAGTTCAAGGGTTTTATAAGACCTGTATCCTAATCCGTACTGTTCCATCAACTTCCTCAATCCTTCTCGTCAAATTTCAACAATCGGCGACCTGTAGTCACATTGCCCACGACCGTAAGTCGTATCCTATACATTTGAGCCGGCTTAATTCGAGACTTGTATCATTGCGACCGCACCATCGCCGCGGTTCCAACGCTGCGACTCACGCACCGATCCGATTCCCTGACTAAGAGATGTGGGCCGGTGTTTATTTCGAGAAAACACCGTGCGTTTATATTCCCAAGAGAATCTCTACAAAGTGTTAAATCAATCCCATCAATCACCTTTCATGTCAAGTACACACACCCATGCTTCCTTTCTCCGCAAGTCAAGCAACCACCAAAAGTTAACCAAGCTCTCACCTCACCCATCACTCACATCACACATTACTCACCTCACCCTTTCACCCATCACCCATCCCTCTTTCCTTACAACTCTCTCTCTCTCTCCCTCATTTCCCAACACCATTTCCAAGCAAAGGAGAGGCTCTCACGTCCAATGCTTCCCATGAGAGAAAAGAGCATTTGTGAGGCCCACTTTTCCCTTCCAAAACTCTAATCCTAGCCATCCATCTCCCATCTCCACCATCAAAGTAAAGCTCTAGGAGACCGGCATCCCGACGGACCAAGAAGATCAAGTGGTGGGTGCCTCTATAGTCTAATTTTCATGTTTTTAAGAAGGGCCAAGTGAGGCCAACCGATCAATGGTTTGGATCTCACTTGGGACCCTAAGATGTGGTCGATGGCCCATCTTGATCATCAAATCATTCCATGATGGAACCATTCTCCATGGACCCCATTATGATGTTAACTTTTCTTGCATAAAGAGGTCATCTAGACCATTCATTTTGGATGGGGAGGGATCTCCACCGTTGATCTTTTATTTGGAAGACCCATATGCAATGGGACCCTTTGATGTATGATTGGATGATTAAAATGGAGGGCCCATAGTGCCGAGGTCCCTTCATCACATGTGTCCCACTCTAACGCTCTCTCTCTCTCTCCCCCACATTTTTTATATATTTATTTTCTTATAGGTTGATAAGGCCATGTGGCCCACTTGAATGAGCCCCACCATGCAATATGTATTTTATCCAAGCAGTCCATGGGTGGGGCCCATCTTAAATGTACATCCATTTGTGGTGGCCCACCTAAATTAAAAAAAAAAAGAGACGTCCAGCGTCTGGACGCTGGAAGGAAAACACAAATAGGGGTTTGTTTCAAAAGCCTTTTGGAAAGGGCTGCTTGTATAGGCCCCACCTCGATATATGTATCCAATCCCAGCCGTCCATCCTCTTCCCTGACCCATTTTAGGCGTTGAGCTGAAAAATGAGGTTGATCAAAGTATCTGGTGGGCCATAGCATCAAAAACTGTACCATCACCATTGAAATCTACCTAGATCCTTTTTACACGTTGAAAATGGGCCGATATTGGTCTTGATAGGTTTGTTTTGGGCTTGGGAATACAATGGACGGAGTGGATGCACTTCGAGCGGGCCCCGCATATGAAAAACCACAGAAAAAGGTTTTTCTTAAAAAAAACACAAGCAAAGCAGCAGCAGAGCTGCTGCCGTCAGAGCCGCAGGCGCTGCCTGCGGCCTTGTAGCAGGCGGTCGGACAGCAACCCACGGCCCCTGCCGTGGGTCCCACATGATGTATATTTTGTATCCACGCCGTCCATGAGGTGGACCACCCTCTGAGGTGGGCCCTCCCCAAAAATGAGGCCCATCTAAAGCTCAGGTGGCCCACACCACAAGAAACAGTGTGAATTGAACTCTACCATTGAGAACCTCTGTGGGTCCGCAGGAGTTTTGAATCCAGCTGAAATTTATATTTTTCCTTCAACCAGGTCTGCGTGACCTTATCAACGGGTTGGATGTCATATAAACATTATGGTGGGCCCCACATGGGACCCACACTGATAAATGAATTTTGTTACCACCGTTCGTACGGACGGTGGAGGCCACAGTAATGTTTGTATTTCCACGCCGTCCAGCGGACGGTCAGTAGAACCCCACCATGGTACGTGTGTTTCATCCGCACCGTCCACATCCCTGGACGGTGGGACCCCTTTTATGTATGTGTTTTATCAAAGCCGTCCAGCCATCAGGACGGTCAGTGGACCCCCCACCATGATGCGTGTGTTGCATCTCACTGTCTATCCATTTTGAAAACTCATTTCTTGAGTTAAAAATGAGCCAGATCTATGGTTCAAATGGGCCCACTTTGGTATGTATATAGGGCCCATGTTGATCCATTTATGGACATTCATTTAGGCCCACCTTTGTGCACATCTAAGACCATGGGTTTAACCCCATTTGGCATATGTAATGCCCATGGGTTTGGGCCCATTTGACAGATGCAATGCCCATGGGATCCGGCCCATTTATTCTATATAAGGCCCACGGAATTCATGTCCATTTGATACATATTAAAGCGCATGGGATGAAGCCCATTTGATGTGCATGAGGCGCAAATGGAGTGGCCCATTTGATATATTTAAAGCTCATGTGTGTAGGCCCATCTGATATATTTAAGGCTTAAGTTGTGAGGCCCATTTTGATGTATTTCAAGGCCCATGGATCATGGACCATTGCAATGTACATAAGGCTTATTGGTGAGGCCCATTAACGCAGCCCATTTGATGTATCTAAGGCCCATGGGTCGAGGCCCAACGGGATGACCTTAGGGTCCATTGCATTGTGTGACTTCCTATGTTCATGTAATGATATATATGGCGGGCCGTGCCTAGGGAACAATGTTGGTTTGACGTCCATATTGTATGTACAATGTTGGTTAAATATTCGCATTGTAACTCCCCTTAGGGCCCATTGATAGGCCCATGCTCGTTGTTATCCATCACCTTATAACATGCTTAGTATAATCTCATGACTCATGCCTATACGCATCATATGTATGCTTGATTTGAGTAGCGACTGATCATAACATATGCCATTGGGCAGACCACTTATGGGACCCATTATGAGGAGTGCCCTACATGATTGCGCAGTACGCGCTGGATTTCTGCATGATTTGACGTGTGATTCATGCATCTCGCATACGTGTGACTTGATCACTGCATGCCCTAGCGACATCAGGGTCGTGGCTCCACAGGTACATCATGGATGGCCATATCGGATACCGAAAATACTTGTTCTAGCACTGTGGGCACTTAGAATGTCCTTGGGTGAGAGTCTCAGAACCTTTTTGGTACAAGGAGATGCTCCAACGTCTAGACCGAGTGGATACACGAGCGCCCGAATGTCAAATACCAGTAAGCCGCGTCTCCCACTGTGTCGTGGTCGGTTGGAAGGGGGTGTGGCCTTATCCGCCTGAGTGAGGGGGCTATAAGTTAGGTTGAGTTTGACCAGCTCACAAATGAGTCCGCTATCGACGAGCCGGGTAGGTATTGGCAGACTACTGGTCAGGCGATGCATCGTCGCCCGGGGTGGCCCACTTGATCTGAAATTTGGTATGTGGGGGTGTTTTGGGTAATTCACACCCCCCATGTAGTGTTCGTGCGTAGAAAACCTCAAAAATAGCTACTTCCTTCACAAACAGCCCTTCCCCTAGCCCCATTTACGTTTTCTAGCTGCCCTACCTCCAAATCGTGGTTTTAAACCACCCCCAAATCCATTCCTAGCCTAAAACGACCACACTAGCGCAACGCTAGAGTAGCTGAGAAATAGTCCCTGATCACTTTAAATACGTTCTACAGGGCCCAAAACTTGTAGAATCAATGGTGCTATAATACTCTAAAAGCTCGGATCAACTCTAAGCAGGTTCGTTCTCTGGACCACTTTGAAAATCTGTATTGGATCTAGACCGCGCGTCGAAAATCCAATACCTGCTATCTTAGACCGTTAGAACCGCCTAGCTGGACTTGACAATCATTTTGAAAATCAAGTCCAACCGATAATCAGAGGCTATTTCATTGAGCCCAGACTGAAGAGAGTGCGAATAGGGACATAATTGAAATTTTAAATTCAAATCTGGCACACGACTTGACATGTCAGTATTAAGCATTCTGACCGTCAGAATTCAGCCAAATTACACCCTCGGATCAGGAAAAATTTCTATTTCATATCATGAGATTTGCAGGCCTGATCTACATGCGGTGACCGCTGAACTGAAACTGGACCGCCACGTGCGGTCTGCGAACCCTGCTGTACTGAAAACTTGATGCGTGTTAGATCCTGTATGCATGAACTTAAGTCCAATCACGTTCGGTTAGGGGACCACCAGAAATGATCTTTTGGACCGAAACAGCCCCGCTTTGGATAAACATCAAGTGAACTTTGTTCCTGAGCCTATTTTGGGCATTTTTAGGCTTATAAAAAGGGTTGAAACCCTCACTCCTCTCTCCCATCCGAATTTGAGAAAAATCCTAGATTGGGAGAGAGAAAAGGTGAGAGTTTGTGAGAGAGAGTAGGAGAGGATTTTCCTGCCATTCCACCACCTATTGCACGTACTTTAGCAACACGCTTCCATCACTCAGCCAGTGATTTCTCCACATTTTTAGGTAATAAAATACCCCATTTAGTCACTGATTTGAGGTTCCTTTCGTTCCATAGCTTGTTAACTCATAGATCTTGTAAATTAGGTCCTCTATTCGCCGTAGACGAAGCGTATACGCTCCGTTCGAATTCACACACCTATAAGAGATAAGGTGCGGATTTTAGACGCTTTGATTGACTGTTTCCAACGCTTTCAATGTCGTTTAATAGTAGATTATCGACGGCAACGCCGTTTGACATGTACAACATGCTGTCCGTTTCCTGTTTCGTAAACCGACGGAGAATATGAGATTTAGGGCATTTTAGTCATTTGTAGGAAGCATTGTTTTCATTCATATTTTGCTGATGTGATTGACATGGTTTATTGTCGCATTAGAATGTTAGGAATGCGTGCATAATTATTTTGGCGAAGAGATTCGCCTAAATGCGCACTTCGAGTCGACATACTATATGTAGACTTAAGTGTGTAGTTTAAGTGTTTGTATAAATGCTTGTACTAGTATGTATTGAATTAAATCGTGTTATGAATTAATTTGAGATCGAATTCTCAATTAATATGCTGAGGGAGATGATTTCCTATATGTTGGCGATATGCATAATTTCATTATATGTATGAAATGCATGTGCTTGATGATTTACTTAAGTTCCATGTTATAGCATGTGTTAACATGCTCACATGGTTGTATTTCATTTCCAATACTCTTACATGAATTGCTAATGTGAATTTATATGTGCTTGGGACTATACCTAGTCCAGGCAGTCGATAACCGAGCGAATTCGTGGTTGGCTTTTCTTGGCCACGAACGACGCGTCGATGAACGCGAGCCGTGTTCTGGAGTTGGCGGCAGTGGTTAGGCCACACGAAGTGTTTTACGCACTTCATGTCGTTCGACTTGAGATGCGATCGTGCTAGTCGAGCCCGTCAAGTAACCCGACTGGCCGTTGTATGTTCACCCTGCATGAGTCATAACTGCTTGAACCTAGGGTACTGAACTTACCATTGTAAACCCTGTTAACCATGGTACCTTGATTCACGAAGACTCATGAGCCGGGCATGGTGGTATGGGACACCATGGTCGAGCTGTCGGCCTATGCTGGGGCCACAAACCTCCCCATAGTAACCAGTGAGCACCTAGTCTCATGAGAAAATTATGGTGGTATGGGACACTATATTCTTGTTGTCGGCCTACACTGATCAGGTGACGAGTCCTTTGTAGTGACCGCGAGCGTATTCTGAGTCTACGGGAGGCGACCACCCTTCAGTAGCAGTAGAGTACAGTAGGCCTATATTGATAAGGTGATGGGGGAGCGGAGCAACGAGTGCGTGCAACAGCCCTGGCAGCCCTTGCAGCGACCTACAAAATATACCTCGTATGAGATTACTAGGAGTGACGACCCTAGACAGGATCTGTGTTGGGATTGATATAAGGGAAGTACCTTAGTTTCTCAATCTTGCTGTTTGAATGGACTAATAACAACTCAGAAATCATATCACCATTACATTGCATGTGCTTGGAAGATGTGTAACACTTAAGGGAGTGTGGCATGCCGCGGTCGTAAGATGGTACCGTATGAGGGAGATCGTCGGTGAGGGCATACATCATGTCATGTTATATTGCATTAACAACAGTATTAGGATTGTCTGATTTATTGCTTTACTATTATCGCATGATTGATTTGAGAACATGTTAATCCTTGCTCTATTATTCCACTGAGTTATCTACTCACTCCCACATTACGCGACGGTGTTCCTGGACACCCACCAGACCCTTTTGTGATTGCAGATGATGGCGCGGCCTGTGAGGCAGAGCCGGACTTGCTGATGATGAGGAGGATCCCTCCTTTATGCGTGTTCTGATCGACGGGATTACAGGGAGGTTGATTAGATGCCTTGACACTTATCATTTTATGTCTTCAGAGCACTCATGTATATGCTTTCTTTCTATTTTGAGGTATACATGTATATGTTTAACCTGGTAACATGTTCACACTCAAGAGACACACAACAGTATATATATGTTATACATACTATCACAGACTTCCGCTGGTTAATTTAACTGTCTCTGGAGTATGATATGCTGTTCTGGCGTAATCCCACTCATGTTTCATACATTACCACAGACAACATTCAATCATACATATCTATGTTACATAAATAACATTTTGGAACTTGGGAGTTGGGTTTTTACTCGACCCCCCGATTTTCGGGATGTTACAGAAATCCTAACCCTAACCTGTTCTGAAGCTTAGAATAGTCTAAGTGATATTGTAGCTAACCTATTTCATGCTACAGGTTACCCTTGTGCCGTAGACAAAGAGTTAGAGTCTCTGTCGAGTTCGTTGCGATTCTACAGCGTAAGGTGCGGACTATATACGTTTAGGTTATGGTTTTCAAGACTTTGAATGTTAAATAATGATTTATTCTTACTTAGGATGCTACTTCACATGTATAAAGTGTTGTCCGTTTCGTTTTTCAGTTATACGTTAATTATGTTGAATATACTGTATTGCTCGTATTTGTAGAAAATACCGTATACTTATGAAATATGAATTTGAGTTTGCCATGATTAATCACTGTCTATGTATGCTAGATGCATGTGTATCAACTTCTGGGTGAACGGATTAGCCTAATATATGTTTATCAACATATGTGGGGTATGTCATATTGTGTAGTCTAAGTGTTTGTGAAAGTGACTGCATGAGTATGGAGTTCGCTTTCGTGTTTGCCATGACTAACTGTTATGGATATACGATTGATGTATAGGCGATAACCCTTTGACGAAAGGATTTGCCCTAATACGTATGCTAATGAATGCAAAATATGTATGATATAATGTGTAATCTAAGTGTTTGAATAAATGCCTTAGTAGTTAGTAAAGTATGATTGCTAAGCTGGTTGAGGTATGGATCTCCATCACAACACGTGAGTCTATGAATTCCTTCATGAATAATGTAACTTAGATTATCCATGCTAAGTGAGTGTATGATTTCCTCTATGGATGTGTGTACTTAGTTGAAGCATGTTAAATGTGTGGATGAATTCCTGCATGTACTATTTACATTCAAGTTATACTTCATGATTGTTCATATGGATGCAGAATATGAATCATATGGTAGTTATTGTATGTGTATGTGAATGGGGTTGTGCTACAGTCCAGGTAATCGAAAATAGTTCCATAAATAGTGGTCGAGGTTGTCTTCGCCACTTAGGATGAGTTTAGCGAATCTGAGTCGTGCTTGGGGTGTTCGGCAGTGGTTAGGCCACATGGAGTGCTTATGCATTCCATGTCGTTCAACTCAACGTACGCTTGGCCTAGTTGAGCATATCAACTAACCCGATTGATTGATGTTTGTTCACCATATTTGGTCGCAACTGTTTGAATCTAAGACATCGAGCCTACTAGTGAAACTCCTGCTAACCATGGTACCATGATCTCCTAAGACTCATGAGCCGGGCATGGTGGTATGGGACACCGTGGTCGAGCTGTCGCCTATGCTGGGGCCACAAACCTCCCCGTAGTGACCAGTGAGCACCCTACTCTAAGCAGATTATGGTGGTATGGGACACTATATTCTTCCTGTCGGCCTACACTGTTTGGTGATGGGAGAGTGGAGCAACGATTGCTCGCAACAGCCCTGACAGCCCTCTGTAGTGACCTTGAGTTTATCCTGACACTACATAGGGGTGACGAGTCCTGTTGTAGTCTTAAGGATATAAATAAGCCTGTATTGATAAGGTGATGGGGGAGAGGAGCAACGATTGCGCGCGACAGCCCTAGAAGCCCTTGCAACGACCTAGAAATGTAACATCGTATGAGATATCCTAGGACTGACGACCCTAAAATGGATCAATATTGGGAAATGATACAAGGGAGGTGTCTTAGCTTCCCAATCCTGCTGTATGAAAAGGACTAATAAGAACTTGGTAATCATACTCATGACATCGCACTGCATGTGCCATTAGCGTTGGTGCGAGAGCACAGTAGTAGTGATTCGTGTCGCGATCGTTAGATGATGTCGCATGAGAGAGTTTGTGGTGAGGGCATGCATCATCCTTGCATTAACAAGAGTATCTAGGACATGTTTGATTGTACTGCTTTATCATTACTGCTTGATTGGATTGATAACATATTAACCTTTGCTGTATAGATTTCACTGAGTTAATTACTCACTCTCACGTTATGGGATGGTGTTGGCCACACCAACCAGTCCTTGTTTTAGTTTCAGATAATAGCGTTGCTTGTGAAGCAGAGCCAGACTTTATGATGTTGGGAAGGATTCCTTCTATATGCAGGTTCTGATCGACGGGGTTACAGGGTTACTGATTAGATGCCAATACACTTGGTATTTTGCCTTTATTTAAACACCCATGTATATTCTTTTCTTTCCATTTTTGGAGTATACATGTATTTAGTTAACCTGGTAACATGTTCACACTCTAGAGACTTACAATCAATTATACATTTTATATATTTATCACAGTCTTCCACTTGAGAAACTTAACTGTCTCTGGAGTATGATATGCTGTTTTGTTCTAATCCCACTCATATTTTCTGCACTAATATGAACAACATTCATCCATCATTGAAAATGTTGCATAAGTGATGTTCTGGAACTCGGGAGTGGAGTTTATGCTCGACCCCCGATTTTTAGGATGTTACATAACATAAGGTCAATCTAAGGTCTATCATACCTAGAACATGAAGTATGAACATTGAAATTCATTCATTCAGCGAAGGTAGACCTTTGAACCTTATTAAGTTTGAGCTCTCGCACTTGATGTAGCTTAGTCTTAAGATATGCAAAAGCTTGAACCCAAACTTCATCTTGAGTTGCACTTAAGACTTGAAGTGTACGTTAGTCTTGTAATCTTTATCGAAGTAGCTTTGAACATATACGCTTACAGATGTTGACAAAGTACATGGCTTGACTTGACTTGTAGTTGATCAATGTACTTAACTTGAAGCACTTGTGAGGACGTGTCTTGAACATATATAAATCAACATACAAACACACGACACAGGTAAAGGTTTTGGCACCACAAAATTTGACAACTAAAGGAGCATGTGACTATAGCACTTACACGTTCTTCTGATAGAGCAGTCCCATCTGACCAAATCCATGTCGTCCGTACACGCTTGTGCACACAGGCCCAAATAGAGCCGAGTGCTGTATTTCCAAAAATGGAAAAAATTTTCATTTCCATTTCTGTTTGCCAGGAGGTTGATCCGCGTGAAGCAGAGCCTCTCAATATCAGCCATTCATTTAGGATTATCCTAACCCTCCATTCTTCCCTTGGTTTTAGGTTACTACTACAACAAAACCACAATAACTGTCGGTTTGAGAAAACTGGCTATTTTTGAAACTATTGCAAACCAACACGATCCGAGCCACATGCTTTGAATCCTATGGTCTAGGGTTGCGTAAAACCCCATATAAAAGCTGAGAATCGGGTGCATTAGGGCTTCTCAATGTTATTGCAGCCGTCCGAGAAAAATGAGCCGAGTGCTTCTAAGCTCAAACCCATTGGGAAAACACTGATGGAGCTTCGCTCTATCACTCTCACAAGCACTGTGAAGCACAATAAAGCCATTTTTTAGTATCCTTTTGAAGAAATGAGTTGCTGAGGGAGAAATGCCATTAAAGACCCACTACCTTCCTCGGTTAAAGCTAAACTGAGTTTGGTTTGAGTTGGATTTCAAACCTTGCTAGTCGTTTTTAGGGAAGATGAAGGGAGGAAAGAAGGGGAAATGAAGAGAGAAAAAAATGGGAGAAAGAAGGGAGAATGAGGGAGAAGAGGAGAGCAGGTGCGATTGTTGCTGCAGTAGCTTAACTCAGTCGAGCCATGGACCGAGTTTGGTCTATTTTGTTGGGTCTTGCGCTATGTCTAGGATGAGTCCAGATGGTCCTGGACCTGCAACAAATGGGAAGAAGAAAGTAGAGGAGAGTGGGAGAAAAGACACCGAGGGCGTTGCTGACTGAGTTCGAGTTGTGTCTAACTAGAGCTGAGTTGATGGGTCATTCTAGACCGACTCAGCTCAGTTTGGAGGCTGTTACCGGTCATTCTCCAATAAGAGAAGATAGAAAAAAAGGAGGAAGAAGAAGATAATGATGTTAGTTGGCTGGTTTGATTCCGAACAAGGATCGGCTGGGTAACTCATCTTTACAGTGACTCAGCTGGTCACGCACTAAGTTCAGCATAAACCGGGCCTAAGCTCAGTTGTTTCCATTCACAGACCTAGTCCAAATCAGTCCCAGCTACTTTGACAGGGAGTTGTTATAGCTACCATTTAAACTCAAGCCCAAAACCGAGTTTAAACCAGAGCCTGGTTGAGATGCGGAGTTGACTCAGAGGAGTCTTCTTAGTATGTAATGACTAAGGTTTACTCTAGGTTGGGATCTAATCCAAGACATCTTTAGAGAGATTTCCTAGTAGGCTATGCACTTCACATGACGATGGGAACTTGATTCAAGCCAAGTCAGGATTAGTTGACATCAATGACTAAGGTATGTTAGTTAGATATCTTCCATTTATTCATATATAGTTCGATTTTATTACAAGGTAGGAGTTAATGAAATTGCGGTAAAGACTGTTTTAGTTGAAGTAGGAATATGCCAATTTAAAATGGCCAAGGGGGGTGAATAGGACTGTTTAATAATTTTATAGCAATTTAAAATCCTATCACTCTAATCATAATAGCATGCACATATTAGGATTTCTCGAGAATAACTCTACTGGCTTCCAAGCCTGGTAGAGGATCCAATCACAAACTATTTTAGAGATGAACGATATACAAATTAGTTTATGATGGATATGACTATGAGTGTGTGTGAGGTGTGATCTCAGATAATCAAATATGAAAGTATTCAAGGAAATCACATAAGTAAATGGAAGACAATAGCAATTACAAACATAGTCATTTTTTTAGTGGTTCAACTACTTGTCTACTCCACTCCTAGTAACTGCACTCAACCTTTGAGTGTACCAGATTTTACTAAGGAGGTTTCACATGGTTCACCTCAACCTCGAGGTTTTAAATCAGGTTCACCTCTAACCAGTACAACCTACACCTACACTGACAGTTTATGCTCCCACGAGCAAGGGTTAACACATAACACCCGATTTTAGGCACAATGGCCAAGGATCTACACAAGGAACCTCTCACGTTTATGCTCTCACGAGCAAGGATCAACACAATGCAGCCACTTTTAAGCACACTGGCTAAGGATCTTCTACAAGACCTTAACTATTTATTCTCTCCATAGAGCAAGGGTCAACATAACGCACCCACCACGTACACTCCCGCCGGACGCCTCGTAGAAGACTTGCAAGTAGTGACAAACACCTTAGACCCAATCCTACAAAGGAATGATCACAAGTGTCCTTTGGACTCTAATAACTTACAAATAAGTGGATGAGTCCCTTTTAGCTCATTGTCGAAGATCTCCTCCTTTGTTGATGAAGAGTCTTTTGCTTCCTTGAACCGCAACTCAGAATATATACCAATGCTTGACAACAGGTTAGGTCAATGTTGTAATAGAATCCTACTCTTCTAAAAGTTTTTCTATAAGAGAAAAAGAGAGATTCCAATCATTTATGCATTCAAGGCATCCCAGCTTAATGATTTACCATTAAGGTGGTAGCTGGAGGATCCTTGAATGCGAAAGTTCATTCTCCAATCCACTCTATTGAATGTCAATAATGAGGGTGGATTGGAGGTAGAACTTCTATGAGAGAAAGGGCTTTGGGTAAATGAACTATGGTTAAATACTCAAAAGCACTTTCTACTTTCTCTACCAGCAACTAAAGACAAGTTCTCTTTATATACGCAAAAAGTTCCAACGGATATAAAACATTCACATTTATGAAGAGTTTAATATCATCAAGTTGGATCGATATCATCGAGCGTATACTTTTAATTGCATCGACTGACCACTCGATGACACAAACTCAATTGTCATACGTTTTTGAAACCTTTTGCTAGCTGGTCGAGGAAATCGAAACCTGTGTCAATGTCATCAAATTTTGAACTTCAATTTCATCGACATGTGGATCGATTCCTTGACATTTGAAAATGAGAGAGACTTTGCCTTTGAAATATTTCAGGTCAAAATATATGATTGAGGTACACTCGATATCATTGGAATTTGAATGTCGATGATATCGATAGTCATGTCGATGCATTGATAAATCTAAAGGATTTTCCAGTTAAGCTTGCTAGATAGTTTATGTCCATCTAGATGCAATCGACATAGCCTCGATATCAATGATATTTGAATATCGATTCTATCGAGTGACCCTCGATCCAAGATAAAAACCACCTGAAAATATGTTGGTTACTGTGTGTCTAAGACCGATATCATCGAAATTTGAATTCTGAGGATATCGAGGAGAACTTCAATATATTGAAGGTATTTATGATTTTCTTTAGAAAAATAGGGACATAAACTCTCTGCTGTCGATTTTATCGACTCAACTTCGATAGACTTGAGATTCAAACTTCGATGATATCGATACATTGATAATTCAGTCCAGAAGTATATGCGGTTACGGGATAACTTTTATCCTTATTTCGATAGTATTGATGGAGCATCGAGGATATTGACAGCATTTCTCAATTATATCGTTCAGTCTATCGATAAATCGACAGATGTAGAAAACTTAGAGATTTTTAAAAATTTTAAAAACGCTAATTGACAAACTAGGGGGCTTTCAATCTCTCCCTTTGTCAATTACGTGACAAAATACCAAAACACCTAGAACAACATCTTGACAAACACATCCTAAATTATGCGCACATGTATTCTACACAATTTTACAATGTCTAGTGAAACCATACACCTGTATCACAATTCATAAACAGCATTCCCCCTATCTCGGTGTAGCTGCTCCCCCTAACACTTGTATCACCATTCATAAACAGATATACACAATTTTTTCGTTGGGGTGTTTAATTTGTTCTCCCCCTTTTTGTCAATCATTGGCAAAGGTATAGTAGTTGATATTGACTGAAGTTTTAAGTATTTGAGAGAACCATCATTCAGAGAGAAAATATATATAATAAGTAGATGTAAAATAAACATCACATTTTAGCAACCACGTATGCATAACAGACAATATATAGATTAAAATATCACATGCATCACACACCAGAGAAAATAGGGGATATAAACATAACTGTAAATATGTGTGAACTATAACCAGATAAACCAGGGGAAGGCAGTAAGATAGATATGAATTATAACCAATCATAGCCCAAAATATCCAAAACATATATACTGCCCAAGATTGGTAGTAATATAATAGTTATCCAAAAAAAAAACAAGCCCATCCATGGGCACCCCAAAAAATGTGATCCTCATTCAGAGGATATCACACAAACTTGTCAAACTATACAAGTTAGTAATTCATCACAAGGATGCAAATATGAGCGAAGGACATTCAAAAAGATATTTATGTCCTAGGTTTTCCATGGAGACTCCAGATGTGTGATAAAGAAAAGAATGCACTACAGACAATGAAGGACTTTACTGCATAGGTAGGGAATCCAGAATTTGTTGTGTAGCATGTTGCAGAGTCGCCAGCATTTGTTTGATCTCCAAAAGACAAACTTCACAGTCATTCAACCATTTCATCATGTAAGATTATCTATAAAGAAGATCCTGTATAGTGTCTCATTCTGTGACAGCTTGAATGACCTTAACAAAGACGGGGCTGTGCACAGGATTATCCTTCCCTGAGGATGGATCGATTCTTCCACCACAAAACATGTTGTCAATGATATGCAAGTTGTAGATGTCTTTGTAGTTGAACCAAGCACAAGGATGCGGGAGATCATTAGTAGGAGGCAGCCCAAATTGACATGAAAGTTTAGACATAAGACACGAAAAGGGAAGTGTAGTGATGGATTCTTCTGTAGATGTACGGATTAACTGTTGCACGATGAGAGTGGGTAGACACACTGAAATACCTAGATGAACATCATACAGAATATTGAGAATGTATGGAGAAAGCTTGTTACTGGAGACTTCACAAGGATAGACATTAGTGCTGAAAATACTGTGAAGAATTTTATATGCAGGATTGAAATGCTTAACATGAAGAACATTCTTTGCATTTCTGGGTATTGTATCACCGTTACAGAGCACTTGAGTAACTTCTCCTCATACACCAAGACCATTCATATTTCATTATGATGCAGGTATCCTAGTGACTTCTACACCAATTAGACCACTTATCAGTTTAGGAGTGATGTGCTCGGTCCGATTTATGATAGCGACTGAAATGATTGGAGGATCATTTTCAACATTGTAAATAAAGTTCAGAAATTGATGCACAAGATTTTATTGAAATCCTCCACAAAAATTCACGATATTCCCCCACCCAATCCGTTCTAAGAGATTGATGATCCCAAAGGGTTCAATGCACTTCCTCTGAATTGTTCGTTCTGCTACAAAGTTTAAGTTGAAAAGTGGAGATAAGCCAGTTGCATTTTTCTTGCCTTTGTTGCTCTTTGTTGAGGAATGTTGTGGAAGAACCAGTCCTTTAGACATTTTTGCTTGAGATGAAAGGAAAAAAAACTGTTATGAGAAATGCACTGCCATACTGAGATCAACAAGTAAGCCTCCTTTTCTGTTCTTCCATTTTTAATTGAGCAGTAACCTTCGATATCATCGAACATTGTTTCGATGACATCAGAATTCCTTATTTGATATTTTTAATGAAGATCAGAGGGAAGCTTAACCGACTCAATGATTCAGCTTCTCGATAGGTCGTCAATGGTATCGATTCTTATACGATGTTATTGAAATGTTCACTTGATGTATCGACACTTATATTAAAGATGAATATTTTGCATATTTCATAATTTCGACAGACTATTGTGAATAATTTTAGTATATCTTAAAATCAGGCAGTACAAGCA
This sequence comes from Magnolia kwangsiensis, assembly GCA_037074715.1. Classification (NCBI taxonomy): domain Eukaryota; kingdom Viridiplantae; phylum Streptophyta; class Magnoliopsida; order Magnoliales; family Magnoliaceae; genus Magnolia; species Magnolia kwangsiensis. The sequence goes on along the minus strand of CM073571.1, from coordinate 86,102,227 downwards.
TTGTACAAATTAAAATTATAAACATTAGAATGTTTATATACAAAAAGATTGACGTGAGAGACCTTACATGTATCATTAGGAGCTCAGCAAAACTTGCATCATTTCAGTAAATATCCAGATCTCGATGCATGACCTGGACATATTTTTCTATGCTCAGTATTTCTAGGCATAGGGACATCCTCTCCTTTTCCTTTGATGATATATTAGTGGTTATTTGTACGAGAACCTTTCATCACTGATTTTCCTGAGAGGTCTAGGATTTCACAATTTTCCTTGTTGAATGTAACCACATGCTCATTGTCACATATTTGAGAAATGCTTAGAAGATTGTGTGTTAATCCTTTTATGCAAAAAGCATTTTCATTTTTGAGCAAATGTATTCCTTTAATAATTCCCTGTCTAATTACCTTAGTGGTGCTTCCATCTCCATAGATGACTATCCCATTATTAAGATCTGAATAATTTGTAAGAAGAGATCTATCACCTGTTACATGTCTTGAATAGCCGCTATCTAGGTACCACTTAGTTTTATTGCCTGGTATATGATTTGAATGAGTAACCAGACAATTCTTCTTTTCTTTTGAACCCATTTTGTGACAGGATTTTTAATTGTGGTAGATTTTATTTTCTTTTTTAATTTGACCACTTGATTCAATTGCTCCTTGTTAGTCATTTTAGGTGGTGGTGGATGTGAGTCTCTTTTATCCATATTCCTAAGTTGACTCCAAACATTTTCCATTTCTCTGGTTGGTTTGAATTTTCTAATATGACTCTGACCAGAGCTATGTTGAGTCTTCCTATGAGACATGCATTCGATCTTATAATGACCAGAATCACCACACAAATGATAAATAGGAGTAGTTTTTGTATTACTTCCTGAGGCAACAGATTTTTCAACCATTGGTGCTGCATTTTCAGATTTTGATTTAAATTTATCATATCCTAAGCTGCTCTTGTCCTTTCCAAGTCTTGCCATACCTAAAAGTTTTTCTAACTTCTCACTACTCTTGGAAAACTTATAGTTTAGCTTAGTAATTTTTTTGGATTCTTTTGAATCAAACAAGAGTGTATGATTTTCATTTTGAAGAAGCATCTTTTTGTATTTTAATTACTCAACCTGTTTGTTTAATTTTTCAGACTCGGATTTAAGGAAGGTATTAATTCTCTCAAGTCTATCATTATTTGAATGATATTGTTGTAAATCATTGATTAGATGTGTATTAATTTTCAGAGTTTTATCCAAATCTTTTTACAGCAATTCCTTTTTGTTTTTAAATATTCCAAGTCTTCTAAATATGTTGATGTTGTGGATGTAAAGTTGATTATAAGCATCTTGTAGTTTATTTTGTTCTTCTTCTTCTTCCTTTTCAGTTTCCTCATTATCAGATGGAAATGATTCAGTGGCTTGCGATTTTTTCTCGCTCTTAGTTTCAATGGGAATGATTGGAGTAATGGAGACCATAAGAATTTTTAAGGATTTCTGGTCTCTATCGCTCTATGAGTTGCTAGATTCTGAGTTTGACTATTCCGTATCATCCCATGTGGCAGCCATTGCCTTACCCTTAGTTTTTCTATTTGGGCATTTAGTAGATAGGTGTCCAAACTTCTGATAGGCATTACATTGTGGTTCTTTGGTATTTTTACCAAATTTACCTACAGACTATCTATCGTCCACCCTTCTTCCTTTAAATAAACGGCCATAATTTTTCTGAAAGAACTTTCTGAACCGTTGAGCCAACATAGCCACTTCTTCATCTTCATCTTCTCTTTCACTTTCAATGTCCTCATTTGTTGTTTTCTTTGAAGTCGTGAGGACAATATTTTTGGATTTTGTATTTTGTTTGAAGTGTAGTTCATATGTTTGTAGGGAGCTTACTAGTTCTTCAACTTTCGTTTCATCGATGTTCCTACATTCTTCAATGGTTATGACTTTAGGATTGAACCATTCCGGTAATGGTCTTAGTATTTTTCTATAGATTTTTGAGACTAGAACTTTCTCACCTAATCCACCCATGGAGTTACAAAAGATATTCAGTTTTGTGAAAAACTCCATGAAGGTCTCATGCTCTTCCATTCTGAGACTTTCGAACTATGATGTTAGGAGTTGCAGTTTAGATCTCTTCACAGTGCTTGTTCCTTCATGGGTTGTTTCCAACAAATCCTATACTTCTTTGGTTGTCCAACACATACTGATTTGATTGAAAATATCATAGGATACACCACAGTAGATAGCATTCATAGCTTTAGCCTCAGTAGTTTGGTTTTCCTTATCGAATGCTATCCATTTTTCTTTGGTGTAACAACCTCAATTTTGGCCGTTAGTGGTATATGTTCACACATACAAACAACCTTCGTAGGAAAATAATGAATACTTAGAATCACCACAAATTATATTTAATTCTTTTAGAAGCACTGAATCTCGAGCACAAGATTCTCTTTAAGGAGGATAGATTGTAACGCCCCGTTCTTTTAAAATCTCGAGCACGAGATTCTCTTTAAGGAGGATAGATTGTAATGCCCCGTGCTTTTGAGTACTCGAGTGTTACCATGTAACCAAAAATAATATAAGTACCAACCTAGCTTATGTTAACATTTACCTCTAATCTAACCTAAGTGTGGCCATCGGGAGTAATCTCCACTCATGGATCAGTTTCTATCTAACAGATAGATAAATGAAGGTTAAGAACCATGTATCGTGGCCCACTTACAAAAATAAAATGATTCAATCCTTTTAATTAAAGCCCGATAAGGGCCGAATGAATGCATAAATGGCATTGATCGGAGTGTGACCCACGAAAATAATCTAGAGAAAATTTATAATAAAAATAATGATTATATAAACATTTAAATATAAATAAGTAATTTTATTTTGAAAAAGAAACCTATAAAACATCCCTGAAGGAGAGAACCATCAGATTAAATATAAGTAACTAATGGTTTAAAAATATAATAACAAATTTACGAATAATAAGGATATCAAAAATAATGTAAAAATGATATTAAATATTATGACTATGTATTGGGCCATCCAATCTATATGCTAGCCATTGGATTTTAGATAGGTGATCCCTTGGACCTTTTCTACCATTGATGTTCAATTATGAAATAATCAAATTAACCATCAAATAAATATAAATCTACAAATAGAATGAAACAAATTAGAAATATGGTCCACCAAGGTTTGGGTATGCCTGACCATTGGTCAGACAACCTGATGTGGGGCCTCCAAATGAAATGGACAGAGTGGATTTGGCAAATATATCTATGTGGACCCCACTTGTGGCATGCATGTGCACAACTTTTTCTTACCCACAGTACACCGAAACTAGGAGCACAGTTTGACTGTGCTGACCCAATAAACCTAAAAGAAGAGAGATTTTTCTCTCTTTTCCCACCAGTAACGGAATTTGAAAAATACCGTCCATGTTTGTTGCTTAGGGCCACCATCAGGGACTGTTTCCATGATCTAGACTGTGCATCGTGATCGGTGGGACCCACCGACCCTAACCATAGTAGAATCCATGGTCAAAAGACCCCACCCTAAGCTCAGTCTGTTGCCAAATTGATGTTGTAGTGGGGAGCGTGCTGACGAGGAGGAAAACTCCACGTTCATTGGTGAGTTCACAATTTCAGCTGTTGGAGAGCGTTGGACGATAGCCACGCACTCAGTTGCAGCCTCGTCACCCCTACCATTTTCGGTTTTAGCTCCCTACATAGTAAAAAGTGGAAAGAATCCTTTCCATTTTTAGCAAGTGTAAATCCCGACCTTCTCTCACCCTCTAGAAGCTTCATCCAAGAAATCCAGAGCGTCCAGTCTAGGGCTGGCTAAAAATCTCATAAGGAAGGATGAGATTTTGGCGAGTCACAGCCACATCTCACACCACCCTCATTTTAAGACAACTGTCACCAAAGCCGTCCACACCCACCATTGAATGGACCCCACAAGCTTGATGGACCCCATCAAGACCTTCTAAATGTCTCAAATCAATGAATCACCCGTCCAATAGGAAAATGCCATTTTCAGCCAACCATCTTCCTAGAAACGACTGTTGGACCCACAATCTATAGGACCATTCCTTTCGTACATCTAGACCGTTCATCATATGGCCTGCCACACATAAAGCCCATCAGGGTGGGTCTTATAGACCCATGCACGTGATCTAACATGTGGAGTGGCCCTGATCATGAGCCATTCTTGGCTAAACCATCTTATTTCCACACTAATCTTCGTGATTAGCTGTGGAACTCTCCAGAAATAGAAAGGCTATAAATAGTCGTGCATTAGGGCAAATTCCAAGGGAGAGAGAGAGAATAGAAAATGCTAAGAGAGATTTTTGGGCGCTGCTGGAATCGAGTTACAAGTTTCGTAGCAACTCGACTCAGCTACTTCGCCACTGAGTCGAGGTTGAGTCTTAACCCAATCTGTCTACTGTGAAGGAATCTGAGAGGAGGAGATAGAGAGAGAGAAAGAAAGGAAAGAGAGAAGGAGGGGAGTTCATGGGCGGCACCGAAGAAGCTGCAGCTAGTCATAACTCGACCGAGTGCTAGTTGTGGATTCGAGTCCCGACAGACCTGGAGTAAAGCACGCCGCATCCAGATCCTTATAACATCCAAGATCAGTCTTCGATCAGGTAAAACCATCCATTTTTCCTCTGTCATTGACAGATTCCACCCACTGTCTGACTGATTGCACAGTCGGCTCAACTCAGTGACGAGTGGAGTGACTCATCCCCATGTCAGCTTGAAAATATGGATTTGCATTGGTGGTAGTGGTCGGTTTTCCTGGAGCTGGGACCGGTGCTGCAAGCCGAGCTCTAGTTCGTCAGAAACAGGGGGTGGAAGTGTCATTTGCACTTGAGTTACTACTGAGTCAGTGACTCAGGTACAGTGTGTGAGAATAGATCCAAACTCAGTTGGGCCCACGGAACTCATCGCCCTGTTTATCCTGAAATACAGTTGGGGGTAATCGAAGTTTGCCCGATTGGGGGGCTAACCGAACCGGTTTCCCCAACTGAGCCAACTCAATGCAAAATATCAGGCTGACTCGACCAAGTTGCTTGACTGAGTCAACTTTTCTCTCACTAACAAGCTGATTCAATCAGTTTTCTGACTGAGTTAGGGAACTTCAATCATCTGGGTATGATCTAAACAACGTTGGACTAAATTAAATCATAAATCAGGCCATATAGTATATTAAAACCTTGTAACTAGCTCAACTTGTTGTTGGTTAAAAAACCCTAACCGAGTCATCTCGGTCAGTTAATGTCTCCAATCAGGTACAACCTGCAATTGGTTACCTTGGAAGACACCCCTTCCATTAATTTGTCAAAGCAAGTAAGTAAAAATCAAGCTTCATATGACTAGTATACTATATGAATTGGAATTAGGAGATTAAATACATATTTTTTTGGATTTTAAGATCAATACATCCACCCCATAAGAACGTCTTGAATCAAGTGGAGCTTTCACTGAAGGTGAGGGATATCCCACATGGCTTCATCATTTTAGGGAATTCTAAATAGTTGTAGAAAAATATTATGATTGTTAAATAGTGGTTATGTTCCTTCAACTTTGAATTGACATGAATAAACATGTGGGAATGCCTCAATATATGTTACCTCAACATATCTTATGAGAATTGTTTTAAGATCACCATGCCACATTTGAAATCACTTGAATATTTATATGCATCTTCTAGTTGCATTAAATTAAGAGTTCTTGCTTCCACTACAATAATAAGCTTGCTCCATTTCTCATTATATGGGTTAGAATTGTTATAGTTTGATACAAATGAATATCTCTTTTCATAAGATTTGTAGTAATCTTATTACTATCCTAATGTGGTTAAAATGTCATATTTAAGCCTTCCTTTAGACCTTGGGAAAGTAAATGTATTTATGCTTGTTTCATACTTGAATATTTGATATCCTATTAAAAGACAGTGAGCCTTGACCATGTTTATGAAAACATTCTTGTTACTCCTATGAAGTGTACATGTGTATCATGGTACATGACATTCACGCATGACATATGGGCTTTTGTGAGTGCTCGATGTAAGTCACACTCTGATTGAATTCCTGAAGGCTCTAACACTTCAGTTAAACTCACAGAGCATGTGCATTCATGCCACTTTGGGTGCTCTTTCTTTACACGAGGCTTTTTCAGGATTAGACTCTTCTCAGGCGTACCCCGTGTATTTTTCCTAGAGATATCCTTGGGTGCACTCGTCTGAATGGCCTTTTCCATCTAGTTAATCTACCGCGAGCGGTCTGTATGGTCTTTTGCAGGTAGTCTACTACCACGGGCGACCCTTTATTTTGACAGCTGGATGTGCATCCCCAGATCTATGACTTGAGAATATATTCATACATCAATACATTTACATTTAAATTCACATTATCTTCCATGTGATTGAGTATGTCTGGTTTAAACTGTTTTGGAACGACATAATATGCATGAATCCTTGCGGAAAATTTCCACTTAGTTTTCACTTACCCAAATATGCGGTTGCACCAAATAGACACAGGTATGATGACTAGGTGGAGACACCGATGACGGGATCCCAAGGACGGCTGAGGTGGAGTTAGGCAAGGAGGGCCTCTATGTTATTGCAGTTAAGCCGTTAGAGCTCAACTAATAATTTAAGATTTACTTGCTTTCATATTTCAGATTTTGTATCTTTTTTGAATTGTAATAAAATATTTCCCATGTTATGGGATTTCATCTTGCTTCCATTTACATGTATTATTCTTCATTTTTATTACACTTGTTATTCCTGACTTATGTTGTGATTGCTTTACTTTATGCTTTAAAATTTTCCATTAATTAGATGTATGATGGTCCACCTCAATGAGGAGTGACTATCCTCGGGTTTTGAGAACCAAGGTGTTACAAGATGGTATCAGAGAGAGAGTCTAAACAAACCTTTCCTTTGGAGATATAAACTTATACCCACCTTAAATGTTTTAATTTAGGATGTTGGAACCTAAGTGAATCTCCCTTAGTCTTAGAAAAGTTTGAAAATGTAGATACCCAAACTTAAGTTTCCTGAGGAATTGATAAGATAACCACTTGAATTCATTTAGGATTCCATTGAATTTAGGGACAATTTTGAAATTAGAGACGCAAAATTTTAGGCTCCTTTGAAAATTTTAGATGTAGTTATTGGAACTTCGAAATTAAAGTTAGATTCCCAGTACTGGATCCCATAATCACATTAGGTTTTATAAATATACACTCACTCATGTCAACGCCCTTATTTCAACTGCACTAAGCTGTAAACATCTTGTTCTTTGACTAACAAATATTTTTATCCATAACAGCATTACTAGTCTGATAGCTATCCTATAAAACTTGACTTTCAATTCAAGTAGGTACACTGATTCCATGTTGCTATGCAAATTGAATTCTATTATAATATCTTTCTTAAGCATAATAAACTGAAAATATCGCTAAATTGAATGATCATAATCTTGGATTTATGAAACTGTGATTATTAAATGCGAGATGTTAGTTTCATTTCATAAGGATCATTCACTTGATTTTAACTAATTAGTTGATGATTCATTTTGGTCTAATTATTATTTTATATGCCATCTAAAGTGGGAACCACTAAGATTGTTTTAGATTGCACATGACATGTTTATAATTTTTGAATACCTGTGTATCATTCACCACTAGAGTATCAAAGGTGTTTTCTTATCCACCTTGATGTATGCATTTGAATTTTGACTTTCCACTATCCTTTGTAACATTGAGTTGAAGCTTGCCAATTGAATACTGTGATCATTGAATATTTTCATTACAACTGCCCAAAAAATGTCCACCCCGTTTGGTTGTCTGAATATAGAAATCAAAATTAGTTCCCCATAGAAAATTTTAGGGAAGACATTTGGATTTATTTAGAGTTCCCTTAGAGTTAATGGAAATTTTAAACATAGAGACCTAAATTGTAGGCTCCTTAGGAAATTTCGGATTTAGTTATTTGAACTTAGAAATTAAATTTAAGTTCCCTTTGGAATTGATAGGATAACCACTTGGATTTATCTAGAATTCTTTTATAGTAAGGAAAATTGTGAACTTAGAGACTCAAAATTTTTAAGTTTTGTAGAAAATTGTTTGAATAACCATAAAACCTAAAAACAAAACCCAGGTTCCCACTATAGACTACCCTGATAATTACTGAACTTAGAAATCTAACTTAGGTATCGTGGGAAGACAAATGCCCACTATTATGCGATTAAGATCATCGAGAACATTTTTGGAAGTCTAGGATTTGAACTATTTCTATAATTTTCCTTGGTTGAAATAACATTGTCACATCACTCAGTGAAGGAACTAAACTTGGACATCTTAGGAAATTTCAGGTTTAGTTGTGTGAATGTAGAAATTAAATTTAGATTCCCATTATGAACTACTATTTGTCTGAACTCAGAAACCAGAAAATTTATTTAAAATGTCACTCTGATTCATGATAAATTCCATGGAAATTTGAAACCTTAACCTCCTCTGAACTTTTTAGGACAAGTCATTTGAACATAAGAACGAAAACTTTGAGCTCCATGTGAATTACTAGAATAGTTACCTGAACATGGAAGCTACCTAGGCACTAAGGGAAACCAATCCCAACCATAATATATTTAAGGTTTGAGAACTTGACATCTAGGGGACATCTTTAGAAATCTAAGATTTGAATTTGTTAGAAATAACATTTTCCACAATTCCACCATGTAAAATTTATTTGAGGTGAAGTTATAGAATTTTAAGTAAATTTTTGACCCTAAGTTGAGCGTATGAGGACTAAATTTGAGAGTCTAGATAAAATTTAGCAAATTTCAAACTCAAGTCTCCATGTAGGAATTCTGGTCCGGAAATATTTAACTAGTGCATTTACTAGAGTGCATAGTGAAAGTGTGATTGTCGTTTGTGTCTATTCACGTAGATTTTGGGCACTCTCATTGCTAATTTAGATGATCACATGATATTCACTGGAAGTCTAGGACAATCAGGACCACGAACTGATGGAATCATATTTTAAGCAAAGCATATGTGGTTTGATCCAAATTTTAATCCTAGAAAACCTCAATGATCTCAATGCCTTGATCGTGTAGAAGATCGAGATTTACCAGGATTGGAAAATGATATTAGTGAATCCACTATTTTGTGCAACCAGGGGATCGATGTAGCAGGCTCAAACCTACTACAACCATCTGATAGTATTAGCCCAAACTCTAAAGATAGAAAATTGTATTGTACTTAGATGGCAGGAAACTATCATTAAAAGTATTAGAAAATAAAGAGAAAGATATACTAGTATTATTTAGTCATCGCTTGAACAAACTTGTAACCCTAATAAATATTTTTGGAAATTGAGATGGTGATGAGCATTGAAACAAACCCCAAATTTATGAGTAGTACCGAATATATTTCTAACCTTTAGTGAGACCCATATACATTAGACCATGGGTTAGCCTAGGGGCTTAATGGGTACAATAGATTTAGATACCACTTGTTAAGGATGTAAGTTGCGACTTTCTATGTTGACAGGCGGAAGGTGAGGCACATCATTGGTTGAATTAATCACTCATAGTATTGATAACTAGGTTGTGTTTTATAGAATCTCAAGGACGAGATTTTCTTTAAGGGAGGTAGATTGTAACAACCTCAATTCCATCCGTTAGTGGTATATGTTCGCACATACGAACAACCTTCATAGGAAAATAATGAATACTTAGAATCACCACAAATTATATTCAATTATTTTAGAAGCACTGAATCTCGAGGATGAGATTCTCTTTAAGGAGGATAGATTATAATGCCTCGTGCTTTTGAGTACTCGGGTGTTACCGTGTAACCAAACATAATATAAGTACCAACCTAGCTTATGTTAACATTTACCTCTAATCTAACCTAAGTGTGGCCATCGGGAGTAATCTCCACTCATAGATCAGTTTCTATCCAACCGATCGATAATTGAAGGTTAAGACCCATGTATTTTGGCCCACTTACAAAAATAAAATGATTCAATCCTTTTAATTAAAGCCCGATAAGGGCTGAATGAATGAATAAATGGCATTGATCGGAGTGTGACCCACGAAAATAATCTAGAGAAAATTTATAATAAAAATAATGATTATAAAAACATTTAAATATAAATAAGTGATTTTGTTTTGAAAAAGAAACCTATAAAACATCCCCAAAGGAGAGAACCATCAGATTAAATATAAGTAACTAATGATTTAAAAATATAATAACAAATTTAAGAATAATAAGGATATTAAAAATAACGTAAAATGATATTAAATATTATGACTATGTATTGAGCCATCTAATCTATATTCTAGCCATTGAATTTTAGGTAGGTGGTCCCTTGGACCATTTCTACCATTGATGTTCAATTATGAAATAATCAAACTAACCATCAAATAAATATAAATCTACAAATAGAATGAAACAAATTAGAAATATGGTCCACCAAGGATTGGGTATGCCTTACCATTGGTCAGACGACCTGATGTGGGGCCTCCAAATGAAATGGACGGAGTGGATTCGGCAAATACGTCTATGTGGACCCCACTTGTGGTATGCATGTGCACAACCCGTTCTTACCCGCAGTACACTGAAACCATCAGCTCGGTTTGACTGAGCTAACCCGATAAACCTAAAAGAACAGAGATTTTTCTCTCTTTTCCCGCCAGTAACGGTGTTTGAAAAATACTGTCCGTGTTTGTTACTTAGGGCCACCATCAGGGACAGTTTTCATGATCTAGACCGTCCATCGTGATCGGTGGGACCCACCGACCCTAACCACGATAAAATCCATGGTCAAGAGACCCCACTCTAAACTCAGTCTGTTGCCAAATAGACGTTGTAGTGGGGAGCGTGCTGACGGGGAGGAAAACTCCACGTTCGTTGGTGAGTTGGCAATTTCAGCTACTGGAGAGCATCGGACGATAGCCACGCACTTAGCTGCAGCCTCGTCACCCCTACCATTTTCGGTTTTAGCTCTATGTAGCAAAAAGTGGAAAGAATCCTTTCCATTTTTAGCAACTGTAAATCCTGACCTTATCTCACCCTCTAGAAGCTTCATCCAAGCAATCCGGAGCATCCAGTCTAGGGCTAGCCAAAAATCTCGTAAGGAAGGATGAGATTTTGGCGAGTCACAGCCACATCTCGCACCACCCTCTTTTTAAGATAACTGTCACTAAAACTGTCCACACCCACCATTGAATGGACCCCACAAGCTTGATGGATCCCATTAAGACCTTCTGAACGTCTCAAATCAGTGAATCACCTGTCTAATAGGAAAACACCATTTTCAGCCAACCATCTTCCCGAAAACGACTGTTGGACCACAGTCCATAGGACCATTCCTTTCGCACATCCAGACCGTTCATCATATGGCCCGCCACACATAAAGCCCATCAGGGTGGGTCTTATAGACCCACACATGAGATCTAACATGCGGAGTGGCCCTGACGACAAGCCATTCTCAACTAAACCATCTTATTTCCACACTAATCTTCGTGATTAGCTGTGGAACTCTCTAGAAATAGAAAGGCTATAAATAGTCGTGCATTAGGGCAAATTCCAAGGCAGAGAGAGAGAAAGTAGAAAATACTAAGAGAGGGATTTTTGGGCACCGCTGGAATCGAGTTCCAAGTTTCGTAGCAACTCGACTCAGCTACTTCGCCACTGAGTCCAGGTCGGGTCCTAACCCAATCCGTCTACTATGAAGGAATCTGAGAGGAAGAGATAGTGAGAGAGAAAGAAAGGAAAGAGAGAGGGAGGAGGGGAGTTCGTCGGAGGCACCGAAGAAGCTGTAACTAGTCATAACTCGACCGAGTTACTGGTTGTGGATTCGAGTCCCGACAGACTTGGAGTAGATCGTGCCACATCCAGATCCTTCCAACATCCAAGATCAGTCTCCGATCCGGTAAATCCATCTGTTTTCCCTCTCTCATTGACGAATTCCACCCACTGTCTGACTGATTGCACAGTCAGCTCAACTCAGTTATGAGTTGAGTGACTCAGCCCCATGTCAGCATGAAAATCCCGATTTGCCTTTATGGCATTGGTCAGTTTTCTTGGAGCTGGGACCGGCACTGCAAGCCGAGCTCTGGTTCACTAGAAGTAGGGGGTGGAAGTGTCATTTGCACTTGAGTTACTACTGAGTCAGTGACTCAGGTACAGTGCATGAGAACAGATCCCAACTCAGTTGGGCCCAGGGGACTGATCGCTTTGTTTAACCTGAAACATAGTCGGGGGCAATCGAAGTTTGCCGGATTGGGGGCTAACACAACCGGTTTCCCCAACTGAGCTAACTCAATGCACAATATCAGGCTGACTCGACCAGGTTACCTCACTGAGTCGACTTTGTTCTCACTAACAAGCTGACTCGGTCAGTTTTCCGACTGAGTCAGGGAACTATAATCATCTGGGTATGATCTGAATCACGTTGGACTAATTGAATCATAAATCAGGCCATATAGTAGATTAAAACCTTGTAACTAGCTCAACTTGTTGTTGGTTAAAAAACCTCGACTGAGTTATCTCGGTCATAACTCACCGCGGTCATGTAATGTCTCCGATCAGGTACAACCTGCAACTGGTTACCTTGGAAGACACCCCTTCCTTCAATCTGTCAAAGCAAGTAAGTATAAATCAAGCTTCGTATAACTAGTATACTATATGAGTTGAAATTAGGAGATTAAATACATACTTTGGATTTTAGGATCAATACATCCACCCCATAAGAACGTCTTGAATCAAGTGGAGCTTTCACTCAAGGTGAGGGATATCCCACATGGCTTCATCATTTTATGGAATTCTTAATAGTTGCAGAAAAATATTATGATTGTGCAAATAGTGGTTGTCTTCCTTTAACTTTGAATTGACATGAATAAACATGTGGGAATGCCTCAATTTATGTTATCTCAACATATCTTATGAGAATTGCTTTAAGATCACCATGATACATTTGAAATCACTTGAATACATATATGCATCTTCTAGTTGCATTAAATGTAAGAGTTCTTGCTTCCACTACAATAATAAGCTTGCTTCATTTCTCATTATATGGGTTAGAATTGTTATAGTTTGATACAAATGAATATCTCTTTTCATAAGATTTATAGTAATCTTGTTACTATCCTAATGTGGTTGAAATATCATATTTGAGCCTTCCTTTAGACCTTGGGAAAGTAAATGTATTTTTGCTTGTTCCATACTTGAATATTTGATATCCTATTAAAAGACCGTGATCCTTGACCATGTTTATGAAAGCATTCTTATTACTCTTATGAACTGTACATGTGTATCATGGTACATGACATTCACGCATGACATATGAGCTTTTTCGAGTGCTCGATGTAAGTCACACTCTGATTAAATTCCTGAAGGCTCTAGCACTTTAGTTAAACTCACAGAGCATGTGCATTTGTGCCACTTTGGGCGCTCTTTCTTTACATGAGGCTTTTTCGTGATTAGACTCTCCTCGGGCGTACCCCGGGTATTTTTTAGGAGATATCCTTGGGCGCACTCATCTGAATGGCCTTTTTCAGGTAGTTAATCTACCGCGGGTGGTCTGTATGGTCTTTTCTAGGTAGTCTACTACTGCGGGCGACCCTTTATTTTGACACCTAGATGTGCATCCCCAGATCTGTGACTTGAGAATACATTCATACATCAATACATTTACATTTAAATTCACATTATCTTCCGTATGATTGAGTACGTCAGGTTTAAACTGTTTTGGAATGACATGGTATGCATGAATGCTTGTGGAAAATTCCCACTGAGTTTTCACTCACCTAATAGTGCGGTTGCACTAAATAGACACAGGTATGATGACCAGGTGGATACACCAATGACGAGATCCCAAGGACGACTGAGGTAGAGTTAGGAAAGGAGGGCCTCTGTGCCATTGCAGTTGAGCCACTGGAGCTCGACTGATAATTTAGGATTTACTTGCTTTCATATTTTAAATTTTATATCTTCTTTGAATTGTAATAAAATATTTCCCCTGTTGTGGGATTTCATATGCTCCCATTTACATGTATTAGTCTTCCTTTTTATTGCTCTTATTATTCCTGACTTATGTTGTGATTGCTTTACTTCATGCTTTGAAAATATCCATTAATTGGATGTATGATGGTCCGCCTCATAACGTAATACTCGGGTTCTCAGTGAGGAGTGACTATCCTCGGGTTTTGAGAACTAAGGTGTTACATTTAGATTTTAGTTTGGAGATAGTTATGCCATTTTCAGGTACTATCTATTTAAGTGGTGGCCCATATCCTCTTTCAATTATATTTCAAACATCATGATCCAAAGATCTTATAAAGTAGTGCATTATAGCCTTCCAGTATGCATAGTTTGATCCATCAAATACTTGAGGTATAGAGACTGATGAGCCCTCTCCTTTGGCCATTTTCCCAACTTTAGTCAAGATCACTCTTTAAGCGGTGAAGCTCTTAAGAGAGACCCGCTCTGATACTAATTGAAATTGTGGTAAAGACTACTTTAGTTGAAGTAGAAATATGCCAATATGTCCTAGAGGGGGGTGAATAGAAATTTTTAATAATTTTATGACAATTTAAAATCCTATCACTCTAATCTCAATAGCATGCATGTATTATGATTTATCAAGAATAACTCTACTAGCTTCCAAGCCCGGTAGAGGATCCAATCACAAACTATTTGAGAGATAAACAATATGTAAATTAGTTTATGATGGATATAACTATGTGTGTGTGAGGTGTGAGATCAGATAATTAAATATGAAAGTAGTTAAGGAAATCACATAAGAAAATGGAAGACAATAGCAATCATAAACACAGTCATTTTTATAGTGGTTCGACTACTTGTCTACTCCACTCTGGGCAACCGCACTCAACCTTTGAGTGTACCCATTTCACTAAGGAGGTTTCACACAATTCACCTCAAACCTAAGGTTTTAAATCAGGTTCACCTCTAACTAGCACAACCTACACTTACGCTGACAGTTTATGCTACCACGAGTAAGGGTCAACACATAGCACCCGATTTTAGGCACACTGGCCAAGGATCTGCATAAGGAACCTGTCATGCTTATGCTCTCACTAGTAAGGGTTAACACAATGTGCCTACTTTTAAGCACACTGGTCAAGGATCTTCTACATGACCCTAACTGTTTATGCTCTTCACAGAGCAAGGGTCAGCATAATGCACCCATCACGTACACTCCCATCGGAGGCCTCCTAGAGGACTTATAAGGGGTGAGAAATACCTTAGACCCAATCCTACAAAGGTATGATCACAAGTATCCTCTGAACTCTAATAACTTACAGATAAGCCGATGAGTCCCTTTTAGCTTGTTGTCGAAGATCTCCTCCTTTGTTGATGAAAAGTCTTCTGCTTCCTTGAACCGTAACTCAGAAGATGTACCAATGCATGACGACGGGTTGGGTCAAGGTTGTAATGGAATCCTACTCTATTAAAAGTTTTTCTAAAAGGGAAATAGAGCGATTCCAATTATTTATGCATTCAAGGCATCCCAGCTTAATGCTTTGCCATTAAGGTGGTAGCTGGAGGATCCTTGAATGTGGAAGTTCATTCCCTAATCCACACTATTGGATGTTAATGATGAGGGTGGATTGAAGGTTGAACTTCTATGAGAGAAAGGGCTTTCGGTAAATAATCTAAGGTTAAACACTCAAAAGTACTCTCTTCTTTCTCTACCAGCAACTAAAGACAAGTTCTCTTTATATAGGCAAAAAGTTTCAACGGATATAAAACGGTCACATTTATGACATAGTTCAATATCATCGAGCGTATACTCTCGATTGCATCGACTGACCGCTTGATGACACAAACTCAATTGTCATACGCTTTTGAAACCTTTTTTCCGCTATTCCAGGAAATCAAAACCCGCATCGATATCATCGAATTTTGAACTCCGATTTTATCGACACGAGGATCAATTCCTCAACATTTAAAAATGAGAGAGATATTACCTTTTAAATATTTCAGGTCAAAAGATATGATCGAGGTACGTTCGATATCATCAGACTTTGAATGTCGATGATATTGATAGTCGTGTCGATGCATAGATAAATCCAATGGATTTTTTAATTAAGCTTGCTGGACAGTTTATGTCTATTCTTGATGCAATCGACACAACCTCGATATCATCGATATTTGAAACTCGATTCTATTGAGTGACCCTTGATCCAAGATAAAAATCACCTACTGTGTGTCCACGACCGATATCATTGAAGGCCTTCCGATATCATCAAAATTTGAATTCCAAGAATATCGAGGAGAACTTCGAAATATCAAAGGTCTTTATGAATTTCTTTAGAAAAACATGGACACAAACTCTTTGTTGTCGATTTTATCAAGTCAACTTCGATGGACTCGAGATTCAGACTTCGATGATATCGATACATCGATAATTCAATCTAGAAGTATATGCAGTTGCTGGACAACTTTTGTCCTCATTTTGATAGTATCAATTGAACATCGAGGACGTCGACAACATTTCTTGATTATATCGATCCATCTATCTATAAATTGACACAGGTAGAAAACTTAGAGATTTTTTAATTTTTTGAAAAAGTTTTCTAACCCAAAAATCCTATGATATTCTATTCAATTTTAAGGGTTTTAAATATCTGGTATTTTAGGACATGGGATGTGAGGCTTAGATTTACCCGTGCCAAGTTTGGGCGCACATTCGGTTGAGGTAGACGGTTGATTGATCTTCCTATGGAGCTTCTTAATGTCAAAAATAAACCAACCTATTGTCAGACTGGGGCTAGCCGAGCTCAAGTTGAATCCAAGATGAAGGGAGTTAAGTTCAGGTTAGAGATTTTGACTTGGTTTAATCCAAAGTCGAGTCTTACCATGACTCATCTAAGTAATTCGATTTTGGAGTTTAGCTTAAATCCTAATGTAGGAATAGTTTAACTATGCTAATCCTGTAGTGGATTTCGAATTACCCTCTCTAGGTTGTAGTTTCATACACAAATCCTACACTATCTAATCTTTAGGATTGGCCTTAGGGAATGATGTGGTGATTGAACTAAACAAATGGTGATGTGTGGTAGGATTGGATTTGTGAACATGTGCAAACGATTTCAACAACATTGGTAGCCAATTCGATTCTTGAGAAGTGAGGACTCACCCTTTGAGCTTCCCACTTAAATTCATTGATCTAATCATAGATGTTAATCCTTTTCATTCAATATCTACTAAGTTTTGTTACTTAACTTATTATGTGAAAATGTGAATATAATAATGTGTTGCGCACCTAATTCCTGTGGTAGATAATGAACATATCTCTTTAATTATAACATGCATAAACGATTTGGTGATAACATGCTATCTTTAGTCGTACATTGTTAATTAACTATATGTTCGTCGGTTGTGATTGAGTGATGTAATGAATGAACCTGTCTCGAACTCACCAGCTTGTAGTCCATATATCACACTTTGCCTTACATGGCTTGGACCACATACTTGCCCTACGTGGCTTGGATTGTTTATTTTCCCTTCATGGCTTTGATGGGTCGTTGGTGCCATTTTGTGGCTTGATGGTTATCTTCGCATATCTTGTTGGTTTCCTAACCATCTTGCAGTATTCAGTCGTACCAAGATTTTCAGGTGGAGCGGGTGTTCGCTTAGCGATTTCCTAGCCATCTTGTCATTTTCACGTACAATATGATTTTTGGGTGGTTTAGAATTTTTGTATTTTTTGGCTCTTCATCTTACGGTGTTAAGTCATACCATGATTTCTAGGTGGAGCGGGTGTTCACTTAACTATTTCCTAACGATCTTGCGGTGTTCAGTCGTACCATGATTTTCAGGTGGAGTTGAAGTTTTCTTATTGATTTTCTAGCCATCTTGCGGTGTTCAGTCGTACCATGATTTTTGGGTGGAGTTGAAGTTCGTTTATTGATTTTCTAGCCATCTTGTGGTATTCACGTAGGATATGATTTTCAGATAGTCTTGAGTTTGTGTGTTGATTGTCTCTTCATCTTGTAGGGTTTAGTTGTACCAAGATTCTCAGGTGGAGCTGAGGTTCGCTTATCAATTTTTTAGCCATCTTGCGAATTTCACTTATGATAGGCTTCTCGGGTGAAGTAGAGGTTTAAAGGTTGGTTTTCTATTCACCTTACGAATTTCACTTGTACCAAGATTTTCAGGTAGAGCTGAAGTTCGTTTATCAATTTTCTAGCCATCTTTCGGAGTTCACGTACAATGTGATTTTGAGTGCAATGAGGGTCGTATGATTGAGTGTTTGATTTTCTAGATGTATTCCTTTATATTGCAATTACTATTATATTCTGTTTATGATGAGATTCTGTTGATTTGCCAAGTTTTTGAGTATATGTTCATGATTATGAAATGCCCTGTTTAATATATCAATTTCAATTACTTGCAATCTATATTGGATTATGAATGATGAGTGTGCAATCTTAGAGGGTGTTCCTCACTACGATAGCCATTGACGCTATCAAACCATAACAGTTGATGTAGGTGTAGGGAGAGTCGATGACGTTCACTAGGTCTTTAGAGCAGATCAGTTATCTGGGGAGCTAGGTGGGGTCCCTGCAGCCCATATTGAGTTCCACCATTACATGATAGGTTTCTGGTTTTTGTTATTAATGAATTTTGTATTTGGGATTGTATAAGTCCTATATGGGCGCTACATTTGGAATTTTATAATGATCAAAATATTTTTATACAATACATGGTTTAATCTATCTTCGTTGCTGTTAACTCTGATTAATGATAAATGGTTCAAAATTACACTGGATTTTATAAGCTAACACTTGGGTTTTTTGGAAACGGGTTATATAATCGGGTCTTGAAAACACGAGGTGTTACAATTTCATCGCTTTACACATCGAGTCAGGCTTGACGTTGCTTAGGGCCAATGCCCATGTTGTTGAGTGTTTCTCACTGATAGTGTGGATTGGGCGACGTTATCCATATGGAGTCTGAAACTGAAGTGACAGACAATTTTGCAAATAAGTCAGCCGAAAGGTAACGAGGAGTCTTGACTAGTAGACTATGTAGTGCTGATTATTTGAGATAGAGCAAGAGTAGGCAGGCATACTTTCTCTCCTTGCCCCACTCTATACAAGAAGTCCACCATGAGCTTTGTACATTCAGTGCAGTTACTTCACCTACGATACATATTATACGTGCATATGTGGTGGAGTAGGCAGAAGTTGTTCGTCATCTTAGATGAAGCGAGGCTATTTCCTTGCCTCCAACGCTCAAGTTGGCCACATAGGAAACGTGTGCGGCGATTTCTCTCTCGTTCACTAGCAAGACGAGTTTCACTATCATGTATCACACCTCTTTCAATTCTCATAATGCAGGCCATCATGTCCGCATCTACTATGACATCCTGTCTTCCCAAAGGGATAGTAAACTGGAGAGGCTCCAACAGTGAGTTCCGTATGTGGGCATAGAAGGCTCGCATAGCGCCTTCACTTGCGTGAGCGTTTCCCTCAAATATGGGACCCCACCCATTTTCTAGGAGAAAGTCGATGACTGGATACATTACAAACAACTTCTCATCGACATGTACTTCAAATAGGACCTTGTGGTTGCGGAACTTACTGAGATCGATGCCCGCCAGTAGTGATCTTTCCAATGGGATTTGAGGATCGAGGTCCCACTTGGATCTTCACTCTCACTCAACACTTAAACTAGCCTTGACACTCGCCTTCTTCATAGTATGACGTGGTCGGCTCAGCCCGGCCTCATCCGAGGCTGCTCTCTTCTTTCCCATGAGGGAAAGGAGCATAGAGATCGAGAAGATGGCGGTAACTAGCTCAAAGAGAGCCATGTAGTTGGAAAAGCTTGAGAGTGAAGTAGATTTGAGGAGCTTGAGAGTTATGAGACACAAAAATGTGGATTTTGTGCCAAATGTGGGGAAGTAGGGAAAATAGAGAGTAGTAAGAGGTAGTTTTGAGAGAATGGTGGTAGATGGGCGCGAAATATGGAAGATGGAAGATTGATGTGAAATGTAGAAGAAAATGTAGCTTTGAGTATATGAGTGGAGATTTGAGAGGGAAAATGTGATTTTGGAGGGTTTAGAGGGCTAGGAATTGGGTGGACTGGCAAAAGGGGAGACGAGGGGGTTCAAATGAGGGGTCCCACACATGGGAGGGCCCCACATGGTCGGCCAGTGGGGTGTGCCGCCACGCGCCTGCTGTGAAGGTGGGCGGTGGGCCGCCAACTGGGCGGTGCCACCCCCTCTCTGGACTATCGATGGTGGTTCCGCCCTGGGACGGTGGCCATCCCCTCACGGGGTGTTGTAAATGTGCGGGGGATACCCTAGGTCCCACTGAAAATTGGGATTTGGGTCCCCATGTCCGTTTGATGTGTTTTCTTGGTCGTTCAAGTGCGTATTCACTCTTTTTAGATCATTTCGAGTTCGGGACTTGCTGAATCTTTGTTCAAACCCATCAATTGATGACCAAAAAGGTATTAAGATCATTTCACATGATCTTGGATGCGTACGGGCTAGATTACAATGGTCAATTTCGTCCGTCGGCAAAACTTAGGATCCTACGGTCATTTTTACATTTCATCACCCCCTTCCTAAGTCAAAGTGCATTAGAGTGCATTGTGTTACCATAACCCATGTCCATTTTAATCCAAATCATGCTCTGATACCAACTTGTAATGCCATGAATTTCGAGGGCCGAGCAAAGCTCAACTCCCAAGATCTAACACATCACTTATGCAACATAGATAATGATGTTTAAATATTGTTCCTATTAGTGCATTAAACATGAGAGAGATTACACTAAATTAGCATATCATACTCCAGAGTTAATGTAATTAAGCAAGCAGAAGATTGAGATAGATATATAAGGTATATGTATGTGTTTCACAACCTCCAGAGTATACGTATATTACTAGGCCGAATATATGTATGTTTTAACTCAAAATATATAAAATAAAAAAAATATAAGTGTCCGACTAATCCATGTATCCCTGAAATCCCATCGAAGCAGCATGAAGTCTACATAGACTTGCCAGAGAGTTGAACATAGGAGAACTCTTCCTCCTCATCTGTGAAGTCCAACTCCGCTGTATATACATCCTCATCACCTGCATCTATTACAAAGTTTGGTTGGTGTTTTAAAAAACCGTCCTAAAGTGGGAGTGAGTGATCAAATCAATGGTACTATAAGGCAAAAGTTAACATATTATCATTTCAATCAAGCAGTAACGATAAAGAAGAACAACAATCATTCTCTAAATACTCTTATTAATGCAGGGATGGTATGCAGTAATGATGCATGCCCTCGCACGACACTCCCTTAAGCGACTATATCAACCATTCGTGCATGGAAAACTCCCAAAAGTACACTTCCTTGCCAAAGCACATGCAATGCAGTGCATGATCATGTTAGCAGAGTACTTAATTAGGCTTATTCATACAGCAAATTCGAGAAGTTAAGGTACCTCCCTTTATATCATTTACCCAAATGAAAGATCCATCTAGGGTCATTAATCCTATTAACCACATACAATAAGTAAGTTGTAGGACATCACTCCTAATGAAAAGCAGTGGATAGGTAAGTTTGAGAGTTTATACTCGAGGTCACTACGGGGAGACTCATCACCTCAGCACAGGCTGAGAACTTGAATACAGTGTCCCATACCACCGTATTCGGCTCACGAATTTGAGTTGTTCACTGGTCACTAAGGGGAGGCTCGTCACCCCAGCATAGGATGACAACTCGACCACAGTGTCCCATACCACCATGCCCTACTCATGAGCCTTAGCGGATCGTAGTACCATAGTTGAAACAGGTCTTTACATTGGTAAGCAGTACCTTAGATTCAAGCAGTGAAGTCCATACATGGAAAACACACAATTGGCCAGTCGATTTATTAGACAATTTTGATTGATACAAGCGCACACCGAATTAATTGACATGGAGTACGTAAGCACTCCACGTGGCCTAACCACTATTGACAATCGTTATACGACCCGAATTCACCAAACGTATCAATGTAGTGAGACTAGTTTGGCCACTCAAACAGGAATTGGTACCGACTGCCTAGACTACGTTGTAGTTCCAATCTTACTCATATATAGCATGTGGATACATGTGAAAATTATATAAGCATTTAACGAACAATCCAAATACAACACTTATTTGAGCATGCTATCAAATACATGGAACATGTCGCCAAACACGTGCATTAAATCCATAAGTCACGTAGCGGTGATATGATTTCATGAAAGAAGCCATGCATATGATTAAGGAAATTACGAATCCTATCTTATTACACTTAATGAATACCAACCATTAACATTTTTTTCATTCAGACATTTTATCAAACACTTAAACTACTCCTTACTAAATACATAGACTAAATTAGTTACGACATTCACTATAACAACTTATTTCACAACATCGGTTATAAAGCATATAACAAACATGGATCTTAGATTGGTAATCATGATAAGCACAAATCAGGATTTCACATTCATTCAAACATTTCAACAAGCGCATAGAATGCATTTTCATACAACATAGTTCATACATGCGTAATATATCATAATCGTCGTGTCTAAGATGATATGGCAGTAGTCAAATCAGACATAAATCATTAGCTAATGTTGAAAGCCTTGAAAACCATAACCTAAACGTTTATAGTCCTCACCTTTCATCAAAAATCTTGGTTCGGACCCGGTTCAGATTGCACGTTTTCAAAAATGAGACGACAAACACATACATGACGTAATAGGTTAGCTAGGTTGATAAACTACTAACTTGGATTTCTACAACGAGATTAGGGTTAGGATTTATTACCCAAATTATAGTTGAAAAATGATGGTGTAGCGAAACGGGAGAGGTGATTCAGCCCGTGGAGTAGTGGGAGTGAATCCCAGCAACGATCTCCTTATCTCTCTCTCTTCTCCCACTATTTTCTCCTCTTTTCTCTCTCCTCTCTCCTAGGGTTATATAAATTCATATGAAATGGGAATGGGTGGTTTAAGGGCATTATATAGGCCCAGAACTGGTGTAAATGGCCCCAAGGCCATGATATACTTATGTTCCAGCCAAAGGGTGCATATTTTGTGCAAATGAGACCATCTGGAGGTCCATTACTCACATACAGCATGGAACAAGTTCTCCGAGCATGGATCTAAATCAGGTTATGATTTTGGTATGATCAGATTAGCAGATCGACCATGGAGGACCCGTGTCAGATCAATGGTCGTTGTCGCTCGATTAGGGCCATAAGTATACAGATATGTGCAGGAAAATTTCCCTGATACATGGGTGAAGTTCGGTTAGAAATTGATGGTCTAAAATCTTCAATTTCACCCACAAGCGAATGACCCAATTCACTTAAGTTTCAATATCTTTTCTAAGGATATTCGTGTTTCTCACACACTTCGCTCGGGGCTCAAGTTGTACATTTCTGTATACTATTTATGCTCGATTCTCGCATTGGTCATCAAGCCCAATAAGACAGACATAACCCAATAGTTTCATGGTCAACGGACTTTCGACGTGCAGTTTAAGTTCGATTCAGAGTTTCAATGTGCTCCTGAGAGCAACTGGCTTTTGGGATTTCTCCTACATTATTAAGTAGTTTTGAGTCATTACTTTTGATAGTTTTGGGTCTTTCCATTTGTATAGATAGAGGTTCAAGCTAAACCACTGCCTATTTAGTTTAGTACTGAACTAACTTTTGCCGAAATTTCTAAAGGATATGATCCGTAGGGATTTCTACCTGAGGTGGTACTTTGGCCTTTGTACAAATTTTTTCAAGACATTACACATTTACAAAATTGACCATACACCCACTTACATGATCAGAGTACTAACCATCAAAATTTCCTATTTTTAACATGTCATTTGATCATCCATTATGTTGGTTGATATATGTACATTTCCTTAATTAGTTTGGTGAATAATTCCTTATTCATAAGAATTTAAATATAAGTTCTTTTGTAAGAATTACTTAAAAACGTGCTTATAACCATGTAGAACAATAAAATTTTCCAAAACTCTCATATCAACAATAATTATGAAAATGTCACTAACTAGACCCTTGAATTCTGGATCATATGGTTCCCACGATCCGTTTGATTTGAAATTTTATACCATGCTCATGTATCAAAAATTAGCCATACATGTCAAATTGTGACCCTTAGATCACTATAAAAGTGACCTAATTAACAAATCAATCCCTTAACCGTTGATTTTGGTGTCCACTGAGTAAATAAACCTCGTGGGTAGTCGTAGTAGGATATTTACCTTTATATGAATGGCATAAATTTCTCATTATATGGACCAAGTGTGAAATATGAAGACACCACTTTGTTGGACTTTTCCTTAGGCCTGAAGTTATCCTGTCAAGGCCTATCACTCCTTATAAATCGGGATCTTTCAATTAACCACTTTCTTCATTCTATTGCAACTCAAATTTTGACCACACTTTGTTCTCATACGACTATGAGGTTATATAAAATCTAAGCCCCAATCTGTGATCTTACACCATTGAAGGTTGAATCCAGTTCCTTTATTTTAGCATAAAAGGTGAAATTTTAGATATAGGCTTTTTCCATCATCGATCAACCATTTGCCAATCCTGACTACACATTTTTTTCCAAAATTGGGACTTGATCATCAAGTGTAGACCGTTAATTGAAATCATGTTCATCTTAGTACCCGTAGGGAGAATTTTCAAGATATGACTAAAAATTTCAAATCAACAAGAAAATCATATACCCGGGCTCTACTCGACGACCCTGACACAATGAACAAATTAGATTTACAAAAAGATCGTCAGAAAAGGAAAAATTAGAGAAACTCAATCCAAGTGGGATGGGAAACACATCCCTCTCACACGCCCACTCCTTTATAAAAGGAGTGTGCATCCCTTCTCCACTCACACGCCCACCTCCCCAACATCCAAGGAGAAGGAGAAAGAGAGAGAGAGAGAGAGAGAGAGAGAGAGAGAGAGAGAGAGAGAGAGAGAGAGAGAGAGAGAGAGAAGAAACAGATAGAAAGAGAAAGAGAAGGAGAAACCTAGACGCCCTCTTCCTTCTCCATATGTATGGTGTCTCCCTCTTAGTTAAGAGAAGTCATGATTCATGTGAAAGCTTTTTACGTAGAAGCTTTCCTACATGGATATCTACTTAAGGTTTAGATTTAAGGATAAGGTGAGGAATTTCTTTAAAACTTACCTTGATTTAAGTTGATATGATTTATCTTATCTTTTACATGCTTTCATGTTACTATGATTCTCTCCCTACAATTATTTAATTTACCACCAACAATTATTTATCCTTTGAGAATTATGTTATCATGTTAATTATGTGTGATCTTTATTAATTTATGTGGGGCGATAGATACAAGCCTTGCACTTGCCTTTATCAATTTTATTGAGTTAGCCCTTGCTACTCTCCTCTTTTATTGAATTAGCCATTGCTACTCTCCTCTTTTGTTCAGTTAGCCATATTGTTACTATCTTCTTTTGTGGAGTTAGACATTGTTACTCTTCTCTTTCGTTGAGTTAGCTTATTGCTACTCTTCTCCTTTATTATGTTAGCCTTGTCTACCTCCCTTTAAGGCTTGAGCATGTGTCTTTAAATTCTAAAACTCTCATGATTCAATTTATCTCTCTATCGGTGCAAGTGATGTGTTAGAGGTATCACAACTAGTGATTCAAATATTTATCATGGACGTAATGCGTTTCGGGTAGCGGCCCTCTAGGTTGGAATATATTTCTGTGGGTTGGTTGGTGTGGTGCACAATTGATATAAATAAATCATTATGCATGTCACATCACTTCTCAGGATTGGATGTCATAAATAGTCACTCCATGAACAGATCATATCACTTAAATCCCCTAATCACGTTGTTGTGTCACCTTGAGATGTTCGCATAAATCCACATTAACGTTGGACATGCCAACGAATCTCCATAATCATGGGATGCGGGGCAAGTCAGGTTTTTTATGAATTATATTACACATTGTGATGATCACTACGTATGATGAGCTGCATACACTTTGCTAGGCATGAATTCATGTATATTGGTTGTGCATACTGATACCACTCAAAATAGTGGAGTACGAGATGTATTAGAACCCTTATATTACTTTTTTGAATCTATAAAATTATTGTTAATCTTAATAGATAACCATCATTATGAGTAGGGAATTAACCCTCTCCAACCATACAAATGATGCAGGTGGTGTACAGATTGAATACCTAGAGGACCATCTCCCTATGGAAGATTATACTGAATGAATAAGAAGATAGTTTTATGATTTAGTTTTATATTTTCATTGTAAACTTGATAATGTAAAAAGCTCCCATTGAAAGAGCATTTGATAATTTGTTGAAATCGTCTACTCTAATGAAAAAATAAGTACAGTCAATTTTATTCTCATGAATGGGGTTACCTTCATGAATGTAATTGGAAGTGATCTAATGAAAAAATATGGTGCAATTTTTAAAGCATTCGATTCATTCAATTACTAACACATGGTTTTCTCGGGCATGAGTATAAACTCTGCCCGTGAAAATCCGAGATGTTATAGTTGGTATCAGAGCATGAAAACGAGATTAACTGAGAGTGAGCGAATAAACCATAAAAAGCTTTGCGTGACTAGGATAAGATCATGAATTAAATACATGTACTTAATTGGATTCCCAAAGGAACTAGGAAGTTGAGGAATTAGAAACCCATATTTAGGTTCCCTATTAGAAATATTAAGTTGGACGTGAAATTTAGAGTCTATGAATCTACATACCTTTAGAAAAATTCTCAAAATCCCAAATAAGCTTGTTATGAACTAAAATTCATCTTTAAATGAATTTCTAAGTAAGAAAAACTAGTTTCCCAAATCGGAATCGAATATTTTCCAATTTTCGTAAATTTTGATGCCGTTTCAATGAAAACTGACACATTAGGAAACTTCTGCTAGTATCGATAGGTATTCTTATCAAAAAATTTTAAAAATTTTCTGATACCTTACTTAGGTCATTGGAAATATCCTCCTAAAATTTCAACCTAATGGGATATGTACAAATTTCTATAAAAATCCGCCAATAAAAAAAAAATATGTAGGAATTGCTGCTAGACAGAAGCTTTCATACTCCTCACAAGCACGAAACAACCCCCAAACCGTGGAATATTACCTCAAGAATTTTTCCATAACTATAAAAATAAGTCAAGTACTTAATTTCCAAAATTTGATTAAATTGGATATATGGGTCATAAATTAAAATTCTGAGAGTGACAGGTTGTCAATATAAAACAAGTTTAAGAATTTATAACCCTATATATAAGGGATACACTAAAGCTTTAGTTCAACAATTAATGGATAATTTAGGACTATACTTTATGAAACCTAGGGTAATTTGACGGTGGAATGAAAAAAATGATATTCCCTAAGGATCTAGAATGATCGAGACCACGGATTTACGAAATCATATTCAAGCAAGTTTGAAGCGGGTTGATTCGAGTACCAAATCCCGGGTGCTTACCAATGAACTCAATACCCTGATCAAGCAAAAGTTTGAGACTCACCTGGAATGGATGATAACAAAGAACTCACTGCCCTGGATAGGCAAGACTTCAATGTGTTAGGATAGCCGTATTAAAACTGTTTTCGATGTTGCCCCAAAATACTAAGAACGGAAAAAATTAAAAATTAAAAACTTTACTCTAGATAGTGGGGGAACTAATGTGTGAAATACTATAAAGTTAAATACATAAATAAATAAAATAATTATATGTATATAAATTGAGGGGTCGAGATTTTCATTTAAGGGGGGTAGAATGTAGCGTCTCGATTTCATATAGCCAATTATACGCACACCTAGACATATATATCCACCTCATGAGGAATATAGTGAAAAGTTTAACCAAAAGAATTAGTGTAATTGGTACAAGTAATTAAATTTTGAGGATAAAATTTTATTTAAGAGGAGTAGATTGTAGCACCCTAAACTTTTTAATACCCGAGTATTGAAAGTTTTCGAGTGTTACTATGAAATTTAACTTATTATGTATATGTGAACGATACCAATCTACCTATCATAACCTTACATCCATTCTCCAACACGAATCTGACCATTAGGAATAATCTCCATTCATCGATCAAGCCATCTAACTGTTGATTTTAAGATAGGATCATCATATACCCAAGTATTCTCACTTGTTCATCATAACTATCACGCCACAAACTTAGGAATCAGACTCACAAAATTTTCAGTCGCCGAATCTGGTGTTGACAGCCTCTATAATACCCCATTTTCGATTCCTAGCTCTTATGCACCAGGTTCCGATCTTGGGATTCTACAAGGAGGATTTTCAGGGTGAATTTTTTTATTAATATTATTAAAGGAGCATAACCACACGTGTACCCAAGTCACAAAATATCATCACCATATATCCACTAATATAATCTTTGAGTATAGTTCTAAAAGGAAAATACATAATATAAAAAAACTCTAAAAGATCAGGCACATGCTCCTACCTCAATACTGCTACAGTCTAACATAACCTGTATGTAACAAATGTGCATAAGCTTACTATGAAGCTTAGAGAGTGTGTGTGTGTATGTGCACAATGCATGTGTTAAGCATAGTAAGTGGAAATATGGAGGCTAAACTGGCAAGTTCATAAATACCATCCGCTCTATCTAGGCTATACGATGTAAGGACATACTAGGCCAAATGTCATATGCTGAGGATGCAACGTAGTATGTAAATCTTGACAAGTCCATAAATACCATTAGCCTTATCCAGGCTTTGTAATGAAAAGACATATTAAGACAAATGTCATATGCTGAGGATGCGATGCAATATGTAAATCCTGATAAGTCCATAAATACCATTAGCCATATTCAGGCTATGTGATGCAACAGGAATGATAAATCTGGTGTGTGTAGTCAAGATGATAGTATGTAGTATCGCAAGCTGTAGTGTTCATCAAAAGGACTTCTATCCAAAGCAGTCCCATACTTGATTTGGATAGTTAGATTCAATGTGGTAAACTCCTGATCTCAGGTTAGTTTCGTACCTAACTGAAATCATGGCTATTGTGATGGTGCACATAAGGATTTAATTGTGCACCACTAACCCGAGTGGATAGCGAATGAATCAAATGTTGAACATGCAACTCCTACTCAGTAAGTCCTCATTTTAGTATAGTTATCATCACTAGACTCATCAGGGTCTAGTACACTCTAACACTATCTTGCCACTCCATCGTGCGCATGACACAGCGAGTGGAATAGACTTCACTATCCACCTCGTTAGTGGTATGTCAATCTCCACCCGATTCGCTAATAAAGGACCCATTTCACGAGCTGGTCAGACTCAAACTAGCTTATAGCCCCCTTCACTTGAGCGGGTAAGGTCAAACCCTTCTAACTAACCACAACACAGTGGGAGACGCGGCCTACTAGTATTCAACACTCGAGCGATCATGTTATCCACTCGATCTCAACGTTGAAGCATCCTTTTGGCCCACAGGTTTTAGGGACTTTCACACAAGGACATCCTACGTGCCCTGCAAACGTAACCAAATTTTTTATGTCCATATTCAAGCTGCCAACCATGATAATCTTGTGGCGGCCACAACCTGATGTCACTAGGGTGTGAATACAAATGCATCATGCAATGCGTGAATGCATGAGAACATCATCCGAGTCATGCAACCATATCATGCAAGTCGTGCATACATGTAAGGTGGCCCCATCTCTTTTAGGTCTCCTGAAATGCCCAAAGTTGTAGATTCGTCAATGCGGCCTTGCCACGTATAGGCAAGCCAAAAATCATGAATTAGCCATCATCCAAGTAATGCACACATTATACGAATGAGATATGATATCATATGATCATAACCACTATGCATGAGGTGTGTAATACCATATCAAGCAAAAAGTAAGGCTAATTCAATATAAAGAAATGTTAACTTGAATGTGAAAGAAATGCTACATCTAACATAAAATAGTGTTGTATCAATATAAAGAAAGAACCATGTCAACATAAAGGAAGTGTTATAGGAATCATGAGCGTAAATATCGCATAAATCACTAAGGTAATACTACATAAATTATCAAGTATTGTAGCAACACATATGTAAAATATTGCACCACATGATAATGGAAATTTATCATTTATAATGGGTGGAGCCTGCTTGGAAACCAAGTTTATTGAGGCCCATAGGGCTATACTTAAGTGGTCTTTCAAGCCAATGGGCCCACTCAGCAAGTCAACACCTAAGTGGCTAAAACATACAACTATTGGCATCCAAAAGGGATAACAAATTGTAAGATCCATACATAATCATAGTGGGCCCGAAATGGTCATCAAAGTGGGCCCTACAACTATCCTTAAGCAAGGCCCCAAAGGAAAACTCGCAACCAACCAAACACAGGCCTACAATGGGCTTCATACATGCAATGTGTGGAACCTAAATGGTGGTTCAGTGGTAGAAACATGACATAAACCACAGGGTTGACCCATGGTACGACCACTACATATAAATACAAGCAGGCTTAATGGACAGCCACAACATGAACGACAAGGCAACCTATGGTGTGGGCATCATTTATTCACTAAAGAGGATCCACAATTAAGTTGGATTGCAAATAAAATCGCTATGTTTCCCTGATCCATATCTCAAGTGGTAGACTAAGCGAAAGATACCTCGTTTCAACACTAAGGTCTTCGTATCGATCCTTAGTGGGGGTGGCTAACAGTGAAGTGTGAACTGACAGTGGGGTTTACTAACAAGCTAATAATAAATAAATAAATAAAATCATTATGGGCTCCATAAATCTAACATGGATATGACTATGTGAGATCCACTCAAATCTACCCCTAATGGGCCCCTCATGCTCTTGCATATGTGGGCCTATAATCGAAAGGCCCACTCATAGCGAGCCATGTGGGCACATAAAGAGTCCAAGATGGGTGCCAGTCGTAGCCTTTAATTACAACCTAAGCATGCCCATAACAGCCTAGAAAGGCGTAATATGTGGGGTTCACCGACAATCATTGTAGGTCCCCTAAGTATCTTAGCCCAAAGGCATATGTTATGATCAATCATCACCCCACAACATGCATACAAATGATGCGTATGTGCATATGCCTAGGCATGATGTTATTATATTAAGCATGTTCTTAGTGTGTCCTACCATACCAAGTACACTAGCATGTTAGCAGACATCAAACAATAATTGGACTTAATCGACACATCATATACAGAGAGTGGGAACTGAACGACATGCCCCACTAGAAATATAGAAATTTATGTGGTGTGGCCCACGTTAGACAAACATCAGCTCCTCATGTAGCATACAAGACATGAATAAAATATATATAACACGGCAAGGTCCACTGGGAATGACCCGGAGTGACACCCACATGAATAGCGCATGTGTCACTAGGCTACCAATCCATTTGGGCATATGACCCACTAATGATGTCTCGAAATAATCAGATTATCAATGAGATCCCTATAATTACTTTAGTAGAAGGATCTGCATTGTCTGATCATTGCTAATGTAAATTGAAGGTTACAAATAATTGGTTAGTCACTAGGATGTGATCCTATGCTCATAGCCCATTTGAGTCTTGGGATTTCATTAGTTCAGACAAAGTATATGCTTAAATGGATTTAATAAAACCATAGTTCAACATTCACATACCAACTAATTTAAGGATTTGAATCCAAGATGCCAAACATAACCAAAGACATAAGGGATCTCGATCCCAGGGATTCCCAAGTCCAAGGGATCCCAAAACTAGGGATTCCCGAATCCAAGGGAACCCAAAACTAAGAAATCCCAAGTCCAAGAGGTTTCTACCCCTACATTACCCTATGGTGCAACCCACCTAAGATCTGGATCAACTTGAGTTTTGGGCCCATTGCCTAACATGATCTAACAAGACGGATGAACAGAGTGGATGGGATACATACATCATGTCGAGTCCCACGTGTGGGCACCGGCCAAGGAGATTTCAGCCTCACGTCACTGGGCAAAATTTCCTAGTAACACCTTTCTTTTTATTTGTTTCTC
Source organism: Magnolia kwangsiensis (assembly GCA_037074715.1). Classification (NCBI taxonomy): domain Eukaryota; kingdom Viridiplantae; phylum Streptophyta; class Magnoliopsida; order Magnoliales; family Magnoliaceae; genus Magnolia; species Magnolia kwangsiensis. Next base: position 86,070,139 of record CM073571.1, on the reverse strand, counting down.
ATTTTTTATACACCATCAGCGCGGGCCCTACATGGATCTTCTACTCTGTTCACCATGTAGTCTATCTCAAGAAGGTCTAATGAGCTCTGATTTGGGTTGATTTGAATGAATAGGGACTCTGCAGTGAGCCTTGGAAGATTTCAATAGCAATGGTTTGTTTCCCTCATTGCGGCCCACTTGAGGTCTGAATTTGTTTCATCTGTCGGCCCATGGCTTAAAATAATCTTAAAAAGTCAGATTCAATATAAACATCAGAATAGGGTCCCACTTATGAGACCCAAAATTGGCCAGCATTTATACATATATTTTTTATATTATTATTATAATCTTTATATGTTTTGCATACACTATTAAGGTGGGCCCCAAGTGGATGATCTAATTCATTCACCATCTTAGCAAACTCGAATGAGGTCAAATAGACTCTGAATAGGACTGGTTTCGATGATCAGGGACTCTAAAGATGGCCTTAGAAGGTTTCAACAAATGAGCATTGTTCTCCTTAGTAGGGCCCACTCAAGACTCACATCTACCTCAAATTTTGGCCCATGGCCTAAAATCATCTAAGGTAGAAGGTGGACAATGTAGATTAAACACATTCATCATGGTGAGGTCCATATGTGGGGCTGCCAACAAGGCTTCCACCCTCACTGTCACTTGGCAAGAATGACTAGTGGCATCCTTTTTTGTTTCTTTTTGTTTCTTCCTTTATTTTTATTTTTTTATTTTCTACTATGTGGGTCCATTAGTGGATAATTCATTCTTTCCATTATATTGGCCAGCTCTCTATGGAACAAATGAGTCCAATGATGGATAAGTCCACCACCTACACACACAACAGTCGGCCTTAGAAAGTTCCTATAGTGGGACTTTATTTCTCTTAGTGCGGTCCACTAGGAACTCAGATCTGTCTCATTTTTGTCTCATAGTTTAAAATGACATAAAGAAGGTGGTGGACGGCGTGGATTAAACAAATACATCAAGGTGGGGTCCATGGTTGGGACACCCCCACCCACATCCGTATGGATGACGTGAGGGGTGCTTCCACTCTCGCCGTCAGTTGTGGTGTGGTCCACCGATGGTTGGATCGGCTAGATTTTTGGACTCCATAACTAAAATGAGCTAGCAGATGGATGGATGGTGGGGATTTAAGAAATACATCAATATGGGTCCCACGAGTGAAAACTCACTTCAAACCTCCCATGTAAAGTAAGAAATGACGGTGGGTAACCCAACCCCTTAGTATTTGTAGTATGGCCCACCTAGGATTCAGATTAACTTCATTTTTTAGCTCAACACTTAAAATGAGAAGGGAAATCAGATGGATGGTGTGGATGATATATATACATCATGATTGCGCCAACGAGAGAAACCCATATAGTGGCTTTAGAATGTAAATGATGCTAGAGACATGTCTTTGGAAATTGTTGTGTCCACCGACAATGGTGTCACTACCCCTCTCCCTCCCTTGTGTTTTAAGGGTGAGGTAGGGCCCACCTAGGAAATCCACTCCATTCATTTGAATGTCCAACTCATGGTGGGGCCAAGAAGCTTTGAATCACATCCATTTTTTTATGTATTTTCACCATCCAAATGTTCTTACATAATTAACTAGTTTAAATAGGAATTAAACATCGCGATGGACCACACAAGGTGGTCTACTCTATCATAGTGTGTGAGATACGGACTCCAACAGCATGGCCCATTGTGGGTCCGACAATGTCACGCACCAAACTAGAAAACTGGGCTCATAAAATTTTTAATCGCCAAATTCGGTGCCGACAGCCTCCGTAGTGCCCCATTCTCGGTTCCTGGCACTCATACACCAAGTTCCGATCCTGGGGCCCTACAAGGAGGATTTTCAGTACGTACATTTATCTTGTAAGAAGCATAACGACAAGTTTACCCAAATCATAAAGGCAACATCATCATCACTATCCACTAATATAAACGGTTGGTTACAGTGCTGAAAGGGAAATATATATATATCAAAAATTCAAGCTCTAAAAGACCGCTGCACGCTCTAAGCTCAACCCTGCTGCGACCTAACGCCACCTGCATGCATCTATCATGCATAAGCTTATAGAAAGCTTAGAGGGTGGTGTAAGTGTATGCGCAAGGTAAGTGTCAAGTATATAATATCAGAGCAATACGAAAACATGCTAGTAAGTCAATAAATACCATTAGCCTTATCCAAGCTATGTGATGCAAAAAGATAATAAGCCAATATCATATATTGAGGAAGCAATGTAGATCAGTTATGCAATGCGGAGACATAGTAAACAAAATATCATATACTGAAGATAGAATGCAATATGCAAATCTAGACGAGTCCACGAATGCTATCAATCTCATCTAAGCCATATAAATGCAGAAACATAGCAATTCAAAATATTATATGCCACGGATGTAGTGCAATATGCGGTGCGAATGAAATAACCCAGTTAGAGTGTGAAGTCGAGATGATAGTGCATAGTATCATAAGCTATGAGATCCATCATAAGGGACTTCTATCCAAACTAGTTCCATACCTAAATTTAGATAGATATACTCAATATGGTAAACTCCTGACCTTAGGTTGGTCTCGTGCCCCAACTGAAATTTTGGCCATTGCGAAGGTACACATATCAATTAGTTGCACACCATTAACCTGAGTGGATAGTGAATGAATGAATGAATGAGTAAAATGTTGAGTATGCAACTCCTGCTCAATAAGTCTACATATCAGTATTGTACATCTCTGGGGTCATCACTGGGGTCTAGTACACTCTACACGTGATTATCGCCCACTGGATGCGCAACCATGCAAGTGGAAGAGACCTCACTATCTGCCCGACCAGTAATCATCCAATATCTACCCAGCACGTTGATAGTGGACCCATTTATGAGTTGGTCAAACTTAACATAGCTATACCCCCTACCCTTGGGCGAGTAAGGCCACACCCCATTCTAACCGATCACAACATAATGGGAGACGCGGCCTACTGGTATTTGGCACTCGGGTGCTCATGTATCCACTCGGTTTGGACTTTGGAGCGTCTCCTAGCCACGGAGGTTTAGGGACTTTCACCCAGGGACATTTATGGAACCCCATGTTGAAAAAGATTTCTAGTGTCCCATCTGACCATCCATGATATTCTTGTGGAGTCCACGACCCTGATGTCACTAGGACGTACAATAGTCATATCCTAAAATGCGAGATGAATGAGTCACACAGTCCAATCATGCATCAATCCTACTCATACTGTGCGCTCATGTGGGACGACTTCACTTATCAGGGAGTCCCATAAATAACCTGTCCTACGGCATATGCAATAGTCATCTGCATCTCCAAACAAACATGCAGAAGATGCAAATGGGCATGTATCATGATACTATATTGTCACATACTCATAATCAGTATTGATAACCAGTATCGATAATCGACATCAACAATCAGCCTCAATAATCGGCCTAATAAAGGGTCTAAGGGAAGATCACAATGTGGAAATTTAACCATCATTGCCCATTAATGTGGACATTTAACCAACATTGCTCTCAAGGTGTGGCCTTCATTGGGCCAAACATATAGTGGGCCCATGGCCTCATAAAAGGGCCTCATACACAGCATAATGGGCCCCACATATCACAATGGGCCGTATCATGTGGGCCTAATATACATCAAGTGGGCCACATTGAATGAGCCTCATATACATCTCATTGGGCCACATCCCATGGGCCTCAAATATATCACAATGGGTCACATCCCTTGAGCTTTGAATACATCACAATGGGCCACATCCATGAGCCTCTCATACATCACATCAGGCCTCACCATATGGCCATACAAACATCACATTGGGCCTCGCCACATGGGCCATATAAACATCAAGTGGGCTGCATCACATGGGTCTCATATACAACAAGTCGGGCCTCTTGGATGGGCTATAAATAGATCAAGGTGGGCCTCATGGATGGACCAAAAATACATCGAGGTGGGCCTTATGGATGGGCCACAAATACATCAAGGTGGGCCTCATGGATGGGCCATAAATACATCCAAATGGGCCTCATGGATGGCCCAAAAATACGTCGAGGTGGGCCTCATGGATGGCCCACAAATACATCAAGTTGGGCCTCATGGATGGGTTACAAATACATCAAGGTGGGCCTCATGAATGGGCTAAAAATACATCAAGAGTGGCCCATGTTGCACCATCCAGATTGATGGTGTGCATACACAGCACATACATTGGGAGGGCCCATGCAGCACCGTTCAGATGGACGGTGTGCATATACAACACATACATCATGGAAGGGCCCACAAAACTACTGGCTACAAGGCAGTACGACTGCTGCTGGGGCCCATTGTTCAGATGGACAGTGTGAATGTAACATATACATCATGCTGGACTCATAGAACTTACTGCTGTAAATACAAGAGATATATAATTGGTGTGCAGGCCCACCATCCATCAAACAGATGGCTTGGATATGAAATAGATGGATGATGTACAGATACAACGCATACATCTGATGGGGTCCACGTAGATGGATGGTTTGGACATAACCCATACATCATACGGGACCCACAGACTTGCTGACGTGATACAACAACTATATAGCTGGTGTGGCCTGCTGGCCCATCATCCAAATGGACGGTTAGTAGATACATCAAGGTGGGACCCATATATCAGGGCAGGCCCCACATGTGGCAGGGGCTCCCACCATCCAGACTATTTGGATGGTGCAGATACAAAGTATACACCATGGTAGGCCCCACATAGCATGTCCATGAATGGACGACATTAATATAGAATACATACATCAATATGGGCCCCACTTCCACACGTGTCACACGTGTGGGGTGGCCCCATGCCTAAGAAAAATAGACGGGTAGTGTGGATTCAACACTGCATCATGGCAGCGTCCCACTATCCCAACAAATGGACGGTGTGGCTATAGTATACATGTATACATTAAAGGTGGGTCCCACCGTCTAAGAGCTGGGCGGTGGGGATGAAACCCATATATTAAGGTGGGTCCACCTCAGTGGACAGTTGGGATATATCACATATCTCATGATTCGACCAGCAGAACTTGCCAACGTCACTTACATCAGCAATGAAGCTGGTGGTCTTCACAGAGATGGACTACATGGAGTGCACAATACATGGAGGTGGGTCCCACTGTCAGATGGATGGCTTGGATTAACAGATACGTCACGTGGAGCCCCATAGTAATTTTCAATTGCTGGACTGTTGGGCTACTGGCCCAACGTCCAGCATATGGATGGCTGGATGTACACATGCGTTGATGTGTGTCCACACGTGTGGGACCCACCAGTTAGGATAAGCTGGTATTTGTTTTTCCCTTCATTTTGGCATGTCCCAACGAACATGCAGCACGGTGGGCCTCACGAACGGACGAACTGGATGAAGTGGGTCATACTCATCAAAGAGAGAGAGAGAGAGAGAGAGAGAGAGAGAGAGAGAGAGAGAGAGAAACAACATCCGATGTAGGGCTCCACCACATGAGCCCTCCCTTACAAAACATACATCAAGTGGGTCCTAATACATGTGGGCCCTAAATCAAAATTAAGATTTAGCACTACGATCATCCACCGATTCCGCTTCTTCTAGGCTCCAAGGACTCCTTGCCTCCCAAGCTAGCTCTTTAAGGGAGGATGATGAGATTTGGGGGGTGAAGATGAGAGATCTAGGGGTAAGGAGTGGGCCATAGTTGACTCCTCTCATGGACATTTTCACTCCTTGAGAATTTCTTGAATGGAGTGAAAAGAGAAATGAGAGAGAAATGAGAGTTGTAAGGATGGATGACATGGAGTGCATGGGTGAGGGATGGGTCTTGTTGACTTTTTGGGCATGAGATGGGAGAGGGTATGGGTAGCATTGCCTTATTGGCATGAAAGGTATGGGAGAGGTAAGGGCTTGGTTGACTTGGTGGAAAGAGGGGGGTATGGGTAGAGATTTCATTCTCTCAACTAGGAATCTTTCTGAAAATGGTGCACACGTTGCCCGCGGTGTTTCCTCAATTTATTCTTAGGCCCACAACTTCTGGCCTGGGCATCGCATCGGCACACGAGATGTGGCGTTGGAATCATGGCGATGGCGCAGTCGTAAGAGTATAAGTATCGGGTCGAGCTGAATTAGATTGACAACACCTGACTCAAGGTTGCGTGCAAATGTGTAACATCCCGAAAATCGGGGGTCGAGCAAAAACCCAACTCCCGAGTTCCAAAATGTTATTTATGCAACATAGATATGTATGATTAAATGTTGTCTGTGATAACGCATTAAACATGAGTGAGATTAAGCTAGAACAGCATATCATACTCCAGAGACAGTTAAATTAACAAGCGGAAGACTGTGATAGTATATATAACATATATAAACTGTTGTATGTCTCCAGAGTGTGAACATGTTACCAGGTTATACACATACATGTATACTCCAAAAGTAGACGAAACGAATATACATGAGTGTGCTAAAAATATAAAATGACAAATGTCAAAGTATCTAATCAACCTCCCTGTAATCCCGTCAATCAGAACATGCATAAAGGAGGGATCCTCCTCATCATCATCAAGTCCGGCTCACCTCGCAGGCAGCGCCATCATCTGCAATCACAAAAGGGTCTGGTGGGTGTTCTAAAACACCATCCCGTAACGTGGGAGTGAGTAGCTAACTCAGTGGAATAATAGAGCAAGGATTAACATGTTCTCAAATCAATCATGCGATAATAGTAAAGCAGTAAATCAAACAATCCTAATATGTTGTTAATGCAATATGACATGACGTGATGTATGCCCTCACCGACGATCTCCCTCATACGGCAACATCTTACGACCGCAGCATGCCACACTCCCTAGAGTGCTTCACATCTTCCAGGCACATGCAATGTTATGATGATATGATTTTCGAGTTGTTATTAGTCCATTCAAACAGCAGGATTGGGAAACTAAGGTACTTCCCTTGTATCAATCCCAACACAGATCCTGTATAGGGTTGTCACTCCTAGTAATCTCATACGATGTATATTTTGTAGGTCGCTGTAAGGGCTACCAGGGCTGTTGCTCGCACTCGTTGCACCGCTCCCCCATCACCTTATCAATACAGGCCTACTGTACTCTACTGCTATGGAAAGGTCGTCGCCTCCCGTAGACTCAGAATACGCTCGCGGTCACTACAAAGGGCTGCTAGGGCTGTTGCTCGCACTCATTGCACCGCTCCCCTATCACCTTATCAATGTAGGCTGACAGCAAGAATATAGTGTCCCATACCACCATAATCTGCTCACGAGACTAGGTGCTCACTGGTCACTATGGGGAGGTTTGTGGCCCCAGCGTAGGCCGACAGCTCGACCACGGTGTCCCATACCACCATGCCCGGCTCATGAGTCTTCGTGGATCAAGGTACCATGGTTAACAGGGTTTACAATGGTAAGTTCAGTACCCTAGGTTCAAGCAGTTATGACTCATGCAGGGTGAACATACAACGGCCAGTCGGGTTACTTGATGGGCTCGACTAGCACGATCGCATCTCAAGTTGAACGACATGAAGTGCATAAAACACTTCGTGTGGCCTAACCACTGCAACCAACTCCAAAACACGGCTCGCATTTATCGACGCGTTGTTCGTGGCAAAGATAAGCCAACCACGAATTCGCTCGGTTACCGACTGCCTAGACTAAGTACAGTCCCAAACATGTGGAATCACATCAGCAAAGTATGTGAAAGAATTGGAAATGAAATACCACCATATGAGCATGTTAACACATGTTGTAACATACAACTTAAGCAAATCACCTGATACATGCCTTTCACACATATAATGAAATTATGCATGTAACATACAACTTAAGCAAATCACCTGATACATGCCTTTCACACATATAATGAAATTATGCATATCGACAACATATAGGAAATCATTTCCATCAGCAAATTAATTGAGAATTCAATCTCAAACTAAATCATAATGAAATCACCAAGCACATGTTATAACATACACTTTACGTGAATCATCAAGCACATGCATTTCATTCATATAATGAAATCATGCATATGGCTAACATGTAAGAAATCATTCACATCAGCATATCAATTGAGAAACCAATCTCAAACTAATCCATAACATCATTTCATTCAATACATACTAATACAAGAATTAATACAAACACTTACACTACACACTTAAGTCTACATATATTATGTCGACCCGAAGTGCGCATTTAGGTGAATCTCTTCACCAAAATAATTATGCACGCATTCCTAACATTCTAATGCGACAACAAATCCTGTCAATCACATCAGCAAAATATGAATGAAATCAGTACTTCCTACAAATGACTAAAATGCCCTAAATCTCATATTCTTCGCCGGTTTACAAAACAGGAAACGGACAGCATGTTGTACATGTCAAACGGTGTTGCCGTCGATAATCTACTATTAAACGACATTGAAAGCTTTGAAAACAGTCAATTAAAGCATCTAAAATCCGCACCTTGTCTCTTATGGATGTGTAAATTCGAACGGAGCGTATACGCTTCGTCTACGGCGAATAGAGGACCTAATTTACAAGATTTATGAGTTAACAAGCTAGGGAACGAAAAGAATCCCAAATCAGCAACTTCTAGGGTTATTCCTTATCTTAAAATGTGGAGAAATCACAGGCCAGGTGATCGGAGTGTGTTTCTTAGGCACTTGCAGCAGGTGGCACGAGCAGCAAGAAATTCTCTCCTACTCTCTCTCACAAACTCTCACCTTTTCTCTCTCCCAATCTAGAGATTTTTTACAAATTCAGATGGGAGAGAGGAGTGAGGGTTTCAACCCTTTTTATAAACCCAAACTTGCCCGAAATAGGCTCGGGAACAAGTTTCACTTGAGAGCTAACCAAATCGGGGTTGTTTCAGTCCAAAAGGACATTTCTGGTGGTCCCCTGGCTGAACGCGATCGGACTTAAGCTCATGCATACTGGATCTAACATACATCAAGTTTTCAGTCCGGCAAGGTTCGCAGATCACGCGTGGCGGTCCAGTTTCAGTTCAGCGGTCACCGCATGTAGATCAGGCTTGCAAATCTCATGATATGAAATAGAAATTTTTCCTGATCCGAGGGTGTAATTTGGTTGAATTCTGACGGTCAGAACGCTTAATACTGACACGTCAAGTCGTATGCCAGATTTGAATTTCAAATTCCAATTCTGTCCCTATTCGCACTCTCTTCAGTCCGGGCTCAATGAAATAGCCTGTGATTATCGGTTGGACTTGATTTTTGAAATGATTGTCAAGTCCAGCTAGGCGGTCCTAACGGTCTAAGATAGTAGGTATCGGACTTTCGACGCGCGGTCTAGATCCAATACAAAATTTCAAAGTGGTCCAGAGAACAAACCGGCTTAGAGTTTGATCTAAGGTTATAGAGTATTATAGAGTCATACGTTCTACTCGATTTGGGTCTTGTAGAACGTATTTAAAGTGATTAGGGACTGTTTCTCAGCTACTCCAACGTTACGCTAGCTAACTTATGCTTAGTTTCTAAAGGAATTAATCCTAAGTGGTTTCTTTGGCTATGGAATTGGGTTCTGAGCGATTTTCCCAGTGTTTTAGTTGACCCACTGCCTAAGGACGTCAAATCCCAGGTTGGCCAAAATCTGGGGTGTTACAAAATGCTATCTACACATCACGGGTCACCGAAATTTGACCGGACGGATCGCTGAAGTCTACAGAATGGTACAGACTAGGATACGGGTCTCACACACAACACCATGAGAATTAGAAAAGAAAGGGAAAGGAAGGAAAATAAATCTGGCCATCGGGGTGGCCCACCGCCACTATTGAGTCCGTCACATACTCAATACATAATCAAGGTGGGTCCCACCCTTATGGGCCCACTAAAATGGAGAAATCACAAAGAATGGGAGGGTCAAAAACCTCCCATGCACTCACCTTGAAGAATGGATAGTTGGATCGTCTTGGATCAGCGATCGGATGTCCCACCAAGCTCCTCTTCACCCCTAATCTCCTATAATCGTTCTTTTTTCTATTCTCTTACTCTTACTCTATTTATCTTTCTTATTACTCTCACAAGCTCTCTTTCTTTTCTCTTAATATCTCCCTAATCTTTCTTTCTTTTCTCTCTCTCTCTTAATTTATCCCTAATCTTTCTAATAAATTTCTCTCTCTTAATCCCTCTTTATACTTGCTAGAAAATGGTAGAAATGAGAGAGAGAGTTAGGGAGTTTTTGTGGTAGAGATTTTAGGATAGGGAGGGAATAATGGGAAGATGAAGGGGTAAAATGGGGAGAAAAAGAATAAAATAATGACGGCTAGCATAGGTATGAGTATGGGTTGCATGAGAATGGCATGAGTTTCTTTGACTAATGGGAAGAGAGTAACTTGAGTGATGGATGTGTTGATAAATTGATGGATCGATTGATTGATGGATTGATTGATTTGACAACATAGGGATTTGTGCAAGTGGTGTCGGCGTTTATTTCGCGGCCTACCTTGAATTGTTCCAAAATTGTAACTTCTAATCTATGGGTCAAAATGGAGCGTGCTGTGTAGCATTGGAATTGTAACACCCGCACGGTCCCTAGAGTACAAGTCTCGGGTTATTACGATACAAAAATAGGGTAACGACCAAAACTCATAGATTCGGTCTACCAAAAACATGTCGACATCAAAAATGAAACATATAGAGGGTTAATTAGGGTACGAGTCTTACAACAACCAACCGTTCAATCAACTATTCACAGATAGGTAAAGATATCTAACCGTCCACTCCGAGTTTGGACCACTTGATCATAGTAAACTACCTACTTGATTTCTGCATCTGCCCATACACATATCGAATTACGATTCTAATTTGTTCATCTTGTTCACCACCAATGAATATGCTTAACCCACCATGAAAACTACAATCTGAGAACTTACACATGTGAACAAGTCACTTGAATCTAACAGTATGCATTTTCTACCTCTTGATCTCTCTAAAAACTCACTTGTTATTGTCTATTTACAAAACTGACCGTACACCCACTTACATACATGATCAGAGTACTAACCATCAAATTTTTTTTATTTTTAACATGTCATCTGACCATCCATTATGTTGGTTGATATATGCACATTCTCTTAATTAGTTTGGTGAATAATTCCTTACTCATAATGATTTAGATATAAATTCTTTTATAATAATTACTTAGAAATGTGCTTATAAACATGTAGAACCATTAGATTTCTATATGAAATAGCGGTGAAGACTGCTTGAGTTGAACTAGGAAAATGCCAATATGTCCTAGAGGGGGGTGAATAGGATTTTTAAAAGTTTTTATGATTTATTAAAATATCCTTATCACACTAATCCTATCACAGAGTGCAGATTAGGATTACTCAAAATTAACTCTACTGGCTTCCAAGCCTGGTAGAGGATCCAATCACAAACTATTCAAAAAGGGAAATAATTTATAGATAAGATTGTGATGGATATGACTGTGTGAGTGTATAAGATGTGAATTCAAGTAAACAGATATAAAGGCCTGTAAGAAAATCACATAAATGAAAGACAATACCAATCTCAAACACAGTCATTTTATAGTGGTTCGACTACTTGTCTACTCCACTACCGGCTTCCACACTCAACCCTCGAGTGACCGGATTTCACTAAGGAGGTTTCTCATGGTTCACCTCAAACCTAAGATTTTAAATCAGGTTCACTTTCAACCTTTACGGAGGTTTCTACTCGGTTCACCTTAAATCCTGGAGTTTTGCTAGCGTACTCCTAACCAGATGTTTATGCCCACACAGAGCAAGGGTCCACGCAATGCACCTGGATGTTTATTCCCACACAGAGCAAGGGTCCACACAACGCACCCAGATGTTTATGCTCTCCATAGAGCAAGGGTCCACACAACGCACCCCGCACGTACACTCCCGTTGGAGGCCTCCTTTGAGGACTTCAAATGGTGAGCAACACCTACGACCAAATGCTAAAAAGGAATGATCATAAATGTCCTCTGGACTCTAAGTACTTATAGATAAGTTGATGAGTCCCTTTTAGCTCAGTGATGAAGATCTCCTTCTTGTTGATGAAGAGTCTTCAGCTCCCTTGATCCGTAACACAAAGATGTACCTATACTAGGCTTTAGGTTGAGTCAGAGTTATGATGGAATTCTACTCTCTAAAGATTTTTCTATAAGAAAGATAGAGTGGTTCCAATCATCTATGCATTCAAGGCATCCCAGCTTAATGATTTGCCATGAAGGTAGTAAATGAAGGATCATTGAATACGGAAGTTCATTCCCCAATCCACTCTATTGAATATCAATGATAAGGGTGGATTGGAGGATGAACTCCCTGAGAGAAAGGGCTTAAGATAAATGATATGAAGTTTAAAACACTCAAAAGCACTCTCTTCTTTCTCTACCAACAATAAAGACTATAATCTCTCTATATATAGGCAAAATGTTCCAACGGATATAAAACGGTCACATTTATGACAGAGTTCGATATCATCGAGAAAGGGTCGATATGATCGAGCGTATACTATCGATTGTATCGACTAACCTCTCGATGATATAAACTCAAATGTCATTTCACTTTATGGAAACCTTTCGCCAACTGGTCTATGGGATCGAGACACACATCGATGTTATCAGATTTCGAACTCCGATTCCATCGAGAGACACATCGATCTATCGACTGGTGAAAATAAGAGAGACACACCTTAAAGAATTTCAAGTTCTATAGATATGATCGCGGAACAGTCGATGTCATCAGAATTTGTATATCGATGATATCGGAGACCTTGTCGATTAGATCGATAAATCGTATAGATTTACCTATAAGCTTACTGGATGGTTTGTGTCTGGTCTCGATCCAATCGACCAGGTATCGATATGATCGTGATATGAATATTGATTTATCGACTGTCCCCCCGATCAACATTAAAAATAACCTAAAATTTATGCTGGAAGAAACATGCGCCCACTATCGATATGATCGACTGACTTCCGATATGATCGGTATTTGAGTTCAGATTGAATCGGATAGACATCGATATATCGAAGCACATAGAAGTTTTCTTAAGAAAAATAGGGGCGTCAGAAAACTGTCTGTCGATATTATCAATCCTCTTCCGATAGGATCGATATTCGAATATCGATGATATCGACTGAACCGTCGATATATCGATAAATCGTCCAGACGAAAGTTTTGATTGCTGAACGTTTTATGTCCTCACGCGATTGTATCGATTGAGATGCCGAGGACATCGACAGAGCAGGTCAATCATATCAAAAATGGAAACGATATAATCGACAGGGTAAGAAAAACTTAAAGATTTTTCTGTTTGGTAAAAATTTTTCTTAACCTAAAACCCTAAGATGTTTTACTTATTTTTAAGGGTTTTAATCACCTGGTGTTTTGGGACATGGGATGTGAGGCTATGATTTACCTATGGCGAGCTTCCATACATCCAGTTGAGGCAGACACTTAACTTGATCTTCCTGTTAGGTGTTGTTGTCTGACTGACTCAACTTACAGCGTAATTGACAAACCAAGGCACTTGTAAGTGCACTTTTAATCTCCCCCTTTGTCAATTACGTGAAAAAAAATACCCAAAACACCCTAGGAAAATATCTAGACTGATACATCCTAAATTGTGTGCACATGCCTTAACATAATTTTATAAATTCTAAAACACCCATGTACACAATAATAATTTCTCCCCCGTACTTCAAAAACTCCCCCTTCCTTGTTGCGGTTGCTCTCCCTGACACCTACAACATAGAAGAACACAAATATCCAAATTTTCACAGGGGTGTTTGTAATTTTTCTCCCCTTTTTTGTCAGTCATTGACAAAGATATAACAAGTGATATTGACTGAAGAATTTAAGCATATGGGAGAACCAGATAGAGATGCATTAGAAGTAAACTAGTGTGAATCATGCATCAAATAAAGTCTCATGCATTGCAATAATGCACCAGATAAACTAAGATGGAAGTAGAGATATATAAGTGAAACAACACATGCCATGCAAAAACTATGGATGCATTGAGATAAGACAGAGTAAAACAGTCAACAAGAATCTATCACAAGCAGTCCGTACCATAAGTAGGACATTTTTGAATTCTAAAAAGAATTTCTTCAAAACAGCAACCCACACGGCGTATATTCAAACCAAAAAGAAAAAACCTTGGCAAGTCTGTAATTCATCACACACATAAATGTGATCACAGGCATTCAAAAAGATGTTTAGGCCTAGAGCATTTTAAAAGGACTTCAGGGATGTGATGGATGTGTATCCTGAGCACGCTTATGGAGCAAGTAGACATTTCAGAACTCGTTTAGCTGCGCGTTGCAGGATCATCAGTCGCTGTTGAACTTCAAAAATATAGGCTTCACAATCATTTAGTTTCTCTAAAATGTGAGGTTGTTCATTCAGTAGATCTTGTATGTTGTCTCGCACAAGGATATCAGAGTTAGAATTTTGCACCAGTCTGCTACTGCCAGGAATTGAACCAGTTCTTTCACCACAAAATACATTTTCAAAGATGTTTAGTTTATGTATGTCTTCAAAGTTGAACCACGCACAAGGATGAGGAAAATCATAAGTCGGTGGTAGTCCGAATTGACGTGAAAGCTTAGATAGAAGACATGAAAATGGTATTGTAGTGATGGATGCTTCTGTAAGCACACGGATCAGCTGTTGTACAATTAGAGTGGGTAGGCATATTGGAATTCTCATATGAATGTCATACAGAATGTTAAGAATGTATGGTGAGAGTTTCTTGCCGGAGACTTCACAGGGATAGACATTGGTGCTAAAAATGCTTTAAAGAATCCTATAGGTAGGATCAAGATACTTAATATGGAGAACATTTTTGGCATTCCTGGGAATTGTGGCACCATTGCACAAAGCACGAGTAATTTCCCCCCATACACCGAGACCATTCATATTACGATAAGTTACAGATATTCCAGTGCATCTGATGTCAACCAGCCTACTTATCAGTTTAGGCGTGATGTATTCGACTCGATTAACGACCACAACTGAAATGACTGAATGATTGTTATCAACATTGAAGATTAAGCTAATAAACTGATTTACCAGATTATGTTGAAATGTTCCTCCAAGATTCACAACATTTTCCCATCCAATCTGTTTTAGAAGATCGATGATTCTAAAGGGTTTAATGCTCTTTATGTGAACCATTTGCTCCACCACAAGGTTTAAGTTGAATAAGGGAGAAGAGGTGTTTGCATCATGCTTACCTTTCTTCTTTTCAGTTGATGCACCTGTGGATGGAACAATCCTTTCTCTTTTTCCATCTTGGGGAGATGAAGATTGAAATATCCAGGTCTGAGAGCACCAAATGTGGTTCTCCTTTTTGATCTTTTGATTCTCACCAAGCAACTACAAACTATCCCTTTGATCATGTTCTCGAATCCCAATTTTTTTATTTTTTTATTTATTAATTTCAAGCTCCAGGGAAGAACGACCGTCCCGACGTTTCAACTACCCGGAGAGTCATCAATTCTATCGATTCTCAGTCGATGTGATTGACATTCTCAAGTGTCCAATTGATGTTTACATCGAAGATGGATCTTTTCAAAATTTTCTGAGATCTGATTATCATTCATGTACAGAATAGTATATCTATTAAAGGTTTTAACAAAAATTATCAGTAAAATTTTGTATAGCATTCACACTCAATGTCTCTCAATATCACTCCTTCCTTTTCCTACGATGATGTAGCAGTGATTATTTGTACGATGACCCTTAATTACTAATTTTCCTGATTGATATAGGATCCCGCATTCTTCTTTGTTGAATTCTACCACATGCCCATTATCACAGATCTGAGATATGCTTAGAAGATTATGTGTTAAACCTTTTATGCAAAAAGAATTCTCATTTTTAAACAAATTGATTCCTTCTATGATTCCCTGTCCAATTACTTTAGCAGTGGTTCTATCTCCATAGGTGACTATCCCTTTGTGAAGATCCTTATAGTTTGAAAGGAGAGATTTGTCACCTGTAACATGTCTTGAGCACCCACTGTCTAGGTACCATTTAGCCATATTGCCTGATAAATGATCTGATTGAGTAACAAGGCAATTTATCTTTTCCTTAATCACCTACTTTGTGACAGGAGCTTTCTTCCTGTCAGATATGGATGGTGATAGTTGTATATCTCCTTTGTTCATCACATCCTTTGAATCACCAATAGTCTGATAAGCCGGATTTTTGCCTTTGTTGGAAATATCAGTTTTTCCATGTACTCCATATTTAGTCTTTATTCCAACTCTTTCATATCTCAAGCCATATTTGTTGTTTCCAGATTTTCCCATACCTAGAAGTTTTTCTAACTTTTCACCGCTCTGGGAAAATTTGCAATTTAGTTGGGCTATTTTCCAAGATTCTTCTAGTTCATTTTGAAGTGTATGATTTTTATTTTGAAGGATCAGGTGTTCCTCATTTAGAGCTTTGACTTGTTTCTTTAATTTTTCTGACTCAGATTTTAAGAAAATGTTAGTTCTTTTAAGTCTATCATTATCTGAGTGACATTACTGCAAATCAGTAATAAGATGAGTATTAATATTTGAGGCTTTATCCAGATCTATTTGCAGCAATTCCTTTTTGTTCTCAACTGTTCCAAGTCTCTTGACAATATTAACGTTATGGATGTAAAGTTGATTGTAAGCGTCTTGTAATTCATTTTCCTTTTTATCTTCTTCTTCTTCAAATTCCTCATTGTCAGATGAAAATGATTCAGTGGCTTGCTGTTCTTTCTCAGGTTCAGTTGGAATGATCGAAGTAGTGGAGACCATGAGAATTTTCAATGATTTCTGATCTCCATCACTTCCTGAGTCACTATTTTCTGAATTTGACTCTTCCGTATCATCCCATGTGGCAGTTATCGCCTTGCCCTTGGTTTTTCTGTTTGGGCATTCGGTAGATAGGTGTCCATACTCATGACAGACATAACATTGTGGTTCTTTGTTTATTTTTCCAAATTTTTCTGTAGAAGGTTTGTCATCCACCTTTCTACCTTTAGAGGGGAGGCCGCGATTCCTTCGAAAGAATCTTCTGAATCTTTGTGCCAGCAGAGCCACTTCCTCATCTTCATCTTCTTTTTCACTCTCACTGTCCTCATGTTTTATTTTCTTAGAGGTTTTTAGGATAGTGTTTTTAGATTTTTTAAGTTGTGTGAAGTGTAGTTCAAAAGTTTGTAGGGAACCTACTAGTTCTTTTACTTTCATCTCATTAATATTCCTACACTCCTCAATTGTTGTTACTTTGGTATTAAACCGTTCCGGTAGGGATCGTAAGATTTTCCTACATATTTTAGGTTCCAGAACCTTCTCTCCCAATCCACCCATGGAGTTGCAAATGATATTCAATTTAGTAAAAAACTCCATAAATGTCTCATGATCTTCCATCTTGAGATTTTCAAACTGTGAAGTTAATAGTTGTAGTTTAGATCTCTTCACAGTGCTTGTGCCTTCATGGGTTGTTTCCAATAAGTCCCATGCTTCTTTAGAGGTCTCGCATATACTTATCTGAATGAAAATATCTTGGGACACGGCATAGTAGATGACGTTCATTGCTTTTGCTTCAGCATTTTGCTGTTCTTTGTCAAATGCTATCCACTTTTCATTAGGTTTGGGTTTAGTGATTGTGGTTTCATTTTCAAGTACTATTTGTTCAGATGGTACCATATATCCTTTTTCAACTACATCTCAAACTTCATGATCCAAAGATCTCAGGAAGTAATGCATTCTAGCCTTCCAGTAAGAATAATTTGAACCATCAAATACTGGAGGTCTAGTGACAGATGAGCCCTCTCCTTTGGCCACATTTCTACTTCAGTCAAGAACACTCTCTAGGCGGTGAAGCCCTTAAAGAGAGACCTACTCTGATACCAATTGAAATAGCAGTGAAGACTGCTTGAGTTGAAGTAGGAATATACCAATATGTCCTAGAGGGGGGTGAATAGGATTTTTAAAAGTTTTTATGATTTATTAAAATATCCTTATCGCACTAATCTTATCACAGAGTGTAGATTAGGATTACTCAAAATTAACTCCACTGGCTTCCAAGCCTGGTAGAGGATCCAATCACAAACTATTCAAAAAGGGAAACAATTTATAGATAAGATTGTGATGGATATGACTGTATGAGTATATAAGATGTGAATTTAGGTAAATAGATATAAAGGCATGTAAGGAAATCACATAAATGAAAGACAATACCAATCTCAAACACAGTCATTTTATAGTGGTTCGACTACTTGTCTACTCCACTACCGGCTTCCACACTCAACCCTTGAGTGACCGGATTTCACTAAGGAGGTTTTCCATGGTTCACCTCAAACCTAGGGTTTTAAATCAGGTTCACCTTCAACCTTTACAGAGGTTTCTACTCGGTTCACCTTAAACCCTGGAGTTTTGCTGGCGCACTCCTAACCAGATGTTTATGCCCACACAGAGCAAGGGTCCACACAACGTACCCAGATGTTTATGCCCACACAAAGTAAGGGTCCACACAATGCACCCAGATGTTTATGCTCTCCACAGAACAAGGGTCCACACAATGCACCTCGCACGTACACTCCCGTCGGAGGCCTCCTTTGAGGACTTCAAATGGTGAGCAACACCTATGACCCAATCCTAAAAAGGAATGATCATAAATGTCTTTTGGACTCTAAGTACTTATAGATAAGTTGATGAGTCCCTTTTAGCTCGTGATGAAGATCTCCTTCTTGTTGATGAAGAGTCTTCAGCTCCCTTGATCCGCAACCCAAAGATGTACCTATACTAGGCTTTAGGTTGGGTCAGGGTTATGATGGAATTCTACTCTCTAAAGATTTTCCTTTAAGGAAGATAGAGTGGTTCCAATCATCTATGCATTCAAGGCATCCCAGCTTAATGATTTGCCATTAAGGTAGTAGCTGAAGCATCCTTGAATGCGAAAGTTCATTACCCAATCCACTCTATTGAATATCAATGAAAATGGTAGATTAGAGGATGAACTCCCTGAGAGAAAGGGCTTAAGATAAATCATATGAAGTTTAAAACACTCAAAAGCACTCTCTTCTTTCTCTACCAGTAATAAATATAAATCTCTCTATATATAGACAAAAGGTTCCAACGGATATAAAACGGTCACATTTATGACAAAGTTTGATATCATCGAGAAAGGGTTGATATGATCGAGCGTATACTATCGATTGTATCGACTAACCTCTCGATGATACAAACTCAAATGTCATTTCACTTTTTGAAAACCTTTCGCCAACTGGTCGATGGGATCGAGACGCACATTGATGTTATCAAATTTTAAACTCCGATTCCATCGAGAGACACATCAATCTATCGACAAGTGAAAATAAGAGAGACATGCCTTAAAGAATTTCAGGTTCTACAGATATGATTGTGGAACAGTAGATGTCATCGGAATTTGTATATCAATGATATCGGAGACCTTGTCGATTGGATCGATAAATCGTACAGATTTACCTATGAGTTTGCTGGACGGTTTGTGTCCGGTCTCGATCCAATTGACCAGGTATCGATATGATCGAGATATGAATATCGATTTATCGATTGGCCCCCCGATCAACATTAAAAATAACTTAAAATTTATGCTGGAAGAAACATGCGCCCACTATCGATATGATCGACTGACTTCCGATATGATTGGTATTTGAGTTCAGATTGAATCAGACAGACATCGATATATTGAAGCACATAGAAGTTTTCTTTAGAAAAATAGGGACGTCGAAAAACTATCTGTGGATATTATCGATCCTCTTCCGATAGGATTGATATTCGAATATGGATGATATTGACTGAACCGTCGATATATCGATAAATCGTCCAGATGAAAGTTTTGATTGTTGGAAGTTTTATGTCCTCACTCGATTGTATCGATTGAGATGTCGAGGACATCGACAGAGCAGGTTGATCATATCGAAAATGGAATCGATATAATCGACAGGGTAAGAAAAACTTAAAGATTTTCCTGTTTAGTAAAAAGCTTTCTTAACCTAAAACCCTAAGATGTTTTACTTATTTTTAAGGGTTTTAATCACCTAGTGTTTTGGGACATGGGTTGTGAGGCTATGATTTACATATGGCGAGCTTCCACACATCCAGTTGAGGCAGGCACTTGACTTGATCTTCCTGTTAAGTGCTGTTGTCCGACTAACTCAACTTACACCGTAATTGACAAACCAGGGCACTTGTAGGTGCACTTTCACTATAAACTCTCATATCAACAATAATTATAAAAATGTTAACCTACACCTCTAAATTCTAGATCATATAGTTCCCACGTTCTTTTTGGTTTGATATTTTATACCATGACTATATATCATAAATTAACCACACATGTCAAATGTTGGCCCTTAGATCATTATAAAAGTGATCTAATTAATAAATCAACCCCTTAACTATTATTTTGGTGTCCATTGAGTGAAGAAACCTCGTAGGTAGTTATAGTAGATATTTTCCTTCATATGAATAACTTGGATTGCCCATTATATGGACCAAGTGTAAAATATAAAGACCCTACTTTGATAGCCTTTTTCTTAGGCGCGAAGTTATCCTGTCAAGGCTTACTAACTCCTTATAAATCAAGATCTTCTGATTTAACTACATTCTTCCATCCATTGCAACTCAAATTTTGACCACACTTTGGTCTCATACGACTACGAGGTTATAAAAAATTTAGGCCCCGATCTATAATCCTGCATTATTGAAAGTTGAATCTAGTTCCTTTATTTTGTTATAAAAGATTAAATTTTAGATTTAGGCTTTTCCACCATCGATCAACCACCAAATTTTTTCCAACTATTTGTCAATCCTAACTACACATTTTTTCTAAAATTGTTCCCAGATCATCAAGTGTAGACCATTAATTGAAATCAAGTTCGTTTTGGTACCCGTAAGGAGAATTTTAAAGATATAACTATAAATTTCGAATCACCAAGAAAATCATATACCCCGACTCTACTCGACGACCCTGCCATAATGGATGAATTATATTTAAACAAAGATCATAAAAAAAGGGCAAATTGGAGAAACCCAATCCAAGTGGGATGAGAAATACACCCCACCTCACTCCTTTATAAAAGGACTGTGCGTCCTTTCTCCACTGTAATGTCCTGGAAAAATTCGTACAAAGACCCGAGTACCACCTCAGGTAGAAATCACTAAGGACCAATTCCTTTAGAAGTTAAATGAGAATTAACTAACGCTAAACTAGATTACATGGTAAATTAGCACTAATCACTTTAAATACGATCTGCAAGACCCAAAACTTGTGAAACAGTTAATGCTACATTACCCTCAAACTTAGGAGCAATCTCTAAACCCAGTTGCTCACGGGAGCACATTGAAACCCCATATCGGACTTGGACTGTACATCGAAAGTCTGATAGCGATGAACTTAGATGAATATGACTACCTTGTAGGACTTGACGACCACCTCAGAAATCAAGTCCATATGGTATCCCATGACGATTTACTTGAGTTCAGAACGAAGTGTGTGAGAAACGTGAATGTTTTTAGAAATTAAATCCAAATTTAAGTAATCTGAGTCGTGTTGTGTGCGGGCCAACTATAAGCATTCAAACCATCAGAATTTGACCCAAATATACCCTCAGATCAGGGGAAATGTCCCACACATGCAAGTGTACTTGTGGCCTTGATCGAGTTCCGGTGACCATTGAACTGAACTGGTCTACCACGGTCGATCTGTAAACCTGATCAGACCGAAAACTAAGCTTAACTAAGATCCGATATTAGGAAGCTTAAGTCCGACTGCATTCAGCAAAGGGACCTTTAGAAATGCTTCGTTGGATCAGAACAGACCCGATTTGGACATAACCTAAGTATACCATGGCCTTGGGATATTTCCATCAGTTCTGGGCCTATATAAGGGTCTTAAACCCTTTCTCATTCACTCCATAGGAATTCGAAAAAAACCCTAGGAGAGAGAAGAGAGTAAAAAGAGAGAGGGTGAGAGAGAAATTGGTGCAGATTCCTGAGATTCTTCCCTGTTAATCCACCTGCTGAAACACCAATCACGTGTAGTTCTTCTGGTATTTCCAAGAACATACTTGGGTAAGAAAACATAACCCTAATCTGTCTTAGGGTTTCAGATAGTCTAAGTGATGAAATAGCTAACCAAATTCTTGCTCTAGGTTGCCAATCTGCTGTTAATAGGGACTAAATGTCTAAAACAATTCCGTTACGTGTTTACAAGTGAAAGGTGCAGACTATATACGTATAGGTTATAGTTGTCAAGGCTGTCAATGTCAGTTAATGATTTATTACTGACGTGGGTGCCATTACACATGCCAAATGCGATGTCAATTTCTCTTTACGTATACATATAAACTATGTTGTGAATAGGATATTTCATCTGTTTGTTGAAATGTTTATATGCATTTAGAATCTGAATTTGTGATTTTCATGATTAACTGTTGTAGGTACATGGTTGTTATATATGCGACAACTCCTTGGCAAGAGGATTTGCCCTAATACGTAATATAACCAACATACGTGATGTATGTTGAAAGGTGTAGTCTAAGTATTTGTAAAAATGCCTGAATGAGTTAGTAGTTAGTAAATTGTGAGTTATAGGGAGTTGAGATATGAATCCCAACTACCTTATCTGTGTGTATAATTTCCTCCACATGCTGTATATGATTCATGTCTAGTTGTGTGTATGATTTCTTCCATGTACTGTATATTCATGTTTCCATAGTATGCTCAAATGATTGCAGGATGGACTTATTTATTCATTATTGCTTTGATAATCTTATATGCTTACTTGTTGCAATTGCACATGGTTGGGACTATATTATAGTCCAGGCGATCGGTAACAAGCCTCGAATTGGTGGCAGTGGTAGTTTTTGCCACACAGGATGTGTTCACTGAATCCGAGCTGTACTTGGGATGTCGGCAGTGGTTAGGCCACACAGAGTGCTTATGCACTTCATGTTGATCAACTCAACGTGTGCTCATCCTAGTTGAACTCGTCAATTAACCCGATTGACCCGATGTATGTTCACTATGTATGGATGCTACTGCTTGAATCTAAAGTACCAAACTCACTAGTGAAACCCTGTTAACCATGGTACCTCGATCCGCTAGGACTCATGAGCCAGACATGGTGGTATGGGACACCATGGTCTAGCTGTCGGCCTATGCTGGGGCGACGAGCCTCCCCGTAGTGACCAGTGAGCAAATTAAACTTGTGAACCGAATACGTTGGTATGGGACACTGTGTTCGAGTTGTCGGCCTACACTAAATTGGTAACGAACCATTTGTAGTGACCTCGAGCATACCCTGAAACTACATTGAGGCAACGAGCCTTTTTGTAGTACCTAAAGTATAACTAGGCCTATGCTAGGGCGACGAACCTCCCCGTAGTGACCAGTGAGTAAACTAAACTTGTGAACCGAATACGGTGGTATGGGACACTGTGTTCAAGTTGTCGGCCTACACTAAATTGGTAACGAGCCATTTGTAGTGACCTCGAGCATACCCTGAAACTACATTGAGGCAAGGAGCCTTTTTGTAGTACCTAAAATATAACTAGGCCTACATTGATCAGGTGACGAGCCCTTTGCAGCGACCTAGAACCGTAACCTTGTATGAGATTACTAGGACTAATGACCCTAAAATGGATCATCGTTTGAGAAATGATATAAGGGAGGTACCTTAGCTTCCCAATCTTGCTGTATGAAAAGGACTAATAAGAACTTGGTAATCACATTCATACATCGCATTGCATGTGCCGTTTGGCATTGGGCAGAGCACCGATGAAGTGACTGACATGTACGATCATGAGATGAAGATCGCAGAGGGAGTGCAGGCGAGGGCATGCATCATTACTACATCTCATTCTTGCATTAATCAGAGTACTTAGGACTTGCTTGTTGTACTGCTTTATCATTACTGCTTGACTAAATTGATAACATGTTAACCTTTTCTATATAGCTCTATTGAGTTGATCACTCACTCCCACATTCTGGGACGGTGTTTAAACACCAACCAGGCTTTGTCTTAGTTACATATGACGATGTGACCCATGAGGCAGAGTCGGACTTCGAGGATGATGAGGAGGTATTCTCCTACATGCAGTATTCAGACGGGTTCACGTGAGCCGTGTCCTGATCGATGGGGATTCAGGATCATACTTGTAGTAGACTATCATGTTCTTTGAAATTTTGTATTTTGACACAACACTTGTAATTATTGACCTGGCAACACATACATACTTTGGGGACATATACCGGTTTATATATTTATTTTAGTCTTCCGTTTGTGTATTACAACTGTCCCTGGATTATGTTTTGCTAATTTGGCTTAATTTGATTCATGTTTTATGCATTCAAACCGACAACATACATCAATCATTAAAAATGTTGCATAAGTATGTTTTGAAACTCGGGAGCTGAGTTTAGCTTGACCCCCGATTTTCAGGGCGTTACAAGTTGGTATCAGAGCATGAATTAGATTAAATTGGACCACACGATGCACACTAACGTACTTTAACTTAGGAGGGAATGAAGGAGCATAGAAATAAATTTAGGATTTTTCTAATTTTTCCAAATGGCGAAATAGATCGAAATCGACGGCTGAGATCGGGCTCGTACATACCCGTGATGATGTGAAATGATCCTAACCCACTTCTAGACCATCAATCAACGGGTTTAGACCATGTTTTATCCCATCCCAACCGTTTAAAAATTGATAAATGTGAATATACATCATCAAAAGATTCGAAATGACCCGAAATGACTCGAAACGGAGTTAAGGGCCTAACCAAGCATGTCTAGGGGGACCCAAGGTGGTACCCACACATTTTTAGGACCCAGGGGACAGGAGGACATCGCCCCAGCGGCAAGCCCTCACCGGGATGTCCAGAGACCGGCAAGGACCTCGCCAATTAATGGGTCAGGCGGGCTTGGTCGGTGCGGGCCGACGCCCCTAGGGCACTGTGTGGGCCACGGTTTTAGATTGGGGTATTTTAAAACACCCCCATGGCTGCCCCATTTCATTTTTTATCCCTCCAAGCTTCCCTTTTTCTTCAAATCCGTTGTTTTTCTCTCAAATCTCCCCTCTATTCTCTCATTTCCTCATTTTCCTGCAAAGCATACTCCCCTCCACCGTTTTCCTCAAAAATCACCTCCTATCCTCCTCATTTTCCTTCGATTTGAGTACACAAACCTCTCATATACCTTTAAGTCCAATAACCCATCTTCTTCCCAGTATTATGGCTTTATTCGAGTTTATTATGGTTGTATTCTCACTTTTCACCATTCTTTCTTTCCTGGGAAAGAAAAGAGCTTCCATGGATGATGTTGGGCCTAGTCGCCCCACTCGTTCAAGGAGGCCGAGAGGTGCCGCTGCGAGTACAGGTGCCAATCGAGAGTTGCAGACCAAGCGGATCTAGATCCCCAGGCTCCCATGGGAAGGGCTCTGTTGGTGGAGTTGTCTCATGGAGTTTATGAGGGCCGTAGGGTCCTTTTTGAAGCTCATGTGGATGCGCTACTATTTGGGGAATGCCTATTGTTTGAGCGCCTAGAAGAGGCCAAGTGGGGTCCCTTATTTGAGGGCGAGTACCGTGCAAATGTGGGCACTATCTAAGCTTTCTATGTCCACATTCGAGAGACAATGCTGGAGCCCTTGCAGTTCAAAATTCCATTTGGAAGAGATCGAGAGGCCACAATTGACGTCGGTTTGATAGCTCAGCTTATGAATGTGCCGCTTGGCGAGGTACATGCAAGTGAGATGAATCTGAGGAGTGCCAGTGAAATGGATCATCGTACACGGTTACTTTGTGGTCGTTTGGTTCAATGGCAGCCAAACAATAGAAATTTAACTACCAATATGACGGACGACTTCCGCCTACTTCACCACATCTTCACGTTCAACGTCTAACCCAGGTGGAGCAACCACAGTGAGTGCACGTGCCTGATGGTGGATTTCCTGTACCAAGTGGGGCAGGGAGAGAAGTTATGTGTACCTATGCATATTCTGTGACCGATAGTCTTTACCACACGTTCAAATAGAAGGACAGAATCCATCCATTTGGCCGACTCATATGAAGGATTGCACTTGAGTTTGGCTACAGACTTGGGGTGAAATTTCCAGCGCTGATCCATTACATCAATGAGACTACTCTCAATCAGATGGATATTGGGCCATGCAACGACAAGCCCAACTTGAGAAGAGTGAGGATGAGATGGAAAGTGAAGAGGAAGAGAGTGATGAAGAAGGTGGAGCCGAAATAGAAGAAGAGCAGAGCGAGGAAGAAGAGGAGGCTCAAGATACGAATGAGAGCTCCCCTCCTACGACATTAGAGCATGATCCTGATCGAGTTGATAGGGAGGTTTTCTTAGCTCGACTTGAGGAGGGCCAGGCTGCCCTACGACAGGATATTATCAATATTCAGGCCCTCGTGAAACACAAGTTTAAGAAACTGACTTGCACTTTGAAGTCTATCCTGTGCTGCCTGCAGGATAAGGGTGAAATAGCGGTGAAGACCGCTTGAGTTGAAGTAGGAATATGCCAATATATCTTAGAGGGGAGTGAACAGGACTTTTTAAAGATTTGTGAGCTATATTAAAATCCTATCACTCTAATCCTAACAGGTATGCAATTTTCAGGATTACTCAAATGTAACTCTACTGGCTTCCAAGCCCAGTAGAGGATCCAATCACAGAACTATTCAATTAAGCATGAAGCAGTTATAGTCTATGATGGATGTGACTGTGTGTGTGAAGCGTGAGCAGATATGAATGTAATTAACATAATCACACAAATGATCAAACAAAAGAATCAATCACAGACACAGTCATTTTTATAGTGGTTCGACTACTTGTCTACTCCACTCCCGGCTGCCATACTCAACCCTTGAGTGTACCGAATTTCACTAAGGAGGTTTCTCATGGTTCACCTCAAACCTAAGTTTTTAAATCAGGTTCACCTTTAACCTTTATGATCTACACAGAGGCTGACTTTTTATGATCTCACAAGCAAGGGTCAACACATAGTACTCGGTTTAGGCACACTAACCAAGGATCTTACCCTAAGACCCGAACAGAGGTTTTACATAGTTCACCTCATAACCTAGAGTTTTACTGGTTCACTCCTAACTAGATGTTTATGCCCACATAGAGCAAGGGTCCACACAACACACCCACACGTACACTCCCGCCGGAGGCCTCCTTTGAGGACTTCAAAGGGTGAGTAACACCTATGACCAAATCCTAAATAGGAAAGATCATAAGTGCCCTCTGGACTCTAGGTACTTACAGATAAGTTGATGAGTCCCTTTTAGCACAATGATAAAGATATCCTTCTTATTGATGAAGAGTCTTCAGATCCCTTGATCCGTAACACAAAAGATGTACCAATATCTGGCTTTGGGTTGTATCAAGGTTATGATGGAATTCTACTCTCTAAAGGTTTTCCTATTAGGAAGATAGAGTGATTCCAATCATTTATGCATTCAAAGCATCTCAGCTTAATGATTTTCCATTAAAGTAGTAGCTGGAGGATCCTTGAATGCGAAAGTTCATTCCCTAATCCACTCTATTGAATATCAATGATGAGGGTGGATTGGAGGATGAACTCCCTAAGAGAAAGGGCTTAAGATAAATGATATGAAGTTTAAAACACTCAGAAGCACTCTCTTCTTTCTCTACCAGCAATAAAGACTAACCTCTCTATATATAGACAAAAGGTTCCAACCGATATAAAAAAGTCACATTTATGACAGAGTTCGATATCATCAAGAAGGGTCAATATCATCGAGCGTATACTCCCGATAGCATCGACTGACATCTCGATGATACAAACTCAAATGTCATTTTCACTTTGGGAAACCTTTTGCCAACTTGTCGATGGGATCGAGACACACATCGATGTTATCAGATTTCGAACTCCGATTCCATCGTTAGAGGGATCGATCTATCGATAGATGAAAATAAAAGAGACAAGCCTTGAAGAATTTCAGGTTTTAAAGATATGATTGGGGAACAGTCGATGTCATCAAAATTTAAATGTCGATGATATCGAGACCTTGTCGATAGGATCGATAAATCATATAAATTTACCTATAAGCATGCTGGTCAGTTTTTGCCAGACTCGATCCAATCGACCAGGACTCGATGACATCGACATAAGAATATCGATTTCCTCGAATGGCCCCCGATCAACATTTAAAACACCCTAAAATTTTTGTTAGAGGAAACATGCACCTACTATCAATATGATCTAATGACTTCCGATATGATCGATATTTGAATGCAGATTGAATCGGACAGTCATCAATATATCAAAGCTTATAGTAGTTTTCTTTAGAAAAACAGGGGCGCCGAAAAACTGCCTGTCGATATTATCGATCCACTTTCAATGGGATCGATATTCGAATATTGATGATATCGATTGAGATTGCGATATATCGATAAATCGTTCAGATGAATGTTTGATTACTGGACGCTTTTTGTCCTTACCCGATTATATCGATTGAGATGCCGAGGACATCGACAGAGCAGGTCGATCATATCGAAATGTGAATCGATACAATCGACAGGGTAAGAAAAACTTAAAGATTTTTCTGTTTGGTAAAAATTTTTCTTACAATAAAACCCTAAGGTGTTCTACTTAGTTTTAAGGGTTTTAATCACCTGGTGTTTTGGGACATGGGATGTGAGGTTATGATTTACCTATGGTGAGCTTCCACACATCCAATTGAGGTAGACACTTGAATTGATCCTCCTGTCAGGCGCTGTTATCCGACTGACTCAACTTACACCGTAATTGACAAACCAGAGCACTAGTAAGTGCACTTTCAAAGGGTGCCCCTCCTCCATCGCCAGATTTCGATGAATATTCGAACATGTAATCGTTGCTTATTTTTCTTTGTTGCTTATTCCCATGTGTAGCCTTTATAGGCGCTGTAGTTTGGTAGTTTATTTTAATGTTTGAAGCCTTAGTTGCATTAGCTCACATGCATTCTCTATAGCGATCCATGCAATACTGCACCTTGTGTATTGTGATAATTTTGTTAAACAAAATGCATGATGTTTCTTTGAGTTGAGATGTGAATGTTGTGTGGATGGATTGCGTGTATGTTAAATCTCTCAGGTTGCACTCTATGTCGTATGTAGGGCATGCCACCTAAGGGCACGAGGACTTTAGCACGTCTCTCTTTGGGCAAGTCGCTTGAAGGGGCCTCTCCCCTAAGTGATAGCCATACAGACCCCAGTTCGGGCCCCTCTCACTTGGACCCTATGCTGGATTCTCAGCCAACCACTGGCCCCATTGCTGGGCCGACACCTATAACACCGCCTGTGGTACCACCTATCACACCTTCAGTTTCTGAGCAGAACCGTGTGTCTACGTCAACACCACACGCATCTCAGTCTGCTCCGCCTCCTAATATGCTAGAGCAGATGATGTTGTTGATGCACCAACAACAGATGTGGCAGCAGCAGCAACAAGAGTTTTTGACCTCCATGGCTGGTATTTTCGTCCAGAGTATGGGGGTGACTCCACCTGCCTCACCTATGCACCCTGCTGGGAACTCGAGTTCCAGAAGCACTTTTGAGAGATTCCAGCGCTTACAGCCTCCCACTTTTACGGATACTCATAGGCCTGAGGAGGCCAAGTATTAGCTTGACCGGATCTCTAAGATGGTCAGGCCACTGCACTGTACTGAGGTAGAGCAGGTGGACTTGGTCACCTTCATGTTTGAGAAGGATGCCAGTTTGTGGTGGGACAGTATTCTCCGCACTGTTGCGAAAGGACATGTTTGGTCGTGGGCCGCATTTGAGACCCGCTTCCACGAGAAGTATTTCCCTATCACGTACTGCCATGAGAAAGAGAGTGAGTTCCTCCACCTTCGACAAGGAGGCATAATAGTGGTAGAGTATGAGAACAGATTTACGAAGCTGACAAGGTATGCTCCATTGTTACTGGGTGATCAGCTGATGCGGATGCGGTGATTTTCTGAGGGTATGCGACTCGAGATCCACTCGAAGATGTGTTGTACTAGTGTATCTACTTATGCTGAATTAGTGGGCATGTCCCTGCGAGCCGAGCAGGATAGGAACAGGTTGTCATGTATGCGAGCACCTATGGCTCCTAGGTCGCGACCTGATTTTCTGAGCAGACCATTCCTCGATAAGAGGCCATGTGCAGACTCACCGCCGAGGCTCATGGCATCTCCTACCCCGGTGAGGTGACCAGACGTGTGGTGTACCTACTGCAAGAAGCCTAGCCACACAGAGATAAATTGTTTCACCAGGGTGAGGGATAGCGGTTTCTCACCACTTCAAAGGATTAACCGCTAGCTTCCTTAGGCTATATCAATGCCACCTCTATGGACAGCACCTGTACATCCATCATTTTGACCCGCTGCACCTCACTTCAGGCCACCTCAATGGCCTATGGTACCATAATTGAACCGTCCACAGCAGGCTCGGGTACATGCACTTATAGCTGAAGAGCCCGAGGCAGACTTATCACCGAGATTTTTTGAGGTTTCAGCTTATATCCAAGGTATGCCTGTCTTCTTATTGGTGGACACCGGGTCCACTTTTTGAATCATCTCTTGCGCTGCGGTCAAGCGACTGGGTTAGATACCTCTCCTACGAAGGGAGTGAGACTCACTACCGCTACAAGGACCTTTTCATATATTACCTGGACCTATGAGTCTTGCTCAGTAGATTTGGGTAGCAGGACGGTGGTCGTGGACCTGATTGTCGCTCCACTGTGGCACTACGACATTGTTCTCAGAACAGATTGGCTCACCGAGATTAGGACAGAGATAGATTGCGAGGCCAGAGTTATGACAGCATACGGACTTGAGGGAACGGTCTTTACTTTTCCAGTTCGGGTTAGTTGGTCCTGTTGAGTTAGTTGTTACGCTTCCTTATTAGAGAGTATTGATGGTCCGGCATTAGGAGATACGCTTGTGGTTCAGGACTTCCCGGACGTATTTGAGAAGATCCTGAGACTACCTCCTCGGCGCGAGATCGACTTTACTACCGATCTTGTGCCTGGTGCGGCACCTATTTTCTTGTCGACATATCGCATGCCTCCATATGAGAGGGAGGAACTGAGAAGACAGATTGATGAATTGATAGAGGCAGGCTTCATACGACCGAATGTGTCCCCTTGGGGAGCGCCTATATTATTTGTGAAGAAGAAGGACGGTTTCCTGCGATTATGTATTGATTATCACAGGTTGAACCAGGTGACAGTGAAGAACAAGTATCCCTTGCCAAGGATTGATGATCTGTTTGATCAGTCGAAGGGGACACAGTATTTTTTGAAGATAGATTTATAGTTAGGGTATCATCAGTTGCGCGTCAGGGATGAGGACGTGTAGAAGACAGCCTTTAGGACTAGTTTTGGTCATTATGGGTTCCTTATGATGTCCTTTAGACTTACAAACGCACCGGGCATGTTCATGGACCTGATGAACAAGGTGTTTAGGCTGTTTCTGTTCCGATTCGTCATTATGTTTATTGATGACATCCTGATATATTCTAAGAGTCGGGAAGAGCATGAAGAGCACCTGCGAGCAGTCTTTGACACTCTCGAGAAGAATCAGTTGTTCACACAGTACAAGAAATGTGACTTCTGGAAAAAGGAAGTCAAGTTCCTGGGACATGTGGTGTCCAAGGAAGGGATAACAGTCGACCTTGCTAAAGTAGCCACGGTTCAGGACTGGGAGTGGCCCGGTTCGGTTACTGAGGTGAGGAGTTTTCTTAGCCTGGCAGGTTATTATCTACAATTCATTCAGGATTTCTCCAATATTTTCACACCACTGTCCCTGTTGACACGGAAAGATCTGAAGTTTTCCTGGAATGAGAAAGCGAAAGCAGCTTTTCAAGAGTTGAAGGACAAGTTGACGTCTGCCCCTGTTCTAGTATTGCCACAACAAGGGGTCAAGTATACTATATACACTGACGCGTCTCGCATTGGTCTAAGTGGTGTCCTTATGCAGAAGGACAGGGTGATTGCTTACGCCTCTAGACAGTTGAGGAAGCATGAGGAGAATCACCCTACACATGACCTAGAGTTGGCAGCCGTCATTTTTACACTGAAGCTCTGGAGACATTACCTCTATAGAGAGGTGTTCGAGCTCTTTTATGACCACAAGAGCCTTAGATATATATTCACTCAGTGGGACCTGAATATGCGGTAGCGGGGTGGATGGAAACCTTAAAGGACTTTAAGTTTGAGGTTTCCTATCATCCGGGCAAGGCGAACCTTGTGGCGGACACGTTGAACCGTAAGAAGGCCATAGAGTTTACGGCTCCGCTAATGATAGAAGAATGCGACATGGTGGAGTTTGTGTGAGACTTTGAGCAGAAAATCATGGTGGAGGAGCCATATGAGGTCATCGCACATATTCGAGTACAGCCCCTCATTGACGACAGGATTATCACGGCTCAGGCAGACGATGAGCTATTGGCGAAGATGAGAGAGTGGGTTAGTATAGATGAGGACTCAGAATGGAGTGTTAGTACAGATGGGGGCTTACGTTATCATGGCCGCCTATGCATCCCAGACATTCATGATTTGAGATGGAAAGTTCTCGAGGTAGCCCGCGGTTCGAAGCTTGTGATGCATCCTGGTAGCACGAAGATGTATCGAGATATGAAGAGATCGTACTGGTGGGATAACATGAAAGTTCACATTACAGAGTTTGTATCCCGTTGTCTCACGTGTCAACAGGTCAAGGCAGAGCATCGCCAACCTCCTGGGCTGCTTTAGCCCATGCCCATAGCTGAATGGAAGTGAGATTTCATCTCTATGGATTTTATATCAGGGCTACCAAAGATGAGGAAGGGGTATGACTCCATTTGGGTGATCGTTGAATGATTGGGGAAATCGGCTTATTTTCTCTCGATTAGAGTTACGAACTCTGCAGACAAGTTGGCCAAGTTATACATCAAGGAGATTGTACATCTGCATGGAGTTTCCTTGGAGATCGTGTCGGATCGAGACACGATTCACATCTATCTTCTGGACTAGTATCTAGGAAGCGATGGGTGTGACGTTGAAGTTTAGCACTGCGTTCCACCCATAAATAGACAGGCAGACGAAACGTGTGAATCAAGTGCTAGAAGATATGTTGCAAGCTTGTGTGTTAGATTTCAAGGACAGTTGGGATGACTGTCTTCCTTGTGTAGATTTTACGTATAACAACAGTTTTCAGGTGAGTATTGGCATGGCTCCCTATGGGGCACTGTATGGTCTCCCGTGTAAATCATCGCATTGTTGGACAGAAGTGGGCGAGAAGAGTCTAATTGGCCTAGAGTTGGTTTAGGTGACCTTAGAAAAGATCAACATTATTAGGCGTCGACTTCTTGTAGTACAAAGTAGGCAGAAGAGCTACGTGGTGGCGACAGTTAGAATTTGAGGATGGGGAGCATGTGTTCGTGAAGGTTTCCCCTATGAAGGGAGTCCTTCGGTTTGGTAAGAAAGGGAAGCTCATGTCGAGATTCATTGGCCCATTTTAAATACTTGATCGAGTGGGGGCTATAGCATATCGCCTTGCTTTGGCCACACCACTCGTAGGCATGCAGAACGTATTTCATGTGTCCATGTTGAAGAAGTATGTTCCTGATCCCTCATACATTATCAGTTGGGAGCAGGTACAGTTGAGCAAGGACGCTTCATATGTACTTCGACCGATGCGTATCCTAGACAGGAAGGAGCATGTCTTGCGTAGCAAGGTCATCCCACTTGTGAAG
This sequence comes from Magnolia kwangsiensis, assembly GCA_037074715.1. Classification (NCBI taxonomy): domain Eukaryota; kingdom Viridiplantae; phylum Streptophyta; class Magnoliopsida; order Magnoliales; family Magnoliaceae; genus Magnolia; species Magnolia kwangsiensis. The sequence continues at coordinate 86,036,336 of CM073571.1, read as the reverse complement.
GTACTGTGGATGTATCACAGTGAGGAAGATGCTACTTTAGAAACTGAAGCTGAGGTCAGAAAGAACTACCCTTAGATTCTCGAGGAGTACGAAGAGGTATAAATTTTCAGGATGAAATTTTTCTTCAAGGGGGGTAGATTGTAACGTCCGAGAAAAATCCTTACAAAGACCTGATTACCGCCTCAGGCAGAAATCGCTAAGGACCAAATCCTTTAGAAATTAAATGAGAATTAACTAGCACTAAACTATATTACCTGGAAAATTATCACCAATCACTTTAAATACAGTCTGCAAGACCCAAAACTTGTAAAACCGTTAACGCTACATTACACTCAAACCTAAGAGCAATCTCTAAACACAGTCGATCACGGGAGCACATCGAAACCCCGTATCGGACCTAGACCGCACATCGAAAGTCCGATAGTGACGAACTTAGATGAATATGACCGCCTTGTTGAACTTGACGACCACCTCAGAAATCAAGTCCAGATGGTATCCCATGATGATTTACATGAGTCCCGAGTGAAGTGTGTCAGAAACATGAATGTTTTTAGAAATTAAATCCGAATTTAAGTAATCTGAGTTGTGTTGTGTGCGGGCCAACTATAAGCATTCAGGCTGTTAGAATCTGACCCAAATACACCCTCAGATCAGGGGAAATGTCCCATATATGCTAGTGTACTACGGCCTTAATCGAGTACCGGTGACCGTTGAACTAAAACTGGTCCGCCACGATCGATTTGTAAACCCGATCAGATTGAAAACTTAGCCTGACCAAGATTCGATATTAGGAAGCTTAAGTCCAACCGTATTCAGCAAAGGGACCTCCAAAAATGCTCCGTTGGATTGGAACAGACCCAATTTGGACATAACCTAAGTATATCATGTCTCTGGGGCTATTTCCATCAGTTCTGGGCCTATATAAGGGTCTTAAACCCTTTCTCATTCACTCCATACGAATTTGGGAAAAACCCTAGGAAAGAGAAGAGAGTAAAAAGAGAGAAGGTGAGAGAGAAGTAGGTAAAGATTCCTAGGATTCTTCCCTGCTAATCCACCTGCTGAAACACCAATCCCGTGTAGGTTTTCCAGTATTTCCAACAACGTACTTGAGTAAGAAAACCTAAACCTAATCTATCTTAGGGTTTCAGATAGTCTAAGTGATGAAATAGCTAACCAAATTCTTTCTCTAGGTTGCCAATCCACCGTTGATAGGGACTAAACATCTAAAACAAATCCGTTACGTGGTATGAGACGTCATGGTCGAGCTTTTGGCCTACGCTGGGGCGATGAGCCTCCCCGTAGTGACTAGTGAGCAACCTAGACTCATGAGACAAATATGGTGGTATGGGACACTGTATTCGAGTGTTGGCCTACACTGAATTGGTGACATGCCCTTTGTAGTGACCTCGAGCATACCTTAAAACTGCATTGAGGCGACGAGCCTTTTTATAATAACTAGGGTATAACTAGGCCTGCATTGATCAGGTGACGAGCCCTTTGCAACGACCTAGAACCATAACCTCGTATGAGATTACTAGGACTGATGACCCTAGCATCATCGTTTGAGAAATGATATAAGGGAGGTACCTTAGCTTCCCAATCCTATTGTATGAAAATGACTAATAAGAACTTGGTAATCATGTTCATGCATCACATTTCATGTGCCGTTTGACATTGGGCAGAGCACTGAGGAAGTGACTGACAAGCACGACCGTGAGATGAAGATCACAGAGGGAGTGCAGGTGAGGGCGTGCATCATTACTACATCTTATTCTTGCATTAATCAAAGTACTTAGGACTTGCTTGTTGTAATGCTTTATCATTACTGCTTGACTGAATTGATAACATGTTAACCTTTGCTGTATAGCTCCACTGAGTTGATGACTCACTACCACGTTCTGGGATAGTGTTTAAACACCAACCAGACTTTGTCTTAGTGGCAGATGGTAATGCGACCCACGAGGCTGAGCCGAACTTCGAGGATGATGAGGAGGCGTTCTCCTACATGAAGTATTCAGGCGGGTTAATGTAAGCCGTGTCCTAATCGATGGGGATTCAGGGTCATACTTGTAGTGGACTATCATGTTCTTTGATATTTTATATTTTGACACAACACTTGTAATTATTGACCTGGCAACGCATACATACTTTGGAGACATATACCGGTTTATATATTTGTTTCAATCTTTTGTTTATATATTACAACTGTCACTGGATTATGTTTTGCTGATTTGGCTTAATTTAATTCATGTTTTATGCATTCAAACCGACAACATACATCCATCATTAAAAATTTTGCCTAAGCGATGTTTTGGAACTTGGGAGCTGAGTTTTACTCGACCCCCGATTTCTAGGGCGTTACATCCACTCACACGCCCACCTCCCCAACATCCAAAGAGAAGGATAGAGAGAGAGAGAGAGATAAAAAAAGAAAAAGAAAGAAAGAGAAAGAGAAAGAGTAAGAAAGAGAAAGAGAAGGAGAAGTCTAGATGCACTCTTCATTCTCCATGTGTATGGTGTCCCCCTCTTACTCAAGTGATGTCATAATTTATGTGAAAGCTTTTCACATAGAAGCTTTCTTACATGGACATATACCTAAGGTTTATATCTAAGGTTAAGGCAAGGGATTCCTTTATAGCTTACCTCGATTTAAGTTATGATTTATTTTACCTTTTATATGCTTTCATGTTACATGATTCTCTCCCTGCAAGTGTTTAATTTACCACCAAAAATTATTTATCCTTTGAGAATTATGGTATGATGTTAATTATGAGTGATCTTTATTAATTTATGTGAGGTGATGGATACAACTCTTGCCCTTGGCTTTATCAATTTTTTTGAGTTAGCCCATGCTACTCTCCTCTTTTATTGAGTTAGCCATTGATACTCTCCTCATTTGTTGAGTTAGCTATTGTTACTCTCCTCTTTTGTCGAGTTAGCCATAGCTACTCTTGTCTTTTGTTGAGTTAGTTTATTGCTACTCTTCTCCTTTATTATGTTAGCCTTATGCTACCTCCCTTTAAGGCTTTGGTATGTGTCTTGAAATTCTAAAACTCTCATGATTCAGTTTATCTCTCTATCGGTGCTAGTGATGGGTTAGAGGTATCACAACTAGTGATTCAAATATTTATTATGGACGTAATACATTTCGGGTAACAACCCTCTTAGTTGGCATATTATTTTATAGATTGGTTGGCGTGGTGGACAATCGATGTAAGTAAATCATCATATGTGATACATTACTTCTCAGGTTTGGATGTTATAAATAGTTGCTCCATGAACACATCATGTCACATAAATCCCCTAATCGCATTGTTGTGTCGCCTTGAGATGTTCGTACAAATCCACGTTAATGTTGGACACGTCAGTGAATCTCCGTAGTTATGGGATGTGGGGCGAGTCGGGTTTTCTATGAATTATATTCCACATTATGATGATCAATATATATGATGAGCCGCACACACTTTGCTAATTATGCATTCATGTATGTTAATTGTGCATACTGAGACCATTCATAGTGGTGGGTACGAGACGTATTAGAACTCTTACATTACTTTATGGATTTCTTGAATTATTGTTAATCTTAAAGGATAACCATCACTATGAGTAGAGCATTGACCCTCTCCAACCATACAGATGATTTGGGTGGTGTACATATTGAAGACTTAGAGGACCATCACCCTATGAAAGATTATACTGAATGATTAAGAAGATAGTTTTATGATTTTATTTTTATATTTCTTATACAAACTCAATAATGTAATAAGCTCTCTTTGAAAGGGCATTTGATAATTTGTTAAAATCTTCTACTCTGATGAAATAATAAACATAATCGATTTTATTCTCATGAATGAGATTATCTTCATGAATGTCACTGGATGTGATCTAATGGAAAAACATATGGTGCAAATTTTAAAGTATCCGATTCATTCAATTATTAACAACTGGTTTTCTTAGGCATGGGTATAAACTTTGGCCATGAAAATCTGAGATGTTACAGATTCACTATATGAGTAGAACTCCAAATTCTTCCCAAGTGAATTAATCTACTACGAAGAAGGAACTCTTAGCCGTAGTGTTCGCTTTGAAAAGTTTTAGGTCTTACTTGATCGGATCCAAGATCATTATCTACACAGACCATACGGTGCCTTTTTCTAAGAATGATGTCAAGCCTCGCCTGATAAGATGGATCCTTCTACTCTAGGAAATTGAGATAGAAATACAAGGCAAAAGGGGAGTAGAGAATGTAGTATTCGACCATCTCTCTAAACTTGATCTCCTTGATTACCTTGAGCCAACACCAATAAATGATATGTTCCTTGCTAAACAATTATTTAAACTCTCCTAATTACCTTGGTTTTCTAACATTACGAATTATCTTTCCACATGTTTTCCGTCGACATATTGGACTGCACAAGATAAGAGAAAATTCTTTATCGAGGTACGTAAATTTTTCTAGGATGATCCTTATCTTTTTAAATATTATCTAGACCAAATTCTAAGGAGATGTGTGCCAGATAATGAACATTAGAGTGTTATTTTATTTTATCACTCTTAGGCCTGTGGTGTTCACTTTTCTGAGCCCATGGCCAAAATTTTGCAATGCAGGTTTTATTGGCCTACTATGTTCAAAGATAATCATGAGTTTTACAAAGCTTGTGGGTGTTATCAGAAATAAGGAGGATTATCCCATCAAAATATTATCCCACTGAACTCCATTCTTATCATTGAAGCTTTTGAATGCTGGGGCATCGATTTCATGGGGCCATTCCCCCAATCCTTTGGAAATATTTACATTTTTTAATAGTAGACTATATCACTAAGTGGGTGAAAGTGATCTCGTGTGGGAACGATGATCATCAAATGGTCATTAGATTCTTAAAAGAAAATATCTTTTCTAGGTTCGGAACACCTTCGGCCATCATTAGTGATGGATGTTCACACATTTGTAATAGGCCATTCGAGAACTTAATGAAGAAATATGACATCTCTCATAAGGTGAGAACTCCATACCACTCGTAGAAAAGCGGGCAAGCTAAGATTTCCAATAAGAAAATTAAATAAATTATAGAAAAAATGGTTAACCTTGACCATAAGGATTAGTCAATTCGCTTGATCAATGCTTTATGGGCTTACCCCATAGCCTTTAAGACCCCTATTGGAATATATCCCTTTCAACTCGTCTATGAGAAAGCTTACCACTTGTCTGTGGAGTTAGAACATATAGTCTATTGGGCTATCAAAGTTTTAAACTTTAACTTGGACAATGTTAGCTCGTTATGCAAGCTTCAAGTGAACGAACTCGAGGAAATCCGGAATGATGCATACTAGAACTCGAGTATTTACAAGGATAGGATGAAGGTGTTCCATGACTGGAACATCCTTCAAAAATCATTTATAACCGATCAAAAAGTCCTTTAGAATTCTTGGTAACATCTTTTTCTAGGTAAACTTCCCTCTCGTTAGACCAGCCCTTTCACTATTGCAAATGTCTATCCTCATAGGGCTGTCGAGATAAAGAATCCAATGAATGACAACATTTTCAAAGTGAACGATCATCGTCTCAAGGCATTCAGTGAGAAATTTGACACAGAGGATGTGTCTATACCTCTGATTGATCCTGTATACCAGGATTGACCTCTTAGTCTGATGGAGGTGTAGTTAGGTTTATTACTTTCATATGATTTAGGATTATGATAGTTTTAATTTCAGTTATTAATCTTCATTTTAACCCATTTACATGTCGAGAACTTTGGAAGAGCTTCAATTCTCCTTCTTTAGGTACTGCCTTCCCATCACTTCCCCTTTCTTTTCGTTGTCTCACGTGCGTTGCATGCTTGTATCTTTTACATTAAGGACACTATGGATTTTAGGTTGGGGGTGTGGATTAGGTAAACTAATCAGCATTTTCTGAGTTTGAGCAAAATTTTGAAAACTTTCAATTTTCAAGTAAAAGAAACTATTTGAAAAAATAAAAGTTTGTGCAATTAAGAATGTTTTGAGTATAATGATAAGATAAATAATTAAACATTGAATTGTTGGACTTTGATCATATGATTAAACTACTAATAAACTCTTTTAATTGGTTGGTTGAAAGGATGGTTGAATATCACTTTTCTAATTCATAATTCACCCTTGACATATTTTCTAAGGAGGACACTAGAACTTCTAATCTCAGTATGCAATTCAACGAAAGGTTTTAAGGATCAGGACTGAAGAATTTTATTTCCCTAAAATGATGAAAGAAACCAATTAAAAAACATTAATTCGACAAAAAGGCCATGTACTATAAAGAAACTCTCACTGGAAAAAACTATTTAAAAAGAAGACTTAAAGAATGTTAAAAAGGTCATTGAGATAAAATAAAAAATTGGAAAGATTTAAAAGGGGATAAATTCAGAATCTATGCTTGAGTAATCTCTTTTGCCTTCAAGTGATAAGCATGGTTAACATTATGAAATAATAGTTGTTTTCTATGGAGGATAAGTTGAGATCCACCGGGCACAGTAGAAATTGGATATGCAAACTTATTCTCATGGTCATTTATATTGTAAGAATTAAATCGACCATTTATCCATGATATTTGCCTCTAAGTTTTCAAATTTCTACTTTCTCATCTTGATTTTACTCATTCATACTTGATTGCAAAAAATATTATTTTCTAAAAGTTAGTTGAACATTAAGAATTGATGATATCTTCACGCATGTTTTTCTTGAGACTAGAAAAATGTTGGTTGAGGGGTGTGTTGAGTATCAAATATTGCATATTTCTCCCTATTTATATCTTGGTTTTGTGAACATGATAATGCTTAATGGGTATATTTTGTATATGTTTGTATTGCGAGGTGAGTCTGAGAACTTGGATTGAAAAGAATGTTCAAAGCAAGGAATTAATGCTCAAGAATCACCAAGGCAAGGGATGGATCTTATGGGACTAAGATTAAAGACTTCAAGGGCCCAAGATTCAAAGAAACTAAGTGGAGGAGGAAGGAAGTTGAAAGTGTAAAGTACAAAAATTCAGAAAAACTGAACTTCACTATCGATGACATCGAACACATTTTAATGGCATTGAAGTGAGTGGTCCATGACATCGAAGACAGATCGATTGCATTAAGAATCACATGAAAATCAAAATTTATTGCTAGACTAATTGGGTGCATGTCTCGATGACATCGACGACCCGTTCGATTGATCGAAGACTTGTTCGATGACATCGAAATTCTTGAAGATTTTTTAAGAAACTCGATGGAACACTCTAGACACTTTTTCAAGTAATCAAACACCTCTCGATGCCATCGAATATATGTTAGATGACATCGAAGGAAGTTTGATCACATCGAAGATTTACACAGTGCAAAATGGCGTAACTTACAAATTTGATTCAACTTGGGATTTTACCTTCGATGATATCGAAGGCGTTACGTAGAGTGCATAAATTTAAGACAGTTTCCAAAGACGGTCCGGGAAAGCTTATAAATATGGGTTCTTTAAGGAGTTCTAAAGAAAAAATTAGGGTTCGAGGAGTAGAGAAAAAGGGTAGAGCGACCTCCCAAGAGTTTTTTTTCTTCCTTAATTTATTTTTAATGTTTTGTTTAAGGGTTTTAGACTTAATAATATCTATGCTTAACTAAACCTCTTAGCTAGGGCTAAGAGGTGAAGCTTGTAGTTTTTTGAGATGTTTATCTTGCTTTGATTCATGTTTATGCTCAACTTTATTGATTTCTAGTTTGAATTAATGAATATTTTAAGTTTTACATGATTTATTGTGACTCAAATTATAATAGATATTGTGATGCCTTTAAATATCTTCTTATCTATTTTGATATTGTTAAAATTCGTGATTCACCATCATCTCTTGGGCATGGTGGATGGGTGAATTCCCTTCCAATCATCACAATGGTTCTTCATGTGTGAACTATTTCAATGAGAAGTTCAGATTGTGCTTCAATTATTTTATCTTTCAGTTGGATAGGATGAGACTCCGATTCTAGTTATATTTGTTAAATCAAAGTTAGGTAACATCTTGACAACTACAAGTGGATCCTTGGTGCTCTAGTTTCCTCTTTTAATTGATAACTCTTTCATAATTATTCTCAACTTTTCCAGATTTTAGTTTATATCTCATCCTACTTCTACTTCTAGTTATTTTTAGAATACATTTAATTCCCTGTGTATTTGACCTCGGTCTCACCGAGTTATTACTACATCGTAAACTTGCACTTGGGGTTGTGAACAATAAGCATATTTGTCAAAGGACGGTAAACTATCAGGAATATCAAGGAAGATATAACATCAAATGAAAGAACACAGTACAAGAAAATTTATATAAAATATCTATACAAGCCATGAAAACATCCAAGAAAACCATCGGAATATTGTTTGGTACAGATCCAATAAAAAAAAATTAAAAAAAAAACCTAGCTCACTCTGACTCTGATGAGGATGGTGCAAGCAACGAAGGATCATTAATCCTCAAAATCTGATTGAATCGATGGAAGCACTATCACATGTACTTCATAACAGATTTTTTAGTTTGGGCTAATGATTCCTGAGATACATGCAGGGAATCAATTTTTTCTTCTAATGTAGTTAACTTCTCATCAAATTGAGAAGGGTGATAGTCAAAGTTAGTGGGAATTTTTTTTAATCATCTAGGTCATTAAAGTATCATCCATGGTGGTGTCAACTTGTTGAGGTTCTTCTTGATCTTCTTTTTGTTCCGGTAAGGGAGAGAGGTTCATCATATTCAAATTCGAGTCATTGAAGGGGGGTTCAGATTTCGGCACTTCAAACGAAGGGATTTGGACATGATAGTGAATTGCAAGAAAAGAAATAAAATGTCCAAATGGAATTGACCTATGCTTAGGATACAAACAAAATTCAATAATGATATAATAGATCAAGGAAGGTAAAAAGATATGGATACCTGTGACAACGACATGGAAAACATGAAGCAAAAAGTTAGTATGATCAGTCTTATTTCTAGCCCTGGGATATACATTAGATGTAAAGATGTGATGCATGACATGGTATTTGGGAAATAATTCATTGGAGGGCAAGGCGTTACTGGACCACTATTCCGCATTGAATCCACATAGTGTTCTTGTAATTTACTATTTTTCAGAGTTAGTCATTCTCTTTGAAAGCGTTACAATAGGTATTCCATCATCTGCTATGTCAATATCCATTAAGGAAGAAATAGTGGAAGGCGTAATGATGATTGTCTCCTCTGAAAATTTAATTAAGAAAGTTCATTCATCAAGAGAGACATCACAAATTCAGGAAATCATGCAACAGATCGATAAGTCGTCCCACTCTAATGCAAAAAATTTTCCCATCCAACCTCGGAAAGGATTTCTACGAGATCAAAATGGGCAATATGGTCTACATTAACTAATCTTTATATGATAATACTTCTTATGCAAATATCCTAAGCATTTTTTGGGTCATCCTCTGGTGAACATAATGATCGTACACTAAGAGGGGTCGATCGGGAAGATGGACCAGCTCGTGCCTTACGTACAGTTTTTTAACTCTTGGTTCCATTAGATATCATAAGAAAAATCATAAGAAAAATGCGAATAAAAATGTAGATCAGACTTTGAAGAAAACCCAACTAGAAAAGGATTTCAAGATGAAGAAAAACTACACGAACATGAAAATCTAGGAAATGGGAACCTAAATATTGAAAAAAAAATGAAATAAAAGCACTTACAAGTGAGTTGAGATGATGAATTGGCTGAATGAAGCATCGGTAAGTCGAAGAAGAAGTGAAGAATGAAACATTTGGGGTTTCCCTCATTTTTTTTCAATCCACTCATAATTCGGCTAGCCCGAGCACATGCTCGGCTAGCCAAATTTCTCGGTCAACAACAAGTTGACCGAAAAATCCCCAAAAATTTAAATTTTAAAATTTTAACATTTATTTTTATTTTTCAATTTTCTTTTCATCCATATTTTAATTATAAATAAACATAAAAATTAAATGAAAAAGAAAAAATTAATTATTTAACAATACATAGTTCAATATCATGCTTCGATATGCTTTGTATGAGAATACTGAATTGGATTTTTAGAGATATTTATTGCACTTTCATATCTTGCGTAATTCCATAATAAGTTAGCATTCTTTTTATCCAAATTAGCTAAGTGCAAGCATTCCCTACATCAATATATTCAGCCTCTGTAGTGGAAAGTGATACATAATTATGTTTCTTGCTAATCCATGATACTAAACAGTTTCCAACATAGAAACATCCATCACTGGTAGATTTTCTATCATCCACATTACATGCCCAGTGTATATCAGTATAACATGCGATTTGTATAGACGTATCATGTGGATACTATTAGCCAAAGTTAATAGAACTTACGACATATCTGATTATCTGTTTGATAGTGGATAAGTGAGATTCTTTCGGGTCTGATTGATATCTATCACAAACACCAATATTAAATGAAATATCAGTTTTACTAACAGTTAAATGAAGAAAAATACCAATCATATTGCGATATAGTCGAAAGTCTACACTTTTACTTGATTCATCCTTTGAGATTTTAAGAATTGCACTCATAAAAGTGTTAAAATTCTTACTATTTTTAAAACTAAACCTCTTTACAAGGTTCAATGCATATTTAGTCTAAGAGATGAATATGTCATCTTTAACCTGTTTAACTTGTAATCCAAGGAAATAGTTTAGTTCACCAACCATACTTATTTTAAACTTGGATTTCATAAGATCTGCAAACTCAATAGATAGATTAGCACATGTAGATCCATAGATAATATCGTCAACATAGATTTGAACAATCAGGATATCATCATTATATTTCTTGAGAAACAGGGTTTTGTCAACACTACTCATAACAAAATTATAACTAATTAACAATTTGTTCAGCTTCTCATACCATGCTCTGGGGGCTAATTTCAAACCATAAAGAGCATTTTTAAGATGGTAAACATGAACGGGAAGTTTGAGATCTTTAAAACCCTTTTATTGTTCAACATAAACTTCCTTATTTAAATCACCATTTAGAAAAGAACTTTTTACATCTATTTAATATATTTAAAATTTTTTTATGACATGCAATGGAAATAAATAATCTAATCGATTCAAGACGCACATTCAATCTGAGTATAACCTTGTACAACTAGTTGTGCCTTATTTCTTATAATATTTCCCATTTCCTCAGTTTTATTTTTGAAAATCCACTTGGTTCTAATCACATGTTTGTCAGAAGGTCCGAAAACCAGATACCATACATCATTTCTAACAAATTGATTTAATTCATCTTATGTTGCCAATAACTAACTTTCATCAATGAGTGCCTCATTTACATTACCTGGTTCAATTTGAAAAGTAAAGAAAACATGATTACATAAAATTTAAAGTTATTTTCTAGTCTGAACGCCAATGTGAGGGTTCCCAAGTATTTGATTAGTCGGTTGGTCTTTGAATAACCTTAACTCAGTATTATCACATTTAGATGAAGATTTAGGTTGAATAACCAAGTTGATATCATCATCATCTTATTTAAGACTAGGCGTGATCGGTTGATCATGTATTACTACATTTATCAATTCTTATATAACCTCGGTTCTTTTGTTTAGAACCTGGTCTGCTTGACTATTTAAAGCATAACCTAGAAATATTTTCTCATCGCTTTTGGCTTCAAATTTTCAAACATTTTCCTAGTCACATAAAATAAAATATTTGCTTCTAAAAGTTTAAAAATATTTAACTGTAGGTTTTTTGTTAAACCATAGTTCATAAGCTATTTTGTTTTTAGCTATTCTAATGTAGACGCGATTAATTGCGTAACATGTAGTACTAATGGCTTCAACCCATTAATATTTTTACAAATTCATACTATTTAGCATTACACTAGCCATTTCTTACAAATTTCTAATTTTTCTTTCAGCAACCTATTTTTCTAAGGTGTTTTTAGAGTAGAAAATTCATGTAGTATTCCATTGTCATTACAGTACTTCTCGAAATTTCTATTTTCGAATTCAGTTACATGATCATTTCTAATTTTGACCACAAATAACTATTTTTCCAGTTTAGATGTGTTTTATAAGTTTTCTAGCTTCGTCAAAAGTATCTGACTTTTCTCTTAAAAAGGAAAACCAAGAATATCTAGTGTAGTCATCAACTATAACCAAAAAATATTTCTTTCTTCCTTTACTCTCCATTCTAGTTAGTCCCATATGGAGAAGTTCAAGAGGTCTTGCCTTGGCTAAGGAGTTCATTTTCTTGTGACCACACCTAATTTCCTTACCTATATCACAGGTGCCACATACTTTTTGTGTCATTTTCAGCTTGGGTAGGCCACATAAGTGATCTCTTTTGCTCAATTTATTTAGATCTCTATAGTTTACATGTTCAAGATGTGATGTCATAATTCAGTTTCGTCTATTTGGACCATGTAGCATGAATTATTTATTAAGTGTCATCAATTATATAGTAATTTTTATAAGTTCTATGACCATTTAATATTATATGTCCTTTCTCATTAAATGTCTCACATTCGAGATCTGAAAATTTTACACTATGTTTGTTATCACAGATTTGAGATATGCTCAGAAAATTATGTTTTATCCCTTCAACATATAAAACATTTTCAAAAAGAGCAGGTTAGGAAGTTGTACATTACCTTGGTCAACAATCTTGTAGTTGCTTCCATCTCTGAATGTAATCAAGCCGCCATTTATTTGGATGATGTTTGAGAGTATTGCCTTATCACCGATCATGTATCTCAAACATCCACTATCCAAGTACCATATTGAATAGTTACTTGCTTTGAAAGTTGTGTTGATAACAAGACACTTAACCTTTGGAACCCATTTCATTACGATTCTAGGTTTAGGAGGATCTCTTCCTTTTTGCTGTGTTTGGGAGCTAGGATTTCTCTTGTTTCTATATACTCCATTCTTAATAGAGTTGGATTTCAATAGTTCTTTAAACAAGACCACAATTTTATCATCTAAAGGAGGATTTCTATTATTATTCCTTTGATATTTGTGGTAATTGACATTATTTTTTATATTAGAGGCTTGAAAAGGTTTTGAATTTTTGAGGTCATTCCTTATATAGTTGGTTTGATTCTTTTAAAGTCTTTGCATTATAGTTCGAGAATTCTCATTTTAAAAAGATAGGAGTGGAATCCTTATATTTCAAAGAGTTATTTTTAATATAACCTAGTACAGATTTATCACCACACCGTCGAGATGTGAGGTTAACAGTTTTTCAAGTTTCTGGTCACCATGGGTATATTTCCAAGTGTCCTTTGAACTCTGAAGGGAGGAAACTTCAGATTTTAATTTCTCATTTTCAGATATAAGTTTTTACAATTCAAAATTTTTTAAATTCAAATCTTACTTCTTATTTTCAAAACAATTGAAAAAAATGAAATTTTCTAAAATAACTTTTTCAAGTTCTAATTATAGTTTAACATAATTTTATTTTTGAAATTTCAATTTAGCTACAATCTTATAACTTTCTCTGTATTGGACATCATATGCATCTTGAAGATCATCTTCATTTTCAAAGTCATTTCTTGGAGTTTCATAATCAGACATATCACAGTTATCTGAAGAAGTGATTTTAGCTATAATCATAAAGACTTTTAATTCATTTATATTTTCCTGGCCTGATTTATCAGTTTCAGACTCTGATGATTCATCTCAAGTAGCTATCATCCATTTTCTCCTACATTTTTCCTTTTTAGGACATTTAAAAGCTAGATGCTCATATTCAGAACAGTTAAAACATTGAGTATCTACCCTAAACTCGGAAACTGGGCTCACAAAATTCACGATCGTCGAGTCTAGCATCTACAGCCTCCGTAGTATCCCATTCTCGGCATCCAGCACCCATACACCATATTCCGATCCTGGGTCCTATAAGGAGTATTTTTCAATGCACATTTATCTCGTAAGAAGCATAACCACAAGTTTACCCAAATCATAAAGGCAGCATCATCATCACATATTCACTAATATAAACAATTGATTACAATGCTGAAAGGGAAATACATATATCGATAATCAAAGCTCTAGAAGACAGCTGCACGCTCCAAGCTCAACGTTGCTGCGACCTAATGCCACCTACACACATCTATCGTACATAAGCTTATAAAAAGCTTAAATGGTGGTGTAAGTGTCTACGCAAGGTAAGTGCCAAGTATGAAATATCAGAGCAATGCGGAAACATGCTAATAAGTCCATAAATACCATCAGCTTATCCAGACTATGCGATGTAAAAACTTAATAAGCACTACCAAAAAAAGGGGGCAAAGGATACAGACCACGATAGTTTTTTGCTGTGGATATAAATCGTAGCTACAGTTCTACGGTTTTAATCCGTAGCTAAAAAGTTGACACACCATTAATAATTAATGGTGTTGTAAGGGGCTTTATGGGGCCTAAAAATATATATATGTTCTATCTAATCCATCCATCTATTTGGAAATATTACTTTAGAGCATGAAATTAAAAATCAGCTAAATCTAAGGCTCAAGTAGACCACACGGTAGGAAACATGGAGATTAAATCACATTTGCTTCCTATGGTGTGGTCCACTTGGGCCTGCAATCTACCTTAAAATTTGGATCATGAACTAAAATAATTTAATAAAATTAATGGTCGGAATGGATAAACCAAATACATCATGGTGGGCCCCATGGAGCTCCTGTTAGGACCGTCCACGGTCCATCTCACGAAACATCACCCAATTTTGGGCGCGCGCTCAAAACAGAGCTGCACCCAAAACAAGTTATCTCTCTCTCTCTCTCTCTCTCTCTCTCTCTCTCTCTCTGTTTTCCAATCCTCTCTTTCCCTCCCGATCTTCGCTCCATCTCTCTCATTCTCCTCCCTCTCTCTCCAATGCATCTCTATCGTCTCTTCTATCTCTCTCCATTGTAGAAGCCTTGAAGCTCGTCTAGCCGTAGAAACACATGCCATGAAGCTCCTCTCTATAGGTTTGATATCTTCTTCCCTTTTTTTGTCTTTCAGATTTGATACATGCTAACTATTTGATGAAGCCATCTATTTGTTGAAATGGCTGAATGAAATGATGTGCTATCTTTTTGATGAAATGACTAGATTTCATGCATGCTATCTGTTTGATAAAATTCCTCTGTTTAATATATTAGTCTTTTAGATGATCATTTCTTAAAATACCTTTTTCAGTAGAGAATAGATCACCTTCAGGATAAATCATTGCCCTTGTGGCGCCATACCATCTTTCCTGTCAACATGAAAATGGTAGGCCCCATCATGAAGTTCACCTGGCACCAAAATCAGGACAATCTGCTCTTTTCTTAACTAATGGAGTACACATGATGTTTGTTTCCAAAGAGTTATTTTTTAAGTTGGTCTCCTATCTTGTATTGTTGTTGCAATGTCTGCTATTTTTTCATGCACTGGAACTTCATAGCTTACAGGGGCTGCAAGGATGTCAAGCTGTTTTTTCTGTTTTAATCAATTTGCAGAGGCTTCAAAGAAGTTTGTAGAGGCATGGGTTTGATGCTATCAGCGTCACCACATGCAAGGTAGTTCGATAATCAAAATAAAATTGTTATGGATTTACTTGTGATTGTTGATATATACACACACGCACACATACACACACACACAAAAATTTGCATGTTATTACTTTATTGAAATCGGTCATCGTAGCCTAACTTTGGGCTTCATGGTATTGTGTTTTGTTTTTATTTGTATAAAGCTTTTCAGCCTTTTAGTTGTGTCTTTTGGGTGATTTAGATTCCTCTCATATCCAATTCCTTCCAATTCCTTGCTACTGACCAACCAAAAAAATAGCAAATCCCTCTGATTCCATGCTGCCAAATGAGCCCTTACACAGTTAGACTTGTACATAGGATTCTCTGGCACATGAAGTTAGGTGGTTGTTGTCTAAAGATTTTGAGGATTTCACTTGCTATCCAAGTAAGAATCCTAAATATGGAATCCCCTTTTCAACAATTTTTATGGAAATAATCATTAGATAATAATTGCCTTTTTCAATATATTTTTCCCTTGGTTTCCTTGTATCCAAGCACACCCTTAGATTAAAAAAACTTCTACAAAGAGGTCTGTTTAAATGAATTTATATGCTAAATTATAAAATGATGCTAAAAAAAGTTGTAAAGGGATGATGTGACGGAAAAAAAATGTGAGTAACTTCATATGAAATCAATCCCTACATGTTTCTATTTAAACCCTGCAAATCAGATTTGATAAAAAAAAATAAAAAAAATGATGGTTCATCTTGAATACATTTTGACAAAACAGTACATGGATTTTTATTTTTTTTTCACTTGAAATTTAATGTCTTTGTATGCATCACAAGAATATCTGGTGTTCACCTTTTCCTTTCTCCCCCTTTATTTTGCTCATAAATTTTTAGGATATTGTCCTTGAAAGGGCACCAGGTTTTTATTATAAAGGGGACTACTTCATGTGCATTCAACATTTAACTATGCAAGAGACCATGTGGGCTGTTGTTCTTGCTAAAATCTGTTCACTTGGTAGAAACCAATTTCATTCTTTACTTTACATTCTTCTGGATTCCACCGTGTCACTTAAGTAGACTTGTATGCAGTTTGAGAGTTTCCTTTTATATAGATAGACATATTCCTATCAACATCCACCTAATCTGCTCAGAAGTGCACATTATTGGCTTTGGTACTTGACCCTCTTGCTTAATGTGGCAGTGTTAATGATGCAATGAATGTATTGCTCAACATCTATTGGTCTGAGCACCACCATTTTGGATGTTCCTGCACAATTTTTGTTACAGACAATTTTTAGAAAATGACATAAAGGTGAAAACACTATTTATTGTTGGATTTCAAAAATGATATTTGAAAGCATACAATCTCCTTTTTTTAGGCCGATAAGAAAACATACAATCTTCTCTTGTATTGGAGGTCTACTTCTTCTCTACTTCTCATGAGATGTCTGTGGGAACTGATCGTCTGGGGAAAGCATTAATCATTTCATCAGAAAGGATCTGTCATGGTCATTCTAGTGTAACTTTTCTTGTATTGGAGGTTTGCTTCTTCTTTTCTTATGGTCATCTCCATGCACTGATGAATCTTCTAAGTGATTTCACTATCTTTGCTATCTAGATATCTCTCATTTTCTAAATATCATTATCTAATTGCAATCAATAGGGCAAGAGTGTTACTGAGTTTACTTGTTTTAGTTATGATAAAAATTGCTTACATCCCATTGCTTTTTTGCAATTCTCTTAGTCCATTGATGGTAGCTCATATCTTTTTTCCTTTTGTACAGGCAGCAAGTTCCTTGTCTCAGTGGATCTTGGAGATGATGATGTAGTAAATCCAATATATATTAATGTATGGGACCAACCTTCCAGTGATGATTGTTTCTCAGGTGGACCATGATCTTGATGGAAAAAGGACAAAAGTATGCTCTGTCTCAGGGTGGATTGTTAGCACACCATACGGTAATAATCAAATCCATTAAGAAGCTTTTATTATGGTTGCATTTTCTCATCTCTGAAATGAATTTATTATAGTTGTGAAATCTTATTCTTGTAAGCATGCTCTCACTGAAGACTGACACTAAATTTAGCTCAGTTGTTGTCTTTCCTTAGTGTTGCTTCTCTAATATTCAATATGCTATGCACCTGTCTTCTTCATCCTTCTAGTGGAACATTCCTATAATAAGAACATCTTTCCGTACTATTTTCTACTTCTGCTTTTATTTATTTATGAACCTTTGATATAAGATGTGCATGAAAAGTTTGTGCGCCTTGACATAGTGCAAGTTAAAAGAATATCGGCTCATGCATTCAGTCCTTTATGTGGCTTCTTTTTCTAAGTCTTTCTATTTCTTTAGAATAGGTTGGTCTAATCATCAGGTTGACTATACTTTCTTTAGATAGGTTAAGATTCATATTAGAATTTTGAGACACAAGATCTACCCAACCTCTACATGTCAATGGGCATCAATTTTGTTTTTGTTTTTTAAAAAAGACAAGAAATAAAAAAAGAAGCTTTGAGAAAAATCAGTCAGTTTGTGTTTGTTTAGTTGTGAAATATGAATCTTGCTGTAGTGTCATTCTGTAATTCTTTTTGGTTATGAAAAAAAAAAGTGTCAGCATGTTGATTTTTCTAGGGTCCCATGTGCTTGACACATTGTCTATGATTCTGTGTTTGACACTAGCATATCTATGTTTAGTTACACTGCTTAGATCAAGCTAGAATCAATTTAGCTATGTGAAATTTTGGATTAAATCAGGCTAGAATCAATACTAGAGAGCATGGGAGTAAGAAATCCATCCCCTACTTCCACTGCCCATATTTTCTTTGGTCATTTGTGACAGATGGAATTCTTATATTATCAAGCTTGTCTTCAAATTTTCTATTTGCAAAGCATACTTTTGATTCAGAGCATAGCACGTATGATTTTCATAATTGCACTTTATCATGCACTTTACAACTATCTTAGAAACAAACTACACTTGTTTCAATTTTGGTTCTTTGACTTCTTCAGGGTTAGTTTATAGTTTTAAAGACTTAACTCATAATCCATTTAATAGTAGCAAACTTACAGTGTTCTTCATACTCTTATGGGATAGTTGTCATGTATTCGTTCGTGTTGTTACATATGATTGAACAGGCAGGAATCCATCATCCATGTGGGACAAATTGGTTTTCAATAAAATAAGAGAAAAACTTGGAGGACGGGTCCTTTCTATTTGCTTGTTGGAAATTATAATGGTAACAATTTTCTGAATGAATTGCATGAATAGGTTTACTCCACTAAGGTTTTTCCATGTGTCCTTGATGGTGATTCATTTCTTGATGAAACCCGTGAAGGTGTTTTACATAAATTCGTCTCTCCATCTTTGGTTATGTTTTCTTACCTATGCATGCTCTCCATCTTTGGTTATGTTTTCTTACCTATGCATGATTGCATTTTAGTAGATGATCCTAGTCATTGATTGGACTTTTCCCCGCTGTTTGTTTAGTGTTGGTTGGAAAAAATCTGTGAGTGCTAAATCAATTGCTGGTAAATGGATTACAGGGCCTGTTTGAATGCAGAAAATTCTTGTAAATGCAGGCTATAATTGATTTATATCTTTTACCTGGATTTGAAAATCTGCCATTGGTGGGCCCACATGCTATGTTGGTCTGATGATTGAAACCATCTATGTTCTAGGTCCTATGTTATAAGTGAAACTTTCAGCAGTTTATACTGAATGCATGATCCTTACCATCACTACGTGTACATTAAGAGCATTATTTTAGAATAATTGGCACATACTTCACCATGTTTTTTCTATTCCTTTTGTGTGTTGTAACACCCTGAAAATCGGGGGTCGTGTATAAACTCAACTCCCGAGTTCCAAACCGTCACTTATGCAACAAAAATGATTATGATTCAATGTTGTCTGAGTTAAAGCATTCACATGAGTAAAAGTATACCAAAATTGCAATTCATACTCCAGATCAAGTGATAAAAGCAAGCGGAAGACTAAAGAATATATATATCACTGTATGGAAAATAAAGTAGATCTCGACTGTCTCCAAATTATGAATACATCTCTGAGTCTCATATACATATAAACAACAAAAATCAAATGTCAAAATAGTCCCACTGAGAAGTTCCGTCAATCCAGGCCACCTAACAAAGCCATCGTGGTACTGCATATATGAGAACTCGTCCTGGTCCTCATCATAGTCCGGCTCTGCCTCCTGAATCGCTGCCTCATCTGTATCTAAGACAGGGTCTGGTGGGTGTTGTAAACACCATCCCGTAACGTGGGAGTGAGTAGCTAACTCAGTGGAATAATAGAGCAAGGATTAGCATGTTCTCAAATCAATCATGCGATAATAGTAAAGCAGTAAATCAAACAATCCTAATACTGTTGTTAATGCAATATGACATGACATGATGAATGCCCTCACCGACGATCTCCCTCATACGGCACCATCTTACGCCCGCGGCATGCTTTCATCCCACAGTGCTCCACATCTTCCATGCACATGCAATGTGATGGTGATATGATTACAAAGTTATTATTAGTCCTTTTCATACAGCAATATTGAGAAACTAAGGTACTTCCCTTATATCAATCCCAACACAGATCCTGTCTAGGGTCGTCACTCCCAGTAATCTTATACGATGTATATTTTGTAGGTCGCTGCAAGGGCTGCCAGGACTGTTGCTCGCACTCGTTGCACCGCTCCCCCATCACCTTATCAATACAGGTTTACTGTACTCTCACTGCTACGGAAGGGTCGTCGCCTCCCGTAGACTCAGAATACGCTCGCGGTCACTACAAAGGACTCGTCGCATGATCAGTGTAGGCCGACAGCAAGAATATAGTGTCCCATACCACCATAATCTGCTCACGAGTCATAGGTGCTCACTGGTCACTATGGAGAGGTTTGTGGCCTCAGCGTAGGCCGACAGCTCGACCACGGTGTCCCATACCACCATGCCCGGCTCATGAGTCTTTATAGATCAAGGTACCATGGTTGACAGGGTTTACAATGGTAAGTTTAGTACCCTAGGTTCAAGCAGTTATGACTCATACAGGGTGAGCATACAATGGCCAGTCAGGTTACTTGACGGGCTCGACTAGCACGAGCGCATCTCAAGTCGAACGACATGAAGTACGTAAAACACCTCGTGTGGCCTAACCACTGCCGCCAACTCCAAGACACGGCTCGCGTTCGTCGACGCGTCATTCGTGGCAAAGATAAGCCAACCACGAATTTACTCAGTTGCCGACTGCCTGGACTAGGTATAGTCCCAAACAATTATGAATCCACATCAGCAATCATGTAAGAGTATTGAAAATGAAATACAACAATGTGAGCATATTAACACATGTTATAACATACAACTTAAGTGAATCATCTAACACATGCCTTTCATACATATAATGAAATTATGGATATAGCCAACATGTAGGAAACCATTTACATCAGCATATTAATTGAGAAATCAATCTCAAACTAATTCATAACACCATTTAATTCAATACATACTAATACAAGCATTTATACAAAGACTTAAACTACACACTTAAGTCTACATATAGTATGTCGACTCAAAGTGCACATTTAGGCGAATCTCTTTGCCAAACTAATTATGCACGCATTCCTAGCATCCTAATGCGACAAGAAGCCATGTCAATCACATTAGCAAAATATGGATGAAAACAGTATTTCCTATAAATGACTAAAATGCCCTAAATCTCATATTCTTCATCTGCTTACGAAACAGGAAACGGACGGCATGTTGTACATGTCAAACGGCGTTGTCGTCAATAATCTACTATTAAATGACATTGAAAGTGTTGGAAACAGTCAATCAAAGCGTCTAAAATCCGCACCTTTTCTCCTATAGTTGTATTAATTCGAACGGAGCGTATACGCTTCGTCTACGGCAAACTGGGAACCTAATACACAAGATCCATAAGCTACTTCGCTATGAAAATGATGGAACTTCAAATCAGCAAGTATTTAGGGTATTTTCTTACCTAGAATCGTGGTGAAATCACCGGCAAAGTGATTGGATTGCGTGGCTTAAACACGTGCAGCAGGTAGTGCAGCAGCAGGAAATTCTCTCCCACTCTCTCTCACAATCTCTCACCTTTTCTCTCACTCAATCTAGGGCTTATTCCAAATTCGGATGGGAGAGATATGAGAGGGATTCAAGCCCTTTTATAAGCCCAAACATGTCCAAAACAGACTCCAGGTCAAGGTATACTTAAGTTATATCCAAATCGGGACCATTCCAATCCAAAAGACTATTTCTGGTGGTCCCCTGGCCGAACGCGATCGGACTTAAGTTCATACATGTCGGATGTCACTCACATCTCATTTTCAGACCAGTAGTGTTTGTAGATTGCACGTGGCGGTCCAGTTTCAGTTCAGCGGTCACCGCACGTAGATCAGGCCTACAAGTCTCATGATATGAAATAGAAATTTTTCCTGATCCAAGGGTGTAATTTGCCTAAATTCTGAAAGTCAGAACGCTTAATACTGACGTGTCAAGTCGTGTGCCAGATTTGAATTTCAAATTCCAAATCTAACCCTATTCTCACTCTCTTCACTCCAGGCTCAATGAAATAGCCTGCGAATGTCGGTTGGACTTAATTTTCGAAATGATTGTCAAGTCCAGCTAGGCGGTTATAACGGTCTAAGATTGTAGGTATTAGACTTTCGACGCGCGGTCTAGATCCAATACAAAGTTTCAAAGAGGTCCAGAGAACAAACTGGTTTAGAGTTTGATCTGAGGTTTTAGAGTATTATAGTGTCATTGGTTCTACTCATTTTGGGTCTTGTAGAACGTATTTAAAGTGATCAGGGACTATTTCCCAGCTACTCTAGCGTTTCGCTAGCTAACTTACACTTATTTTCTAAAGGAATTAATCCTACGCGATTTCTGGTCGAGTTAGTACTCGAGTCCAAGTACGGATTTTTCCAGGGCGTTACATGTGTAATGTTCAAATTGCTCCAAATTACTTCTTGCCTATGCAGGATATGGGTATGAGTTCATTAAAAAAAAAAAAAAAAGGTTTGTATTACCCACATACTTTACCATTTTTTTTTTAAAGCATGGGGTCTTATTCATTTTCATATGTGATTGAGGATGAATGCTTCTTTTTATTTTTGTTCATTTTTTTTTAAAAAGTTTTCAATGCAACGAATGATAGCAAAAGCTGCTCTGAACCATGAGTGGTTTAGTGAGGTCTCTCTGCCTAAATCAAAATATTTTATGCCGACATTTCCTACTCAACATGCCCAAAATAGGTATTTGGATGTACACGATAGATTTTGAACATAAACTGCTTCAAATGATTGATTTCTTGTGCCTACTCTCTCAATACAAACATAGAAAATTATGATTTCAATGGAAAATCTAGTTTTATTTTTTAATTAGTAAATTGGATTTTTGTTATATGCTACATATTTTCATCTGGGTTTGTTTGATTTGAATTTCTGTGGAAAATGTTCCATTTTAAAAGATGAACTTTCATGTAGAATTCCCTATTTTCATTGATGATCTAATTTAATTAAAGTTAGGTTTATTTGGAAATTGGTTTGTTGCCAGATGGTTAATTTCAAGAGTTTTCCTATAAAACGTATTAGTAATGGCTTCTTCTACTACCATCTGAGGACCTTAAAGGCCCAACTAACTTGAGATTTTTATATGCAGGTTGATATATTTTTAGCCTCACTGATCAATGTTGTCACTACAAGGTTCAATATTGAAATGGTAAAGTTTTTAACTATTTATTTTATCTTTGTTTATTCTTGTTCTTCATAAATAATTTGACGTGTACACTATTCAAGTACTTTTATGCTTTTCATTTAGTCTCCATTTGTGTTGCTCCCCCCCCCCCAACTAGTTGTTATCCCTAGGACTTTCACCATAGGCAAACATCTTATCTCTATCAAATTTTTCTTAGATCTTTACTTCCATGAGAAACTCTTTTGACATATGGTCTACCCATTTATAGCACGTCGATGGCCAATCTGTTTGAGTTCTTAGCTCCCAATGACAATATTTCAACTTCTAGTCTGGTCTTAGGTCAGGTGGGTCTTAGCCTCTTGTCATTACCAAATATTTTTGTCACTATTTGTATCGATGTCAATCTCATGAGTCTTACTTTTTGCAATTTTCTTACCCTTGTGATTATCAGAAGAAGTGGGCCATCATTGAAACTGAAATGGTGTAAAATGTGATGGAAATGTGATTACACAAAGCCACAAAAATGAGATAACTTTTCCATATCAAGCCTTGTCATTTTTACATGGCACACGACATTTCCTTGCCATTTTCTATGTTATCATAGTTTAAGCAAGATCCTCAAGTTTCCTACATTTAGAATTTACTACTTACCACCTTCTTGGAAATCCTATAGTTCAGGAAGTTATTCTCTACTCTTGGGAACTCTATGATAAGATTTGTTCAACTCCAGCAAAATTTCTGAACCTTTTTAGGAATCTTCTTTTGTTGAATTTCCTGGATGTGTTTGAGACCCCAATTTTGGGAGGTAAATGTTGATGATTATCTGCTGCATTTGAGACTTTGATGCTGGGTAATAAGTGTTGATGAGTATCTGCTGGAAATTAAAATACAATACGATGAAAAGAACCTGTGTTTGTGCATAGGACTGGCAGTTTGTCAAGTCGACCCATTGTCTAGCTAACCCAACCTAGTTAAAAGCTAGGCACCTGTTGATTTTATCAGGTTTCGAGTGTGATTTGGTTAGAAAATCTAGTCATTTAAGGACATGGCTGGGGCTTAGGTTAAAAAATGTGACCATTTAGGTAATGGCTCAGGCTTGAGTTGACCGTAACTCAATCTGACCTATCCCAACCCACCCATGTTTATCATTTATATATAAGCAAATAGGTAGTGTTCAATGGCCATGTGCTTGCTTTAACTTTAGTGATGTGTGGAACCTTGCAAGAGGTCTCACTTCTATCTTTCACAACACTTCTCTCTCTCTCTCTCTCTCTCTCTCTCTCTCTCTCTCTCTCTCTCTCTCTCTCTCTCTCTCTCTCTTTTCCCTTTACAAGTGGTTGGGTTGGGCTGGGATTGGGCCATCGATCTAGGCTAACAACTTGATGTGACTAATCATGAACAAGGTTTAGAGTATCGTCCAAAACTGGTACTTATTGCTTGATACATAGCAGTATTGTTCATATATGCTACAGTTGTATTGGCCTGGAGTTGCCTGATATGGGGGGATATGACCCCATATTGGTGGTGAACGATACGATATGGCAAAACTGATTTTTAGACCGTGATCATGAATGATGGATGCCCTAAGGTCTTCAAGATTAGAAGGTCCTAACCATCTAATCTTTGTTATTGCATTTGGGTCCATTTACGCAGATCCTTAAGTTTTAAGAGTGTTGGTTTTCACATCACCATTTTTTAAGAATCACTTGAGTAATGAAGGGAAATGGGAACACACACACACAATTTATGACATTTAAGTTGCATCTCAGATTTCACATCAAAAGGGAAGAAAATATCAGTTGTTTTCTCCAAGGAAGTGAGTCCATTACCCATGGAAAAAGAAAGAACTCTTAGTTGATTCCAAATTATAATTCTTTTTCCAACAAAAAAATTATAATTCCATTTCATGGGTTGGGTAATGTACCTATTTTTCTGTCTTATCCAAATGAATTGCATATTGGATTCTCCTTCATTTATGTTTTTCATTTAATGGGGTTTTGCTTTCAGGTGCGTAGAAGAAAGCTTTGGATGCTTACTCAAGGGTAGGCATTGAAAGCAGCGGCATTAGAAATGTAAATGTAGGATGCATTGGATGATTTGATTGTTATTTGTAATATGAATGCATCGTTTTCTTTCCTGATTGCATTTTATGTACTATTCCTATCAGCATTAATTATATTGGCTTAGATGAGTTGATCAATCACAGGTTATAATTGTATTAACAGGTTCTTGCAATGGTAACAGACACCATTGTTATAATTTATTTTTTTAAAAAAAAGTAGCTACGAATATTAGTCGTAGCTCTTGTTATAAAAATTGTAACTATTGATAACTTCAACATATTACTGCTAATTTCATTCTACTTTTAGCTACAGATATTATCCATAGCTTATGTACATTTCGCTATAAAAAGTATAGCTACGGATAATCCATAGCTATTGATATATATTGCTACGGATTTAATCCGTAGCCATAGCCTTTTGATCTTTAGCTACACCACCAATTGCTATGGTCGTGCTACGGACTATAATTGTAGAAATAAGCCTTTAGCTACAATTTTTATCTGTGGCTTTTGTCTCTTTTTCTGGTAGTGAAGGCAATATCATATACTAAGGAAGCAATGTAAATTAGCTATGCAATGCGGAGACATAGTAAGCCAATTATCATATACTGAGGATGCAATGCAATAAGTAAATCTTGACGAATCCATAAATACCGTCAACCGTATCTAGGCCATATAAGTGCAAAAACATAACAACATAAAATGTCATATGCCGCGGATGTAATGCAATATGCGGTGCGAATGGAATGACCATGCGGAAGTGTGAAGTCGGGATGATAGTACGTAGTATCGCAGGCTATGGGGTCCATCAAAAGGGGCTTCTATCCAAACTAGCCCCATACCTAAATTTGGATAGCTAAAATAAATGTGGTAAACTCCTGATCTCAAGTTGGTCGTGCCCCCCAACGAAATTCTGACCATTGCAACGGTACAAATAACAATTAGTTACGCACCACCAGCCCGAGTGGATAGTGAATGAATGGATGAATGAGTAAAATGCTGAATATGTAACTCCCGCTCAATAAGTCCACATATCAGTACCGTACATCTTTGAGATCATCACCGGGGTCTAGTACATTGTACATCACCTGTCGCCCCATAAAGCGCACAACTAGGTAAGTGGAAGAGACCTCACTATCTGCCTACCAATATTAGCTCGGCTCGTCAGTAGTGGACCCATTTATAAGCTGGTCAGACTCACCTAACATTTCCTACTCCCTCGAACGGACAAGGCTACACCCCCTCCAACCGACCATAACACAGTGAGAGATGCGGCATACTGGTATACATCCCTCATGCACTCATATATGTCCACTCCGTCTAGACGTTGGGGCATCCTCTGGTACCAAGAGGGTTTAGGGACTTTCACTTAGGGACATCTATGACACCCCATGTAGAAAAAGATTTCTAGTGTCCCATCTAGCCATCCACGGTATACCTATAGAAGCTACACCCTATTGTCGCTAGGGCATACGGTGGTCGTATCATAAAATACAAGATGCATGAATCATACCATCCAGTCATGCATCAAACCCGTGTGTACCACGTGCTCATGTGGGGCAATTTCATCTCTCAGGGAGTCCCATAATAATCTGCCCAATGGCATGTGCTATGATCAATCACTCCTCATATCAAGCATACATGTGATGCGTATGGGCATGGATCGTGGAGTTATACTAAGCATGTTATATGGTGATGATGTACTCTCCTCATGTTAGGGATGGGCCTAGATGGCCTACTCATATCATGAATGGGCCTAACGAGGCCTAAGAGAAGGTTACAATTTGAACGTTTAACCATCATTGCCCATCAATGTGGACATTCAACCAATATTTCTCCCAAGGATTGGCCCTCATAGAGCCAAACATATAGTGAGGCCCATGGCCTCACATAAGGGTCTCATATACAATATAATGGGCCTCACACAAGAGCCCAATATACATCATAATGGACCTCAACACATAGGCATCACATTCATCACACTGGACCTCACATATCACAATGGGTCGCATCACATGGGCCTCATATACATCAATTGGGCCGCATCACATAGGTCTCATATACATCAAGTTGGCCGCATTGCATGGGCCTCATATACATCAAGTGGGCCGCATTACAAGGGCCTCATATATATCACAATGGGCCGCATCACATGGGCTTCATATACAACACATCGGGCCTCACTCAAGGGCCACATGTGCATCACAATGGGCCGCATCACATGAATAACCTAGATCAAATACGTACACCATGTGGGGGCCACATCACATGGACAACCTAGATCAAATATGTACACCACGTGGGGGCTGTATGGATGGACGGTACGAATATACAACACATCACAAGGTAGGCCGCATAAGTTGTCATGCTCCAGACTCAATAGTCAGACTCACAAGGAACCCGATAGTGGGTTTTGTCCGCAACAGCCTCTGTAGTACCCCATTCTTGACTCCTGAGGCAGGTTTTAATCCTGGGATCCCACAAGGAGGATTTGTATAATTGAATAACCATTTCCAATACGAGCATAACTGAGATCACAGGAGTAAAATCTTAAAAATAACAAAGAAACACATCACAAAATCCACTATGAAATTGAACTTTTACAAGTTTTCATAAGGTCCAAAAGGACATATATAAGATAATAGAAGAAGGAGAAAAAAGTTTGAAACTCTAGGGTCCTCAAACTCAACTCTAATCCAAGCTCTACCGCTACAACGTCTGCCTAGGGTCTCCTGCACACATCAGTCGTGCATAAGCTTATAGAAGCTTAAAGAGTGGTAAAAGTGTGTGACAATAGTACACAGAAGAATAATAGGAGGTATATGAAGGGAAACATGCTCAATGACAATATCACTAGCCTTACCAAGGCTTATCATGAATATGATGAAATGAGTACTGGGCGACACATAAGGGGGCTTATATCGCCAATGCGAATGCAATGCGAAGTGATGCCAGTGCTCATATCTAAATCCACATATTAAGTACATTTTCAATCATAAGAAAATGCTAAGCTTGTGTAGTGTGTGTTGAGGTGGGTGGTGTTTTTCATAGAATTTGTGTGGTGTGTGTGTAGTGTGCAAATGGACTTGTGCCAAGGAGGTAGTCCACATGCATTGCACAAAAGTAGGCCACATGATTAAAGGCCATACTATGTAATGTTCATAACTTTTGTCTATAAGTCGGATGGACACATGAAATGCATCGTTGGAACCGCAACAACGATGCGAACAAGATGGCATAGGTCTCGGGTCAATCCGAGTCGGGTCTATGTGACCGAACACATGGATGACTGCAAACACAATTTGAGGGTTGCGGGTCACCAGAACTCGATCGGTAAGATCGTGGGACCACAAGAAATGAAATGCATACACACATACACATGCACACACAAGAAATCTCAGGTCAAGTCTTACAATCATTCTACCAACAAAGAAATTTCATTCTCGAAATTATTAAAATCAGAACAATGAAAATGCATAATTATCATCATGTATATATCTCAATCATCAATCATAACATAAGGCAATACAAGCATCATAAGAAATCAATCATCGAACAAATGGAGATAACACTCTCTAATCTCGGCCTCGTATTCCCAAGACGTCTTGGCCTCGGAATGATGACCCCATTGTAACTTCACCAAGGTAATGACCTTGGTCCTGAGGACCTGCTCCTTTCGATTAAGAATACGAATCGGCTGCTCAATATAGAAAGCATCCTCATGGACCTCGAGTGGCTGCCAATCTGAAAAGGCCAAGCTATATGTCCTAGTGGGGAGGGGTCAATAGGACTATGCAAAATTAAAATGATAACATCAAAATTTAATAATTAAAGGTAAGATAGCACTATAATCAATCCATAATACTGAAATGTAAAGCAACTTCAAATGTAAGAGTATTAAGAGATTGATACAAATGTTGTTTTGAGGACAACCTTATACCAAAAACCAAGGTTTATGATAGGACAACCTTATTCCTAGAAAGGTCTTTGTATCAAAAACTCAAACTTGATACAAAGGAATAAATAAATAAATTAATAACAAAGAAATGAAATCTAAGTTATTACAAGATTCCCCACAATGCTTGAAATGTAAAAGATTACAACATTCACGTCCACAAATACACCCTATAATATTTAATGAAAAGAGATATAGAAAATAAACCACACATCCAAACATAGAGAATTATAGTGGTTCGCTTGTGTGTACACCAACTGTTAAATAACAACCACATAGCTACTCCACTCCTGATATCCTCACACAGTAGATATTAGTGTTCACTATGAAAATAGGTTTTTTTAGGTTTACCTAAAACCCTCATAATTGTGTCTTTCAAATGGGCTTACACAATTCAAAAAACTCAAACTCTAAATTTTCTGGATCTCCTCAGATAACCAAAATAATGAGATTTTTCTGGCTTAATCTCACAAGAAACCAAAAACAGAAGATTTACACAAATGTAAAATACCTGGATTTCTCCTTTTGTTGTAGCCTAAAAGAACCAAATCGGAGTAGAAGTTCGAATAGGAGTTCAATGTCCAATACTCATATATGAAATGACTCTAGGTTCTAAATTAATTTTAGAGTTAAAGAACCTTGGGCTAACTTAATTTGATTTTGATTCTAAGAAATTGGAATACCTTAATTCCTCTTTCAAACTTAATTGGAATGCAGAAATTTAAAATCAAATGCAAAGAAAGCTACAAAAAGAGAATATTAAATGAGCATAATATAGCTTAAATAAATTACTAACTTATATCTCAGAGTGATGTTTTGATTTTACTTGAATTGAGTATCAAACTCTGAAAATCGTGTTCTAGTTATAAGTGCAGAAGTCGCACCTTCGACTAGTCATGTGGACACTACGACTGGTCGTAGGACCAATGGATTTTTTAAATTTTGGGCATGATCGGATAAAGTCGTTCCACGACTGGTCCTAGGCCATCCACGACTGGTCGAGGGACCTCCACGACTGGTTGTGACCTATCTACGACTAGTCGTCTAGAGTCTGAATTAGTTGTTAGAGTTCGAGTCATGAATGCAGGACTAGCCGTGAATGAGTCGACACTATTCATACTACCGGTCAAGCAGTCTCCAAGACTGGTTGTGGCTCAATAAAAAAATTTAAAAAATTCAAACAGACTCAGGACTAGTCTTGAAATTTCTTGGACTAGTCGAGTCAGTGCTAGGACTAGTCGAACAGAGTCCAGGACTTGTCTAAGAATAGACCAAACACTTATAAATGATTCAATTGAATTATGTATCCAAAATGACCTACCCTAAGGTCAATTTAAGGTCTTTCATATCTTGAACATGACATATGAACATTGATCCTTCTTTTCTTCAGATGATAGATGATCTTTGAAGTTTATGAAGCTTGATATCGCGACACATAATGAAGCTTGAACTTGTGATCTCTTGAAGATTATTTTGTAGTACTTGGAATGTACTTCTCTATGAGTCTTGAGTATGAACAATTCACTTATCTTTCGATGTCGCTTCAAGACATTGAGCTTTGAAGCTTAAAAGGTGTGAACAATGTACTTAATCTTGCAATTCTTTGACGTAGATCTTCTTCTTGTCTTGAAGCATTGTCCTTGAACTTGAGATGCATTGCCTTGAACAATTTAATGTGCTACACAAGACACAGATAGTGGTTTTGGCACTAAAAAATTTGACAATCAAAGGAGCAAGAGACCATAACGCTTACACAATCAATCATAGGAATAGCGTCCGACCCACATTTCCACAACATAGAAACATAAAACATGTCATGGATCATGGACAACTTATGAGGTAAGGCAATCCTATAGGCCACAGCACCCACACGTTCGGTATCTCAAAAGGTCCAATGAATCTCAGAGCAAACTTGCCCTTCACACCAAAATGAACCACGCCCTTCATAAGCGAGACCTTAAGATATACCATGTCCTCGACTGCGAACTTGAAGGGTCAAGGCCGACGATTAGCAAAACTCTTCTGATGGCTCTGAGCTGTGCGCATCCTCTGCTTGATAACATCAATAGCCTCTGAAATCTACTGCACAGGTTCGGGACCTAAGAGATGTCGCTCTCCAACCTCAGTCCAACAGCTAGTAGATCTGCACGGTCTACCATAGAATGCCTTAAAAGGAGTCATGCCGATAGTCGTCTGATACCTATTATTGTACGCGAACTCGGCGAGGCGTAAATGCTCATCCCAACTACCTGCAAAGTCAATCACACAAGCTCTGAGTATGTCCTCAAGGATCTAGTTGACCCTTTCGGTCTTCCAATCCGCCTGCAGATGATAAGATGTGCTGAGATGCAAAGTGGTTCCCATCGCCTGCTAGAAACTCCTCTAAAACTGAGACATAAATCTGGAGTCTCGGTCTGAAATGATTGAAACTGAGATGTCATGCAGCCTCACTATCTCCTCAATGAATACCTTTACTAGTCAGTCCATAGACCAGGAA
Organism: Magnolia kwangsiensis; assembly: GCA_037074715.1. Taxonomy (NCBI): domain Eukaryota; kingdom Viridiplantae; phylum Streptophyta; class Magnoliopsida; order Magnoliales; family Magnoliaceae; genus Magnolia; species Magnolia kwangsiensis. The sequence goes on along the minus strand of CM073571.1, from coordinate 86,004,574 downwards.
GCACGTACCGAAATGAAATGACCCGACTTCGTCAGATGATCGACGATAACCCAAATGGTATCATGACCGTGCTGAGTCCTCAGCAAACCTGTGATCAAGTCCACTGATACTGTGAGACCCGTATCCTAGCCTGTACTGTTCTGTCGACTCCCGCGATCCTTCCCGACAAATTTCGGAGACCTGTGACCTATAATCGATGTTTGTGAATGACCCTAAGTCGTATTCCATAGATCTAATTTGGCCTAATCTGAGACTTGTACCATTGTGACCGTACCGTCGCCGTGGTTCCAATGCCGCAACTCGGACACCGATCTGATACCCTGGTTAAGAGATGTGAGCCGGCATTTATTTTGAGAAAATACCACGCATTTACAATTCTAAGAGAATCTCTACAACATGTCAAATCAATCCCATTAATCACATCATGTCAAGTACAAAAGTAACCCATGCTTTCTTTCTCTACAAGTCAAGCAACCTACCCCAAAGTCAACCAATCTCTCACCTCACCCATCACTCACCTCACATCCATCACTCCTTACAATCCTCTCTCTCTCTCTCTCTTTCTCATTTCTTAACACAATTCCAAGAAAAGAGTGGAGTGGACGTCCAACATTTTCAAGGAGAGAAGTGCATGTGTGTGGCCCACTTTCCCATCCCAAATCCTTCATCCTAGCCATTTAAACCTCATTACCCTCCATCAAAGTGAAGCCCAAGGAGATCGAATTTCCAACCGACCAAGAAGATCAAACGATGGGTGCTTTTATAGACTAGCTTTCATGTTTTTATGATGGGCCAAGTGAGGCTTACCGATCAATGGTATGGATCTCAGTTTGGACCCTAAGATGTGGCCGATGGTCCACCTCGATCCTCATGATCATTCCATGATGGGGCCATTCTCCATGGGCCCCATCATGATGTTTACTTTTCTTGCATGTATAGAGGTCATCTAGACCCTTCATCTTGGTGGAGAAAGGAGCTCTACTGTTGATTTTTGATTTGATGGGCCCACGTGTAATGGGACCCACTTGATGTATGATTGATTGCAAAGGAGGGCCCATAGTGTCAGGGTCCCTCCATCACACATGTCTCTCTCTCTCTCTCTATCTCTCTCTCTCTCTCTCTCTCTCTCTCTCTCTCTCTCTCTCTCTCTCTCTCCCTCTCTCTTTCATTTTTTCTGTGTGATGATGTGGCCATGTGGCCCACTTGGATGGACCCCACCATGAAGCATGTATTTGGTCCCAGCCACTTGTAGGAGGGGTCCACTTTATATATTTGTTGTACTCACACCATCCACCATTTGGTGACCCACATGAGCAGGGCCCACCTTACAACCCAAATCGTCCACCGTCCCTAGATGCTGGAAATTTACTAAGAACACAAATATTAGCTTTAGACTCAAAGCTTTTGAGAAGGGCTGCTCATACACATCCCACATTGATGTATGTTCTTAATCCAAGTTGTCCATCACATTCCCTAGGTTATTTTAGGTGTTGAAATGAAAAATGAAGCTAATCCGCTCATCGGGGGGCCCATACCTTTCAAAACAATGATTCTCACCTTTTAAATTCACTTTAATTTTTTACACGCCAAAATATATTCAATATTGGACTTATTTGGCTTGTCTTGAGCCGTAGAGTGCAATGGCTAAGCTGGATTCAGCTAATGCGGGCCCCACCTGTGAAAAACCTCTGAAAAATAATAAATCAAAAAAATTAAAATAAAATGAGCAAGAGAGGAGCCACTTGCTATCAGACGCTGCAATAAGCAGTAGCGTCCTATGACTTGTAAATGGTCAGTGACCATGGCTCCCACCACAAGTCCCACCTTGATGGAGTTTGAACATCCACACCGTGCATTTTGATGGGGCCCCTTAGGGTTGTAATCCCTCCAAAAATAAACTATATCGGAAGCTCAGGTGGCCCACGTCACAAGAAACAGTGAGATTGGGTGGCTACCATTGAAACCACTTTTGGGTTTTCATAGAAGTTTTGGACCATTCTGAAAGTTTTTTTTCCTGTCTAACTAGGTCCGTGCGACCTTATCAACTGGTTGCATGGAAAATGAACGTTATCGTGGGCCCCACGTGGGACCCACAGTGATGTATGTGTTTTATTTGCACCGTCCAGGACCGTGGACGGTGGAACCCACCACGGTTTATGTGTTTTGTCCACGTTGTCCCTGTACTGGACAGTGGGGACCCATTGATGTATGTATTCTCTCTGCACTGTCCATCCTTATGTGGACCCCCACCATGATGCAAGTGATGCATCCATGCCATCTAGCTGTCAATCAGGTGGGCCACACAGTAGGAAACATGGAGGATTTAATGTCTACCATTGGAACCCTTTTGGGATGGGAGCTTTGGATCATATGAAATTTTTTTTTCCTTTCATCCAGGTATGCATGGCCTTATTAACTGGTTGGATGTCAGATAACCACTATGGTGGGCCCCACGTGGGACCCACGATGATGTATGTATTTTATTCACACCATCCATGGTATCAGACAGTGGAACCCACCATGATCTATGTGTTGTATTCACACCACAGTCCAGTGGTGTGGACGGTGGGACCTACCATGATGCATGTGTTGCATCCAATGTGTCTAGCCATTTTGAAAGCTCATTTTAGGGCTTGAGATTAAGAATAAGACAAACCTATAGTTCAAGTGGACCCCTCCCTTGTATATGTATGAGACCCATTTTGATTCATTTATGATCGTCTATTGAGGCCCACCTTGGTATATATATGAGGCCCATCTTGATTCATTTGTGGCTGTCTATTGAGGCCCACCTTGGTATATGTATGAGGCCCATCTTGATTCATTTGTGACCATCTATTGAGGCCCACCTTGGTATATGTATAAGGCCCATCTTGATTCATTTGTGGCCGTCTATTGAGGCCCACCTTGCTATATGTATGAAGCCCATCTTGATTCATTTATGGCCGTCTATTAAGGCCCACCTTGGTATATATATGAGGCCCATGTGATTAGGCCCATCTCAATGTATTTATGTCCGTTGTTGAGGTCCACCTTAATGTGTACAAGGCCGTTGTTGAGGCCCACCTTGATGTGTACAAGGCCGTTGTTGAGGCCCATGGTGATGTGTTTGGAACTCATGGATTAAGGCCCATTGTGCTATATTTGGAACCCATGGGTTAAGGCCCATTGTGATGTATTAGGGCCCATGGGTTGAGGCCCATTGTGATGTATAAGGGCCTGTGGGTTGAGGCCCATTGTGCTATATTTAGAACCCATGGGTTAAGACCCATTGTGATGTATTAGGGACCGTGAGTTAAGGCCCATTTGATGTATTTGAGGTCCATGGTTTGAGGTCCAATGGGATGTATACCAGGTCTATTGCATTGTGTGATTCCACCATTGGTTATGTAATGACATTTATGACGGGCCATACCTTGGGAGCAATGTTGGTTTGACGTCCACATTGTAAGAATAATGTTGGTTAAATGTCCACATTATAACTCTTCCTATGGCCCATTGATAGGCCCATACTTGTTGTGTGTAGGCCATTAAGGCCCATCTTCGTTGTGAGGATAGTTTATCACCATATAAAATGCTTAGTATAACTCCATGATTCATGCCCATATGCATCATATATGCCTGATATGAAGAATGTTTGATCATAGCATACGTCATTGGGCAGACTATTTACGGGACTCCTTATGAGACAGAGTGCTCATATTATCGCGTCGTACACGCAGGATTGCTGCATGACTGAATAGTGTGACTCATGCATCTCGCATATGTGTGATATGATCATTGTATGCCCTAGTGACATCAGAGCCGTGGCCTCCACAGACACATCATGGATGGCCAGATGAGACACCAAAAATACTTATTTCTAGCACAGTGGGCATGTAGGATGTCCTTGGGTGAAAATTCCAGAACCTCCTTGGTACCAGGAGATGCTTCAACGTCTAGACTGAGTGGAATATGAGTGTTGGTGCCTATACCATGTGGCCATGTCTCCCACTGTGTCATGGTCGGTTGGAAGGGGGTGTGGCCTTATCCGCCCGAGTGAGGGGGCTATAAGCTAGGTTGAGTATGACCAACTCGTAAATGGATCCATTATCGATGAGCCGGGTAGGTATTGACAGACTACTGGTCAAGCCGATAGTGAGGTCTATTCTGCTCGCGGGGCTGTGCAGCTTGGGAGGAGGTAGTCAGTATGGACTGTAATAGACCCCGGTGATTTCTCAGAGAGGAACTGTACTAATTTATGGACCTACTGAGCAGGAGTTGCATACTCATTCATTCATCCATTCACTATCCACTCGAGCTAGTGGTGCGTAACTATTTATTACGTGTACCTTCGCATGACCAGGATTTCGGTTAGGCGCACGACTAACCTGAGACTAGGAGTTTACCACATTGAGTCTGACTATCCAAATTTAGGTATGGGACTAGTTTGGATAGAAGTCCCTTATGATGGACCCCGTAGCCTGCGATACTTCGTACTATCATCCCGACTTCAAATTCCAGCATGGTCATTTCATCCGCACCGCATATTATAGTGCTTCTGCAGTACTTAGCATATTGGGTTACTATGCTTCTACATTTATATGGTTTAGATACAACATATGATATTTGACTCTTTATGACTCCCCATTTGTGTAGTTGATCTGTATCGTATATTCTGATATTGCTTGATTCATGATCTTGTCAGATTTCTACTTATCCTGATGATGTATGATTTATGGGATTTATTGTATACTTGGCACTTACCTTACACACACTTTCACCACCCTCTAAGCTTTTATAAGCTTATGCACGATAGATGCGTGCAGTTGGCGTTAGGTTGCAGCAGCATTGAGCTTGGAGTGTGCAACTGTCCTCTGGAGCTTTAATTTCGATATATGTATTTCTTTTTTCGCATTATATTCAAATGATTATATTAGTGCGTATGTGATGATGATGTTGCCTTTATGATTTGGTTATACTTGTGGTTATGCTTCTTATGAGACAAATGTACATTGGAAAATCCTCCTGTTAGATCCCAGGATCGGAACCTAGCGTATGTACGCTGGGGGTCGAGAATGGGGTACTATGGAGGCTTTCGACACGCTGTTCAGCGATCGGGATTCCTGTGAATTCGATTTCTAAATTTGGGGTGTGACAGAAGTATGCTCTCGTTTTCACACTGGAATGCTCAATGACTGTAAGGGACCAAGGAGTCTCTGGTGATTGGCCTTGACACGCTGTCATGTGTCACACTTGACCACAAAACTAGCAATCTGACGCTTCATCCCTTACCAGAAATACTGCCTCCTCATATCACGATACATCTTCGTGGAGCTTGGGTGAATAATAAGTCTCGGTCGGTGTGCCTCGGTCATCAGATCACGATGCAACTCTGGCACGTCCGAGACACACAATCGGCCTCTAGAGTGTAATCCACCATCGAAACCAATCTACCAGTCTGACTGCTCCATGGACGCGGCTTCTGCTCGGTACTCCTGAAGTGACTCATCCGCCTGCTAAGCCTTGATCACCCTAGCCACCAAAGATGGTTGAATCGACAAGCTCGAAAGCTAAACAATAGAAGAATGCAGACCAAACTCAAAGCTAAACTTTGAAACATCCTTGAGCATCTATCACTCTCGCACCATCATCTGCTCTATTAGGTATCGTGGTTGATGGCTGAGCGCGTCCACCATCATGTTTGCCTTGCCCGGGTGGTACTAAAGATCAAAATCATAGTCCTTCAATAACTCTATCCATCACCTTTGATGCAGGTTCAACTTGGACTGTAAAAATAGATACTTTAAGCTCTTATGATCCGAGAAGAGCTCAAACCTGACCCCATATAGATAATACCTCCACACCTTTAGTGCGAAGACAACCGTTTCATGCTCTAAATCATGGGTTGGGTAGTTCAGCTCATGGACCTTGAGCTAGCGTGAGGTATGCGCTACTGGCTTCCCATGCTGCATCAATACAATACCCAAGCCAACTCTAGAAGCATCAGTGAAAATAAAAAAACCCTCACGCCCATCAGGAAGAGTGAGAATAGGAGCAGACATGAGGCGGTTCTTCAACTCCGTAAATACCTCCTCACAAGAGTCACTTCAGATGAACTCGACGCCCTTTCGCTTCAACCGAGTCAGTGGTGCTACAATACGGGAGAAACCCTTGATAAACCATCGATAATATCCCTCTAAACCAAGGAAGCTACGGATCTCAGACGCGTTCATCAGTTAGCCCCACTGACACACTACATCAACCTTCATGGAGTCTAAAGCAACACCCTCCCTCGTCACCACGTGAACAAGAAACTTTACCTCCTCCTACTAAAACTCGCACTTCTCCAGCGTCGCATACAACTGGTGGGTGCAGAGGGTCTCAAGCACAATCTGTAGGTGCTCAACATGGTCCTCCCGGGTCCTCGAATACACAAGAATATCATCAATGAATACCACCACGAACTGATCAAGGAATGGCCGGAAGACCATATTCATCAGCTACATGAATACGGCAGGCGCATTGGTCAGTCCAAACAACATGATCAGAAACTCAAAGTGACCATAGCGTGTCCAGAAAGTCATCTTCGAAATGTCCTCCTCTCAGACCCAAATCTGATGGTAACCAGAGCACAAGTCTATCTTGGAAAAGTATTGTGCACCCTGCAACTAGTCGAACAGATCATTAATATGGGGAAGCATGTATTGGTTCTTGATGGTGACTCTGTTAAGCTCACGATAGTCCACACAGCCGCAACGAGCCATCCTTCTTCTTCACAAATAATATCGGGGCTCCCGAAGGTGTACTGTTGGGACCTGGAGCTCATCAAACTGATCATGCAGTTCCCTCAATTCCAATGGTAACATCCAGTAGGGGGATTTGGAGATAGGTGTGGTACCGAGCACCAAATCAATCTGAAACTCTACCTACCGATGCAGAAGTAAACCCTGGATCTCTTGAAACACATCCGGGTACTCACAGAAAACTAACAGCTGCTCAATACACCTTACCACAGAATCCTCGATGATAAAAGCTAAGAAACTAAATAACGGCTCTCCTCTGGCTCGGTGACTAACTGGAATGCTGACAAGCCCAGAATATGAAACGTAACTGTCCTCGCAGCACAATTTATGATGGCACAATACTCTGCAAGATAGTCCATACCCAGAATAATGTCAAAACCACAAACAGATCAGTAGGAAGAAACTTCTCGCCCACTAACACTGGGCAAGAATGGTAGCGATGGGTCAAAACAACAGACTTCCTCATGGGAATCAAAATGAGCAAGGCCTCAGACACGAACTCCGATCAAATACCGGTCGATCGGTAAAAATGCTCAGCCACAAAAGAATGGGAGGCACCAAAATCAAATAAAACGTGGACAACCCAAGCAGAAGCAAGAAGAATACCCTTTATGACAGCACCAATTGATGACTATGGGTCCTAGCCTGGCTCCTACTGTGCGGGATAAAATCGGCTCGATGCTAGTAGGGGAAGCAAACCGAAAGACTATGGATCCTGAGTCTGTGCTTGCTGAGCTACAATACACACTTGACCCAGAGACTAGACATACGAATATCCCCCCTGTTGCTACTGCTGCTGCTGTCTCCGATAGGGAGGTCTACCTGGCTGCCTCTACTGCTTAGGAGGTGCCCTAGGAGTGGCGGCTGGAAGCTGCGCTCTCTGTTACTGCTGCTAGTGAGGAGGAAGAGGAAGAAACTGTGGTGGCCTCTGCTATTGTATGGGGACAGGGTAATCACACCTTTGATGCTAGGCCTGTCCACAACCGAAGAAAACACTGAAAAAGGGGCTGGAAGATGAAGCGACTAGCGGTGTTGATGATGATGAAGTTACTGTCTGAGCCGCAAGCTATCTAAACTCTGATCTGCCTCTTCGTCTCTGTTGACGGTGCTACATAGAACTATCGGCCGGTGTTCTCCTCTTACGATCTACACCGAAACTTTTCTCCAACGATCTCTGGGTCATAGCCCAGTCCTCCTCATAGACCAATGCCCGATGAACAACCTAATCGAACATCTCCAAATAGTGTCCCACCACACGACTATGAAGGGAAGGACGCAAACCAGTCATAAAATGATGAGCCCTCATCTTCTCATCATTGGTGAGATGAGGAGAAAATATGGACAAGGCCAAGAAACGAGCCTCATACTGTGACACTGATAAATCATCTTGAACTACGGTCTCAAACTCTGTCACCCTTTGAATCTGAACATGCTCAAGAAAGAATTTCTGGTCGAAACGGACCACAAATTCCTCCAAAGTCCAAACAAAATCTGACCTGGCCATCCTGGATACAAACGACCACTAATGACGGGCCTCACCCTGAAGAAGATACGTCGCAAGAGATACCCTCTAATTGGCTGCACACTGCATAGTGTCGAAAATCCTCGCAATCTCAGTGCACCATGCCTCAGCGATAGAAGGGTTGGGCTCACCCCTGAATCTTAGAGGGTCATGCTGTCTAAACTCTCTGAAAATAGTGTTAGCGCGTGGAAAATCACTCTGATTGAAAATTGGAGAGACTGCAAGCTAATGAGTCTGTAATGCGGTAGCGACAAGCTGCATCAGCTGCTGAAAATGCTCGGCACCTATAGGCACTATCGAAAAAGCAAGATCGACACTCGCCTCGGGCAGAGGTTCGGGTGCGGCTAACGAAGTAGGAGCCTCTATAACCAGAACAATAGGCTAAGGAGGGGGAACCGGTGGGTGAACTAGAGCAACTGAAGGAACGGGCGCTATAGGCTCAACATGTGCTACAGGAGGAATAGGTTGAATCGAGACCTTGGGAATTAGATCCTCCAAAATGGGAGTAGGATGCACTCGAGTAGAATAGGTATCTCGGGTGCCTCGTCCATGGGCACCACAACCATGGGTGCCACGTCTAGGCAGTATCGTCTACTAAATAATGATGACGTAAGAAATTAGGATAATTATAGGCTCAATACGAAGCAAAAGAAGGGTCTCAAGACACTACTCATCCTAAGCTTTCAGTAGACACGCGATGTTATCCCGAGTTATTCCAAAATTACTTACTATGGTCTGATACCAACTCCTGTCACACCCAAGACTCAGTAACCAAACTCACAAGGAACCCAATAGCCAGTTCTGGCCACAACAGCCTCTGTAGTACCCTATTCTCATCTCCTGATGCAGGTTCTAATCTTGGGATCCTACAAGGAGGATTTCTATAACCGAATAACAATTTCCAATACGAGCATACCCGAGATCACAATAAGTAAAATCTCAAAAATAACAAAGGAACACATTACAAAATCCACTAAGAATTTAAACTTTTATAAGTTTTCATAAGGTCCAAAAGGACATACATAAGATAAAATAAGGAGGATAAATTCTGCAACACCGGGGTCCTCAAGCTCAACTCTAATCCAAGCTCTGCCGCTACGATGCCTGCCCAGGGTCTCCTGCACGCATCAATCGTGTATAAGCTTATAGAAGCTTAGAGGGTGGTGAAAGTGTGTGATTATAGTACGAAGAAGAATAATAGGAGGTACAAGAAGGGAAACGTGCTCAATGATAATATCACTAGCCTTACCAAAACTTATCATGTATACGATGCAATGAGTACTGGGTGCCTTACCCAGGGTGATGCAGAAGGTGGCTTATATGACCGATGCGAATGCAATGCGAATTGATCTCAATGCTCATATCTAAATCAACATATCAAGTACATTTTCAATCATAAGGAAATCATCGGGGTCCAATACAATGCTGGATGACTGCCTTTCTCCAGACCTGCACAGTCAAACGAGTGTAAGAGACCTGACTACCCACCTGTGGTCAGCTAATCACCAACAACGCTCAACGGCAGTGGACCCATTTATGAGCTGGTCAGACTCAATCTAGCAATGACTTCTTACACCAGGCAGGTAAGGCCACACCCCTACCCAACCAACTATACGACAGTGGGAGTCGCGGCCTAAGGGTATAAGGCCCTCGTGCACTCAGAATTTTCACTCGGTTACGGCGTTAGGGTAGATCCTTGGTACCATGGAAGTTTTGAGAATTTCACCCATGGGCATCCTATGCAATCTTTATGCTCAAGTAACATTTCTGGTGTCTACACATACGACCATCCATGAATATCCATGTGGAGGAAAGGCCCTGATGAAGCAAGGGAAATATCATTATGAAATGTGATGCCAATGCATGTGTCACGCACCCAGATCATGCACTAGGTTCAGGCACTCAATGTGCACAAGGGGAGAAACCTCATCCCTCTATGACCACCACACAATGCAATCAATTTACATATATGATGCATATGAGTCACAATGATGTAAGTGCGCTACCTATAGAATATATTTCTCCTTCCCAAGAAGGGACAAGGTCTAGATACATAAACAAGTACTTTAAGGAGAAGTGAAGTCCTTTAGTGGGGTCCTAATACTTTGGGATGGCCCACAAACTAAGAGAGTCATAAAGCCTCAAGAAGGAAACGGTCCTAACAAAGTCTAAGGTGGGCCTTCAACCACCTATAAGGGCCTCATGCGCCTACCTTAGGGCCACCAAGGAGGATATCCAACCTCAAATGGGTCCTAAAAGGTAGCCCGCTAACTACACGCATGTAAAACAAGGCCCAAGGACTAAATAATTCAGGCCTAGTGGGTCGTACACAAGGCCTAACACTTAGGCAACATGGTGGGCCCTCAAGAAAGTTTTGGACCCAACCATAAAGGTCATGAGACCATTCATTGTGATGGGCCTAATGGGTAGCCCATTATTCCAACCATATGGGCAATTTCATTTTTGAATCAAGTGATTTGGGCCTCACATCTTGGCCCAAGTATGGGGTTAGTTAAATGGGCAACCAAGGGCCCAACTACTTGAGTAATTTATCCTATAAAACCAATCATAATAGTGTGCTATTTATAAGCCCAAGGGCTAGGGGTCCACAAGAAAATTCTAGGACAATGGGCCTAGGAAACCCAACATGTAACTATAAATATTATTCCAATAAAATTTTAATTGAAGGAAGCCTTAAGTATGCACTAATTAAGCCCAAAATCTAATTAAAAATAGGACAAGATATGTGTAATAATATCCCCAAATTTGGTGGGCCATGCTGACCCAAAACATTCATTTATGGGCAACAACATTGGGCCTATTACAGAAATTCCAGCCCACCCACTATCTGGACTTGCTGAAAATTCAATATTAATTAATTTATACATTTATTTTAGTCCTTGGTGACCCATACATGTCACAGAGGATCCACCAGATGAAGGGAGTAAACAAAACACATAAATTAGGTGGGCCATGCTGCTAGACTGGACGTCCAGCAGCGGCGGCCTAATGGGCTGGGCATCCCATGGTAAGCGGTCCAAGGGGCCTCGGTAATTGACCTAAAAACTCATTTAATGGACCTCAAATGGATGCAACTAAAGGGGAGAATGATCACTCCCCCTATGGACCCCATAATGGACGAACAATGGGATATAAAACACATTAAGGTGGGCCCACAAAGTGGCCTGGATGGCCAGCCAAGGCTAGACGCCCCAGCCTGGGCATCCCAGCCTGGTGGGCCACTCCTGGCCACACCACGGGCGGTACAGGGGCCTGATGGCCCTAAAAATTTCCAAGGTGGTCCTTCCATGGGTGGGACACACCTCCATAAAATTTTGTGATTTTTTATACTCATAAATATTTTAATTAAATTCAGAATTACAATCTGTCCAGAGTGAAATGTTATTGTCCATGCAATGTTTATCCAATAAGGTGGGCCCAAACTTCACCTAGGAGGGGGGAAATGAATGTTTAGTATTTTTCCCATAAAATAAAGCAAGGTGGGGTCCACAAAAGTGGCCCACCCCTTAGAGAAATGAAGCTAAAATTTATATTTTCTCTCCATATATGTGGGCTGGACGGTTTAACAAGGTGGATCGCCCACCCATATGAGCCTCCCTTTTTGGGTACCATTTCATGGGCCAACTGAGGTGTGATCCATCACACCTTAATGTGAGGTCCACACCTTCATATTACACCCCACAATAATAAAGAAAAATAATAGAAATAATTATCCAAATCCATGCCAAACATTAACTAAAACAGTCCATGCAACAATCCAGATTTTTGGATAGCAACATATGGCTGAACATATCAGCCTATAACTCAATAATCTCAGCAATTAGAAGGGTGTGTGGCCTTCCTTAGTGGGCCCCACACATGTCCAAATCATGAACTAAGGTCAGGAAACTTGCATGCATTAATTTAGGGTGTCCAAAATCCATGGAATAAGGTGGTAGGGGCGTCCCACTCTTGCTGAATTTTTGGGACGTCTCAGGCCCACCAAATGGGCCACACACATCATCACCCACAATAATAAGAGAAAGGAGAAGAATAAATACAACCCAGCCTTGGGGGTAGGGCCCCGCCATTAATGGGCCCTCCCAAGATTCAATCTCATCCATACAACTATGTAGATTGTACAGCAACAATAAACCAATGCATGCATGATCCATAACTAAAGTGGGTGGTTGGGATACCATCCCAACATGACTTCTAAGGTCTAGATGCCCTTGGAATGAAGTAGATAATACAATACATCATGATGGGGTCCATGGAGAATGGCCCCATCATGTATCATGACATGCATGTAGGATGGGCCAAAGGGCCACATCCATGGGGTCAAATGGGATCCCCACCATGGATTGGTGGGTCCCATGTGACCCATTTATGAAGAAAAGAGAAGATTAAAGGTCAAGAAAGAAATCAAAAATTTATATTCATCCAGATGTAAAGCAAGCCTCCAAACTTCTACACCATGAAGGTCTTGAGCCGAAGGAGAGCTTTTAATGGTGAAGATCTATTTTTAATGGTGGGATTGGGAGTATGTTGGGGATTAGAGGGCCAGAGAAAAGAGGGAGAAGGGGACATTAGAGTGGAGTGTTACTAGCAATGGAGGGAAATGAGAGGGAGGGAGAGAATAGAGAGAGAGAGAGAGAGAGAGAGAGAGAGAGAGAGAGAGAGAGAGAGAGAGAGAGATAGAGAGATCATTATTATTTTGTAAGAAAAATAATCATTGCCTAAGAGAGGAGTTTGCAATGCTTAGGCTTTAAGTTAGGCTTGTGTAGTGTGTGTTGAGGTGGGTGGTGTTTTCCATAGAATTTGTGTGTGTGTGTAGTGTGTATAGGGACTTGTGCCAAGGATGTGGTCAACATGCATTGCACAAAAGTGGGCCACATGATTAAAGGCCATACTATATAATGTTCATAACTTTTGATTTACTAGTCGGATGGAGGCACGAGACGTGTCGTTGGAACCGCAATGGCAATGCGAACAAGATGACATATGTCTCGGGTTGATCCAAGTCAGGTCTATGTGACCAGACTAAAAGATGACTGCAAACACACTCGAGGGGCGCAGGTCACCAGAATTCGACTGGTAGGACCACAGACCACAAGAAATGAAGTGCATACATACACACACATGCACACACAAGAAATCTTCGGTCGGGTCTTACATAAGTGGATGACATAGGTGAAACACGTATAACATGGTGGGCCCTGCGATTACACAATAGATGGGCCCACCGTCCATAGCCGGATGATGGGGCTTATACAACACATGCATCATCATGAGGTCCACGCCCCTCATGGATAGTCAGGATATAAGGCACATATATCACCTGTGTCCCACGTGGATAACAAGGATGAAACATATACATTAGAGATGGGCCCCATCCGTAGAACCTATCTGGATGGTGGATGGCATGGATGAAACATATACATTAGATGGGTCCCACCATCCAGCAAACTGGATAGTGAGGATAGAATACATACATCATGGTAGGCCCCACCAAATGGATGGCAGGGATGAAATAGATACATTACGGTGCATCCCACAGCACGTCCAAATGGATAGTGCTAATATACAATGCATACATTAAGGTGGACCCCACCCCAGAAAATAGATGGACGATGTGTTATACGAAACATCAGCAAGGCAGGGGTTCACACAGTCCAAAACGGATGGGTAGCGTGGATGAAAGCCACATACATCATAGTTGGCTCTAAACAGCACTGTTTAAATGGACGGTGTGGATATAAAATAAATATATCAAGGTGGGTCCCACCCCACACCTGTCACACTTGCGGAGTGGGCCCCTCATCTAAATAGATGGACGGAGTGCATAAAACACATACATTAAAGTGGGGGTCCATGTCCCCAAACAGACAGATGATTTAGATATAACATAACATCATGATGGGACATATACATCAAGGTAGGTCACATCCCACATGTGCAGCACATGTGGGGTGGGCCCCACATGCGCCAAATGGGTGGACGATATAACACATACCTCGTGTACAAACCCACAAAACTTGCTGGTGTTAATGGGCAGTAGCTATAGCTGCTAGGGCCCACCATTCAATAGACTAGACGATGTGAATTCAACACTAACTCATTGTGGCCCCACCTGCTGGAGATGGACGACATAGGTAAAACACAATATTAAGGTGGGGTTCAGTCCACGTCCAAGGACTGGACTAAACGATGCTGATACATCACATACTTCATGTCAGGGCCCACCATCTGGACGGCGGGATGAAATACATACATCAGGATGGGCCATGTGGTGGCCCACCAGCTTGGATTAAAACCAATATTTATGTTCTCTTCAGACAGTTCTGTCCCACGGTGGATAGCAAGGTGGATGGACAGTGTGGATACAACCCATCAGATGGGTCTACATCTGCTGGACAAACGGTCGAGCAGTGCCCCACTGATGGACAATCTAGATATATAGTACATACATTTAAGTGGGGTTCATGTTAGTGTGGCCCACCTGGTTTGGATCATACTAATATTTGTATTTCCCTTTGCTTTGGGCCAGTCTGAATGGACAGCTATAATGGGCCCCAGTGATGGCAACGAGGTGGACCCTACTTGAGCAGCGGTGTGGCCCACAAAATGGATAGCGTGGATCATACATCAAGGTGGGCCATCATACATAAAAGGAGAGAAGAATCGTGTGAAGGAGGGCACCGCCACAATGAGCTTTCCTAGGATTACAATACATACATTAAGATGGGTCCCAAATAGGATTCATACCATCAATTGGTAGGCCCCACTTGGTCCATCACAAAAATCACAATCTAATCCTATAAACACCCACCGATTTTATTCCTTCTTGACTCCTTGGAATGTTAATATCCTAAGCTCTCTCTTTGATGGAGGTTGATGAAGTATGGATGGATAGGATCGGAGATTGGGTGATAGGGAGTCGGCCACATTAGGCTTCTTTCTCTCCTTGGAAGGCTTAGATGGTTGCTCTCTTGTTTTTCTTAGGGGTGAAGAGACAAATGAGAGACGAGAGAGAGGTGATGGGATGAAAAGGGATGGGATGGGTGATGAGAGAGAGTGTTGACTTTGGGAATGGGAGAGAGATGGGTAGGGTATGGGTTGGTACTTGACTTGTGATGGGATGTGTACTTGATTGATTGATGTGATGGATGGTAGAGATTCTCTCAAAATTCGTAACATGTGACATTTTTTTCAAAATAAATGCATGCCTGCATCTCTTGGCCTGGGTATTGCATCGGTGCACAAGTCATAGCGTTGGATCCGCGGCGATGGTGCAGTTGCAAGAGTACAAATCTTGGGTCGAATCGACTCGGGTTAACAGGGTGTGACTCAGGGTCACATTCAAATACTATGTACGTGTCGTAGGTCACCGAAATTCGACAAGGAAGATCGTAGAAGTCTAAGTAACAGTACGAACTAGGATACAGGCCTTGCATTAGGTGTCTTTTGTTTTAAATTTCAAGATTTTAAATTTTCTTTTCTTTTGTCAAATGGTTTTTGAAAATTCTATAAAATTTCTTTGCCATATCCATATCATCTTCATTTTCATCAATATCAAAATTTACATTAGAATACTTTGAATAATATATAGAAGATTTAAGAGAAATGGACTTGGTCTTAAGAGCTTTGAAATTCAACTTGTAAGTTTGAAGAGAACTAACCAACTCTTCAACCTTCATAATATTGGTATCCCTCAATTATGTATCGCAGTAACTTTTGAATAAAACTTATTAAGAAATGATAGCAGCATTTTTGCGCAAGCCTTGCTTTTAGGGATTTTATCTCTAAGATGCCACATAGAATTTACTATGTCATTTAGTTTCGTATAGAAGTCCATAAAAGAATCACTTTCTTCCATACAAAATTTTTCAAATTTGGTTGTGAGGATTTGGATCTTAGATTTTTTGGCAATGTTTGTTCCTTCATGTGTCATTTCAAGAATATCTCATGCTTGTTTAGTTGTATTGCACAAAATGATTCTTTTGAATCCGACGATAGACCACAAGTTATTGCATTTAAGGCTTTTGGGCCTAGTTTATGGGTTAGGACTCATTAGACCACTCGTGGGCTACCTCTTAGGAACCTATCGGGCCTTATAATTGGCTGATTTGTAGGTTCATTTAAGTGTAAATTCTCTGAAGTTCGGCTAGCTCAACTTCTAGTTTGGCCAGCCCAACTTCTAATTTGGCTAGCCTAACAAAATTCGACTAACCTAACAAAATTCGGGCAAGTATATAACAACTTTCAGAATTTTTGTTGTAATTTTGGCCAACACAACTTTGAGTTCGACGAACTGAACTTGAAATGTTGTTTCGGAATAAATAAACAAATAAATCTCAATTGCTTAAAGTATTGAAACCTTAATTCCAAATAATTCGTAGGACAACTTTCACTTAAAATATTTAGGCAATACAAACTTATTTTATGACATCTTTGAAATTAAACTTTCAAACTAGCAATAAACAATAAAATAAATATAGCATTCAAAAAAAATGAAATAAACGATCACAACCAGTGCATAATGAGTTATAGTGGTTCGGTGTTTAAACTCACACTTACTCCACTCCCAAAATTACTACTCGTAATTTTGGCTTTCGTTATTCTAAGGTTTTCATGGGATTACCTTAACAACCTAATTCTGTAAGATCTGTAACCCTGTGACGCCGATCGTATGTTTCCTTTTCAGTGCAACACGTTTTTTACGGAACAGATCGATGAGTTTTGATCGCTAACCTATTTTAGTACCGTAATATCCCAAGACTTGTTCCGTAGTGACTACATGGGCACTATGATTCCAACACCGCATGACATGATTCATTTCGGTCCCTAGATTAGAAGTTACAATTTTAGTACAATTTGAGGTGGGTTGTGTAACGCATGTGTGCCCCACTTGCACAAATGCCAATATTGTAAAATCAATCAACTTATCCATCATTCATGTCACTCTCTTTCCCCATTAGTCATTCTCATACTACCCATACCCTTGCCTATGCTAGCCATAATTCTTCCCTTCTTTTTCTACTTATTTTACTCTCTCTCTTTTCATAATTTCCTATCTACCCAAAAATCTTTACCGCAAAAACTCCCTAACTCCCTCTCATTTCTACCATTTTCTAGTAAGAGTAGAGAGAGATTAAGATATATATATATATATATATATATATATATATATATATATATATATATATATATATATATATATATATATATTAGAGAGAATTAGGGAGAGATTAAGAGAAAAGATAGAGCTTGTGAGAGGATTAGGAAGGATTAATAGAGTAAGAGAAAAGAGAAAAGAGTGATTAGAGAATGTTCAGGGTGGAGAGGAGCTTGGTGGACTATCCAATCGCCGATCCGAGTCGATCTAACTGTCCATCCTTCAAAGTGGGTGCAAGGGAGGAAAAACTCTCTCTGTTTTTTTTTTTTGTCTTTCTTTCATTCCTATGGGCCCACAAGTGTGGGACGCACCTCATTTATGTGGTAGATGTGTATGGTGGACCCCATAGTGGCTAGGGGCCACCCTGATGGCCAAATCTCCTTCCCTTGTTTCTTTTTGCCATTTTATTTCCCTTCATTATTTTCTCCTTTGATGATGTTGTAGAGCCCACAAGTGGGCCATGCTGTTGAAGGGTGTGCCCCGCATGTTATCACAGTATGGGCAACCTTGTGTGGGCCACTCACTGTGCCAAAATAGCGAAAAAGGATGGTTGAAAACTGTCTTAAATGATAAAAAAGTACGATTTTGAACAGTCACATGGGCCATCATATTTTGGGGCGTCATATTACTTAAAGGACGGTCATGAACAATCATCCTTATTGACATTTAAAGAATGGTTATGAACCGTCTGTAAGAAGGAAGGTCATGGACCATCGTTAAAAAGGACTGTCATGAGCAATCTCTGATGAATTTTAAAAGTACGGTCATATACCGTCCTAAAAAAGGATTATTATGAACCGTCTCTTATGAAGCTTAAAAGGAAGATCATGGACCATTCTTAGAAAGGACGGTCATGGACCATCCTTAAAAAGGACTGTTATGAACCGTCTCTTATGACACTTAAAAGGACGGTCATGGACCATCCTTAAAAATGACTGTTATGAACCATCTCTTATGGCCCTTAAAAGGACCGTCATGGACTGTCTCATATTTGAATATTTAGAAAAATATGTATGGCCTAGAGCCGTTAAAAAATTTCTTGCATTAAAATTTTTAAAAAAGAAAAAAATCAGCAACAATTTTCTTTTTATGTCTTTTATCTAATAAAAAAAATATTTAACCAACAAAACATTATAATTCAAAATCATGAAGAATTGCAGAAACTTCATTCACTTTTTTTCTTCTTCCAAAAAACTGAGCACACTTTTTTAAAATAAAACTGATCATTAAAATAAAACTAATGCAAGCAAATAATGCAAAAAGTGTTTCAATTCAAGTTAATAGAACGACAACAAATGTTAAAGCTTTGTAAAAATGGGCATGTGTTAAAAGGGATACATCCTTGATTCCCATGCACAAAGTCCAATGATGATGAGAACAAGAATCATAGCACAAGGGCCCATAAATACAGCAATGTTATCCTTCAAAGGAATATGATAGTATTAGATGTTAGTGCACTTAATCAGATTGCACATAAAGTTCTGATTAGAGTTACAGTTTAGTAAAGGTTTGCAGTGCCATGCATGGATGATAAGGAAGCTTAAAAGAACTAAAAAACTAAGCCCTTTTCTTTTCCTTTACAACAGATTATGTACAATCTTATTAAAACTAAGCAATGAATTAAAAGAGAGTTTTTAAAAATATAAAAACAACAATATTCATTTCATGAGATAACTTTCACAGTCTACAAACTCCTAGTATAATGACATTATAAAATCTAGTAACATAAAACAAAAGGCCACTTATCAGGTAGAAATTACTATTAGTTATTTTTAGAAAGGTGAGATTAGGCCACTCATAATTATATTAACATGATAAAATGTTGTACATGAGCAAACACCACAAAATAAACAATCCTATGGAAAAAAAATAATGAAAAGTGAACATATGGGAGGTGATCCTTATCTCCTTTGATGGATTCAAGCTACATGTGACGTACCCAACTACTTATAAGGAGAAGTTATATGGGTCTTGGAATGATGTTGGTAACAAATCCACCTTGTCTATTAATATTATCATATTGTGTTAGGACATAACTCTAAAAATGAGATAAATCCAAATCTCAAATAATCCTTGCTATAAGAGATAGTGGAGATGGAAATATATGCATTGCGATGCTTGAATTCGTGTATGCTTGCCAACAAAGCAAGATTTTCTTATTTGTTGCCATGTGATTGGGCTACATTATTACATCAATCGGGTTCGGGTTCAGGATCAGGTTTAGGTTTGGTTTTTCAAGTTTTGGTTTATGTTTAGGTTAGGGAGTTGAGATTAGGATTAGGTGTAGGTCTAGGTTTAGGGATTTGAGAATACATTTAGGTTTTAGTTTTAGGTTTAGGTTTTAGGTTTTAGGTTTAGGTTTAGGTTTAGGTTTTAGGTTTTAGGTTTAGGTTATAGGTTTAGGTTTTAGGTTTAGGTTAAGGTTAGGTTATAGGTTATAAGTTTAGGTTATAGGTTATAGTTAAGGTTTAGGTTATAGGTTTTGGTTTAGGTTTAGGTTAAGGTTTAGGTTGAGGTTATAGATTTAGGTTAAGGTTTTGGTTTAGGTTATAGGTTATAGTATATTGGTTATAGCTTTAGGGAATTGAGAATAGGTTAAGGTTTTGGTTTAGGAAATCGGGTTCGGATTCGGGATCGGGTTTAGGTTTGGGTTTTCAAGTTTAGGTTTAAGTTTAGGTTAGGGAGTTGAGATTAGGATTAGGTGTAGGTTTAGGTTTAAGGATTTGAGAATACATTTAGGTTTTATGTTTAGGTTTAGGTTTTAGGCTTAGTTTTAGGTTATAAGTTTAGGTTTAGGTTATAGGTTTAGGTTTAGTTTAGGTTATAGGTTAAGGTTTAGGGAATTGAGAATAGGTTAAGGTTTAAGTTTAGGAACTCAAGTTCGGGTTTAGATTTAGGTTTTCAAGTTTAGGTTTAGGTTAAGGAGTTGTGATTAGGATTAGGCGTAGGTTTAGGTTCAGTGTACGATCCGTATCCTAATCCGCACTGTTCCGTTGTTTCCCGCGATCCTTCTCGTCAAATTCTGGTAATCCGTGACCTATAGTTGACGTTGCACATGACCGTAAGTCGTAGCCTATTCATTTGAGCCGGCTTAATCCGAGACTTGTATCGTCGCGACCGCACCGTCGCCGCGGTTCCAACGCCGCAACTCATGCACCGATCCGATACCCAGACGATGAGATGCGGACCCGGGTTCAGTTCGAGCAAAAACACAGCGCGTTGCAAATCCCAAGGGAATCTCTACAATATGTCTCATCAATCCCATCAATCAATCACCCATCAATCACTTTATGTCAAGTAAAAACACCCATGCTTCCTTTCTCCACAAGTCAAGCAACCACCTAAGTCAACTAACCTCTCACTTCACCCATCACTCACTTCACCCATCACTCACCTCACCCATCACTCACCTCACATCACTCCATCTCTCTACATCTCATCTCTCCCTCTCTCTCTCATTTCTCAACACTCCAAACCCAAGCAAGGGAGCCCTCTCACGTCCAAGCTCTTCTCATGAGAAATGTGCATTTTGGTGGCCCACTTTCCACTCTAAATCCCATCATCCTAGCCATCCATTTCCCATCTCCACCATCCAAGTGAAGCTCTAGGAGACCGGCTATCCAACGGACCAAGAAGATCAAGTGGTGGGTGTTTCTTTAGACTACTTTTTATGTTTTTAAGATGGGCCAAGTGAGGCCAACCGATCAATGGTTTGGATCTCACTTGGGACCCTAAGATGTGGCCAATGGTTCATCTTGATCATCAAGATCATTCCATGATGGGGCCATTCTCCATGGATCCCATCATGATGTTTACTTTCCTTGTATTGAGGAGGTCATCTAGACCGTCCATTTCTAGTGGAGTGGGATCTCCACCGTTGATCTTTTGTTGATGGTCCATATGCAAGGGGACCTTTGATGTATGATTGGATGATTGAAACGGAGGGCCCATAGTGTCGGGGTCCCTCCATCACGCGTGTCCCACTCTTTCACTCTCTCTCTCTCTCCCTCTCTTCTTTATTTATTTTTCTTGTATGTTAATGTAGCTATGTGGCCCACTTGAATTAGCCCCACCATGAAATATGTATTTTATCCAAGCCGTCCATGGGTGGGGCCCATCTTAAATGTACATCCATTTGGGGTGGCCCACCTAATCAAGGCCCACCTTGAATGTATTTGCTACAGCCCAAGATAAAAAAAAAGAAGGGAAAAGAGTCCAGTGACGTCCAGACGTCACTGGAATAAAAACTAAAGAAAAAAAAAAAGGGTTTGTTTCAAGCCATTGGGGTGAGCTATTTGTATAGGACCCACCTTGATGTATGTATACAATCCGTGCTGTCCATCCTCTTCCCCAACTTATTTTAGGCGTTGAACCGAAAGATGAGGAAGATCCGGATATCTAGTGGGCCATGGTGTTGAAAATACCATCAATACCATTGAAATCCTTCCAGATTTCTGTTTACACGATGAAAGAGGCTCGATATTGGACTCGTTGGATTCGTTGTGGGTTGTAGAATCCAATGGCAGGAGTGGATTCTTCAGACGTGGGCCCCACACGATAAAAACCCCAAAAAATGGGTTTTCAAAAAAAAAAAGAAAAGAAAGAGAGCAGCGTCTGCTGCTACAGACGGTGCAGGCGCTGCCTGCGGCCTGGCAGTGGACGGGCGGATAGCAACCCACGGCCCCCTGCCGTGGGCCCCACATGATGTAGATTTTGTATCCACGCCATCCAATGGGTGGCCCACATGCTGAGGTGGACCCTCCCCAAAAATGCGACCCATCCAAGACTCAGGCAGCCCACACCACAAGAAACAGTGGTGATTAAATTCTACCATTGAAATCCCTTTAGGGTCCACAGAAGTTTTTGATCAAACTGAAATTTATTTTTCCTATTCACTCAGGTCCCTGTGACCTTATGAATAGGTTGGATGAATTATAAACATTATAGTGGGCCCCACATGGGACGCACAGTGATATAGATGCCTAACTCCACCGTCCGCACGGACGGTGGAGCCCACTGTAATGTATGTATGAGCATGCGTGTGTGTATGCAGGTGTGTGTGTGTATGCAGGTGTGTGAGTGCACGTGTGTGTGTGTATGCATGTGTGTCAGTGCACGTGTGTGTATGCGTGTGTGTGCATATGTGTTGATATATATATATATATATATATATATATATATATATATATATATATATATATAAATATTATATTACATATATATATACTGTATTATATATGTGTGATGGTGGGCCTCCATGTGGACCCCCCCCCCCCCCACTATGATGCATGTGCTACATCCATACTGTCCACCTATTTTGAGAGCTCATTCCATAATATGAGCTAAAAATGAGGCAGATCTATGTTTCAAATGGGCCCACCTTAGTGTGTGTTTAAGGCCCACAATTTACTTAATTATGGTCACTCATTGAGACCTACTTTGGTACATATCCAAAGCCTATGGGACTAAGCCCATTTGACATATGCAAGGTCCATGGGACTAAGCCCATTTGATACATAAAGAGCCCATGAGATTCAAGCCCATTTGATGTGCATGGGGCGCAAATGGAGCAGCCCCTTTGACATATTTAAAGCTCATGTGTGTAGGCCCATTTGATGTATTTCAAGGCTCATGGATCGTGGACCATTGCAATGTACATAAGGCTCATTGGCGAGGCCCATTAATGTAACCCATTTGATAAACGTAAGGCCCATGTGATATGGCCCATTTGATGTATCTAAGGCCCATGGGTCGAGGCCTAACGAGATGACCTTAGGGTCCATTACAATGAGTGATCTCTCATGGTTCATGTAATGGTGTATAGGGCGGGTCATGCCTAAGGAACAATGTTGGTTTGACGTCCACATTATATGTGCAATGTTGGTTAAATGTCCGCATTGTAACTCTCCTTAGGGCCCATTGATAGGCCCATACTCGTTGCTATTCATTACCTTATAACATGCTTAGAATAATCTCATGACTCATGCCTATACGCATCATATGTATGCTTGATATGAGTAATGACTGATCATAGCATACGCCATTGGGCAGACCATTTATGGGGCTCGTTATGTGACTGAGCGCCCCACATGATAGCGCAGTACGCGCTGGATTGCTGCATGTTTTGACAGCGTGATTCATGCATCTCGCATACATGTGACTTGATCACTGCACGCCCTAGTGACATCAGGGTCGTGGCTCCACAGGTACATCGTGGATGGTCGTATTGAATACCGGAAATACTTATTCTAGCACTGTGGGCACTTACGATGTCCTTGGGTGAGAGTCCCAGAACCTTTTTAGTACCAGGAGATGCTCCAGCGTCTAGACCGAGTGGATACATGAGCGTCCGAGTGCCGAATACCAGTAGGCCGCGTCTCCCACTGTGTCGTGGTCGGTTGGAAGGGGGTTTAGCCTTATCCGCCTGAGTGAGAGGGCTATAAGCTAGGCTGAGTTTGACTAGCTCACAAATGAGTCCGCTATCGACGAGCCGGGTAGGTATTGGCATACTACTGGTCAGGCAGATAGTGAGGTCTTATCCACTTGCTTGACTGTGCAGCTAGGGAGGTGGCAGTCTCTGCGAAGTGTATTAGACCCCGGTGATATCCAGAGAGGAACTGTACTGATATACGTGCTTGAGGAGTATCGACTTACTTGGATTGCATTTCACATATGACATTCGACTATGTAGGCCTTGCATTGCATCGGTGTGGCCGATGACATTCATATCTCATCGCATAGCTTTGGCATGGTTGATTCTATGGACTTACCACATACTTCCGTATTGTTCTGATACTGTACACTTGGCGTTTTCCTTACGCACACACTTACACCACCCTCTAAGCTTTTGTAAGCTTATGCACGATAGTTGCGTGCAGGTAGCGTTGGACGGCAGCAGCGCTGAGACAGGAGTGCATATCAGGACCTTTTGGAGCTTTTTAATCACCTTGTATTTCCCTTTCCACATTGTACTTAAAATTTTTATTATAGTGGATATGTGGTGATGTTGTTTTGTGACTTGGTTATGCTTGTGGTTATGCTCCATTACAAAAAAAAATCATTCTAAAAATCCTCCTTATAGGATTCCAGGATCGGAATCTGGCATTTGATTGTCAGGAGCCGAGAATGGGGCACTACGGAAGCTGTCGGCACCGGATTCGGCAATCGGGATTCATGTGAATCCGATTTTCAGATTTGGAGCGTGACAGAAGTTGGTATCAGAGCCAGGTTGGGAATACCTGAGGATCACATCACATATCTACTA
This sequence comes from Magnolia kwangsiensis, assembly GCA_037074715.1. Lineage (NCBI taxonomy): Eukaryota > Viridiplantae > Streptophyta > Magnoliopsida > Magnoliales > Magnoliaceae > Magnolia > Magnolia kwangsiensis. Next base: position 85,979,825 of record CM073571.1, on the reverse strand, counting down.
TAAACAGGTTTCGAGTCTGAATGATTTAGCGATTTTTTAACATAGACCCTTAATGTAAGTGCCTTCGAGAATTCTCAAGACTGATAGGCCATTGTTCCTTCCTGTAGGAGACATTCTGGCTAGAAGAACGACCTGAGCGAATCCCGCTCCACCACCTGCGACTCCCGCACCACCACTCGCAGCTCCTGCTTTACCACCTGCTACTCCTACTCCACTACCAGATAGTCCTGCCTTTGAGCCTGAGGATGCCACTCATTTTCCTGAGACCGGTGCGGATCCGACCGTACATGTGAGTGCTACTCAGCTGCAGCAGATGTTGCAGGCGATGACCACCATTCTTCAGGGGCAGAGCAGGCGTCCCACAGTGTCACCAGCCGAGGCTGAGCAGGAGCGTGCGAGCGCTCTTCTCAAGGATTTCCGACGGCACGATCCCCCACGTTTTCGGGGTGAGCCAGACCCTACTGCTGCAGAGTTGTGGTGCTCCGAGGTGGAGAAGATATTCGACACCATGAGATGTACTACCCAGCAACGAGTCCCATTAGCTGTATTCCTTCTGCAGGGCGAGGCTCAGTATTGGTGGGCATCTGTGGCCAGATGGGTAGCTGCCAATTTTAAGTGGACCTGGGAGGACTTTATAGACCGGTTTGACCAGAAGTTCTTTCCCGAGCATGTGCGACAGCAGCGCGCACTAGAGTTTGAGACTTTGGTCCAGGGGGACATGTCTGTGTCCCAGTATGAGGCTCGGTTCGTCGCACTATCCAGATTCACGACGTATCTTGTTGATGATGAGGGGCGGAAGGCCCGCCGTTTTGAGAACGGCTTGCGTCCTGCCCTCCGGAGCCGTGTGATCGGACACATGCTTCCGACATTTGAGGAGATAGTAGAGAGAGCCCTGATATATGAGACAGATTGGGCCAGTGTGCAAAGAGCCCGCGATCAGAGGGGAGATCAGAAGAGGAAGGCACCCTCTATTAGCTCCCATCAGAAGCACCATTCTCAGCAGTACCCCCAGCACCATTTTCGGGATCATTTACAGGTACTTGCTTTGGGTGAGGTCGTACAGGGCATCGTAGGCACGAGTGTCCACATCCGCAGCAGCAGCAGCAGCCGAGGGCACCACATCCACCTCCACGACAGCCACCACAGCAGCAGCGACCACAGCACCAGCCTCTTGTACATCCCCCACAGCAGCAGAGGCAGCAGGTTAGGCCCCCACAGCGACCACAGCAGCAGCAGAGACCTCAGAGGGGACCTGCACCTCCCCAGCAGGCTCAGGGCAGATTCTATGCCGCCCAGCAGGACCCTCAGTCATCAGGAGGGGTCGTCGAGGGTACTCTTCCTGTTTCTGCATGCATTGCACGTGTACTATTTGATTCTGGTGCATCGCATTCATTTATCGCCGATGATTTCTGTCGACGACCGGTTTGTCGTTGGAGTCTGCCCGTGAGGATTTGGTAGTATCGACGCCATTAGGGAAGACCACAGTGTTGGGCCGATTTTGCGCATCTTACCCTATTTTGATTGGGGATATCTTCTTGCCTGTCGACCAATTTGTATTTTCGATGTCCGGTTTTGATGTTATCCTGAGCATGGACTGGCTTGCAGAGTACTATGCCATATTAGACTGCTCTGTGAGGACAGTCACATTCTGCATACCCGGCGTGCCAGAGTTTCAGTTTGTTGCTGAGCCCAGAGGAGGGCAGCTTTCTTACCTGTTATCGTGTGCCGTTGAGGAGCCAGCTGTTTTGAGTATCAACCAGCTGCCGGTTGTTTGTGGTCTTTCTGATGTGTTTCAGGAGATTCCGGGATTACCACCTCGTCGGCATACCGAGTTTCAGATTGATCTTGTGCCTGGTACTGCGCCTATTTCAAAGGCCCCGTATCGTATGGCACCATTGGAGTTACGGGAACTGCAGAAGCAGTTGGACGAGTTGCGCAAGCTAGGCTTTATTCGTCCAAGCAGTTCGCCGTGGGGAGCACCGGTACTCTTCGTAAAGAAGAAGGATGGCTCGTTGAGGCTTTGCGTAGACTACTGCGAGCTCAACAAGGTCACGATCAAGAACAAGTACCCACTTTCGAGGATCAATGACTTGTTTGATCAGCTGCAGGAGGCGCAGTTCTTTTCAAAGATAGACTTGCAGTCCGGTTATCATCAGGTTCGGGTTCGAGATGAGGATATCCTAAAGACAGCCTTTAGGACGCGATACGGTCATTTTGAGTTCCAGGTCATGTCCTTCGGACTGACCAATGTGCCCGTAGTATTCATGCAGTTGATGAACGAGGTCTTCCGTCCGTATCTTGATCAGTTTGTCGTGGTGTTTATTGACGACATCCTAATATATTCGAGGACTCGTGAGGAGCATGAGCGACATCTTGAGATTACATTGCAGACCCTCCGTGCACACCAGCTTTACACAAAGCTGGAGAAGTGCAAGTTCTGGCAGGAGGAGGTGAAGTTCCTCGGCCATGTAGTGACGAGGCAGGGTGTCGCTATAGACCCCTCGAAGATAGATGCCGTGCGTCAGTGGGATCAGCCCACGAACGCATCTGAGATCCGCAGTTTTCTTGGTTTGGCGGGCTACTACCGACGTTTTATTGAGGGATTCTCTCGCATTGCAGCTCCATTGACCAGATTGATCCGGAAGGGTGCCGAGTTCATTTGGAGCGACGCTTGTGAGCAGGCATTTATGGAGTTGAAGGACCGCCTCACGTCCGCTCCTGTCCTCACCTTCCCTTTGGGAGTGATGGATTTGTTGTATTTACTGATGCCTCACGAGTTGGCTTAGGTGCAATCCTGATGCAGCACGGGAAGCCAGTAGCTTATGTATCCCGTCAGCTCAAGGTCCATGAGCTGAACTACCCTACACACGATCTAGAGCTGGCAGCGGTTGTCTTTACACTGAAAGTGTGGAGACACTATCTTTATGGGGTGAGATTCGAGCTCTTTTTCGATCACAAGAGCCTGAAGTATTTGTTCTCTCAGTCCGAGCTGAACATGAGGCAGAGGCGTTGGATGGAACTCCTGAAGGACTACGATTTTGATCTTCAGTACCACCCGGGCAAGGCGAACGTGGTGGCGGATGCCCTCAGTCGTCAGCCACGAGGCCTGGTGGCGCATATGATGATTCAGGAGTGGAGGATGCTCGAGGATATAGCAGAGTACGATTTTGAGTTTGGTCTGCAGTCATCTATTGTTCAACTATCGAGCTTGTCGATTCAACCCTCTCTTGTCGCAAGGGTGATCGAGGCTCAGCAGACAGACGACTCGTTACAGGATTATCGAGCGGAGGTAGCATCTGAGAGTCAGACGGATTGGCAGATTGGTTCTGACGGTGGACTTCGCTTCAGTGGCCGATTATGTGTCCCGGATATTCCTGAGTTACGCCGAGATCTTATGACCGAGGCACATCGATCGCGTTTCTCTATCCACCCTGGCTCGACGAAGATGTATCGCGATATGAGACGTCAGTATTTTTGGTCAGGGATGAAGCGCCAGATAGCCAGTTTTGTAGCCGAATGTGACACCTGCCAGCGTGTCAAGGCCGATCATCAGAGACCCCCTGGTCTATTGCAGCCGCTGAGCGTCCCGATGTGGAAGTGGGAGCATATATCTACCGATTTTATCTTGGGTTTGTCGAGGACTCAGCGCGGTCATGACGCCATCTGGGTTGTTGTGGACCGTCTGATGAAGTCGTCACATTTTCTTACGATTCGTGAGACTTGGCATACAGATCGGCTCGCCAGGATGTTTATCGATGAGATCGTGAGATTGCATGGTGTTCCCGTCTCGATTATTTCAGACCAAGATCCGAGGTTCACGTCTCAGTTTTGGAGGAGCTTCCAGAGAGCGATGGGCACTGATTTGCAGCTCAGCACCACGTATCATCCGCAGACCGATGGTCAGACCGAGAGGGTCAACCAGATCCTTGAGGATATGCTTCGGGCTTGCGCGATTGATTTCGCTGGTAGTTGGGACGAGCACCTGCGATTGACTGAGTTTGCATACAACAACAGCTATCAGGCGACCATTGGCATGGCTCCTTTTGAGGCATTATATGGTAGACCATGCAGATCTCCGAGTTGTTGGACCGAGGTTGGAGAGCGACGTCTCCTGGGTCCCGAGCTTGTGCTGCAGACATCAGAGGCTATCGACATCATCAGACAGAGGATGAGCACAGCTCAGAGCCGGCAGAAGAGTTTTGCTGATCGTCGGTGTCGTCCCTTGGAGTTTGTCGTCGGGGACTATGTGTATCTCAAGGTCTCACCCATGAAGCGTGTAGTTAGTTTTGGGACGAAGGGCAAGCTTGCCCCGAGATTCATAGGACCTTTCGAGATCACTGGGCGCATTGGCGCTGTGGCCTACCGGCTAACCTTGCCATCGCAGTTGTCTGGCGTCCACAACGTCTTCCATGTCTCTATGTTGAGGAAGTGTGGGTCAGACGTCGTTCCTGTTATCGATTGGCAGCCGTTGGAGGTTCGTGAGGACGCTTCTTATATTGAGCAGCCAGTTCGTATCCTCGATCGAAAGGAACAGGTCCTCAGAACCAAGGTCATTCCCTTGGTGAAAGTGCAGTGGGGCCACCATAGTGTGGATGAGGCGTCTTGGGAGCGCGAGGCAGAGATCCGCGAGCGTTATCCCCATCTTTTCGATGATTGATTGTATGATGTATTATAATGATGTTATGTTCCCTATTTTCTTTTTGAGTTATGGTTAGTTGCGATGGTAATGTAAATTTCGAGGATGAAATTTTTATTAGGTGGGGAGAGCTGTAAGACCCGTATCCTAATCCGCACTGTTCCGTTGTTTCGCGCGATCCTTCTCGTCAAATTTCGACAATCGGAGACCTATAGTTGACGTTGCGTACGACCGTAAGTCGTATCCTATTCATTTGAGCCGGCTTAATCCGAGACTTGTATCATTGCGACTGCACCGTCGCCGCGGTTCCAACGTCGCAACTCACGCACCGATCCGATACCCAGACGATGAGATGCGGACCCGCGTTTAGTTCAAGCAAAAACACCTCGCGTTGCAAATCCCAAGGGAATCTCTACAATATGTCCCATCAATCCCATCAATCAATCACCCATCAATCACTTTATGTCAAGTACAAACACCCATGCTTCCTTTCTCCACAAGTCAAGCAACCACCTAAGTCAACTAACCTCTCACTTCACCCATCACTCACCTCACCCATCACTCACCTCACATCACTCCATCTCTCTACATCTCATCTCTCCCTCTCTCTCTCATTTCTCAACACTCCAAACCCAAGCAAGGGAGCCCTCTCACGTCCAAGCTCTTCTCATGAGAAATGTGCATTTTGGTGGCCCACTTCCCACTCCAAATCCCATCATCCTAGCCATCCATTTCCCATCTCCACCATCCAAGTGAAGCTCTAGGAGACCGGCTATCCAACGGACCAAGAAGATCAAGTGGTGGGTGTTTCTTTAGACTACTTTTTATATTTTTAAGATGGGCCAAGTGAGGCCAACCGATCAATGGTTTGGATCTCACTTGGGACCCTAAGATGTGGCCAATGGTTCATCTTGATCATCAAGATCATTCCATGATGGGGCCATTCTCCATGGACCCCATCATGATGTTTACTTTCCTTATATTGAGGAGGTCATCTAGACCGTCCATTTCTAGTGGAGTGGGATCTCCACCGTTGATCTTTTGTTGATGGTCCATATGCAAGGGGACCTTTGATGTATGATTGGATGATTGAAACGGAGGACCCATAGTGCAGGGGTCCCTCCATCACGCGTGTCCCACTCTTTCACTCTCTCTCTCTCCCTCTCTTCTTTATTTATTTTTCTTGTATGTTAATGTAGCTATGTGGCCCACTTGAATTAGCCCCACCATGAAATATGTATTTTATCCAAGCCGTCCATGGGTGGGGCCCATCTTAAATGTACATCCATTTGGGGTGGCCCACCTAATCAGGGCCCACCTTGAATGTATTTGCTACAGCCCAAGACAAAAAAAAAAAGAAGGGAAAAGAGTCCAGTGACGTCCAGACGTCACTGGAATAAAAACCAAAGAAAAAAAAAAGGGTTTGTTTCAAGCCATTGGGGTGGGCTATTTGTATAGGACCCACCTTGATGTATGTATACAATCCGTGTCGTCCATCCTCTTCCCCAACTTATTTTAGGCGTTGAACCGAAAGATGAGGAAGATCCGGATATCTAGTGGGCCATGGTGTTGAAAATACCATCAATACCATTGAAATCCTTCCAGATTTCTGTTTACAGGATGAAAGAGGCTCGATATTGGACTCGTTGGATTCGTTGTGGGTTGTAGAATCCAATGGTAGGAGTGGATTCTTCAGACGTGGGCCCCACACGATAAAAACCCCGAAAAATGGGTTTTCAAAAAAAAAAAACCAAAGAAAGAGAGCAGCGTCTGCTGCTGCAGACGATGCAGGCGCTGCCTGTGGCCTGGCAGTGGGCGAGCGGACAGCAGCCCACGCCCCCTGCCGTGGGCCCCACATGATGTATATTTTGTATCCATGCCGTCCAATGGGTGACCCACATGCTGAGGTGGGCCCTCCCCAAAAATGAGACCCATCCAAGACTCAGGCGGCCCACACTATAAGAAACAGTGGTGATTAAATTTTACCATTGAAATCCCTTTGGGGTCCATAGAAGTTTTTGATCAAACTGAAATTTGTTTTTCCTATTCACTCAGGCCCCTGTGACCTTATGAACAGGTTGGATGAATTATAAACATTATAGTGGGCCCCACATGGGACCCACAGTGATATAGATGCCTAACTCCACCGTCCGCACGGACGGTGGAGCCCACTGTAATGTATGTATGAGCGTGCGTGTGTGTATGCAGGTGTGTGAGTGCATGTGTGTGTGTGTATGCAGGTGTGTGAGTGCACGTGGGTGTGTGTATGCATGTGTGTGAGTGCACGTGTGTGTATACGTGTGTGTGCATATGTGTTGATATATATATATATATATATTATATTACATATATATATATACTGTATTATATATGTGTGATGGTGGGCCTCCATGTGGACCCACCCCCCCACTATGATGCATGTGCTCCATCCATACTGTCCACCTATTTTGAGAGCTCATTCCATAATATGAGCTAAAAATGAGGCAGATCTATGTTTCAAATGGGCCCACCTTGGTGTGTGTTTAGGGCCCACAATTTACTTAATTATGGTCACTCATTGAGACCTACTTTGGTACATATCCAAAGCCTATGGGACTAAGCCCATTTGACATATGCAAGGTCCATGGGACTAAGCCCATTTGACACATAAAGAGCCCACGAGATTCAAACCCATTTGATGTGCATGGGGCGCAAATGGAGCGGCCCCTTTGACATATTTAAAGCTCATGTGTGTAGGCCCATTTGATGTATTTCAAGGCCCATGGATCGTGGACCATTGCAATGTACATAAGGCTCATTGGCGAGGTCCATTAATGTAACCCATTTGATAAACGTAAGGCCCATGTGATACGGCCCATTTGATGTATCTAAGGCCCATGGGTCGAGGCCTAACGAGATGACCTTAGGGTCCATTACAATGAGTGATCTCTCATGGTTCATGTAACGGTATATAGGGCGGGTCGTGCCTAAGGAACAATGTTGGTTTGACGTCCACATTATATGTGCAATGTTGGTTAAATGTCCGCATTGTAACTCTCCTTAGGGCCCATTGATAGGCCCATACTCGTTGCTATTCATTGCCTTATAACATGCTTAGAATAATCTCATGACTCATGCCTATACGCATCATATGTATGCTTGATATGAGTAATGACTGATCATAGCATACGCCATTGGACAGACCATTTATGGGGCTCGTTATGTGACTGAGCGTCCCACATGATCGCGCAGTACGCGCTGGATTGCTGCATGTTTTGACAGCGTGATTCATGCATCTCGCATACGTGTGACTTGATCACTGCACGCCCTAACGACATCAGGGTCGTGGCTCCACAGGTACATCGTGGATGGCCGTATTGGATACCAGAAATACTTATTCTAGCACTGTGGGCACTTTCGATGTCCTTGGGTGAGAGTCCCAGAACCTTTTTGGTACCAGGAGATGCTCCAGCGTCTAGACCGAGTGGATACATGAGCGCCCGAGTGCCGAATACTAGTTGGCCGCGTCTCCCACTGTGTCGTGGTCGGTTGGAAGGGGGTGTAGCCTTATCCGCCTGAATGAGAGGGCTATAAGCTAGGTTGAGTTTGACTAGCTCGCAAATGAGTCCGCTATCGACGAGCCGGGTAGGTATTGGCATACTACTGGTCAGGCGGATAGTGAGGTCTTATCCACTTGCTTGATTGTGCAGCTAGGGAGGTGGCAGTCTCTGCGAAGTGTATTAGACCCCGGTGATATCCAGAGAGGAACTGTACTGATATACGTACTTGAGGAGTACCGACTTACTTGGATTGCATTTCGCATATGACATTCGGCTATGTAAGCCTTGCATTGCATCGGTGTGGCCGATGACATTCATATCTCATCTCATAGCTTTGGCATGGTTGATTCTATGGACTTACCACATACTTCCGCATTGTTCTGATACTATACACTTGGCGTTTGCCTTATGCACATACTTACACCACCCTCTAAGCTTTTGTAATCTTATGCACGATAGTTGCGTGCAGGTAGCGTTGGACGGCAGCAGCGCTGAGACAGGAGTGCATATCAGGACCTTTTGGAGCTTTTTGATCACCTTGTATTTCCCTTTCTGCATTGTACTTAAAATTTTTTTTATAGTGGATATGTGGTGATGTTGTTTTGTGACTTGGTTATGCTTGTGGTTATGCTCCATTACAAAAAAAAAAATCATTCTGAAAATCCTCCTTGTAGGATTCCAGGATCGGAATCTGGCATTTGATTGTCAGGAGCCGAGAATGGGACACTACGGAGGCTGTCGGCACCGGATTCGACAATCGGGATTCATGTGAATCCGATTTTCGAATTTGGAGCGTGACATTTAGGGATTTGAGAATACATTTAGGTTTTAGGTTTAGGTTAGGTTTAGATTTAAGTTATAGATTATTGCTTTAGGGAATTGAGAATAGGTTAAGGTTTAGGTTTAGGAAATCGGGTTCGGGTTTAGGTTTGGGTTTAGGTTTTAGGTTATAGGTTATAGGTTATAGGTTTAGGTTATAGGTTAAGGTTTAGGTTATAAGTTTAGGTTATGGTTATAGCTTTAGGTTTAGGTTTAGTTTATAGGTTATAGGTTTAGGTTATAAGTTAAAGGTTTAGGTTTAGGTTATAGGTTTAGGGATTTGAGAATAGGTTTAGGTTGTAGGTTATAGGTTTAGGGATTTGAGAATAGGTTTAGGTTGTAGGTTATAGGTTTAGGGATTTGAGAATAGGTTTAGGTTATAGGTTTAGGTTTAGTTTTAGGTTACAGGTTTAGGGATTTGAGAATAGGTTTAGGTTATAGGTTTAGGTTTAGGTTTAGGTTTAGGTTAGGTTATAAGTTATAGGGTTAGGTTAAGGTTATAGGTTTAGGTTTAGGTTAGGTTATAGGTTTAGGTTTAGTAATAGGTTTAGGAATTTGAGTTTAGGTTCAGGTTTGAGTTCGAGTTCAGGTTATATGTTTGGGTTAAGATGTAGGTTTAAGTTAAGTGAATTAAGTTTAGATTATATGTTTAGGTTTAGGCTAAGGGTTTAGAGATTCAGATTCAGGTTCAGGATTGGGTTTAGGTTTGGGTTTTCAAGTTTAGGTTTAGGTTTAGGTTAGGGAGTTGAGATTTGGATTAGGTGTTGGTTTAGGTTTAGGTTTTAGGTTAAGATTTTAGGTTTAGGTTAAGGTTTAGGTTTAGGTTAAGGTTAGGTTATAGGTTATAAGTTTAGGTTAAAGGTTATAGGTTAAGGTTTAGGTCCTGGGTTTTGGTTTAGATTAAGGTTATATAGGTTTAGGTTCAGGTTAAGGTTTATGTTTAGGTTATAGCTTTAGGTTAAGGTTTAGGTTTAGGTTATAAGTTATAACTTTAGGGAATTGAGAATAGGTTATGATTTAGGTTTAAGAAATTGGTTTCAAGTTCGGGATCGGGTTTAGGTTTGGGTTTTCAAGTTTAGGTTTGGATTTTTAAGTTTAGGTTTAGGTTTAGGTTAGGGGGTTAAGATTAGGATTAGGTATAGGTTTAGGTTTAGGGATTTGAGAATACATTTAGGTTTTAGGTTTAGGTTTAGGTTCAGGTTTTAGGTTTAGGTTATAGGTTATAGGTTATAGCTTTAGGGAATTGAGAATAGGTTAAGGTTTAGGTTTAGGAAATCAGGTTCGGGTTCCAGATTGGGTTTAGGTTATAGGTTATAGGTTTAGGTTTAGGTTTAGGTTATAACTTTAAGTTATGGTTATAGGTTTAGGTTTGGGTTTAGGTTATAGGTTAAAGGTTTAGGTTTAGGTTATAGGTTTAGGGATTTGAGAATAGGTTTAGGTTATAGGTATAGGTTTAGGTTTAGGTTTAGGTTATAGGTTTAGGGATTTGAGAATAGGCTTAGGTTTAGGTTTAGGTTAGGTTATAGGTTATAGGGTTAGGTTAAGGTTATAGGTTAAAGGTTAAGGTTTAGGTTAGGTTATAGGTTTAGGTTTAGGTTTAAGTTTAGGTTTAGGAATTCGGGTTCAGGTTTGGGTTTGGGTTCAGGTTATATGTTTGGGTTAAGGTGTAGGTTTAAGTTAAGTGAATTAAGTTTAGGTTATAGATTTAGGCTTATGTTTAGGTTTAGGCTAAGGGTTTAGGGATTCAGATTTGGGTTCGGGATCGGGTTTAGGTTTAGGTTTTCAAGTTTAGGTTTTGGTTTAGGTTAGTGAGTTGAGATTAGGATTAGGTGTGGGTTTAGGTTTAGGTTTTAGGTTAAGATTTTAGGTTTAGGTTAAGGTTAAGGTTAGGTTATAGGTTATAAGTTTCGGTTATAGGTTATAGGTTAAGGTTTAGGTCATAAGTTTTGGTTTATATTAAGGTTATAGGTTTAGGTTAAGGTTTAGTTTTAGGTTATAGGTTATAGCTTTAAGGAATTGAGAATAGGTTAAGGTTTAGGTTTAGGAAATCGGGTTCAGGTTCGGGATCGGGTCTAGCTTTGGGTTTTCAAGTATAGGTTAAGGTTTAGGTTATAGGTTTAGGTTTGGGTTTGAGTTATAGGTTATAGGTTATAGGTTTTGGGTTATATGTTAAAGGTTATAGGTTTGACCAGAATGTTCGGGTTATATGTTTGAATTTAGGTGTAGGTTGAAGTTAAGTGAATTAAATTTAGGTTGTTGGTTTAGGTTATAAGATTAAGTTTAACCTAAGTGTTTAGGTATTCAGATTCCGGTTCAGGATCGGGTTTAGGTTATTAGTTATAGGTTATAGGTTTAGGTTAGGGTTAAGGTTTGGGTTATAGGTTAAAGGTGTGATCCTTGCAAATACATACATAAACACGGCATGTCCAAATGACCAGGCCCTTCCAATGCTATCCATAGAAAATGGACAGCTTCATCATGGTCATAAAAGCGGTTCTCAGCTTATAGGGACCCCCGCTCAACATATGGATAGCTCCGACACACATCCTGGTCTGCTCCATCAGTTTCGAGTAAATACATAAACACGACTTGTCCAAATGGTCAAGCCACTCTAATGTTATCCATAAGAAATGGACAGCTTCATCATGGTCATAACAGCGGTTCCCACCTTCCAGGGACCCCCTCTCAACATCCGGATAGCTCCAACGTACATCCGGATCTGCTCCATCAATTTCGAGATAATACATTTAAAAATAACATAAATATATCTAAAAGCATCTGGATACCTGGGGAAGGCCTCCCATATTCGTATTGTTGGTTACTCATCCCTTTGTCTATAAACCACAATCGACCAACACTTTCTATCACTACCTGTACTCTGAAACCAACACAAATATAACTGAAAAACAATTTAAGGAATAAGAAAAAATGAATTTACCTTTACACATCATTAAATGTTTCCCTATAAGGAGGTGATATTATATCTTTAATAGTCACAACCTATATGACAGAGAAAAATGCAACTGAGATAGTTTGTTACAATTCAAAGGAGAAAAAATATTTGTGGCTGCACCGATATTCTAGTTCATTACGAACGGCTGCCTACGTACCTAAAAAGTTAGATTGAGATCAAGCCACTACGTAGTTCTTTTTAATTAACCAAGTTACTAAAGGTCATAAATTTCATATTTAACAAAGTATCATTGAATGTCATCTCAAATCATTTCTGGTTGGTGCATTTAAAAAAATTCAAATACACAATCAATGTATATTCTTATTACATCTCATACTACAACAAGAGACAACGTTCTGTCAATACTTCAGTTACATTTGAAATTGAAATCCTTTAGTGACTTGGTTAATAAAAAACAAATGACAACAAGCCATAATTAATAAAAAGGATGTTAAAGATTAAATAAATAAAAAAGGTAACTTGATCAAAAAAGGATTTCATTGAATAATCAAGTTTTCATCATACAAATTACCAAAGCATGTCCTAGAGTTCAAAAAGTTAAACAAAACTACTGAATATTCAAATTCTCATCAGGAATTTGGGCCAAACAACAATTTCACCTAATTGAATATCTTCAAATGTCCTGTCATCATTAAGCAACTCTACTATGCGAACATTGATATCAACTATTACAACTCTGATGCATGTATTATCTAACACATCCACCCACTAGCAATAGTATGACCATGGATATCTTTCAATTGGCAAATTTATTCCATCGAAGGAGTCGTTGCAAAGTCTTCTCGAATACTTGAGGGCTCACCAGATCAACGATGGGCCTATAAATAAAATAATGGTTTCATGTAAATGATAATGCTACTTTTATCTTTAAAAATAATAATGATATCATTTGATAATGGAAAATGCAATACTTGAGATGCAACCGTATCAGGGGATTAGTGAAGTAGTTGGCTTTGATGAGTAATTTGTTGCCTAAGTTCAGAAAATTGTTGCTCAATAATCATACGAACAAATTTAGCCTCAATGGACATACGTGCATTCCTCTCCGACCGAGCTTCTATGATATAGGGGGTGGTAACCTCCATAATAGTCTTAGAAATGCCCAAACCCATGCCCCTAACCTGGCCTCTGCTATCACAACCACAAACCTAAACATTAATTTTTAAGATTAGTGATGTGTGTATATTATTATTTAAAAAAAAAACCAACAACAATGTATGTAAAGTGAGTAGAATTGATTAAAAACCTGTGAAACTAGGTTGTGGTCTAAATCCTTGTGCTTACTGGAAGGATCACTGCCAGCTATCGATAATATTCTTTCCTGTTAGAAGATAAATGTTACAATAAATCCTTCATTATACCAAAATCTGACATAATTCCTGCAAATTTATAAAATAAAATAATATCTCATTATTATGTAATCGGCATTCTATTAATATTTTGATAGCTAAAAAATTGTAACAATCATTACTAAATACAATTCAACTCACTTTCAAACTGATTTGAATCTTATTAGTTTCTTTTCTGTTTCCTATGACGTGAGGTACTCGGCTCACTCTCTACCCATGATTTTTCCTGTACATCTTCATCTTCTTCATTTAAATCATCGACTAATGAAAGTGATGAAGAATCCACATTCCTTCTGGCCTCAAACTCGAGTGGATCTTCAAATGCATATGCATCTTTCGTCAATCTCCTAGGAGCATCTAGTACAACATGCCAGTCATCTCTAGTTGGATCCTTACAGTAGAAGACCTGAGCTTCCTGAGTGTAAGAATAAATTGCTCATTGTCTTCCTTTAAGTTCCATCTAAACCTTCCTAGATTGACAAATATCAAAATTGTTTCAAGATCTATGAAACATCCATTCAATTTATCTTCAATATGCACCCAATCACAGTAGAAGAGTGCTACTCTGAAGTCGAAGTAGTTCAATTTGAGAATTTATTTAATGATGCCATAATAAGTGACTTCTTCTTCTATAGGATTCCTATCCCTGAAAATTGCCTTGAAGCTAGTTAGCGCTTTCATTGAGACTCCACTGTTCTGTGTTATTCTGTTCATTTCAGAATTCGCAATGTTAAAAACATATCCATTTACTGAGTAAGTATTATATGATATGCATTTGAAGTCAGGTCCATTGGCAATTCTCTTAAATTGAGACATTTCTTGATTATTTAGTTGATGTCTTAACCAAAGAATGTATTCCATTGGTTTTCCTGCTAAGAGATTACCTTTTCGATTTTGTCCCGTATGTGTTTGGCCCTGGATGTATGTTTGGTACTTCCTATAAATTTCAAATCATAGCAATTAATTATATATATAATAATATTTATTACCATAAGCCATTTAAAAATATAAAAAAGAATAATATACTTCATTAACTTACTCCTCCAATTGATGATTTTCAACGTGATGTTGCAAAACCCATCTGCGTGCTTGTTGGTATTGCACCGTAGTAAGATCATAAACTTTTGCTTTCTTATTATTCTTGGAATCACTAGCATTTTCATTATCATTGAATATTTTTAGTCCTTGCTTATGACCTCATATTGTATTATTAGGTTAGTATTCCATGCAGTACATCATAGATTCCTCTATAACGTAGTGTTCTATAATACAGCCCTCTGGGTAAGCTTGATTCATCACATACTTCTTATATGTTCTCATCATCCTGTTAAATATTAAAATCGGGTATTGATAAAAAAATATATAAGCTATTTTAAAATTTTTAATAAATTAAAAAAGTTAAAGTTACCTCTCTAAAGGATACATCCATCGATATCTAACAGGTCTGCAAACTTGTGCCTCCTCCGCCAAGTGTACAACAAGGTGTGTCATAGAAACAAAAAATGATGGTGGAAAATACCTTTTGAAAGTACATAATTTTTTCACTATTTTATTTTTCGTTTCTTGAAGTTTCATATGATGAATTTCTTTAGAACATATGATGTTAAAGAATCTTGACAATTGTATAATGGTGGCACGCATTGACTTTTCTTTCTTGAATGAATGCATCAATAATACGGGTAGTAACTACTGCATTAGAATATGATAATCATGTGACTTAAGGCCCTTGAGGTGATAGTCATCCATACTGATATGATATTTCTAGTTTGCACTATACCCTCTCGGAACTTTCAAATCACTCAAGGTTTGACAAATGAGTTCTCTTTCCGATCTAGATAATGTGAAAGAAGCTTTAGGTGATAACAACTTACCTTTTTTTCCTCTGGCTAATATTTTGATCTTATCTTCATAGCCATAAGATCCTGATGGGCTTGTAAACCATCCTTAGACTTGTCATTCATATCCATGATTGTTGCAGTAAGGTTCTTAGTAACATTTTTCTTAACATGCATCGCATCCAAATTATGACGAACGGGCATATGCTCCCAATACGACAATATAAAGAAGATTGATCTCTTCGACCAAGCAGTAAGGTTAGACTCCTCATCCGTGGCCTTCTTCCTCTTATTTCTTATATGCTTTCCGAATTTGGTTTGTATATTATTCATTTTAACAAATACCTGTTCTCCAGATAAACGCTTTGGAGCCTACCTATTTCATCATTCCCATTAAATCGAGATCTTTGGCTCCTAAAGATATGAGCTCTTGGGAGGAATCTTCTATGCACCATATAAGCAAACTTCTTTCCATGTTTTAGCCAAACAGAGTTAGTCTCCTCACTACAAACAGGATATGCATACTTTTCTCCTGTCCTACACCCAGAAAGATGTCTATAGGCTGGAAAATCATGTATTGCCCATAATAAAATCGGCTTCATTGTAAACCTGTTCTTCCTTAACGAGTCATACGTTATAGACCCTTTCCACAATTCATTTAATTCTTCAATTAATGGTTGTAAATATACGTCGATGTTATGCCCTGGACTATTTTTTTGAGAATTAAAAGTGTTAACATAATAAATTCCTCCCGCATGCATAAATGAGGTGGAAGATTGTGTGAAACAATCATAACAGGCCAGCAACTATATAAGATGCTCATATGCCCAAAGGGGTTAAATCCATCTGTTGCAAGTCCCAACCGAACGTTACGTGGATCCGCAACAAAATCACTAAATTTTCTATCTACAAACTTCCACATAGAAGAATCCACAGGATGACACATGTACGAGTCATTTTTAGCCCCCTTTGAATGTCACAACATATTCTCTGCAATCCATAATACGCTATAAAGTCTTTGTAACTTGGTGTTAATGGGAAGTATCTTCTCACCTTCCATGGTACATGTGAGACTGTTCATCTTACAACAATATTCACTTTCCATCTGTTTGCTTTACATGTAGGACAACTTTCTTTATTAGCATGCTCCTTCCAGTACAGAATACAATCATTATGGCATATATGTAGCACCTCATAATTCATACCCAACGAACTGATCAATCTCTTTGCATTATAGGTACTATTTGGAAAAGAGTTCTCTCTTGGGAAAATCTTCTTGAGTAGTTGCAACAAACTTGTAAAGCTATTATCTGACCACTGATATCTAGCCTTCATGTTCATCAACTCAGCTGTCACTGACAACTTTGTATACTCACATTTACACAATGGATATAAGGGTTGTACCACATCCTCCCTTAATTTATTGTAATGAGTATCATTGTTTATGTCATCTTGAGGTTGACTACCATGTTCCTCATTGTCCTCATTCATACATGCATCTAAGTCATCGAGTTGAACATGACCAAAAGTATCATTAACCAAATCAACTATTTTGGGCAATAACTCTTCATTACAATTAGTGGCAAATGTACTAGGAGCCTTGGCATTGACACCCATATTGGGAAGTTGTTCTCCATGAAAAAACCAAGTTGTGTATGTCTAATATATACCATTCATAATCAAATGCTCAGAAACTGTACTTAGTATTTTCTTTCCACACACATTACGACATCTAGCACAAGGACAACTATACCAATCAACACCTCTTAAATTCCTTTTCGGAAAAATAATAAACAATTTAACACCTTAATGTATTCATCACTCAATATATCTTTCGTCATCCAATTCTTGCTCGGGGGCGTCAAATCCATTTCTGATATCACTTTGTTGAGGCATAAAAAATGGTGAAAGAATCAAGCAAGGAGAGGTAAATAGATAAGAAGAACTTTTGGAAAGAAGAAGATAGAGGTAGCTTTCATGAGAGTGCGCAGGTCCGCGCAACCATTATAGGTTACGCGGTTTCGTGTAATCAATCTCAGTTGTGCAAGTCCGCGCAACTAAAGTATTACTTGCGCGGGACCTCGGAGTGAATTGCACAAAGGGCTTCGTTCAGAATTATCTAAAGCACTGAAAAATAGTCCCACATCACTAAGATCAGAAATTTCACACGTGCGAGGGTCTATAAATACCCCTTCCTCTCCTTTATTATGGGTAATTTTGAGATTTTCAAGAGGAGCGGAGCAGAGCAGAAGACAGAAGGTAGAAGGTAGAAGAGAGTTTCCTGGCAGTTGCGCAGGACCGCGCAACCGATACCTGTTGGACGGGTCTGCGCAACTAGGCTGCCCTGCAGTCTGTGAAGTCCAAAGGCCGTCATGCTGCTGAAGTTCGTGGGCTAGGCTTCCTTTCTCCGGGCTTTCTCCTCTTCATGGGTTCAAAGGAGAAAGATCAGTCGATCTAATCGACATTTCTCCTAAGTCCCAGAAGATGGTTGAAATAGGCGCTGTTATGCTGCTGAAATCTTTATTTCATTAAAGATCCATCGATCGGAACAACATTCCTCCTAAGTCTAAGGAGATGATCGAATCAGGCGCCGGAAGGCTGTCGAAATGAACTTTTGATGCTTAAAGCACAAGTCCTTCATTTCTAACTGATTTATCTTAGAATCAAGGGATATAAAGAGGATGTAAATGAACTCAGTATCAATAAAATGTGATGAATGTTCATAGTACTCTTTCTTTGTTATGTTTAAATAAGACAATCTCCCCTAATCAAATGCATTTGTTTCTTTGTCGAAACACACTTGCATGCAGTATACAAAAAATTGAGATACAATAAAAAAGAGGCTTTTCATAAACTGTCCAAACATGACAAACATGTGGTCACCAATCACAGAAAAAAGGATCTATTTATATTTGCAAATATATGCACATGATTAGGTGTAGGTTATAGGTTATAAGTTATAGCTTTAGGGAATTGAAAATAGGTTAAGGTTTAGGTTTAGGAAATCAGGTTTGGGTTCAGGATCGGGTTTAGGTTTGGGACGGCGCATACATACATACATGCACACAAACATGCATGATAATACATCCATCCATCCATGCATGCATACATACATAAACACATGCATGATGATTCATCCATCCATGATCTAACAATCCATCCATCTATCCATGCATGCATGCACACATACACACACATGCGTGATGATCCATCCATCCAGTCTTCCATCAATGCATGCATACATACATACATATACACACACATAAATCCATCCATACATGTATGCATGCATACACACACATGCATAATCTGTCCATCCATGCATGCATGCATACGTTTCATCCATCCATGTGTGCATGCATACATATATACACACATACATACATGTCTTTTATCATAAAACTATGCATGATGCATCCATACAAAAAAAAACCAAATGAAAATTTATATATATATATAAATAGATTTTTTTAATATTATTATAAATAAAAACTGATTTCCCACCAACAAATGCAACCTATTGATCATAATCATAAACCATAAATAAGAAAACATTGAAATAAAACAGATATCTACAAAAAAAAAAAAAGGTTGCAATTATTCTTATTCTTATTAAATAGATTTTTTAGAAAAAAAATACAAATAATTAAAAATTTTCAAAAAATTGAGAGATGAACATGCTTCATCATCATATTAAAAAGTGGGGCCCCAAATACTTTAGAAAAGAAAATTTCCCCTATTTTCCCAAATTTTCCATTTCGATCTTTTTTGGCCCAAATCCATGTCAATGCATGAGAATCATGCATAAACATGGATTTTAAGCAAAATGCATGAGGGGAATACATTTATTGTCATGAAGGGACTAAGATAACCTAACTTTAATGGCAAAAATGCAGGTATAAATGGACAAACATAAGGTGGCGGCACTACACACATGATCAGTTGCACATTCTGATCCTCTAAAATTAAATCTTTCTTTTTTTCTTATTTTAAAATATTAGTAATCTTTCTATAGAACTATATAGTATGTAGGTTTTAAAAGATAAGAGTTACTTTCAGGAAATTTTTTAAAAAAATAAATAAAGAAAAAGAAAAAAAAGGGAGAAAACAAAGAAAGTAAGTGATAGAGGAGAATGGTCTAGAAAGCAAGCTGATCTTGTATTTTGGGCAGCTTAGAGCTGGGTCTAGGAGAATTCTCAACATGGTCTAGAAAGCAAGCTGATCTTGTATTTTGGGCAGCTTAGAGCTAGGTCTAGGAGAATTCTCAACATGGTCTAGAAAGCAAGATGATCTTATATTTTGGGCAGCTTAGAGCTGGAATTTCGGAGAATTCTCAAGATTTCGTGTAAGTGTCCACCCACAGTGAAAGCAAGGTGATGAAAGGTTGCATCTTTCTGACCTGGTTCTAGACCCAATTACTTGTCCAAATCAACACTCAAATAAGGCTTGAAGCTTGTACCACATCATTTTTCCAATAAGTTTCAGCTCTAGTTCCTCGTATATGATACCCAGATCCAAAATGAACAGGATTCAAATCTGAATTCCCTAATCATGTTTGGATTCGAGTATGCTAAGCCCAATGCAAAACTGACCCATTGACAACCCTAGGTATGATGGGTAGAATATGTAAGATGCTTGGTATATAATATATTATGCTCGCTTGCATGTGCAATTTCTAAAATTTTGATGAAATACTACAAGCTGAAAGTAACTGCTATTTGGAAGACCAAATGGTTATTTCAAATACATTTTTTGTAGCATTTAAGTAGTTGTGATTTGGATGCAGATAAAAGAAGGTACATAGAGAATACTGATTGTTAAACCTACATATACATCTATAGTGTGGTCCACTTGAGCTTTGAGCTAGACGCTGCCATTACCAAGTAGCTACATCTTCATTGGACATTTGGATGAATGGGAAGTATCATTTAAGAATTTTTTTTCCATGGGAAATGGAAAATAGAATTTTCCATCTGAATCTTCAATCAAGGGATGAAAATCTTGATATGTGGGGAAAAAAAAACCATAAAATATTGGACTTCGTATTCTTTCTAAAACCATGGGATGCACATTTTTCCCTTCTCAAAACCATGAGATTTTTTTTTCTGAAATTTTTTTTAAAAAATACCTGTCTGAGAAAATTATCAGCAATCATATAGTAGATTCTGAGAGCAGAGACATTTCATCAAACACATGTTGTGCACACCTTAAACATTCACAACAAATGATGAATGATAAGACTATTCTATGTCTGCATCCATTGTATACATGGTATACATCTATAGTAACCTAGGCCATCTAGATCATTGGTCTCATTATTTACTAGACATGGCCAATGAACCCCCACTGATCAGAACATCTTAATCATAAAAATATAGATGAATTTGAATCACTAACAAATTTATGAAAATCAAACTATTGATCAAAATTTGAACCACTAACAGATGATTAACATCATCTGTTAGCGATTTGAGCCATGGGCATATGGATAATGCGGAGTACACAAGAAAATCAAACCAATAAACCATAAAAGTGATTTCTTAGGAAAATCCTAATCCTTTTCCCATGATAGAGTTTAGGAAATCCCTAATTCTAATATTGTATCCTCTGATAATGTTCAAATTTACAGATCTAAAAATAAAAAACCTAAATAGAGAAATGAGTACCTGGCCGGGGAAGAGATGAAGGGCAGGGGCTGCTAGTCGCACTAGATCTGGAGATGATGCAAGTGAGGAAGAGAGAGAGAGAGAGAGAGAGAGAGAGAGAGAGAGAGAGAGAGAGAGAGAGAGAGGCAGAGGGAGGGCGGCGAGAGAGCACAGAGAAATGGGGAGATTGGGCGCGGCTCTGTTTTGAGCGTGCGCCCAATTTTGGGCGAGACCATGGACGGTCCTCTCAAGTGCTCCGTGAGGCCCACTATGATGTATTTGCTTTATCCATTCCGCCCTTAATTTTAATAAATTATTTTAGTTTATAATCTTAAATATAAAGTGGATTAAAGGCTCGAGTAAACCATGCCATAGCGGGAACGGATTGGCTACTCCCCCTGACACCAGCCCCGTGGGTGGTGCTCGGTGCCCTATGGGCCCCACCATAATGTACATGTTTCATTCATTCCGTTCATCCATTTTTACAGATCATTTTAGTGCTTGATATAAAAACAATGATAGGGATATAAATATTAGGTGGGCCACACCACAGGACAAAAATAATGAATGGATATTCACAATTAAAATCCTCCTAAGTCCCACTATACTGTTTATTTGACATCCAATCTGTTGATTTGGTCATAAAGACCCAGATGAAGGGAAAAAATAAATATCAGCTTGATCCAGAACTTATGGCCCCCAAAATGTTTGTAATGGTCAAAATTCATTCAACACTATTTCCTGTAATGTGGTCCACTTGAGATTGAGATATAATTCATTTTTTTATCATATCATAAAATAATATATACAAATAGATGGACAACATGGATGATACACATACATCATGGTGGGCCACACAGAGCACCGACCACTAGCCAATGGCTGGTGTCAGGGGGAGTAGCTAATCCGTTCCCCACCATAGCAATCACATGTGATTTAATCTCCATGTTTCCTACCGTATGGTCCACTTTAACCTTTGATCTAAATGATTTTTGGTTTCATGCCCTATAATAATATTTTAAAATATATAGACGGCTTAGATAGGACATATTTTTTTAGGCCCTATAGGGCCCCTTATACCTTAAGCGTACTGATTAAATCTTATGGGGCCCACCATGATTCATTCATTTTATCCACTCCATCCATCCATTTTAACATATAATTTTATTATATAAGCTCAAAATTGAAGCCGATAAAAATATGAAGTGGACCACATCATAGGAAACAGTATAAATTGAACGTCTACCATTGAAAAATTTTGGGAGGCCACTCATGTTTTGGATCAAGTTGATATTTTAATTTTCCCTTCATCCATGTATTTGTGATCTATTAACGGCTTAGACAGGACACATATTTTTTTAGGCCTTATAGGGCCCCTTATACCCTGAGCGTACTGAGTAAATCCTATGGGGCCCACCATGATTAATTCATTTTATCCACTCCATCCATCCATCCATTTTAACATATAATTTTATTACATAAGCTCAAAATTGAAGCCTATAAAAATCTGAAGTGGACCACATCATAGGAAACAATATAAATTGAACATCAACCATTGAAAAATTTTGGGAGGCCACTGAAGTTTTGGATCAAGTTAATATTTTAGTTTTCCCTTCATCCATGTATTTATGATCTATTAAATAAGTTGGATGACAAATAAAAAGCACTATAGGCCATAGAAGATTTTAATGGTGGAAATCATTATTCCCACTGTTTCCTGTGGTATGGTCCACTTGAGCTTTGGATATGCTTTAATTGTGGACTTAACCACTAAAATGATCTGGAAAAATGGATTGACAATGTGGATAAACCATGACTTTGGGCCACTAGATTAAAAATAAAGTCAATCCATGACTTGTGGGGGCCACACCACATACTATAGTTGAGAGGTTTACCCTCCCATTAAAACATTCATAATCGCTTATTGGGCCCACCTAGATGTGGTTCATAGATCCAACCCATTCATTATGTGTGTCCCACTTGGATGAGAAGTCAGCCCAAGTTTCATACACATCCAAAATTCATGTGGGCCCCACCAATTAATGCTTTTATATGTTTTAGGGATGTCTTCACATAGTTTTAGATGTTATGGCCCACCTGAGTTTCGTATACGACTAATTTTTGGACTTAAAAGGGACACATCAAATGCATGGTGTTGATGTTCATCACACATCATGGTGGGGCACACACAGATTAAACTCATGGGAAGTTCCCATGAGGTGACCTTATAATACCATTTCACTATTTAGGTAACTCCTTCATGGGTGTTACTCTAACTGTGTAGGGTCCACCTTGATATATTTTATATATATCGACACCATCCATATATTTTTCTATCATATTTTAGGATGTGATTTCAAATCACAAGAACTCAATAATCTCAGGTGGGCCATACCAATCAAAACAATGATGAATAACTGTTAAAAACCTTTTGAAGGCCATAAAAGTTTTGGATCAATTCGATCTTTGTAGTTTACCTTCATCTAGATCTTCTTTACATTATCAACAAGTTGGATTGCAAATAAACATTACTAAAACCTTATGATGAGATCTTTATAATTTTTAACTGCAAGGTACTATATTATCATTCTTTCTAGTGGTGTGGTCCACTTAAGATTTAAATCTACACAATTTTTTATACCCGGCCCAAAAATGGGTTGGAGAAACATAGGGACGGTAAGGATTTACAACACATCATCAAAATCTCACTTTTGTTATCTAACTTTTCAAATTTTCTTATCAAAATACAAAATCTAGTTTTCTTTTTTAAAAAATATTTTTTTTTTACAATTTGTCAATTTTTTCACAATTTTGTTTAATTTCTTAAACTTTCTTTTCCAAAATATCATTTTTTTAACCTCACTTTTGTTATATAACTTTTCAATTTTTCTTGTCAAAATACAAAATCTAGTTTTCTTTTTTAAAAAATATATTTTTTTTTCAATTTGTCAAATTTTTCACAATTTTTTTTTATTTTTAAAATTTTCTTTTTCAAAATATCATTTTTTTTTATCAAAATCTTGTTATATAACTTTTTAATTATTTTTATGAAATACAAAATCTAGTTTTCTTTTTTAAAATATATATTTTTTTACAATTTGTCAATTTTTTCACAATTTTGTTTAATTTTTTATATTTTCTTTTTCAAAATATCATTTTTTTATTGAAATCTTTTTTTTTTTTTCAAAATTATTAACATTATTCAAAGTTCTTAAATTTTTTTTTCAAAATATTAATTTTTATAAAATCATAATTTTTTTTTTTTCAAAATCTAAATTTTTCTTAAACATTGTTAATTATTTTTTCTAAGCTTCTCAACTATTTTTTTTTTAAATTTTATAATTTTGTTGTTATTAAGTTTTAACATGAGCATTAGAGACGGTTTAGGACCGTCTCTAATGCAGATGGTCTTTGACAATCTCAGATGACCGCTATAAGACAAGTAAGGACCGTCTCTAATGCAGACGGTCTTTGACAGTCTTAGATTACCAGTAAAAGACGCTCAATGACCGTCTCTAATACAGACGGTTCTTGATAGTCTCAGATTACTAGTAAAAGACGACCAATGACCGTCTCTAATACAGACGGTCCTTGACGGTCTCAAATTACCAGTAAAAGACAGCTAGTGACCGTGTTTAATGCAGACGGTCCTTGACAGTCTCAGATTACTAGTAAAAGACGGCCAATGACTGTCTCTAACGTGGACGGTCTTTGACCGTCTCAGATGACCACATATAAGACGGTCAATGACCGTCTTTTATTCTAGACAGTCAATAGCCGTCTTTTCTCCACAGTTAACGACGGATTCTGATCGTCTTAAATGAATTTTAGACGTTGAACATTTTAAGACAATATTAAGGACGGTTGAGAGCCATCTAAAACTTTAGATATGGTTTACGGCCATCTCTAAAGCGTCTTTAAACCAAAGCATTTTAGAGACGGTCCACAACCATCTTGAAATCCATCCTTTTTTTTTTTCCATTTTTCTCGTAGTGACTGTGATGTTTGTTTTCTAACTAGCATATTGTTTAGATTACATTGTGTGGCCCTTTTATGTTTAACACCTTGTTTGTTAAAAAATATAATGATGATATCTTAATTTTTAAGATATATGTTGATGATATTATCTATGGATTAACTTGCGCTGTTCTCTCTTCTAAGTTTGCAGATCTGATGAAATCAGAGTTCGAAATGAATATGGTCGGCAAGCTAAATTATTTTCTTAGACTTTAAGTTAAACAGCTTGAAGATGAAATATTCATCTCCCAGACCAAATATATAATGAACTTCGTAAAGAGGTTTGGATTTGAAAAGGTAGGAATTTGAATACTCTTATGAATACAACTATAATGCCCCATCCAAAAAAAGAACAGTGTCCTAAGACGCACGTGCAAGCCGGCACAGGATCGGATAATTCAGACGCACGTGTGGGCCTACTATGGACTAATTAATGAAAAAATTAACCACTAATGGGATTAAATCAAATCATGCTCTAGTCGAGCACGGGCCGCTGAGTCAGGTAGCCCCTTTAGATTCGGCGATTGTCCGTACGGACCGTTTATCGAGCGAGGAAGGTCCAAAAATCTTAAAAATTTGTCAGACCTTTGCGCTCACTAGGCTTGTGGTCCTACGTGGACACTAGGCCCTAGAAATACCCAAAAACTATCAGTTAGTGTAACACCCCAGATTTTTTGCCAACCTGGGATTAGACGTCCTTAGGCAATGGGTCAACCAAAACACCTTGATAACCGCTCAGAACCCAATTCCATAGCCAAAGAAATCACTTAAGATTAATTCCTTTAAAAAATTAAACATAAGTTAGCTAGCACTACACTGGAGTAGCTGTGAAATTGTCCCTAATCGCTTTAAATACGTTCTATAAGACCCAAAACTTGTAGAACCAATGATGCTATAATATCCTAAAACCTTGGATCAAACTCTAAACCCGTTTGCTCTCAGGAACTCTTTGAAACTTTGTATTGGATCTATACCGCGCGTTGAAAGTCTGATACCTACAATCTTAGACCGTTATGACCGCTTAGCTGGACTTGACAACCGTTTCGAAAATCAAGGCCAACCGACGTTCAGAAGCTATTTCATTGAGCCTGGAGTGAAGAAAGTGAGAATAGGGTTAGATTTGGAAATTTTAATTCAAATCTGGCACGTGACTTGACGCGTTATTATTAAGCGTTCTGACCATCAGAATTCAGCCAAATTACACACTCGGATCAGGAAAAATTTCTCTTTCATATCATGAGACTTGTAGACCTGATCTAGGTGCGATGACCGCTGAACTGAAATTGGACCGTCACGTGCGATCTGCGAACTCTTTCGGTCTGAAAACTTGATGTGTGCTAGATCCAGTAGGCATGAGCTTAAGTCCAACCGCGTTCGGCCAGGGACCTCTAGAAATGATCTTTTGGACCAGAACAACCCCGAATTGGTTAGACCTCAAGTAAATATTGTTCCCAAGCCTAATTTGGGAAGAAATTAGGTTATATAAGGGCTTTAAACCCTCACTTCTCTCACCCATCTGAATTTTCTAGAAAGCCTAGCAAGAGTGAGAGAGAAAGTGAGAGTTTGTGAGAGAAGGTGGGAGAGATTTTCCTACCACCTGCTGCTGCTGCTGCACGTGCTTAAGCGACATATTCCAATCACGTTCTTAGTGATTCTGACACTTTTCTAGGTAAGGGAAACCCTGTCCACTTGCTGATTTAGTGTTTCGTCAATTCAAATAGAAAAGTAGTTGATATAACTTGTGAAATAGGTCGCCTGTTCGCCGTAGACGAAGCGTATACGCTCCGTTCAAAATGATACACGTCTAAAGTGAAAGGTGCAGATTTTAGACGCTTCGATTGGCTGTTTTCAACGCTTTCAATGTCGTTTAATAGTAGATTATCGACGGCAACGCCGTTTGACATGTATAACATGCTGTCCGTTTCCCGTTTGGTAAACATATGAAAAATATGAGATTTAGGGCATTTTAGTCATTTATAGGAAATACTGTAAACATCCATATATTTGCTGAAATGATTGACATGGATTTTTGTCACAATAGGATATTAGGAATGAGTGCATAATCAGTTTGGCGAAGAGATTCGCCCAAATGCGCACTTTGAGTCGACATACGCTATGTAGACTAAAGTGTGTAGTCTAAGTGTTTGTATTAATGTTTGTATTAGTATGTATTGAGTAAATGGTGTTGCGTATGAGTTTTGAGATGAAATTCTCAAGTAATATGCTGATGTAAACGATTTCCATCATGTTGGTTATATGTATTGATTTCATTGTTTATATGAAATGCATGTGTGGGATTATTTTCTTAAGTTGTATGTTATAACACGTGTCAACATGCTTATATTGTTTATATTCATTCCTACCACTCTCATATGCTTACTGATGTTGTTTACAAATGTTTGGGACTATGCTTAGTCCAGGCAGTCGGTAACAGAGTAAATTCGTGGTTGGCTTCTATTGGCCATGAAGGACGCATCGATGAACGTGAGTCGTGTTTTGGGCTGGCGGCAGTGGTTAGGCCACACGAAGTATTTTATGCACTTCATGTCGTTCAGCTTGAGATGCACTCGTACTAGTCGAGCCCGTCAAGTAACCCGACTAGTCATTGCATGTTCATTATGTATGAGTCATAACTGCTTGAACCTAGGGTACTGAAATTACCATTGGAAACCCTGTTAACCATGGTACCTTGATCTACAAGACTCATGAGCTAGGCATGTTGGTATGGGACACCGTGGTCGAGCTGTCGGCCTACACTGGGGCCACAAACCTCTCCGTAGTGACCAGTGAGCAGATTATGGTGGTATGGGACACTATATTCTTGTTGTCGGCCTACACTGATTAGGTGACGAGCCCTTTGTAGTGACCTTAAGTTTATCCTGACACCGCATGGGGGCGACGAGTCCTGATGCAGTCTTAAGGATAATTAGGCCTGTATTGATAAGGTGATGGGGGAGCGATGCAACGAGTGCGAGCAACAGCCCTGACAGCCCTTGCAACGACCTACAAATATAACATCGTATGAAATTACTAGGAGTGATTCCTCTAGATAGGATCTGTGTTGGGATTGATATAAGTAAGGTACCCTAGTTTTCCAATCCTGCTGTATGAAAAGGACTAATAATAACTCGGTAATCATATCACCATCACATTGCATGTGCCTGGAAGATGTGGAGCACTGTGGGAAGAAAGCATGCCGCGGGCGTATGATGGTGCCGTATGAGGGAGATCGTCGGTGAGGGCATCCATCATGTCATGTCATATTGTATTAACAACAGTATTTAGGAATGTTTGATTAATTACTTTACTATTATCGCATGATTGATTTGAGAACATGCTAATCTCTGCTCTATTATTCCACTGAGTTGATCACTCACTCCCACGTTACGCGATGGTATTTTCGGACACCCACCAGTCCCTATTGTGATTGCAGATGATGGCGCGGCTTGCGAGGCAGAGCCGGACTTGATGATGAGGAGGAGGATCCCTCCTTTATGCGTGTTCTGAAAGATGGAATTACAGGGAGAGTCATTAGATGGCATGACACTTGTCATTTTATATTTTCAGAGAACTCATGTATATTCTTTCTTTCTCTTTTGAGGTATACATGTATATGTTTAACCTGGTAATATGTTCACACTTTGGACACTTACAATCAATTATATATTATATGTGTGTATCGCAGTCTTTCGCTTGTTAATTTTACTGTCTCTGGAGTATGATATGTTGTTCTGGCTTAATCCCACTCATGTTTAATACATTAACATAGACAACATTCAATCATACACATTTATGTTGCATAAGTGATGTTCTGGAACTCGGGAGTGGAGTTTTTACTCGACCCCGATTTTTGGGATGTTACAGATCGTATCAGAGCATGATTTGGATTAAACCAGGCCTGAGTTATGGTCACGCGACGTACGTTGTCGCTCCTTTGACTTAGGTGGGTGTGATGAAAGTTTAGAAACACTCGTAGGACTCCAGTTTCGCCAATAGGCGAAGTTTACTTGAGTCGATCGTTTCGGTCGAGTCCGTGACGTATCTCTGGTCGCGTGAAGTGACCTAAGTAGCCTCTAGGTTGTTAGTAGTTGGGTTTGAGATGGTCTTAGGAGAATTCCAAACCCTAAAGTGTAAATCCTTGGGATGTGGGGCAACCACAACCCTTACATTCAACCGCTAGGGCTTAAAAACCCCATTTCACCTAATTCCTTCAAAATTCTTCCTCTCACCACTCCATTCTTCAATTCTTTCTTAGTCATTTCATGTTAGGCATTAATCCTAATGTGAAAATGATATAAAATCATGCTTAGACAAAATTTTACAATGAATAGTAAAAATACACGAAAACTGGCCATTTGGCCATTCTAACTTTACAATCTTTAGCAACTAATGGGCTAGATGGATGGATTAGCTCATCCAACCCCAAAATCATATGCTATATGATGGGTAAACGTATTCTGGTTAACAGACTAGCTCCGAAACACCCTGAATGGAGTTTTGGGCCTCCCTAGGCCAATCTACAATGATCCGGGGTGGGGCCCATATATATTTGGGGTCCCTAGGGTGGGGGAGACCCAACCCATGTGGTCCCACCAGTCGGATTGGTGGCCGGCCGGCGATGGATGGCCGTACAATGGGCCCCACACGACCTGAAAATCTGGCGCATGGTGTTTTTAGGGTAGGGCACCCCTCTCATACAGCGCCCGTCCGTCGAAACCCCTTAGAAAGGGTACCTCCTTCACAAACAGCCCCTCCCAAGCCTCCATTTTCATTTTTCTTGCTGCCCTATCTTAAAACGCAGCTCCAAATCCCTTCCAATCCCATTTCTTGCTAAAACCGACCCTATCCCATCCCTTTATAGTGATTTGCTACTCCTCTTTCAAAACTCATCCGTTGGAGCTCCTACAACCCCCAAATATGGCTGAAAGTGTGTGGATCTCCATTCCCTTTTATAGTTCTCTTTTCCCTTTAAAAATCTAGCCTTTGGGAGCTTGATGCATCCCTCTACAGGACCTAGATTCGTTTCAGTCCATTTG
Source organism: Magnolia kwangsiensis (assembly GCA_037074715.1). NCBI lineage: Eukaryota > Viridiplantae > Streptophyta > Magnoliopsida > Magnoliales > Magnoliaceae > Magnolia > Magnolia kwangsiensis. The sequence goes on along the minus strand of CM073571.1, from coordinate 85,949,975 downwards.
GACAACCATTTCTCCGCATTTCCTCCACTTTCCATGGCTATTGTTAAGGTTGTTTTAGCCTTTTTTCTCTCTTTGCACCATCCTCCCTCTCATGTCCCTTTTATTTGATCCTCAGACTCATGGAAACCTGCTTTCCCATCCCATTTCTCCATGTTATTTGATTGTTTGATTACCATTTTGAGATTTCTATGTTTTGTTGTTGTTAGGTTTAGTGAAGTCAGAGGTAGAAAATGTGTTTGTGTTAGTGGTTTGGCCTTAGCATAGCCGAATGTGTTCTTGTCATAATCCATGTGGAACTTTATTCCATATATTGTGAAAAATTTTGTTGAATGGAGTGCATGCCGTTTCGTTTACTGTAAGGTATTGTCCCTAGATTGGGTGTATCCCATGGTTTCCACTGCCATGTTGTAAATCTTGAGATTAAGCCTACAAAATTAGTTTTTCTCCCACCCCACCTTCCTACCAAGCATGCCACACCCAATCCCGACGTGGGATGAGGAATGCAGTTCCATTTAATGCAACTTAATGCTACTGGCCATATAGGCCCTTGGCGTTTTGGACCTAGTGTTAGCACTCCTAGATTTGAAGGATCTGACGACATAGGAAATCCAATTCCATTTAGATAATCTTGACCCTAAGCGATAGAACGATTCCTTGTATGAGAAATGGTATGAAACCATTTAGCGTATAAGCTTAGGCTGTAGATTACAGACTAGTCTACTAGTTACCTTAAGTAGTGTAAAGCCTGTATATGCTAAGGAATTGTAGGTTAGATTTGGTTGAAGTAGAACCTTATTCCTTCGATAGATCCCCTTATTACTTATAGATTTCTGTTGTAACCCATAGGAAAGTGGTTTTAACTTAGAACCATTCACTCTCAGGGAAAATATATAAATCCCTTAGATTGAACTTAGGATGAGTTAGCACGCCCATTAGTATTGCCTTCCCTAAGGGCTTATTGCATTCGGGAACACGGAGTAAAGGAACGGTATATGTAAGCGATGTATTCGCGGTTTGACTTGACCTCTTAATTCTGGTAGTTACTAATAAATCCAATGCTCTGATCAAGCAGAGGGTCGGCATCGGCTAGGATTAAGAACTGATACGAAGAATTTTCTGTCAGAGTCTCGACAGAAGGTCAATGTATCTGGCTCAGACCCAGTACACAACCTTTCTTCTGTGATGGCCCAACCACCTACAACCAAACGTGATCATATTATCTTTGGGAAATGACGAGGACTTAAAGCCAGTAAAGAATTAGATATCTTGCTACCAACTCATACCTGCCCCTGAACTCAACCACGATAGAGATTAGGCTCATCTCTATCACCATACCAATGCCATAGAACGCATCATTAGCAAAGGAAAACCACTGTAATGAGAGGTTGTTTCCCAATTCATGTCAAGGATAACTCCTAAGTTGCACCTCGTTCCGATATACGGAGCGATGCATAGATTCTTGAACTTTAAGTAGAACCAAATTTTAAGGGGGGTAGAACGTATTGAGTCCAATCCAGTTAGGTCAGCCAATGCAACCATTCGATCAGAGTGGCACAACGGAAATGTGGCTGGCCTCTTCCCCATTGGCCTAGGATCGAAACATTTGATTTAGGTTATACGTACGGTTAGGTCATTACATAGGATTGACCCTTCCTTAGATTGTCAATACCGAAGTCTTGCTAGATACTCCTTACCCTTCGCCAATTTCGGAGACAAAATTGTGTTTTAAGGGGGGTAGATTGTAACACCCCAGATTTTTTTTCAACCTGGGATTAGACGTCCTTAGGCAACGGGTCAACCAAAATACCTTGGTAACCGCTCATAACCCAATTCCATAGCCAAAGAAATCACTTCGAATTAATTCCTTTAAAAAATTAAGCGTAAGTTAGCTAGCACTACACAGGAGTAGCTGTGAAATTGTCTCTGATCGCTTTGAATAAGTTCTACAAGACCCAAAACTTGTAGAACCAATGATGCTATAATATCCTAAAACCTTGGATCAAACTCTAAACCCGTTTGCTCTCAGGAACTCTTTGAAACTTTGTATTGGATCTATACCGCGCGTCGAAAGTCCGATACCTACAATCTTAGACCGTTATGACCGCTTAGCCGGACTTGACAACCGTTTCGAAAATCAAGGCCAACCGACGTTCAGAGGCTATTTCATTGAGCCTGGAGTGAAGAGAGTGAGAATAGGGTTAGATTTGGAAATTTTAATTCAAATCTGGTATGTGACTTGGCGCGTTATTATTAAGCATTCTGACCATTAGAATTCAGCCAAATTACGCCCTCGGATCAGGAAAAATTTCTCTTTCATATCATGAGACTTGTAGACCTGATCTAGGTGTGATGACCGCTGAACTGAAATTGGACCGCCACGTGTGATCTGTGAACTCTTTCGGTCTGAAAACTTTATGTGTGCTAGATCCAGTAGGCATGAGCTTAAGTCCGACCGCGTTCGGCCAGGGGACCTCTAGAAATGCTCTTTTGGACCAGAACAACCCCGAATTGGTTAGATCTTAAGTAAATATTGTTCTCAAGCCTAATTTTGGAAGAAATTAGGTTATATAAGGGCTTTAAACCCTCACTTCTCTCACCCATCCGAATTTGCTAGAAAGCCTAGCAAGAGTGAGAGAGAAAGTGAGAGTTTGTGAGAGAAGGTGGGAGAGATTTTCCTACCACCTGCTGCTGCTACTGCACGTGCTTAAGCGACATATTCCAATCACTTTCTTGGTGATTCCGACGCTTTTCTAGGTAAGGGAAACCCTGTCCACTTGCTGATTTAGTGTTTCGTCAATTCAAATAGTAAAGTAGTTGATATAACTTGTGAAATAGGTCGCCTGTTCGCCGTAGACGAAGCGTATACGCTCCGTTCGAAATGATACACGTCTAAAGTGAAAGGTGCAGATTTCAGACGCTTCGATTGGCTGTTTTCAATGCTTTCAATGTCGTTTAATAGTAGATTATCGACGGCAACGCCGTTTGACATGTATAACATGCTGTCCATTTCCCGTTTGGTAAACATATGAAAAATATGAGATTTAGGGCATTTTAGTCATTTATAGGAAATACTGTAAACATCCATATATTTGCTGAAATGATTGACATGGCTTTTTGTCACAATAGGATATTAGGAATGAGTGCATAATCAGTTTGGCGAAGAGATTCGCCCAAATGCGCACTTTGAGTCGACATACGCTATGTAGACTAAAGTGTGTAGTCTAAGTGTTTGTATTAATGTTTGTATTAGTATGTATTGAGTAAATGGTGTTGCGTATGAGTTTTGAGATGAAATTCTCAAGTAATATGCTGATGTAAACGATTTCCATCATGTTGGTTATATGTATTGATTTCATTGTTTATATGAAATGCATGTGTGGGATTATTTTCTTAAGTTGTATGTTATAACACGTGTCAACATGCTTGTATTGTTTATATTCATTCCTACCACTCTCATATGCTTACTGATGTTGTTTACAAATGTTTGGGACTATGCTTAGTCCAGGCAGTCGGTAACAGAGTAAATTCGTGGTTGGCTTCTATTGGCCACGAAGGACGCATCGATGAACGCGAGTCATGTTTTGGGCTGGCGGCAGTGGTTAGGCCACACTAAGTGTTTTATGCACTTCATGTCGTTCATCTTGAGATGCGCTCGTACTATTCGAGCCCGTCAAGTAACCCGACTAGTCATTGTATGTTCACTATGTATGAGTCATAACTGCTTAAACCTAGGGTACTGAACTTACCATTGGAAACCCTGTTAACCATGGTACCTTGATCCACAAAGACTTATGAGCCAGGCATGGTGGTATGGGACACCGTGGTCGAGCTGTCGGCCTATGCTGGGGCCACAAACCTCTCCGTAGTGACCAGTGAGTACCCTACTCTGAGCAGATTATGGTGGTATGGGACACTATATTCTTATTATCGGCCTACACTGATCAGGTGACGAGCCCTTTATAGTGACCTTGAGTTTACCCTGACACCGCATGGGGGCGACGAGTCCTGATACAGTCTTAAGGATAATTAGGCCTGTATTGATAAAGTGATGGGGGAGCGGTGCAATGAGTGCGAGCAACAGCCCTGAGAGCCCTTACAGCGACATACAAATATAACATCGTATGAGATTACTAGGAGTGACGACCCTAGACAGGATCTATGTTGGGATTGATATAAGCAAGGTACCCTAGTTTCCCAATCCTACTGTATGAAAAGGACTAATAATAACTCGGTAATCATATCACCATCACATTGCATGTGCCTGGAAGATGTGGAGCACTGTGGGAAGAAAGCATGCCGAGGGCGTAAGATGGTGCCGTATGAGGGAGATCGTTGGTGAGGGCATCCATCATGTCATGTCATATTGCATTAACAACAGTATTTAGGAATGTTTGATTAATTGCTTTACTATTATCGCATGATTGATTTGAGAACATTCTAATCTCTGCTCTATTATTCCACTGAGTTAATCACTCACTCCCACATTACGGGATAGTGTTTTCGGACACCCACCAGTCCATATTGTGATTGTAGATGATGGCGCGGCCTGCGAGGCGGAGCCGGACTTGATGATGATGAGGAGGATCCCTCCTTTATTCGTGTTCTGAACGACGGGATTACAGGGAGATTCATTAGATGGCATGACACTTGTCATTTTATATTTTCAGAGAACTCATGTATATTCTTTCTTTCTCTTTTGAGGTATACATGTATATGTTTAACCTGGTAACATGTTCATACTCTGGAGACTTATAATCACTTATATATTATATGTGTGTATCGCAGTCTTCCGCTTATTAATTTAACTGTCTCTGGAGTATGATATGTTGTTCTGGCTTAATCCCACTCATGTTTAATACATTAACATAGACAACATTCAATCATACACATTTATGTTGCATAAGTGATGTTCTGGAACTCGGGAGTGGAGTTTTTAATCGACCCTCGATTTTCGGGATGTCACAGTTAGCGTTGCCCTGTTGGCACTTGCAAACTACAAGTCGCCTGGCCAAAAGTGACAAATTTCTAAAATTTACCCTAATAACCCCATTTCTTGAGTATGCAAATCCAAGCGTTCCAGCCGTCGTATTTCTTCTAAATCTACACCGAAGGTTGAAAATAAATCTAGGCCCACGCCTACAAAATCTAGTTGTTGATCATGGAATGGTGACCATTGATTACGAATCGGGCTACTAGGGCAAAATCCCGCATCCATTTGCTATCAAACTTCGTTTGACCCTTCATCGAGTCATGAGGCACATATCCCATGTATTAGATGGGCAAGGGGACCATCAGGACAGCCCCAATAACCAGATTTGGGTCCAACAGGGCCATTGGAAGCATTTCTTGAAACTTGGGGTCAATAGACATAATTTTAGGCATATATAAGGTTGCCCTCTCTCTCTCTCTCTCAAACCCCATTTCCAACAACTGAGAGAGAGAAAGAGTGAGTGAAGAGGAGAGAGATTTTGGGGGCACCTCACTTGCATGTGACTCCAGTGGCCGAAATTCGTAAATTTCGACGCCCTCTCCCTTCCTCCGCCGAAAATCCTGATTTTTCTCCGTTATTGGAAGAGGAATTCCAACCCATCTAAGGTAATATAGGAATTTTCACACTATTTTTAAAATTTCTGCAACATGCATGTGATCTTTGCCCATCCAATGCAATGCAGAGCCCCGGCACCTCGAACTTGCAAACCCGGCGTCACTAGAATCATCTCAGTAATTTCTAGCTAAGTTTAGGTGAGGACCATTACCTTTAGGTAGTCGATTATCACGCTTAGTATAGGTTTAGTGAATGTGTGTGGTGCATTGTTAGTGCATGTTACTGAATTTTCATTTGGGCTGCATAATTAGAATAATGAACTAGAAATTGATGAAATTAGAAGGAAGAGGATTAGACCATAATACCCCAAATCTGTGACTTGTGTATTTGCATGCTTATGGAGGGTGCAAATATCTAACTTTTCCCAAATCTATGCTAGTTGGTTATTGATTTCATGATTTGGTGCTCTAATTATGCTTTAACAATGACATGTATTGCTGAAAATTGCTGATTGTCGGTTGAATTGTTGTTGCATGTCAATTGCGCTAGTAGTAAAGGCGTGGCATGTTGCTACATTACTAATTTTTTGAACTACTTTCTTGATTTCCTCAATTTACAGCCACATTATGTGATTTATGTAAAATTATGGAAGACTAGTTATTGTATATTGATGCATGGCTGCCCTTATGGTTGTATATGTTGGAACATGGTGAACATGACCCCTATGGGTTAGCGGAACTTGATATATTGTTGTCCATGTACTTAAATTGTTGATTTATGCCTGCCATGAGTGAACTATCTTTGAATTTGACAATACATGCTATGTATTATTACATAAACCCCTGTGGATGGGCCGATTACTGAGAACTACTTAGGAAATCCCTTTTGTTGGACCTACATGTGAGTAATCTGGCCCGAATAGTTGAACTATAGGTTGTTGGCCATAGTTGGACTATGCGAGACTACATTCTCAGGTCGATTAGTTATGGTTCAGCCCGTCAGGGGCACATTGACTAATAGTCGACCATCCTTGTATGTTAACCTTGTTTGATCATGCCTATATGAACCCGAAGTACACGAAGACTGTTGTGCACATTGTTAACTATGATTTACGGCTCATAAAGTCTTATGAGCTGAGGATGGTGGTATAGGACACTATGCCCATGCTGTCGGCCTACGATGGAGTGACGAGATTCCCCGTAGTGTCCATTAAGCACTTGGACTCATGAGCCGGGAATGGTGGTATGAGACACTGTACCCGTGTTGTCGGCTTGTGTTGGGGTGACGACCTCCCTATAGTGACCATGAGTAGGACATTTAAGTCCCAACCTTTTTGGTCTATGTTTATGTTACTTTTCAGGATTGATGACCCGAAGATAGGGCTAAGGGTCGCGAGAGTCACATGACCACGACCCTTGAGCCACACAATTGGGTTAGGGCAATAAATCCACTAAGGGTATTCCAGTTTCCCCAACTTGCTGGAAAAATGACCTTAATTAATCAACCAGCTAACATATTCCATGACATTGCATTATATTGTGGCGATTATGCAGTCGAGGTCGCTTTTGAGGGAGTATTGTTTCATTACAAACGTTAGATGTCGTCGCTTGAGGGAGTGTTAGTTTCTTTTATGAGGAGCATGCATCATATCATAGCCATGGATTTACATTAACAATAGTGTTTAGGATTCTATACTGCTTATTGTTCATTAAATGTATCCTATGCATGATAATTTGTATGCCTATTACTAATGGTGCCACTGAGTTGATCAGTCACTCCCACTCTGGGATGGTGTTCTAAAACACCAATCAGAATCTGATATAGATGTATGTACCCTAGAGCAGCATGCATTAGATGATGTCTGCGTCAACAACGGCGAGGAGTAGACGTACTACTAGGAGTTTGGTGGGGCATATTAGCAAGGTGGATGTCTGTGGGACTGGGCTAGAGCCTAGATCATTTTGGGGTGTGATGAGCGTATGAGATGGGATCCCTGGATGACTGTTATTTAAATCTATTAAATTGTTATGTTAGATATGAATTTACGATAGAACTTTACTTGGTTAATAAATTTTGGAAATTAATTATCTGATTAAAAATTAAGCTTGCTTAGTCTAATTAGTCATTGCTTGCTAATACCGAATTAACTGTATGCATTTGTGACTAATTATTGCACACGTGGTACTCAGGAATTCAGGAGCCAAATATCTACTTGGTCCTTAAATTTTGGGGCTCTACAACAACACAGATTATCGAAAGATGAATCAGGGATAAGTTTTAACTCTCGACTTTATCACAATATGATAAATATTCTATTGTACTTAATGTCAGTGGACCTGATATTTCGTTCAGTGTACGCATCTGTGCTAGATATCAATCTAACCCTAAAGAATCTCATTTATTTGTTGTTAAATAGATAATTAGATATATTACAAATACTACTAACTTAGGTTTGTGGTATCCACATGATACATTTGTACAAATAGCAGGATACGCTGATGTAAACTGGGTAGCTAATGTTGATGACAGAAAATCCACAATTGGTGGGTGTTTCTATATTGGAAATTGTCTTGTATCATGGATGAGCAAGAAGCAAAATTATGTATCTTTATCCACTACAGAAGCATAATACATTGTTGTAGGGAATGCTTGCACTCAACTTATGTAGATGAGACGCATGTTAGCTAACTATGAAATTTCTCAAAATATGATAAATTTATATTGTGATAACACAAGTTCTATAAATTTATCAAAAAATCATATTCAACATTCTCATAAAAAACACATTGATATACGATATCATTATATATGAGAATTAATTAAAGATAAGACTATCATGCTTGAATACATTCAAACAGAGAAGCAGATTGCAGATATCTAGGCTAAGCCACTTGAGAGTGTCAGATTCTCTAATTTAAAGCATGATATTATTTTATGTGTTATTCAATGATGTTAAGATTGTTTTTATTTCCTTTTTACATTATTGTACTATTGCATAAAAATAAAATGTATATGAAATGAAAATAAAAATAGAACTATTGATAAAAAATAATCGACCAGTCGAGTATAAACTCGGGCTAGACGAATCGGTCGTGAAATGAATCAGAAAGGGGGAAACACCCCATTTGTTCATTTTCAACTTCATCTTATTCAATCCATTGGTGCTTCATTTGACCAACCCATTTATATAACTCCATTGTAAGTTGATTTCAAGCATTTTTCTCCAGATTTAAGTTCCTAGTTGCTTGTTATTCTTGTATTTATCATTGTACTTGAATTTAGAACCCCTTTTTGGCAATTTTCTCCAAAAATCTAATCTTCTCTAGTATACTTCCCTTTTTGTAATTCCTTTCTTATTCTCAAGCATGGAACCAAGATACAAGCTTACCATTTGTAAAACTCATGCTAGTTCCTCATCCCGCTCCGGCCCTTGGGTTGCGCAAACCTTACACGCACAGGAGGAAGACATAAAATGTTCAGAATTTTCGATCTAGGAGCACTATCATTGAGTGATCAGTTGATATTAACCACATTGCTCAATATTCTCTTCTTGAGCTCCTTTCTAAGGTAGGATGGGAGAAAATCTTGTAATGGGGCAGGTCGGCTTACTAGTCCATTACTCAAGGTAGGTTTGCACCTATTAATAAGGTTTCTTTAGATGATTTATCTTTTGATATTCAATTTTTAAAAGAAACAATCTCAGTAACACCTTCCACTATCTCGTCATTGATGGATATTAAAACAGCGAAAGATGGGATCCCAATTTCCACACTTTCTGATAAATGAGCAATTCAAAAAGGAGATTCCATTACCCATGCGTTATGTGGATTCAATGCTAGATGACGGTACGGTAAGACCCTTACCACTAGTCAATTATTTCCCAAATATTGTATCCTTCATCGCATTTTCACTTCAAACGTTTATCCTAGGGCAAGGAATAAGATGATCTTACTCCCTTCATGATTAGAGTTATTCATCTTTCGCCATTGACATTCATATATGTCTTCATTCCTTAATCTACTTTGTTATAATTCAGTATTGATTACGTCCTTGACATGGTTCTATTCCATTTTCATATCTTATGACATCCCTTGCTTTACAATATCACGTACAAAAACCATTGATTGAAGCACCAGAGTCCGAATTATCATTCAATAATGTTAATCTAAACACGATGCGATTAACTCCTCTTCCTCAACAACGAGGTGATCAAGAAGAAGCACAGGAAGGTGATATCAATATACACGACATTTTTGCAAATCTAGAGGAGTCTGGAGACACAAATGATTCTGATTACTAGCCCTCTCAATTTAATGATAGGTTAGCTACATTAGAGAAGAATGTGGATTCCTTGTAAGTATTCCAAGACTCATTAGCTCAAACTCAAAAATAAAATATGAAGTACATTAAAAAGTATTTTCATCAATTTAGTCAGAATCTGAGAATTAATGATCATGAGATGACTACTCCGTCCTCTTCTGAATCCGAATGATATTGAATAGGTTATGGTGTAACGCTTTGACTTTTCAGGACCCGAGTATGACCCGTGTCCCAAAAACTGAGTGTTAACCTTAAAGGATGGTCAAATTTGGGTATTTTTTTTCTTTCATCAGAGTAAGCAGATGAGCATAGAATGGACAAATCAACATAAATGAAAATTTTATTTACATTTGAAATATACAAGAGCTGCCCATAATGACTTATACAAACCAATGTCTCTGAATTTAAACAAGTACAAGATTTACATGATTTAATACATGAAGAATAACAGAAAGCATATAAATATAAGCCGCAAGATCACGTAGCTAATCTAGAAAAATATAGTCATGCATCCCTGGCAATCGTACCCTGCTCCTCATCAAGTTTGAACATGCATATCACTTAAGCCACCTATACTACCTATATAATTGTATATTTGATGGATGAGTGGCCAACTCAGTGTGAATTCTCCTCAAGATTACACACCGTTGTATTAGGTAAGAAATAGTATAAAACATTCAGGCAACCAAAATAGAGTAAATACAGTCTTATTAGATGCATGGATGCGTGAATGTAATCATTGTCTCGAGTAAAACATCCAGACGGACACTAGGGTCGTCACCCATGAAATCATCGACCTGGGTAAAACATCCAGACTGTCTGTGCCTCGAGTAAAATATCCAAACAGTCAAATACGTACGATGTTAATGGATGATGGTTTGTGCCCCGGGAAAAACATCCAGTTAGGCGAATCCGTATGTCACGTTTAACAATAATAGATACTATTCTATGCTATGCATGCATGATTAGCCAACTTATTATTAGTCTGATTGCAACTAGTCAATTTAGATAAGCTCACGGTCACTACGGGGAACACATGGCCCAGCGTAGGCTGACGGCTCGAGCATAGTGTCCCATTACCACCATCCCCAGCCCATGAGGCTACCATCTTAGGATGTTTAATGAAAATTCATCGACTAGTAGCCAATCATATTGCAGTATATAGAGCTTACCATCGCATGGTTGCACAGTATAAAACATCGAACCCATGTGGGAAAGCATCAAAACAAAACCACATAGGGTGAGTATTAAAATATGCCACATAGTGCGAATATTAAAACCATACGATAAAGACGATCCTTAAAAACCATTGGTCACAACAACCCTGGATGGTAGGCCCACATCAATGGTCCATCTAAACCACCACTCGATAACTATTAGATTGAAGGTCTATTCAATCACCGTTAATCGAGTTATATCCCAAGTATGGGTGTACATTTATAAGTGGGGGTTTCCCACTGATATACCAGTCTAAGTTCCATAAGTAATCCATAAATAATTTATGAACAAAAATACAGGATGAACATTAAGTAGGCAATATAGCAATTCAATTTCCACCAGCTAACACATGTGATTATAAGAGAAAGATATCAATTATAAATTTAAATAAAAACTATAACTTAAGCTAATGGAGAGATGAAAAACTCAAGAGGAAGAATCATCACCTCATAGTTCGCATCGTCTACCAGCGTCGCTAGGGAACGCCTGATCCCTTAAAATCGAATCCTACCATAAATCAAGAAATTGTACAGTTGGATCCAAGTTCTACACACTAACTAGGGTTTAAGATCATAGCCTAGGGTTTTAGTTATTTATCTTTAGGGCTTTTACGTAGGGTTAGGGTTTCATCTTAAAGTTTAGTTTGATGCTTAGATTCTAGGATTAGGATCCTAAGTTATTATTAATATTATTATCGAATAATGGATCGAATAATACTCACAAAAGAAGTACTAATCCATCGAATGATAATTCAAAAGTTTATATTTAAATATATATATATATATATATATATATATATATAATATTTAATGTTCTTATAATGATTAATAATCTATTAAATAATAGAGGTAATAAAAATAATAGTTTCTACTAGTACAATGATAATGGCTAATGATAATACCCATATTACAAGAATTTCACTAATCCCATAAAGAAGATGATAATATCACCTAATGATGTTAATCCTAATTATCAATAATAAATCTAGTCATGATACTATGATCTACCATTAAACAAAATACTATTATTTGATAATTACCATTTTGTTTGCAGTAATTAGGTTATATAGTGGACTTTAGCCCATATTTAACTTAAAGTTAGGATTTGTATGCTTACTAAGGTAAAATTAATTGCCATGCTAATCTAGTAACCATAGTATAACTATCCACATTAATGATATAATTAATATTAATTAAAGTGACACTATTAGTCGTTGTAATGGGAGTAATATGTTCTATCATTGATGATAATAATTAAGAATGAAGAGCAAGACACTCTTATTCAACCATGGAAATCTGTATGTATTAACCGATATAGGCATTTTACTAATGGTTAATCATATGTGCTATTAACGATCCTAACAATGGTAAAATAAAACACTACCATTTAATGATGATAATTTTTATTGGAATCATTTAAACTTGAAAGGAGAAGGTGGACTCACCTTAGTCGACTCAGTTGAGTTAACTCAATTTTAATCGGGTCATCTTAGCGGCCACCAACAATTCTCCTCCTTTTACATCCTTCCTCTCTTTTCTTTTCTTCCCTGCTAGCTGTCCACAATGTTTAGACAGCCCAAACCCAACCCGACTCGGCTGGACTCAGTTCCAACTGAGTCAACACAGCAGCAACTTGGTACAAACTCCACTTCCTTCTTTCTCTCTTTCTGCCTCCTCTGCTCTCTTCCACATCATTATTTCTTCTGCTGGAACCCCATAAATACCCAGAACAGACTCAACTTGACTCACACCCATCAACGAGTCGAACTTGGCTCGGTTTGAGTTGCCTAGTGCAACGGTGCACCCACTCTCCCTCTTTCTCTGACTCTTTTCCTTCTTCATTCATTTCCTTTCTTCTCCATCTTTTCTCACATGCTGGAAGTCCAGCAACAACACAGAGAAAAATAAGCCCAAACTAGATTGAACTTGACCCAGTGAGTTAGTCTCACTAGCAGGTCAGGCTGGCTCGATTTGAACTGGTACAGCCGTGCACCCCTCCTACCCCATTTTCTCCATTCTTTCTCAGTTTCTTTCTCTCCCTTTTCTTTCATGCTTCTCCTTTCTCTCTCTATCTGGATCACGACAGCTCGAACGGTCTCACCAAACGTGATAGCCATGGTGGGGAAGACGATTGACGTCCATGATAGATTTGGACGCGGGCCACCATCCTTTGAAACGATGTTATGGAGGGTTTAGACCTTCCACGTGGTGCTGGTAGGGGCAAGAAAAAGAAGCTTCATGCCCGTTTGGATGGTGGGTTCGAATCGAGGAGGAAACAGTCATTTTTAGAGTTGAGGTTACTAGAATGATGATGGGAATGGCGAGATGCTCGATCCTCTCCCTTTAATAGCATTGATCTAGTGTTTCTAAGCCGTCAGATTGAGAGAAAATGGTGTAGATTTTCTTTGTCCAAAACCACCTTCAAAACAGTGGGAGGATATGAAACTCGCCATGGTTTTATTGTTGGTTTTCTCAGAAAACCAAGATCCCTGTGAATAGAAATTGACGGTTGAGGTATGCTTAGATAGAGGGCTGGGATTGGAGATGGAGGGAACACGTGGATTTCCCTCGTGGCAGTAGCAGATTTCTATTTTCATAAATGGGTGTGTTTGTGGCCTAATTTGAGGCTGGCATCGTGTGCACGTGCGTGCAATCCAACGGTGGATCGACCATGGTTCTGTTCAGTTTCGGGTCCTCTACAATATGAATAGTTTGGATTGGTCATAGGTGGCCCACCATGGTCATGTTAGTTTGATTTTGGGGCAGCTGGAAGCACGACTTCCTTTGTACGCCAACCCAGTTCAGCTGGAATCGTGCACATCGTTGCAAGTTTCAACACAACAAGAGTGTTGGGTTTTTCTTGAGTTCATGCCCTAAGGATGATGGATGGTTCGGATCATTTAAGAGGATGATTGTAGTGGGCCACTAATCACTCCAACAGAAACGGTCAATTTTTTGCCATTGCAGGCGAAAACAGGGGTCAAGAAGGAAATTTCCTTGGGAAATTGACCGTACTCACCTTAAAGTTTGGGACAATTACCTCGAATGCTACAACACTTCGTATATTCCCTAAAGGGCCTTCTGACAGCTTTTGGAGGTTGTTTCGGAAGAAAATACCCCCAACCTTAGTTCAATAGTTGCACGGTTTTCTAGGGACTAAGAAGTTACCTCATATTTAATACCAATAAAGTGATGTGTACGGAACCCTTTTTGTGTGTGGGCGAGGACTAAACTCATAGGGCCCATATTGATGTATGTGAATAATTCATGCCGTTCATCCTTTTTACCGTGTCATTTTAGGGCTAGGGTCCAATTATCAACCTGATCTAGAGCTTGTGTGGGTCACATAATGAAACTAATGGTGACAATGGAACCCACTATTGAAACTTTCTAGCCTCACCATGATGTTTGTTAGAAGTAGACAGTGCCCAAGTCAAGACTTTTTGAGCCCACGCCGAGCTGGCCGACAAAGTGTACGGCACTGATCTCCCCATTGTTGGCCTCTAGCGGCATGGATTATTTGCATACATCAATATAGGCCCCACTAGATGGTCCTTGCCAAGGCTTATCAAAATGATGACTTTGGCCTGTATAGGAAGTGAACACATTGCAAACTACGAACCATGCAACATGACAACCATGACCCATATAACATGACAACTACGACCCATGCAAACCACGACTCAAATGGGCCCACGTTAATGTATGTGAATAATCCATGCTGCCCATCCTTTTTGTTGTGTCATTTTATGGGTAGAGTCAAATATTAACCACGACCCGTTGTGGATGAAAACCATAAACTTACAAACCACGAACCATGCAACATGATAACTACATGTTATGGTACCAATGGTTTGGTAGAAAAGGAAGTGAACACATTACAAAGTATGGACCATGCAACATGACAACAAGACCCATATAACATGGCAACTATGACCCATGCAAATCATGACCCAAACGAGCTTACATTAATCTATGTGAATAATCCATGCCACCCATCCTTTTTGTTGTGTCATTTTAGGGGTAGGGTCAAATATCAAACATGACCCTTTGTGAATGAAAACCACGATCCATCTTACATGTGAACCACGACCCTTCGAATGGATCATGGTTGTCATGTAGCAAGGGTTGTGGTTCTAAGTTTTTAACAAAAAAAAGGGTCGTGGTTGTGAAGTTATATGGGTCGTGGTTGTGAAATTATATGGGTCGTGGTTGTCATGGGTCATAGTTGCCAAGTTATAAGGGTCATGGTTGTCATATTATATGGGTCACGATTGTCATGGGCCGTAGTTGTCATGTTATATGGGTCGTGGTTGTCATCCGGTCGTGGTTGTCATAGGTCATAGTTATCATGTTATATGGGTCGTGGTTGACATATGATGTGGGTCGTGGTTGATATAGGTTGTGGTTGTCATGCCCCAAAAGGTTTTTAATGGTAGGTTTTCAATTTCACTGCTTTCTATGGTGTGGTCCACATGAGCCTTTGATATGCCTCATTTTTTAGCTCATTCCTTAAAATGATCTTTCGAAATGAATGGATGGTATGGATAAAATATATATACAACACAATGGGCCCAATAAGACCATTCATCTCTACATATATCGGGATGCGTAAGTCGAGTAATGTGACTTACTAAAATAGCCTTTCCAAGGTCTCGGGAATCTGGACTCCTCAAAGACTTGTACAACTACACGTAAGTCGAGTAACTTCTAATCTGTGTTGGATGCTGAAGCGGATTGGTTGGTGTACTACTGTGAATGTATGTGGTCTATCCACACCGTCCATCCATTTTTCCATCTTAGTTTAGCGGTTGAACCCAAAATTTAATCATACCTAAAGATCAAGTGGACCTTACCATATGAAACAGTTAGAATAATGATTTCCACCGTTGAAACCTTTTTAGGGCTCACAGTTATGTTTATTTCTCATCAATCCTGTTAATATGATCACAAGGACATGGATGAAGGGAAAAAAATAAATATAAGCCTGATCCAACACTTTTGTGGAGAAAAACTACGATCCATTATGCATGTGAACCACGACCCTTCAAATGGATCATAGTCGTAATGTAGTAAGGGTCGTGGTTGTCATATTATATGGGTCGTAGTTGTCATCCAGGTCGTTGTCATGGGTCGTGGTTATCATATTATATGGGTCGTGGTTATCATATTATATAGGTCGTGATTATCATGTTATATAGGTCGCGGTTGTCATGTTATAAGGGTCGCAGTTGTCCTATTATATGGTTCACAGTTGTATGGATTGCAGTTGTCTTGTTATATAGGTTGTCGTTATCTTGTTATATGGGTCGTGGTTGTCATGGGTCATAGTTATCATGCTATATTGGTCGTGGTTATCATGTTATATGTGTAGCCGACAAGGTGTATGGATCGGATCACCCCATTGTAGGCCTTAAGCTATGATATGAATGGTTTGGTAGAAAAGGAAGTGAACACGTTGCAAACTACGAACCATGCAACATGACAACCACGACCCATATAACATGTTAACTACGACCCATGCAAACCATGACCCAAATGGGCCTACATTGATGTATGTGAATAATCCATGCCGCCCATCCATTTTGTTGTGTCATATTTTAGGGGTGGAGTCAATTATTAACCACGACCTTTGTGGATGAAAACCATGATCTATTGTGCATGTGAACCATTACCCTTCAAATGGATTGTAGTTTTCATGTAGCAAGGTTCGAGGTTGTCATGTTATATGGGTCGTAGTTGTCATGTTATATAGGTCATTGTTTTTATGTTATATGGGTCGTGGTTGTCAGTTGGGTCGTGGTCGTCATAGGTCGTAGTTGTCATGCTATATGGGCCGTAGTTGTAATGTTATATGGTTGTCATGGGTCGTAGTTATGTTGGACTCACCATGATGTATGTGTTTTATCCACACCGTCCATCCATTTGATGATATAAATTTAGGATATGAACAAAATAACAATTTAGATCCAAAGTTCGAGTGGACCCCACAGCAGAAAATAATGGAGAGAGTGTCATCCACCATTAAAAATTTCCAAGGACCACAAAATTTTTAGATTAATCTGAAATTTGTGTTTTACCTTATTTCATGTCCGTCTTAACTTATGACCACGTTGGATCTCAGATAAACATCATAGTAGACCTTAGGAAGGTTTCAACTATCGGCGTCACTCTTCCCATTATTTTCTATGGTGGGGTCCACTACAAATTTGGATCTAACTCATTCTTTATCTCGTGCCCTAAAATGATTTCTCTAAATGGATGGATGGTGTGGATACAACACATACATTATGGTGGGTCCCACATAACTTGGTGACGCTTGCGAGTGTCGCTGCTCAACCTTTCAATATCTAATTCGACTCCATCTGGACTCCTCCAGCTATACGTGAGTCCAAGTGTCGGACGTGGAAGCGGATTGACCAGTGTACCACATGCTAGAAGGCGGATTGCATACTACCCCACCCGTTCCGAGCTCTGAACGGGAAATTCTGTCGGCAGGCCCCTTTTGATGTATTTATACATCCAAACCGTCAATCGCTTTTCTCATATTATTTTAAGGCAAGAACACAAAAATGAGGCATATCCAATGTTTAAGTGGACCACACCACAGATGACTCTTACATTTAATGCTTTGTACATTTTAATGCAACCATGCTTATTATTTGGTGTGGTCCACTTCAACGTTGGATATGCCTCATTTTCGTGTTCATGCCTTCAAATAATTTGAGGAAAGGAATTGACGGTTTGGATATACAGATACATCAAGGTGAGCCCATGCACAAAACTACCCGTTCGGAGCTAGGATGGGCGGGGGTAGTACGTAGTCCGCATCCCACAACGGAGCTAGGATGGGCGGGGGTAGTATGCAATTCGCGTCCCACACACCAGCTCCTGCCGAATGCAGATTTCTTGCGAAAGCTTTTGCAGGTAGTTCCGGTGCTGGGAACGTAGGTGGGTCCTACGGTGATGATTTTCAGGAATCCACTCCTTCCATCCATTTTGTGAGATAATTTTAGGCGATTAGACCAAACTTGAACAGGATCCAAGACTCGAGTGGGTTATACTAAAGGAAAAGGTAGTTAGGAAAATTCTTACCATGAAAACTTCCCTGCGTTCGACAGTGATGTTTACATGTCATCCATACTGTTAATAACGTCATTCCTACTGGGATGAACTGAAAACAAAAATATCAGCATGATTCAAAACTTCTGTGGCCCCATGAATATTTCAACTGTGGACGTTCAATTATCATGTTTTCTGCCTACTTGAGCATTATATATGGTTCATTTTGGACCTCGTGTCCTAAAATGAACTCATAAAATGGATGGACGATGAGGATTTCTCACAAACATCCCAGTGGGTCCCACCTGCATCCCAGTGCAGGAACTTGCTCCAAAAGGGGCGCGGATTAGCTACTGATAGGTTGAGTAGGAAACTCGCTACTGAAGTGATGTCACCAAGTTTTATGTTTTGTATCCATGCCTTCCATCCATTTGAAGAGATCATTTTAGGGCAATACCCAAAAAATGAGTTAAATCTAAAGCTCTAGTGGACCCCAGCATAGAAAATAGTGGGCAGTGACGCCTACCATTAAAAACTTCTAATGGTTATAAAAGTTTTAGATCAAGCCGATATTTGTTTTTTCCCTTCTTTCATGTCAAGTTTTTACTTTTGAATAGGTTGGATTTCAAATAAACACTATGGTGGGCTTTAGGATAGTTTCAACGGTGGGAATCACTCACCTCACTTTTTTCTGTGGTGAGGTCCACTATAGATTTTATCTCCCCCCTTCTTTGGCTCATGCCCTAAAATGATATTTCAAAATGAATGGACGGTGTGAATACAACACATTCATCATAGTGGAGCCCACAAAACTTGATGACGTCACTTCAGTAAGGACTCGCTACTAGTATCTAATCCGCAATCGTCCCTGCTGGTCTAGGTACGTGTCATGCTAGAGCACTGACGCTCTAGGTACGTGCCATGCTAGGACGAGCACTAACGCTCTAGGTACGTGTCGTGCTAGGACAAGCACCGACGCTCCTCGAGCTACAAGTTGTACGAACGGTTCAAAGTAGATCAAAGTTACATGATGTATTTATTATATCTACACCATCCATCTATTTTTGGAGATCATTTTAGACCAATATCCAAAAAATAAATCATATCTAGGCCACACCACAAATAGCAGCAGAGAATGATTTTCATCGTTAAACAATTCGTAAGGCCCACTATAACATTTATTTTGCATCCAATCTGTTCATAAGGTCACAGAGACCTGAATGAAGAGGAAAAATAAATTTTAAATTGATCCAAAACTTATCTGTCTCCAAAAAGGGTTTCAATGGTAGACGCTCAATCCCCCATTGTTTTTTGTAGTGTGGTCCACTTGATAGTTATATTCGTCTTATTTTTCGTCTCAAGCCTTAAGACGAGCTCACCAAATGGATGGACAGTTTGGATATAAGACATGTCTCATGATCAGACCCACAAAACTTGTTGACATCAATGCAACGGCTATATAGTTGTGACGTACAGTAGCAATCTACTTCCGTCAAACATGGGTTTCCTGCAAAAGAAGTTGGTGGGGCAAGATGTTTATGAGAAATCCACTATGTTCCTACGACTACACCCATATAATATATAACAGGACAACTGCGATCCAAATAACAGGGTAACTGCGACCGCGACCCATATAATAAGATAACTACGACTCATATAACAGGATAACTGCGATCGCGACCCATATAATAGGATAACTGCGACCTACATAACAGAACAACTGTGATCCATACAACTGAGACCCATCTAACATGACAACTAAGACCTATGACGACCACGACCCGAGTGACGACAACGACCCATATAACATGACAACAACGACCTATATAACATGACAACTACGACCCATATAACATGATAACCTCGACCCTTGCTATATGACAACCACGATCCATTTGAAGGGTTGTGGTTCACATGCACAATAGAACGTGGTTTTCATCCACAAAGGGTCGTGGTTAATAATTGACTCCACCTCTAAAATGACACAACAAAATAGATGGGCGGCATGAATTATTCGCATACATCAATGTGGGCCCATTTGGGTTATTGTTTGCATGGGTTATAGTTGCCATGTTATATGAGTCATAGTTGTCATGTTGCATGGTTCGTGGTTTACAACGTGTTCACTTCTTTTTCTACCAAACCATTGGTACCATACCTTAAGGCCCACAATGGGGTGATCCGATCCATCCACCTTGTCGGCTACTCATATAACATGATAACTACAACCAATGTAATATAATAACCATGACCCATGACAACCACAACCCATATAATAAGATAATGGCAACCCATATAACAAGACAACTGCGATCCATACAACTGCGAACCATATAATAGGACAACTACGACCCTTATAACATGAAAACCATGACCTATATAACATGATAATCACGACCTATATCAACACGACCTATATACTATGACAACCACGACCCATATAACATGATAACCACGACCCGTGACAATGACTCGGATGACAACCATGACCCATATGATATGACAACCACGACCCTTACTACATGACAACCACAATCCATTTAAAGGGTCATGGTTCACATGCACAATGGATTGTGGTTTTTCTCCACAACAGTGTTGGATCAAGCTTATATTTATTTTTTCCCTTCATCCATGTCCTTGTGATCATATGAACAGGATTGATGAGAAATAAACATAACTGTGGGCCTTAAAAAGGTTTCAACAGTAGAATTCATTATTCCAACTATTTCATATGGTAAGGTCCACTTGATCTTTAGGTATGATTAAATTTTGGGTTCAACTGCTAAACTAAGATGGAAAAATGAATGGACGGAGTGGATAGACCACATACATTCATGGTGGTACACTAGCCAATCTTCTTTCGCTTCCGACACGGATTAGAAGTTACTCGACTTACGTGTAGCTGTACAAGTCTTTGAGGAGTCCAGATTTTTGAGACCTTGGGAAGGCTATTTCAGTAAGTCACATTACTCGACTTACGCATCCCGATATATGTAGAGATGAATGGTCTTATTGGGCCCATTGTGATGTATATATCTTATTCATGCCATCCATTCATTTTGAAAGATCATTTTAAGGAATGAGCCAAAAAATGAGACATATCAAAGGCTCATGTGGACCACACCTTAGAAATCAGTGAAATTGAAAACCTTTCGGGGCATGACAACCACGACCTATATCAACCACGATCCACATCACATGACAACCATGACCCAAATAACGTGATAACTACGACCTGTGACAACCACGACCGGATGACAATGATGACCCATAAAACATGACAACTACGGCCCATGACAATCATGACCCATATAACTTGGCATCTATGACCCATGACAACCACGATCCATTCGAAGGGTTGTGGTTCACATGTATGATGGATCATGGTTTTCATCCACAAAGGGTTGTGGTTGATATTTGACCCTACCCTTAAAATGACACAACAAAAAGGATGGGCGGCATGGATTGTTCACATACATTAATGTGGGCCCGTTTAGGTAGTGGTATGCATGGGTCGTAGTTGCCATGTTATATGGGTCTTGTTGTCATGTTGCATAGTTCGTGGTTTGTAACATGTTCACTTCCATTTCTACCAAACCATTGGTACCATAGCTTAAGGTCATCTACCTTATGGTTGTCATGTTGCATGGTTCGTGGTTTCATCCACAAAGGGTCGTGGTTGATATTTGACTCTACCCCTAAAATGACACAACAAAAAGGATGGGTGGGAAGGATTATTCACATACATCAATGTGGGCCCATTTGAGTCATCATTTGCATGGGTCGTAGTTTCCATCGTATATGGTCGTGGTTGTCTTGTTGCATGGTTCGTAGTTTACAATGTGTTCACTTCCTATATAGGTCGAAGTCTTTATTGTGATAGGCCTTGGCAAGGACCATCTAGTGGGGCCTACATTGATGTATGTGAATAATCCATGCCGCCTGAGGCCAACAACGGGGAGATCCGTTACATCCACTTTGTCGGCCAGCTCGGCGTGGGCCCAAAAAGTCCTTACTTGGGCAATGTCCACTTCTAACAAGCATCTTAGTGAGCCTGAAAAGTTTCAACAGTGGGTTCCATTGTCACCATTATTTTCTATTATGTGACCCACATGAGCTCTAGATTAGGCTGAGATTTGGGCCCTAGCCCTAAAATGACACGGTAAAAATGATGGACGGCATGGATTATATACATACATCAATATGGGCCCCACGAGTTTAGTCCTTGCCCACGTGCAAAAAAGGTTTCGTACACATCACTTTATTGGTATTAAATACGAGGTAACTTCTTTGTCCCTAGAAAATCGTGCAACTACTGAACCAAGGTCAAGGGTATTTTCATCCAAAACAATCTCCAAAAGCTGTCAGAAGGCCCTTTAGGGAATATATGGAGTGTCGTAGCACTCTAGGTAATTTTCCCAAACTTCGACGCAAGTACGGTCAATTTCCCAATTTCCTTCTTTGGAAATCTCAATCAGACCTGGTCTGGCCAAGCAGTGACGTCCAGTGCACGGCGATTACACTGCCCTAGTTGTACACGTGCACTAATATGGGGGTCCATCATGATGTTCGTGGGAAATCCACACCATCCATTAGGTTCTAGGGATCCACTCAGGGCCTTAGACCAAAGATGGGGCAGACCCAAGGTTTAGGCGGGCCATACTCTCAAATTTCACACCCTAATGGTGGATTCCTGATGATCTGTTGGTCAGATCAGTCTGAATTCGAATATGAGCAGTTAAAAGGTTCTAATGGCTCATTTCATAATGGGTTATTAACCAATTACTAATATTAATATATTTTTTAATTATTTCAAGTATCACTTATAATTACAATGTTTAAAATTAATATACATATGTAAGTAAAATTGTAAATATTAATGCTATTGGTCACATATTTATTAATTCATAATTCACAATATCATATTATACATATGAATGAATGAATTGAAGATTTTATGATATCATGTTTAGTCAAAATTATATTTGTATTTAATAATAATATACAATTCCATTAAAGTATCTAATGAATTTTGTATACATACTTATAAAAGATATTCAATGATACATTATTATTTATAATTTGATTTTTATATATGTTGTGAAATTATTATTCCTTATGTTTATTTAATATAATATTATTTTTAAAATATTTATATACATTAAATACGCACATGTCATTTTAGCATGAAATCTTTACAAAGTACGTACGTTTCATAGTGTATATATTCTGGTTGCATTGTTTATATATTTA
Organism: Magnolia kwangsiensis; assembly: GCA_037074715.1. Taxonomy (NCBI): domain Eukaryota; kingdom Viridiplantae; phylum Streptophyta; class Magnoliopsida; order Magnoliales; family Magnoliaceae; genus Magnolia; species Magnolia kwangsiensis. Next base: position 85,926,578 of record CM073571.1, on the reverse strand, counting down.
AATTAAATTAATCTACATGGTAACACTCGATTACTAGAAAGTACGGGGTGTTACGTATGGTCTGTAATAAATTTAGATGATTCGATTATCTTCATACTCTTCATGATACCCTATCATTATTTTATATATCCTCATTTCTGATATTGTTCTTCTCTATTAATATTTTTTTGCATCTTCCTTTGTCAACTTGTGACAAAAATGGGGAGAATATATATATATATATATATATATATATATATATATATATATATATATATATATATATATATATATATATATATATATATATATATATATATATATATAATTCAATGCATGCATAATATGTTTGGAATTGGATATATAAATTTTTCTATGCATGTGTTTGGTATAAGTTTGGGGGAGCCTAAGGTGATGTACTACAGTGGTGTATAGATGTCTTTTTAAGCCAAAGCTTCATATTTACGGATGAGTCCATGAGATGTTTTAATGTATGTTTGTATGATGTGTTGTGTATGGTTATATATAAGTTTTGTCACGAAATTTATAAAAACAAAGATTGTAAGTGCTTGTATTTGAAGCACACATAGGCTTGTTAAATTTCGTAGACCAAGTTCCAGTTAATCACAAGTCTACTCTAGTAGTCTTTGGAAACTCATGAAGATCAACTCAAGATCAACTAAACATCTCAAGCCTTAAAGATATTGCATGGTTCAAGATTAAAGTTGTCTTTACATGTAAACCATTGGGTGGTATAACCATAGAATGACCATAGGTTAGGTGTTTATAAATCATGCCCGTAAATATAACATGGATAGTGTAAATTCTTTGAAGTTCGGACAACCTAACTAATAGTTCGGCAAGCCTAACTAAATTTGGCTAACCTAACAAAATTCGAGCAAGTATACAACAACTTTCAGAATTTTTGTTACAAGCTCGGTTAGACCAACTTTAGGTTCGGTTAGCCTGAAGATTTGTTTGGTCAAGTTTCTAGCAATGAATTTCTTTGAAATTTAAGGAGATTCGGCAAGTCGAACCCTGCATTCAGCCAGCCAAAAATTTGATTTTTCCTATTCACCCACCCTCTAGGACATCGATAGCTCATCTTTTAGATATTCTATGGAATGTGTTACCTATACACAGTATTGAGTCTCATAAGACCAAATTATAAATTGATTATTAAATCTAGATGAGCCTAAGTTAAGGCTCATTGCTTATGGGCATTAAGGCCATGATCCGGACATTCCCATGGACAATGGGCTCTGACCTAAGGTTTTACTATTTAGCATCAATGTGGCATAACTTGGCAATTTGATCTATTTTTCCTTTAAAAGTTTGATATACATAGTTGGTTCATGAGCATCCATTTTATGCATGCATGGCACATTATGAAATTGGGGTCTTCGTGTTAGTCTATACACTTGGATGAGATACATACATGTACAATGTTTGGGCCATCGTGTTAGTCCGCATGTTAGTATTTGGGCCCTCGTGTTGGTCCTTGTGCTTTGATGAAGTCCAAAGGAGTTGGGGTATGTGTATGCCTTTGTGATGTACTACATGAGTGGATGTTTGTATGTTGGTCGTGTGATGGCTAGTTAAGTAAGATGGTTTATGTTAAGGCTTTGTGATGGCCAAGTTATTAATATTATTGAGAAGGATTGAGAAAGGCTATGGTTATCTCGGGGTTAGATCATGAGATTGAAGATGACTATCCACTAATGAACTCGCTAAGATTGGCCAATTGGGTCCTCTTCTTTTGTGTGTCGTGTGGGGGTGAGCACAGTAGGATGGGTACAAGAGTCCTTTCCACTGTAGGGACTAGGAAGGGAAGAGGTGTGACGAGCCTACTTATCGTCGTGTGCCGAGTCAAGGTGGGTGGTATTCCAACTGTTGAGGTCAGGTGGGGAAAAACAAATCAAGGTCCCCCATGAGCCAATGGCTAGATGGGTAGGGATTGGCGCGCCCAGTTCTTTGCTTTTTGAAAATGCATCTCACACTTATGTGAAGATGTTAGATTGCACATGTGTGGTATATTTGTGATTCTTGATAGAAATGTATCATGTGGTGTGGAGGTGTACGAGTAGAGATGGGGGATGTTGAACCTTTGACTCATGGATTAATTCATCCACTATCCATTGAGGCTGATGGTGTGCAACTAAATCATCATGTGCACTTTTGTAATGACCACAATTTTGGTTAGGTATGGGTAATGTTGTTATGTGGAATCACACATTCAGTAGCAGAAATTGCATATGCAACAGTGGCATATGCAATTTCTACCCATATACGATCGTATATGCTACATGTGTACGAACATGTGATGACATATGCGATGTATGCAATTGCGTATTTTCTAATGTTTAGAAATCTGACCATTTTTTTACCGTTGGAATTTATTTATTTATTTATAAAAAAAAATTTGCCTTTTTTCCCTTATAAAAATGCATTCAAACCCTCCTATTTGCATACTACATGCACTCAAACTCTCTCTCTACTCCTTACACTTTCAAAGTCTCAAATCTCTCATTCTTTCTTACATAATTCTAAGGCCTAAGCTCCATATTTCTTTCAAGATTGAAGTTTTAATTAAGGATTCAAGATTTAAGAATCAAGAAAGTAAAGCAAGTAAGAATTCATTGAAATTGAATTCAAGTCAACTCAATTCTCACATTACATTTTCTAATTCCCTTATATCTTTTTCTAGTTTCTTCTAAGTTCTAACTTTTAAATATCATTTCATTTTTTGCGTCTCATATTCTCATTCATTTCATTTTCTACATTCTCTTATTTATTAATATTCATTTTCTAATCTCTAGTAAGTTACATAATATTATTTCATTCTTAAATGAACCATAATCATATTCATACACCCACCATTCTCTCTTTGTATAGCTCTTTCAATACATTCAAGAGTCAAGAGACTCAAAACATTTTTTTTTAAAATTTTTAGTTTGTTACTTACAAGTTACAAGTTACAACTTATAACTTACAACTTACAACTTACAACTTACAACTTATAAGAAGATTCATAAGATTCAACTTTCAAGAATCAAGAATTTACATTCTATAAGAGCAAGAGCAACAAGAGTAATACAAGTCTACAACATTCAAGAGTGAAGACAAGAAGTGAAGAATATATTTTCAAATTTTAGATTTTGTAATTTGTGTCTTTGTAATTGTGTAACTCTCTCTCTCTCTCCCCTCCCCCCTCTCTTACTACAAGTGTAAGTGTGTAACTCTTTCTCTCTCTCTCTCTCTCTCTCTCTCTCTCTCTCTCTCTCTCTCTCTCTCTCTCTCTCCCCCCCCCCCCCCCTTTTGTTTTTCCTCTCCCTTTCTACTACTACTACTAGTGTAACTGTAAGTGAAAGCATAACTCTAAAAGGATGAGCTATAGATGTCCTAGAGGGGGGTCAATAGGACTATGGAAATTTTTTGATTCAATGTAGAATAATAAATCAAATAAACTCAATTGCATAAAGTATTGAATTCTTGATATCAAATAGTTTGTAGGACAACTTCACCTAAAGGATTTAGGCAGGACAACCTTATTTCACGATGTCTTTGAAATAAAAATATCAAACTATCATAAGAATAAATAAAGAAAAAAATAGGCAAATATAATAAAAATCAATCATCACAATGCACAAAAAAATTATAGTGGTTCGGTGCCTAAACACAACCTACTCCACTCCAAAATAACTACACTTATAATTTGGCTTTCACTATTTCAAGGTTTTCTTAGGGTCACCGTAACAACCTGACACAACAATTGCAATTTTCACAGGTTATCACAATTAGACCAACTTTATCATTTTCACAGGATCACAACAAACAAACTCACTGAGATTTCAGGGCTATCTCAGAAAAACCCAAACTGAAATCAATATAAAGATAGTATTTATCTTCGATTGGTGAGTCTAAGTCGTAACTATAGCTTGAATGCAGCAATCTTCTTCTTGGGATGTAAATAAAGTCCTTATATGAGTTCAATGCAAAAAGAAATAAAGGGATCTAATCTATTTTCAGTAAAATGAACGACACCCTAATGCTATAAATTCGATTCACTATTTCTCAAGTAGAGTATGAATTACTCTATAAAAATAGTTTAAACTAACTTGAGAGAGAGAGAGAGAATAGAATTATCTAAAATAAATATAAAAATTACAACATATATAGCATAAGGAGGCTTGGTCTTTCTCTCTTTACAATACAGTATAGATTTATAAATTTCCATGGTTTGAAGAGTAAGAAAGAGCTTCTATTTATAGCCAAGGATTCTGGAAGTTCGGCTGGCCCAAGGTTTGTTTGGCTAGCCGGATTCCAAAGATTATGTTCCAACGGAATTCAAATTTCACTGGATAAGATCTTTCAAAATTTTGGCTGGCTTAATTTGCCTAAAATTCAAAAATGTGTCATTGCTGGAAACTTGGTCAGAGGTCATGTTTGGCTAACAGAACCTCTGGTCAGGCTGGCTGAACAAGCTATAAAAAATCTTTTTCAGATCTATCTTTTCACTGGAATATTATAAGGTTGGCTGAACTAAATGTCAGGCTGGCCTAACTCGAGAGTATTTAACATAAAATATGATTGTTCTTATGCATGTGTGAAATACACCTAACCTTTGGTCAATCTAGATTTATATTACATGAAGGTTGACTCATACGAAGTATTCTGAGCTTCGAACCATGAATGATCTTATCTTGAGATGTTGAGTCTTCTTTTTAGATGCTTGATCAAGTTGATAATTGTTCTTTAGCAAAACTTGCGATCCTAATAGGACTACGAAATTTGAAAAACTATAATGTGCTTGAATATAAGCACTTACAATCTCCCACTTTGTCAAATTCGTGGCAGAACTCAATAATACAACTCATCACAACATATTACAACATCTTAATAACACATCATATACATTACATTTGAGTCATCACAAGGGATAGCTTGAATCTTGTTATTTCCCCTAAGATCATTCATAAACTGCTCTTGAGCACTTAGTCATATCTGCAAAAATATAATTCCATAGAGTGTGCATGCAAATGTAAAATGTGAAGGTGTGTGCTCATAAATAAGAGTGAGAGAGATGTGTTCATGATGATCATATTCATAAATCTATATTTCTCCACCTTTTGTCAAAAGTTGACAAAGGAATAAATAATAATGAAGCATTATAGAATATAATCAAGGTTAAGAGTAATAAACAAGAGGATAACGATGCATTGAAAAATATCCATAGTATCCAAATGTATGCGAAGCAAAAGTAAAAATAATTTAGAAGTTATTATATACCATAGTTTGTTAAAAATAGATTCTTAGTTAGACCTATAAAAGGACGGTGCAGGCATATGAGGATCATTAATCTTCAGACTCAAACAGAAATGATGAAAGTACTTTTTCATGTACTTCATTTATTGTTTCTGAGTTTGAAGTAATGCTTCCTGAGAAACATGCAAGTTGTCCACCTTCTCTAAACTCTCCAACCTCTCTAAAAATTATGAAGTCTAGAAGTTGGAGTTATTGGTATCGTATGATTCTAAAAGGTTAGCAAAGATGTCATCCATGTTGACATCTCCTGTAGGAACAGCCTCCTAATCACCTCGCTGCTCAGGCCTTAAATCAAATTGCATCGTATTTAAAGTTTCATTAACAAAAGGGAGCTCGGACTCTAATGCTTCAATCGTGGGAATTTGGACATGATAACGCAAAGCAATGGAAGTCATAAGAAATACAAATGGAATAGACCCATGATAAGGATGGAGACGATACTGGAAAATCAAGTAAGTAATCAATGATGGAAGACAAATGCGAATACTGGAAATAATGAAATGTAAAATACGCATCATATAAAGAGTACGATCGGCCGTATTCCTAGCATGAGGATAGACAATATAAGTGAAAATTCAGTGCAAAACGTGGCATTTTGGAAGACAATTGTAGGTGGGGAGTGAGTTACGGTTACACTAAGTTGCATTAAATCCACATAACACCAGAGTGAGAGAATCTCTTTCCGTTGTATACATATCTTCAAAAAGTGGTGGAATAGTGATTCCATCTTCTACCATATCATTGTCTATGATAGACAATATGATGGAGGGTGTAATGGTGACAATGTCTTCCATAAAAGGAATAGTAAAAGTTAATTGTTCAGAGGAGACATCATAAATGGATGCATACATCCCTTGAGTGGTGGACTGATAAGATGCACCACCCCACGCAAAGATCTTCTCCCATCCTACCTCGGATAGAATTTCAAGGAGGCCAAATCAGGCAATGTAATTTACATCCACAGTGCTCTCAATAATTATGTTATGTGTACAGAAATCCCGCACATTCTCTGGATCATTTTCCAGTGAACGAATAGTCCGCAGAACCCAATTGGCAGAGCAGGAGTAGGAACCGGACTGAGGACAATGAACAGTACGCTTAGTTCGAGTTTTCCATGGAAGAAAATGACAAGATATTACCAGAGAAATACCAATAAATAGATGAAATAATGTAGATCATATTTTCCAAAAAAAACCCAACAAAAGAGAGCTATAGATTCAAATAATATGATGAATTCTTCAATAAAGCACTATTAGGAGCTTAAATCTAGAAGAAAACTCAAAAAAATACACTTTCAAGAAGTCTATATTGATGGGTTGGCCAAAGGAAGCATCGACGAGTTGAGGAAGAAGAAGTTAAAATGAGGGTTTTGAAATTTTTTTCCCAAATAGCCAAAATCACACTCAGTTCGGCTAATCCAAGTGCGGTCCACAGTTGGCTGAACTGGTCAGTTAGCTATAAGTTGGCCAAAAAAATCTAAAAAATAATTTTAAATATGATATATATTTAAAGAAAAAATGAAAGACAATAAAAAATTTGTAATAGAGGGGGCATCGTTAGGATGAGTTTGACCAGCTCGTAAATGTGTTCGCTATCGACGTGCCAAATAGATATTGGCAGACTATTGGCCATGTGGATAGTGAGGTTTCTTACGCTCACTTGAACTGTGTGCCTGGAAAAGGGGCAGTGCATTTCGCATAACATGGTGATTATCTAGAATGAGAAATATACTGATATTTGATAAGCTGTATGAGGATTTAGATGAGGATTGGCATGCTTGAGTTGCATTTCGCATAACATGGTCTTGATATGGCCGATAACATTCATATCTCACATTGCATAGCCTTGGTACGACTGATTGCATTCATGTACTCATTAGTATGATTCCGCATTACTTTGACCTTACATTCTGAGCACGCTTAAATTATGCACACACTTACACCGCCCTCTAAGATTTTTATAAGCTTATGCACGATTGATGCGTGCGGGTGATGCCAAGATGCAGTCATAGCCTCGCCGCAGTTGGGGTGTGCAGTCGAGCTTCTGGAGTTTCTGTTATTATCATTATCTCGTATTTCCCTTCATACGCATTGTACTCAAAGTTTTTGATCATAGTGGATTTTGTGATGGTGTTCTTATGGTTATTGTTCGTGGGTTATGCTTATACTGAATCAAAATCATGTTTGAAATCCTCCTTGTAGAATCCCAGGATCAGAACCTGGTGTATGGGTGCTGAGAGCTGGGAATGGGGTATTATGGAGGCTGTCAGTGCCGAATTCGGTAAATCGAGAATTTTATGAGCTCGATTTCTGAGTTTGGGGCGTGACAAATAATAATAAGGAAAGGGAATTGCATGCTTACTAATGAAAACTTCCCTGGACATAATGTGATGCATATGAAGCCCACCTAGGTGCATGTGTTGTATACCCACACTACCTATATTTTCCAGTCACTTAGGAAATGGGCCCACCTCCTGTCCATTGACATCGTGGACATAAGATGAAGTAGAACTCCATTTTAAGTGGGCCACGCTATAAGTAGAAACAGTGGTAACAACCACTGGAAATTTTTAGGCTCTAGTGTGTCCCCTATGTGCTGGGACGCTTCCTTGACCATGGACTCCACCGTGTAGTATGATGTAGATCCATGACATTCATCGGTTTATCCTTATCATTTTAGGGTATGGTCCCATAGACTAGTCAGATCCAAATCTCATGCCACGGGAGCAATATTGATCACTTGTCCACCATTAAATATTTCCTAGAGCTGTAGTAATGTTTGTGAGAAATGTATCAATTTATTCTTTTTTTAACAGATCGTGGGTCACCTTATATACATGTTTTACCAGCCATTCATCTATTTTGTTTAGATCATTTTAGATTGTGGGTCTACCTATATATTTACTGCAATCTAAGTTGTTTTCATGGTACCCATTATAATGGTTATTCCTCATTTAGACCGTCAATTAGTAGGAATCATGTGGATCACTATACTGTAGGAATTTGGGATTTTGGGTGGCCCAACTAGTCCTATGAATTGGTGGAAGTTGTGTGGGCCACCACACCATGTGAGTGCATGATTTTTATAGCTCACCTAACTATATGATATTGGGATAATTGTGTGACTACTTGTCTAAGTGGATTTATGATTATTGTGGCCCTTGACCATATGATCATTGATGGGATGAATGGCAGTTAGATTTGGCAAAATGGCATTAAATATGTAGCTCATAAATCTTGTGATCATGCGTGACGTCGATAGTCGTAAATCATGTAGGTATGTGGGGAATGTGTAGCCCAACCATATGATCATGTGGTGCTTAGATGACTACTAAACTATGAGAAATTGTGGTACTGGATGCCTGACTATGTAAAAGTTTAGTAAAGTGGTTGCCCCATTATGCGAGCTATGGTATAGTAAATAATAATAATAATAAGTAACCATGTGACCTTAAATCCTTTATTATGGCAAGTAGAGTAACATTTGTGTGGCCACTCAACCATATGAACTTGTTTCGACAAAGAAACAAAGGCATTTGATTTGGGAGATTGTCTTATTCGAACATAACAGAGAAAGAGAACTCAGAACATTCATCACATTTTATTGATACTGAGTTCATTTACATCCTCTTTACATCCCTTGATTCTAAGATAAATCACTTAGAAATGAGGAACTTGTGCTTTAAATATCAAAAGTTCATTTTGACAGCCTTCCGACGCCTGATTCAATCATCTCCTAGGACTTAGGAGGAATGCCGTTCTGATCGGCGGGTCTTTAGTGAAATAAAGATTTCAGCAGCATAACAACGCCTATTCCAACCATCTTCTGGAACTTAGGAGAAATGTCGATTAGATTGACTGATCTTTCTCCTTTGAACCCAGGAAGAGGAGAAAGCCCGGAGAAAGGAAGCTTAATTCATGAACTTCAGCAGCATAATGGCCCTTGGGCTTCACAGACTGCAGGGCAGTGTAGTTGTGCGGACCCGCGCAATTGAGACCGGTTGCGCGGTCCTGCGCAACTGCCAGGAGGCTTTCTTCTACCTTCTGTCTTCTGCTCCGCTCTGCTTCTCTTGAAAATCTTTAAGTCCTCCTTAATGAAGGAGGGGAGGGGGTATTTATAAACCCTCGCACGTGTGAAAATCCTGATCTTAGCGATGTGGGACTATTTTTTAGTGCTTTAGGTTATTCTGAACGAAGCCCTTTGTGTAATACATTCCAAGGTCCCGCGCAACTGATACTTTCATTGCGTGAGCCCGCGCAACTAATATTGTCTGCACGGATCTGCGCAACCAATAATGGCTGTGTGGACCTGCGCACTCTTGTGAAAGCTATCTCTTTCTTCTTCTTTCTGAAAGTTCTTCTTATCTCTTTTCCTTTCCTTGCTTGATTCCTTCACCATTTTTTATGCCTCAACAGATGCCCCCTTGATCCTAGATACTGCACTTCCTTCATTTCTGCAGTCTCCCCTTTCTCTGGTGAAAACTTTCCTTCTAGCAATTTTTCCGTGCAACTGATATTGTCTGCGTGAACTCGCGCAATGGATCTTCCGTCCACATGAATTTCTAAGTACCTCAACACGCCACGCAACTGATTTTGATTACGCGGACCCGCGCAACTAAGATTTTGCTATTTTCTGATCTTCAACAATCTTCCTTAGGTCTTTAATCCTCTTTTCTTCATGGCCCGCATCAAGAGGACCCTTTGTCCCTTAGACCCTCCAACGGAGCATCCTCCTCATCCCGACGCACCCAATACTTCTTCTCATCACCCGTCTCCTTCTGCTGATCAGCCGTCGGTTAAGCACACCAAAACCACCACTCAAACCCCCGCTTACTTCAAAGAGCCAGTTCTTCCAACTTTCGATTTTACTGATCGTATTGAATAGCTTTCCTCTCCCATTCATCAAGCTATAATCATGGGAAGTATAGAACTGCCTCCGAAGCACGGTCGTGAATATGATTGGGAGGAATTGTTGAAGACAACTGACCATATTCGCACGGACAACGATAGACCCCCTACTAGAGAAGATACCCAGCCTGTTTCTCGCTCCAAGAAAACTCGTCGAAATAAGGCGAAAGAGTTTGAAGAAAAGATAAAGGAGTATAAAAAGAAGAAGCTCCAGAACTCTTGGGAATCCGTTTGAGTGATTGAGGGTGTCATGAAATTCGACAACCCTCACTCGGAAGGTATGACAGTAATTCCCATCAGCATTCATCATCACCAGTCCATTCTTGAGTGTGAACCCACAGATTATGTAGATGGAGACAAACTGATGTATACCGAATCGTGGGCGGCGCGAGAACCTCAGATTCTTGAAGGAAAAATGCAGACGCAGAAACCGCGGCAGATCATTGGAGAGGCCCATCCCATGATCTTCCTCGCTCCTTTTCACAGTCCGCACAATCTCTTCCCAACATATTTCTACGAGACTGTTAGACAGAGATATAAGGACTGCGATCCCCTCTGGGGATCGGAAGATTTTCGAACAAGAGGCCTGCTAACTTCTCGTCACTATTACTCTGATTGGGCGGAGGCAATCCTGAAGAAACACGCAAGTACTCTTGCTAAAGTAGGCCTCTATGATGCGATAGAGGTCACATCCAAATACTTTTACAAGGAACCCACCGTGCTGAAAGGATTCCTCGAATACTGGTCTCCCACCACCAATTCTCTTCATCTACCGTTCGGAGAAAGGAGCATATCGTTATGGGATCTGCATCGCATAGCAGGTCTCCCACTTACAGGAAGATTTTATGACGAGTTCATCCCGACAAACGCAGAATTGGCCTTTGTATCCTCTCCTGACCGTAGACCTTCTATCTCTGAAACCACCATTGAACTTTTCAGAGAAATGAGAAAATTTTCAAATATTCACAAACTATCGCATTTGCAATGGCTGGCCCATTTTTCTAGAATACTCAGGTATTCCAGACCCAATGATTAGCATCTTCTTCTTCTCCACATATTCCTGCATATTAACATCCCCCTTTTTTCGTCTTGTAGATTCCGCGATAGTCGCTATAAGGAATTAACGACTCTTCATGACAATATGAAGGAACGACCAGATTACAGTGCCTTTGGGGAACTTGCAGCCTTCCTAGCTTATTGGCTAAGCATAGTTGCCCTTCCTAGTTCCAAGTGGGCAGATGCTATTCGCCCAACCACCTTCGTTGTCACCCGAGCTCTAGCAGAAGGTCAGAAGCATTCCATTGCGTCCCCTATGCTATGTTCCATTTATCGGGCTTTTGGAGAAATCTCTACACATGTAAAAAATCCCACCCTGGAATCTTCATCAGCGTATACCGCCTGACACTACTTCACCGGATGGTTAGGAGTCTATTTCCCCTGGACTTTTGAAGCACCAGAAAAAGCTTACATCAGCCCTTCGCATCTTCCTCTTTGGTTTTTTCAACAAAGGGCCATGGCTAGAAGATCGTATGAATGGGTAATCAATAAGATCCAGGATTTTGATCAAGTGGACTTCTTCCAGTTCCGACTTCATCATTACATTCAAGATACAGATATGGTAGATCAGGGGGCACTAACTGTAGCGGAAAGGGCCTTTTTTCTTTCTATTCGTTCTTGCAGTTTGCCCCTTAGGGAAGGAATGTAATTCTGGAGAGAACCCTACTATCCCAGTCGTTTTTCTCACCAATTCGACTATGACCAAACCATGCCAGAAGATGGTGGGCTGGTTACTAAGAGAATGCCTTGCTATGGAACAGGTCCTTTGAATTGGGCTATGATATGGAAACAATTATTAGGCGGCCATGTCAACTCTTCTTTCATCATCCCTACCTTCGACCGGATAGTTCGTACTTCTTATAGCTAGATGAGATGGTGAGATAACCAATCATTTCTAATCAACAAACGCCTACCAATGGATTCTCTTCTCTTTTTCCATCCACTTCGGCTTAGGGGTAGAAAAATTGAAGACGGAATCAGTTTCATTCTAGAGAAAAGTTGCGCTCCTCATCATGGTGAAATTTGTAGAAAGATTTTGACTGAAGAGCCAATCCGTAAGAGAAAACCAATTAATACTTTAGATGGTTGGTTTGCCCATGGAGTCTTAGTGGAATTTGAACATGTCCACTACGACCTTGGTGGCCGACCTCCAGAGGATGTCGCAGCAGCATCCTCCCCTATTCCTGAAGAGACTGCCACAGCTGAGGAAGGTCTAACTCGAAACGAACCTGCCCCTTCTCCACAAACTCTTCCTCCTAGCTCATCGTCCCCGATGACTAGATCATGAGCACGTCTGCAAACGTCGTCACCCACTCCTCAGGAAGAGGCAAGACAGGTTTCTTCATCTCCCTCGATTCCAGTTGGCAGGAGATCTCCGAGAGAAAGAAACTAGCCTGTTTCCTATAAAGGAAAATAAGTCATGGTTGCAGAAGTAGATGAGGAAGATTTGGCAAGCAAAAGTTCATCTTCTGCATCAGGAAATTTCACTTCCCTGGTATGTGGAGATGACAATGATGGTGATGGTAGTGATGGAGCTCAGGACGATGATTATGAAGAAGGGGAGGTCATCATAGATGACGAGAAAAATATAACCACCGAAAATATAGAGGAAGAACATCTCCCCACGGCTCCTGAAACTTCCATTGCCACTTCCATTCCTGGCAAGCCACAGGCAGTAGTCGAAGAGGATGAAGAACTCTTGGATTATGGGGAATATGGGTATTCACCTGGTAAGGGAGCTCAAATTCTTTAAACATTTACATGCTTGTCCAGCGATCACTATCTTAACACCACTATCATTTCCTTTTTAGGTACCCATGTGGCTTGCATCGGAACGAACGTTGCTCCCTCTGCAGATCTTTATCCAGCTACACCAATGGTCTCCCTACAGGTTTCATTGGCCCCTCTGGTGGCACCGAAGAGTGTGGCCTGTGAAATTGTATTTCCTGTCGAGACTATTGATCTACCAACTCCTACTACCAGAGATTCCAACACAGAAGTGAGAGCGCCCTCTCTTGCTGACATGTTGGGAGCTGATACTTCTATAGCCCCAGAAGTTCCCTTACTTGCTGTTCACACCTCTATGGCAGGTATGTATATTAATTTGAAGAACTGTGAATTTCTTCATTTTATATTTCTCGTTCTAACTCGATCTCATCCATATTACAGGAATTCTCCCCTGTAGTGGGGCGGCCAGCTCCGAATCTGTGGCCACTGTCTCTGAGCTACCATTTCCTTCGAAGATTCCCACTCACAAAATGCTTTTGATGAAAAACTCTTTGTCAACGGTGGTTCATATCTTCAAGGATCCTGAACAATGGCCAGACCTGGATATTGCCATGGAAATTCTAGAAAACTCTGCAAAGATGGCGAGGATTAATATTTCTGTTTTGCACGATTCCCTTCTCAGATTTCATGATTCGATATCTTCTTTAGCATCAGCGGAGAATATTACGATTGCTCTAGAAGTTCTTGAATATGGGAAGCAATTAACTTTGTCTAAGGAGAGGGCTTCACTCATTGCTTCCACCATATCTGAATTAGACCAGGAAAAATTATCATTGCAAGAACAATTGAGGACCCTTACTGATGACAAGGTACTTATTCAAGATCGTATCGCGGCTTTAAGAGACGAGATTTCGCAGCTAGAACTGCAAGGTCATGAGAGGGAATTGTCTTTACACGAAGTCAATAAGAAACTTAATGTCAATATTCAGTCCGCCGATGCTGAAAAGTCTGAATTACTCAAGAGTAAGGAAATGATCACATCCTTGGAAGACAAATTGGCTGGCCTTCCTGATCAGATAAAGATTATCCTTGAAGAAAAGTCAAAGCATGATGCAGCTCAGCTTCAATTAAAAGAAAACTTGTGGCAATACATGAATATAGTAGGCATTTCAGAGGAATTATAAGCATGTAATCTTCCCCCCCCCCCCCCCCCCCCCCCATTTTTTTTTTTATGCATACTTTTGCTTTCTCCCTTTCTTCTTCTTCTCATTTGAGTGCATGTTCTCTTTTGACTTCCAATAGTAAATTGTACTAACTTTTTCATGCACTTCTACATTATGCATTATTCCAAGTATATTGTCTATATCATGAATTTGCTGCATTTCGAACTTGACACATAGTTTATCATGATATTCTATAAAACTAATCGTAAAGCACCAATATCTTTATACTTGTCAGTATGGGATTTCCTACATGACTTTAGTCATTTATATTTCATTGGCGGTGCTAAGTTTTAATTCAGTCAGTTGTACACAGTTTAGGCTCTTTTAGTAGTAGAGCGAATTTACTTGGTGTATTTACTTGGACTCTAGTTAGAGTCGGGTCTTACGTGAGGGTCTTTGTAACTCTCTAGAGTTCACTGGACTTTTCACTGCCTAGGGAGTTCACAAACCGCGATCCATCAGAGGGGCCCAGTGAAGCTACCGGGGCCGTGAACTCGGTTAGTTTTACGCACAGGGTTGGCCACGGTAACTCTCTAGAGTTCGCTGAGCTCGCAAGGCTACCATTGGGGGTACTAAATCCATGGTTGCCGATCCATCGATAAGTAAGTTTGAGCTCTCCCTCATGAGTTAGTACCGAAATCGAACCACAAATTTGAGGGGTCTTATGCATGGTTGGCCTATCCTGCGCATACTGCAGCCCTCATTTTCTTCGCCTGCAAGGTCGGGCCCATTCACAGGAGGGCTTGTCCTCCGTTCCCCGCGACACTGCCGGAAAGCTATACAGACGGCATGGGTGTTACGCTTGACTGGTCATTTGAGGACTTTTAGCACTTTGGCTTTTAGTTGACTTTCTGGCCTTTTTCTTTTGGTCTTTCGGTTGACTTTTGGCTCTTTTGGCTTTTGGTCTTTTGAAGACTTTTAGCTCTTTTGGCCTTTGGTCATTTGAAGACTTTGAGCTCTTGGCTTTTTGTAAACTCTTAGCCTTCTGGCTTTTGGTCATTGACTCCGCCAGCTGCCCGCATGCGTACGATGGCCTTCCCGGGCTTTTTAGGGCCACTGGCTTCTCGCCCCTGCCCGAATGGCGATCTTCATAGGTCTTATGCGCAGATGGTCCCTTTTGAGATTTGGTCCTTTTAGGACTTAGCTTTTCTTTTCTTTTCTTCTCTCTCTTCTTCTTTTTTTTTTTGGGACTTAACTAGGGTGCCTTTTTATAATAAACAGCCATCGCTATTGCCAATTATGTATATACAATTGACTGTATGATTCCTTTTCTATTATAATATGGCCGATCAATAATTGACATTTCGCTGCTGCTGATAATGTCATAAGGACTTTTGTATCGTGTTCAAAATAATGTATCAGCTTGGCGATGATGGCAACTTTGATGAGCGATTGATTGGTAACAGCGATAGCTGTTTTCTTTTTCTTTTTATAATCATTGATACCTGATAATTCGATTTCGATGGAGATTTTCTATCGGTGATGAACGTCATGCTTGATAGCGATCATTGGCGCTTTTTGTTCGGTTACGATTTAATATGCTATTTTCAAATGTCTTGGAAGACTGAAGACTTTTAGCGATGATCTAGCACGTTGTCTTGAAATATGATGATGGGTATTTTTGCCTGAAATTGTTTATCTATATCATTTTTTTGTATTGTTTGTAATATACCAGCTTGATGGTGATATCAATTTCAGGAAAAATTTTGTAAAACTCCCTTGACGGCGCTCACTTTCTTCGTCTTTCTTTATTTGCTATCACATGATCTTGATATGCTTTATCATATGATTTTGATATGCTTGCGAGCTTCTTCCTTATTCGTCCTGTTCATCTTGCCCCCTTTTGATACAGAATTATTATCTTGGTAATGTTCTGTATCAAAATTAGTGGCGTCTTCGGAAGCAATTTTCCTTTTTGTCAACGCGAGTATAGGCCAACATAGGCTTTCATTTACTTCTTTAAAGAATTTCACTTTCATTGAGCACACTTTACCTCATTTGGCTTTGAATTTGCCCCCTGGATATGATTGTGACCATTATTGGAGATACATTCTTTCTTCTTGAAGATATTGAGGCAATATATTTCTGCAGGAGGCTGTATGATTGTAATCGTATTCATTGACTAGTTTGCCCCTAAACCTTGAAATTTTTGATGCTTCTCTTGATCGATACCAATGGGGACTTGAATTCTCTTCCCATGGTTTAGGCCAACGGGCTCTTCATAATTAAAGCCCATGTTTTTCATAATTTTCTTGCTGGTCGGACTATACTTTTGGAGGTCTTGCGGTATCAACCTACCACGGTAGTCATTACTTTGAGTCTCTCCTCTCGTCCGTACTGCTTCTGGAATATAGAATTCGATTGGCTCAGGATATTTTTCATTTTCCTTAACTTGAAATCTTGTTGGAGCGACCGAAAATGGCTTATTTCTTTCAGCACATGGTAGCGGCACCGTATAATTTAACTGTAAAATTTTTAGTTGTTCTGATGATAGCAGCGTTAACGGCGATTGGCCGCCTTAAATGTTTTGGTACAAAATAAAACTTCTTGCTTATTTTCGCAGTTTCAGATGGTACTGCCTTTTCTGTCAACTTCGTAATTACACTTTTTCGATTATTCTGTAGGGCACTACCTTCATCCTTATTCATTTTTTCGACAGCGAATTCTTTATAATAGCTAGCATCTGCAAAGAAGGACTCAGCTTCTGTATACGGTCTCGCATTAGCCATCACTTTACGTTGTACTCCATCTTTACAGTATTTGAAACACTGATGCAGAGTAGAGGGTATGATATTGTACTGATGTATCCATGGCCTTCCTAGGAGAAGATTGTATGTCGTTATTGCATTTATGACGTGACAAACAACGTCAGTAATCAATTCTCCTATTTCCAACGTTACTGTAATTTTTCCAAGTGCGCGCTGCCCATCTTGATTAAAACCTTGTATCATCATTCCGCTGGGGCGTAGCTCTGAGCGACGGTAGTTTAATTTATTTAGCATTGAGAGTGGCAGAAGGTTCACTGCAGACCCATTATCTATCATAATCCGTTTGACTTTCTTCCCACGGATATGCCCTTCTATCATTAGCGGCCTGTTATGGTCTTCCTCACAAATCAGATCATCATCAGAAAAAGAAATGACTGGGAAACAGTCCTCATGCTCATTGAGGTCTCCATGTTCTACCTCTGCCAGAAAGGTTTCCCTGATGTCATGATTAGATAAGGCCTGGATCAAACTTTTTCAGAATTCTTCTGATAGCTTCAATGCATCATAAACGCTTAATCGGGCCGGTATTCCTTTTAGATGATTTACCATGTCATAATTCACTCTCGTCATCTCATTCTTTTCCTTCATCCTGCCACTGTTACTCTCTTTTACAGTTATTTCTTTTCCAGTGGTTTCTGATTTCTGTTTTGTAGGGCTTACCACCTTCTTACCTGACCGTAGTGTGATTACTGCGACCTTCTTTGCTGTTTTATCACTTTCTTCTTTATTCGTATCTTGGTCTTTCTTTCAGACTGTAAGCACGTTTACGGTTGCCATGGAGCTCCTTTCTCTTTCTTTCCCCAACACTATCTCGCCGTTATTAATCAGTCGCTGTATTATACATTTCAATGTATAACAGTTTTCTGTTGGATGTCCCACTAGACGATGATAACGACAGAAATCCTTTTCTCTGATTCTTGTTACATCTTTTGGATGCTTAGGCTCTGAAAATACTATCGTGCGAGCTTTTAATAACTATTCCATCATAGGGGTGACATCTTCTTTTTCAAATGCGAACCCCTCATGAGAATTCAGCATTCTAGGCCTCTTCCCGTTGTACCTACTTCTCGACTAACTACCTTCTTCGCGTCGGTCCGGTCTTCTTTCTCTCGAATCTTTTGTGTCTTTTCTTCTTCTTTCATGATCCACAGCGTTCACAGCTGTCCTGCCAGACACTCTCCTACTCGTATCATGGTAAATGCTAGGATCTTGCGAGTCATTAGCTCCAACGCATGGGCTTTAGTAGCCAAATCACGAAAGGTCCTAATATCAGCGCTAGTCAGTCCGAATGCAATTCCCGTCCCCATAAAATTTAGGCACATCTTAACTTGTTCTTTTTCCTCCAGTAGTTGTCTACATGAAGCCCCTAATGTTTTCCACCTGTCTATGAACTTCTCTACCGGCTCGCCTTCTCTTTGTCGAATAGAAGCCAGTTCCATAATACTGACGTCACGTTCCGAGGAGAAGAAGTTTGACATGAAAACCTCGTGCATTTGTTCCCAGGTACGTATCGATCCAGGTGTCAAACTAGAATACCATCGAAACGCTTTGTGTGTTAGCGATGAACCAAACAACCGCAAGCAGTACTGTGGTATCGTAGAAAAGTTTCCCATGCTAGTGATGAAGTGCATCAGATGCTCCTCCGGGGATCCTTCTCCATTGAACTTTTAAAAATCTGGGTGTTTAAAATTGGCAGGAAAAGGGATGTCTTCTACTTCCCTTGGGTATGACGTTTGATACCTAAAACGTCCGGTATTTTCTCATTCCTTTTCTACTCTCACCGCCTCTTCAACCACTTGCCTTACCTCTTCTTGTGTCACAGTCCTTGGTGCAGGGGTAGACCCTAGCGACACATTAGGTTGATTTTCTTGCCCTTCAGTTGCATTCTGGGGGATGGCCATTCGGGCTACGTTGTGTGCGAGGGTTGTTAGTGCTTCTCTGAGATTTCTGCACTCCTCTGTTAATGCATTTTAGGCTTCTTCCATTGCATTAAAACGATCCTCTGTAGTTGTTCTATAGTCTGGATTTGTTCCAGCCATGAACACTGCAGCTTCTCCGCTTTTCGATGAAGCATTAGTCGAAGGAGAACAAGAGAATGCTGATGTGACAGGGCTTGCAGAAAAGGGAGAGGACAGAGTTTCATCGGGCCTTTTCATACTCTCCGTGGCATCAATCGATTGGGATGACGCCGATACTGGTGAATCTTCTTGCGATGGAATTGGCGATCTAACGACCAATGTTTTTTCCTTTTGTTCTCTTGTTCGTTCAGCCATTGAAGCATTTAGGGATGGGAAGTCGCGCGCTGTTAACTGAAGAACTGTTTGCGCTATCCGTGCTGGATAAATTGCCGGAGGAGCAAGTTCAGGATTTCTTCTAACCGTGCTTCGCGTTACGAGCCCTCTGATTCTTAATGAAGGCTGATTCATTCCCAAGTTTCTGAAGTTTCGTGTCCTTTTCTTACGAGAGGTTACGACGGTCCATCCTGCATTATCTTCTGATGACTGGGGCGAGGCAGAAATGACCCCAGCTATTGCTTGAACCATGCCGGTACTCACATGACTTGACGCGTATTCTATCACGAACCCTGTCGGAGTGAATCGGAAGTTCACTTTTCTTACGGGGATCGCCATGAGTAATAAGTCATAGTCGAATTTTCAAACTTCTTCCTTCAATCATGAATCAAAGCTATAATTAGTAGTTGAAAGAGATTTATCTTAGAGATGAAGGGGAGGACTTCCCACTGAGAGTCACCATTTTGGCGTCCGTAGGATGCCAAACCATGACGAATGTTCGTAACAACTTCACTGTTAATATTTTGAATAAGACAAAAATGTCCCCAGTGGAGTCGTCATTTTATTTCGACAAAGAAACAAAGGCATTTGATTTGGGAGGTTATCTTATTCAAACATAACAGAGAAAGAGTACTCAGAACATTCATCATATTTTATTGATACTGAGTTCATTTACATCCTCTTTACATCCCTTGATTCTAAGATAAATCACTTAGAAATGAGGAACTTGTGCTTTAAATATCAAAAGTTCATTTTGACAGCCTTCCGGCGCCTGATTCGATCATCTCCTAAGACTTAGGAGGAATATCGTTCCGATCGGCGGGTCTTTAGTGAAATAAAGATTTCAGCAGCATAACAGCGCCTATTCCAACCATCTTCTGGGACTTAGGAGGAATGTCGATTAGATCGACTGATCTTTCTCCTTTGAATCTAAGAAGAGGAGAAAGCCCGGAGAAAGGAAGCTTAATTCATAAACTTCAGCAGCATAACGGCCCTTGGGCTTCCCAGACTGTAGGGCAGTCTGGTTGTGCGGACCCGAGCAACTGATACCGGTTGCGCGGTCCTGCGTAACTGCCAGGAGGCTTTCTTCTACCTTCTATCTTCTGCTCCACTCTGCTTCTCTTGAAAATCTTCAAGTCCTCCTTAATGAAGGAGGGGAGGGGATATTTATAGACCCTCGTACGTATGAAAATCCTGATCTTAGAGATGTGAGACTATTTTTTAGTGCTTTAGGTTATTCTGAACGAAGCCCTTTGTGTAGTACATTCCGAGGTCCCGTGTAACTGATACTTTCATTACGCGAGCCCGCGCAACTGATATTGTCTGTGCGGATCCGCGCAACCTATAATGGCTGCGCTGACCTGCACACTCTTATGAAAGCTATCTCTCTCTTCTTCTTTCCGAAAGTTCTTCTTATCTCTTTTCCTTTCCTTGCTTGATTCCTTCACCATTTTTTATGCCTCAATAGGACTTCTGATAATGGAGTGGCCATAAGACCAAGTGGGCATATGAGAATTTTATGATTACTCAAACTCGTGGACTATCCTGATGGTGTAACCTCTTGGGTATATGAACTTAGGATGCATGTCAGATTGATTATGGACCCTACCTTGATGTAAGCATTGCATATTTCACCATTTATCCATTAGGCTAGCTAATTCTAGAACACAATTCCAAAATGACCTAGATCCTATTCCTAAATAAGTCTGACGATATGAAATAGTGTTAATTGAACGTATAACTTTTGAACACTTACGTATTTTATCCACACTGTTCAATTGTTTTTTCAACCAAACAGTTTGATCATGGAGCCCGCTGACGTGTGCCTTGTGCATCTGAACTGTTCTTCCTTGTACTACCTTAATTTATGTGAGTTACCTATACTATTCACTTGTTAGGGCCCACAGTAATATTTGTGTGTGGACCCATTTATTTGCAGGACCACTTGAAAATAGGACCGACTATGTTGTATGAGACAAACCCATGTCATCCAACCGTGACTAACTCTTATGTGTATATTATATACCCAAGTCATTCAACTTAGGGCTCACTGTATCTTATGAGGTTTACCTATGCCTTCCAAACCATTGTAGAACTAATATGATAATTATTTACAAATCCAACCTACTAACAACCCACTTGAAGGTGAAGCCCACTACATTATATGAGTTTCACCAGCACCATCCATCCTGTGGCTCATTTACTATATATTATAATTATGTCTTTTATCTCATAACCAATTGGTGCATATACTTTGCATTATCACCACTCATTAACCATAAGGCCTAGTTAAGGTATAATCATGTGGTCCCAATAGAAGAAAATTATGTTGGGCCAAAGCTGCTAATGGAATATCTATCTTGCAAAGGATATGGTGTAACTCTGAATACAATTAATGCTCGTTATTATGATAGCTATGGATGATATTAGTGATGTTAGTGATTATGGTTAATAGAAGCATGTGATTTCATATCTTAATTATTGTCATTCCACTCCCTAGCATATTAAATTCATCTACTTAACTATGTTGATATTGATCCTACTCATGCACCATGGAATGATGGTAAGTGCAAGTATACTTCAACACATTTGTTCATGTGTAAGATATGTCTTCTTCAGTTTAATCACATGACCATGGATTGATATAGTTGATAGTGGTACATGATGATTATATGTCATTTTTGGCTTAAAGGTTAAGTAGACCATAAACTCATGACATTATATGCATACCACATGCACTTGAATGTATGCCTTATCATAATTTCTTGAATTCATGCATAATCATGACATACATGATGATCGAAATACCACAGTCATGCCATATAACATGAGTTGGATATTGATGATGAAATGTGCATCTATAATGATGACTTGGGTTATCCCTGAAAAGGGACAAGACACCGGAAGTGTGGAAATAGTAGAGGATGATGCGCCCCTTGGGTTGAAAGTCCCCAAACCCCGATGCTAGCTAGGGATACCTCACCATCAGGCTGAATGGATACATGGGTCATGGATTTGACTCCCACTGATGAGGTCAGGTTGAGAAGAGGTGGGTTTAACCTGCTTAAGAGTTGAAGTGCAAAAAGGGACTGGTCTAACTCGCTAGCAAGTAGAAGCGCCAATGAGATCCGCTACTGGCATGCTAGGTGGAAATCCACCTATGCAAGGTCGATTACTGGTGTCTGGTGCATGGATGTCGACCACGGTGTTTTCCCAAGATATACAGTTATGATATGACATGACAATATATTGATGATGATGTGATTTTTGATGTGTGTAATATGGTTATGGCTATGGTACAGGAGAAATGAAAATATGACTTGGTAATGTTGGTAGCATTGACTTGGAGTATTACTATGATGCATATGCATTGCATTGGCATTGACATCATACCTTACGTGCTATATGCCTTTCACCATATATGATTTGCTTGTGGCATATTTATCTTGCTTGCATGTAGGACACACTGTACACACGTGTGTACTCATTAGGATTTTTGTCTAAGCTTCCTATTTCTCATTTTTTTTCAAGTCAGGAGTTGTTTGGAAGACTTATCTTTCTCGATGCATTGTATTTGTTTTTCGATTTAGTAATGTTAATGTTATGTAACTTCTACAAAGCATTGTACTTGTAACCATCAAGATTTTTAATGAAGAATGCTGCTTGGTATTTTGATCATGAATCTTTATGCTCAGGTATTATTATGTATGTATGTATGTGTGTGTGTGTGTGTGTGTGTGTGTGTGTGTGTGTGTGTGTGTGTATATATATATATATATATATATAAATCAGTCGAAAATCATCCTTGCGGTGCGACGAACTCGGGACTTAGTGTATGGAAGTCGACTGTCGGATTCGGGGCATCATGGAAGCTATCCATCCCCGGATTTGGGGCGTGACATATGGTTTGTACACCAGTGTAAGGATTACCAAGTATTTGATTAGTCAGATGATCTTTGACTAATCTATTCTCAGTTGAATCTGATTTTGATGAAGGTTTTGATTGATTGACTATAATAACTTCATCATCATGATCATGAGCTGGAGTGATTGTTTGATCATCAATTATGATGTTTATGGATTCTTGTATCACTCCGGTCCTTTTATTTAAGACATGATATACTCTATTGTTTAGAGCATACCCTAAAAAATGCCCTCATCACTTTTTGATTCAAATTTTCCCAGTTGTTCCCGATCTCGTAGAATGAAGCATTTGCTTCCGAAAGTACGAAAGGTTTAATTTTTTACCCCATTTCTTATAGAACTTTATTTTTCCTTTCAGATACACCATTTTGTCGAGGAGTTTTAGGGGAAGAGAATTCATGTAATATTCTATGGTCATTACAGAATTTCTCAAAATTACTATTTTTAAATTTTGTTTCATAATCCCTTCTTATCAACTTCACATGCAGTTCATCTGGATGCTTTGAAATAATTTTTTTACTTCGTCAAAAACATTCAACTTTTCTCTTAGGAAGGCTACCCATGAATATCTAGTGTAGTCATCAACTACAACTAGAAAATATTTTTTATCTTCTCTACTCTTTGTTCAAGTTAGTCTAACTAGATCAATATGGAGTAATTCAGGGGATCTAGATGTAGTTAAGGAGTCCACCTTCTTGTGACTATTCCTGATTTTTTTTCCTATTTACAGGCACTACATACTTTCTTTTACATTTTTTTTTTTTAAAAAAAACTTAGGTAAGCCTCGAAGATGATCTCTCTTGCTTAGTTTATATAGATCTCTAAGTTCACATGTCTAAGACGTTGATGCCATAATTCGGTTTTGTCTATTTGGACCATATAGCAAGAGTGATTTGAGGAACATGATTCGTCAATGAAATAGCAATATTCAGAGGTTCTTCAACCATTTAATATTATATGACCTTAATTGTTAATTATCTCACATCCGTGATTTGAAATTTTAAAATTATGATTATTATCGCAGATTTGAGTATGTGTGGTAAATTATGTTTTAAACCTTCAATATATAAGACATCTTTAAAAATGGGAAGATTGGGAAGTTTTACATTACCTCTTCCGATAATTTTATAGTTACTGCCATCTTCAAATATATTACCGAGCCACCATCAATATGATTGATGTCTGATAGTATCGCCTTATCACCTGTCATATGTTTAGAGCATCCATTGCCCAGGTACTATCTCAAATGGCTATTAGCTTTAAAAGATGTGTGAATGACAAGACACTTAGTTTTTGGAACCCATTTCAATATGGTTTTAGGTTTAGGAGGATCTCTAATAACATGATTAGTTTGAGAGTAAGATTTTTCTTTATTCTTACTTTGTTAGGTCTAGAGTTAAATTTCAAGAGCTCCTTAACTAAGTCCACTATCTTGTCTATTAGAGAAGGATTATAAGATTTTTGTGAAAGTTGGGCTTAGATTTTGGATACAATTTGATAAGGTTTTTCATTCCTTTTTATTTCTGTTATAATTTCTATTTTAGATTTTGGAGATTCACCTTTAACAATATATAGGAGTAGAATTTTTAGATTTTTCTGAGCGATTCTTGATATATCCCAAGCCAGATTGGTCGCTACTTCGACGAGATGCAGTTAGAAGCTTTTCAAGTCTCTAATCACCTTGGGTGTATATCCAAGTCTCTTTAGAATTTTTAAGAGAAGCAATTTCTAATAATAAATTCTCATTTTTAGTTTTGAGATTTTGAATTTGAAAAAATTTGGATTCAACTCTAATTTAGTTTTCTCAAAACAATCAGAAAAATAAGATTTCTCCAAAACATATTTTTCAAGTGCTAATTTTAAATCAACACATTTATCTTTTTGATTTTTTAATTTTTCCACAATCTTAAAACTCTCTTTATATAAGGCATCATAGGAAATTTGAAGATCTTATTCATTTTCAATATCACTTGCTGATGCTTCATAGTCAAAAGTTTCATCTTCACTTGTATAAGTGATTCTAGCTATGGTCATGATGGCCATTTGATTATTTTCAGTTTCCTGGACTGATTCGTTGATTTTTGAATTGGATACAGATTCAGATGATTCATCCCAGGTGGCGATCATTCCTCTGCTTTTAGATTTATCCTTCTTAGGACATTTCGTAGCTAGATGCCCATATTCAGAACGGATGAAGTATTGGTAGTCTTTAATCAATTTTTAAAAATCAGATCTATCCATGTCATCTTCATTTTCATCATTATTTGAATTTGAGTCTTTAGATTTTGATTTTAAGGAATAAGGGCTATGGATTTTTTTTTGGGAGCTTTGAAATTTAGCTCATTAGTTTGTAGAGATCTAACTAATTCTTCTACCTTCATTGTATCAGTATCTCTTAATTCTTGTATTGCAATGACTTTAGAATTAAACCTGTCAGGAAACGATCATAGTATTTTTGCATACACTTAGCTTTCAGGGACTTTTTTTCCAAGACCTCACATGAAATTAACAATGTGATTTAGTTTAGTAAAGAAACCCATGAATGATTCATTTTCTTCTATATGGATTTCTTAGACTTTTTGACAATGATAGTCCCTTCATGTGTCATTTCGAGAAAATCTCAAGCTTGTTTTGTCGCATCACAAGAGATGATTCTTTTAAATTCGTCTGGTGATAGAGCACAAGTAATAGCATTAAGTGCTTTTGCATTGGCACTACTATCATTTTTCTAACCTATAGTCCAAAGAGTAAAAGCTAGTTCGTTCATGGACTTAGTTCTATTTTCAGCCATTGCTTCCAACATTGGAGGGACCCATTTGGTCATGGTGGTTTACAACACACTTTCATCAATAGATTTGAGGAAAATCCTCATCCTAGCTTTCCAAAAGGAATAGTTTGAGCTATCAAGATGAGGTGGCCTGGAAATGGATAGACTAACAAAATTTGACATCCCAAATAGCTCTGGATCTAATTCTAGGAAGTTAATCTCAAAAAGAGCAACCTCTCTCTGATACCACTTGAAAGGACGAGCTATACATGTCCTAGAGGGGGGTGAATAGGACTACGTTAAATATTTCGATTCAATGGGGAATAATAAATCAAATAAACTCAATTGTGTAAAGTAGTGAATTCTAAATATCAAATAGTTCGTAGGACAATCTTCACCTAAAGGATTTATCCAGGACAACCTTATTTCACGACATCTTTAAAATCAAAATATCAAACTATCGTAAGAATAAATGAAGCACAAGATAGGTATAAATAATAAAAACCAATCACCACAATGCACAAAAGAATTATAGTAGTTCATTGCCTAAATGCAAACTACTCTACTCCCAAAATTACTACACTCACAATTTTGGCTTTCACTATTTTAAGGTTTTCTCAAGGTCACCTTAACAACCTGATACATTTATTACGATTTTCACGGGCTAGCACAATTAAACCCACTTTACGATTTTCATGGGATCACAACAAACAAACCTGCTGAGAATTCTAGGCTATCTCAGAAAAACTCAAACTGAAAAAAATATAAAGACCATACTTATCTTCTATTGGTGAGTCGAAGTCGTAACTATAGATTGAATGCAGCAATCTTCTTCTTAGGATGCATATGAAGCCTCTGTATGAGTTCAACCCAAAAAGAAATAAAGGGATCTAATATATTTTCAATAAAATGAATGATACCCTAATGTTGTAAATTCGATTCTCTATTTCTCAAGTAGAGTATAAATTTCTCTACAAAAATAGTTTAAATTAACTTTAGAGAGAAAATATATTTAGCTAAAACAAATATAAAAATTACAACACAAATAGCTTAAGGAGGCTTGGACTTTATCTATTTACAACATAGTATAGATCTATAAATTTTCGTAGTTTTAATAGTGAGAAATAGCCTCTATTTATATCCAAGGATTCTGGAAGTTCGGCTAGCCCGAGGGTCAGCTCGGCTAGCCGGATTTCAAAGATTATGTTCCAATGGAACTCGAATTTCGTAGGATAAGATCTTTCAAAAATTTGGCTTGCCCAAATCCAAGTTCGACTAGCCCAATTTACCTAAAATCTAAAAATGTCTCATTCCTGAAATCTTGACCAAACCCACCTCAGGCTAGGCGAAGGTTATGTTCAACTAGTCGAACCTCTGGTTGGGCTGGCAAAACAAGCTGCAAAAAAATCTTTTTTTAGATCTATCCTTTCACCAGAATATTGTAGGGTTGGCTGAAGTCAGTTAGGCTAGCCAAACCAAATCTCGGGCTAGCCTAACTATAGAGTGTTTAACATAAAATATGATTGTTGTTATGCACGTGTGAAATACACTTAACCTATGGTCAATCTAGGTTTATATCACTTGAAGGTTGACTCATACGAAGTTTTGTGAGCTTTGAACCATGAATGATCTTGTCTTGAGATGTTGAGTCTTCTTTTTAAACGCTTGATCGAATTGATAACTGTTCTTCAGTAGAGCTTACGATCCTAACAGGACTACAAAATTTAACAAACTATAAGGTGTTTGAATATAAGAACTTACAAACTCTCTCTCTCTCTCTCTCTCTCTCTCTCTCTCTCTCTCTCTCTCTCTCTCTCTCTTTCTTTCTCATTTTCTTTTCCCTCTCCCTTTCTACTACTAGTGTGAGTGTAACTCTCTCTCTTTCTCTCCATTTCTTTTCCCTCCTCCCTTTCTACTACTATTAGTGTAAGTGTGTAAGTGTAACGTAGTCTCTCTCACTCTTTCCCTCTCCCATCTCTTTAGTCTTTACTCTTTATTTTAGTACTTTTTACTTGTTTACAATTTACAAGTTATATAAAGAAGAATCAATAGACACACTAACATCATGTCTTTTTCCCAATCTTCCTATTTAAAACCCAAGTCAAATGACCTGGGTTGGATGTATGGGCACTATCGTAGTGCTACGGATAAGACTAACATAGTCTGTGAGTTATGTGGTTATGTGGGTTCCGGTGGCTTTGCATGGCATAAACAACACCTTACACATTTACCGAGGTCAAATGAAAAAGTATGCAACAAAATTACGCTCAAAATTTGAAGGGAGATCATGGAGTATATGGATAAACAATTGATAAATAGATGCGATAGTGCCCTATATCATGAGGATTATATGGAACAAGACGTGTATGAGGATATAAACGTATTTGTTGTAGATGAAGCTAGTCCCAATTTCTCTACTTCGACGGGCTAGTCTGGACCACAACTAACGGCCTTAAAAAGAGCTAGAGGGCATAGGCTCATAGATAAATGGTATACACCAGACCCGAGGATGTAGTCGACCAAAGGGGTCAGGTAAAGGGATGACTCAAACAAACTTAAAAAATCGGTATAAATAAAAAGATAGGAAAATCATTATTCAATATATTGCTAAGTAGTTTTACCAAACTAGCATTGCTTTCAATGCAGTTAAATCGAGAAGCTTAAAAGTTATGGTTGAGGCTATAAGTCAGTTTGAACCTGGGCTTAAACCTCCTTCATATCATGTAATGAGGGAGACACGCCTTAAAATCAAAGTTGATTATACACGATCCTTTATAGATAAATATAAAGAATCATGGAAAATGTATGGGTGTTCACTAATAGTCGATGGATGGACCATTAGATCCAGTCAGTCTCTCATTAACTTTTTGGTAAATTATCCAGCTTGGACAATGTTCTTGAAGTTCATGGACGCATTGGGTCATTCGCAAACTGGAGAATACTTGTTTAACTTACTAGATAGTGTAGTTGAGAAAATAGGTGAGAAATATGTTATACATATAATTACAGATAACACAGGCTCATATGTATTGGTTGGTCATCTTCTAATGGAGAAGATGCGTCATTTCTTTTGGACCCCCTGTGCGACTCATTGTGTTAATATATTGTTAGAAGATATAGCTACGTTATTTTTAAATGTGATTACAAGGGCTATAAGAATCACAGTATTTAAGTACAAACACATCTTTCTTTTCAGTCAAATGAGAAAACACATTTGGGGTAACTTGCTACGTCCAACAGTCACCTGTTTCGTTACAGCTTTTTTAACACTATAAATATTACATGTAAAAAAATCAGAACTTAAAAGTTTTGTAGTGTCAGTCGATTTTACAAGTAGGCTTTACTTAAAGAAGGCTGAAGGGAAACAGGTTCAAAAAAAATTTATTCATAATATTTTTTGACACAAGTGGTAAAGGTGCTAAAAGCATCCGAGCCCATAGTCACTATGTTGCGATTGGTGAACGAGGATGAGAAGTTTGCAATGGATTATATATATGATGCAATAGAGAGGGAGAGAAATAATTATGGTCATGCACCATTTTAACTATAAAGAGTGTGATACAAGCCAATTATAGATATTATAGATAGAAGATAGGACAACCAAATGTCATCTCCATTGTAATCGGCTGCTTACATCATTAATTTAGCCTATTTATTTACTTCTTTTACTCTAGTAGTATCACTTAATATGCATATATTTGGATTTATTAATGTGTTTGAAAGAATGACTCCAGATAGAGAAGAATACATAAGATCTCCACTTTACTAGACATTTATACAAAGAGTGAGTGCATATTCTCAAGGGATATCGTCATCATACATCGGACAATGAATTTTCTAGTAAGTACTATGAATGTCTCAACTCTCTTACAAATAACTTTTTTTACAATGTAATATATATATATATTCTAACATACTTAAATTATTTTTCTTGGCTAATCGGTGGGTTGCCTGTAAGGCCCGTATCCTAGAACGTACCGTTCTTTAGACTTCCACGATCCTTCCCGTTAAATTTTGGTAACCCACGACCTGTAGTCATTGTTTGCGTGTGACCCTAAGTCGCATCCCGTAGATCTGAGCCGACTCGAGTCGAAACTTTTACCCTAGCGACCGTGCCAACACCACGGTTTTAAATAGCATTTCACGCTCCAATGCGATATCCAAACTATGAGGTGTGGGCCCGCGCATATCTCATGGAAACACCATGCGTTGTGAATTTTGAGAGAATCTCTACTCAAACATCATATTAATCAATTAAGTATACATCTCATCACAACCCATACTTAGTCCATCTCTCTCTCACCCAAAAGTCAACAACATCCATACCTCTCATCCCATTTCCTCTTACACAACACATGCTTTCCATCCCATCTCTTACACAACACCACTCCACCCATCATTCACTCCATTCTTATCTAACTCTACCAAAAAATCCTATGCAACAAGAGAGAAAATCCTAAGAAGAGAATAGAGAAGGTCCACTTGTTACCCCCTCATCTCTCATCTTAGCCATACAATCTTCATCATCCTCCATCAAAGTTGAAGCCTAGGAGCTTAGCATTCTAAGGAGCCAAGAAGGAGATCCAACGATGGGTGATCTGGGATTTCTACCATGGATTTAATGATTTGAGGGCCCACATTCGGTGGGACTCATTTGATGTATGCATTATAAGATAGGGAGGGCTCATAGTGGTAGAGTCCCTCCCCTCCATCACACGATCTCTCTCTTCTTCTCTCTTTCTCCTTCTCTTGATTTTTCTCATTCTTTTTATGGTGATGATGTGTATGGCCCATTTAATGAGATCAACAATCTCGACTGTCCAGATTTTCTGGACGTCCAGTGAATGAGGCCCACCTTTCTGCCCATTTTTGGGCCAACCAGGATGGAGGGAAACAAACAAATATCAACTTATTCAAAGCTGAAGTGGGCCACATATGTGGACCACCTTGATGCATGTGGTGGATCCACACCGTCCAGACCCTGAACGGTGGGTCCCATTGTAACGCCCTAAAAATCGACGGTCGAGCAAAGTTCAACTCTCAAGTTCCAACGCATCACTTATGCAACATAGATAATGATGTTTAAATGTTGTCCATATCAGTACATTAAATGTGAGTGGGATTATACTAAAATAGCATATCATACTCTAGAGTTAACGTAATTAAGTAAGTGGAAGATTAAGATAGGTATATAAAGTATATGTACAAGTTTCATAACCCCCAGAATATGATCATGTAGTCAGGCTAAATATATACATAATTTGTTTTCAAAATTTACAAAATGACCAAATGTAAATGTTTAACTAATCCAGTATCCCTGTAATCCAATCGAAGCAGCGTAAGGTCTACATAGACCCACCTGAGATCTGCACATAGGAGAACTCCTCCTCCTCGTCAATGAAATTTGGATCCATCGTGGAAGCCTCGTCGTAACCTATATCAAAATCATAGTCAGGTTGGTGCTTTAAAACACCGTCCCAGAGTGGGAGTGAGTGATCAACTTAGTGGTACTATAAGGCAAAGGTTAACATATTATCAATTCAGTCAACCAGTAATGATAAAGCAATACAACAAATATAATCTAATTATTCTTGTTAATGTAGGGATGATATGATGTAATGATTCATGCCCTCGCCTGCACTCCCTTAGCGACTTCATCTAACGATCGCGTATGACAAACTCCCTAAAAGTGTTCTTCCTCGCCAAAGCACATGCAATGTGGTCCATGGTCATGTTAGCGAAGTAATTTATTAGGCTTATTCATACAACAGATTTGGAAAGCTAAGGTACCTCTCTTTATATTATTTACCCAAGCAAGGATCCATCTAGGGTCGTCAATTCTAGTTAATCACATACGATAGGCAAGTTGTAGGGTATCACCCTAGATGAAAGCAGTGAATGGGTAAGTTCATGAGTTTACACTCGAGGTCGTTATGGGAGGCTCGTCACCTCAGTGTAGGCTTAACTTATACTCGAGGTCACTACGGGAGGCTCGTGACCTGAACGTTGGCCAACGGCTCGAATACGGTGTCCCATACACCACCATATTCCGCTCACGAGTTTGGATTGCTCACTGGTCACTACGGGGAGGCTCATCACCCCAGCGTAGGCCGAAAGCTCGACCACGGTGTCCCATACACCACTATGCTCGGCTCATGAGTCTTAGCTGATCTTGGTACCATGGTTGAAATTTGCTTTACATTGGTAAGCAGTACCTTATATTTAAACAGTAGTGTTCATATATGGTAAACACACAATAGGCTAATCGGATTATTTGATAAGTGCGATTAGTATAAGCATATGTTGAATTGATCGACATAGAGGGCATAAGCATTCCGCATGACCTAACCACTGTCAACAATCACCATATGACTTGGATTCCTCGAACGTATCCAATGTGGCCAAACTAGTTCGGCCACTCTATCAGAAGCCATTACCAATTGCCTGGACTAGGTAGTAGTCCCAGACATGCTCAAATGCAATAGGGAATCACCTATGTTACTCATGACAATAATTAATGAACAATTCAAATATAATCCTCATTTGAACATTTTATCAAACGCATTGAACATGTTGACATACATATGCATTTCATCCATAAATCATATAGTGCCAATTTACATTACATGAAGGAAATTATAGTTATGGATAAGGTAGTTGAGAATCCTATCTCAACACCCTTATTAAATATGATTCATCAAACAATTTCTCATTTAGTCATTTTATCAAACATTTAGACTACTCATCACTATCTATGTGAAATAAATTAGTTATAGCATATATTAAGGCAAATCCTTTTACAAAGGAGTTGTCATTCATACAACAAACATGTATTCTAGATTAATAGTCATGGCAAGCATAAATTAGAATTGCACTTTCATTCAAATATTTCAACAAACACATGGAATGCATTATATATTTACATAGTTCACACGCATGTATAGTTTATTGAATATATCGTAACTAAGATCATATGGCAGCAATCAAGTCAGACATAAATCATTGCTGACATTGAAAGCCTTGAAAACCATAACTTAAAATTTTATAGCCCACACCTTTTGCCAGATTTCTCATTTCGAACTCGGTTCGAGTCCTTCATCCTCGTATACAGAACAACGATACCTAAACATCGAAGTTATTTCGCTGATTCCTCTATTTGGATTCCCAACACAAGATTAGGGTTAGGATTTCTTATCTAAATCGAAGTTGGAATGGCTCGTGTAGCGATGGTGGGGAGGTGATTTGACACGTGGAGTGGTGGGAAAGAATCCCAACAACGATCTCCTTATCTCACTCTCTTCTCCTCACTCTTTCCTCCTCTTTTCTCTCTTCTCTCTCCTAGGGTTAGAGAAATTCATATGGAATGAGAGAGGGGTGGCTTAAGGGTCTTATATAGGCTCAAAACTGATGTCAATGGCCCACAAAGGTGAGAGGTCAGAAGCACTGGAAGTGTTCAAATAGACCGCGGGTACTCATGTTTCTAGCAGGCTACACAGGTGGTGCAGGTGAGACCATATTCATGTTCTGAGGAATGGCCCCTGCAATAGTAGCCAAAAACTACTGCTGCTACTGATGCATCAAAATATCATCTGCTCCAACCTATCAGGAGGAGGAGCCGACCGTGGTACATGCGCGTCGATGAAGACAAACGGTTCTATTTTAGAACTGGTGGTGTAAAAGGTGTTGGCCCATTTGTGGGGCTAGTGGTTGGCTAAGAATCCAGCATAGTCTCGTGATTTGGCCCCAAACTGGCATTCATCTGGCTATCGCTTAGGTGAGGTGCGCCGTCAATCGATCCGCCAAGTGCAAGACATGTTATATTCTTAGTGTTTTTCAGAGTCATTCCTTATATACAACATAGGGTGCAACATGTGTAAGGTTTTGAATAACAACTCTCAATTTTCCAATCATTCTACACATTCCAAATCAAAAGAAGCTTGACGCATTTCATTTAGCCAAAATTATCACAATACATGAGATGTAGTCTTACATGGATCATGACAGAACATGCATGTGAGCTAATCTAACAACAACTTTAAACACTAAGAAAACCAATTCACAACTAAGCCTACCAAGGCTATTACAAAAGAAAATAAAAAAAACAAGGAAAACCCAAAGATGACTACAACATATGACCAGTCGTCTGACTTTATTGATGGTGGAGGAGCACTCTTGTCCCGCATACAACACAAGAGGGTCTTCAGAGTGCGTGACATCCTCTTGAATTTCTGTTTCATATAGGCCTGATTCTCTTCATTCTTTTGCTTCAATTCGGCTTGGGTCTCCTTGACCTCCTGCCTTAGGGCAGCCTGGTTCTCTTCAACCTAAGCCATGCAGGCTTCTAAGGTGGCCCGATCACGGCGGTGCTCATGTGAAGCAGTAGGAGGTCCCCCATTAGAGTCTTGGGCTTCCTCCTCTTCTTCCTCACTTCCCCTATTTTAGTTTCTTCCTCTTCTTCATTACTTTCTTCCTCTTCACTTTCTGTCTCGCCCCCATACTCATCGAGTCGGGCTTGATGTTTTTGAGGGCCAATTCATATGTTGTTGAGCATAGTGTCATTAATGAAGTGGATTTGCACAAGTTCATCCATGTTAAGTCTGTAGCCAAAATTTCGAGCAATCTTACGTAAAAGTCGACCGAATGGGAGCGAAGTATCTCCCTAACAAAGCGTGTGGTCTGGATTATCTGTAACAGGGTGAATATAGGCAAACACAACTTGTCTCTCTACCCAACTCTGTACAGGAAGTCCACCATCAGACCAGTGCATTTGGTACAGTTGCTCCACCTAGGATACACATTGTATGTGAATGTGGTGGAGTAAGTCGAAGTCTGCCGTCATCTTGGTCGATGGGAGGTAATTTTCTCACTTCCAGTGAACTAGTTAGCCACAAAGAAACCGTGTGTGGAAATCTCTTTCTCGCACACTAGTGAGATAAGATTCACTAGCATGTACCTCACCACGTTCCATTCCTATAATTTGGGCCATCACACCAAATCGACTATGGCTTCTCGCCTTCCCACGGGAATAGTGAACTATAGAGGCTCCAGTAGTGGATCTCGTATGTGGGCATATAAGGCTCGGACATTGCTTTCACACACATGAGACTTACCTTCAAATATAGGACCCCACCTGGATTTCAACAGGAGGTCCATCACCGAGTATAGCCCAAATAGCCTTTTGTCAACATGTGCTTCAAACACAACCTTACTACCATGAAACTTACCAAGTCTGATGCCCGATAGTAGAGATCTTTTGAGTGAAATTTGGGGATCGAGATCCCACTTCGTCCTTCTCTCTCGCTCGACGCTAGCACTAGCCTCGGTGCTTGTCTGCTTCCTTGAACGGGTAGGGCGGCTAGGCCCGGCTTCATTCAGGGCCTTCCTTCTCTTTCCTATAAGGGAAAGGATCGTTGAAATGAAAAAGATGGTAGTGACAAGCTCAAAAAGAGCCATAGAGTTAGAAAATCTTGATAATAGGGCGGATTTGGGAAGTTTAAGAGTTATGAGACACAAAGATATAGGCTTTGTGCTCAAATAGGTGGGAAATAAGGAAGATGGGGAGTTATATAAGATGAGTTTGAGGAAAATGGTGGAGGAAATTGAAGATATGGAAGAAGATGAAGTTTGGTATGTATGAGAGGGAGATTTGGAAGAGAAAATCAAATTTTTTTAGGGGTTTAAAGGGCTTGGGATCTTGGAATGGGAAGAAATGAAGCAAAGGGGAGGAAATAGGGTGGTCCCACATGTAGGGGGCCCACATACATGTGTGGAGGGCAACGTACCATAGGACCTACGGGCCTACCATGGCCCACTGGAGAGGGGGCCAGCGCGGCGCGATCTAGGTGGTGCCACCACGGTCCGCTGGGCTGTGGGAAGTGCCACTACCCTGGGACGGTGGCCACCCCCTCCCGGGGTGTCAAAAACATGTGGGGGATCCCCTGGGTCCCATCGTATTTTACAGTTTTGGCTCCTATGCTCGCGAGATGTATTTTCTCACCCCATTTCGTACATATTCACGCGTTTTGGCATGTTTCAAGTTTAGGATTCGCCAACTTATAGCTTAAACTCGTTGTTTAATAGCCTAGGAAGGAATTGAGATCATTTTACATGGTCTCGGTTGCGTACGGGCTATATTCAATGGTCACTTTCCTCCGTTGGTTAAACTTGGGATTATATGACCGTTTCTACATTTTATCGGTACTATAAGGCAAAGTTTAACATGTTATCAATTCAGTCAAGTAGTAATGATAAAGCAGTACAACAAACATAATCTAATTATTCTTGTTAATGCAGGGATGGTATACTGTAATGATGTCTGCCCTCGCCTGCACTCTCTCAGTGACTTCATCTAACAATCGCACATGACAAACTCCCTAAAAGTGCGCTTCCTCGCTAAAGCACATGCAATGCGGTGTATGGTCGTGTTAGCCAAGTAATTTATTAAGCTTATTCATACAGCAGATTCAGGAAGCTAAGGTACCTACCTTTATATCATTTATCCAAGCAAGGATCCATCTAGGGTCGTCAATCCTAGTTAATCACATATGATAGGCAAGTTATAGGGTATTACCCCCTGATGAAAGCAGTGGATGGGTAAGTTCAGGAGTTTACACTCGAGGTTGGTACGGGAGGCTCGTCACCTCAGCGTAGGCCTAATTTATACTCGAGATCACTATGGGAGGCTCGTCACCTGAACGTGGGCCGACAGCTCAAATACAGTGTCCCATACACCACTATATTTAGCTTACAAGTTTAGGTTGCTCACTGGTCATTACAGGGAGGCTCGTCTCCCCAGCGTAGGCCGACAACTTGACCACGGTGTCCCATACACTACCATGCCCGGCTCATGAGTCTTAGCGGATCTTGGTACCATGGTTGAAATAGTCTTTACATTGGTAAGTGGTACCTTAGATTTAAACAATAGTGTCCATACACTACAAAAAAAAAGGGGTAAAGGCTACAGTTAAAAATTGTAGCCAAAAGCTTATGGCTACGGTTCTCGTCCGTAGCACTACCGTATCCATTGATACAGTAGTCATAGGTCAAAGAGATATAGCTACGGCTTCTATCCATAGCCATAAAAGCAATGGATGCGGATTAAAACCGTAGCTATAGCTTTTGTAGCCTAAACTACTTATACTTACGGATTATATCTGTAGCTAAAAGTTTATCAAAAACTGTAGCAATAGGCTTACTACCAGAAAAATGGGGGAAGGCTACGGATAGAATCTGTAGCCATAGACCTTTAGGTTCCAACAACTACGGATATTATTTGTAGCTAAAAGTCCGTAGCAATATGCCAAATTTAATAAAGGCTACACCTGTCAAATTAGTGGCTACGGTCAATATCTGTAGCTATTTTGTACATTAAAAAAATTATATATAATCATTTGTTCATTCAATTACCACCTGTACAATCATTTATTCATTTAATTACAATCAATTATAATCCTTCATTCAATCAGTGGCTACGGTCAATATCTGTAGCTATCATTTGTTCATTCAATTACCACATGTACAATTATTCATTCATTTAATTACAATCAATTACAATCCTTCATTCAATCAATTACAATTACAATCTAATTCATTCAATCAATTACAATTACAATAATGCTGAAAATACAAATCTTTAGCTTCATTAGAGAAATGTGCTCGACTTCACCATGAAATTTCAACAACTTTGTATATTCCATCATCCTACAAACAGTCATGTCATTCATAAATTAGAATGCCCATTAGGGAAAAGAAAGACAAAGTGAAAGAAGTGCATCATGTATAACCACTTTTTTTTCCTTAATGAATTTAAAAAAAAAAAAACTCAAAGAGGAATGAAATTGACACAAAAGAAATGGTCTAACCATATGATTATAGGTTTTGATTTAGGTTTAGGTTATAGGTTTAGGTTAAGGTTAGGCTATAGGATATAATTAAGTTTAGGTTATAGGTTATAGGTTAAGGTTTAGATTATAGGTTTTGGTTTAGGTTAAGGTTGTAGGTTATAGCTTTAGGGAATTGAGAATGAGTTATGGTTTAGGTTTAGGAAATCGGGTTTAGGTTCGAGATTAGGTTAAGGTTAGGGAGTTGAGATTAAGATTAGGTGTAGGTTTAGGTTTAGGGAATTGAGTTTAGGTTATAGGTTTAGGGAAAGGTTAGGTTTAGGTTAAGGTTAGGGAGATGAGATTAAGATTAGGTGTAGGTTTAGGTTTAGGGAATTGAGTTTAGGTTATAAGTTTAGGGAAAGGTTAGGTTTAGGTTATAGGTTTTGGGATTTGGGAATAGTTTTAGGTTACAAGTATAGGTTTAGGTTAGGTTGTAGGTTAAGGTTTAAGGATTTAATTTTAGGTTATAGGATTAGGTTAAGGTTTAGGTTTAGGTTATAGGTTTTGAGATTTGAGAATGGGTTCGTGTTTAGGTTATAGGTTTTGGTTTAGGTTATAGGTTATAGGTTTAGGTTAAGGTTTAGGTTTAGGTTATAGGTTTTTCGATTTGAGAATGGGTTCGAGTTTAGGTTATAGGTTTTGGTTTAGGTTATAGGCTTGGGATTTGAGAATGGATTCGGGTTTAGGTTATAGGTTTTAGTTTTGGTTTAGGTTATAAGTTTTGGTTTAGGTTATAGGTTATAGGTTATAGGTTATGGGTTTAAGTTATAGGTTATAGGCTAAGGTTAAGGTTTAGGTTTAGGTTATAGGCTTTTGGATTTGAGAATGGGTTCGGGTTTAGGTTATAGGTTTTGGCTTAGGTTATAGGTTTTTGGATTTGAGAATGGGTTTAGGTTTAGGTTATAGGTTTTGGTTTTGGTTTACGTTATAGGTTTTGGGATTTGAGAATGGGTTCGGGTTTAGGTTATAGGTTTTGGTTTTGGTTTTGGTTATAGGTTATAGGTTTTAGTTTTGGTTATAGGTTATAGGTTATAGGTTTAGGTTTAGGTTTTAGGTTTTAGGATTTGAAAATGGGTTCGAGTTTAGGTTATAGGTTTTGGTTTTGGTTTAGGTTATAGGTTTTGAGATTTGAGAATGGGTTCGGGTTTAGGTTATAGGTTATGGTTTTGGTTTTGGTTTAGGTTATAGGTTTTTGGATTTGAGAATGGGTTATGGTTTAGGTTTAGAAAATCGGGTTCATGTTCGAGATTGGGTTTAAGTTTTGGTTTTCAAGTTTAAGTTTAGGTTTAGGTTAGGGAGTTGAGATTAGGATTAGGTGTAGGTTTAACTTAAGGGAATTGAGTTTAGGTTATAGGTTTAGGAAAAAGTTAGGTTTAGATTATAGGTTTTGGGATTTGAGAATAGTTTTAGGTTATAAGTATAGGTTTAGGTTAGGTTATAGGTAAAGGTTTAGGGATTTGAGTTTAGGCTATAGGTTTTGGTTTTGGTTTTGGTTTTAGTTATAGGTTTTGGGATTTGAGAATGGGTTTGGGTTTAGGTTATAGGTTTTGGTTTAGGTTATAGGTTTTGATTTAGGTTATAGTTTATAGGTTTAGGTTAAGGTCAAGGTTTAGGTTATAGGTTTTTGGATTTGAGAATGGGTTCGAGTTTAGGTTATAGGTTTTGGTTTTAGTTTAGGTTATAGGTTATAGGTTTTGGTTAGGGTTTAGGTTTAGGTTATAGGTTATAGGTTTTGGGATTTGAGAATAGGTTTGGGTTTAGGTTATAGGTTTTAGGTTTAGGTTAAGGTTATAGGTTT
Organism: Magnolia kwangsiensis; assembly: GCA_037074715.1. Lineage (NCBI taxonomy): Eukaryota > Viridiplantae > Streptophyta > Magnoliopsida > Magnoliales > Magnoliaceae > Magnolia > Magnolia kwangsiensis. The sequence goes on along the minus strand of CM073571.1, from coordinate 85,886,930 downwards.
TTGGATTTGAGAATGGGTTCGGGTTTAGGTTTAGGAAATCGGGTTCATGTTTGGGATTGGGTTTAAGTTTAGGTTTTCAAGTTTAGGTTTATGTTTAGATTAGGGAGTTGAGATTAGGATTAGGTGTAGGTTTAACTTTAGGAAATTGAGTTTAGGTTATAGGTTTAGGGAAATGTTAGGTTTAGGTTATAAGTTTTATTTTTAGTTTTGGTTATAGGTTTTAGGATTTGAGAATGGGTTCGGGTTTAGGTTATATGTTTTGGTTTTGGTTTAGGTTATAGGTTTTGATTTAGGTTATAGTTTATAGGTTTAGGTTTAGGTTATAGGTTTTTGGATTTGAGAATGGGTTCGGGTTTAGGTTTAAGAAATCGGGTTCATGTTCGGGATTGGGTTTAAGCTTGGTTTTCAACTTTAGGTTTAGGTTTAGGTTAGGGAGTTGAGATTAGGATTAGGTGTAGGTTTAGCTTTAGAAAATTGAGTTTAGGTTATAGGTTTAGGGAAAGGTTAGGTTTAGGTTATAGGTTTTGGGATTTGGGAATAGTTTTAGGTTATAAGTATAGGTTTAGGTTAGGTTATAGGCTCGGTTCGGGTTTAGGTTATGGTCTAAGTATAGGTTATAAGGTTCGGGTTCGGGATTGGGTTAGGTTTTGGTTTAAGGTTAGGTTTAGGTTATAGGTTATAGGTTATAGCTTTAGGGAATTGAGAATAGGTTTAGGTTATAAGTTTAGGGTGTGGTTTAGGTTAAGGGTGTGGTACCTGTAAATACAGATATAAACACGGCCTGTCCAAATGGTTAGGCCCCTCCAATGTTATCCATAGGAAATAGACAACTTCATCATGCTCATAACAGCGGTTCTCACCTTTTAGGGATCCCCGCTCATCCGAATAGCTCCGACGCACATCCGGGTCTGCTCCATTAATTTCAAGCAATTACATAAACACGGCCTGTCCAAATGGCCAGGCCCTTCCAATGTTGTCCATAGGAAATGACCAGCTTCATCATGGTCGTAACAGCGGTTCCCACCTTCCAGGGACCCCCACTCATTCGAATAGCTCTGACGGACATCCAGGTCTGCTCCATTAATTTTGAGAAAATACATTAACACGGCCTGTCCAAATGGCCAGGCCCCTCCTAACTCTTCATCCTTAAAAAAAAAGAAAAAAATAAATAAATAAATAAGAAGAAGAGAGGATTAGGACTTACCTCATCAAAGAAGCTGATACTACAACTGTTCGGTTTAAACCCGATGATCTATGACAGGTTACAGAATTGAAGGCGTTAGTTCAATATGGCCTGCAAGATAAGATTATAAGATTACAAGTATGTAGTGAAGGAGCGATTTAAATAAGGTAGCCAAGGAAGTCTCTTTTCTACCTATAAATCAACATCCAATAGTTTTAGGGGCCTTGCTGGTCAGGATTCTCTTAATTTTTTTAAGGACTCCCATAATTTTCCAAGACCACTGAGACAACCTATCACAAAAGGAATATGAAATCTCTATGGAGTAATAAAATGGAAGGGCTATGATGCATTTGGATGCGACAATGTCTTGTTGCAGCATGTCCATGCCAGTGGGCCCATAGTGGTAATTGTCACATGATGCACTCTGATGTCTGCTACAGAACACTTCTTTATAACCCAAACATTAATCCATAGTTTCTGAAAAAATCACCATGTGAAATACCTGGTAGCTATTGGGTCCATCACCAACCAGTCCAAGCTTAGCCATATAAGGCCTGACATAACCATTAGGGCATCCAGTTATCACTATTACTACTGACTCATTATACTTGAGGCCAACATATAAAAACAAAATACCATTTTCAAGCATCTGCGTGACCCTATGGAAAAAAAAGTTTGATGCCTATTTTCTACTCAGTTTGAATTACATGATAATATTTACATCTAAGTTACAAACTTCTTAACCTTGCTCTTCCTACAGGCCTATTATAAGCTCATATTATAGGCTCATATTGGCCTGTAATGGGCCTATACAACTTCTTAACCTTGCTCTTCTTTCTATAAAATTAAAACACTCATGAAGAAAGAAAGAAAGAAAGATATCAACTAGAGGTAATCCATGTCAGAAATGTTGCCATTGACAATCAAAGAGAAAAATGATAAATGCATAAGGAACTTTGGCCTTCTCTTCATTGAATGTAGAATGTTGTCACATTTCTTTTTTAATTAATAGCCTATCTGCTGACAACTAATTGAAGGATTTGGGATTACACATATTGAAGAGTAATTGAAGGATTGGTGTGTTCTATGGGGTATCCAGATTGAGACAATCATATCAATAGTATGGATCACTAAACTACATGCTCCATTATACCTGAAATTAATGGTGATCCTAACCATCTAATCACTAGAAAGAAAATGGGCAATCTATATCTATTATACTAGAAAGGTTTCATCATTCTCTGGACCAGCTATTATGTGAGGCTCGGCCTTGATCATCAATTGTTTCCAAAAAATATGCTATGTTTCAATTTAATTAAGAAATGGTAAGTAATGTAATGAAAGCAATTTTTAACAGGCTATTGGATAATGAAATGCAAACATTTCATGAGTTGGACAATGAAATGCAAACATTTCGTGAGTTGGACAATCTGTAGCAGTAACTCACAGTTTTAACAATTTTTAAGTGAGGTTCGGCACATGCAATGATCATCTTTTAATTCGTCAAAGAATTATTCCTAGCTGAACTTGAATAAATAATAAAAAAAATGATCCAATGTAAAGATGATCAGGTAGATATCAGTCAGGTACAATGGACTTTGGATAACATTGTGATCTAATTCACATCTTGATGTTATTTTCTATCATTTGCATGACTAATACCACATGGTAATTCAATTCATTTTTTTTTCTTTTTTTGAAATAATATCAGGAAAGGGAGAGAGTAAAGACGACTAAAATGGAATGGTGGGATCATTTGAAGTGGGGAGCTGAACTTAGTATTCATTAAGGCAGACATGATTCCATCACCATCTTTTGGTTCATCAAAATATGTAAGGACTGCACTACAATAACAACAGGATTTTTTTAAACCCAAGATCATTTAGCATAATCTGATGGAAATCTATTAGAAGCTGGAAAAAAAGGAACATTAATTCGGCATATCGATTACCTTGATCTGCGCTCTTGCTAGCACAAAGTCCATCATCATAACCACTACTAATCTCTACTTCTCTATGATTCATGTGCATCTCAGTATTGGTATTATGGTTTAGAGAACATTCCTCGGCTTGATGCCCATCCTTCTTATCAATGCTCTGATTACTATTCTCTGTGTTAACTTTCACTATGAGCGATCTGAGTAGTTCTTCTTGTTGAATCAAAGCAGAAATCTTTGGATCATCCCTTTTAAGGAAGGTTCCCTGAACCTTTTTATTTGATACTATTTTTAGATTGTGATGAAAGAGTAATGTTATTTGGGCATTCTCATTCATTTTTCTGTTACTGTTACTGATGCTTCAGTTAATAAATAATGTCAGTAATGCTTCAAGTACATGAAATAGGAATCTAATTGGATTTTTGAAAATAAAAAAGATAAAAAGAAGAAAATTGAAGTTTGAGATTGTTTACCATCACTGCAGGATGGATCATTGTTGGTGGCATGATGTTGCATTGGTAAGTTGCCCGCGTTATTGAATTTTTGAACCTTTAATAGTAGAGGAGGTCTTAGCTGTTGTTTTTTTGTTCCACAGCCCCCAAACAATCCTTCTTTCATGTTGTAATTTTCTGTGAAGTCTGAGATGTGGGTCCTAAATTAGAATAAATACATATGCTTAGAAACTGTTTTGTGAACAATCTCTACAAATATGTAAAAGAATGGATTCTATTGTTATTGAGAGTGGGTAAACCCCAATGTATTCTATACCTGATTTTCTTTAGTGGCTCTATTGATTCAGACATTTTGGCTGCTATGCAACCATCTTGAAATATAACCATGTTGTTATTTGGAGTGATGTATGCATTGTTGTTCTCCTTTGACAATGCCTCATGTTTTTCTCGTTTCTTGCAAATGGTAGAGAAGCGATTCTTCGCCGCATTGTCTATTCTGTAAAAGGGGCAATACAGAGTTTAATCCATGATGACAAGTTCAATGTAAAGCATGTGCAAACTGATTCCCTATAAATACATATATGGAGGATAGCTACCTTCTCCTGCACTTCCTTCCTGAATTCAAATACAGAGTTTAATCCTCCGGCGTCCACCCTCCTTTTTTACAATCTGAATTCAAATACGTGTACCATCTGTAATAATATCATGTTATTGACATTAGCAAAAATAGAAAAAAGTGCCAATGATATTCAACACATCCATGTAGTATAGCTACCTTCTCCTGCACTACCTGCCTGTTTTATCCTTGAATTGCATTGCAATAGCTGTCCAGCTACATGTGACAATCTAGCAGAACATATCAGTTCTTAATTTCTGATTTTCTTGAAAAGGAAAAGGAAATTTTTTTTCTGTCTACCAAACAGGTATTATTCTACCTTTCAGATCCATGGATGGTGATCTGCTCTCTAAGCATATCATCCTCTTGCATTTTCAAAACCTCATTAGAAAGGCTTGAAGCAATTAACATCAAAACATTGAAAGAAGAAGAAGAAGACACTTTCTAGTCAAAGGAATTTTCCTAAGGAGTCCATGTCATGATGTGCCTATCCCTCAATTTTGAGGTCTCTGACTTAAGAGCATCATTCAGCTTCATGTCATGCATTTCTGGCTTGCTTTCCTTACGTTCCTCCTGCCTTTATCAACATCAAAGCCTGGATGCAGCTTCACGACACTTCGGGCCTCGTAATGGTCATGCTTACCAACTGTGACATGGTCAATCTTTTCACCCATATTGTGCTGAAAAACATTATCGAGTACCCAGGACTGATCTTCATCTGATAGTCGATCACTGTCATTGTGTCTGAAATTATGCATAATTCATTTTGTCAACAGCGAAATTGGTTCAACATCATTAAGAATTTTCTCTTCCTCACATGTGAATAGATCCAAGCGTCTTCCAGTAGCAGTGAGAATCCCATTTGCATTCCGACCATCAGGCCTCACAGCTGCAGGTGACTGGGTAGAACGGCTTCTCCGGTTTCTTCGGTCACCCGCACTTAAAAAACCCCATCCAGGAGCTCTGGTCAATTGATTTGACCAATCGTGTGCTCTATTTTCTTTCCAACTGCTGTCATCTGAAGACTTCTCAATAGGGGAAGAACTCCAAACAAGAGATCTTATTGGTTGATTCAACTCATCTTTTCCTCTATCTTCATTCCAACCACCAATGTCTGAAGATCTCTCTGTATGGGTACGCTTTGGGCTGACTACCCCAGACAGAATTAGATTGACCATGCATCTTGTCCTTATCCCAAACATGTGGTTTGGTAGATGAATCATTTGGTTGGTTAAAACAATTTACATCTTGGGATTTAACATCTTTAACCCTCTCATTTCCTGCATCATTTGATTTCCAACCTCCCCAAGGAGTAGATTGATCAGATTGAATGGACTAGTTCTTTTGCACTTCCATTCTATTCCAACATGGATATACTATGTTGTTGAAAAATTCAAACTATAACACAGGAGTCATTTCTGAAAAGGGAAGATGACAATTGTGCACTTGGTATCAACCCTACAAGACCTTGATTTGTGCACTTGGGTGAGGATTCAAATAAAGTATTCCACTACAAACTAGTTGCAAACAATTACTAAACTGCAGAATGTTGTTGTACAACCACATTAGAGCTTATCCAGAAAGAGACAGATAGGAAACATGCCACAAGAAATTAAATGACCTATGGAAGCATATACATTTGATATGGCATACCTCTGAAACTGTAATATCAGAAACAGGCTTTACCAACAGAACATACGGGGGTAATGCATTTTACACTTGCACTTCATCACTCCCAGTCCCAAGAAATATGGTCATTTATATTCTACAAGTCAAATGATGGTGATATAGTCAGTGTCCTGATGTAAAATGTGTCACAGAGATATTCCCAGCATGGGTGAGCCAAAAAAATATGGACCGTGAATTGATCATAACTTTTGATCCGGGTATCGTTATGGGGCGTACAACCTATCAATCTTTACTGAAATGGGCCATCCGAGGTGAACCGACCCACAACGTGGGTCGCATTTGTCCATTTTGTCAGAAAACACGCACTTTCAACTCAAAAATGAACTTTTAGAAAATAATTACTATTTTTAGTAATTACGATTTTTTTAATATTTTTAGAGTTTTAGATTTTCTTTCCTTTTAGAAATAACTTTTAGTTATACTAGGACTCTTCTAGAGAAAGTTTATTTACAATTTTTATTTTTGAAAATTAGGCCTTAGAAGAGTTTTACTAGGATTAAGATTTTTATTAGAGTTAGAATTTTGTTAATTTTGGTAATTATGAATTTTAGTTTATTTTCTTTCTATATTAATGGTGTAAAGAGACACATTAAACAATTATCAATTATTCATTAATCAATTTCAAATTTATTAGAAATTATATTTATTTTCTACTTTTTTTCCTCGTGGATTCGAGAAGTCTCTGTGAGAAGTCCAGAGAAGTTCCGTGGATTCGGAATATTTATCATCTTGAGGAAGACGGTGATCGACGTCATCACGTTCATCCCTACATCAATTTGGTATCAGATCGAGGTTTCTCCTCGGATCGATGGCTTCTAACGACGGGTCGGGCAATAATCCCATGGGCGGTGCCCTAGGAAATTTACCTTTAACGACGGCAAATTTCAAAGCAACCATGCAAGGGCTGCAGGCTTCTATGGACCGCATAGTGAATCTCTTGGCAGAAACCCTATGACAACTCCGTGTTCCTAGTGGTAATCCTCCACCAGTAATTGTTGGAATTCGTAATCATACTGATTGTAGGGCGACGCTATCAGTGAACCACAGGATCACTCCTAAGAAAGTGGGATCTAGAGACATGATTTCAGAACATCCTAGACGAGGCATTGGTCAGGTAGATCGGATGGGTTGAGAATTCAAGATGAAAGTCGATCTTCCTAGTTTTAATGGCTAACTCTACTTCAAGGACTTCCTTTATTGGTTGCTTCAAGTCGAACGTTTCTTCGACTATATGAACATCGTAGAAGAAAAGAAAGTTAAACTCGTGGCCTCCAAGTTGACGGGCAGAGCTTTAGATTAGTGGAAACAACTTCAATTTGAGCGGATGAGATAGATGAAGACGTCAATCCGCACGTGGTCGCAGATGAAGAAGTTATTGTGCATGCGATTCCTTCCTCGAGATTACGATCAGGTATTATTCTAACAAAACCAAAATTATTATCAGGATAGTCGATCAATAGAAGGTTATGTAGAAAAATTCTATTATTGGTTTGCCATCAATGACTTCATCAAAATGGAATTACAACAGACCATGGGATTCATCAGAGGCGAACATGTGACCTCTATAGGAATGGAGAACCAACTCAAGACTTCTAAATTGAAGGGACAATATCTCATCACTGAACAAGCCTTTGTTAAAGAATCTGAAGAAAGAGATATATATCCATTGGTTGAAAAGAAAAAATATGTTGAGCCTGTAAATATCCTAGAGGATTTGGAACCAGTATCACATGAGTTTAAGGGGGGTGTACTTGATGAACTACCTAATAAATTACCTCCCATACGAGATATACAAAATCATGTTAATCCCGTTTCAGGGGCAAGTCTGCCTAATTGCCCACATTATCAGAAAGAATATGAGATCTTGAAGACAAAAGAGCTACGCCGATACGAGACGGAGACCACTAGAGTTCACAGTCGGGGATCATGTGTTTTTGCGAGTTTCCCCTATGAAGGGAGTCCTTCGGTTCGGGAAGAAGGGGAAGCTGGCACCGCGATTCATTGGTCCATTTCAGATCCTCGATCGTGTGGGAGCCGTGGCTTACCGATTGGCTTTACCCACGCCCCTCGCGAGCGTCCACAACGCATTTCATGTTTCTATGCTGAAGAAGTACGTTGCTGATCCTTCCCATATCATCAGATGGGAGCAGGTGCAGTTAGGAGAGGATGTTACTTATATCCTGCGACCGACACGCATCTTAGATCGGAAGGAGCAGGTACTGCGTAGCAAGGTGATTCCCCTTGTGAAGGTACTATGGACGCATCACTCTGAGGAGGAGGCTACTTGGGAGACAGAAGCCGAGATCAGAAAGAACTACCCACAGCTTCTCGAGGAGTACGAACAGGTACAAATTTCGAGGACGAAATTATTTGTTAAGGGGGGTAGATTGTAACGCCCGTGAAAAATCCGTACTTGGAATCGAGTACCGATTTGACCCAAAATCGCGTATAAATAATTTCCATGGAAATTAAACGTAAGTTAGCTAGCGCAACGCTAGAGCAGCTGGGAAATAGTCCCTGATCACTTTAAATACGTTCTACAAGACCCAAATCGAGTAGAACAGACAACTCTACAATACTCTATAACCTTGGATCCAACTCTAAGCAGGTTTGTCCTCTGGACCATATTGAACTTTTGTATTGGATTTAGACCGCGCGTCGAAGGTCTGATACCTCCTATCTTAGACCGTTAGAACCGCCCAGCTGGACTTGACAATCATCTCAAAAATCAAGTCAAACCGATAATCACAGAGTATTTCGTTGAACCCGGACTGAAGCGACCGCGAATAGGGACGAATTGGGAATTTCAAATTTAGATCTGGCACACGACTTGACGCGTCAGTATTAAGCGTTCTGACCGTCAGAATTCATCCAGATTACACCCTCGGATCAGGAAAAATATCTATTTATTATCACGGAACTTTCAGCCCTGATCTATGTGCGGTGACCGCTGAACTGAAACTGGTCCGCCACGTGCGATCTGCGAACCCTGCCAGACTGAAAACTTAATACGAGGTACATCTGGTACCCATGAGCTTAAGTCTGATCGCAATCGACCAGGGGACCACCAGAAATCAGTTTTTGGACCGAAACAGCCCCGAAATGGATAGGCAATAAGTAAACTTCGTCCCGTAGCCTATTTTCGGCGTTTCCAAGCTTATAAAAGGGGTTGAAACCCTCATTCCTTCGTTGCATACGAATTTCACAAACCCTAGCACAAGAGAGAGAGAGTTTGAGAGAAAGGGAAGAGGAGATTTTTCCCGCTTCCGAGCCACCAACGGTTGCTGCATCAGCACTTCCTTCCAATCACCTGGCTGGTGATTTCTACACTTTTTCAGGTATAGAAAAACCCCAAAAACTTGCTGATTTAGGGTTTATGTAGATTCTGAATATGTTAGCTAACTAAATCCATAAATCAGGTTCTCCTACAGCCGTAGACGAAGCGTACACGCTCCGTTCAAATTCCCACGACCGTAAGAGATTAGGTGAGGATTTTAGACGCTTTGATTGACGGTTTACAACGCTTTCAATGTCGTTTAATAGTAGATTATCGACGGCATCGCCGTTTGACATGTACAACATGCTCTCCGTTTCCTGTTTCGTAAATTAACGAAGAATATGAGATTTAGGGCATTTTAGTCAATTGTAGGAAGTACGGTCTACATGCATATTTTGCTGACGTGATTGACATGGTTTGTCGCCGCATTAGTGAGTTAGGAATGCTTGCATAATCAGTTTGGCGAAGAGATTCGCCAAGTTGCGCACTTTGGGTCGACATACTATATGTGGATTTAAGTGTGTAGTGTATGTGTTTGTATAAATGCTTGTATTAGTATGTATTGCATTGAATGATGTTATGTAGTAGTTTGAGATTGATTTCATGATTAATATGCTGACCTAAATGATTTCCTATATGTTGACCTTATGCATGATTACATCACATGCATAGAAATGATGCCTTAAAGAATTGCCTAAGTTGAATATGCATGGAAAGCATGCCTTGAAGATTTGCCTAAGTTGAATGTTATAACATGTGCTAACATGCTCATATGATGTGTTTCAATTCCAATACCCTGATATATAGCGTTAATGTGATTCAGTAGATGTGTGGGCCTTGACTTAGTCCAGGCAGTCGGTAACCGAACGAATTCGTGGCTGACTGATCATAGCCACGAACGACGCGTCGATGAATGTGATTCGTGTTGAGAGTTGGCGGCAGTGGTTAGGCCACGCGAAGTGTTTTACGCACTTCATGTCGTTCAATTCGAGATGCGATCGCGCTAGTCGAGCCCGTCAAGTAACCCGACTGGCCGATGTTTGTTCACCTTGTATGTATCATAACTGCTTGAACCTAGGGTACTGAACTTACCATTGTAAACCCTATTAACCGTGGTACCTTGATCCACGAAGACTCATGAGCCGAGCATGGTGGTATGGGACACCGTGGTCGAGCTGTCGGCCTACGCTGGGGCCACAAACCTCCCCGTAGTGACCAGTGAGCACCTTGACTCGTGAGCAGATTATGGTGGTATGGGACACTATATTCTAGCTGTCGGCCTACACTGATCAGGCGACGAGCCCTTTGTAGTGACCGCGAGCGTATTCTGAGTTCACGGGAGGCGACGACCCTTCCGTGCAGTAGAGTACAGTAGGCCTGTATTGATAAGGTGATGGGGGAGCGGTGCAACGAGTGCGAGCAACAGCCCTGGCAGCCCTTGCAGTGACCTACGAAATGTACATCGTATGAGATTACTAGGAGTGACGACCCTAGACAGGATCCGTGTTGGGATTGATACAAGGGAAGTACCTTAGTTTCCCAATCCTGCTGTTTGAATGGACTAATAACAACTTGGTAATCATATCACCATAGCATTGCATGTGCCTGGAAGATGTGGAGCACTCTAGGGAGTGTGGCATGCCGCGGTCGTAAGATGTTGCCGCATGAGGGTGATCGTCGGTGAGGGCATACATCACGTCATATCATCTTGCATTAACAACAGTATTAGAATTGTCTGATTTACTGCTTTACTATTATCGCGTGATTGAATTGTGAACATGCTAATCTTTGCTCTATGATTCCACTGAGTTGATCACTCATTCCCACGTTACGGGATGGTGTTTGCAACACCCACCAGACCCTGTTGTAGTTGCAGGTGACGACGAGATCCAGGAGGTGGAGCCGGAGATTGACGAGGACCAGGATGAGTTCTCGTATATGCAGTATCACGACGGCTTCCCGTAGGTGACCTGGATCGAGGGGGACTTCAGTGGGACTATTTTGGAACTTATTCTTTTGTCTATTTACATGTATATGAGACTCAGAGATGTAGTCATACTTTGGAGACAGTCGAGATTACTTTGTTTTTCCATACAGTGATATATATATTGTTTAGTCTTCCGCTTGCTTTTATCACTGGATCTGAAGTATGAATTGCAGTTTTGGTATACTTTTACTCATGTGAATGCTTTAAATCAGACAACATTGAATCATAACCATTTTTGTTGCATAAGTGACGGTCTGGAACTCGGGAGTTGAGTTAATACACGACCCCCGATTTCCAGGGTGTTACAAGTTGGTATCAGAGCATGAATGAGAGTATACTGGGCCTGGGTTATGGTCTTGCGACGTACGCTGTCGCTTCCTTTGACTTAGGTGGGTGTGAGAAGGGTCTAGAAACACTTCTAGGATCACAGATTCGCCGATAGACGAAGTCTATAAGGATCGATCGCAAGATCGAGTCTGTAACGTATCTCGGGTCGCGTAAAGCGACCCGAATCACTTCTAAGCTGTAGGAAGTCGGGTGGAGACGTCCTATGAGCGGTTTTAAACCGCAAAAGTGAATCTTTGGGCCGTGGGATGACCACGACTCCAGTAATCAATCGCCAGGGCTTAAAAACCCCGTTTCACCAAAAATCTTCAAAATTCCTTCTCTAAACACTTCAACCTTCAGTTCTTTCTTATCCATTTCATATTAGGCATCAAAAATAATGTGAAAATAACACAAATTAGCACATTCACCAAATTTTACAGTGAATAGTAAAATTTCATGAAAAATGGTCATAAGGCCATTCTAACTTCACTTTATTTAGCAACTAAGGTGTTAGAAAGATGTACTGGCTCCTTCTACCCCAAATTCATATGCTGCATCATATGGTTTGGTATTCGGGATTGCGATGTGAACCCGAAAATCTCCGAACACATGTTTGGGCTCATAGAGACCAAAATGCTATGAACCAAGGGGTGGGACCTAATTTTTTGGGGCCCTGGGACCATGGGGGACCAGACCCATGGGGTCCCACCGGTCAACTTACGAGTTGACCGGCGATGCCATCGCCTGCCGGCGACCTCCGTTGGTGCTGCCCTTCGGGCGCACCCACTTAAATGGACTCCATATCACCCCTATGTAACTCCCATAGCACGAAAACCTCCAAAACCCACCTCTCCTTCACAAACAGCCCCCTTGCATACCCTAGATTCGATTTTCAGCACTCCATTCCAAACCCCGGCGACCCAAACCACTCTTAAACCCTTCCTTGGCTAAAACCGACCACCACCCATCAATTATTGGGTGTTGGCAGCCCCTTTCCTTGAAGATTTCCCCATTTGGAGCTCCAAAATCCCCCAAATAGTGCTGAAATCGTGAGCAGCTCCATCCCATCTTTTTGTTTGTATTTTTCCCTGAAAGTACAGCCTTGGGAAGCTTGAAGCATCCCTCTACGACGTCTAGATTTTCTTTTTTCAGATTGGGCAGCCATTTCTCAGCATTTTCGGCGTTTTCCATGGCTTTTGTGGAAGCCATTTTGGGCCTTTTGTCGCTTTCATCCATCATATCTTTGATGGGTAAGAGGAAAACTGCGACAGACGAGGCTGGGCCGAGCCGCCCTGCTCGATCGAGAAGACCGCGGGGTGGTGCCGCAAGTTCAAGCGCCGCCGCAGGTCCAGCTGCAGTCCTGGAGTGCCGTACAAAGCGGGATTTGGATCCCCATGCACACCTTGGACGAACCATTCTATCAGAGATGCCTCATGGTGAATACACTGACCGTAGAGTGTTATTTGAGGCGGACGTAGATGGGCGATTGTTCGGCGAATATCTGTTGTTCGAACGCATTGAAGCTGCGCACTGGGGGCCGATCTTTGAAGCTCGCGCTCGTGCTAATGTGAGCACTGTTCGTGCCTTCTATGCTAACATCCAGAGTCCTACCTTGGAGCCCTTACAGTTCAAAATCTCTTTTGGTAGAGATCGGATGGCTACGATCGACGTCCGGTTGGTTGCGCGACTTCTCAACGTGCCTCTAGGTGATGTACATCCAAGTGAGAAGAATTTGAGGACTAGACATGAACGAGATCGCCGCACCAGGTTTCTGTGCGGTAAGTTGGTTCCATGGCAGCCTAATAATAGCCTCAAAGCGACGTACATGTCTGAGGATTTGTGCCTGCTGCACCATATCTGCACGTTCAATGTTTATCCTAGGTCGACGAACCGCATTGAATGTACACATCTTATGGTCGATTTCTTATTTCTGGTGGCCCAGGGAGAGAACGTATGTATGGCCACTTTCATCTTACGGCAGATAGTTCTCATAGCCAGGTCAAGGAGAACATCCGAATCCCTTCCCTTTGGCCGACTCATTTGCAAGATTGCGCTTGAGTTTGCCTATAGACTTGGACCCGAATTGCCGGTATCGATTCACACCATCGATGAGTCGACAATGCTCAAGATGAAGATTGGGTCGCAATACCGTGAAAATCAACTCGAAAGGGATAGTGGGGACGACTTTGATGAAGAGGAAGATCAAAGCGAAGAAGAACCTAGAGCAGAGGTTCAGGAAGAGGTTCAGGAAGAAGCAGAAGAGGAGGCTCAGGATACTGATGAGAGCCCTCCTCCTTCTGCGCAGACTACTATTGACGATCGCATTGCTCGGATGGAGGAGAGTCAGACCGCTTTGCGAAGGGAAATCCAAGAACTTCGAGCAGAGGTCGCTGATGCCAAGGCCGTTACGAAGAAGAAATTTGGCAAGGTGACTCGCACCTTGAAGGCAATCCTGTGTTGTTTACAGGATAAGGGTGCTCCTCCTCCGTCACCAGATTCCGACTAGCGATGCGATCTTTGATGTTGATTATTAGTAGTTAGCCATTTCCTGTTTTATGTGTGTAAAGCCTATTAGGGCTAGTACTTTGCTTATGTTGCTGTTGCTTAACTGTCTTAATTTCCATGTCATTCTAGTCATGATGCTTGTAAGGATATATCCCTTGTATTGTGACAATTTTGATTAATTGAAATGCATGGAATGCCTTTGACTCTTTAAGTGAATGATTGTGGTGTATTTGTGCACTTGAGACTGACAAGGTTGCGCCCTATTTTGAATATAGGGAATGCCACCTAAGACTATGAGGAGCGCGGTTCGGCTTTCATTGTCTGAGCAGATGGATCAGACTCCTTCTCAGTCTGGCACTCGTCCGGACCCTGCTGTGGGCCCGATTCCTGAGACGGTTCGATCGTCTCAGCCTGCTGTTGGTCCTACAGGTGGACCACCGCCATTTACACCATCAGTTCGAGAGCCACAGCGCGCATCTACTTCCGCACCTCATCCGCCACAGCCTGCTCCACCCCCTGATAGATTCGAGCAGATGATGGCTATGATGCTACAGCAGCAGCAGCTATTGACCACTATAGTTGGGACTTTAGCCTAGGGTGGGGGTGCGACTACCTCTACTCCACCTGTACCACCTGCGCATCCAGCTGAGGATGCCTATACTTACGCCCAGGATGAGGGCATAGCACATCCTGCGCAGCCTGCTTTTCCTGCGGGGAATCCTGCCGACACACGGGGCCTTCTGGAGCGATTTCAGCGCTTGCGGCCTCCTACTTTTTTGGGTTCTCACAGACCTGAGGAGGCAGAGTTCTGGCTCGACCGAGTGTCGAAGATTCTACGCATGTTACACTGTACCGAGGCAGAGCAGGTAGAGCTGGCTACCTTCCTATTTGAGAGAGAGGCCAGTATGTGGTGGGATAGTATATTGCGGACTGTTGCCGCAGATTTCGTATGGACGTGGGCAGCATTCGAGTTCCGCTTCCATGAGAAGTATTATCCCCAGACCTACAGGCACGAGAGGGAGAATGAGTTTCTCCGTCTCAGGCAGGCAGCGATGACGGTTACCGAGTATGAGCATCGGTTCACAGAGTTGGGCAGGTACGTCCCGACGATTCTGGCTGATGAGCAGATGCGCATACGGCGCTTTTTGGAGGGCTTGCGACCGGATATTCGGTCGAAGATGTGCTGCGTCAGTTTCCCTTCCTATGCGGAGTTGGTTCATATGTCCATGCGGGCAGAGCAGGACGTGGATCGCCTGGCGCGATCTCGAGGCCCGACTACTTCCAGGCCGCGACCGGAGTTGCCAGATAGGCCCTTCGCGGGCAAGAGGCCTCGCATTGATCCTCCTACCAGGACCTCGGCGCCTGTACGACCGTTTCGACGCCCTGATTTATTATGCACATACTGTGGGAGGACGGGCCATTTATCGCAGAGTTGCTTTTCCAGGATGCGGGACAGTGGGTTCTCGCCGCCGCAGAAGATTGATCGTGTATGTCCACAGGCGATATCAGCACCGCCTATACGGTCAGCTCCTGCGCATCCCTCTTTCAGACCCACAGTATCACAGATTCGACAGCCCCCACGGCCCTTGACACAGCGGCCGAACCGGCCACAGCAGGCTCGGGTTCATGCACTGACCGCTGAGGCAGCTACGACGCCGACTTTCCAGCATTCAGCCTTCGAGGTCACGGGCCATATCGGAGGTACTCCCGTTCTTATCATGGTGGACACTGGTTCCATGATTTCTTTGATATTGCGTGCCGTGGTCAGACGTCTTGGGTTGCAGACTATCACTATGGATAGCGTGCGAGTCTTTGCAACTCATGGAGATTTTTCGGATGTCACCCAGATGTGTGAGGGTTGTTTGGTTGATCTGGGAGGCAGGACGATGACTCTTGATCTGGTCGTCGATCCCTCGCTCGTTTATCTCGACGTCATTCTTGGCATGGACTGGTTGACTGCAGCGAGAGCCGAGATTGACTGCGAGACTCGTATAGTCACAGCGTACGAGCCTGAGGGCGCATCCTTCACATTTTCAGTGCGGGTAAATCTTCCTTTCCGCATTCTTAGCTACGCCACTCTATTGCGCGACGCTGGTGCCCAGGTACTTGAGCAGACGCCAGTTGTTTCTGAGTTCGGGGATCTGTTCAGGAAGATCCCTGGTTTGCCGCCCCGACATGAGATCGATTTCACTATCGATCTGATTCCTGGTTCTACACCCGTCTCACTGTCGACGTATCGCATGGCACCTTGTGAGATGGAGGAGTTGCGGACGCAGATTGATGGTCTGCTAGAGCTTGGCTTTATACGGCCTAGCGTATCTCCTTGGGGAGCACCGGTCTTGTTCGTGAAGAAGAAGGAAGGTTCGCTGCGATTGTGTATTGATTATCGTAGGCTGAACCAGCTCACAGTGAAGAACAAGTACCCTTTACCCAGGATCGATGACTTGTTTGATCAGTTGAGAGGAGCGCAGTACTTCTCGAAGATTGCTCTTCAGTCAGGATATCATCAGCTGCGCGTCAGAGATGAGGACGTGCAGAAGACAGCATTCAGGACCAGTTTTGGTCACTACGAGTTCCTCGTGATGTCGTTCGGTCTCACGAACGCACCGGCCGTGTTCATGGATCTGATGAACCGGGTTTTTCGGCCTTTCCTCTATCGATTCGTCGTTGTCTTCATCGACGAAATTTTGGTATACTCTAGGAGTCGAGAGGAGCATGAGGAGCATTTGCGTTTGGTCCTGGATACGCTCAGACGACATCAGTTGTTCGCACAGTACAAGAAGTGCGACTTCTGGAAGCAGGAGGTGAAGTTTCTGGGACACGTGGTGTCCAAGGACGGCATGGCAGTTGACCTGTCTAAGGTAGCTGCGGTGCAGGACTGGGAGAAGCCTGGTTCTGTCACTGAGGTGAGGAGTTTCTTGGGTCTCGCTGGCTACTATCGGCGCTTCATTCAGGATTTCTCGAAGATCGCGAGACCCTTATCTCAGTTGACACGGAAGGACGTGAGGTTCGCCTGGAATGATAGGGCGGAGTCAGCTTTTCAGGAGCTGAAGGACAGACTTACGTCCGCCCCTGTGCTAGTATTGCCAGAGCAGGGGATTAGATACACTATATACACTGACGCGTCTAGCGTTGGTTTGGGTTGTGTCCTTATGCAGAGGGACAGGGTAATTTCGTATGCCTCGAGACAATGAAGGAAGCAGGAGGAGAATTACCCTACACACGACCTGGAGTTGGCAGCCGTTATATTCGCACTGAGACTCTGGAGACATTACCTCTACGGAGAGGAGTTCGAGCTCTTTTGCGACCACAAGAGCCTCAAGTACATATTCACGCAGCGAGACTTGAATATGAGGCAGCGGCGATGGATGGAGACGCTGAAGGACTTCAAGTTTGAAGTCTCTTACCATCCTGGGAAGGCGAACCTTGTGGCTGATGCGTTGAGCCACAAGAAGGCGATAGAGTTTGCGGCTCCGCTGATGGTTGCCGAGTGGGATATGGTGGAGTTTTTGCGAGACTTTGAGCAGAAACTCACCGTAGAGGAGCCATTTGAGTTCATCGCACATGTACAGGTGCGATCCCAGATCGATGACCGTGTCATCGAGGCGCAGAGGGACGACGCGCATCTTACTGAGCTTCGAGAGCAGGCCAGTGATGATGCTGACGCCGACTGGCGAGTTGGTATGGATGGAGGCTTACGTTACCGTGGCCGCCTATGCGTCCCAGATGTCCCTGACTTGAGACGAGAGATTCTCGAGGCTGCGCATTCTACTAGACTCGCGATGCATCCTGGCAGCACGAAGATGTATCGTGACGTGAAGAGGACGTATTGGTGGGAAGGTATGAAGACCCACATTGCTGAGTTCGTGTCCCGTTGTCTCACTTGTCAGCAGGTGAAGGCAGAGCATCGCCGACCACCTGGACTTTTGCAGCCTATGCCGATTGCAGAGTGGAAATGGGATTTCATTTCCATGGATTTCATTTCTGGGTTGCCGAGGACGAGAAAGGGGCATGATTCCATTTGGGTGATCGTCGACCGATTGACGAAGTCGGCGCACTTCCTATCGATCAGAGTTACGAACTCTGCAGACGAGCTGGCTAGATTGTATATCCGAGAGATTGTGCGTCTGCATGGAGTTTCGTTGGAGATCGTGTCGGACAGAGACACGCGGTTCACTTCTATTTTCTGGACTCGCATTCAGGAGGCTATGGGTGTGAAGTTGAAGTTCAGTACTGCCTTCCACCCACAGACGGACGGACAGACGGAGCGAGTGAACCAGATCCTGGAGGACATGTTGCGAGCTTGCGCATTGGACTTCAAGGACAGTTGGGATGACTGTCTTGCATATGCGGAGTTTGCGTACAACAATAGCTTCCAGACTAGTATCAGCATGGCACCTTATGAGGCACTGTATGGGCGACCTTGTCGCGCACCGCATTGCTGGTTAGAGGTCGGTGAGCGCAGCTTGATTGGCCCAGAGTTGGTGCAGGCGACGTCAGAGAAGATTGATATTATTCGACGTCGGCTTCTTACAGCGCAGAGCAGACAGAAGAGCTACGCCGATACGAGACGGAGACCACTAGAGTTCACAGTCGGGGATCATGTGTTTTTGCGAGTTTCCCCTATGAAGGGAGTCCTTCGGTTCGGGAAGAAGGGGAAGCTGGCACCACGATTCATTGGTCCATTTCAGATCCTCGATCGTGTGGGAGCCGTGGCTTACCGATTGGCTTTACCCACGCCCCTCGCGAGCGTCCACAACGTATTTCATGTTTCTATGCTGAAGAAGTACGTTGCTGATCCTTCCCATATCATCAGATGGGAGCAGGTGCAGTTAGGAGAGGATGTTACTTATATCCTGCGACCGACACGCATCTTAGATCGGAAGGAGCAGGTACTGCGTAGCAAGGTGATTCCCCTTGTGAAGGTACTATGGACGCATCACTCTGAGGAGGAGGCTACTTGGGAGACAGAAGCCGAGATCAGAAAGAACTACCCACAGCTTCTCGAGGAGTACGAACAGGTACAAATTTCGAGGACGAAATTATTTGTTAAGGGGGGTAGATTGTAACGCCCGTGAAAAATCCGTACTTGGAATCGAGTACCGATTTGACCCGAAATCGCATATAAATAATTTCCATGGAAATTAAACGTAAGTTAGCTAGCGCAACGCTAGAGCAGCTGGGAAATAGTCCCTGATCACTTTAAATACGTTCTACAAGACCCAAATCGAGTAGAACAGACAACTCTACAATACTCTATAACCTTGGATCCAACTCTAAGCAGGTTTGTCCTCTGAACCATATTGAACTTTTGTATTGGATTTAGACCGCGCGTCGAAGGTCTGATACCTCCTATCTTAGACCGTTAGAACCGCCCAGCTGGACTTGACAATCATCTCAAAAATCAAGTCAAACCGATAATCACAGAGTATTTCGTTGAACCCGGACTGAAGCGACCGCGAATAGGGACGAATTGGGAATTTCAAATTTAGATCTGGCACACGACTTGACGCGTCAGTATTAAGCGTTCTGACCGTCAGAATTCATCCAGATTACACCCTCGGATCAGGAAAAATATCTATTTATTATCACGGAACTTTCAGCCCTGATCTATGTGCGGTGACCGCTGAACTGAAACTGGTCCGCCACGTGCGATCTGCGAACCCTGCCAGACTGAAAACTTAATACGAGGTACATCTGGTACCCATGAGCTTAAGTCTGATCGCAATCGACCAGGGGACCACCAGAAATCAGTTTTTGGACCGAAACAGCCCCGAAATGGATAGGCAATAAGTAAACTTCGTCCCGGAGCCTATTTTCGGCGTTTCCAAGCTTATAAAAGGGGTTGAAACCCTCATTCCTTCCTTGCATACGAATTTCACAAACCCTAGCACAAGAGAGAGAGAGTTTGAGAGAAAGGGAAGAGGAGATTTTTCCCGCTTCCGAGCCACCAACGGTTGCTGCATCAGCACTTCCTTCCAATCACCTGGCTGGTGATTTATACACTTTTTCAGGTATAGAAAAACCCCCAAAACTTGCTGATTTAGGGTTTATGTAGATTCTGAATATTTTAGCTAACTAAATCCATAAATCAGGTTCTCCTACAGCCGTAGACGAAGCGTACACGCTCCGTTCAAATTCCCACGACCGTAAGAGATTAGGTGAGGATTTTAGACGCTTTGATTGACGGTTTACAACGCTTTCAATGTCGTTTAATAGTAGATTATCGACGGCATCGCCGTTTGACATGTACAACATGCTCTCCGTTTCCTGTTTCGTAAATTAACGAAGAATATGAGATTTAGGGCATTTTAGTCAATTGTAGGAAGTACGGTCTACATGCATATTTTGCTGACGTGATTGACATGGTTTGTCGCCGCATTAGTGAGTTAGGAATGCTTGCATAATCAGTTTGGCGAAGAGATTCGCCAAGTTGCGCACTTTGGGTCGACATACTATATGTGGATTTAAGTGTGTAGTGTATGTGTTTGTATAAATGCTTGTATTAGTATGTATTGCATTGAATGATGTTATGTAGTAGTTTGAGATTGATTTCATGATTAATATGCTGACCTAAATGATTTCCTATATGTTGACCTTATGCATGATTACATCACATGCATAGAAATGATGCCTTAAAGAATTGCCTAAGTTGAATATGCATGGAAAGCATGCCTTGAAGATTTGCCTAAGTTGAATGTTATAACATGTGCTAACATGCTCATATGATGTGTTTCAATTCCAATACCCTGATATATAGCGTTAATGTGATTCAGTAGATGTGTGGGACTTGACTTAGTCCAGGCAGTCGGTAACCGAACGAATTCGTGGCTGACTGATCATAGCCACGAACGACGCGTCGATGAATGTGATTCGTGTTGAGAGTTGGCGGCAGTGGTTAGGCCACGCGAAGTGTTTTACGCACTTCATGTCGTTCAATTCGAGATGCGATCGCGCTAGTCGAGCCCGTCAAGTAACCCGACTGGCCGATGTTTGTTCACCTTGTATGTATCATAACTGCTTGAACCTAGGGTACTGAACTTACCATTGTAAACCCTATTAACCGTGGTACCTTGATCCACGAAGACTCATGAGCCGAGCATGGTGGTATGGGACACCGTGGTCGAGCTGTCGGCCTACGCTGGGGCCACAAACCTCCCCGTAGTGACCAGTGAGCACCTTGACTCGTGAGCAGATTATGGTGGTATGGGACACTATATTCTAGCTGTCGGCCTACACTGATCAGGCGACGAGCCCTTTGTAGTGACCGCGAGCGTATTCTGAGTTCACGGGAGGCGACGACCCTTCCGTGCAGTAGAGTACAGTAGGCCTGTATTGATAAGGTGATGGGGGAGCGGTGCAACGAGTGCGAGCAACAGCCCTGGCAGCCCTTGCAGTGACCTACGAAATGTACATCGTATGAGATTACTAGGAGTGACGACCCTAGACAGGATCCGTGTTGGGATTGATACAAGGGAAGTACCTTAGTTTCCCAATCCTGCTGTTTGAATGGACTAATAACAACTTAGTAATCATATCACTATAGCATTGCATGTGCCTGGAAGATGTGGAGCACTCTAGGGAGTGTGGCATGCCGCGGTCGTAAGATGTTGCCGCATGAGGGTGATCGTCGGTGAGGGCATACATCACGTCATATCATCTTGCATTAACAACAGTATTAGAATTGTCTGATTTACTGCTTTACTATTATCGCGTGATTGAATTGTGAACATGCTAATCTTTGCTCTATGATTCCACTGAGTTGATCACTCATTCCCACGTTACGGGATGGTGTTTGCAACACCCACCAGACCCTGTTGTAGTTGCAGGTGACGACGAGATCCAGGAGGTGGAGCCGGAGATTGACGAGGACCAGGATGAGTTCTCGTATATGCAGTATCACGACGGCTTCCCGTAGGTGACCTGGATCGAGGGGGACTTCAGTGGGACTATTTTGGAACTTATTCTTTTGTCTATTTACATGTATATGAGACTCAGAGATGTAGTCATACTTTGGAGACAGTCGAGATTACTTTGTTTTTCCATACAGTGATATATATATTGTTTAGTCTTCCGCTTGCTTTTATCACTGGATCTGAAGTATGAATTGCAGTTTTGGTATACTTTTATTCATGTGAATGCTTTAAATCAGACAACATTGAATCATAACCATTTTTGTTGCATAAGTGACGGTCTGGAACTCGGGAGTTGAGTTAATACACGACCCCCGATTTCCAGGGTGTTACAAAATGGCATATTTTCATTTTCAGACCTAGCAGGGATACAAATCTAACTAGTAAATAATCTACAGTAAACCTGTGATTAGAAGCTTATAAACAGGTTGAATGGCAAATAAACATCATAGTTGGCTTTAGGAAGATTTCAACAATAAGTATATTGTCCCATTGTTTTCTATGGTGTAGTCCACTTGAACTTTGGATCTACCTCATTTTTGCACCCATGCCTTAAAAACGCTTCCTCCCAGCTCTTGCTTGATCTCAAGGGAAAGTGGTTATCACTAATTAAAAACTATCTACTTGTAGTAAACTCAAAAGCTATAACAGTTTCAGAAAATGGAAGAAAAGGACATGACTCACTATATGCGAGAAAATCTGCCAGCCTGAATGTACCTCTGAGAATTGTAAGGCCATACGCCAACATATGTGAGCAAATCTGTTAGCCTGCAAGAAAAAATAAACTCAAAAATTATAACGTTACAAGAACTCCAGTGACATGCAGACTAGCAATTTGTTGAACCATAGAGTACCAAATTAGTTCAGGATTAGAAAAGGAACAAGCCAAATATCATGACATTTCTTGATTTTGCAAGATCTCATGTGCATTTGTTGCACACATTTCTTGATTGTGCAAGATCTCATGGAATTTTTCAATATTTGGTTGTCAGCAAATTGCTGATTGCGAAGGACTAGACACAATGGTTGCCTTCGATGAGATTGCAAGCTACCACCACGCAGATAGCAGAGATGACTCCTTACCGTGATATTCGATGGATAGGGAGGAAAGAGGGGTGGGTAGTATACGTGTATCAAAGGTGATTGAACAGAAGATATAGACGTCGTGCGAAGGAAATAAGACTTAACAGACGATTAAGTGGAACTATCCTATATCAGAAAATTCAGACAATTTCCATAGCTTCAGACAGCCATTTATTCCAATCCAGAGACCCATCTCCAACAAAATGCACAAGTGTAACTAACGGAGTTCACACAAAGGGGTGACCAGATATCATGGATATCCAATAGTAAGAATTCAAAATACCCACCACAAATGGAAAATCAACTTTCCACCACAAATTACTAGTATGACTGCGTAATTTCACCGAATTCTACACCTTTGAGATCAATTAATTAGTTTTCTTCCATAATAAAACCAATTCTGCAGCACACAAGAAAATGCTAGTTACTAACAACCCTAAAGATGGGAAGGCAAAATCCACAAGATCAATTTGCCATCTCATCTAACACATGAAGCTAGCTCAAAACCATTGCTTCACATCTAGATCATTAGCAAAGTTAGTTCGGAAGCAGATACAAGGGAAGACCTAGACTCCAGCCTAGCTCATGTATTGAGCTCAGTATCTCCTCAGCAGATTAATGCAATCCAGAAACGGGAAAAAAATTACCACAAAACAACCATGTGGAATCAGTTTTAATGCAGCAACAATACATGAGAAACGAATTTTGGCAGCTATTCAACAGCTCTCCAAAGTGAAGACAGCTTCTCATGGAAAAATAAAATGGTATCATATATAAATATCAGAATTTTGTTAATTCATCCTATTAAGGGTAACTTAAGATGTTGAACAAATGACAAGATGAACTTTAACGACCATGAGGACCTAAAAACTTGACAAGATGAACTCAAGATGTTGAACAAATGCCAAGATGAACTTTAACGACCATGAGCTCATCCCAATCAATGAAGTTATAGACATTAAAATAAATGTGAGGCTTGTGACTTTAAACAGATATTAAAAATACTGTAATAATGTCTTCATACTACACTTCTAGCAACAAATATTTAGCAATTGGATTTTAGTTAGGGAGTTCTCCATTGTCCTTGCAATTAGATTTCATATTTATTCTATTTACATGGGTTTCGATTTCTCAAAACCATTAAAATGACCAAATAGAAATTTCAAAAACAGAGTGTCTCCATAAACACATGCGTACCTCTGAGAATTGTAAGGCCATAAGCTAGCATATGCGAGCAAATCTGCCAGCCTACAAGCAAAAATAAACTCAAAAATTATAACAGCTTCAAAAAATGAAAAAAAAAATGATAAAACTCACCTTGAACCCCTTCTCCCTCCTCCTTTACCCGGGCTTGGGACCGGCAATGCAAGGAGTTGCATTGGCGGAGTTAAAAAAGGGCTTAAGCTCCATTTGGTTTGAGATAAATTTACATTCATAAACACCAATGTGATGACCAAACGGAGCCTAAGACTATAAATATATTCAAATATTTAGTGCAAAATTCACGTAGACTCTAAATATTGATGAACTATAGAGTACCAAAAAAAAACCAGCCAAACATCATATAGAGTAACTACTTAGGCCCAACATCATTTAGAGTAACTACTTAAGCCAAAAAAAAAGCATCATGTAAGCCCCAACCAAAACCCACTTAAGCCAAATTACTATATGTTCAATTATATAGTACTATATTTGTTCAAATTATAGGAATCTCATTGATTGCTTCCCCCATTGCACAAGTGATCCTGGACCGGCCTCTCCAAGTGCAGATGCGAATCCATCTTCTTTCCACAAAGGAACATCAGGGTGTATAATCTCAGTCAGGATAACAACAAAAGCTCCCTCTGCTAATGGCTCACAATGGACAACTGCATTTGGACTAACTTCGTGTACTTGACCACGAGTAACAACACCACATAAGCCCCAACCAAGCAACTCGCATTTCTTACCGATATATATCGTATCCGGCTACACGTACACATATAAAATGGTGTTAGTATTGTTAGCATTTATAATATAATTGTAAGCTTAGGAACATTAGCGAAATTATAATTACATACCGATGATCCCTGAGTAGATTTAGCCATTGGTGGTGATGGGAGGTTTTGACCAGACTGCCCTTCTTGATGCATATCCACCCAGGACTTTATATCAACCAATGATTTTTTTATCTCTAATACCTCCTACGCTAGGCCTTCATTTTCTTTTGCCATATTATGTAGCTTTGAACGGGCAGGGGTTGACTTCTTTAGTCCTGTTTTGCTTATCGAGCAACCCAGCCCACACATTCGTCCTCTACTATCAGAACCAACCACCTGTAAAACATTGCAAATCAAGTTATTAGAAAATTCATAATCATCGTGAAACTCAAATAATTTTAAAAGTTTATTAGTACCTATGTAAGGGCATCGTCAACGTCGGTCATCTTAGAAGCAGGATTGCTACTATAAAGCTCATCTAGTTTTTGCTGTGACAAAATTAATATAAATGAATGTAAAATAATTTAAAGTTATATAATGACATTTCATAATGGTACTTGTTAGTGGTAAGAGGGGTGCACTTACAACAAGGTGAGGATACTGGATGACTTTGTCCTTGCTCGTATGAGCTCTTAAGTAGACATCACCTCTACCTATCTCGGCATTAGAGGTAAGATTCCTCTCCATCGCCTTTGACACATAACATAATGTTTAAATACACATCATTAATAGAGTTAATTAGATCAAAATTAAATTTAATTTTAAACTATAATACCTAACTTTATATACATACCATCTAATGGTGAGTAACAGCCATGCTATGCCTCCCAAGACACGCAAGTGCTTTTAGCTTTGCCCGATTGACTTTATTCCTTGCACTTACTCTCTTGAATTGCTCGGTGTTGTGTTGATCAACAAAGATCCTCCAATCCTCCATAGGGAAACCTGGGGGGGGGGGGGGGGGGGGGGGGGGGGGAGGGAAGGAGGACTATCTCTAACAATTATAGGATCGTTGTTTTTTATATATTTTTTAGTCAACCTTTTCTTATAATTTCTCCATGTTTCATTGATGCGTTGTGTTATGTAACAAACACCTGCATCCCAACTTTGACCATCAAACTCATAAAACAGTGACAATGTTTCTATGACCTTTTGAATTTGTACATAAGGCACTTGGCGAAAGTCCTCGTATATGATCGGGATATGAGCACGGGCTAGGACACCGATATGCGATGCAAGGTCTTTGTGATTGGGACTGTCCTCATTCGGTTGCCTGAATTCATTCATCTTAAGGACTTTTTTCCTATCAGGTTGCACATGTAAAGAAGCACCCTTAGTAGGGCCTCTCTTTCTGGATGAAGAAGAAGCTGGCACATCTACATAAAAAAGAATAATAATTATATATAAACATCGTTGATTACCACTAATATATAAGAAAAATGAAATCTACATATCTAATTAATGAGAACTATCTTATTACCTTTGGTGTTGCTCGCATTTGCACCCAATGCCACTGGCTGTGAGTCCATGTGCTTATTTATATGCTAATAGAAAAAAAAAAAAAAAAAAAAAAAAAAAAAAAAAAAAACCTAATGGTTAAGAAACAATTTAGATAACAGATAAAGCACAAACAATTCACTATATTATCCATACCTTTATTATATTTCCTTCGATATATTTCATTTTGTTACATGGATTAAAAATATAAAGAATTCAATAGATTCTCCTTAATCACTTTCTTTTCTTTGTTTTCTCAACTACGACACTAACTTCTTCAGGTTCATTGAATATCAACTCATCGGCATTTGCTAAGGTGGTGAGATCAGGTCCTGCATCGGCATCAGTTACAGCCTTCAATCGTTCTGATAAAAGGCATGTCTCCTCTTCGACAAAAATCTTTTTTGGAACCTCCAAGACCACGTGCCATTCAGGATTTTTATGATCTTTAGAGTAGAAAACTTGTACGGCATGCTCCGCGAGAATGAACGGCTCGTCACCCACTTTGTTTGAACTATAAAGACTAGACAAATTTACTAATCTCAAATTTGCTTCAACATCAACAGCAACACCATGATGAGTCACCTTCACCCAATCACACTTAAATAGGATCGGCTTATACCCTGTACGGTACTCCAATTGGATAATTCTATGAAGGACTCCATAGTAAGGTTGATTTTCATCCACTGTATTTATATCTTTAGCACTAGATCGAAAGGTGGTCATACCCTCTGTCATAACCCCACTATTTTGGTTCATTTTATTCTCCCCATATTCCTTAGTGACGAAAAGGAAACCATTAATACAATACTTATTGTATTGCGTAGCAACAACTAGAGGTCCTCTCACTATATCTTCGAATTCTTCTTCGTTAGATTCGTTGAACTCTGTTTGTTTCTTCAACCAAGGTATGAATTCATCCTCGCTAGGCACCTTATTGGTCCTCCTGTAGCATCGCTGCAAGAAATATTTGTACTTCCTGTGGGTTATTCGATACCAATGTTATATTGAAATTGCATAAAGTAAAGAAGATATATACATATGAGCTAAAAGTACATACCCTTCCCACGCATCATAGCTGGGATGACTCTTCATGACCTAAGTACGAGCTTGTTCATATTCGATACCCATTAGGATGACACTTTGACTCGAACCTACTGGACCAACATTGTCATCATTAGAATCATCGTCAATAATTTCTTATAACTTCTGTGGTTTTGGAATGACTCCATCAAAACATTTTTCCAGCTTTTCCAAGAGACTTGTTTTATGTTTTCCTCTGTATTGGTTGCAGTATATAATCGTCTCCTCTTGGATGTATTGTTCTGCAATGCAACCCTCAGGTCGTGTCTTGTTACGGACATAAGCCTTGAATGTCTTCATGAACCCGACAAAAATAATGATACATTACATATACATGCATTTTTAGACGTTTCACCTATTTATTCTTAGTAAGCTCATAGCGTACCTTTCGAATGGATACATCCATCAATAGTATACAGGACCACATATGCGAGCCTCGTAAGCCAGGTGGATGGTAAGATGCATCATTATGACAAATATTGATGGAGGGCATATAATCTCAAGCTGACATAACATCCTAGCCATGCCCCTCTCCAGAGTAATGAGCGTTTGAAGGTCTATGGTTGACAAGTACAAGGCATTAAAGAAGGTGCAAAAGCTTATAATTATAGGATGAATGGCTTTCCTATCCTTAAATGCATGCTGGATAAGAACCGGGAGTAGATGTTGCATCAACACATGATAAGAATGAGACTTCATTCCCTTTAAATCCATGTAATCTTCCATTACAATGGTCTTCCAGTTCACACTAAAACCAATAGGAACACGCAGATTATGCAAAGTTCGAATGAAAAGCTTTTTCTCTTCTTTTCTTAAACAAAAAGGACCCTTTTTTTGAATCGTCTTGCCATTGCTCTTTTTCAGCCATAGACGCTTCTTAATTCCCAACCGTTTCAGGTCCCTACACGCATTAACATCATCCTTGGTTTTGCCAGGCGTGTTTAACATCAAAGCGACAAGGATTTCACATATATTTTTCTCGACATGCATAACATTAAGGTTGTGGCGCACAGGAATATCTTTTCAATACTCCAGATCAAATAATATAGACCGTTTGAAGAACCATGGTGATTCAACGTCATTGGTTAGTTCTTGTCCGCCTCCATCAATACCCCTTCTATTCTTCTTCCCAGACTTCCCCCACCGCATATTAAGGTTCGCAGTTTGTCTTTCGACCTCAATCCCATCCAGACGGACTGGTTGTCATCGTATCTCCACTTTCGTATTATAAGTGCCAGCACTTGTCCTTTCTAGCCTGGTCCAACATTGGCAACCACCGTATATGGCCCATATAAACATGTTTCTTTCCATACTTGAGTCGCAAGGAATCTGTGTTAGGACCACATACAGGACAGCCATATTTACCCTTGGTTTTACAACCGGAAACATTGCCATATGTTGGAAAGTCATGGATTGTCCAGAGGAGAACTGCACACATATTGAAATTGCTTTCATGGTATGCGTCGAACGTCATGACCCCTTTCTGCCATAAGTCTTGAAGTTCATTAATCAATGGTTATAAGTAAACGTCAATATCCTTTCCCGGTTGTCGCGGTCCCTCAATGAGTAAAGTCAATATAGTAAATTGAGGTTTCATACAAAGCTTTGGTGGAAGGTTGTACATCACACACATAACAGGCCATGAACTATATGAAGCGCTATAAGTGTCGTATGGGTTAAACCCATCTGTAGCCAAACCCAATCGTACATTGCAAGGCTCAGCTGAAAAATCTGTACACTTGTCATCGAGATTCCTCCATGCAATAGAATCAGCTAGATGCTCCATCTTTTCATGTTGCAATTTCCTGGTTGAGTCTCATGCTCTCTCTAGGTTGAAGGAGCTTCACATGACTGCAATTTCCTGGATGCAGTCATTTGGACAAGCATGTATCTTCACATAATCAAGACCCAACTTTGTAATGATCTTCTTCACTTGGTAGGTATTAGTTGGGGCCTTATTACCAGAAGGCAACACTTTCTTTAGTAGTTGAAGGAGCTTTGTAAAGCTTTTTTAACTCCATCCATGGTTCACCTTTAATTTAAAAAGCTGTACAATGAAAGTTAGCATGGTGAAATCTTTTGCCCCAGGGTATAGCTCAGTCATTGCTTCTTGTAGATTTGCTTCAAAATCATTACTTTCATTTTCCCCAAATTTGCCTTCGACTACAGGGGTCACGTTCAGCTCATCCTGGACAACTTTATCTAAGTTATTACCACCGAGTTCTTGAACGATCGTGTTGTGAATGTCATTTAAGTTTGGGACACTATGGCATTGTTGGGAACTTGATGCACGTTCAGTGCACTTTGGTGATACATGCTCACCATGCATGTTCCAAACCCTATATCTTGGATCGAATCCATTTTTCATTAGATGTATTTCTAAATCATCATAAGAAATCGGTAAACGTGCACATCTGCAAATGGTGCATGGACAAAAAATGGGTTCTCTACCAGGAAGGTGATGTCGTGCAAACTTTAAAAAACTTCTCATTCCAGAAATAAAACATGGGTCTGGAAAACTTAGTGTTATCCACTCCCTATCCATTACAGGCGAAACTCGATTAACCAAAGGCTCCTTTTTGAACCTGCACCTTACCAAAAAAATAATTAATAAGTATTTTTCACTCATTCACGAATATAATTCTAAACACATGCATCTATGATCTAGTGTTATTTCAAGTTGAAAGAACTTTAAGAGCCATCTTGCCTTTGCACATGACTCTACATGGAAATCCATACATACCACTCATCAAGTTGGACCAACTATGTGGTGCAAAGCTCACACTGGTTAGATGATCCTGCTTGTCCAACCAAAGGCAAAACCGACAGATGAATTATCTAGATCAATTATTACTAGAGTTAAAATGGATCATCCACTTCCCTAGACAGTCCATTGATTGGACAGCTTGGATCATCTAATTAGAGTGGTTATTTTGACAAGGATCGACAATCAAAGGTGGGACCTACATGATATATAGTCTAGATCAACCATTCAACAGTATCTAGTATAATGAATATGAATTATATATCCATTTCCCTAGTGACTGACTAGACAGTTAGGATTACCCGGCCAAAGCGATTTTCTGAGGGATAGCCAATCAAAGGTGTAGCCCACATGATGGATATTCAAGATCAATTATTGAACATTTTCTAGGATAAAATATGGATCACCTATTTACCCAACCCATTGACTCAACGGTTCCGATGGAATGATATACACCAATGATAGGACCCTTTTCTAGGAGTATCTGGATCATACATCATAATAGGGCCCTTTTTGGTGTAATCAATAAGGCCTGTCCATTTCCTAGTACATTCATTGGATGGTTAGGATCATCCAATCAAAGTGGTTATATATATATATATATATATATATATATATATATATATATATATATATATATATATATATAGAGAGAGAGAGAGAGAGAGAGAGAGAGATGGCAAATCAAAGTTGCTACCCACACAATGGATAATCTGGATTAAGGATTGGACCCATACAAAATACAAACTGGGCCAACTCTTTCTCTATGAGTGGATGATGGTTAGGTTCATCCAATCAAGGTGACTTTTGACCAACAAGACGGATCATCTCAACAATCAGATCATTTTTAGTATAATTGATAAGAACTGCCTAATTCGCCCTAGCCATTGCTTGGATGGTTGATCATTCAATCAAAGTAATCTGTGAAAAGGATGAACATTGAAAGGTGGGACCCACATGACAGACAGTCCAGGTAAATGAGAAACATTGAATAGTACATAAACAATATGGACCATCCATTTTTCTAGCTACCAAATGGATGATTAATATTATCTGACAACAGTGAAAAGAGATGGCCAATCATGGGCAGGCCCCACATTATGTCCAGTCTAGATCAATGATCAGAGATTTTCATGTATAACCAAGAAACTAAAACACCAAAGAGTTTTGAAATACTTAGCTAAAATGCTAGTCAGAAATGGTTCATCGTTGTTATCAATATACATCCATTCTATATCCTAAAATGGATCAAGTGATGCATAACCCTTCCTCTTGTGCTATGAAGAGATGCCTCTTACCATATTTTAGTTCCTTCTCTACTTATCATTCCCATTGTTAAACAGAAGTGATGCTACCAGGTACCTTTCTTTCTCGAAAATAGAGCTGGCTGACATGTGCCAATAGGATCACATAACACCCCATCAAAGTGATTATCACAAATACTATAGCATTACTTACAGAAATTCATTGGCAAGTCTGATTTCAGTTAAATCACATCTTCCAAATTCAATTGCTCTGAACAGACAACTAACTAATGGTGTTTGACCCTTGTAGACTGCACAAATTAACACCAAGTGTGCTGCAGAAAAAGGACTTGTCACAACAGTGGTGATCTTCAACCTTTCCATTCAATGGGTCCCACTGTGGATAGGTCAATTGCAAGGATTGGACACGACTACCTCTCTGATTGATGGTATTTTTCCATTCAATACTGACATTCTTCTCTAAGAGTCATTTACAACAAGCTGACTGGATGGTTGAGATCATCCTTTTACAGAAACACATTCATGGTGGAGTACACCAGATGAATGGCTGAGACTATGAATTGTCATGGTGACTGGATGATTGAGGTAATCCTTTTACAAAAACACATTCATGGTGGAGTTACTGGAGTACACCAGATTAATGACTAAGACAATGAGTTGTTGTGCTATGCATTTAATTTTCATGAAGGTAACAGGTATAATCAAATCTACATGTTGTAGCATTGGGACAAAGTATATTTTCCCAAATTAAGTCAGTGCTAACAATTGCATACCTTACCATAGTAATTTTGTATGCATGCAGATCAATCCTGGCCAGCCAAATTATGGCCCCATTATGAATGAACAAGGCCTAGAAATCATACTGATCAGAACAAGGCCTGGAAACCACACTGATCAGATAATCCTAGCATTGATGGTCACATCAAATGGAAGGTTCGAAAGAGAGGTCGATAGTCGAAATTCAATGAATAAAATTAGATCTAGAAGATTATCCAATCGGAGTGGTTTTTGGGCAATGCTCCACAATTCAGATGACCTGATCTACCACAGAGCAAGCTGCATGTCTTGAATGTAATGTCAATACACACACACACACACACACAAACACAAAAGAATCGTTGTTAGGAAAGATAAGACAAGAACCTGTCACACTAATCTAAGAGCACAGACAACTCTTTTCAGTGCTTCATATGCCTTCAACAGATCAATTCGAAATGGGCAGCAGAAAAAACATGCGGATGCCTACACACTAACAACCATCAGCATGAGGATCACGTTGAAGTAATCTACCATTCTCCTTACTGTCAGTAATATCATCGAGCACCTTTAGATCTTTCTTGAAGGAACTGGTTGATGACTGGCACAAAATATAGCAAAGGAATGAACACTAGCAAAATGCGGTTCTTTCATGTGAGCCAAAATGCAGTTCTTTCAATGTGAAGTGCCAGACCACCGGCAATCGAAACTCCACATTTCGGCTTCCCCTGCATTCTAAGTTTGCAAGGCAAGTAAAATCGTATGGGAAGTAATCAGAAAGATCCACATATACAAATCTAAATGAAAAAAAAAAACTCATATTCAAAGCTTACCAAGTTCTGCATTCGCTACCGAGATGTCTTCTGGAGTGAGAGAGAAAAGGGGCAAGAGAGATCGAGAGAGAGAGAGAGAGAGAGAGAGAGAGAGAGAGAGAGAAGGGGCGTGGGAGATTGAGAGAGATAGAGAAGAGATAGAGAAAAGGGAGGCGTGAGATTGAGATTGAGAGAGATAGAGAAGAGGGGCGCGGGAGATTAAGAGAGATAGAGAGACAAGGGACGGGGAGATTGAGAGAGAGAGAAAGGGGCAGCGTGAGATTAAGATTGGGAGAGATAGAGAAGAGGGGCGCGGGAGATTGAGAGATTGAGAGAGAGAGAGAAAGGGGAGAGAAAGGGACGGACGTGAGAGGGAATACATGTGAGAGACGGGAGGGAAATGAAATTTGTGAAGGGGGAAAAGACAAAAGGCAGCGCGGTTTTCCACATATTTGCCTGCTACGGTCATACTATGGATTTTATCCATACCTAAAAGTTATTATAACCGTAGAAATTGACCAATCTGTAACCGGCCCTCCACGGCTCACATTCGACAGATCCAAATGGACGGCCTTTTCAAGGGCTTTGTGGGGTCCATCTTGATGCAATCGATACATCCACTCTGACCATTAATTTTGTAACATTGTTTTCAGGAAAAAAACTAAAAATCTAGGCAAATCGAAGGTTAATTGAACCACACCATTGATCAATGGATTAATCTCCTTTCTTTTATACCATGTGGTCCACTTGAGCTTTCAATCTACTTCCTTTTCTAGGTTCCTTTCTAAAATATTTTTAAAAAATCGATAGACGTATTAGATAGAGTATACACATTTTAATGGGCCTCGTAGAGGCCCTTATGAAGGTATCAAACGTTGTAAGGATGTCTGGTGAAATTAGTTATTTGCTATGGTCATTACACTTTTAGCTACGGTTTTAAGCTATAGTAAATTAGCTATGGTTGTAAGCAGTAGCCAAAAACTAGAATAGTCCGTCGCCTTTGATCATTTTTTTGGTAGTGATACATGTTAAACACACAATAGGCCAATCAAGTTATTTGACAAGTGCAATTGGTACAAGCGTACGTTGAATTGATTGACATAGAGCACGTAACCACTCCGTGTGGCCTAACTACTGTTGACAATCACTGTATGACTCAGATTCTTCGAACGTATCTAATGTAGCGAAACTAGTTCGGCCACACAATTAAGAGTCATTACTGATTGCCTGGACTAGGTGGCAGTCGTAAACATACTCAAATGCAATAGGGAATCACATATATTACTTATGACAGCATTTAACGAACAATTCAAACACAATCTTCATTTGAGCATTTTATCAAACACATTGAACATGTTGACATACATATGCATTTCATCCATAAATCATATAGTGACAATTTACATTACATGAAGAAAATTATAGATATGGATAAGGTAATTGAGAATCTTATCTCAACGCCCTTATTAAATACGATTCATCAAATAATTTCTCATTCAATCATTTTATTAAACATTTAGACTGCCCATTACTATCTATGTGAACTAAATTAGTTATAACATATATTAAGGTAAATCCTTTCACAAAAGAGTTGTCATACATACAACAAACATGTATTCTATACTAATAGTCATGTCAAGCATAAATCAGAATTGCACTTTCATTCAAATATTTCAACAAATACATAAAATGTATTATATATTCAAATAGTTCGCACACATGTATAGTTTATCAAATACATCATAACTAAGATCATATGGTAGCAATCAAGTCAAACATAAATCATTGTTAACATTAAAAGCCTTGAAAACCATAACCTAAACATTTATAGTCCGCACCTTTCATCGAATTTGTCATTTTGAACTTAATTCGATTCCTATGTCCCCGTATATAAAACAACAGTACCTAAACATCGAAATAGGTTAGGTATTTCACTGATTCCTCTATTTAGATTCCCAACACAAGATTAGGGTTAGGATTTCTTACCCAAATTGAAGTTAGATTGGCTCATGTAGCAATGGTGGAGAGGCGATTTGGCATGTGGAGTCGTGGGAAAGAATCCCAGCAACGATCTCCTTATCTCACTCTCTTCTCCTCACTCTTTCCTCCTCTTTTCTCCCTTCTCTCTCCTAGGGTTATAGAAATTCTTCTGAATTGAGAGAGGGGTGGTTTAAGGGTCTTATATAGGCTCAAAACTGATGTCAATGGCCCTAGGGCCATTGTATACTTAGGTTATAGCCAAAGGGTGCCTATTTTTGACAAACAAGACCCTTAAGAAGGTCCATTTCGTACCTAAGTCATGGAGCAAGTTGTGAGACCCGACCCGAGTTCGCATGTGTGCATGTGTGTTTCAGTATGCATTCCGTCCATCTTGGTCCCGCGGTCCTACCAGTCGAATCCCGACGACCCGTGACCCTTGAATAGTGTTTGCGGTCATCCGTAAGTCCAGTCATGAAGACCCGACTCAGATCGAGTTGAAACGTATGCCCTTGCGACCGCATCGTCACTACGGTTCTAATGTCACGTCTCATGCGTAAATTTGTTGTGTCCATCAAAAGATGTAGGGAGAGAAATTTTTTACCCTTGATCATGGTCATGTGGTCCACTTAGGGATAGTGTGCATGGATTTATAGGTAAGTTCCATCTCTTAGCACTATTTCCAACACACACTACACACATACACTACTAAGCCCTATTCCTACACCACCTACCTGTAAATACTACCCACAAGCCTAGAAAAACCTACCAACCCTATAACTTTGGTTGTATCTCCCTATACCAATCATCATTCTTCTCTAACCAAGGCAAGAGAGAGATGATTACTTAGCTTAAAAGAGGTTTCTCTCTCTTTCTCTCTCATTTTCTCTACTCTCCTCTCCCTCTCTCTTCTCTCCTTCTCATTCTCATTTTCTCCAAGCAAGAGTTTCAGCCCCATTTACCCTCTAATCCTCTAAATCTAACCATTTAAATTCAATCTCACCCATTGATATGGATCCCTTGGTGTACTAGGAGCTAGGAGGTCCAAGTTTGGAGCAATCTAAGGTGGGTGTATCCTAGGATTTAGGATTTCTATTTTCATGTTCTTAGACCTCTTTTCTTTTTATATGAGATGTTTAGGACCCACCAATCAATGGTGGAGATCCGACATCATCCATTAGTTGTGGCCAAATGGCCTATTTGATGCATGCATGCTCATGCATGGGGTTTTCCCTCTATGGGCCCCCATCATGGAGGATTACTTGGATTCCATGGCATGATAGGTCATCTAGATCTTAGAATCATGGTTGGGATGACATCTCAACCATTGATCTTAAATCTAGGACATACATGTGGTGGATCTTTATTGTAGCATATGAATAGAAGGAATGTATGATGTGATTCATGAAGGGGAGGGCCTCAATGAGATGGAGCCCCTCCTCTTGTGGCCGATTCTTTATTTTTCTTTATAATAGAATTTTGATCTTGCATGTGTGGCCCACCTTGTAGGCCAATAAAAATTCAGACCAACCATGGATCTTGGACGCCCATAGCGGTCCATCCTTAGACATGTGGCCCCAAAATCTACCTAAATGGGGCACATGAAAGGGGTATTTGATGATGGGGAAGGTTTGGACATCTGTGGGGCCCACTGGGGTGGTCCACCATATAAATTCCTGGGGTTAAATCCCATGAAAATAATGTTTATATTTTAATTCTTTATATTACATGTTGCTGTCCAGATTGCTGGAATTGTTTCTTTTATGTTGTAATGTATGGGTTGTAGGCATTGTTTATACCTCCTTTTCCCCTGATTTCTTAGACTTTTCTTTGAGGTGTGGATCCCACCTTAAAGTATGTTAAACCTCACCCTCATCCGTCCCTGTTTGATCACCCAAAGGGGTAGGCTAAGGAGGTTGGACGGTCCAGATTTTCTGGATTGCCCAGCCACTCTGCTTGCTGGAAAAACATAAATGTCAGCAGGTTTTTGAAATGGTGGGCCACCTTTGTGGACCCCACATTATTGTATACTTGTACAGGGATGTTGTCCTTGCATTTCTCCAAATTTTGGCAGACCTGGGCCCACTCTAATGGGGTACACAAGTCAAGGACAGCAGCATTGCTACAGCAGGAAAATAAAATCTGGACCTTGTTGTCCATAATTTGTATGAAATAAATAAAATATTTATACTATCTCAAAAATACTAAAATTTTTCAGTGAGATGGCACACCCATGGTAGGACCTAACTGCAAAATTTTAGGCTAATGGATCCCATTTGGGCATCCAAACGAGTGGGCCAACATAGTGGACTGCCAGAAAAAAAAATTCTGCTGTGCGGACAAGCAGTATAGTTCCATAAAAATAAAATTTTAAAAATATTTTTCTCATAAGGTGGGCCATCTTTCTGAGTCCCATATTGATTTAGGCTTGATGAGGGACATTGGGTTCAAATTTTAAGAATTTTGAAGGCCCAGAACCTACCCAGTCGGATGGCCCAAATTCAGAACAGTTACATTCCAGCAATAGTTCACCCTGGACAGATTATATTCTTAAAATTTATTAAAATACTTTTGACTGTCTAAAAATTGTAAAACTTTACAGAGACGTGTTACAGTCATGTTAAGACCTACCTGAAAAATTTTGGAGCCATTGGACGCCTGTACACATCATGGTGGTGGCTGGACCGGCCCACCATAATATGGTGTCCAGATCAATCCGAGTTTTAGGAAAAATTGTTTTATTTGAATTAATTAAAATACTTTTAAATGTTAAAAAATTATAAAATTTTATGGGGGTGTGACCCACCCATGGAAGGACCACCCTATAAATGTTTAGAGCCATCGGGCCTCTGTACCGACCGTGGTGTGGCTTGCAATTTGGATCAGTTTTAGGCCAAATACCCAGGCACGCTCCTACCTTGGGTTGTTGGGCCTGCATTCTAATGGCATGGCCCACTTGAATTAAGTGTTGTATATCTCTCTTTTATCTGGTGGGGCTCACTATAATATATGTAGATCACCATGGGTCAGTAACCGATCTAAATTAAGTAAATTTTCAGACTCCATAAGGTCCAAGAAATGGGTGGCCTGGAATTCCAGCAAGGGGCCCAAAATTTGCTACATTGTGGCACACCAGATTTGAGAGAGTGTTGCACACACTCCTTGCTTTCCTTCCTCAGACATTTTTTTTGGGTGTAGTTAGTGCCTCTTAAGACTCATCTTTGAGGTGATAATATGGGCTAGCCTTAACTAGATTGTTGGTAGTTTTATGGGACATTTGGGCTGAAAATCTATTCCTTGAGCCCAAGATTGTGCAGGGCCTGACCCTATTATTTTACAGGCCCAATGGGCCGTCTACAAGCTGATCATGTGCATCCATTAGCCTCGATGCCCTCATGAAATGCTTAATTATGGGCTGACTTGCAAAGCCCACATAAATGCATATTGTGGAGGGCCTTGTTAAGTCTTTGTCTGATGAGGCAAGGCCCACCCTGTCGGTATAGGTCTCACCCTTGTGTATTCTTAGACTTATGGGCTACCCTTAAATCCATCATAATGTAGGAATTGGATGACTTTTGTTTTGGGCCATTTCTTCAGGGCCCATTATGT
Source organism: Magnolia kwangsiensis (assembly GCA_037074715.1). Classification (NCBI taxonomy): domain Eukaryota; kingdom Viridiplantae; phylum Streptophyta; class Magnoliopsida; order Magnoliales; family Magnoliaceae; genus Magnolia; species Magnolia kwangsiensis. The sequence goes on along the minus strand of CM073571.1, from coordinate 85,848,220 downwards.
AATATAGTATATGCATGGCCACCCCTTTTGTGGTAGTGATTAGGCCTTTTGGTCTCACTTCTTTTAGATAGGCCCATTGATCTTAGGGCTATACTCTCCCATTTATTGTGATGGGCTTAAGCGCAATAATATGCAAGAAGTCGGGCTCTTGGTTGCCCACTAAATTGACCCTGTACTTGGGCTAAAAGTGAGGCCCAACTCACTTGTGATAAATGTAAAACTTGCCCATGTAAATGAATTACTGGGATGCCCTTGAAGCCCACCACGATATGTGGAATTATGACCTTTGTAGTTGGGCCCAAACCTTACTTGAGGGTCCACTATTTGGCCTATAAGTTGGGCTTGGTGTATGGCCCAATAGGCCATGCATTGCATGGGCTTTAGACCTTATATTATATGAGTAGTGGTGGGCTATCTCTTGGAGGTCAGTTGAGGTTGAATGTCCTCCTAAGTGATCCTAAGGTAGGCCCATGGGTTTCTCTTTGGATGGTTAAAGGCTCACCATAGACCCTAGGCCATTTGTTTAAGGATCGATGTTTATGTATGTGGAACCTACCTTAACGCTTATTTGGTCCAGGCCATCCAAGCCTTGGATCACCTGATTATGGATGTATTTTTTTCCTTGGGTTACTGCTGGACTCACAATCCAGTAACAGGCCCACTTGATTTTTTCATAATATATACGCACTCTCCATCTGGTGGGGTCCCCAAGCGAATATAGTTGGCTTTCATGAGAATATTTCCACATAGTTAACTGATTTTTGGACCTTAGTAGGTCTAGAAAGTTAAACTGGCCAAAAGTTTATCAAAGGGCCTTAAATGTAAAATTTTATGGTTAAAACTTTATTTGGCTGTGGGGCTCACCATATTGAGAACTTGTGTATGTGTTACATGCTTATGTTTTCTTATAATCTTTATGCTTAATTAGTGCATTCTTTGGGGTCACCTTTAGTGATCAGATGAGGACCCCATCTTCGATCAGATTATTTTTTTTTTGGGGCATCTCGTGGGCCCAGAGTGAGCAGGGTCATCCCATCTTGGCCCAACCATATATTGGGCCAACTTCTACCATTTTGATGGACTTGTGGTCTAAGACAATGATAGTATTGGGTCCTTGGTTGCCCGCTTAAATTGCTATGTTATTGGGCTGATGTAGTTGGCCCCATTTCATCCAAACTTAAACTTATTTAGTCATATATTGTGTACGCGGGTTGCCCACCAAGTCTGACTTAATGCATGGATTCTATGGCCAATGAGAATTGAGCCTTGGGCCTTAATTCTCCTCCTGGGGCCCATGTTGTTAAAAGTGGTATTTTATCTTTTTATGGCCTATTATGAGGAATATATATGTATATAGTTGGTTATATTTATTTTTATCTTTAATGTAGGCCTTGGCCTTCTATCCACATCATTCATGGTTGATATGCCTTTTTGAAGAATGGTGGTTAAATGTCCCCATTATGTACCCCTCTAGGCCTGGTTGTATTTAAGAGTGATTGGATACTCATCTTAGACTCTTGCTAGGCTCATTTCTATATCACTTATACCCATAGTTTGTATACTTAGTCTCGTAGGTTATCCCAGATAAATGGGCCCCCACTAGAGGTGAGATTCCTTATGGATATTGTCTAAATACCTAGTCTTGGTCCCTTCTTGAATAGGAGGAGTGTACTACTTTGTATATCATCGCATAATGCGTCTAGACCCATCTTCATGGCCCATGTACATCATTGTATGCTTGGTTGACACTGTGTGTGGTCATATTGTGTCATTGGGCATTACATGATATGTTTCCCGAGGGACGTGGTATCCCCTCTTGAGCACGTTGGATGCTTAGGATTGATGCATGGTTGATTATGTGATTTATGCATCTGGCATTACATAACATATGAGCATTATTGACCTTACTTCATTAGGGCTGTAGCCTCCACAAATACATCGTGGATGGCCATGTTTGGACACCAAAAATGTTACTTGAGCATACCGGGTGCATAGGATGCACATGGGTGAAATTCTTAAAACTTCCATGGTATTAAGGATCTGCTCCAACACCGTGACCGGGTGGAATATATGAGTGCACGAGGGCCTTATACCATTAGGCCGCTACTCCCACTGTCGTGTAGTCGGTTGGATAGGGGTGTGGCCTTACTCTCCTGATATAAGAGGGCATTGCTAGGCTGAGTCTGACCAGCTCGTGAATGGGTCCGCTACCTTCAGGCCTTGCTAGTGATTGGCTGTTCACAGGCGGGTAGTGAGGTCTCTTACGCTCGTTTGACTATGCGGGGTCTATAGAGCAGCAATAATCCAGTAGTGTAATGGACCCCAGTGATTTCCTTATGATGGAAATGTACTTGATATGTGGATTGGATTTGAGCACTGCCATTACTTCGCATTGCATTTGCATCGGCTGTGTAAGCCTCATAATGCACCGCCTTGGCATGGCGCCCAGTACTCATTGCATTACATTACTTATTATACTATATAGCCTTGGTATGGCTTCCTACATTATCATACTACCTTGGTATAGCTTCTTATGTTCATGATCGCCTTGGTAAGGCTAGTGGTATTAGTATTGATCGTGACTCCTTTCTACATTCTCTATCTTCTTCTTAGCACCATTGTCACACACTTTCACCACCCTCTAAGCTTTCTATAAGCTTATGCATGATTGATGTGTGTAGGAGATCGTAAGTTGGCTTCTTAACAGCGGAGCTTGGATAGGTGTGCGATCTGAGGACCCAGTCTTACAGATTCTCTTCCTTCTTTCTTCTGTTATCTTATGTATGTCCTTTCGGACTTGATGTAAGCTTGTAAAAGTTTAAATTCACAGTGGATTTTATGATGTGTGCCTTTGTTATTCTCAGATTTACTTGTTTTGATCTTGAGTATGCTCGTATTGAAAATGATTATATTCTTATGAAAAATCCTCCTTATAAGATCCCAGGATCGGAACCTGCCTCAGGAGCCGAGAATGGGGTACTACGGAGGCTGTTGCGGCCAGAACCTGCCATCGGGTTCTTTGTGAGTCCGGTTACTGAGTCTGGGCATGACACAAGTTTCCTAACAATGGATCTATGCCAGGACTGTGTTTATGGTGCGATCTGACAAATAGATCGGTCGTGAAGGACTTACATCAGATCAACGGTCGTCGTTACTCGATCGGGGCCACAATTACACCAATAGGTGCATGGAAATTTCCCTGATCCATGGGTGTAGTTAGGTCAGAAACTGACGGTCTGAAGTCTTCAATTTTACCCACAATTGACCGTCCAATTCACTTAAGTTTTAGTTCATTTTCTAAAGATATTCACGTTTCTCACACACTTTTTCCCAGGCTCAAGTTGTACGTTTTTAGATACTATTTGGGCTCGATTCCCGCGAATGTTGTCAAACCCAATAAGGCAGTCATAACCTTATAGTTTTACAATAATCGGACTTTCGACGCGCAGTGCAGGTCCGATACAAAGTTTCAATGTGGTCCCGAGAGTAACTAGGTTTTGGGATTTTCCTGAGATTTTTAAGTAATGTTGAGCTGGCGATTTTAATGGTTTTGGGTCTTACAGTTCATATAAATAGTGGTTCAAGCAAATCCACCGATTAATTTAGTTTAGTACTTAATTAATTTTTTATCTAATTTCCACTGTATATGGTCTTCAGGATTTCTTCCCAAGGTGGTACTCGAGTCTTTGCACAGATTTTTTCGAGACGTTACACCCATGCAGTAATGCTGCTGATGTATTAACATCAGCAAGTTCAAGGGTCTGATCATGCGGTATGTGTTATATCCAACCGTTCATACATGATGTGGGACCCACCTCGGTGGATGCTTTGCATCCACATGTGTGGGGCCTACCATGATGTATGGGTCTTATCCAGCACCGTCCAGCAGCTGTTGGACGGTGGGACCCACCTCTGATGTATCTGTTTCATCCAATTATCCATCTGTTTTGGACATGGGGTCCACCCCACACATGCTGCACGTGTGGGGGTGGGGCTCACCCAGATGTATGTATTTTGTATCTACACCATCCGTCCTTGGACGGTGCTATGGGACACACCATGATGTATGTGCACTATCTGCACTGTCCGTGAGACCCACTGCACACATGTAGTCCACACTGTCCATCCTTGGGGCCTGATGTGATATACATGTTTTATCAGCGTTGCCCAGCCCGTGGACCCCACAAAGTAATGTATATGAGGCCTTTGATAAGACCCAATGTGATATATTTGTGGCCCATTTGATGAGCCTTAATGTGATGTATTTATGGTCTAATGTGATGTATTTGTGGCCCATTTGGAATGTGCAAGGCCCACCTCAATGTGATGTATTTATGGCCCACTGTGATTAATATTTTCCCATGTGATGAGGGCCATTGTAATGTATATGTGGCCCGTGAGTGAGGCCCATTATGTTGTATATAAGGCTCATATGATGAGGCCCGATGGGTTGCATATGAGGCCCATATGATGAGGCCCGATGTGATGTATATGTGGCCCATGTGTGAGGCCCAATGTTATACATATGTGGCTCATGGGCCCATCATGATATATATTAGGCCCTTTGAGTGAGGCCCGTTGTGTTACGTATAAGGCCCTTGTGTGAGGTCATGGGCCGACTATATGTTTGGCTCTGTGTGGGCAACTCTTTGGGAGCAATGTTGGTTAAATGTCCACATTGTGATCTTCCCTTAGGCCCTTTGTTAAGCCCATTCTCATCCTTCTGTAAGTGGGTTGATCCTAATCTTTGGGCCCCATTGATGTTTGCATGATCCATTTATTCATATTGGGCTAACCCAAAATGTTGGGCCCCCATTGGTTGCTAGTGAGGTTATTTTAATCTTGGAGTCCTTCTAGGACTTATTTGGGCCCCCTAGGGCATTTAGTGGGCTATATGATAGTATGGTGAAGGAAACCCATTCCGAGTCCTTAGGATTATAGGTAGGCCACCTAGGCCTAAACTTGATATGAGAAAAGTTCATCATAGCCATAGACGGAGGGATTCATGCTATCGAAGTCGGTATATCTACAGTTGAGGGTCAATCTTTATGTTATGGTTTAGATCGGTTGTAAATCTATGGACCCTTCCTTATATATAGGCTGGTTATCGATACCGATTTTGAGTATGAGATAGCATAACATCATGATACATGCCCATATGCATCCTTTGCATGCTTGTTGTGAGATGTGGTTAACCATTGCATATGCCATTAGGCAGGTTGTTTATGAGACTCCCTGATAGACGGAGTTGTCTCACATGAGCGCATGTTATGCACAGGATTGATGCATAATTAGATTGTGTGACTCATGCATCTTGCATTGTATGATTATGATTACTATACACCTTAATGACATCAGGGTTGTAGCCTCTGCAGATATAGCGTGGATGGCAAGATTAGATACCAAAAAATCTTATTAAGAATGGGGGCGCTATAGATGTCCCATGGTGAAAGTCCCTACACCCTTATAGTAACAGGAAGAATGCTCTAATGTCTAAACCAAGTGAATTATGGGCGCATGAGGACTGAATACTAGGAGGCCACGTCTCTCACTGTAATGTGATCGATTGAAAAGGGGTGTGACCTTACCCGCCCGAGTGAGGAGGTAATGATTATGTTGAGTCTGACCCAGCTTAAGGGATAGGTCCGTTATTAACGAGCCGGGCCCGATATTGGCAGGTGGATAGTGAAGTCTCTTCTACTTACCCAGTTGTGTGCTTGGATAGGGGCAGCAAGCTAGCGTAGAGTGTACTAGACCCCGGTGATTTTCCAGAGTGAGAACTGTACTGATATATTTGCTCCAGAGATGAGCTATATTAATATATGGATTCAAATAAGGACTGATATGCTTGAGTTACATCTCGATATAACATTGGTCATGTAGGCCCTGCATTACATAGCCTTGGTATGGCCAATAGCATTCATGTCTTGCATTGCATAGCCTTGGTATGACTGATGGCATCCATGGACTTACTAACATATTTCCTCATTACTCTTATATTACATACTTTCATTGCTAACTTATGCACTCACTTACACCACCCTCTAAGTTTTCTATAAGCTTATGCATGATTGATACGTGTAGGTGACGCTAGACCGTAGCTGAGCAGGAGTAGGAGCATGTCGTAGAGCTTATGGAGCTTTCGTTATTATTATCATTGTATTTTCCTTTATGCGCATTGTAATCAAGTTTTTTTTATCATAGTGGATTTTGTGATGGCGATCTGGTTATTATTTATAGGTTATGCTTTTAGTTATGCTTGTTATGGATCAAATTCATGTTGAACATCCTCCTTGTAGGATTTCAGGATTGGAACCTGGTATATGGGTACAGGAAGCCGAGAATGGGGTACTACAGAGGCTGTCGGCGCTAGATTTGGTGATCAAAAATTTTATGAGCCCAATTTTTGAGTTTGGGGCGTAAAACTGCCTAGAGAGTGGAACTGAATAAGAAGGATCCAGCTCTAAAGAATCTGGCTATGAGGATTCTTAGACTCACATGTTCTGCCAACGGTTGCAAGTACAACTGGAGCACGTTTAAGGCGATAAGTTTAAAAATTGTAAGTTGTAACTTCATTTTATAAGTTATAAGTGTAAACTAATTGCCTAAATAGCTAATGCTAAATGTACTTTCTTTCATGAAAATTCACACCAAGAAAAGGAATCGCCTTGAGGAAAATAAGCTCAACGACTTGGTCTTCATCTAATACAATAAAAATTTATGAGAACGATTCTAGAATAGGAAAGAAAAGCCTGATTTCTTTGACCTTATCTACTTAGATGAGATAGATGTAGATAACAAGTAGCTCATAGAGACGGAGGACCCGATATTTACTGGACAGGACCTGACATGGGCGCAAGTTAAAGATGTCGCATATGAATCGACACCTGGAGAACATAGTTCTACTTCTACTCGAAGGCGAAGGATAGGGGGAGCCGAGGGGCGAGTAGTAGCAATCAACCCGTTGAAGAGATTGGAGAGATATAAAGATGAAATGATAATGATCAAGCTAACGAGCCACCATTGGATGTTAATGAAGTATTAATACATACAGATAATGAAGAAACAAAAGAAGAAGAAGTGTATGTGGAAGAAGGAGATGACTTAGATGATGGTGATGATGATGACAATGGTGGTGGTGATCAAATGCCACAATAGTAAATAGATCAATGTATATAGTAGTATAGCCATTTACCATTTACTATTATTGTAACACCCCAAACTTTTCAATACACGAGCATTAAAAGTTCTCGAGTGTTACCGTGAAATTTAACTTAGTATGTACATGTGTATAATACTAATTTAGCAAACCCTAACCTTACATCTAACTGATCGTTAGGAATAATCTTTATCCATAGATTAAGTCATCTAACCATCGATTTGTAAGACAAACCAACATATATCCAGGTATTCTCACATGTCCATCATAATTAACCATTCAGTTAACTATTCACCACTAGGTAAAGATATCTAATCGTCCACTCTAAGCTTGGACCACCCGATCATAATAAACTAACTACTGGCCTTTATATCCACTCGTACACATATCAAATTGATATTATAATCCATTCATCTCATTCACCACCTATAAATATGCTTAACCCACCATTAAAAATACAATATGAGGAACTTACACATGTGAATCGAATGGTATACATGTCATACTTCTTGATCACTTAAAAAACCCACTAGTATTCATCCATTTGTAAAATTGATTGTACATACACCTACATACACGATTAGAGTACCAACCGTTAGGTCTTCTTATTTTTAGCATATCATCTGACCATCGATCATGTTTGGATCTCCCAAACAGAAAATTCAAATATTAGGATAATTCAATCATTGCGAAGATCTTAGGTTATATGTCCAAACCACTAGGTAATGTTTCAACTAGATGTGTATAGCCACGGTTCTGAAGTACGAAGTGTATTAGTCATTTAAAAGAGCATCCTGGACATCCTTAGGAGATCAGGCCCCAACTTGGCCGATGAAAAGAACAAAAAAAGGAGGAATGCCCACCCAATTTCAAGGTAATTGGACGGTGCATTCCGATGTGATGGAGGTTGGAAGCCAGTTAAGAAACACAAGGAAATCTATAAATATTAGATGACAATGGCATATCAATAGACTACGTGCTTGTTTTAATGGTAAACATCATTTTATACATTAGCCAATCGTGCGGTCCACTTGGAGATCAGATCTACTTCCAACTTGGAGTCATGGGCCAACACGACGTCCTAAAGCCGGTGAAGGGCGTGGACCCCACCTATTTCGAGCACCCAACATAAGCATGAGAAAGTTCTTGCTTAAACGGTGAGTGTCGTCCCCACGTTGATTGATCATGTGGCCCACACAAAGCTCAAATATGCTTCATATTTGGGCCTATGGGCCAACACATCATGGCAAAACTGATTAAGGGACCACATTTTTCTAGAAATCCACATTAGTGGACCTCACTAAATTGTATAAATCGGCTAAAAAGTGGAAGTTTAGCCACTGTAAACAGTAGCCGAAAAAAAAATAGTATGAAAGGAGAACCTTACTAGGAAACTCCCAACTTTGATGTAATCTACACAATCCGAACTCCACCCAATTAAGTTCTGAAAGCTAACGTGGAATCTTGGAGAGTTGAGAGAATCCCACATACCGCAGAATCGTCGAAGATGAAAGGATAATTGTAATCCCATGTAAGAAACCATCACTGCTCAAATGCAATGAACCCACCAAACTAATGGCCTTGAAGCTTCAAACGAAATCACCTCAAAGCTTCCAACAACTATTCCGAACCCTCCACCGAAATTGAAATGTTGAGAGGAAGTGCCAATATAAATCTGCCATTGATGTCAATTATCTTCTTCGCTAAGAAGTGAGAACTGTAAGAAGCTGTGTCTAACCACTATTTTCGGATCTTTACCGATCACAAAGTGGTCCACGAACTCAGAAAACAACCTGCCTATTAAGAGATGAAATAAAATGGTATAACAACATGATATGGATTTTCGAACATCCAGCGCAACTTGTTAGACCCATATCTTAGTTGTACCATTCCGAAGATTTCCGCGATCCTCCCTGTCAAATTCTGGTGACTCGTGACCTTTAATCAACATTTACGCACGACCCTGAGTCGCACCCTATCAACCCAAGTCGACTCAGCTCGAGACTTGTACCCTAGCGACTGTGTCGTTGCTACGGTTCCAATGCTGCATCTCACGCACCAAGGCGATACCTAGGCTAGGAGATGTGGGCCCGCGTTCAGATTGAGGAAAACGTCGTGCATTTGCAATTTTGAGAGAATCTCTACCCAATATATCTCATCAATCCCATCAATGGTCAAGTACATGTCAAGTAAACACATCACTCAGCCTATCACTCAGTCTATCACTCAACCTATCACTTAACCCATACCTCTCTTACACAAACAACCCTAAAAGTCAACAAATCTCTTACATAACCCGTCTCTCTCTCTCCCATCCATCACTCCATCCCATCTCCTCTCTCTCTCTCTCTTATTTCTCTCTTCTCTTCCAAGAAACCTAAGGAGAATCCAATGTCTAAGCATTCTAACCTCCATGAGAGAGTTTTGTGTGTAGCCCACTTCCTACCCTCTCACCTCCCATCTCAACCCTTCATTCTTCATCACCTTCTGTTGAGATCTCAACCCTTCATTCTTCATCACCTTTCCAAGAAGCCAAGAAGAAGTGGATGGTGGGTGATCTTGGAGCCACATTTATCTTTATTTTTGTGATTTAAGGGCCCACATATGGTGAGACCCACCTTGATGTATGCTTGTATCCAAGAGGGGCCCATAGTGGCGGGGCCCCTCCGTCATTGCCGATCTCTCTCCTTCTCTCTTTCTCTCTATGATTAATGGCCCACCTATGATGTGTACATTTTATCCATGCCATCCAACAAGTGGGCCACCTTAATCCTGATTTGGGGCCTACATGACCAGACGGTCACACAGGCTCGGATAAAAGGGAAAAATAAATATCAGCTTGATCCAAATTCGGTGGCCCACTACATGGGACCACCATGATGTATGTGCATCATCCAGCACCATCCAGCTTGCTAGATGGTTGGCTGGATGCTAGATATATATTATATAAATATATGTATATATATGGTATGTATATATTATAATATTATATTATATTATAATTTTATAATATGATATAATATTATATATATATATATATATATATATATATATATATATATATATATACACGGTATGTATATATACATATAGATGTATATCTATATGTGTGGGCCTCATGTGAGACCCGCCTATTTTGGATAACGGATTGGCCTGTGTAATGATGATCAGCAGCCAGCCATATGGCTGCTATATGCAGCAATTGCGGTGGGCCACCACCTGTCACCCACCTTGATGATGCGTTGCATCCACCATCCAGCTTATGGACGGTGCTAGATGGTGGATCCCAACCATGATGCATGTGTATTATCAATGTCATCCACCCATTTCATCTGGGTTGTCCATCTGTTGGACGGCTAGCAGTTGGACGCTGCCCCTGGATGTCAGCAAGTTCTATGGGTCCCACATATGGTATTTGTTAAATCTAAACCGTTCGCCCCTTAGTGGACCACCCTGATGTATTTATTCCATCCACACCATCCAGATGGTACTGGACGGTGTTGGGCAATTTTTGGATGGTGCTGATTTACCTGGGCAATGTTTGGACCGTGTTGATCATCATTAGTGGGCCATGTGCCCCATGGAGTGATAGTGCACAGTGTTACACATGTTACACTTACAACTATTGAAATAATTTTTGGTATGGTCCAAGCCCACTTGAGGCCCATTATAACGTATCTGAGGCCTATTGTAATGTATTTGAGGCCTATGGGCGAGGCCCATTGTGATGTATTTGAGGCCATGGATGAGGCCCATTGTGATATATTCGAGGCCCATGGGCAAGGCCCATTGTGATGTATTCAAGGCCCATTGTGATATATTGGAGGCCCATGGAAGAGGCCCATTATATTATATTGGAGGCCCATTGTGATATATTTGAGGCGCATGGGCAAGGCCCATTGCAATGTATGTATGGCCTGTTACATTATGTATGAATCCCTTGCGTGGGCCACTCCTTGCGAGTAATGCTGGTAAATGATCACATTGATGGACAATGATGGTTGAAAGTCCTCATTGTGACCTTCCCTTAGGCCTTATTAGGCCCATTCGCATCATTCTCTATGTGGATTGACCCTAGTCATTGGGCCCCATTTGCATGATCCATTTATTCTCATTGGGCTTTCCCAAGATGTTGGGCCCCCATTGGTTATTAGTGGGGTTACTTTTATTTTGAAGTCTATCTAGGACTCATTTGGGTCCCCTAGGGCATCTACTAAGCCATACAATAGTATGGTTAAGGAACCCTTTCCAGATCCCTAAGATTATGGGTAGGCCACTTGGGCCCAACCTTAATATAAGGGGGGATACATGATCATCATAATATGTTTAGTATAGCTCCATGATCCATGCCCATACGTATCATATGTATGCTTGATATGAGGAGTGATTGATCATAGCACATGCCATTGAGTAGATTATTATGGGACTCCCTGGTAGGGGGAGTTACCCACATGAGCACGCGATACATGCAAGATTGCCGCATGACTGGATAGTGTGGTTCATACATTTCGCATTGTGTGACATAATTACTGTACACCCTAGTGACAGCAAGACCGTAGCCTACATAGGCATTTCGTAGTTGGAAGGATTGGAGACCGAAAATCTTGTTCTACATGAGTGTTATAAATGTCCATGGGTGAAATTCTCTAAACCCTTATGGTACCAGGAGGTTGTTTCAATGTTTATACTAAGTGGATACATGAGCGTCAAGTGTCGATTACCAGAAGGCTGCCATTTCCACTGTGTCGTGGTCAATTGGAAGGGGTTGTAGCCATACTTGCCCGAGAGGAGGAGGAAAAGCTAGGCTGAGTTTGACCAACTCGAGGAATGGGTCTGCTATTGACGAGTCGAGCCCGATATTGGTAGGTGAGTAGTGAGGTCTCTTCTAACTCACCTTATTACCTGTGATGGGGCAGTAATCTGGTTTGTAGTGTATTAGACCACGGTGATATTCTAAAGTGAGTTGTATTGATATGTGGACTCAGATGAGGATTGGTATGCTTGAGTTACATCTCGCATTGCATGGCCTTGGTATGACCGACATCATTCATGCCTTACATCACATAGCCTTGATACGACCAATAATTTTCATGGATTTATTAGCATATTCCGCATTACTCTGATATTACATAATTGTATCACTACATTACGCACACACTTTCACCACCCTATAAGCTTTCCGTAAGCTTATGCATGACCGTTGCGTTTAGGTGACATTGGACTGCAGCAGCGCTGAGACAGGAGTGCATAGCAGATCATCATGGAGCTTTTGTTTATTATAATTGTATTTCCCTTTATGTGCACTGTACTGATAAGTTTTTTATCATAGTGGAAATGTGACGAAGTTTCTAGTTGTTGTTTGTAGGTTATGCCTTTAGTTATGCTTATTACAAATCAAACTGATGTTGAAAATCCTCCTAGTAGGATCCCAGGATCGGAACCTAGTAAATGGGTGCCAGGAGCCGAGAATGGGGTACTACGGAGGCTGTCGGTGCCGGATTCGGCAATTGGGAATTTTGTGAGCCAGGTTTTTGATTTTGAGGCGCGACATAACTGCTCCTACCCAGCTTAATCACACATGATATGATTAGCGTGTAAGCCATGCAAGAACAAATTAGAAACTTCACAACCTTATAAAAAACCCTCCAACCTCTAATGTTGGAGAACATCCATAACCAAACAGAGAGAAACAAAGAAAGAGAGGAGATCAGATGTTGAAAATGATGCCTAGAATCCGCTAATTTCTAGTAGGGAGTTGGGGCCTATCAGAGTAAAATCCGGCCAGCCACCAACAACAAAGAAGAAAGGAAATATTAAAGGTGAGAGAGAGAGAGAGAGGAGGCGATGTGCATGTTGATCGGTGACTCACTGAGTCACAAGAAGAGTTCAGAGTTGAGTTACATTCTCACAACTCCACTGAGGTGAGCTACTCCATTCATTCTTCTCTTATGATCTTTAATAAATGATAAGTTCCAATTCCAAGTTGATAATTTAGAAGAATGAATGATTGTGGTTTTCTTCGAGCATCTTTAAACAAGGCCGACTTAACCATTAAGTACGCCTAAGATTCGTTGGATCTGAGTCATTAGGTTGAAGCATAGGAATTGAAAAAAGGTAAGATACGCATGTCTTTAATTAGAGAGTTACATTTTTAAAATTATTAAATCTAATTCTAACATCGAACTAAACCCCAATTAAATTTTAACCTTCCAAACCATGTAATTTAGGATTAAATTCCATCTAGGCATACAACTTTGGTAGTGAATGATCATACTATTAAATGTGGGGTTTTTTCCTTTAAAATATGTGATTGAATTGATTTGATTATCTTATCTTACATCTATGTTTATTATTTATCTTCACTATGTGAATCATTGTTATGTAAATTATTGCATTAATACCTTATAATCAAGTATCATGTTGGAAATCCTACCCCAACGATTGATATATTATCATGGTAGTAATGCGTTTCGGCTAGCAGCACTCTTGGTTGGCACATAATCCTATGGGTTGGGTAGTGGTGCACAATCAATGTAACTAAACTGCCATGTGTATACATCACATCCAGGATTATATGTCATAAATAGTCACTCCATGAACAAATCATGTCACATAAATCTTTCAATCATGTGTTGTGTCTCCTCGAGATGTTCTCATAAATCCACGTTCACATTGGACATGTTGACGAATCTCCATACATGGGATGTGGGGTGAGCTGGGTATTCTTGAATTATTTTCTACATTATGATGATCACTATGTGTGATGAACCGCACATACTTTTCTAGGCATGCATTTCATATAGAATATTTGTGCATACGGATACCACTTATATTTGTGAAGTATGAGATGTATCAAGACCCTTCTGATATTTTTGTGAATCACTTGAATCATTGTAAACTTTAAAGGATAATCACCACTGTGAGTAAGGCATTGACCCTCTCCAATCATACAAATGTAGCAAGTAAATTACAGTTTGATGATACGAATGATGACCATTATGTGGAAGACATGTTTGAATAGAGAAGAAGAATATTACATGATTTGCATTTAACTTTTTTTTTACTTCTTACTTTAGGACAATGTAATAAACTCCCATTGAGAGGGCATTAGAAAATTAGTTGAAGTCTTTTTACTTTAATGGAATAATAAATACAATCAATGTTATTCTCATGGATGTTACCTTTGTGATATAACTGGATGTGATCTAAATGGGGAAAAAAATAAGGTGCAATTTTAAAGCATCCAATTTTTACATTATTAACACCCAGAATTCTCGGGTATGAGTATGTACTCGGGTCATGAAAATTTGGGGCATTACAGTGAATTGAATAATATATATATATATATATATATATGTGTGTGTGTGTGTGTGTGTGTGTGTGTGTGTGTGTGTGTGTGTGTGTGTGTGTGTGTGTATGTATATATAATAAATTCGAGGTGAAAATTTAGAGCATTACATTATTTTGTTATAAATTATAATATATCAATAATAAATAAATAGCTTCGTTATTTTGTTTAGTTATTAAGTGTGTTGTTATTAATTGTTGACTGTGATGTTGATTGATATTTGTTAACTATATTGTCAAATGTTGATGAATTAATATTTAATTCATTGTTTAATTAGTTTTATTTTACTCAAATGTATTGCAATGGCATATAAAATTATTTATCTATTAACTTCGAAAGTTTCCCCTACTTTCTTATATATATATTTTCATATATTTATTTTTTCCTTATTTTTTCATTAAAAAAATTAAATAAAATTTAATATATATATATATATATATATATATATATATATATATATATATATATATATATATATATATATATATATATATATATATTATTTCAAAAAGAAACAAATGAATTTCAATAAGGAAATTATCATTTAATAACAACAAAGAAAAAAAAAATCATCATCATAGATTTTATTTATTCTGAATTTCAATTACATCCTCGTGTTTCCCTTGATTTCAAAACAAAGTACATTGAATCAATGTAATGGAAGAAGCAAAATGAATTCAATAGTAATTTTGGCAGCATCAGCGTGTAAGATGTCGATCATGAAGACAAATGAGTTGTGTGAACCAAAATCTTTACTTCACAACGATGACCAAAATATATACACATAGGAGATCTGATCATGGAATAACCCATAATATTGCACAATATGTGAATACTTGAGGCCTTGGTTGCACGAGTACCTGCTCTCTCTCTCTCTCTTTCTCCCCCCCCCCCCCCCCCCCAAAAAAAAAAAAAAATCTCTCATTTCATCGCGTGAAGTCTATTTCCACTATAATGGTAAGAGTTCAACATTGGTGGAATGAGGATTTTCAACACAATTATCTTCCTGGTCAGTATCAATCACCGGGACACAATCTCGTAAGGAATTCACTATGTCTCGTATCATAAGATCATTTGAATCTGCAAAGTGTACCAAGGAGCCTTTCAAATGTTCGAGAGTTTTAATTGAAAGAGGTTCATCATCTTCAAATGTATCAATCCAATTTACCTCATAGATCACGTACTCATCCTTTAGTGGTTTGTGCAAATTAAACATGTTCAGTTTTACAGTCATATTCCAAAAGATATTTTCATGATCCCATTCCGGCAATTGATTATGGCATTAGTAGTAGTGAGGAATGGTCGGCCTAATATGACAGGGATTTGAGTACTCACATTTATAACCGGGTGTGTATCGAAAACAATAAAGTCTACTGGGTAGTAAAATCTATCGACTTGAATCAACACATCTTCCACCATACCCCTTAGTATCCTGGTCGAGCGGTCATCCAATTGTAATGTTATCTTGGTGGGTTTTAATTCACTAAGATTCAATTGCTCATATAATGAGTATGGTATCAAATTGACACTTACCCCAAGGTCTAAAAGTGCTTTATCAATCCAAAAGTTTCCCATTACACGTGAGATTGTAGGACTTCCAAGGTCCTTGTATTTTAGGGGAGCATTTTGATTTGTGATGTTACTCACATGTCCAGTTAAAAATGCTTTCTTATGTACGTTCAGCTTAAGCTTTACCGTACATAGATCTTTTAGGAATTTGGCATAAGATGGGAACTATTTAATTGCATCCAAAAAGGGGATATTGATCTTGACTTGCTGAAAAGCCTCTAAAATATCTTGATTTTCAATTTACATTTTTGACGTAATGAGATGTTGGGGAAATGGTGCCATAGGCCTATATTCTTGCATTGGCTCTATGTTATGTGGAGCATTATTAGATTCACCATCATATTTTGAATCTTCAGATTCCTTAGATTTCTTAAACTTCTTAGGAATATCTTTGTCAATTCCTTTCCACTTCTCAAGGTGGTGAAGGATTTAACATGTTCCACATGTAGAGTTAAAGAATAGGGATCACTTATCTAGAATTATCCCTTAAAGTTAGGTTAAGGTTGGGCTGGAAAGGTCCATTTTGCCTTACATTTAGTCGTGCCTCAATTCTTGCAGCTCACATTTTAATTTCATTGATGGTTTGTAGTTTCCCTTGCAAGAATGCATTCAACGTATCATTAAGAGTTCTTATGGATGGAGCTCCACTAGGTAGCCCTTAAGGATTATTGGTTACATTCATAGTTGGTCTGTTCCTCCAACTAAAGGTTAGATGGTTTCACCAATTAGGAGTGTACGTGTTGGAATTTGGTGCACTGAAGAGGCATTGGTAAGCGTTTGTAGCATTTTCTTGAGCATGTAACACCTCTTGGAATGCAGGGATTGTAGGAAAATCTTTTGTTAGGTGTACATCACTGTCAAAAATACCACATATGATTTCAACGGCCCTTTTGGGTTAGATCCTTTCCTTGATTACAAAGCCTCAATTTTCCTCATGAGATTTGCCAACCTTGCACTAACATCTTCCTCTTCTTTAAGAACATGTACTCCCCTCTCTCTTGGCACTACCTTGGAATTACTAGCTTGGTTAGATGTATCTCATGATTGGCCATTTTCGATTATCGTGTTAAAGTAATCACATGCATCTCCCAATTCTTTGCTCATAAATTCACCATTGAACATCATCTCTACGAATTAGCACTTATTTGGACTTAGTCCTTCATAGAAGAAGTTAATTGTTCACCAAATCTCTTAGCCATTATATGGGCAAGCGAGAAATAATTCCTTGAACTATTCCCAACAATCGAAAAGGGTTTCATCTCTTTTTTAGGAGAAATTCATTATGCCTCATCTAAGAGTGTTGGTTTTATGAGCCGAGAAGAACTTTTTAAGGAACTCCCAGTTCATCTCAACCCAAGTGCCAATGGATCTCGGCCTTAAGCAATGAAGTCATGATTTGGTCTTCTCCTTTAGTGAGAATGGGAATAATTTTAGTCGGATAGTGTGGGATCCTAGTATTTACTAACACCGCTCGCTCACATGTGTCCCGATCTAACCATTGATAGACCATACACCATACCCCAGTGCACCCAGCAACCTCACCTAAGTGATTTATTCCAGATGACCTTGAGACCTTTAACATGTGGACCACATCGTCATTGCGGTCACAATGGTGAAAACCGTGCATCAATCCGACACTTCATTAGTGAGATATGACTCATCGAATTTATGACCCAAATTATATATCCTATAACACAAACAACCTTTATTATGTTAGGCCCATTGGACTTAGGCCCATGTCGGCCTAAAGCCCACTTTTAGAACATGAAAATTATCACAAGATAAGATAATCACTACATGGAAAATAAGATGCTAGCACATATAAGATAAGCACTATAAGAAAAAATTAGAGTCTATCCCAAAACCCATCATTAGCTCTCTCCCCATGCCTTAGAAACTAATTATGGCACATATCTATCTCATCCTATACATGCATCCAATGCATGTCTTGATTTATGTCACATCACTTCAAATAACCAATTGCAACATTCTACTTCATCATTTGCCATGCATCACCTACAACCCATAACCCTTATCCATTCATTAACCAATGCATGCCTAAATTTTTTCTACCTTGGCTAATGCATGCTTAGCAGCATCCACCTCATCCATCCACTACCCATACCATACATCACCTTCCACCTCACTTTTAGTACCACTTAGATCCCATAAACTTGCCACATCATCTTGTCACCTTAACCCCCAATTCCCTATATAAGAATAGGAGCTCTCTTGCACTTATTTTTTTCCTATACATAGACAATTTTTGAGATTTTAAAAGAAAGTGAGAAAGAGTGGGGCCAAGGTGTGGCCCATCATCAAACCTAGAGGGAGTGGACCACACATCATCGTCTAACCATCCATCCATTGAGGTGAGTCTACACCTCTCCTTCCATCCTCCTCATCCTCTTTGTTCTTTCTCTTTTATTTTTTTGATGTATGTGGGGCCCACTTGTATGGAGGCTCATGGGTTCATATATTATTGGCTATGATGGTAAGCAAACTCGCCCATGTCAGTATGGTCCACCATGATGAACATCATATCCACTCCCTTGACATGTAATCATGTTTTTGTATCTAGACAACAAGTTCTAAAACTCATATAAAATCAATCATGCTAAGATCAGAGTTGAAACTTGGGAATAATATGAATAATATGAATGAAAATATGATTTAACTCTAGGCCAAATTTTATAGCCATTCAATGGTTGGACGACTAAGATCTTACCCTTGTACGAAAGATGTATTTGGAAGCTTGTTATGACTATTCTTGTTTAGGCCATATCTGTGATTCCAACGGTCAAATGTATTTGATATTTATTCTCAACTTACTTGAGATATTAAATAATCATATGTATGGTCCCAATGTCAGATTCTTTCATGATAAAAGGTTAGAAAATTTTGGACATACAGATACTTTCTTAAGGATAAATCTTGAATTTTTGTGTAGTTCAAATGGATCCAAGGCTCTATATGGTTGGAAACCTATAAACGACTTGAATGATGAATTCCCAAACCATCCATTGGCTCGGATTTTTCAATATAGAATCTGATCATAGATATTTGATCAAGACATTTCATGTGCTACTTGTATATTGTATACATATTGACCACAACATTCATCCTCTTATTATGGACCCACTTGGTAGTGAGACCACTTTTGATTTATGTACTTTATTAGTTCATCCAATCTGGAAACTCATGTACATTGCTGTGTATCTCTTATCTATAGTTTGCTAGCATGTGGGTTTGAAAAGGCCGAGTTATATATCCTTGTGGGGGGGGGGGGGGGGGGTTGGTGGGGGTGAATAGGAATGGGACTATGCTAAATTTAAAAATTAACAGTGGAATTTAAACAATTTAAATAAAGATAGTATATAAAAAATCTCACAATGCTGAAATTAAATACAACCTCAAATGTATGAGTATCGAGAGATTGATACAGATGTTGTTCTAAGGACAACCTTACACTAAAAACCAAAGGTTTATGGTAGGACAACCTGATTCCTAGAAAGGTATGTGCATCAAAAACTCAAACTAATATAGAGGAATAAAGAAATAAATAGCAAGGAATGAAATCTAAGCTATTACAACATTTCCACACTTGCATAAAAGAAATTACAACATTCTCCACAAATGCAAAAAAATGGAAATTACAACCATGCACAAAAAGAAATAAATAATCAATTCAAAAGACCAGAAATTATAGTGGTTCTCACTTTTGTGTACACCAACTGTTTAGAAAAACAGCCATATAACTACTCCACTCCCAATATCCTCACAATGGATATTAGCGTTCACTATGAAAATAGTTTTTTCAAGGTTCACCTAAAACCCTCACAATTTTGTCTTTCAAGTGGGCTTATACAATTCAAAAACCCTACACTATGAGTTTTCTGAATCACCTCAGACAAACCAAAACAGAGAGATTTTTCTGGCACAATTTCAATGAAATTAAAATATAGAAATTTACAATAATGTAAAATACCTGGATAATCTCTTTTTGATGCCGCCCGAAAGAACCAAATTGGAGTAGAAGTTCAACGTAGAAGTTCAATGTCCAAACTCACTTATGAAATGGTTCTAGTTTCTAAATTAATTTTAAATTAAGTCAAGTTAGGCTAGCTCTATTTGATTTTGATTCCAAAAAAAGGACAATTCTCAATCCCTTCTTCAAATATGAATGGAATATAAAATATAAAATTAAATATAATAAAGCTAAATTAAGAGAATATTAAATGAGCACAATATAGCTTAAAAAGATGACTAACTTATCTCTCAGAGTGGCTTATTAATTTAGCTTGAATTCAATATTAAACTCTGAAATTCATACTTTATTTATAAGTAAAGAAATCACACTCTCCATTGGTCCTAAGGTCGACACGACTGGTCGTAGGACCAACAGATTTTTAAAATTTGGGCGCGATAAGATAAAGTCATTCCATGACTAGTCATAGGCCCTTCACGATCGGTCGAGGGACCTCTATGATTGGTCATGTGGAAACTGATTTAGTTAGAGTTTGAGTCGAGGTTGCAAGACTGGTCGAGCACGAGTCGAGCACTGTTCATACGACCAGTCAAGCAGTCTCTAAGACTGGTCAAGGCTTAATAAAAGATTCTAAAATTTTGTAACAAACTTAGGACTGGTCGAGAAATTTCTTGGACTGGTTAAGCCAGTGCGAGGACTAGTCGAACATAGTCCAAGACTAGTCAAGATGCAGTCTAAACACTTATAAAATGATCTAATTGAATTATGTATTCAAAATGACCTACCCTATGGTCAATCTAAGGTCATTCATACTTAAAACATGATGTATGAACATTGAAACATCTTTTCCTTCTGATGATAGCTGTTCTTTGAAGTTCACAAAGCTTGAGATCATTCCACATGATGAAGTTTGAACTTAAGACCTTTTGAAGTATATTCAAACTTGAATTTGAAACCTTAAGAAGCTTGAACTTGAAATATCTTGAATCTTGAGCTTAGGGTTCAAAGTAAAAATATTTTGTCTTGACTTGGAGCTTGAATTAAGTATCTTGAACATTGAAACTCACTTGATGTTGTACTTGAACATGACAATGTAATTTTGTATTTCTTGAAGTAAAGACCTTTGTTCTTGAGTGATGTAAAGTCTTCATTATGTAGATGAGCTGGATAAGACAGATTCTAAGAGAGGTTTTGGCACTACAAAATTTGACAATTATAGGAACAAGAAACCATAGAACTCACAGGGTCCCACTTGCCATTGGATCTATTTCATTTCCTTTACACTTTCTATTTGCTGAAGTTTTCTAAATAATACTTAACTGTATTGCATGTAGGCTTCTTTAACACCTTATAGTGGGCCTCACACTCTGTAGTTAAGGGCCCCACTTTGGAGGATGTTTAATCATTATAAAAGTGAACTAGGATGTCCCACCTTTTTATCAAGAATGATCCCTAAGTGTTTGGAAATTAGGCCCTAAGTTGTGACAGACCCTATTGCTAAAAAATTTTTGATTATTTTTGTATTTTATACCAACTTTGAGCCTCTGTAGTGGTCCCCACGCACAAAATATGAGTAGGCCACCACTTGGAACCTTTGATATATATATATATATATATATGAATAGAGAAATTATATTTTACTTGGGCCCAATCCGACCTCATATGATCAAGGAATAGATCCCAAAATGGGGCAAGGCATAGTTGCACAGAAAATTAAAATACATATGTTTAGCCCTATACCAAATATTATGTGTGCGCAACCAATCGGTTGCAAATTATAATTTTTGAATTAAATATATAGTACTACCAAGGAAGGCTAATGACATACTGAAAGGTGATCCCTTGCAATCTTGGGACATACTCAAAGTAGGGATAAAACTAATTCTGCATTGTGTTTCCTGCACATTCCTCCAAGTACCCATATGGACATCACCGTAAATTGTATACACTAAACCAATGAGAATCACCTTATACTTTTTAAAGCCCATACATAGAGCTACCAGATGGATCCTTACTTTCACCAGATGTGAGACCCACATGATCATAAATATGAATTGAAGATGGCCAGAAACCAACATTACATAAAAATCTATTTGACGTAAAATTGATGTGGGGCCACATTAGTGGGGTCCACTACCTTCTCAAAGCATTTAATGCAGTATCTGAACTCTAAAAAATAAATCTCAGGTGTTGTTGGTCTAAAAACCTTAAGCGGGCCATCTAGTATGGCCTATCTTGTATGGGTCTTACCTTTCATGTAATGAGGACCACCTAACGTGTTTTGTAAATGTGTGTTATATAAGTTGTAAAATATTTAGTGGAGAGATATTGTTGTCCAAGTGTTCTCTTAAGATATAGGTGCGCTTATGTAAGACCCGTATCCTAGTTCGTACTGTTCCGTCGACTCCCCCGATCCTTCCGGTCGAATTCGGCAATCCTCGACCACTTTCTGATGTTTGCGCATGATCCTAAGCTGAGACCTGTATGCCAAAGACGGATAAAATTAAAACTTATACCTTAGCGACCGCGCCATCGCCGCGGTTCTAACGCCGTGACTCGCGCACCGAACCGATACCCAGGCTGGAAGATGTCAGTCTGCGTTCAATTCGAAGAAAACACCGTGCGTTACGAATTATGAGAAAATCTCTACGAGATGTCCCATCAATCAATCAATCACTCATGTCAAGTACAAGTCAAGTCACTCCATACCCAAGTACAACAACCTATACCTTTCTCTTACACAAGCAAGCCCAAGGTCAACCCTCATATCACTTCACCTCTCTCTCCACCCATCCCTTCTTACAACACACCACTCCACCCATCACCCATCACACCACATCAGTCCATCACCCTTTTTCACCCATCACTCCCCTCTCTCTCTCTCTCTCATTCATTCTCAAAAAAAAAAAATTCCAAGCAAAAGAGCTTCACACGTCCAAGCTCTCTCTCCCTCTCCCAAATGCCAAGTGTGGCCCACCTTCCCTACTCTCTCATCTCTCATCTCAACCGTTGATCCATCATCCACCACCGTTAAAAGTCAAGCAAAGGAGCACTGGAGGCCAAGGGAGCAAGGAGGAGGCTTAGAGGTGGGTGATCATCCTTCATTTTAATTTTTAAGGGCCCACTTGTTGTGGGACCCACTCGATGTATGTGTTGTAACTATGGAGGGCCCATAGTGGCGGGGACCCTCCCCTCTATCTCACCGTATCTCTCTTTTCCTCTCTTTTTTTTTCTCTCTCTCTCCTCTCCCTAGAATGAAGTGGGCCATGTTAAATCCACTCCATTCATCAATGGTGTGGTCCACCACATTTTAGGTGATATGATATATGTATATATACATATTTATTGATATATGTATATATATATATATATATATATGGGTATGGTGGGCCACGTACATGTGGGACCCACCATGATGATGTGTTCATCCATGCCGTCCAGCGTCCAGGGACGCTGGACTAGAGGCATGGGAGTGAAGAGGTTAACGTGGAGTGTGTGTACTGTCAGGGGTGTGTACTTACAAGCTTTTAAAAAAAAAGAACATGAAGGGAAATGGTGGGCCCTCCAACATGGTCCCACCATGATGTTTATATTTGATCCAAGCCATCCATTCTATTCTCGGGATCATTTTAGGCGTTGAGCCGAAAAATGAGACCGATCCAATCATCTGGCAGGCTGTGGTATTAAGAATGGTAGTATTTTCCATTGAAACTTAGAAGAATGATTTATGGGGTCCACCAGAAGCTTGGACCCACCTGAAACTTGTTTTGGACCCCTATTTTTGTGGGACACATGCAATGGATGGGATAGATCTAGTTAACGTGGGTCCCACCTAGGATAAAAAGAATATTTTTTTTATTGGCATGACTTTATGCCATGACGTCCAGAGACGTCCACGTTAAGGAAGAGAAATAGTGGGTTGCTCCAACATGGCCCCACCTTGATGTATGTTCTTGATCCAAGCCGTCCATTCTCTTTCTCAGATTATTTTAGGCGTTGAGCCAAAATTTGGGATCAATCTGATTCTCAGGTGGGCCATACCATCTAAAAACATGTGGAGACATGCCTGAGCATATAAAAGCACTTAGTGGGGCCTACCTGAAATTTGGATGCACCCTAAAATTTGACTAGACGGTCCACCATGTGGGACTCACACAATAGATGGTTTGGATCATCTCATTGTGGGCCCCATATAAAAAAAATAATAAAGGAAAAAAAAGGGACGTCAGCGTCCAGCGCTGGCGAGTGGCGGGCGGACGAGGTGGCTGGGGCTCACGGCCCCAGCAGTGGACCCCACGTGGTGCGATTCAAAAATCTACACCGTCCATTAGGAAGCCCCCTAGGGCAGTGGGGTCCCTGCCAAAAATCAGCCGTATACGGACTCAGGTGGGCCATACCATCTAAAATCATGTGAAGACACGCCTGAAACATATAAAAGCACTTAGTGGGACCTACCTGAGATTTGGACATGGCTGAAACTTGGTCTGGACCCTCAGTTAGATGGGACACATATAATGAGTGGGTTGGATTGGCGAAACACCCTGCGGTGGGCCCCCGACCGTGGCCTCATGAATTGGTTGAATGATAAATAAACATTATAGTGGGCCCATACCGCTGGAACGTGCTAGCGTCCAGCGGTGGCATGGCCGTGGGCCCCCACTCAGATGTATGTATTGTGTCCATGCCATCCATCAAGTGAGCCCCTGGCCACGTGACGTTATGAACAGGTTTGGATGGCAATAAATATTATAGTGGGCCCTCCCTGTCCATGTGACCTTATGGATAGATTGTATGGCAAATAAGCATTTTCAGTGGGCCCATGGTCCACTTGACCCTATGAACAGATGGATGGAAAATAAATATTATGGTGGACCCCCCTAATTATGTGACCTTTTCAACAGATTGGATGTGAAAATAAACATTATGGCAAGCCTCACATGAGGCCCACTTGGATGCATATGGGCCCATATATTTAAGTTCATCTTTGCATGTATATAGGCCCATTGTTGAGGTCCACCCCAGTATATATGGGCCCATTTGAGAGGCCCATCCTAAGGTATTTGTAGTCCATTGTTGAGGCCCACCTTCGTATATGTAAGGCTTATGTGATTAGGCCCATTTGATGTACATAAAGCTCATGTGATTGGGCTCATTTTTAATGAATTCTAAGGCCCATGGGTTATGACCCATTGCAAAGGACCTAAGGCCCATTGGTGAGGCTCATTAAGGTGATCCATTTGATGAATGTAAGGCCCATATGATAGGCCCAATTGATGTACTTAAGGCCCAATTGAGTACAACTAGGTCCATTGCAATGCGTGATCCCTCCATGGCATATAATGACATTTATAACAAGTAATTCATTGGGAACAATGATGGTTAGATGTCCACATTGTAAGGATGATGTTGGTTCAAAGTCTGCATTGTCACTCTCCCTACGGACCACTGATAGGCCCATATTGTAGTCTATAGGCCGTTTAGGCCCATCTTCATTTTGAACAAAGCCCACCTATTACGTATATTAGGCCCATGTGCAGGGCCCGCCTATTTTGTATTTAAGGCCCGTGGAAGTAGCCCAATGAGATGCATTTACGGCCCTTGTGCCAAGGCCCATGGCGATGTATATACAGCCCACGAGTGAGGCCCGATGTGATGTAATTATGACCTATGATGATGTATATTAAACCTTGTATGAGGCCCGTTGTGATGTGTATCCAGCCCGTGGTTAGGGCCAATATGATATTTTTATGACCCATCTTGATATATTAGTGCGGCCCGTTGATGCAGCCCACTTGATGTGAATGAGGTCCATGCGCAGGGCCCACCTATGAAATATATATTATGCCCATGTGAACGGCCCATAGTGATGTATTTGCAGCCCAGTTGATAAGGCCCATAGTGATGTATTTGTAGCCTGTATAGTGAGGCCTGTCATAATGTATATGTAACCCTTATATGAAGGCCATGTGAGAGACCCATCGTGGTGTGTATTAAGCTCTTAAGTGGAACCCATGGTGTTGTATATTTGGCCCTTGTATGAGGCCATGGGTCCACTATATGTTAGGCTCTATCTGGGCCATTCCTTGGGATAATATTGGTTAAATGTTCACATTATCGAGGCCGATTGTTGATATTGACTATGAGTATGTGACAGCATAGCATCATGATAAATGCTCATACGCATCATCTGCATGTTTGTTATGAGATGTGGTCGATCATTGCATATGTCATTGAATATGTTGATATGAGACTCCCTAATAGGCGGAGGTTACCTCACATGAGCGCACGACATGCGCAGGATTGATGCATGATTGGATTGTGTGACTCATACATCTTTCATTGTGTGTATACGCCCTAGTAACATCAGGGTCGTAGCCTCCATAGACATATCGTAGATGGCCAGACGGAGCATCAAAAATGTTTAGTTCTAGCATACGGGCTCCATAGATGTCCCTGGGTGAAAATTCCTAAACCTCCGTGGTCAGGAGATGACTCCAACGTCGAGACCGAGTGAATATATGAGTGCACTAGGGTGAATACCAGGAGGCCGCGTCTCCCACTATGTCGTGGTCGGTTGGAAAGGGGTGTGACCTTATCCGCCTGAGTGAGGGGGCAATGTTTAGGTTGAGTTTGACCAGCTTGAGGAATGGGTCTGCTATCGACGAGCCGGGCCTGATATTGGCAGGCAGATAGTGAGGTCTCTTCCACTTACCCAGTTGTGCACTTAGATAGGGGCGGTAAGCTGGCGTAGAGTGTAATAGACCCCGGTGATGATCCCCGAGATGAACTGTACTGATATGTGAATTTAGTGAACAGGAGTTGCATACTCATTCATTCATTCATTCATTCACTATTCACTCAGGCTGGTGGTACATAACTATTTGTCACGTGTGCCTTCGCAATGGCCATGATTTCGGTTGGGGCGCGCGACTAACCTAAGATCAAGAGTTTACCACATTGAGTCTGACTATCCAAATTTATGTTTGGGACTGGTTTGGACAGAAATCCCTTATGGTGGATCCCGTAGCTTGCGATACTACATACTATCATCCCGACTTCACACTCTAGCATGGTCATTCCATTAGCACCACATATTGCATATTGCATTATATCCTCGGCATATGGCATTTTGGGTTGTTATGTTTCTGTATTCCTGTGACTTAGATGAGAGTGATGATATTTGTTAGCTCTTCCGAATCGTATATTGCATTATATCCTTGTCATCCGATATTTGATTATTTATGACTCATCATTTGCATAGCTGTCCTATATTGCGTATTCTGATATTGATTGACTCATGGACATGTCCGTATTTCTTCTTTCTCTGTTATCATATGATTTATGATCTTGTCTGTATTTCGGTTTACTCTGATAATTTCTGCTCTTGTCAGTATTTCTGCTTATTCCGACATTGTATGATTTATGGATTATCAGTGTTTTCGGTATTGTATGATTAAGGCACTGTATTGAATACTTGACACTTACCTTATGCACACACTTACACCACCCTCTAAGCTTTCTATAAGCTTATGCACGATAGATGCGTACAGGTAAAGTTAGGTTGCAGCAGCGTCGAGCTTAGAGCGTGCAGTGGTCTTTCGAAGCTTGATTTTGATATATGTATTTCCCTTTTAGTACTGTACTCAAATGATTATATTAGTGGATATGTGATGATGATGTTACCTTTGTGAATTGGGTAATCTTATGGTTATGCTTATTACGAGTTAATTGTAGAAAAAAAAATCCTCCTTGTAGGATCCCGGGATCAGAATCTAGCATATAAATGCTAGGAGCCGAGAATGGGGTACTACGGAGGCTGTCGGCACTAGATTCGGTGATCCGGATTCCTGTGAATTCGATTTCTGGATTTGGGGCGTGACAGCTTAACCCATTTAAATGATACAACCCTAAGGCCCAAGCGGGCCTAACACTAAGAAAAATCATTGGGGAGTCAGAAACCCACAATGATAACCTTCATTGAGCCCATTGGGTAGGCTCATTGCCTACTAGACAGCGTGTCGTGCATACTACCTCTAGTCAAGTGGACCACGCTTAGAGAGGCCTATTTTACAATGCATAAACTAGATAATTAGACTTTTTCTAAGTTTGTTATGTATTTGGCTAGTGAGTCCAATATGATGTCTGACATGAAAGATATTAGCATGTTGTCCTTGTGTTTGAGATTGTGCATTATTTTTAGTTAATGGTGGAATGTGTGGGGCGCACTTAGTTGTAGAATTAGATCCACACCATTGAAAGCCTTGCAATTGGACATTTATGCCTTTAAGTTGGCCTATTAGTTCACTAAGTGGGACTCACATTTGACCTATACAACCCCATGCCTTGCGTGTAGTCTAAGGTTAATGTGGAACTCACAATAGGTAGGATACACCTAGTGATGGGTGAGATGATGATATGTGTATGGTAACACGATAATGATGATTGTGAGTTGTGGGTTGAAATGATAGATATGATTTAATGGATGGTGAATTATAGCATATGCACTGATAATGGATGAGTAATTATTTATGTTACTTATGACATTTCTTATGTTATCAGTAGTGAAAATGATCCTCATGGTGATTATGATGATATTATGTATGTATATGCATGATGACGAAACATGCTAGTTGACCACCATCCTTGATATCCAAGTGATAATAATGCACCTATTGATTGTCATGATGATAACATGGACAAGATAAACATGTTTTACTTGATGCATGGATGATGATAAATATATGATATTGGTGAACTTAAGGATAACCTCATGCATGACAGACAACTAATTCCTAAGGCATGTATGATAGTGATGGATGATGGTCATGATATTGATGATGCATGTGAATCGTTACATACTGTGTACTCCATGCACATGCTTTCATGATGTAGGTTGTGACGATGAATTTGATGCTGAATGATGTTTATGATAATGATGATGCATGTGAGAACTTGTGTACCACCACAACCTATGCACCTTATGCATGTACATGCTATGTGAGCCTTGATGGTCATTTGTTAAGTATTCATAGGAGGTATAGGGCCTCGATGTGCTATTGAAGACACTTAAATGTATGGATCCTTGTGTTACATTGGTTATTCTTGTGTTGGGCCTAGTGCCTCGGGCTTATGAAAGGCTACTTGCCCATAGAATTTGGGATGTAAGCTGTTTACAAGTAACCATTTGGTGAGAAGCCAAGTGAGCCCACTTCCATGATCAAGGGAAGGATGTTTTGATTATTGTTAGCTTGCTGGTCTACTTAGCCAATTGGCACTATTGTTAAGTGAAGCTCACGAGGGCATCAGATGATTATGGTATGTGATGTGTTGTGATATGTGGATGATGTGTGATGTGTAGCTCACACATGATGTTTATGACATGTTTTATGCAGTTAATATGTGATGGACATGGCATGCATCGTGTAGCCTGTATATATGGTTGGGTCTCATAAGACCAGATTATAGATTTATGATTAAATCTTAGTTGGGCCAGGTTAAGGCCCATTGGTTATGGGTATTAAGGTTGTGCTCTGGCCCGTATCAAGGAAGGATTAAGGGTGTACATGGACATCCCCAATGGATAATGGACTATGACCCAAGGGTTTACTATTTAGCATCCATGTGCTATAACATGGCAAGTTGATCTATTTTTCCTTTGATAGTTGGATATACATAGTTAATTCATGAGCATCCATTTTATATGCATGCATGAACACATCATGAAATTAGAGCCCTTGTGTTATTCTATATACCTGGACATGATTCAAAGGAGTTGGGAGATTTTGGATATTATTTTGATTTGGGTCCTTGTGTTAATCCATGTGGTAGTATTACGGCCCTCGTGTTGGTCCGTATGGTAGTATTTAGGCCCCCGTGTTGGTCTGTATGGTAGTATTTGGGCCCTCATGTGTTCTTTGTGCCTAGATGAATGTCCAGAGGAGTTGGAGTATGTACATGCCATTATGATTACATACTTGATTATATGGGCTTTCATGGTGATGTATTTCCCGAGTGAATGTTTTATATGGTAGTCACGTGATGGCTAGTTAGGTGATGTAGTTTGTGTTGAGGCTTAATGGCCCAAGTGTTGAATTATTGAGAAAGTTTTGAGAATGGTACGTTATGGCCACCCCGGGCTTAGATCCCAATATTGGAGACGCCTATCATCTAATGAACCCGCTAAGATTGGCCAATCGGGTCCTATTTCTTCATGTGTCGAGTGGGGGTGAGTATAGTATGATGGGTGTAAGAGTCATTTCCACTGTCGGGACTGGGAAGGGAAGAGGTGTGACAAGCCTACCTAATGTCGTGTGTCGGGTTGAGGTGGGTGGTATTCCGACTGCTGAGGCCGAGTAGGGCGAAACAAATCAGAGTCCCCCATTATTAAGCTGATGGCTAGATTGGTAGGGGTTAACACGCCTAATACTTTGCTTTTTAGAAATGTTATCTCACTCTTATGTGAGGATAGTGGATTACCCATGTGTGGTACATTTGTGATTTCTGATGGAAATGTATCATGTTTCGTGGAGATGTACTAGCGGATGATGAGGGATGTTGTCCCACTCTTATGTGAGGATGGTGGATTACCCATGCATGGTATGTTTGTGATTCCTGGTGGATATGTATCATGTGTTGTGGAGATGTACTCATAGAAATGAGGGATGTTCATCATTTGACTCATGCATTCATTCATCCACTATTCACTCGGGTTAGTGGTGCATAAATAAATCATTATGTGCATCTTCGCAATGGCCACAATTTCAATTTTCAATTAGGAATGGGACTAACCTGAGATAAGGAGTTTACCAAATTGAGTATAGCTATCCAAATCTGGTATGGGACTGGTTTGGATAGAAGTCCCTTATGATGAATCTTATGGCTTACGATACCACGTACTATCATCCTGACTCCACACACCAGCTCTGTCATTTCCTTTCCATTGTATGCCATATAGTAGAAAATGGAATTTGATTAACTTGTTCATGATGATTGGCTATTTTAATGATTCATGGTCACTTGTTAAGTGACATGTTTATTATTAATTTCACGTTCATGATAACTTGTATAGTTATA
Organism: Magnolia kwangsiensis; assembly: GCA_037074715.1. NCBI lineage: Eukaryota > Viridiplantae > Streptophyta > Magnoliopsida > Magnoliales > Magnoliaceae > Magnolia > Magnolia kwangsiensis. The sequence continues at coordinate 85,817,083 of CM073571.1, read as the reverse complement.
CAGCATGCTTGATTGGTAACCCGCTTACCTATGATAACATGACCGGTTGATAACATTCCTGTGGTTGTCTTGGATGTCTTTACGAGAGCGCCTGATAAGCTGTGTTTTACTCCCAGCACGCAGTAGACTCACGAGTTGTGGCTTGCTCATACAGATGACTTGTACTTTTTCAGGATGCATGCAAGAGCTGTTGGAGTTTGCTATTGTTTCCTTCATTACTATTGAGCTGGTGCACCATATTATGTGTGACATGTCGAACAAGTTCATCTCTTCGATATGCGTTGATACCATGTACAAAATGTGTAAGCACCTAAACAAATTAACCATGTAGAGAAAAAAAATCTCCACCATTAGTTGGGTTTGGTGTCGAGAAGTTCGTTAACCGTTCATCAAGTCCAGTAAGTGGTGAGGGAGTTGCTCTGACCCAAGTTCAGGACTTGGGAAGTAGTTGTTCACAGGTTCCAAATTTGGGGTGTGACAAACAGTGTCAGTAGGAACATTGTTAAAGTGTATGGTTGCAACTATCTCTTTAAATTCTTTTAAGTGTAGATATGAACTTTCTGAATCAAGCCCATGGAATTTAGAAAGTAATTGGATCATCCCAGTTTGAAGTCCACGTCTCTTGTATTGATTGAGAAAATCATGCAAGAATGTGTACTTGTTCTCACCGGTTATAAAGAATCTCTTAATGTTCAAAATGGTGAAACTCGGTGTACCTCATTCTCATCACGCGCCATCCTTATTGATGGTGTGTGATGCACAAGATTCTTATTAAAATATTGTTCATCTTCAACCATAGTTCTAAATGGTGTTCATGGAGTATTTAGGTGTTTCTAACCTGTTGATGGATGTCAAGCCCGTTAGGTAAACCTCATTCACTCTGAAGTCTCAATGTATGGTCTCTTACCCACTTATGCATGAACCACACAAAATTCTAATCATAACTCCTAAGTCCTATAACAATTATAAAATTAAATAGATGGAAAGGGGAAGAATGTTACCTTAAGAGAACTAAAGTGAAGACTCTATAAAACAGAAAACAATGTTAGTAGTGTCAGAAATAAATTAAAAAAATAAGATGAATTCTAAAACCAAAAATCCTAAAAATTAGAAAACTCTAAAAACCCAAGGTTAGAAAAATTTAGAAAACTAAAAAAATATAAGCTAAAATAGAAATCAAACCTAGAAAACCTAAACATAATCGTGTTCAATGCCACTTCCCTGATAATAATGCCAAAACTTGTTCACAACCCAAAGTGGAGGGCTGCGCTATAGTAATAACTCGGTGAGACCGAGGTCGAATCTAAAGGGAATGAGGAACACGACCTAGAACTAATCTAATTCTAATTATTTTGGTCTATTTTTTTAATCCAATCATTTAGGGAAAAGTTCTAAAATAAATTGATAAAAGACCAAGGATCGAAGAATCCACTTATAGCATTGACAACATTTAAGTTACTAATTTAACGATTGTAACTCAATTGGAATAGAAGTCTTATTCTATCCAATTGGAATATATAGCAGTTAAATTAATCATAACAATATAGAACATGAATTCGATTGAACAATTCTCTCGTGAAGCATTCGGACTTCAATCTTAAGGAATTCAAAGCATCTATGGCACCCTTAGGCGATTGTAGATAAATAAATTGTACAAATTGAATCCTTATCTAATTTAAGGCTTAAAATTGTTAAATCAAGGCATTCATTGTACCCAAAGTACACAAAAAATCCAAAAATAAATAGCTCAGAGACTTTTAATGTAAATTCAAATCCATCCAATCCAATATCATAATTCAACCCTTGTTTACTGAATTAAATAAACTAAATATAGTAATGAACTACAAGCTTCATCCCTTAGCCTTAACTAAGATATTAGCCAACCGAATACATGATTGGACTAAAAATCAAACAAAAAAAAGCATAAAAACTAACTACAAATGAAGGATTAGAGAATAATTCCTTGGAGGTCCACAACTTCTTACTCTACTCCTGCTACCCTAATCCGTGCTTAGAAGAACTCAGAAGATCACTTTATATAGGCTTCACTCGAACCAACTTTGAAACTACCTAAAATTTACACAACTAATGCAACTTCGATGGGACCTTAGATGGGGCTTCGATGGCATCGAAGTCTTATCGAAGAATTCGTTTTGAATTTAGAAACTGTTCAACCACGATCTCTTCGCAACTGTGTAAGTCCTCGATGGCATCACCCGATCTTCGATGGCATTGAACTAGCTTCGATGTCATTGAATACTCCTTCAATGGAATTGAGAAATGTTCCAAACTATCCAGTGAGTAAATCCCATAGTTTATGATTTTTTTGATGTCATCGAATTGGCTTTGATGACATTGAGCGCTTCTTCGATGGGATCGAACCCTCCTTCGATGACATCAAAGGGGTCTCAAATATGCCTAATAAGAAAATCAGATTTTTCTTGATTTTTCTGATGGAATCGATCATCCCTCGATGGCATTGAACACTTACTTCGATAGCATCGAAGTAGTGTTCGATGGCATCGAACTGTCAAGTTCAACACTTTCGATTTCTGCACTATGCGACTTCGGTTTTTTTCTTCATTCTTCACTTGGTTTTCTTGGACTCTTGGACTCTTGGATTCTTCAATCTTCACCTCCAAAAATCCATTCTTTATCTTGGTAATCTTTTGAGCATCAAATCTATGCTTTTAGTATCATTTTCACTTTAAGCTCTCAAAATCACCTCGCAAGAGAAAACATGTATAAATAGATCAATTAAACACATTCATGTTCTCAAAATTAAGGAATAATGAGAGGGAAATGTGCAATATTTCACACTCATTAGTTTTTTAGAAAATTGGAATACCAAAGGCTACCCCAATCAGTGAATGGTCGAATAACTGCAATTTGTAATACTTATTATTGGCCAATTCTACAGATTGTATGGTAAATCAACGTATGTGTTCTAGAGTCGATTGACCCATATTGCATGTAAATAATGTAAAATCAGGTCGATAGTTCATCAGCAATGGATATTGTCAGTCGATCCAATCAGGATATGGCTTATGGTATACATGAGTAGTAGCTTAGCCAAGAACTTGGGCTGTTATTTCCTGAACTAGTTGAATAATTTGATAACACTCATAGTTTTGTTGTGGCACAACTGGAGGTAGTTCAGGACCATCCTGATATTATTCTTCATTATACAGTTGATTTCTAGGCAAAAGGTATCCCCAGGCATCCCTTGATTATTAGCCAATTGAACAACATTTGTATTCTCACATTTGGGACGTTTGAAATCTACTGATGATAGTGAACTTTGTATGTCATGTACAAGAACACATTCAAGATGTCTAAAATTTACTGATATCAGTGAATTTCACATATCGTGGACCGGGCCAAGATAGGAACATGTAGTAAATTTCGTTGTAATGGAAGTGTCTGTGGCATTGACTGAACTGGTGGTACAAGTTCCTGATTTCCAACAGAATTTACATCTACCTATTGTTAAGGTGCAACAAATGCTCTATCAGTAAGCAATGTTACCAACCAATTCATGCTATTAGTGTGTTCGACCATCCATGAATTAAAAGCTCGCCCTAAAATCTTGATTGATCTGCCTAAACCCGGGATAGTTCTACGATGTGCTGAATCCCCCTTTAAATATCAACCATTCCAGTTAACATTATCTTAAGAGGTTCAACCTAAGATGTCGATGGTCTATCTAGTTTTGGAGGAACATGTATCAGACTAGGTGGTGGATCTCCTTTCTCGGGAACTTGTTAGACTTACGCCTCCTCCTCGTAAGTAGGAGGCTCATTAGCCGTAGTAGTAGTAATTATTAAAGAATTACGACCATGCCTTTGGCTCATGATTCTGGACGATTATTTCACTGGAAAATATACATTAATCAATCAAATGTTATGAAAACCAAGTAATTTGGAGTCCCACTGGACGTGGAAAAATATGTTGGCTGCTTAGTTTGTTTTTAATTATGCAAGCATGCCAAAATTGATAAAATGGCTCGATCCAAACCAATCAACTTTGACCCCAAGCACCAAAAGAAGTAAACATGTCTAATAAGAACGTATATTACCAGATTTTGAGAAGATTGGTTGTTTACCCAGTCACTTGCAAAATTTGACAATGATCAGGCGATAATAGAATGGTGGGGTTCTTCATCTAAAGATGGGTTACTTTGTGTAATCCATAAGATAGGACTTAGAGAGTACCGGTGAAAATTTAACAAAATGAAAAACACACAATCAATCACTAAAAGCAACTACAAGTATACGTCTCTTGAAAGAACTATTTGATATTTGATAAAGAGCAAATCTAGAGTATAAGAATAGACTTGGATTACAACTAAAGATTATAGCTAAGAATTATCGCCGATGGATTATCGCTACTCCTAAGATAAGTTGAGATAAAGAAAATTAATAACATAAATTTATTTGTTTTGTTTAAGATATTTAGATATCTAGCTCTATTGAATTCCTCAACTATTTATATAGTTTTACTGTAGCTTTTTTCTCCAGATCCTTCTTCCATTACTGCAATATGTTTCTCTTTTATAACCTTTCTTCTTCAAAACGCTTCTCGGCCACTTCACTTTTGTCAGCCAAGGTTCTATTTTTACTATCCTTGGTCATCTTTTATATCTTAAATAGTTCAACCGCACTTCTTGCATATCGACCATAACATTCTATTGATCATCCTCTTACATGTAAAAGTAAACTTACGCCAACTGTAATCCCACAAAAATTGGTCTAAATCTTTAATGATCTTTTTATCCACTTCATATTTCTCATACAGTGCCACAGTCATTCCCCTATTGGTCTTCTCAAAATTCTCAAAATTAGGATACAACAATTAGAAGGCTAAAGGGGCTACAGAGTCAACTAAGATTAGTTGTTGAACTAGTTGGCGCTATGGGTTGCGCTAACTGGATCAGTCATGGGTGTTATTGATGCTGGGTGGACTGACTGTTGTTGGTAGTGATGTAGGCTGGACATGCAGTGCCTCTAGGTAACATTGCCTAAAATGACTGTGGCTACTCATGACACCACCAAGGAAAAGAAGGAAAGTATAAATGAAAGAAGAAAGATAAAGAAAGAGGAGGAATCAAGAGTGAGAAAGATTTTGGAGGGGAAGAAAGGAAATTACTGAGTTAAAATAACCCTATAACCCTTTTGTTATTAGCAATAAATACTAAACAATGTGGTATGATGTCGTGAGGGAGCACGGGGATTACATGCACATAATAATCTCTCTTGTTGAAACGTGCAAACCAAATCCATCCTCCCTGTCGTTTTCTAAATTCATCCAAATCCACCATCCCTAGTGTTTTCCATATTCATCTCTCCCTAACATTTTCTAGATTCATCCCGATTCATTCTCCCCAGTCGCTAAGCATGGTGACTGTTGGTTTTCCAAAGCTTTGAAAATAGGCATTCTTTAGTTTTTAGTAAAAATTAATTAATGCTATTGCCCTTGTCTCAAATAAAATCATCTAAAATGAGGGCATTTTAGTACTTTAATAAGGTATCAAATATCTATATAAAGGGTTGTAGTATTGTAAGTTATATGCAAGCAAGCAGTAAAATAATTCAATACAAAAGGCTTTCCTTTTTCTCTTTGTGGTGTATATGGTTTTAAGGCTTTGTAAAGCCAACAAACTAGTATCAAATCTTAGTTCGTTAAAAGATGTCCACCACAATCCAACATCATATTCCAAAGTTGTCTAAGGACAATTACGAAAACTGGTGCATCCAGATGAAGGCTCTATTTGGGTCAAGTGATCTATAGGAGATCGTCACCGATGGGTATGTAGAGCCTACTATAGAGTAAGAAGCTGCCTACTCTGCCCAGCAAAAGACTACCCTCAAAGATCAAAAGAAGAAGGACAAGAAGGCATCGTTTCTTGTCTATCAAGGGTTGGTTAAATCCACCTCTGAAAGGATCGCTAAAACAACATTAAGTAAGCAAGCATGAGAGACACTAACCACCATCTTCAAGGGTGTGGATCGTGTAAAAAGAGTCTGACAACAAACTCTTAGAGCCAAATTCAAGGCCGCTCACATGAAGAAAGGTGAGAGCATCTCGGATTATTTTTCACGACTACTCATTATTGTTAATAAATTGAAAAGAAATGGTTAAAATATTGATGACATTCATGTCATTGAAAAAGTGCTTCAATCCCTCACAACCAAATTCGAGCATGTGGTTGTGGCCAATGAAGAATTGAAAGATTTGGAAAATCTCTCCATTGAAGAGTTGATGGGATCGTTGCAAGTTCATGAATAATGAATGTAAAAGAATGCCAGATCTATGATGCTAAAACAAGCATTGGAGTCAAGATTGACTTTAAACTAACAAGAGACCAGTCATGGTTGTAGAAGCTCTCATTTTCAAGGTGGCCGCACCAATAGCAATTGTACAAGAGGTAGAGGGCGTGAATATCATTCAAGTCATCCACAAAATCAACAAAAGTTCACCAATTTTCATGGAAGTGGTAGTGGTAGTAGCCGGTCCATGCGTGGTCGTGAAAACACAGAACGTACAATGTTACAATTGTAAGAAATTTGGCCACTATGCATTTGACTATTAGAGTAAAGTGGTCACGATGAACGATCCAACTATAACGAAGCATTTCACTATGAAAATGAAAATTCTATACTTCTTCTTGCACAAGAATAGGCGTGTGATCGGCCGGACGTGTGGTATCTTAATACCAGTGCAAGCAAGCATATGTATGGCAACAAAGAATTGTTCATGGAACTCACAGGAGTTCAAGGCAATGTGCACTTTGGTGATTCATCTAAAGTCTCAGTGAAAGGCAAAAGAAAAATTAAAATTTATCAAAAGAATTATGTGCAAAATTTCATCTCCAATGTGTATTATGTACCAAACAAGAAAAGTAACATACTCTGTATTGGCCAACTCCTTAGAAAAGGTATGTTATAAACATGAAAATTTTGTCACTTTCCTTAAGAGATGTGCATGGGAGACTTATTACTTAAGTCCAAATGGCAAAAAATCGCATGTTCCCGCTCCATATCAACACAAGACTTGAGAAGTGTCTCTATGGTCTTGTAATGAATGAATCATGGAGATGACATCTTCGCTTTGGACATCTCCATTTCAATGGGTTGAAGCTTTTGTCTTCATCAAGCATGGTACATGGCTTGCCGGCCATTAAAGATCTGTAATATGTGTATGAGGCATGCACACTTGGCAAGCAACAAAGAAATTCATTCCCAAGTGGAGTGTCACGAAGAGCAAAAGAGTCATTGCAGTTGATTCACACAGATATTTGTGGACCATTTGATACACTCTCTCTTGGAGGTAATAAATACTTTGTTACCTTCATTGACGATCTAAGAAGAAAGTTGTGAGTGTATTGGATCAAAGAGAAATCGGTCGCCTTTAGTATTTTTAAATGATTCAAAGCTCATGTTGAAGTTGAAAGTGGCTACAAAATCAAAGTTCTCTGATCTAACAGAGGTGTGGAGTACACCTCAAATGTATTTCAAGACTATTTCAAGGAATAAGGCATCAAGTAGCAACACATTACAGCCTACACGCCACAATAGAATGGCATAGTGGAACAGAACAACCGCACCATTTTTGATATGAAAATGACCATGTTGAAAGAGAAAGGCTTGCCCAAGAGTTTCTGGGTAGAGACAATTGCATGTATTGCCTACTTTCTCAATCAGTGCCCTACCAAGAGTGTCAAGTACATGACACCATAGGAGGCGTGGAGTAGCTACAAACCAGCATGGCACACCTAAGAATCTTTGGGAGTGTCGCCTATGCTCAAGCTCCAAAGGCAAGAAGAAAGAAGTTCAATGATCGTGGTGAGAAATGTATCTTCATCAGATATAGTGAAGAATATAAGGCCTACAAGCTATACAGTCCACTAACTATCAAAGTAGTGTGAGTAAAGATGCGGTCTTCAACAAGGAAGATGCATGGAAATGGAATGATGAAGGAACGATAAAAGAAAATCAAATCGAGGAAGAAGAACAAGAAGAAAAGCCTAAAAGTCAGGAGCAGACAATTGTGACTCCCTCTTCGGTCACATCGTTAGTACATGGAAGTTCAAAAGGATAACTCATCTCTCGAAGAAGTACCTCATCAACCTAAAGTTTTGCCAGCTCCTTATCCATAACTCTTATCAAAATGAGGAATTTAGAAGAAATCTATGAACAAACAGAAGAAGTCAATTTTCACTTCCTGTATGCAGATCATGAGCCCGTCATATTCCATGAAGCTGTAAAAGAACAATGCTAGAGATTTACCATAAAAGAAGAAATTCATGCCATTGAGAAAAATGACACTTGGGAGTTGACTTCGCTTCCTCAAGGCCAAAGAACTATTGGTGTCAATTGGGTGTATAAGATCAAGCGTACAACCGATAGAAAGATCGATCTCCATAAAGTAAGGCTTATAATGAAATGTTATAAACAAAAGTACGGTATGGACTATGAAGAAGTCTTTGCTCCTGTTACTCGACTTAACACTATAAACACTATAAGAATGATAATCTCACTTGTAGCCCATCATAGTTGGGAAATCTACAAACTTGATGTGAAATCCACATTTCTAAATGGAGTACTTGAAGAAGAGGTCTATGTTGACCAACTTGAAGGTTTTGTTGTGCAAGGGGAGGAATACAAAGTGTACCGGTTGAAGAAAGCTCTCTATGGGTTAAAGTAAGATCCACATGCCTGGAATGCACGTATCAAGGTGTGGAAGGGAGTTGCTTAAACTATAAATAAGGGTTCTTAGGGCTATTCTAGGGTATGAGAAAGGCTTTTCTAAGCTTGGCTAAGGGTTATCTCTATGCATGGGAGCATCGAGAAGGTTAGTATATTGACTGTAATCTCGTTTTACTTCATAGTGGAAATTTTCACTCGTGGTTTTTTACCCTTGTTGGGGTTTTTCCACGTATATTTTGTCTTATGATTTGTTGATATGCTTTCATTCTACTTCTAGACTATATTTTTTCTTGTTTATCATTTGTAGGTGAGACCAGAGATTGGATCTTAGTTCACTAGCGTTGTTGGCATGCTGCACAACGACTGGTATCGGAGCTTTTTATTTAGTTCAAGTGGGAGCGATGATGGAAGAAGGGAAGATTAGAATTGAGAAGTTTGATGGTTCAAACTTTACCTTCTGAAAGATGAAGATGGAGGATTATCTATATCAGAAGGACCTCTATATTCCTCTAGAAGGAAAAGAGAAGAAACTAGAGAAGATGACAAATGATGAATGATTTTTATTAGATCGAAAGTCTTTAGGAATGATCTGACTCATTTTGTCTAAGAACGTCGCCTTCAATATATCCAAGGTGAAAACCACAAAAAGAATTAATGCATGCCCTAGCTACAATGTATGAAAAATCCTTAGCATCCAATAAGGTTCATCTCATGAAATGACTATTCAACATGAAGATGTTAGATGGTGGGAGTGTGGCTAAACACCTAAACGAGTTCAATATAGTCACGAGTCAGTTGGAATCCATTGACATTATTTTTTAGGACAAGGTCAGGGCGTTAGTAATCTTGTCCAGCTTGTCAGACAGTTGGGATGGTTTGGTGATTGTCGTGAACAATTCTTCAGGGTTAACAAAATTAAAATTTGATGATGTGGCTAGTCTAATTTTCAGCGAAGAATCTAAAAGAAAGACATCAGGAGTTTCAGGGGATTCAGGGAATGTTCTAAACATTAAAGGAAGAGGAAGATCACTGAACAAAGGAGGCAATAAACACGAACGTTCTAAGTCATGGAAGAAGTCCAAGGGACCAAAAGATAAAGATGAGTGTTGGCATTGCAGGAAGAAGGGGTACATGAAACGCGATTACAAGGCGATTAAGAAACAAAAAGGAAGCTCTCAAGGCGAGAAGGATTCGGTGAATCTATTTGAGGAAAGTGACATAGTGGCGTTGATCTTGTCTCTTGATGTGAGGAATGAGTCTTGGGTCATAGACTCGGGTGCTTCATTTTATGCCACTTCGTGTAAGGAAGTTCTGCGTAATTATGTGTTAGGTGACTTCCGAAGATTTTACCTGGGTGATGATGAGTCGTGCAGTATTATCGAAAAGGGAGACGTTCATATAAGTCAGAAAGACGAAACGATTTTAAAATTGAAAGATGTCATACATGTATCGAGTTTGAAATGGAACTTGATCTCAGTGAGGCAGTTGGCCAATACTGGATATGTGACGACCTTCACTAGTGATTCCTATAAGATCACAAAAGGTGCCTGGGTGATATCTCGAGGTAATGACTTCATGATCGTATAGTTCACACATAGTCGCATCAACTAGAGTGAATGGGCAGTTATGACATCAGAGGTTGGGACATATGAGTGAGAAAGGGATGAAAGTATTATTGTCAAAAGGGAAGCCACTGGGGCTGAAGTCTATTGACTCAGAATTCTACGAGGACTGCTTATATGGCAAGCGAAAGAGGGTAAGTTTCAAGAAGACAGGACGTGCTCAAAAGACGCATATGTTGGAGCTTATAAACACTGATATGTGGGGACCGGCACAGGTATCATCTCTTAGTAGCTCATGTTATTTTATTTCTTTTATTGATGATGCTAGTAGAAAACTGTGGGTCTATTTCTTAAAGCATAAATCTGATGTATTTAATGTATTTAAGAAGTGAAAAGTAATGGTAGAAAATGAGACAGATAAAATAGTAAAATGTCTCATATCAGATAATAAGGGAGAGTACTGTGATTAGAGGTTTAAGGAGTATTGTGTAGTACATGGAATCAAACATTAGAAAATGATTTCAGGGTCACCACAACAAAACAGTATGGCTCAGCATATTAACAGGACCATCCTTGAGCACGCAAGGAGCATGAAGTTACATGTAGGGTTGCCTAAGATGTTTCGGGCAGATGCTGTGAATACTTTCGCATATTTTATCAATAGAAGTCCCTTAGCACCATTGGATGGTGGGCTATATAACACCCCGAATTTTTGCCAACCTGGGATTAGACGTCCTTAGGCAATGGTTCAACCATAACACCTTGGTAACCTCTTAGAACCCAATTCCAAAGCCAAGAAATCGTTTAAAACGAAATTCTTTAGAAATTTAACGTGAATTAGCCAGCGCTACATTAGATTAGCTGTGAAATTAGCACTGATCGCTTTAAATACGATCTGTAAGACCCAAAACCTCTAGAATCGTTGACGCTACGTTACCTTAAAATCCAGGATCAAACACTAAACTGGTTTGTTCTCAAGAACCCTTTAAAACTTTGTATTGGATCTAAACCGCGTGTCGAAAGTCCGATATTCGCAATCTCAGACCGTTATGACCGCTTAGCTGGACTTAACAATCATTTCTAAAATCAAGCCCAACCGATGCACTGACGCTATTTCATTGAGCCTGGAGCAGGAAGTGTGAGAAAGAGTGAAATTCATTTAAAATTAAATGGGATTTAAATAAATCTGGCACGTTTCGCTTACGGGTTAAGTATAAGCATTCAAACCGTCGAAATCTGACCCAAATACACCCTCGGATCAGGGAACATTTCTCACCCAGGTCAGTGTACTTGGAATCCTCGATCGAGTCTCCGTGACTGCTGAACTGAAACTAGTCCGTCACGTGCGATTTGGGAACTCTACCAGACTGAAAACTTGGTGTGAGCAGGATCCAATATTCATGAGCTTAAATCCGACCGCATTCGGCTAGGGGACCTCCCGAAATGCTCTTTTGGATCAGAAAAGACCCGATTTGGCTATAACCCAAGTATACCTTGACTTGGAGTCTGTTTTGGTTATGTTTGGGCTTATAAAAGGGCCTTAAACCCTTAGCTTTCTAACCCATACGAATTTGGGGAAAACCCTAGGAGAGAGAAGGGAGAAAAGAGTGAGAAGTGAGGGAGAAGCTGGTGATTTCTCCTGGGATTCTTCCCTGCTGCTCCACGTGCCAAAGCCACCCACCTGCATCGCTCTTCCGGTGACTCCGGCTTTGTTCTAGGTAAGAAAACCCTAACCTCAACCTATTTTAGAGATTCCTTCGATACATGTAGCAAAGTAGCTGATGTATCTTGTGATTTAGGTCATCATATCACCGTTGACGAAGCGTAGACTTCCTGTTCGATTCATTACACTTCTACGACGAAAGGTGTGGATCTTAGATGCTAAGATTACCTGTTTTCAAAGCTTTCAATATTGTTTAATGGTAGATTGTTGACAAGAATGCTATTTGACATGTACAACATATTGTCCGCTTTTCATTCCGAATACGTACGAAGAATATGAGATTTAGGGTATTTTAGGTATTTGTAGGAAATACTGTATACGTACGTATTTTGCCGATATAATTGTCATAGGTATTTGCCGTGTATTTATACTAGCTATGGATGTATGATCTGTTTGGCGAAGAGATTCGCCATAATACACATATTGGCCGACATTGCTATGTAAACTAATGTGTGTAGACTAAGTGTTTGTTGAAATGCCTAAATCAATATGATTTATGTTTGCCATATGTTTTGAATGTAAGTACATGATTGTGTGTACTAGACAACTCCTTGATATAAGGATCTATCATATTATATGTTGAAATCAACATACGTCAAGTACGTTGGAATTGTATGGACTGTGTTTGTATAAATGTCTGTATTAGTAAGTATTGAGTAAGTGGTGTTGTAGATTAGCGTTGAGAATAGATTCTCAACTAATTTGATGATGTACATGAATTCCTCCATGTTTTTTGTGTTGAATTGATTACCTTATGTATGAAATACTCACGTATGGTTAACTGCTTCTGATGTATGTTATAATATGTTGATAACATGCTTGGATTACTTGTTATTTCAATTTTATTTATTTCATATGATTACTGGTTCACATCTTTATGCTTGGGGCTATACTCTAGTCCAGGCAGTCGGTAACAGTTTAGAATTCGTGGTTAGATTCTATTTGCCACGAAGGATGCGTATGACGAACTGGATTCGTACTAGAGTCGTTGACAGTGGTTAGGCCACACGAAGTGCTTGTGCACTTCATGTCGGTCGATTCAACGTTTGCTTGTGCTAGTCGGACTCATCAAGTAACCCGATTGACCATTGTATGTTCACCTTGTATTTATCATAACTACTTGAACCTAGGGTACTGAACTCACCAGTGATAACCCTGATAACTGTGGTACCTTAATCCACTAAGACTCATGAGCCGGGCATGGTGGTATGGGACATGTTAATCTTTGTTCGATGATTCCACTGAGTTAGCTACTCACTCCCACGTTACGGGATGGTGTTCCGGACACCCACCAGTCCCTATTTTAGTTTCAGATGATGGCGATGCTAGCGAAACGGAGATGGACTTGTATGATGCTAAGGAGGACTTCTCCTCCATGTTTTGATCAACGGGATTACAGGGAGGTTGATTAGATGCCATGACACTTGTCATTTTATATTTTTAGAGCACTCATGTATATGCTTTTCTTTCTATTTTGAAGTATACATGTATTTAGTTAACCTGGTAACATGTTCACTGTAACATCCCGAAAATCGAGGGTCGAGTAAAAACCCAACTCCCGAATTTCAAAATATTATTTATGCAACATAGATATGTATGATTGAATGTTGTCTGTGTTAATGTATTAAACATGAGTGAGATTAAGCTAGAACAGCACATCATACTCCAGAGACAGTTAAATTTACAAGAGGAAGACTGTGATAGTATGTATAACATATATAAACTGTTGTATGTCTCCAGAGTATGAACATGTTACCAGGTTATATACATACATGTATACTCCAAAAGTAAACAAAAAGAATATACATGAGTGCTCTAAAAATATAAAATGACAAGTGTCAAGGTATCTAATCAACCTTCCTGTAATCCCGTCAATCAGAACACGCATAAAGGAGGGATCCTCCTTATCATCATCAAGTCCAGCTCCGCTTCTCAAGCAGCGCCATCATCTGCAACCAAAATAGGGACTGGTGGGTGTCCGGAAACACCATCCCGTAACGTGGGAGTGAGTACCTAACTCAGTGGAATAAAAAAGAAAAGATTAGCATGTTCTCAAATCAATCATGCGATAATAGTAAAGCAGTAAATCAAACATTCCTAATACTGTTGTTAATGCAATATGACATGACATGATGGATGCCCTCACCGACATTCTCCCTCATACGGCACCATCTGCGTCCGCGGCATGCTTGCGTACCGCTCAGTGCTCCACATCTTCCAGGAACATGCAATGTGATGTTGATATGATTACCGCGTTATTATTAGTCCTTTTCATACAGCAATATTGGGAAACTAAGGTACTTTGCTTATATCAATCCCAACACAGATCCTGTCTAGGGTCGTACTCCTAGTAATCTCATACGATGTTATATTTGTAGGTCGCTACAAGGGCTGCCAGGGCTGTTGCTCTCACTCGTTGCACCACTCTCCCATCACCTTATCAATACATGCCTACCTGTACTCTTATCACTACGGAAGGGTCGTCGCCTCCCGTAGACTCAGAATACGCTCGCGGTCACTACAAAGGGCTGTCAGGACTGTTGCTTACACTCGTTGTACCGCTCTCCCATCACCTTATCAATGTAGGCTGACAGCAAGAATATAGTATCCCATACCATCATAATCTGCTCACGAGTCTGGGTTGCTCACTGGTCACTACGGGGAAGTTTGTGGCCCCAGCGTAGGCCGATAGCTCGACCACGGTGTCCCATACCACCATGCCCGGCTCATGAGTCTTTATGGATCAAGGTACCATGGTTAATAGGGTTTACAATGGTAAGTTCAGTATCCTAGGTTCAAGCAGTTATGACTCATACAAGGTGAACATACAATGGCCAGTCAGGTTACTTGACGGGCTCGACTAGCATGAGCGCATCTCAAGTCGAATGACATGAAGTGCATAAAACACCTCGTGTAGCCTAACCACTGCCGCTAACTCCAAAACACGACTCGCGTTCATCGACGCGTCGTTCGTGGCAAGATAAGCCAACCACGAATTTACTCGGTTGCCGACTGCTTGGACTAGGTATAGTTCCAAAAAATTATGAATCCATATCAGCAATCATATAAGAGTAATGGAAATGAAATATAATAATGTGAGTATGTTAACACATGTTATAACATACAACTTAAGTAAATCATCTAACACATGCATTTCATACATATAATGAAATCATGCATATAGCCAACATGTAGGAAATCATTTACATCAGCATATTATTTGAGAATTCAATCTCAAACTAGTTCATAACACCATTTAATTCAATACATACTAATACAAACATTTATACAAACACTTAGACTACACACTTAAGTCTACATATAGTATGTAGACTCAAAGTGCGCATTTAGGCGAATCTCTTCGCCAAACTAATTATGCACACATTCCTAATATTCTAATGAGACAAGAAGCCATGTCAATCACATCAGCAAAATATGGATGAAAACAGTATTTCCTACAAATGACTAAAATGCCCTAAATCTCATATTTTTCGTTGGCTTATGAAACTAGAAACGGACAGCATGTTGTACATGTCAAACGGCGTTGCTGTCGATAATCTACTATTAAACGACATTGAAAGCTTTGAAAATAGTCAATCAAAGCGTCTAAAATCCGCACCTTTTATCCTAAAAGTATATTGATTCGAATGGAGTGTGTACGCTTTGTCTACGGCGAACAGGGAACCTATTTGACAAGATGTATAAGCTACCATGCTAAGGAACCGACGGAAACTTAAATCAGCAAGTGTTTGAGGTCTTTTCTTACCTAGAAATGCGTTGAAATCGCCAGGAAAGTGATTGGAGTGCGTCGCTTAAGCACGTACAGCAGCAGCAGCAGGTGGCAGGAAAATCTCTCCCACCTTCTCTCATAATCTCTCACTCTTGCTAGGGTTTCTAGCAAATTCGGATGGGTGAGAGGAGTGAGGGTTTAAACCCCTTTTATAACCTAAAACATGCCCAAAATAGGCTTGGAAACAATGTTCACTTGAGGGGTAACCAAATCGGGGCTGTTTCGGTCCAAAAGAGCATTTCTGGAGGTCCCCTGGCCAAATGCGGTCGGACTTAAGCTCATGCATACTGGATCTAACACACATCAAGTTTTCAGACTGATAGAGTTTCCAGATCGTACGTGGCGGTCTAGTTTCAGTTCAGCGGTCATCGCACCTAGATCAGGTCTACAAGTCTCGTGATATAAAATAGAAATTTTTCCTGATCCGAAGGTGTAATTTGGCTGAATTCTGATGGTCAGAACGCTTAATACTGACTCGCCAAGTCGTGTGCCAGATTTAAATTTTAAATTCTAAATCTAATCCTATTCTCACTCTCTTTACTCCAGGCTCAATGAAATAGCCTCTGAACGTCGGTTGGATTTGATTTTCGAAAAGATTGTCAGGTCCAGCCAAGCGGTCATAACGATCTAAGATGGTAGATATCGGACTTTCGACGCGCGGTCTAAATCCAATACAAAGTTTCAAAGAGTTCCTGATAGCAAACCGAATTAGAGTTTGATCCGAGGTTTCAGGGTATTATAGCACTATTGATTTTACAAGTTTTGGGTCTTGTAGAACGTATTTAAAGCGATCAGGGATAATTTCACAGCTACTCCAGCATAGCGCTAGCTAACTTATGCTTAGTTTCTAAAGGAATTAATCCTAAGTGATTTCTTTGGCTATGGAATTGGGTTCTGAGCGGTTACCAAGGTGTTTTAGTTGACCCATTGCCCAAGGACGTCTAATCCCTGGTTGGAAAAAATTTGGGGTGTTACATTCACACTCTGGAGACTTACAATCATTTATATATTTTATATATCTATCACATTCTTCCGCTTGCTAATTTAACTGTCTCTGGAGTATGATATGCTGTTTTGGCTTAGTCTCAATCTCGTTTAATGTCATTCTACAGACAACATGCATTTATCATTATTTATGTTGCATAAGTGATGTTCTGGAACTCGGGAGTTAGGTTTCTACCCGACCCCCAATTTTTGGAGCATTACAGATGGTATCAGAGCATGATTTGGATTAAACCGGACCTGGGTTATGGTCACACACTACACGCTGAAGCCAATTTAATATAGGAGGGTGCGAGAACGATCTAGAAACAAGTTTAAGACCCCTAGTTTGTTTGTCGGCAAAAGTTTACTGAAAGCGATCGCCGAGATCGAGTCCGTTCACACTCCTAATCACACCCAACGACCCCAAATCACTTCTAGACCGTCAATCGAAGGGTTTAGGCCATGTTTCATTCCATTCCAAACCTAGAAATGAATGTCCTTAGGTGGTAGGTCAACCACAACCCTTATACTCAATCTCAAGGCCTAAAATCCCTTTTTATCCAATTCCTTCAAAATCTCTCATTCTACCACCCTATTCTTCAACTTTTTTTACACACAAATCCTAATGTAAAAATGATGGAGAATCATACTTAAATAAAAAATTTACTATAAATAGTAAATATATGTATGAATTGGACTTTTATCCATTCCAATTAGGGAATCTCATGGAATGAATGAGTTAGTCGGATGGATTAGCCTCTCCTACCCTAAAATCATATGTTATAAGTCATATAAACTCATTCCGGTTCATAAATTGGCCCCAAAACGCCTCAAACGGAGTCGTGGGCCAACCCACGCTTATCCAGGATGATCCAGGGTAGGCCCCACATACATTTGGGACCTAGGGGATAGGAGGACCACACCCCATAGGCCGAGCCTCACCGGATTTGACTTTGGCCAGCGAGGCCTCGCCATACAGTGGGCCTCACTCGGGCCGGGCTTTGGGCCGACTGAGTTTGGGGTGTTGTATGGCCCCATGGTATGTGGGCCGCACCTTAAAACCCTTCCAAACTCCTACCTCCTTCACAAAACACACCTCCAAGCTATCCCTTTCTCAGGTTTTTGTTATTTTTTCCTCTCAAACCCCACTTCTAATCACTCTCATCGCTGTCTTCTGCCTCAACCCACACCCCTCCATCGTCTGCAGTGGTACACATTCCCCTCTCTCTCCATTCTCTCACATTGGAGCTCTCTCATCCTCCATTTGAAGCTCAAATCGTGTGATCTTCTAATCCAACCCATTTCACTCTTTTCCCTTTGCAACCCCAGCCTTTTGGGGCCTGTTTCTCTCCTCTATCAGACCTAGATTTGTGGTAGCCCAATAGGTCAGCCCCTTTTCTTCATTTCCTTCACTTTTCATGGCTCATTTGAGCTCTTAAACTCTCATTTAAGCTTTAAACTTATGGAAACCTACTTACCCATCCCATTTCTCCACTTCCTTCGCTTGAAGAGTATTGAGAATACATGACCGATAGAGCTCTAATGGGAAACAGACAGTATTCAACTAGACAGTATTAAAGAAGGTAAGTCGGGACCGTGGTAGAAGTCCTTTGGTAGAATTAGGCATCCATGCCATTATCCTGTAGATTGTTTGATTTCCATTTTAAGGATTTCTGTGTTTTGTTGTTGTTGGGCCTAGTGATGTCATAGGTAGAAAATATGTTTGTGTTTAGTGGTTTGGGCTTAGCATAGCCGCAGTCGTTCCTGTCATAATGCATGTGGAACTTTATTCCATGTATTGTGACGAATTTTGTTAAATGAAGTGCATGTTGTTTCGTTCACTGTAAGATATTATCCATAGATTGGGTGTATCCTATAGTTTCCACTACCATGTTTGGAATGTATCCGATTAAAAGTAAATCCCAGGATTAAGCTTACAAATAAATTTTTATCCCACCTCACCCTCCTACCAAGCATGTCACTCCCAATCCCGACATGGAATTAGTAATGCGGTCCCAGTTAACACAACTTGAGACCACTGGCCATATAGGCCCTTGGCGTTTTGGACCTAGAGTTAGTACTCCCAGATTTGAAAGATCTAACGATATAGGAAATCCAATTCCATTTAAACAATCGTGACCCTAAGCGATGGAACAATTCCCTATATTAGAAATGGTATGAAACCATCTAGCGTATGAGCCTAAACCTTGGATTGCAGCTAGTGTTACAGACTAGGCAACTAGTCGTATTAGACAGTGTAAAGCCTATACATGCTAAGGATAGTAGGTTAGCTTTGGTTGGAGTAGAACCTCATTCCTTCGATAGAGCCCCTTAATACTTATAGACTTTTGTTATAACCCTTAGGAAAGTTGTTTTAACTTAGAACCATTCACTCTCATGGAAAACTTATAAATCCCTCAGATTGGACTTAGAATAAACTAGCATGCCCCTTAGAATTGCCTTCCCAAAGACTTATTGCATTCGTTTTATATTAGGCAGCATCGATCGATATCATCGATCCGTATTTCGATTATATCGATGAACTCTAGATCGATCTTATCGATTCTATTTCCGATATCATCCTCGATCATATGCCCTTTCACATTCTAGAGTCGTCACTTATATTGACCGTTGATCGATTAATCAAAAATGATATATCGACAGTCGTATCGAAGATGAATGATTTTCCATGTCCAACATCCAGATGACCTCATAAGTATACTTTTAGAATCTCTATGAGTCAAGTATACAAGCAAAATAATGTACAATCACTGTATACACACAAAAGTATAAACATTTAAATGTTTATATACAAAAGATGGAGGTCTAGAACTTCAAATATATCATTTTGAGCTTAGCAAAATTTGCATCATTTTCGCAATTATCCAGGTCTGGATGCATAACTTGGACTTATCCTTTTATGCTTGATATTTCAGGGTATATGAGAATTAATTATCAGACAATTCAGTTTTTCTTTAACTACCCATAGTGAGACGAATTTCTTCATTTTGTCCTTTTCTTTAGGTGGTGATGGATGGGTGTTTCTCCTTAGTGGACTTTTAACATTCTGTGTTTCTCTAATTGATTTGAATTTTCCAATGTGATTTTGATTAGAGTTATATAAAGTCCGTCTAGATGTCAAGCATTCAAACTTATAATGACCCACATCACTACATAAATGACACACTGGAGAGGTTCTCAGGTTATTACCTGATGTAGTAGATCTTTCAGTGGTTGAGGTAGTATTTCCAGTTTTCTTTTTGGTTTTATCATACCCCAGACCACTCTTGTCTCTTCCTTGTCTTTCCATCACTAATATTTTTTCTAGCTTTTCACCACACTAAGAAAAATTATAGCTTATTTCAGCAAATTTCCTGAATTTTTCTAAGTCAATACAAAGTGAGTGATTCTCATTCTTAAGTTGTGCATTATCATCTCTTAATTTCCAAGGTTTTATCCAAGTCTTTCTGCAGCAATTCCTTCTTGTTTTCAGACATTCCAAGTTTTCTAAGTATGTGGATGCTATGGATATAGAGTTTGTTATAACAGTTTATCCTCTTCTATCTCTTCTTCTTCTTCTCCAGTCTCCTCATTATGAGATGGAAATGATTCGGTGGCTTGCTGTTCTTTCTCGTTCTCAGATTCACTGGGAATGATTGAAGTAGTGGAGACCATAAGGATTTTCAAAGATTTCAAAGATTCCAACGAGGACTGGTTGTCACAATTCAAAATTTAAGGCTCTTCTGTAGCGAATTATTAAGTAAACTAACACAAATCTATGGAGAATAATCGAGAGCAATGGGTAAAATCCAATCAAAGAGAAGACTAGGACTTTCGAATCCACCCCTAATTATCCTAACTCTTTTTTTACCTGTTGATTCACCCTAATTAGATTAATATCAAAATAAATAAAGCACACTCTATGTCCTTGGTCGGGCACACAGAGTGTATAATCCCTTTAGAGCATATGGATCACATTTTTCCATCCATGGTCAGGCATGGAGAGATGTAGATTCCTGTTGCTTTCTCTATACGAAACTTGTTCATGGTCAGACACGAGCACCTAGATAAGATTCCAAACTACATCCACATCTAGACTTTGGTTAAGCTCAGAGAATGTAGAAGTACGGAAATTATAGTTAAGCACACTAGAGAAAGAAACAAATCAATCAGATTCAGATGAATTCAACATATAACAAAAGTTATTCAAATTAAGGGCTTCATCTCAGACCTAGCTACGAGATTAGCTATCCATAAAGTTAAATAAAAAGAAGGAACTATATGATTTAAACAATAAAAACATCTCCTTTCTCTCTCTTCTCTCTCTCTCTCTCTCTCTCTCTCTCTCTCTCTCTCTCTCTCTCTCTCTCTCCTCTCTCTCTCTTCTCTTTCTCCTCTCCCTGGCACTCCCCCAAGCTCTTTTATAACTGCTGGAGTCGGTAGTGCAGCTGTCGTAGCAAGAAAGCTTTTTCACAACAAACTTTGGGGCTTCATAACTCGCCGCTTTCCTCGCTCAATTTCCAAAGAAACAACGTCCCTTATGACGTTTTTGAGCCCTCTACATGATGGACGGTTCAAATCTGCCATATGATCAAAGATGATGGGCCACAACAGCCTAAAAAGCTAGATTTTCATGGATGTACGAAACCTTTCGTACTCCTCTGCTGTCGTGATCGGTGGGCCCCATAGAAGTTTTTTTGAGGAAATCCACCCCGTCCATTGCATTTAGGACGAAATTTTAGTCAAGAATAGATGGTTTTGAACATCCATTGACATGGTGTCACACCCCAAACCCAGAAATTGGATTCATAGGAATCTCGATTGTCGAATCAAGTGCCGACAGCCTCCGTAGTACCCCATTCTCGGCTCCTAACGTCCATACGCCAGATTCCTATCCTGGGATCCTACAAGGAGGATTTTTTATTTTTTTTCAAATGTACATTTAACTCATAATAAGCATAACTACCAGATTACCCGAATCACACTGGCATTATCATCATCACATATCCACTAATATAATCATTTAGTACAATGCTAAAAGGAAAATACATAAATCAAAAATCAAGCTTCGGAAGACTGTTGCACGCTCCAAGCTCAACACTTCTGCAACCTAGCATCACCTGCACGCATCTATCGTTCATAAGCTTATAGAAAGCTTAGAGGGTGGTGTAAGTGTGTGCACAAAGTAAGTGTCAAGTATTAAATACAATGTTATCATCATACAATACTGAAATTACTGGTAATCCATAAATCGTACATTATCGAAATAAGCAGAGATACTGACAAGATCATAAATTATCAAAGTAAGCAGAAATACTAACAAGATCATAAATCATACGATGACGAAGTAAGCGGAAGTACGGACAAGTCCATAAGTCAATCAATATCAAAATACGCAATATAAAACAGTTATGCACTAAGGAGTCATAAAGAGCCAAATATCAGATGCCGAGGATGTAATGCAATATACAAATCCTGCTAAGTCTGTCTAGGCCATATAAGTGTAGAAACATAGCAACCCAAAATGTCATATGTCTGCGGATGTAATGCAATATGCGATGCGATTGAAATGACCATGCTGAAGTGTGAAGTCGGGATGATAGTACGTAGTATCGCAGGCTACGGGGTCCACCACAAGGGACTTCTATCCAAACCAGTCCCATACCTAAATTTGGATAGTCAGACTCAACGTGGTAAACTCCTGATCTCAGGTTAGTCGTGCGTCCAACCAAAATCCTTGCCATAACGAAGGTACATAATAATTAGTTACGCACCACCAGCTCGAGTGGATAGTGAATGGATGAATGAATGAGCATGCAACTCCTACTCAATGAGTCCACATATCAGTATGGTTC
Source organism: Magnolia kwangsiensis (assembly GCA_037074715.1). Classification (NCBI taxonomy): domain Eukaryota; kingdom Viridiplantae; phylum Streptophyta; class Magnoliopsida; order Magnoliales; family Magnoliaceae; genus Magnolia; species Magnolia kwangsiensis. The sequence goes on along the minus strand of CM073571.1, from coordinate 85,794,461 downwards.
CTCTCTGAAAAATCACCGGGGTCTATTACACTTCAAACCAGATTGCAGCCCCATCGAGCGCAACAAGGTGAGTGAAAAAGACCTCAATATCCTCCTGCCAATATTGGGCCCGGCTCATCGATAGTGGACCCATTCCTCGAGCTGGTCAGACTCAGCCTAGCATTACCCCCTCCTCTGGGGCAGGTAAGGCCGTACCCCCTTCCAACCGACCACGACACAGTGGGAGACGCGGCCTAACGGTATACAGCCCTCATGCGCTCATGCATCCACTCGGTCTAGACTTTGGAGTAACTTGTGGAACCAAGAGGGTTCTGGGACTTTCACACAAGGATATCTATAGCACCCCATGTAGAACAGATTTTCAGTGTCCCATCCATTCATCCACAAAATGCCTGTGGAGGCTACAACCCTGATGTCGCTAGGGCATACGGTGGTCATGTCACACAAATGTGAGATGCATGAGTTACACAGTCCAATCATACATCAATTCTGCGCATGTCGTGCTCTCATGTGGGGCAACTCCGCTTATCAGGGAGCCCCATGAACAACCTGCCCTATGGCATATGCAATGGTCAATCACATCTCATAACAAACATGCGGATGATGCGTATGGGCATGTATTATGATACTATGCTGTCACATACTCATAATCGGTATCAATAACCGACATCAACGATCGGCCTCGACAACGTGGACATTTAACCGACATTGCCCCTAAGGAATGGTCAAATAGAGCCAAACATATAATAGGCTCATAGCCTCACGCAAAGGCCTAATATACAACCCAATGGACCTTACTCAAAGGCCACATATACACAACCAGTGGACCATGCTCATGGGCGTAATACATATCACAATGGGCCTTACCCATAGGCCATGAATACATCACAATGGGCCTTGCCCATGGGCCATGAATACATCACAATGGGCCTTACCCATGGGCCATGAATACATGACATGTGGGCCCTACACATGGGTCTTGAATACATCAAGTGGGTCATGCATCATGGGCCTAATACGTGTCACAATGGGCCTCAACTACGGGTCGCATGTACATCATATAGGTCTCGACAATCGGTCTTGGTAAATTGAAATCGGCCTCAACAATCGAGGTCAGCCTTAATAGTCGAAATCGACATTCAGAATCGGCCTCAATACTCGGCCTCGACAATCGAAATTGGTCAATAATCGAAATCAAGGTGTGGCTCACATGGCACCGTCCAGATCATCTGGACAGTGTGGATGCAAAATACATTCATCACGAGGTGCCCACGTGGGTGCACGGTTTGAATATAAAACATACATCAAGGTCAGGGCTCCACACAGCATCGTCCAGTTCTGGATGGTGCAGACACCAAATACATATAGCAAGGTGGATCCCACGTGTGGCCACCATAACATATGGATGTGTGTGTGTGTGTGTGTGTGTGTGTGTGTGTGTGTGTGTATTATTTAATATCTCATAAATCTAACGGCCGTGAGTGTTAGACGGCTGGGATGTATAATACATCTAGGTGGACGGTGTTGATAAAAGACCCCCATCACGGTGGCCCATGGTCCATGGTCCAGATGATGGACGGCGTGGATGGACTCCACGGATGGATGAAACGTATACAGTAAATGTGGAGGTGGTCCCACGTCAGTTGGATGAACGGTGTGGAATTACAAAAAAACATATATCATGGTATGACACCCACATCACATATACAGAATATATATACATCAAGGTGGGTCCCACCCCACACGTGTGGGTGGGTCCCACACCTGGACAGATGGATGGCATAAGGTGAGATAAAAATAAAATAAATAATAATAATATCACGGTGGGCTGCAACTACCACCGTCCAAATACGGACGGTGTGAATACAATATATAGATCTTGTGGGTCCCACCGCCCAGCTAGACGGTGAGGATGCCACACATACATCATGTAGGGGCCCCACACAGGTGAACGGTGTAGATCTAATACATACACTACACACGTGTGGGCTCCAAAATGATCTGGAATTTGATTGGACGGAGTGAATACTGCATAGTGCAGTGAGTGGGGTCCACGTCATGTATGGACGGCATGGATGAGGCACTACATTAGGTGGGTCCCACATGGTGGGCCACACGTGCTATTAAGGTGGAGTTTCCACCGTCCAACAAGCTGGACGGTGAGGAAGTAACACATGCATCATGGTATGCGTCACGTCCCAGCGGTGGATGGACGGCCTGGTGCATAACACATCATCAAGGTGGGCCCCACCCCCACATGTGCCACACGTGAGGGGTGGCACCATGTAAAAAGTAAATAAATAAATAAAAATAAAAATAAATAAGAATAAATAAATAAGGAAATGGGTGGACGGTTGAGATATAACATATATCTCATGATGGGATTCACAGAATTTGCTGGCGTGATGCAGCAGAAGCTGCCTGGACTCACCGTCCCTTGGACGGTCTGGATTTAACGCCACATCATGGTGGGCCCCACCTACTATCAGGTGAACAGAGGTTTGAATATAACATATACCTCACAGTGAGGCCCTACACACGTGGACACCAGGGAGTTTGGATCTGCTTCAATCCCTGGCCATGGATGAACAGCTGGGATGAAACACACTATGATGGGTCCCGCAGCTGCTGGACATCAGTCCAACATTGTCTAAACAAATGGACGGTGGGAGTATGATGACACCTCGTGATTGGGCCGAGGTTAAGTGCCTGCCCCATGTTTGCATCAAGATGATATTTATGTTTTCCCATCACTAATAAGGTAGGCCCCACATGGCCTGTATGGTGTGGATTCCAAACGTACAACATGGTGGGTCCCACTCCACATCATCATCATCATCAAAGAAAGGTAGAGAGAGAAAGAGAGAAAGTTGGTGAGAAGGGGAGGGACCCCGCCACTATGGGCCCTCCCTAAACAATGCAAACATCAAGATGGGTCCCACCATATGTGGACCCTCAAATCACAAATCAATTGAATAAAATCACCCACCTTTCCTTCTTCTTCCTTCCTAGTGCTCCAAGGCTCCCAAGAGGCTCCTTCAATGGTGGAGATGATGATCTAAGGGTTAGATGGTGAGGATTGAGGGGGTAGGGAGTGGGCCACACTTAGTTCTCTCTTGAAAGGCTTGGACGTTGGAATTGCTTGGGAAATGAGAGAGAGAGAGAGATGAGAGAGAGAGGTGTAAGAGAGAGAAGGATGGGTGAGTGATGGGGTGTGATGGGTGAGTGATAGATGTATACTTGTGTAAGAAGAGTGTTGATTTTTGGGGAGGGTAGTTGTACTTGGGGATGGGATGGAGTGATGGGTTGTACTTTGATTGATTGATGTGATGTGTCGTAGAGATTCTCTCAAGACTGCAACACACAGTGTTTTCCCCAAACTGAACACAGGCCCACATCTCCTGGCCTGGGTATCGCCTCGGTGTGTAAGACGCGGGGACGGTGCGGTCGTCAAGGTATAAGTCTCTAGTTGAGCAGACTCTGGAATATGAGATATGAGTCGGGATCGCGCGCAAATGTCGATAGCAGATCGCGGGTCGCTGAAATTCAACCGGGAGGACCGCGGAGGCATATGGAACGGTACGGGCTAAGATACGGGTCTTACAGCTCTCCTCACCTAATAAAAATTTCATCCTCGAAATTTACAAAATAGTCAAGGGAAGAGGAAACATCATCAAGTATATATGTCAAGGCACAACCAACCTACAAAAGGATGAAGATAGCGCTCTCTAATCTCAACTTCGCCCTCGCAAGACGTATCATCAACACTATGTTAATCCTACTGAACCTCGAATCCTGGATCAGAAATTATCGAAACTGGAATACTATGCGGCTTCATAATCTCAACCGTAGGGAGCTATGTCAGAAAATCTCTAAGTTATTCGAACTCGTGGATCTAACCATTCTAGGTTCTCAATAATCAGAGAGTGCAGGGTAGCTATCAGTAGATATGTGATGTTATTTTCAGGTATTCCCAAGTTATGCTCTGATACTAACTTCTGTCCCCAAAAATCGGATTCATAGGAATCTCAATTGCCGAATTCAGTGCCAACAGCCTCCGTAGTACCCCATTCTCGACTTCTAACGTCCATACGCCAGATTCCGATCCTGGGATCCTACAAGAAGGATTTTTTTTTTTTCAAATGTACATTTAACTCATAATAAGCATAACCACCAGATTACCCAATTCACACAAGCATTATTATCATCACATATCCACTAATATAATCATTTTAGTACAATGCTAAAAGGAAAATACATGAATCGAAAATCAAGCTTCAGAAGACTGTTACACGCTCCAAGCTCAACACTACTGCAACCTAGCATCACCCACACGTATCTATCGTGCATAAGCTTATAGAAAGCTTAGAGGGTGGTGTAACTGTGTGCACAAAGTAAGTGTCAAGTATTTAATACAATATTATCATCATACAATACCGAAATTACTGGTAATCCATAAATCGTACATTATCGAAATAAGTAAAGATAGTAACAAGATCATAAATTATCAAAGTAAGCAAAAATACTAACAAGATCACAAATCATACGATGACGAAGTAAGCGGAAGTACGGACAAGTCCATAAGTCAATCAATATCAAAATACGTAATATAAAACAGTTATGCACTAAGGAGTCATAAAGAGTCAAATATCAGATGCCGAGGATGTAATGCAATATTCAAATCCTGCTAAGTCTGTCTAGGCCATATAAGTGCAGAAACATAGCAACCCAAAATGTCATATGTCTGCGGATGTAATGCAATATGCGATGCGAATGAAATGACCATGCTGAAGTGTGAAGTCGGGATGATAGTACGTAGTATCGCAGGCTACGGGGTCCACCACAAGGGACTTCTATCCAAACCAGTCTCATACCTAAATTTGGATAGTTAGACTCAACGTGGTAAACTCCTGATCTCAGGTTAGTCGCGCGTCCAACCAAATTTCTTGCCATAGCGAAGGTACATAACAATTAGTTACGCACCACCAGCCCGAGTGGATAGTGAATGGATGAATGAATGATCATGTAACTCCTACTCAATGAGTCCACATATCAGTACGGTTCCTCTCTGAAAAATCACCGGGGTCTATTATACTTCAAACCAGATTGTCACCCCATCACGCGCAACAAGGTGAGTGGAAGAGACCTCACTATCCGCCTGCTAATATCAGGCCTGGCTCGTCGATAGCGGACCCATTCCTCGAGCTGGTCAGACTCAGCCTAGCATTGCCCCCTCCTCTCGGGCAGGTAAGGTCGTACCCCCTTCCAACTGACCATGACACAGTAGGAGACGCGGCCTAACGGTATACGGCCCTCATCCGCTCATGCATCCACTCGGTCTAGACGTTGGAGCAACCTCTGGAACCAAGAGGGTTCTAGGACTTTCACCCAAGGATATCTATAGCACCCCATGTAGAACAGATTTTTGGTGTCCCATCCATCCATCCACGAAATACCTACAACCCTGATGTCGCTAGGACGTACGGTGGTCATGTCACATAAATGTGAGATGCATGAGTCACACAGTCCAATCATACATCAATCCTGCGCATGTCGTGCTCTCATGTGGGGTAACTCCGCTTATCAGGGAGCCCCATGAACAACCTGCCCTATGGCATATGCAATGGTCAATCACATCTCATAACAAACATGCGGATGATGCGTATGGGCATGTATTATGATACTATGATGTCACATACTCATAATCAGTATCAATAACCGACATCAACAATCGGCCTCGACAACGTGGACATTTAACCAACATTGCTCCCAAGGAATGGTCACATAGAGCCAAACATATAATAGGCTCATAGCCTCACACAAAGGTCTAATATATAACCCAATGGACCTTACTCAAAGGCCACATATACACAACCGGTGGACCATGCTCATGGGCGTAATATATATCACAATGGGCCTTGCCCATAAGCCATGAATACATCACAATGGGCCTTGCCCATGGGCCATGAATACATGACATATGAGCCCTACACATGGGTCTTGAATACATCAAGTGGACCATGTATCATGGGCCTAATACGTGTCACAATGGGCCTCAACTAAGGGTCGCATGTACATCATATAGGTCTCGACAATCGGTCTTGGCAAATCAAAATCGGCTTCAACAATCGAGGTTGGCCTCAATAGTCGAAATCGACATTCAGAATCGGCCTCGACAATCGGAATCGGTCAATAATCGGAATCGACAAATCGGTCACATGAATCGGAATCGACAATCGGTCATGATAAACGGTCTCGATCACTAATCGACAATCGGTTAAGTCAATCGAAATCGGCAATCGGTCATAATAAATGGTTTTGATCGCTAATCGGCAATCGGTCAAGTCAATCAGAATCGACAATCAGTCAAGTCAATCGGGATCGACAATCCGCCACGACAATCAAAATTAAAAAAATCGGTCACGACACTCGGAATCGATCGATAATCAGAATCAGCAAATTGGCACATCAATCAAAAATCAGCAATCGGTCACGATAATCGGCCTCGATCGCTAATCGGCAATCGGCCACGATAATCAGAATCGATCGATAATCGGAATTGGCAAATCGATCACGACAATCGACACCGATAATCAGCATCGATCATCGGCACCGATAATCAGGGTCGATAATCGACGTCGGCTTCGATGATCGGCACCGATAATCAGGGTTGATAATCGACGTTTGCTTTGATGATCGGCACCGATAATCAGTAGATAAACAAAGCGGGATCCATAAATGATCAGCCGATCAAGCATAGTATAAAGATCTACACTCAGCCATGATTATATCAAATCTGATAACACGGAGCCATCCGTCTTCGGCGAATGGGGCCCACTTATTTGGTTTAACCCACGAAGAGAATGGGCCAAATAAGGCTTAAGGAAAGTTACAATGCAGACATTTAACCATCATTGCTCTTACAATGTGGATGTTAAACCATCATTGCTCTCAAGGAATGACCACCATCAAGATCATCACATAACCCACTGTGGAATCATATTACAATGGGCCTATGTACATCCCATTGGGCCTCGACCCATGGGCCTCGGGTACATCGAATGGGCCGCATCATGTGGGTCGGTCAAATGAACTGATTGAATAAGCTAATCAAAATGGGCCGAATCACATGGGCTGATTCAAAAATGGGTTGTAAATGCATCACTATGGGACACATAAATGGGCCTCATACACATCAAGTCAGCCACGTCAATGGGCCCCATGGATGGACCTCAAATATATATCAATGGGCCTCGACCCATGGGCCCATATATGACAAGTGGGTTGTGCTACTTGGGCCTTATGTACATCAAGACCGGGGGCTACAATATACATCACGGCGGGCCGCATAAGTGGACGACATAGATACACAATACATATTTAAGGTGGGCCTCACGTTGGCAGCCAAAACAGGTGAACGACATGGCTGCAAAGTACATCAAGGCGGGGCATGGCAGCACCGTCCAAGCAGTCTAACACGATCCAACACATCTGGACGATGTGGATGAAACAAAGACAATAAGGTGTGGCTCACATGGCACCGTCCAGATCATCTGGACAGTGTGGATGCAAAATACATTCATCACGAGGTGCCCACGTGGGTGTACGGTTTGAATATAAAACATACATCAAGGTCAGGGCTCCACACAGCACAGTCCAGTTCTGGATGGTGCAGACACCAAATACATACAGAAAGGTGGATCCCACGTGTGGCCACCATAACATATGGATGTGTGTGTGTGTGTGTGTGTAAATATATATTATTTAATATCTCATAAATCTAACGGCCGTGAGTGTTAGACGGCTGGGATGTACAATACATTTAGGTGGACGGTGTTGATAAAAGACCCCCATCACGGTGGCCCATGGTCCATGGTCCAGATGATGGACGGCGTGGATGGATTCCACGGATGGATGAAACGTATACAGTAAATGTGGAGGTGATCCCACGTCAGTTGGATGAACGGTGTGGAATTACAAAAAAAGCATATATCATGGTATGACACCCACATCACATATACAGAATATATATACATCAAGGTGGGTCCCACCCCACACGTGTGGGTGGGTCCCACACCTGGACAAACGGATGGCATAAGGTGAGATAAAAATAAAATAAATAATAATAATATCACGGTGGGATGCAACTACCACCGTCCAAATACAGACGGTGTGAATACAATATATAGATCTTGTGGGTCCCACCGCCCAGCTAGACGGTGAGGATGCCACACATACATCATGTAGGGGCCCCACACAGGTGAACGGTGTAGATCTAATACATACACTACACACGTGTGGGCTCCAAAATGATCTGGAATTTGAATGGACGAAGTGGATACTGCACAGTGCAGTGAGTGGGGTCCACGTCATGTACGGACGGCGTGGATGAGGCACTACATTAGGTGGGTCCCACGTGGTGGGCCACACATGCTATCAAGGCGGAGTTTCCACCGTCCAGCTTGGAAGCAACACATGCATCATGGTAAGCCTCACATCCCAGCGGTGGATGGACGTCCTGGTGCATAACACATCATCAAGGTGGGCCCCACCCCCACATGTGCCACACGTGAGGGGTGGCCCCATGTAAAAAATAAATAAATAAATAAAAATAATAAAAATAAAAATAAATAAGAATAAATAAATAAGTAAATGGGTGGACGGTTGAGATATAACATACATCTCATGATGGGATTCACAGAATTTGCTGGCGTGATGCAGCGGAAGCTGCCTGGACCCACCGTCCCTTGGACGGTCTGGATTTAACGCCACATCATGGTGGGCCCCACATACTGTCTGGTGGACAGAGGGTTGAATATAACATATTCCTCACAGTGAGGCCCTACACACGTGGACACCAGGAAGGAGTTTGGATCTGCCTCAATCCCTGGCCATGGATGAACGGCTGGGATGAAACACACTATGATGGGTCCCGCAGCTGCTGGACATTAGTCCAACATTGTCTAAACAAATGGACGGTGGGAGTACGACGACACCTCGTGATTGGGCCGAGGTTAAGTGTCTGCCCCATGTTTGCATCAAGATGATATTTGTGTTTTCTCATCACTAATAAGGTAGGCCCCACATGGCCTGTATGGTGTGGATTCCAACCGTACAACATGGTGGGTCCCACTCCATATCATCATCATCATCAAAGAAAAGGTAGAGAGAGAAAGAGAGAAAGTCAGTGCGAAGGGGAGGGACCCCGCCACTATGGGCCCTCCCTAAACAATGCAAACATCAAGATGGGTCCCACCATATGTGGACCCTCAAATCACAAATCAAATGAATAAAATCATCCACCTTTCCTTCTTCTTCCTCCCTAGTGCTCCAAGACTCCCAAGAGGCTCCTTCAATGGTGGAGATGATGATCTAAGGGTTGGATGGTGACGATTGAGGGGGTAGGGAGTGGGCCACACCTAGTTCTCTCTTGAAAGGCTTGGACGCTGGAATTGCTTGGGAAATAAGAGAGAGAGAGAGAGAGAGAGAGAGAGAGAGAGAGAGAGAGAGAGAGATGAGAAAGAGGTGTGAGAGAGAGAAGGATGGGTGAGTGATGGGGTGTGATGGGTAAGTGATAGATGTGTACTTGTGTAAGAAGAGTATTGACTTTTGAGGAGGATAGTTATACTTGGGGATGGGATGGAGTGATGGCTTGTACTTTGATTGATTGATGTGATGTGTCGTAGAGATTCTCTCGAGATTGCAACATGCGGTGTTTTCCTCAAACTGAACACGGGCCCATATCTCCTAGCCCGGGTATCGCCTTGGTGTGTAAGACACGGCATCGAAACCGCGGTGATGGTGCGGTCGTCAAGGTACAAGTCTCGAGTTGAGCAGACTCTGGAATGTGAGATATGAGTCAGGATTAAGCGTAAATGTCGATAGCAGATCGCGGGTTGCTAAAATTTGACCGGGAGGACCGCGGAGGCATATGGAACGGTACAGGCTAAGATACGGGTCTTACACGTGGCCCAGAGAAGAAATCACAAAAAGATTAAATTTAAACATTGTAGGGTAGTCCTTTTGTGGCCCCTATTTCGCACACATGTGTATGCATGGGTACGAATGGTAAGCTAGGGTTTGAAGCTCTCAAACCCCTCTACACAATGGACAGCTCAGATCAGTTATACAGGGCATGTGTGGAACCCACAGTCAACTACAAAACGGCTCAGCCGTCAGTTAGTAGACAACGCAAAACGGCAATTGCCATTTTGGATTTGAAGTCGGTCCAGCGCTGGCACATTGGAAGGCACTGACGCGGTCAGCACTTCTGGTGCACGGTCGGCTTCGTATGTACAAGGTGTACATTCACCATGTATGGGACCCACTATGATGATTTTCAGAAATCTTCACCATCCATATTGTGTCCCATCTTATTTAAACCGTCAAGAAAAATTTTGAGGCAGTTCTAGATATCAGGTGGGCCCCAATTAACGAATTAAGGGGCTGATTTGTCCGTTGGCCCACTTCTCAAGATTTTCAATGCCTAAAATTTAATATGTACAGTTAATTTATGGCCCTCATTCCATGTATAAAGTTTCAAGTCAATCGGATGACGGAAACCCTGTGATCTTACATTTTGGACCAATTTTGCGCCTCTTTAACGTGAATGACTTGATTTCCTCAGATCCTTGGTTTATAAATCTGTCGATCTTGGTTCTCTGGAGTCCGTCCCTTGCTCTGGTGACTTTAGAGCGTCAAATCCCTATTTTTAATATCATTTTTCAATCCATGCTCCTAATTTCATCCTATAATAAAAATACAATTAAAATATGGCATTAAGCATTATCATATACGTAAAATCTGGCAATAATCGGGGTCTGATATGCAATATTCGATCCTCATCACAACCCCCAACCAGCATTTTGCTAGTCCCGAGTAAAACATGCGAAAATAATTTTAGAAATAAAAGACAATTCCTATAAACCCGAGCGACTTGTGAACAGATGAGATCTAATTGTCAATTTCATGTTATCATTGGTAATTAACAACAGAATTCATGACAACTAAACCTGAAACCAAATTTTAATTCTACTAGCCTTTGATTTTTTTTATTTTTTTTGAACAGTAACACCAAGGAGGGGAATCAAATCCTCACCAATAGGGAGCAAACCTATGGTAAAGACTTGTCACCTAACTTTTATTATTATTTTTTTAAATGTCAATCACGGGGAATCGAATCTACATGTATAGGGAGCAAACCTATGGTGAAGATTATGCGACTTACCCTTTCAATTCAATTTTTTTTTCAAGCTGATTCCTTTCATATTTAATGATTACCAAGTTAATTATTCAATTATCGAACCGGAACCTTAATGTGTAAGTGAGATGTGTCTTGTGAAATTATGTCTCAACTAATGTTTAAAACCTCTAACCATGGGTTAACAATTCAAACTTAACTATGGAATCTAACAGACAAATGAATCCAAGAATCATAAATTACCAACATTCTGTATCTTGTAATTCTAAAATCATAACTATCCTTCAAAATCACTTCAAATTCACAAGAAATTCCAAAAAAATTTAAAAAATTTCACAATTTTTTTTCAACACCAAGAAAATACTGATTAGGTTACCTAATCTCCCACCCCCAACCTAAAATCTACATTGTCCTCAATGTAAAAGAAATAAGCATGCAATGCACATGGGACAACGAAAATAAAAGAGGAGTGATGGAAAGATAGTACCTGGATGGAGAATCAAGAGGCTTTCCAAAGATATCAATGTAAACGCGAGTCAGCACAAGAGTAAAATTAACAAAAGCAAAATAACAAAAATAAAATCACAAAAAGAAGATCCTATCTATACCACTTTCGCAGGTGCTCATGATTGCATTTAGCGTGTGCAACAAGCCTTTAAACCCCTATGTTTCCCCTAGTGGATAAGTTGTAGTCTCGTGAGGATTTGCCGTAATGTTACCCATAAACATTGAACTAACTAACTAACTAGGAAAATGAAATGAAATGAAAAGTTGGGTTGCCTCCCAGGAGCGCTAAGTTTAACGTCTTCAGCCAGACAAGCAATGAAAGCAATCATGGACCATCGGTCAGTATCTTGGTAAATTTCTCAGAAGGTTTTTCAACAAGATCATCCAAAAGCCCGTTTTGCAGTAAGCTTGGATGTCCTGTAGCGTTAATAACCAGAGAAATTGAGGGATCTCAGCATAAAGTGTTATTTTTATCGTCTGAAGTGTCCAAAGTATATATGATTCACTTATGGTAGAAAAATTTTTTAAGTTAGTACACCATGATGAATCAGATACTACAAGTAGATGAAATTCAGAAAAATTTGTAGTAGGTGGTGTAGTCTCAACAAATGCCAATGTTTCGCTCTATAGTTCAATTTTAAACTCTTCCTCATTTACTGGTAAACATTCAGGATCCGGGAAAGAAGGTACTTAAGAATACGGGTTCTCTCGATTCATGACAACTGTCGAGGTATTATTTTGCAAGGCATTCACTATTTCTTGTACCAGGGGATCGTTTGAATCTGCAAAATGCGCTAAGCAAGTCTCAAGAGCATATTTAGAAGATTTAAGGAAAGAGTCAAGCACTAGACTCTCAATCATGTTCACTTCAAATATATCATCCGAGTCTAACGGTTGTTGTCCGGCATTGAAAACATTGAGTTTAAGCTTCATATTACCGAAAGAAAACTTCATAACTCCATTCCTGCAATCTATGATAGCATTGGATGTGGCTAAGAATGGACGTCCTAGGATAACCAAGATTTGACTAGTAGGATTCTGGACAGGCTGAGTATCTAGGACAATGAAATCCACTGAAAAATAAAACTTATTAACTTGGATTAACACATCCTCAATAATACCATGGGGCACCTTGATAGATCTATCAGCTAGTTGTAGTGTTATTTTAGTGGGTTTCAGCTCACCTAGTCCTAGTTGCTCGTATACAGAATATGGCAACAAATTAACGCTCGCCCCTAAATTAAGAAATGTCTTCTCAATCTTATGATCTCCTATGACACAAGAAATGGTGGGAGCTCCTGGATCCCTAAATTTAGGAGGGGTGTTGTGTTGAATCATGGAGCTGAGTTGCTCTGTAAGGAAGACCTTCTTATGAACATGCATCTTACGCTTTTGAGTGCATAAATCTTTAAGAAACTTAGCGTAAGCACGGACTTGTTTGATAGCATCAAGCAACGGAATGTTAATTTGCACTTGCTTAAACATGTCCAATATCTCATTAAAGTTGTTTCCTTTCTTAATTGGCGACAGACGTTGAGGAAAAAAGTGTTTTAGGCACATAAGATGGCACATGAGTGGTTCCTGGAGAGTCAGAGTGCTTTTGAACTTTAGATGCACTAGTATGTTTCTCCGCTTCATTTTGATCTTTTGATTTGGAATTTGATTCTTCCCTAGGCATCTCTACTCTGTTCTCAATCTGTTTACCGGACCTAAGGGTAATGATTGATTTGGCTTACTCATGATATTGTTCTTGGTTTGAATTAGAGCCAATCTCATATTGTCCTTTTGGATTTGTCACAGGTTGGCTAGGGAACTTACCTTTCTCTCTCTCACTCAATGTGGCAGCAAGTTGACCCAACCGTACTTCCAGCTTGGCAATAGATTGCGCATTTGCATGTAAGATTTGCTGGCTAGCTAATAAAGTTTGTTGGGTATCTTTTTGAAATTGAAGTGAACTCTACATAAAAAGATTGAGTGTATCCTCAAGAGATGGTTTCCTAGATTGTGGAGGTACTTGTTAATACTGCGAAAACTGCTGAGGTTGTTGACTGCCAAAATGTGGGTAAGGTTGCATAGGAGGATTTACAGATGGTCCTCCTTGTCGTGGTCCTTTTGTCCAAGAAAAATTTGGATGTTTAACCCACCGTGGGTTGTAGGTGTTTGAGTAAAGATCATTCCCAGGTCTCCTAAAGGTGTTCATAGCATGTACTTGTTCAGAGAGAAATTCTGGGAATGCTGCACCAGATGGACACGACTGCATAGGATGGCCAGAACTAGAACAAATGGCACATGACTCTATTTGAGTTGTATTTGGAGGTCCATTGTTTAACATCAGAGCATCAACTTTCTGTGTCAGGCTATCAATTTTAACATAAATATCTGGCATGACTCTTATCTCATATATACCACCTTTCTTTGGTAGTTGGAGACTTCTTTCACCTCTATTTGAGTAGTCTCATTGCTGAAAATTTTCACACAAGGTTTCAAAGAAATTCCACGCTTCGACATCACTCTTGGTCATGAATGAGCCTCCACTGGTGGCATCAACTATGCGATGATTTTGGGGTATCAAACCGTCATAAAAGTTTGAACCTGTTACCACTTCTCAAAACCATGGTGTGGACATTTAAGAAGTCCTTCCATCTTTCCCAACATTCATGAAAGTGCTCGCCCTCTTTTTGTATGAAATTAGTAATTTCTCTACGGAGAGCATTCATTTTGTGAATAGGGAAAAACTTGTTTAAGAACTTCTTAGATAGTTGGTCCCATGTAGTGATAGACCCAACTCCTAGAGAGTTCAACCATGCTTTCGCCTTATCCTTCAAAGAAAAAGGAAAAAGGCGCAAACGGATTGAATCGTCTGAAAAATTTTAGAACCTAAATGTCAAGCAAATGTGTAGAAACTCTTTCACACGATGATATGGGTTCTCTTTGTCTAAACCATAGAAAGACGGTAACAACTGTATGACCCCTGGTTTAAGTTCAAAGTGTGCTGCCGTAGTGGCTGACAATACTATGCATGAAGGCGCATTAAATTGGACAGGAGCTGAATAATCTCTAAGTGCTTTAATTCCATTCTCGTCCGCCATTTCGAATAGGATGTTTCTAAAGCTTCTACGAAAGGTTCTTTTTATTTCAGGATCAAAAGGCGCTAGTTCTATATTCAAAGATCTACGTCCTAGCATAAAATGAATTACTGCAATGTAGGAAAGAAAACTAAACTAAACTAAGATGCAACCTAAGAGATAAAACTAAAACTAAAAATTATGAAATCCTAGAAAATAAGATAAAACTATGTAAACAAGAATTGGAAGAAAGAACCCGAAAAAGGAGATGATGGATGTCTTAAGATTTGGGAGCTCCTCCTTTTGAAGATAATCTTATTTAGCAGCTTCCTTCTTCAATTCCTGTAAATAAAATAAAAATAAAAATAAATTAATACTAGAAAAATCCTAATGCTATGAATTATTATAAGAAAGAATCCTAAATCCAATTTGGATCGAAACAGTCCCCGACAACGATGCTAAAAACTTGATGTTTTATTTAAACCAATCTGATTTAAATGATTTTAACTCGTAAGTATACGAATCAGATGTAGATATTGTACGTATTACGAGATCATTCTCACGAGGACTGGTTGTCACAATTCAAAATTTAAGGCTCTTCTTAACTAATCCAACTAATAATGTAGCGAATTATTAAGTAAACTAACACAAATCTATGGAGAATAATCGAGAGCAATGAGTAAAATCCAATCAAAGAGAAGACTAGGACTTTCGAATCCACCCCTAATTATCCTGACTCTTGTTTTACCTGTTGATTCACCCTAATTCAGATTAATATCAAAATAAATAAAGCACACTCTATGTCCTTGGTCGGGCACACAGAATGTATAATCCCTTAAAGTATATGGATCACATTTTTTTATCCATGGTCAGGCATGGAGAGATGTAGATTCTTGTTTCTTCCTCTATAAGAAACTTGTTCATGGTTAGACACAGGCACCTAGATAAGATTCCAAACCACATTCACATCTAAACTTTGGTTAAGCTCATAGAATGGAGAAGTACAGAAATTATAGTTAAGCACACTAGAGAAAGAAACAAATCAATCAGATTCAGATGAATTCAACATATAACAAAAGTTATTCAAATTAGGGGCTTTATCTCAACCCTTGTTATAAGATTAGCTATCCATAAAGTTAAATAAAAAGAAGGAACTATAAGATTTAAACAATAAAAACATCTCCTTTCTCTCTTCTTCCTTCCTCTCTCTCTCTCTCTCTCTCTCTCTCTCTCTCTCTCTCTCTCTCTCTCTCTCTCTCTCTCTCTCTCTCTCTTCTCTCTCCTCTCCCTGGCTCTCCCCCATGCTCTTTTATAACTGTTGGAGTTGGTGGTGCAGTTGTCGCAGCAACGTTCGCGCAAGCTTTTTCGCAGCAAAGTTTGGGGCTTCATAACTCGCCACTTTCCTCGCTCAATTTTCAAAGAAACAACGTCCCTTAGGACATTTTTGAGCCCTCTATATAATGGACGGTTCAGATCTGCCATATGATCAAAGATGGTGAGCCACAACTGCATGAAAAACTGGATATTTGTGGATGTCCGAAACCTTTCGCACTCCTCTGCTGTCGTGATCGGTGGGCCCCATAGAAGTGTTTTTGGAGAAATCCACCTCGTCCATTGCATTCAAGAAGAAATTTTAGTTAAGAATAGATGGTTTTGAACATTCATTGATGTGGTCCAGAGAAGAAATCACAAAAAGATCAGATTTGAACATTGTAGGGCAGTCCTTTTGTGGCCCCTGTATTGCACACATGTGCATGCATGGGTACGAATGGTAAGCTAGAGTTTGAAGCTCTCAAACCCCTCTACACGATGGACGGCTCAGATCAGTTATATGGGGCATGTGTGGGACCCACAGTCGACCGCAAAACGACTCAGCGGTCCGTTCGCAGACAGCACGAAACAGTAGTTGCCGTTTTGGATTTGAAGTTGGTCAGGCGTTGGCGCTTTAGAAGGCGCTAACGTGGTCAGCACTTCTAGTGCACGGCCAGCTTTGTATGTACAAGGTGTACATTCACCATGTATGGGACCCACTGTGATGATTTTCAGAAATCTTCACCGTCCATATTGTTTCTCATCTTATTTAAACCGTCAAGTACAATTTTCATGGCAGTTCCAGATATCAGGTGAGCCCCACTTAATGAATTAAGGGACTGATTTATCCATTGGCCCACTTCGTGAGATTTTTAATGGCTGAAATTTAATATGTACGGTTAATTTATGGCCTTCATCACATGTATAAAGTTTCGAGTCAATCGGATGGCGAAAACCCTGTGATCTTGCATTTTGGACCAATTTTAAACGGCTTGATTTCCTCGGATCCTTGGTGTATAAATCTGTCAATATTGGTTCTCTGGAGTCCGTCCCTTACTCTGGTGACTTCAGAGCGTCAAATCCCTGCTTTTAATATCATTTTTCAATTCATGCTCCTGATTTCATCCTGTAATAAAAACACAATTAAAATATGGCATTAAGCATTATCATATACGTAAAATCTGGCAATAATCGGGGTCTGATATGCAATATTCGACCCTCATCAATCATTGGATTCTAAATTTGACTCTTTTATATCATCCCATGTGGCGGTCATTGCCTTGCCCTTGATTTTTCTATTTGGGCATTCAGTAGACAAGTGTCTGTACTCATGACAGGCATAACATTGTGGTTCTTTGATTCTTTTACCAAATTTGTCTGTAGAGGATTTGTTGTTCGCCTTTCTTCCTCTAGAAGGATGACCACGATTCTTCTAAAAGAATCTTCTGTATCTTTGCGCCAGCAAAGCCACTTCTTCATCTTCTTCTTCATTTTCACTCTCATTGTCCTCATGTATTGTTTTCTTGAAAGTTTTTAGGACAGTATTTTTGGATTTTTGGGATTGTGTGAAGTGTAGTTCAAAAATTTGTAGGGAACTTACCAGTTCTTCTATTTTCATCTCATCAATATTCCTACACTCCTCAATTGTTGTTACCTTAGGATTGAATCGTTCTGGTAGGGATCTTAGAATTTTCCTACAAATTTTCGGTACCGGAACTTTCTCTCCCAATCCACCCATGGAGTTACAAATGATATTCAACTTGGTGAAAAACTCCATAAATGTCTCATGCTCTTCCATTCTAAGATTCTCGAACTGTGAAGTCAAGAGTTGGAGTTTGGACCTCTTCACAGTGCTTGTGCCTTCATAGGTTGTTTCCAATAGATCCCATGCTTCCTTAGATGTCCCACACATGCTTATTTGATTGAAAATATCCTAGGACACGGCACAGTAGATGGCGTTCATAGCTTTTACTTCAGCGGTTTGTTTTTCTTTGTCGAACGTCGTCCAGTTTTCTTTAGGTTTGGGTTTAGTGATGGTTGTGCCACTTTCAAGTGCGATTTGTTCAGATAGTGGCACATATCCTCTTTCAACTATATCCCAAACATCATGATCCAAAGATCTCAAAAAGTAGTGCATCATATCCTTCCAGTATGCATAATTTGAACCATCAAATACTGGAAGCCTAGTGACTGATGAGCCCTCTCCTTTGGCCATATTCCAAACTTCAGTCAAGATCACTCTCTAGGGGGTAAAGCCCTTAAAGAAAGACCTGCTTTGATACCAATTGAAATAGCGATGAAGACCGCTTGATTTGAAGTAGGAATATGCCAATACATCCTAGAGGGAGGGGGGCTGATTAGGACTTTTTAAGGTTTTTACAATGTATTTAAAAATCCTATTACACTAATCCTTACAGATAAGCAATTATCAAGATTACTCAAATGTAACTCTACTGGCTTCCAAGCCAGGTAGAAGATCCAATCACAAACTATTCAAGAGACAACAATATATAGCTTAGTTCATGATGGAATTGACTTATGTAAGTGTGTGGGGTGTGATCAAATAGATAGAGATGGAAAAATATAAATAAATAACACACAGAGAATGATATAAATCGCAAACACAGTCATTTTTATAATGGTTCGACTACTTGTCTACTCCACTCCCTGTAGCCGCACTCAACCCTTGAGTGTTCTGGATTTCACTAAGGAGGTTTCACATGGTTCACCTCTAACCTAAGGTTTTAAATCAGGTTCACCAACCTTTACAACCTACACTGAAGTTGACTGTTGATGCTCTCACGAGCATGGGTCAACACATCACATCCACTTTTAGGCACACTAGCCAAGGATCTTCCCTAAGACCCTAACAAAGGTTTCACTCGGTTCATCTCAAACTCAAGGTTTTACACGGTTCACCTCAAACCAAAGGTTTTACTGGTTCACCCCTAACTAGATGTTTATGCTCTCCACAGAGTAAGGGTCCACACAATGCACCCACCACGTACACTCCTGCCGGAGGCCTCCTTGAGGACTTCAAGGGTGAGAAACACCTTAGAGCCAATCCTATAGAGGAATAATCAAAGGGTTCTCTGGACTCTAGATACTTACAGATAAGTTGATGAGTCTCATTCAACACATGACGAAGATCTCCTCCTTGTTGATGAAGAGTCTTCTGCTCCCTTGATCCATAACAAATGATGTACCGATATAATGTAACGGGTTGGGTTAAGGTTATGATGGAATCCTACTCTTTAAAGGTTTTCTTATTTGTACGGCAGAGTGATTCCAATCATCTAAGCATTCAAGGCATCCTAGCTTAATGATTTGCCATTAAGGTAGTAGCTGGAGGATCCTTGAATGCGGAAGTTCATTCCCCAATCCACTCTATTGAATATCGATGATGAGGCTGGATTGGAGGATGAACTCCCTTGAGAGAAAGGGCTTTGGGTATATGATCTAAGGTTAAACACACAAAAGCACTCTCTTCTTTCTCTCACAGCAACTAGAGACAAGTTCTCTTTAAATAGGCAAAAGGTTCCAACAGATATAAAACGGTCACATTTATGACAGAGTTCGATATCATCAAGTATATACTCCTGATCGTATCGATGGTCTGCTCAATGACACAAACTCAATGTCATATGCTTTTGAAAAACTTTCTGCCAATTGATCGAGGGAATCGAGACTCGTGTCGATGTCATCAGATTTTGAACTTCGATATTATCAATACAAGGGTCGAGTCTTCGACATTTAAAAAAATGAGAGAAACTTGCATGAGATTTTTCAGGTAAATAGATATGATCGGGGGATACTTAATATCATCAGAATTTGAATGTCGATGATAACGGAGGTCGTGTCGATGCATCGATAAATTCAAAGATTTTATCAGTGAGCTTGCTGGACAAGTTTGTCCATTCTCGATGCAATCAATATGGCCTTGATATCATTGATATTTAGAATATCGATTCTATCGAGTGACCCCCGATCTGAGATAAAAATCACCTGAAAAAAAGTTGCTGGAGAAATTCACGTCCATAATCGATAATATCGAGAGCCTTCCGATATCATCGAGATTTGAACTCCGATGGTATCGGGAAGGGCTCTGATATATCCAAGCATATATGATTTTTCTTAGTAAAAACAGGGGTGCCGGATCTGCCTGTCGATATTATCGAGCTTCCTTCGATGGGCTCGAGATTTAAATATCGATACGTATGTCGATACATCGATAATTCTATCCATATATGTATTTGGTTACTGGACACATTAAGTCCTCATTCGATTCTATCGATTGGTCTTCCGAAGACATCAATAGCACAGGTCGATTATATCGAGTTGCACATCGATACAATCGACAGGGCAAGAAAGCTTAGAGATTTTCTAGTTTTTGAAAAAGTTTTCTTACCTAAAACCCTAATATGTTCTAACATGTTTTAAGGGTTATATTCACCTTGTGTTTTGGGACAAGGGATGTGAGGCTTAAATTTACCTTTGGCGAGCTTTCACACATCCGGTTGAGGCAGACACTTGTATAGATTTTCCTGTGAGGCTTCTGCAGTCCGACTGGCTCAACACACACGCTAATTGACAAACCAGGGCACTAGCAATGACACTTTCAATATTCGGTAGCTAAGGATAAAGTGTAACAGGAAAAACAAGAAACTGATTTTGTCACAAGCAGAGTACATAGCTAAGGTACTTGATCGATTCAGTATGTGAGATGTTAAGCCGGTTAGCACTCCATTAGCTAAATACTTCAAGCTTTCTAAGGAGCAAGGTGCAAAAACATAGGAGGAACGAGACTACATGGCTGAAGTCTCATACGCGTCAGCTATCGAGTCTCTTGTATGCTATGGTGAGCACGAGGCAAGACATTGTTCAAGCAGTGGGAGTTGTTAGCAGGTTCATGAACAACCCCAGTAAGGAACATTGAGAAGTTGTGAAGTGGATCCTTAGATACCTGGTAGGTACTGTGGATGTAGGGCTGTGTTATGGAGGATTAGAAATCAAGCTACAGGGCTATGTAGATTCAGATTTGGCAGGAAATATTAACAACAGAAGAAGCACTACAGGTTATGTCTTTACTCTGGATAGTGCTGTAGTCGGTTGGGTCTCTCAGTTAAGAAGATCGTATCTATCAATACAATGGAAGCAAAATATGTTGTAGCTACAAAAGTGTGCAAGGAGATGGTGTGGATGCAAGGTTTCATGGAAGAGTTGGGAAAGCAGCAAGTAGATTGCAAGCTATACAATGACAGTCAGAGTGTAATACACTTGGATAAGAATTCAACCTTTCATTCAAGGACCAAGCATATTGACATCAGATATCACTTCATACGTTCAAGGACCAAGATGGATTGATTGCTTTGGAGAAGATCCATACAAGTGAGAATCCTGCGAATATGCTGACCAAGGCAGTCACACGGGAGAAGCTGAAGCTCTGTTCAGCTTTGATTGGTCTTCGGGCTTGAATACGGGAAGGTGGTGCACTCCGAATGTAGAAAATGAAGGATTATGATGATGTGCCTCCAAGTGGGAGATTGTTGAGATGTGGAACCAGCAAATCAAAGGGCCTGGTTCAACCGGTCGAGGAGGCTGCTCAACCAGTCGAGCAGTGCTCGACTCAAAGTCCAGCGAGCTAATGTTTTGAAATTCTGCGATGCTCGACCGGTCGAGTGAGCTGCTCGACCGGTCGAGTGAGCTGCTCAACTAGTCGAGGCCTTGACTCGACTAGTCAAAGTTACGCAGATTTTAGTCCTAATTTAGTGCAAACTACGTAAATTTGAGGCATTTTTGCCAAGGTGAGTAAGGGAGTTGACTAAACTATAAATAGGGTTCTTAAGGCTATTCTAAGGTATGAGAAAAGCTTTTCTAAGCTTGGCTAAGGGTTATTTCTATGCATGGGAGCATCGAAAGGTTAGTATATTGATTGTAATCTCTTTTTTCTTCATAGTGGAAGTTTGCACCCGTGGTTTTTTACCTTGTTGAGGTTTTTCCACGTATATTCTGTCTTATGGTTTGTTGGTATTCTTTGATTTTACTTCTAGATTATATTTTCTCTTATTTATCGTTTGTGGGTGAGACCGGATATTGGATCTCAGTTCATTAGCGTTGTTGGCGTGCTGCACAACACGTATCGACAACTATCTTCAAGAAAATGGCTTCATCCAATGTCCATATGAACATGCAGTTTACATCAAGAAAAATACTCATGGTGACATCCTCACAACATGTCTATATGTTAATGATATGTTATTCGCAGGAAATAACTAGCAGATGTTCCAAGAATTCAAGCATGTCATGTTTTAGAAATTTAAAATGACGGATGCAAGACTTAAGTCCTTCTTTCTCGGCATCAAGGTGAAGCAACAAGCTGACGGCATCTATATATCTCAGAAGAAATATGAGAAGAAACTTCTCGAAAAGTTTGAGATGACTGATTGCAATGCCGTAAATATGCCTGTAGTTATGGGCCTGAAGCTAACAAAAGAAGGAGAATGAAAGAATGTGGACTCAACTCTATTCAAGAGTCTGATTGGAAGTGTAACGACTCGGAAAATTTCGTACAAAGACCCGAGTACCACCTCGAGCAGAAATCACTTAGGATTAATTCCCTTAGAAATTAAACGTAAGTTAACTAGCGCTAAGTTAGACTAGTTGTGAAATTAGCATTATTCGCTTTAAATACGTTCTGCAAGACCTAAAACCTATAAAATCGTCAACGCTATGTTATCCTGAAATCTAGAATCCAACTCTAAACCCAGTTGCTCTTGGGAGCACTTTAAAACTTCGTATCGGACCTGTACCGCACATCAAAAGTCCGATAGATATAAACTTAGACGATTATGACCGCACAGTTGGACTTGACAATCACCTCAAAAATCACGTCCAAACGATGTCCTGAGATTGTTTCCTTGAGTCTGGGGTGAAGAGAGTGAGAAAATGAAGATTTTTAAGAAAATAATTATAAATTTAAGTAATATAGGTCGTGTTGCTTGCGCGTCATTTGTAAGCATTCAGACTGTCGGAATCTAACTCAAATACACCCTCAGATCAAGGATGATGGCCCACTCATATCAGTATACTTGTAGTCCTTATTGAGTTTTGGTGACCGCTGAACTGAAACTGGTCCGCCATGGTTGATCTGGAAATTCGATCGAAGTAAAAAACTTAACTTGATTAAGATCCAGCATCTATGAGCTTAAGTCCGATCGCATTCAGTAAGAGGACCTCCAGAAGTGCTCCGTTGAGACAAAACGGACCTACTTTGACTATAACATAAGAATACCTTGGCCCTAGGTCTAATTTGGTGAGTTTTTAACCTATATAAGGACCTTAAACCCTCTCTCATTCCTCACATACGAATTTGAGAGAAACCCTAGGAGAGAGAAGAGAGAAAAGAGAGAGAGTGTTAGAGTTGTGGGAGAAAATTCTTGTTACTCTACCCTGCTATCATACGTACTTAACCATCCCGATCTAATCGCTATTCAAGCGATTCTGACTTCATTTCTAGGTAAGAAAACCTAACCCTAACCTGTTTGGGATTTCCATCGATGCAAGTAGCATGATAGCTAACCTAATTCGTATTGTATGTTGTCATTCCACCATTGACAAGACTCAGTATCTAAATTGAATTCGTTACGCGTTTACCGGCGTAAGGTGTGGATTTTAGACGTATAAGTTATGGTTTTCAAGGCTTTCAATGTCAGTTAATGATTTATTACTGACGCGGATGTTATTTCACATGTCTAACGTGTTGTTTGTTTTGCTTTACGAATACGTATGAAAAATGTATGGTATTACGTATTCTATGTATTTGCTAGAATACCTGAATACGTATATAAATTGGATGTGTTTAACATGATTATTTTCTGTGAATATATGCTTGTTACATGTGTGACAACTCCTTAGCGAAAGGACTTGCCCTAAATCACGCCACGGCCAATATACACTATATATGTTAAAGTGTGTAGCCCACGAGTTTGTGAAAATGTTTAAATGAATACGGAACCCGGATTCATGCATGCCAGGATTATCTGTCGTGAGTATATGCAAGTGGTATATGGGGCAACTCCCTAGTGAAGGGATTTGGCCTAATACATGTATAATCATCATACACATGTATGATAAAGTATGTATTCTAAGTGTTTGTGAAAATGTCTGAATGAGCATGTTGTTTCTATGAAATACTTTGTATGAGGGTCGAGATGTAAATCTCGGCTACCTTATTTATGTGTATGATTTCCTCCATGTACGTTTACATCATTAGGTCTTCTTATTTATGAAATGAATGTGTATGGAATCATGTTAGTGATGCACTTCTCAACATGCTCATGTTTGAAATGATTGATTTATTTGTTCATTACAGCTTTTACTGTTTCTTATGATTACTTGTTGAAAATGGATGAGATTGAGACTATGATATAGTCCAGGAAATCGATAATCGGCCCTGAGTTCGTGGTTGAGATTCATTCGCCATGTAGGACATGTTTGACGAACCCGAGTCGGTTGTTGGTCGTCGGCAGTGGTTAGGACACACGAAGTACTTACACATTTCATGTCGATTGATTCAATGTGCGCTCATACTAGTCGAGCTCGTCAAGTAACCCGATCTGCCTATTGTATGTTCACCATGTATGGACGTTATTGCTTGAACCTAGGGTACTGAACTTACCAGTGATAACCCTGATAACGGTGGTACTTTGATCCATTAAGACTCATGAGCCGAGCATGGTAATATGTAACACTGTGGTCGAGCTTTCGGCCTATGCTGGGGCCATGAGCTTCCCCGTAGTGACCAGTGAGCAACCCAGACTCGTGAGCCGAATATGGTGGTATGAGACACTGTATTCGAGCTGTCGGCCTACATTAATTGGTGATGGGGGAGTGGTGTAACGATTGTGTGTAACAGCCCTGACAGCCCTTGTAATGACCTCGAGCGTACTTTGAGTCTATAAAGAGGCGACAACCCTTCCGTAGCAACAAGAGTACAAACTATGCCTGTATTGATTTGGTGATCGGAGAGTGGTATAACGATTGCGTGTAACAGCCCTTATAGCGACCTAGAACCGCAACATCGTATAAGATTAACTAGGAGTGACGACCCTAGACAGGATCCTTGTTGGGAATGATATAAGGGAAGTACCTTAGTTTCTCAATCCTGCAGAATGAAAGGACTAATAACAACTCGGTAATCATGTTCATATCGCACTGCATGTGCCTGGAAGATGTGGAGTACTGATGGATGAAAGCATACCGCGAACGTGAGATGGTGTCGCATGAGGGAGTATGTAGGCGAGGACACGCATCATTATTGCATCTCATCCTTGCATTAACAAGAGTAGCTAGGAATGTTTAACTGTACTGCTTTATCATTACTGCTTGATTGAATTGATAACATGTTAATCTTTGCTCTATGATTCCACCGAGTTAATCACTCGCTCCCACGTTACAGGACGGTGTTTTAAACACCAACCAGACTCTGTCTTAGTTGCAGATGGCGAGACGATTCAGGAGTCGGATCCGGACTATTACAAGGACCAGGACGAGTTCTCGTACATGCAGTTCTCTAACGGCTTCGCATAGGCAGCCTGGATCGACGAGGTTTTGATAGTTGGACTATCCTTTGTTATTTTGATTTTTGATTTGATGTATGTATATGGTGACTCAGAGACGTATTCATACTTTGGAGACAGATCGAAATTATTTTGTTTTACATACAGTGATATACATCTTTCAGTCTTCCGCTTGCATTTTATTAATAGATCTGGAGTATGAATTACTGTCTTGGTATAAGTGATGCATTGAAACTCGGGAGCTGAGCATCTGCTCGACCCCCGATTTTCAGGGCGTTACAGGAAGTCTCAGATACCTCACGATCACTAAGCCGGATGTCATCTACAATGTTGAGATTCTAAGCAGGTACATGGAAGCACCAAAAGAATCACACTAGCTCGCTATAAAAAGAATTCTTAAGTATGTCAAAGGAACCGTGGAATTCGATCTCTTCTATCTATATAATGATGAAACAATCTTATATGGATACTCAGACAGTGTTTAGGGAGGTGACCAAGATGAAAGGAAAAATACCTCGAGCTGTGTTCTATCTCGGGTCAATGACTTTTACATTGAATTCAAAAAAGCAAAGCGTGATTGCTTTATCCACTTGTGAAGCAGAGTATGTAGCAACATTGTCCAGTCTGTGAAGCAATATGGTTGAAGAACCTGCTAAAGGAGTTGAAACATTCACATGAGGAATCCACAGTTATATACGTGAATAACAAGTCAGCAATCAAACTTACTAAAAATCCAGTGCAACATGGAAGGAGCAAGCACATTAAGACTAGGTATCACTTCCTAAGAGATCAAGTAAAGCAGAAAATGGTAAAATTAGAGTACTTCCATACTATTGAACAGGTGACAGATATTTTCACCAAGGCACTATTGACAGATGCATTCAGACGACTAAAGTCAATGCTCAGAATAAAGCCGGTTTTGATTTGAAGAGGAATGTTGAAACGTGCAAAACCAAATCCATCCTCCCTATCATTTTCTAGATTCATCCAAATCCATCATCCCTGGTATTTTCCAGATTCGTCTCTCCCTAGTATTTTCCAAATTCATCCAGATTCATTCTCCCCAATAGCTAAGGATGGTGACGGTAGGTTTTCCAAAGCTTTGAAAATAGGCATTCTTTAGTTTTTGTAAAAAGTAATTAATGCTATTGCCCTTGTCTCACATAGAATCATCTAGAATGAGAGCATTTTAGTCTTTTTACAAGGTATCAAATATCTATATAAAGGATTGTAATATTGCAAGTTGTATGCAAGCAAGTGGCAAAACAATTCAATACAAAAAGTTTTCCTTTTTCTATTTGTGGTGTGCACAGTTCTAAGGCTCTGTAAAGCTAACATCTCTAACCCTTATTTTATTAATAACAAACCATAAACAGTATGATAAGGTGTCATGAAAGAGCACCCAATCATTCTATATTCTGTAACAGGATTTTTATTCGGAGTTATCATCAATCAAAGCAACTCCAAGCAGGATATCTTAAGTAAAATCTGTGATGGATGACTTTTCTCCGAGTACAAGTGCCCTTAGGATGTTATCACTTACACCATCAGCTTTCAGAAGAAGGTGTCCGCCATCAGGAAGCTCATGATACTGGATCCATGGAAGCCTCTTCGAAACATAGCGTTGTAGAGCGACGGGAATGACCTTGTCTTCATACCCTTGCCATATGTGGACAGAGCCTTCGTTGTGGGGAAATGGGTTGTTTAGATCCATAGGATCGAAGCTCCATTTGCCGAAGCCAACCATCATGTCTCGATGGAGGGATTCATAATCGCCTTGTTGCCGGGCTTTATCCTGGGATTTTAGAAAATACAATTGAATTCAGAACTATGAATCTAGGAAATATGACAACACTACCATTTCTTATAAGCTAAAATGTAGCATACACTTACGACATTCCAGACATCAAATTTGTGGGGCCCATTTTGGTGGAAGATAGCCTAAAAATTCTACTAGAATTGGATGTTATTTCCATTTCTTATCAGCCATTTAATTTGGACTTTACCTTTTCTTTTAGCTGTCCATTTATTGATCACCAATTGATGGTAGGCATCATCGAACCAGTTTTGATTTTCAATCCATGAGCCATCTGCCGTGGGTCACACAATTTGCAGAGTGTGCATTGTTGTAAATTTATGCCACCTGTTTGGTGGATGAATCAATGCCATTAAAAAATGTTGGGAAATACACCTGAGTAATGAAAATTTGGATATCAGGCAAATCAGGGTAGTTGGATCAAACAGATCAAAATCTGAAGGCACTTGAAAAATGATTGATTGGTTGCATAATTTTTAGCCTTCTAGGGTTAAAACTAGGATCGTTCACATAGATAATGAGCCCTTTAAATGAATCTCATGCAGGGTGTGGGTGCAAATTGGCCGGGCTAAACCAAAACCTGAATGGCACATCCCAAATTTCAGGTAGGGTTGGTTGGGCTCATATTGGAAATCACATAACCTGACCCTATATCTGTACTATATGTAACTTTAGCCAGGGGCAAACATGTTCACCCAATTAGTCTTTACATAAGTGCTTTTTTTTTTTGTGTGTGTGTGTGTGTGTTAAATGCCTTAATAAAGAGTTCTTAGCGAAGACAAAGTACAATATTTACCCAACCCAAGGTATGGCCAACAGCCTACTCTTCTTGAGTTTGGGTTGAGCTTGGGCTGACCCTCTACCTGACCCAACCTACCTTATGTAGAGTGGGTCACATACAATTTCATGGCCAAGATGGACCAAAAAAGGCCCAATCAGAAGTGGAAGTGATCTGGACCGTCAGAACCTTAAAACGGTCACATCTTGCAAACCATAATGAGTTATCTGACGTGCCATTTTGATTTTAGGGTAGGAGAAGCTACTTTAGCCACCAAAACCGCTACGCCAGGTTGCCCATGCCGAATTTGCAAGATTCCATCAGATCGACGGTCGAAATTACGTTTTATTTTCGTTTTTACTATTTATAGTAAGTTTTAGTTTGATTATAACTATTCATTCTTTGAGTTTTAGAAGTTGCGTCCAACAGGATAAGTGCTTAGAAAAGTTGGTAGAAAAGCATGGTTAAGCCATATAGGAAACTTGCTATTTTTTACCGAAAACCATGAAGTCTAATAGGAATCATGACTGTCTATAAATAGTAAGTTTACTGTGTATAGTAAGTTACGATTTTAGAGAGTTTTAGTTGTAGTTTAATTATGAAACTTCTTCCTAGGATTCATATCATTATTCACGGGATTGTAAACTCATTTTTTAGTATCAATCGATTTATTTCGATTTTCTTATTTTCCTCGTGGATTCAAAGTATCTCCGTAAGGAGTGCATATAAGCTCCAGAGTAGTTATCCCCTTGAGGAAGACGGTCCTCGACTTCAACAGGTCCTCCCCTGCGTCACTACCCAGGCTGGAAAGCCTAACGAAGGGGCACATGTACTAGACATAGCATTAAGCATGCGCACACACGGAAGGTCAGGCTCTAGTAGTTGGCTCCACCAAAATAGCAAGGAGCCTGTCTATATAAATGAAGACTATGCAGACAAACCAAAAATTTCCAATTCATGCACGTTGTATCTTTCTGAAGCCAATGGACTGCTATTTGGATGCACTATTGAACTTAATCCTGATATCATTTTAATAGAGTGGAGATGTCAAATTGCAGTTACCATAGTATCCATATTGAGCGAAGATCAGGCTCCAAACAGAAATCATGTTACTTTCAACTCGAACTTGAGAAGAACGTAAGTTTGAATTGAGGGCTGCTCCCTCTATATGAACAGAAAGGCAATTGCGATTTGGTCATTTTCACTTTTTTGAACTAATCGCCATGATTGAATTCGATAGTGCAACCAAACACAGAGTCGGAGTATGGGAACAAGGAAGAGAAGTACCTGAGTAGGTGGTTCAGTTGCCAACATCTTCTGAAGAATCTCCCTGTCTTGACAGCTGAAAGTTCCTGGGTGGCCCACTATGAATCTTAGTGAGGGGAACCATTTCTGAGTCATCCACCAGTACAGCAGAGAAGGAGCATAATGCGCAATCCGAAACGTCCATTGGTATTGTACAATCTGTGTCCTGAAGGCATCTTTAGATAGATTGGCAGGAAAAGAAGGCCACCAGTAGTTAACCAGTGGAACTATCAGCGCTACACCTGCCAACCTGTATGGAATAATTTGAGAGGTAAATTGAGCTTCTAAAGCATAGAAAGAACTAAAACCATAAAGCCCCGATTTTTTAAACAAGGTTGAGTTGGTATTTAGCTAGATTCTGCCAAACCTCAATTCGATTCGATTCGAATTGATTGAATTGTATGACCATGTAACTTTGAATGTTACAAATGTGAAAAGTTATTTCCAACTGCTATATTGATATTTACACACTTATGAGGAAGTTTCAGTAATACTACTTTTTCTACTATTCCTTCAACCATACGAAAGAGGTTTGTTCCAATGCATCCCAACATATTGCAAGGTGATACTCGAGACTTTAGCTTTTGAATCTGCATCATCTTTCAACAATTCAATCCATTTATATGATGGGTCTCAAATTGTGTTGTAGGTACAAAACATAAAAATCACTTTAATTGCATTATTTTAACCATTTGAATTTGGCTCTTTTGCTTTGAAAATGAACAGTCACCATAATCTTAGTGTAGCCAATGGGTTGAAATATTCAACCTGATAAATCTTTTGGGCAAACCCAATCCAACGGGAGCCCTATCACATAAACAATTTGGGTCATTGGAGAAAACCCGATTCCAATGGATAAAGTCCCGATATATCATATTGGAACACGCGGAACGTACTCAAGCAAACAGCCATAGGAAATTACCTTGTATGGGTACAACTATCCATTTTTGGAGGCTCAAAAATACAATTCCACTTGCAAATTTATGCCTTGCATTTTTTCTTTCTTTCTTTTTTACTAACCAATATAATCCATGCCTTGCAATTGCTATCACAATATCTAAAGATAAATGTTGGATAAAATACTTTTAGAAGTACAAAGATTTGTAGGATCTGAAATAAGAGTAACCAAATATAATTACAAAATGAATAAACGTCTAATATCAAAGCTTGAAATTAAATTAACTCAGTCTGATCAGCAAGTTGGACACAGCAAAAACCGATGGCGAGTCCACATGCATACAGAGTTTAACTTCCTCCAAGTTATAGGTTGGTATTTGTGAAATATACCAACATAAACATAACATTTAGATGCTAAACAAGGTGTGCATAATTCGGCCACCAAGCTGATTGTGACAGTAAG
Organism: Magnolia kwangsiensis; assembly: GCA_037074715.1. Taxonomy (NCBI): domain Eukaryota; kingdom Viridiplantae; phylum Streptophyta; class Magnoliopsida; order Magnoliales; family Magnoliaceae; genus Magnolia; species Magnolia kwangsiensis. Next base: position 85,763,541 of record CM073571.1, on the reverse strand, counting down.
CTCCGTCGGCATTTTTTAGACAAGTTATGGTCACAATCTAGCCGAAGACCGAGTCTGCCAAACAGAGAATATCTTTAGATGAACATGCCTGTTTGGAATGTGCTTGAGACAGCTCCAAGCAGAGTATGCTCCCATGGAGATACCAATCACATAGAACTTCGATCCGATCTCCAACTGATCGGCAAGATCTTGTATGTCGAAAGCTTCACTCTTCACAGATCTTTTCGGATTCGGATCACTCTCTCCATACCCAGCTCTATCAAAGGAGAGAAGGTAAATCCCAAGCTCTTCTACCAGCTCCTGAAATCCATAACACATTCAGTTTGTACCAGTGGGGCCCTAATAGTGGATCTGATCGGTCCTATATTGGATAGATCCTGCCCCAAAGGTTTCCTGGATGCAAAGATCCCAACCGTTCAATTTCCAGCCCTTCCCAGCTCAATGTGGATTATCATTGTATTTCTTCCATTAGCCATCTATATGCAGGCCACCGAATTAAATGATTATTAGGACTAATTCTATCATGGAATTTTTTTGGGTCATGATCCATCCAATCTATCAAAAAAAAAAAAAAACCCTCAAGGGATTCGATTCAAATAATGAAAAGTGGGGATTTTACATACTCGAGAAACCGGTATGAGGTAGTCTTTGGAGTCGGCGAAGCCATGGGCGACAACGATTTTGTAGGTAGCAATCTCCTTGGGGACTCCTCTTTCTTTGTAGCTCAGATACCTTCCATCTCTAAGTCTGATTCTAGGTGAAGTAACAGGCGGGCCATCTGGAGAACCACAGAGCTTTGGTGGTGGAAGTTGGATGGCTTGATAAGCCCATCCAATCAAAACCACCACCAAAACTAGTACTACAGCTTGCACAAACATCACTGAAAGATTTTAAATTCCATTAAACTGGAATCAATTCAACAATATATCAACAATATATATATATATATATATATATATTTTACGTGCACCACCTCAATTCTTAAATGAAAAATGGGTGTATGCCAATAAAGAATAAGTGGGTCTTAAAAAATTAAAAAAAAAAAAAAAAAAAACAGATTATAGAGTATAAGAATTTGCAAGAAAAAATGAAAAGAGTGTAGAAGAATTCACCAGAAAGATTGCTGGGTTCTTTTCCTTCTTCCCTTTCTTTCCTCCGTTGTTAGAGCCTTTCAGCTTCTGTCGTAGAGAGACGGGTGCTTTAGCTGGGCTGCTAGCTAGTCATTCGTGTATTTTTATTTTTATTTTCATTTTCATTTTCCACCGCCTTCTCTCTTACCGTGGAAGTACGTTGCACGGGGACACGGATTGCGTGCGAGCGTACTGAGTACACTCTGTGTGGCCACAGTTATGCGTGTCTTATCCACGCCGTCCATCCGTTTCACCAGCTCACTTTAGGGCATAAACTTAAAATTTAAGCATATCCAAATCCCTAGTCCGCCATACCACTGGAAACAGTGGGTATTGAACCCTTACCGATGAAAACTTCTCGAGGGCCGTGGATATTTTCGGATTAAGCTATTATTTTTGTTTTCTCTTTGTACGTATCCCCGTGACTTTATTAAGAGATTGGTTGACAACTAAACATCACTGTGAGTCCAGAAGGTTTCAACGATGACTATCATTATCTCCATTATTTCCTGTGGTGTGGCCCCCTTGAGCTTTGAATATTCTTAAATTTTCATTTAAAGTCCTAAATTGAGCTGATAAAACAGATGGACGGAGTGATTAAAACAGATACATCATAGTGGGCCTCAAAAAGCGTACTGACTTACTCGGTATTTAAACGGCGTCCGTTGGACGGGTATGAGACCAACCTTGAGTCACATGCTCTGGTCACCTGGGTTTAAGAATAATATCCGGTAGAATCGGTTACAAGTCATCACCAGCTTTGTCTAAAGACTGAGAAAAGATTTATACTCCGGCTGAGGGTGATGGATGATGCGCATGCACTTAAAGTTTATCTACTGTTGATGTTACTTTTTGTAAGCGGATTGCTTTATTCGCTTAGCCCGTCCTTTGCCTACACGATATAAAACACAAAGGGTACCCTGGCTAGAGTCGGGGAATCTCCGATGCTTAAGTCAGTTTTTCGATTATTGGCAAAGGGTTTTTAGGATTTTCTCTTGCCTACCTTCTTCCGTAGAGGACTTGGGCATTTATAGATCTGAAGAGTTCTCATCATACGAGGATTCTTCTCATTAATATTCGGAGATTTTATCCTTTCAACTGACTTCGCCTGATCTCGAGAATCTAGAGATCGGACACCTGTATTTTCAAATTTTCGGAACGGCATTTGTACTCACACCGCTTTTCCCTGTCTCGGCTCGACCGTTACCGACTCTAAGAGAGTCTCGGTCGACTTAAGAGAGTAAGTTTTTTGCCTCCCATGGATGGAATAGTCTCGGTGTTTATCCGTCATCCTTCCTTATTCCGTGGCCGACGAAACCAACTTATTAGGTCAGTTTTATTCTCTCGGTCGGACGGCTTTTAACTTACTCGGCCTTCTGTAGACTTACGCAGACGCAGTTATCTCTCCGACCGAGTAACTTAAGTCATCTTATGCTTATGCCTCTTAGCCTTATCCATTACTCCCTCGGCTCTAACCATTGTCTCGGACTCTTCAGGCAGTGTCTGCAGAGTCGACCTACTCCATATCCGAGTCTCCGGACTTTACATATTTTTCCACAACAATGAGCCCCCCTACTCCTTGTGTCGTTCTCGGCACTAAGGAGTAAGGAGTTTTAGGTCGGTTCGCATCAGAGTCTGAGGTCATGATGAGACATTTAATGCCTTTTGCGTCGTCCCTAACGTATGACGGTGCCTCTCGAGATCGCACGTGCGGCCAGTCATCAGGTCATGTCTTCCGCTTATGGGCATTGGACGCATGGCGAAGGCATTACCGCCGTCAGTTGGCGTGCGCCACATGTCGAGCGGGGGAGTTAAGACAAGTGTCGTTTCCCTTCTTCATTAAATGCTCCTGCCACGTGGCACAGTTATAAAAGGATCGGGCGGGAGGAACGTGCGAATTTTATTTTCGCCTCTCGCGCTCGCGCTTCCCTATTCTCTTTCGATTTTTCCTTCTTCTTCTTCTTCCTCCACTGTCATTTTCTTCTTCGTCACTTTCCTTTACATTTTTTGCTGCCTTCTCCGGTGAGTTCTTTCCCCCCTTCTATTGATATTAATGGCCACTCATGGCTCTCAGAGTCCCCGGGAGGGAACTTCCGGTGATGAGGGCGATTCACGACATCTCTTGAATGTTGCGGAGCCACCCTCTTTACTGACGGAGATCGTCGTTGGTGCGGATGCCGCTTTCCGGCTTGTTAGGCGGACCAATGATTCACCGGCTGAGCGTCCTACCTTAGCCGGTCCTTCTAGTGGTGGGTCGTCTTTGGTAACCCGGCCAGGGAGACCCAATCTCGGGATAGATCCGTTGGAGGAGGAAGAGGAAGAAGAAGAAACACTGATAGCTGAGGGGGATGTTGTATCATCCCTTGTAACTTGGTCGGCACATGCTGCTGGGTCAGTTTCTTAGGGAGAGGGAGGCGAGGATGACCTGAGTGGTCCTGTCGCCTCAATTTTGACTGATTCTGATCTAAACAGAATTCGAGCCGGATTCCATGTTCCGGACTCGATTATTCTTCGGCTCTCTCATCTGGGGGATTCGCCTGATCATCCCCCTGCTGGGATGGTCGCAATCTTCTAGGTCTCGATGCAATGCGGTTTACGTTTGTCTCTTCAACCCATTGCTCGGGATTTCCTGTCCCGTGTCAAACTTGCCCCCGGTCAGATCGTTCCAAATGGGTGGAGAAATTTATTTGGGTGCGTTGTGCTATGGTCCGAGCTAGAGCAGCCCCCGCTAACAGTCGACGAATTCCTCTACCTGTATCAAGTAAGACCAAACCCAAATTTTTTCGGCTTTTATTTTTTAAGCGCGTGGCGAGGCAAGGGCGGTTCTCTCATAACCGACCCACCAACTTTCAACAAATATTGGAAGGAAAGATGGTTTTGGGCGTGCAGACAGTGGGAGACGACCAATCCGTGGCCGTACGAGCCTCGTGTCTCTCATTCATTTCGCAAAGCAGGTGACTCAGCTAGAAACTTTCTGTTTCTCCTCATTGTAACACACTAAGTCTAATCTTGTGATGTTTTGCAGATATCCTGAAGGAAAGGGGGAAGCTTGGATCTGACGCTATAACTCGGATCAAAGATCTGAAGAAACTGAGTGCAGAAGACCGATCTTGGAAGTTGCTATTACAACCGGAGCGTCTGCATCTTGCGGGCTTAGACTCGTTCGTGTCAGGTAATTCTCACTGTGCTGCTACGTTCTTTCAGCGGCGCATTGTCTGACTCACTTTCATTCTTCTTTTCAAATCTTCCCGAGGCTCAGTCATATCTGAAGTCGACTTCCGCTAGCATGGCCGAATCTCATCCTTCCCTAAAGCCGATATCCAAGGTAAAATCTCCTCCGAGGTCAGTTCTCTTTTCGGGGTCTCGACCTTCGAGGCAACAGAAAACTGCTGCAAAGGGTAAGGAGCCAGCTGCCCCATCTGCTCCTGTTTTAGCCGCCCCACAAGTAGTTGTGCTCTTCGACCCCGATGAGAGGGCGGAAGAGGCAGAGGCGGTTCTTCCTGTGTCTCAGTTGGCTCTTGAGCCAGGAGCCGTTGCAGAGGAGGTCCCGAGACAGAGAGAAGGATCATGTGGAGAATCCTCGAGAGGGGAGATGACTCAACAGGAGTTGTCACCCTTCCAGAAAGTTATCTCGGGGATGATCCCTTCGGCCATCGCTCACGAGAGCGAGAAGGACTTTACCAGCTTCTACAACGCCCCGACTCTGCAGACTTTGGGGCATACGGCGAGGCTACTTTTTGAGGTAAAATCATTTCTTCTTATTTCTCTGTTACTAACGATTAGGGCTCTTATTACAACTTATTATCTCCAGTTTGCAGTTGGCTCCCTACATTGTCAAGGCTTGCTCGGAGTTGTCTGCTGCCTAGAAACTTGCAGCTGAGGCAGAGACAGCTAAGAGAATTGCGGCCGAGGCTGAGGAACGCCGAGAGATCGCCGAAGGCCGCATCGACATTATGACTGGTGACTTATCAATCATCAGGAAGGCAGCCGAGGATGCGAAGATGGTTCTTGAAGGCGCCAAAGCTGACAACGCTCATTTGACCTCGCTTCTAAAGAAGGCTGAGGAAGAGCATCAACATCTTCTTCAGGTCTACAGCGCTTGCGAGAGCACTCTTGCTCGGGCTAGGGCCGACGCCGCGGCTCTTATCCAGGAGGCTTAAGAGGAGGCCCACCGAGCCAAGAAGGCATAGGACCGAGCCGTAGACTCATTCCTCGAGTCTTCGAAATTCGAAGAAGAGAGGGACCACCATTATCAAGGCTGTTACAGGGCCTGCGTCTTGGAGATGAGGGCCTCTTTTTCCGACCTTGACCTCTCCGCTTTTTAAGGCTGATAGTCCAGAGGTCGATGCTACTGGTGCCGATGCTGCTGACGGAGAAGCCCCTGCCGCGGATGTTGCTATTGACGAGGCCGGTCCCTCTGGGATTGCTTAGGGAGTGGTCCGTAACCAAGGGAGATCACTCTCTCTGTCGGAAGTAGTGTCGAACTTCGCTCATATAGTTTTAACAGAGTCTGATGTAATCCGATGCAAAGTACTTCGAAAAAATGAAAACTGTCAGTTTTATTGAATTGACTTCGTTTACATTTCTTTTCCATTCTCTTTTAGCACCTTCTGTTCTACCTTAAGGGTAATAGATCTTGAGATGCAACTGTTTCCATTCCAAGGGTGAGGCAACAGTTGCCTATTTAGGTCTTCCAGCCGATACGTTACATGGCGAATGGTACTCGAGACGACATAGGGTCCTTCCCAATTGGGTCCCAATGTGCCCGCACCAACTTTCTTTATATTTGGGAACATTTTTTAGAGGACCATATCCCCGGCTCGGAATCGTCTGACTTTTACTCGATTGTTATAAAACTGAGACACTTGCCTCTGCCGAGCCATCGTTCGTAATCGAGATTTTTCTCTTTTCTCTTCCAGCAAGTCGAGCCCGAGTGATAGGAGTTCGTCATTCTCTTGTTCGGTGAATGTGTCGACTCGGGCTGAACTTATACCGATCTCAACCGGGGCAACTACTTCCGAGCCATAACAGAGGGAGAAGGGAGTTTCTCCCGTGGCATTTTGTGCTGTAGTTCGATAAGCCCACAATATATTTGGAAGTTCTTCGACCCATGCTCCTTTTGCTCCATCGAGCTTCGTTCGGAGATGTTTCTTTATAATCTTATTAATAGCCTCGACCTATCCATTCGTCTAAGGGTGATGAGGCGAAGCATACACATTTCGGATCTCGAGATTACTACACATCTCTTGGAACTGTTTGTTATCAAACTGCCTTCCATTATCGGTGATAATAGTCCGAGGTATCCTGAACCGACAGACAATATTTTTCCATACAAAACCTGTAATCTTATGTTTGGTTATCTTTGCTAATGGCTCGGCTTCGGCCCACTTCATGAAATAATCCATCACAACCACGACAAACTTGGTCTGACCCTTTCCCAAAGGGAACGGTCCAATGATGTCGATCCCCCACTGTGCAAAGGACCCTGGTCCAGTCATTGGGGTCAATTCCTCGGGGGGCTGCCTCGGGATAGCCGTAAATCGCTAACATTTGTCGCACCTTTGGATGAACTTCTTAGCATCATGGTGTATGGTCGGCCAGTAATATCCCTGCCGCAATACTTTTTTGGCGAGTGACCGTCCTCCCGAGTGATTTCTGCATATCCCTTCGTGTACTTCTCGTAATACGTAGTTAGCTTCATGAGAATTCAAACATCGGAGTAAGGGAGAGTAGAATCCTTTCTTGTATAGTACCCCGTTCAAGATGGTATAGCGCGACGCTCAGACCTTTAACCATCGAGCCTCGGTATGATCTTCCGGTAGTTTTTCATCGTTGAGATAATGAACGATAGGATCGAACCAAGTAGATTCCGAGTCAATGGCATGTATAGCCAAGCCTGTCGGCTCACATACACTCGGTTTCTCTACGTATTCAATCGAAATCGACCGGGGTATATCATTTTCGTCAGCTGAAGAAAGCTTTGCTAACAGGTCAGCTTTGGTATTCTCGGCCCTGGGTATCCGAATCACTTCACAGTGCTGAAATCTCCTGATTAACTCTTTGAACTTCTCCATATATGCCTTCAGTTGTTCTTTTCATGTCTGATAGATACCAGTAACCTGGTTGACGACCAACTGCGAGTCACTAAAGACATGGAGATGAGTTACGCTTAAACTCGCGGCGAGTTGAAGGCCAAGTAACAAGGCCTTGTATTCTGCTGTGTTGTTCGATGCTTGAAATCCAAGTCGTAAGGCATATTGCATATAGGTTTGATCGGGAGTCTCCAATACTACCCCGGCCCCACTGGCCTTAGAGTTGGAAGAGCCGTGGATGAATAATTTTCATGGTGCCGGGTCGAGTGACGGGCCGAGGGAAGAAGACGCCGCTGCTGCGGTAATCCCTTCACAGTCAGACTTTACGTTATCTTGGGAAGTCACTTCGATAAGAAAGTCAGCCACGGCTTGTCCCTTTATGGCTGTTCTCGGCCTGTACTGTATGTCGAATTCGCTCAACTCGATAGCTCACTTTGTAAGTCGGCCGGAAGCTTCTGGCTTTTGGAGGATCTGACGCAAAGGTAGGTCGGTCATAACAATGATGGTATGAGCTTGAAAGTAAGGCCGGAGTCTTCGCGAGGATACTACCAGGATTAAGGCTACCTTTTCAAGGGGAGGATACCTTGTCTCTGGCGACAGTAGGGCTTTGCTGACATAATACACCGGTAATTGCCTTCCTTCGCTCTCTCGGATGAGAGCCGAGCTAATCGCTGCGTCGGATACAGCCAAATACAATAACAACGCTTCTCCTGACTCGGGTTTGGATAACAGCGGTGGAGTCTTGAGATAAGACTTTAGTTGCTGGAACACTGTTTCACACTCTTTCGTCCATTCCATCATCTTTCGTTCCTTTAATTGTTTGAAGAACGGGAGATATTTATCAGTGGCTCGAGACAGGAAACGGTTGAGCGCGGCTACTCTTCCAGTTAGCCTCTGTACGTCTTTAATTATCTTTAGAGATTCCATGTCAAGTAGAGCTTTGATTTTCTCAGAATTCGCTTCGATTTCTCGCTGACTAATCAGGAAACCGAGGAACTTTCCCGAGCTTACACCAAAAGCACACTTGCTCGGATTTAACTTCATTTTGTACTTCCGCAAGGTAAAAAATATCTCTTTTAAGTCAATTATATGGTCGGCTGCGTGTATAATTTTGACGAGTATATCATCTATATACACTTCCATGGTTCGGCCGATCTGACGAGCAAATATTTTATTTACCAGCCTTTGACACGTCGCCCCGATATTTTTCAAACCAAACGACATCACTCGGTAACAATAAAGACCTTTGTCAGTGACAAAGGTAGTTTTTAATTTATCAGTTTCATGCATTACAATTTGATTGTAGCCTGAATAGGCATCCATAAAACTAAGCAATTCATGTCCAGTGGTACTATCCACCAACTGATCAATGCGAGGAAGAGGGAAGCTGTCCTTGGGGCAGGCTTTATTCAAATCTGTATAATCAATACAGAGACGCCACTTCCCGTTAGCTTTTCTTACGAGCACGACATTAGCTATCCACTCTGGATAGTATATCTCTTCTATGAAGTTAGCCTTAAGGAGCTTGCTGACTTCCTCTTCGATGATAGCATACCTTTTAGGGCTGAGAGGACGTCTTTTCTACCGAATTGGCCTGTATGTCAGATCGATGTTAAGTCAGTGCATCATGACTGAGGGATTGATCCCAGGCATATCTTCGTGGCACCATGCGAATACGTCAGCGTACCGCCGAAGCAGGGCGATCAGATCTTCTTTGAGAGACAACTTCAGGGATGAGCCGATTTGTACCACTTTTCGACTCTTCTGTCTCGGTTAAGGTTTTCGAGATGAGTTCTTCCATTGGTTGCCCCTGTTCGTGAGATCCGACCTGAGGGTCCAGCGACTCGATCATCGATATTTCTACCGAGCTTTCGCTGCTGTTGCATAGCATCGTCAGGCATCTTGCTGGTCTCCTTTTATAATTCCTACTCTCGACTCAGTCAAGAATTTCATGGATAAGTGGTACGTAGATACCACAGCTTAAAGGAGGCTTAGGGATGGTCGACCTAGTATGGCATTGTAAACCGACAGTTGGTCGACAATTAAGAAGTCGACCATTGTAGTTGTTTGGTGGGATAGACTACCGGCGATGAGTGGTAGTGAAGCGATTCCCTTAGGAAGTACCTATTTTCCTGAGAATCCGTAAAGTTGATCGTCCAATGCCCATTTTGTCGAACGCCTGAGTGAACAATACATCCATAGACTACCCGGTGTCCACCAGCACTCAGAACACCTTCCTGTTGGCAATGGTGAGAGCGATGACCAGTGCATCATCATGAGGATGATGAATGCCTCGGGTGTCGTCCTCAGTGAACGAGATACAGTACTTCTCTCTCTTTTTCTCTTTGGAGGGCCGAGATAGCAGGATAACCTTGGACTCGGGACGACTGATGCTCCTGGAGTGATTTTTTCGAGCATTATTAGAGTCTCCACCACATTGATGCCCTCCAATGATAGTTCGAATTTCCTCTGTCTGCCGATTCTCGCTCGGGCCTTCTCCTGCAGTACCGGGCCCTTCCACATGTTCTCCGAGTCGGCCTTCTTTGATGAGCCGTTCGATTTCATCCTTTAAGTGATAACAATCACTTGTATTGTGATCGTGGTCACGATGATAGTGACAGTACTTGTTCTTATTCTGCCGATTCGAATTTCCTCGGAGCTTTCCAAGCTAATTGACAAAGCCTTCACTTTTAATTTCCATCGACACTTGCTCTTGAGACTTATTCAGAGGGGTGTATGTAGAAAACCTTCTGTCAGGTCGTTTGCTCGACCTGTCATCATCTCACTCCCGATCGTCTTTTCGCTTCTTCCCTCCAGCTGAGTCGGCTTCTTTCTTGGCCGACTCTTTAGCCGAGGGTTTGGCATTCTGAACCTTCTCGCATAGGAGCCGCGTTTCTTCAGCGTCTGCATATTTGTTAGAGCGAGTCATAAACTCTCCCAGAGTCTCTAGCGGGTTTTTGTCCAGGGATGCCAGGAATGGTTTATCTCTGACACCCTGCATGAGTGCGTTAAGTGTTGTCTCCTCCGAGTTTTTTCCAACCTACAGAGATTTGAAGTTGAAGCGCTTGATGTAGTCTTTCAACAGTTCACCTTCCTTTTGAACTATGTTGTTTAGGTGTGCCGGTGGCTTTAACTTCTTTCCGTCGATAAAGTTATTGAGGAAAGCATCGCTGAGTTCAGCAAATGAACTGATTGACTTTGGTTTCAATTGTTTGAACCAAACCCGAGCTATATCAGTTAACGTGAGAGAGAAGGCTCGACACATAATAGCGTCTGAGGCATCATGTAACTCCATATAGGTTCTGACGCATTCAAGATGCTTTGTCGGATCGATTTTTTCAGAAAAAGGAGTTATCTGGGGTATGCCAAACATCTCTGGTAACCGAGTCTGCATTACTTCATCCACAAATGGAGAAACTTTTACCTCGGACTTGGTCGGGTATGTGTTCCGACCGTGCTTCATGTCTGTCATCTCTCTTGTAATCTCTTTCCAAACTTCTTTTTTGAAGTCTTGGACATCGGCTCTCCAAGGTTCCGCGCTCTCTGCTGTTTCTTCTTCAGGTAGCCCACTTCGCCTCCTCTAATCTATTTTATGCAGCAAATCAGAGGGGGATAAGACGGTCGTTGCCGAATGAGCCGATACTAGTTAACTCGGAGCTTGATGCTGACTCGGTTGTTGCTGTTGGAGCGACCGCGGGGTAGCAGGTTGAGCCTCAGATGTTGGCGGAGGAGCTTGCGTCGGCTCACGACGCTGATGCATCTGCTGGTTATACAGCTGCTCCAACATGTGTTTCATAACAGCCATTTCAGAACGCATCTCTTGGACTTCTCGATCTAATTGTGCGTTCCCTCGGTTCTGCTGGCTGGTAGTCGCAGCAGACACCACAAGCGGTGTTGCCGGTGGGACCATTAGGGGAGCTCCTTGAGCTGTGCTGGCAGTGGCTTCCCCCGCTTCATCTTGATCCCCTCTTCTAGTTCTTGCCATTCAAATAGAGTGTAAGAAACGACTTTTTTCCCGCTTCCCACAGACGGCGCCAAACTGTTGATGTTGCTTTTTGTTAGCGGATTGCTTTACTCGCTCAGCCCATCCTTTGCCTGCACGATATCAAACACAAAGGGTACCCTGGCTAGAGCCGGGGAATTCCGATGCTTAAGTCAGTTTTTCGATTATTGGCAAAGGGTTTTCTCTTGCCTACCTTCTTCCGTAGAGGCCTTGGGCATTTATAGATCTAAAGAATTCTCATCGTACGAGGATTCTTCTCCTTAATATTTGGAGATTTGATCCTTTCAACTGACTTCGCCTGATCCCGAGAATCTCAGGATCGGACACCCGTATTTTCAAATTTTCGGGGCGGCGTTTATACTCACACCGCTTTTCCCTGTCTTGGTTCGACCGTTACCGACTCTGAGAGAGTCTCGGTCGGCTTAAGAGAGTAAGTTTTCTGCCTCCTCACGGATGGAATAGTATTGGTGTTTACTAGTTATCCTTCCTTATTCCATGGCCAACGGAACCAACTTATTAGGTCGGTTTTATTCTCTTGGTCGGACAGCTTTTAACTTACTCAGCGTTCTGTAGGCTTACGTAGACAGTTATCTCTCCAACCGAGTAACTTAAGTCGTTTTATGCTTATGCCTCTTTGCCTTATCCATTACTTCCTCGGCTCTGACCATTGTCTCGGACTCCTCGGGCAGTGTCAGCAGAACCGACCTACTCTATATCCGAGTCTCTGGACTTTACATATTTTTCCCCAACACCTACAAATTGCAAACTTGGCATGGAAATAACTAATTAAACCATAAGAAATATCGGTCCAGTTTAAATGTATCATGAATCAAGAATTATGCTTATTTGTTTATTTCATTATTAGATTCGTGGACATCTATTATTTGGACAATCGAAAATGAAAACGATCCAATGATCCTATTGTAACGAATATACACGAACCAGAGCTTATAAGCGTTAAACCAAACCGATTTTGGAATCGTGTGGCTCTGGGTTACAGAGTCTCGCGAGCTTTAATTTGAGTTAATCTATGGTAAGTGCACTGCATCGGAGTGCCTGCGTATCAAATAACTCCTAACAGAAAATTGCAACTGTAGAAATTCCATATGCACGCGGATTACCTTTGCCCCCGGCCACAGGGGAAGTTCCCATGGTCGAAAGCTACATGGGCTGCCATACCCCTAATTCGATTTTCCGCACTTTTTCGTTGTACACTGAATTCGGTAATGCCGGCCTCGGTAGTTCTTGGATTTTGGCTTTTAACTTATGCCAACATCCGAAAGTGAAATCCCACGCGGAGCATTTAAGAGAGGCTCACGGGTCTAAGCATAACTGCAGGAACTCCACAAGTAACGTTCAAATTCATTCATCAGTAATTTAAGATACAGTGCTGATAAAGTAAATACCTAATGTCTTAAAAAATATACAAGGAGTGTAATCTAGCATCACCAACAATTTCCTTCTATAGTAACATGCGCATTAAATAATGTCTAAGCTTTTTATAAAGCTTAGTAAAATACATGTATGTAGGTGCAATGTGTGTGATAGATATATTGCATCAATATAACAATATTACAGTAAGTGAAAATGATGGATGCTATTGTAGGAAAAATAGGCCGATTCATAATGAAAGGTCAGATCAGGACCTCACACATTTTGCCACCTCGGACACGATAGCAGGTTCAACCTCGTACTCCAAATCCGAGCAAGAAATAAAATCGAGCTTGACATCCTGTCACCAGGTCAGAAAACCTCCAACCTGCCTAATACCTAAAAGATCTCTACAACTGTTCACAACCCCAAGTGTAGGGTTGCAATTTAGTAATAACTCGGTGAGACTGAGATCGAATCCACATGTAAGACCCGTATCTTGGTCCGTACCTTTCCGTAGACTTCCGCGGTCTTACCGGTCGAATTCCGGCAACCTTCGACCCTTAACCGATATCAATGCGAGACCCTGATTCATATACCACAACCCGAGTTGACTCAACCCAAGACCAATACCATAGCGCGCCGTCGTTGCGGTTCCGATGCCGCGACTCGCGCGCCAAGGTGATACCCTGGTCGAGAGTTGTAGGCCAACGTTCAGTGCGAGGAAAACGCCACGCGTTGCGAAACCCAAGAGAATCTCTACGATGTGTCACATTAATCACATCAATCCCATCAATCAATCAATCCATCACATGTCAAGTACACATCACTTTCACCCTTTTTTCCAAGCAACCACAAAAGTCTTCCTAACCCATACCTCTCTTACACAAAAGGCCACAAAAGTCAAAGATTTCATACAAAACCATCACTCACCACATCCATCCATCACTCTCTCTCTCCCTTTACAACTCCTCTCTTTCTCATTTGCAAAAAACTCCAAGCAAAAGAAAATTCCACGTATGGAATTCTCCAAACACTCCTAAGCTCCAAGTGGCCCACTTTCCTACCCCACCATCTCCCATCTCAACCCTCTATTCCTCATCTCATCCATTGAAGTTGAAGCTAAGGTGTTAAGGAACCCCTAGGAGCAAGAAGATCGGACGGTGGGTGCCTCTATAGGGTAATTTCTTTCTTGTTTTTATGATGGGCCAAGTGAGACCCACCGATCAATGGTGTGGATCTCGCTTGGGACCCTAAGATAAGGCCAATGGCCCACTTGGATCATCATGATCATTCCATGATGGGGCCATTCTCCATGGACCCCATCATGATGTTTATTTCATTGCAAAAGGTCATCTAGACTGTCCATTTTGGTGGAGAGAGGATCTCCACCGTTGATTCTCGATCTTGGTGGTCCCATGTGTTGAGGGACCCTTTTGATTGTATGATTTGCTTTTAAGGGAGGGCCCATAATGTCGGGGTCCCTCCATCACAAAGCGTGTCCCACTCTCCATGTCTCTCTCTCTCTCTTTTATTTCTTTTTATTTTGTTTTATTTTATTTTATGTGATAAGGTTGTGTGGCCCACTTGAATGAACCCCACCTTGAGATTTATTTTGTTCAAGTTTTTATTCAAGTGGGGCCCACCTTATATGTTGTACCCACGTCAAACATCAGTGGTGGCCCACTTCATCAGGGCCCACCACAATTTAATTTTAAGAGAACCACACCGTCCAGCGTCTGGGACGCTGGACGTCCCTGTACAAAAAAAAAAGGAAAAAGAGAAGCTTTGGGGGTGGGCCCTTGTATAGGCCCCACTTTGATGTATGAGTGTAATCCAAGCCGCCCACCCTCTTTCCCATAACATTTTAGGCATTGAGCCAAGGGATGAAGTTAATCCGTTCATTGGGCGGGCCATACCACTCAAAACAGTGACACTTACCATTTAAATTAAATCTTAATTTTTCTACATGCCTAGATATGCTCAATAGTGGACTCATTGGATTGGTCTTGAGCCGGGGAAGCTAGTGAGCGGAGTGGATTTACGTGATATGGGCCCCAAACGTGAAAAACCCCAAATATAAGGGTTTTATATATATATATATATATTTTTTTATGTTGTAAGAGGCAAGGCCTCTGACTGCAGGCGCTGCAGCAGTGGCTGCAACGGGCGGGCGGGTAGCCAGCCGGCTACCCACGGCTGCTGCCGTGGGCCCCACCATGATGCATATGTTTTATCTAAGCCGTTCTTATAGAGGGCCACCCCCTGAGGTGGGCCCCCTCCAAAAATGAGGCCGATCCGACGCTCGGGTAGCCCACACCATAGAAAATAGTGTGGATGAACATCTACCATTGAAACCATCCTGGGGTCCACAGACGTTCTAGATCAAGATGAGATTTGTGGTTTTCCTTCACCCAGGTCCGTGTGACCCTTTTTAACGGTTGGGATGGAAGGACATACACTGTGGTGGGCCCCACATGGGACCCACATTGATGTATGTATTGTATTCATGCCATCCACGGACCGTGGACGGTGGCACCCCACTGTGATCTATGTATCCTATTCCACCGTCCTCACTGGACGGTGGGGCCCACCCTTCCGTTGCACGCTGGTTACAGCGTTTGAGTGTGTGTATACATATATATATATATATATATATATTATTATATATAATATTTTATATGTATATATATATACACTATATGTAATGTACATATATATTATACTACGTATAATATATATGATGGTGGACCTTCATGTGGGCCCCCACTCTTGATGCAGGTGTTGTATCCAATCTGTCCATCCATTTTAAAAGCTCATTTTTTTAGTTTGAGCTCAAGAATGGGCCAGATCCATAGTCCGAGTGGACCCCACCTTAACATATTATAAGGCCCATTTGAATGGTAAAAAGGCCTATGGATTAGGCCCACTTGAAATACATAAAGCCCATAGGACTAGGCCCATTTAAGAGACATAAGGCCCATGAGATTGGACCCATTTGGTGCATTTTTTAAAGCCCATGGAAGTAGGCCCATTTGATTCGTATAAGGCCTATGGGTTAGGCCCATTTGATATATGTAAGGCCTAGGGGTTTAGGCCCACTTTGATATGCATGTAAGGCCTAAGGGTTAAGGCCCATTTGGCGCATATATGGGGTTCAATTGGTGTGGCCCATTCATTACCTTTAAGACCCATGAGTTAAGCTCATTTGATGCAATCCAAGGCCCACGGGTTTTGACCCATTGCAATGCACATAAGACCCATTGGTGTGGCCCATTTATGTGGCCCACCTGATGAATAAAAGGCCAATAAGATATGGCCCATTTGATATATATGTAAGGCCCAATGGGATGAACCTAAGGTCCATTGCAATGTGTAATTCCAATACAGACTAAGTAGCGATGTTTGCAAAGGTCGTGCCTTGGGAGCAATGTTGGTTTGACGTCCACATTGCAAGTGTAATGTTGGTTGGATGTCCACATTACGACTCTCCTTAGGGCCCATTACTGGGCCGTACTTGCTGTGTATAGGCCGTCTAGGCCCATCTGCATTGTAAGAATGGTTCATCACTCACTTACATGTTTAATATAGTTTCATGACTCATGATCATATGCATCATATGTATGCTTGATATGAGGATTGACTGATCATAGCATATGCCTTCGGGCAGGTTGTTTATGGGTTCCTGGTTAGGCGGTGTTGCCCTACATGAGTGCACGATATGCGCAGGATTTGTTGCATGACTGAACAGTGTGAATCATGCATTTCGCATTTGTGTGACATGGTTATTGTACGCCCTAGCGACATCAGGGCCGTAGCCTCCACAGACTCATCATGATTGGCAGGATTGGATACCGAAAATCTTGTTCTACATGGGGTGCTATAGATATCCCTGGGTGAAAGTCCCTAAACCCTTATGGTACCAAGAGGTTGCTCCAACGTCTAGACCGAGTGGGTAGATGAGCGTTGAGTGTCGATTACCAGACGGTTACGCTCTCCACTGTGTCGTGGTCGGTTGGAAGGGGGTGCGGCCTTACCCGCCCGAGTGTAGGGGGCAATCCTAGGCTGAGTCTGACCAGCTCGAGGAATGGGTCCGCTATCGACGAGTCGTGCCCGATATTGGCAGACGGATAGTAAGGTCTCTTCCACTTACCTTATTACGCACGATGCGGCGGCAATTTGGTTTAGAGTGTACTAGACCCCAGTGATATCTCATATTTGAGCATTATTGATGTGTGGACATAGATGAGGATCTGTATGCTTGAGTTGCATTGCACATCGCATGGCCTTGGGGTGGCCGATACCATTCATGTCTTGCATCGCATAAGCCTTGGTACGGCTCATGATATTATGGATTTATCTGCATATTCCGTATCACTCTGATATTGCATGATCATATTACTACCTTGCGCACACACTTTCACCACCCTCTAAGCTTTCTATAAGCTTATGCACGACTGTTGCGTACAGGTGACGTTGGTTTGTAGCAGCGTTGAGGCAGGAGCACGTTGCAGATCATTTTGGAGTTTTTGTTCTTTACCATTGTATTTTCCTTTATGCTCATTGTACTTGTAAAGTTTTTTATCATAGTGGAAATGTAATAGATTTCTTAGTTGTTGTTTGTGGGTTATGCCATTGGTTATGCTTATTACGAATCAAACTGACATTGAAAATTCTCCTCATAGCATCCCAGGATCGAAACCTGGCGAATGGGAGCTAGGAGCCGAGAATGGAGTTCTACGGACGCTGTCGGTGCTGGATTCGGCGATCGGAAATTTTGTAAACCTGGTTTCCGAGTTTGGGGCGTGAGACCACAAGGACTAAACTTATAAATATTTTGAAATAACTAGAACTAGAACTAGAACTAGAAAAATATCTAAACCTAAACTTGGAATAAGAGAGAGTAATCATGAATAATGTTGATTAAAACTGGTGAATTTAAAGGTGGGAAATAGGGTGCCAAGGATCCTCTTATAGCTATTAAGATGTTACCTTATTTGATTCAATAAACACAATTGGAATTGGAGTCCTATCTTATCCAATTGGAAGATAAAGCAATTTAAATCAAATCTGAACTTTTCATTGACCTAATTCTCAATAGAGGAGAATTGTGATGATTGGAAGAGATTCTATCAACCTACCATGTCCAAGAGATAATGGTGAGCAACGAGATTTACCAGTTTCACAACCTCAAAATAGGAAAAGAAACCATTCGAAGCTATCATAACACCTATTGTAATTTGAATCACAATAAATCATAGAAAACTAAAAATATTTCTTTGATATCAAACTAGAAATCAATGAAGTTCAACATAAACAAGAATCAAATAAAGATAAACATCCCAATAAGCTACAAGATTCACCTCTTAGCACTAGCTAAGAGCTTAGCTAGTCATAGCTAACTCAAAAATATAAGAAAAAAGAAAATCTACTAGAACCCATGAAGAAATCAAAGTAGAAGAACATTGTTGGCGCTCCACTTAGGCCTCCTTTCCCTTTCCAAATGCTAGAAGATGCTTTGGAGCATCTTAGGAACTCCTATATATAGTTGGGGAACTCCAGCTTTCGCATCGAGTGGGAAAAATTCAGAAACCGCTTCAAATTTACACAGTCCATGCAAAATCTGCATAATCTTCAACTAGTCGAGCGCAAACTCGGGTGAGTCGAAGAAAAACTTGGGGTATTTGAATTTTGCGTAAATTTAAAAGATATTGTTGCTGAAATTTCACCCGAAGTTTCTTGGGTTAGCCGAATTTCAAGCTTAGGCTAGTCAAATTTCATGCGAAATTTTAGGATTCATTTTCTTCACTTCAAATCTTCAATTCTCTTCATTCCTCACTTAGTTTTCTTAGATCTTTGGCATATAAATTCTTCAATCTTGGTCTCATAAGATCCATCCTTTGCCTTGTTGATTTTTAAGTATCAAACCCATGCTTTTAACATTCTTTTCAATCTAAGCTCTCGAATTCACCTCTAATATAAACATGTATAAAATATATGCATTAAGCATTATCATGTTCATAAAACTAAGATATAAATAGGGAGAAATATGAAATATTTAACACTCAAAAATCACTCGCCTAAAGAGTCAGGTTGGTATATTTTCAAGTCGGCATAACTCCAAGACGACACAATCCACATATTTTCAGGTCGGCATGACTCCAGGATGGCACGGTCCACATATTTTTATGTCGACATGACTCCAAGATAGCATGATCCACCTTCCATCAATTCTAACCTGATCACTGATCACCTTTATCAAAAATCTCTGGTGAAGATCTAGGAGTTCAATCGGAATACGGATCTTCCTGGATCCCAACCGGGAATTTGGGAATATCTTAATGATATATATGGAATCTGAATCCTACTACAACTCATCCCTACTAAATAGGGAGATCCCTTTCATGCCACCACCTCTCCTCATCCATAAATAGGGGCAACCCCAATGGTGGAAGGTACGCACAATGTTTAGCCCCAAACCCTGAGTACTCGACTAGACCCAAATTCCTTTCCTGACTTAGGGATCGAAGGGTCCCCTAGATCCCTACACAAGTTAGGGTCTTTCTTGTCCGTTCCTTGTGCAGGTACATGAAAATCCAAGAGGGCTAAACAGATTTTACATCAATAGTTTTGCGCCGTCTGTGGGAACGACATCGAAAGTCGTTCTCATCTCACCATAATTCAACAATGGAGAAAGGAAAGAAGAAAGTTTTGGCCTCCTCTGTTGCGCCAAATCTTGTACCGCTGGAGCAGTCTGCCAACCACCAAGATTCCTCTTCCCAGTTGCAGGTTAACTCTGCGCTTGTGGGTTTGATGCAATGATCTCTCAATAGGGGAGGACGACTTGTCTCCCTTGATCAAGAAATTGAGATGTAGAACAACAACATGAACTCTATGAAGCAGCTGTTGGAACTACTACAATCCACACACAAAGGGACAGGCCAGTGGCAGGACCAATGGTTCAAGAGCTCCCTGAGCCATCCGATATGACTGTTGTCTCCCGTAGGAGCTGACAACTCAGAACATTAAGGCCGACACCTTTTCATGTCTTTAGAATCGCCACATTGGCCGCTTCTAACCTACGCCATGAGTTGGATAGAAAGAAGCGCAACAAAGCACCTGATGTTACGACTAAGGTTATGGCTGAAAGTGGTGACCCCTGGGAAGTCAAGCTCAATGACCTGCGAAGTCAGATCAACAACATACGACAGGACTATCACTCGAATGTCCCAACCTTAGTGGAAGCAATACTGGAGAAACCCGAGCCTCCATTCACCAGCATCATTATGCACGTGCAGCTCCCACCAAGGTTTCATATGCCTCAGATCACCCCTTACTCGGGAACCACTGACCTAGTTAAGCACTAAGAATCCTTCAAGGTTTGGATGGAATTGCACGATGCATCAACCGCTGTCATGTGCCGTAACCTTGACTGGAGTAGATCAAAAGTGGTTTCGACAATTGAAGCCGAATCAATAAGCTCTTTCACTCGGCTCAACAAAGCCTTCATCACTAATTTCATTGGAGGAAAGGAAATCCTTATATCTGCTTCCCACCTCCTCAATATAGTTCAGAAAGAGAGTGAGCTACCGAAGGATTACATCAAACGTTTCAACCTAGAAACCATGCAAGTACACAAACACTCAGAAGAAATTGCTTTAACTGTTATGATGGGAGGCCTCGGGGAAGGAAGATTCCTCTTTTCGCTTGACAAAAATTCTCTCATGACGATGGCCAACCTCCTCAATAGAGCCCAAAAATACTTTAGCAATGAGGAAATCATTACGCTGTTTGGAACAAAAGGAGCTCGACCAGAGAAAGATGACCTAAAGAAGAATCTACCTCAACCAATGATAGCAAGAGAAGGAAAGACAATGAGCCCCCAAGGTACCATCGTCAGAGCAGGCAACCTGACAGCAAGTTTAGTTCGTATACCCCTCTCAACGTAATGCCCGAGCAGGTCCTTATGAAGGTCTGAGACAAATGAATCCTCAAATGGCCAAACAAGATGAAATCCAATGCAGATAGACGAGACAAGTGAAAATACTGTCACTTCCACCAAGACCACGACCACTTAACTAGTGACTATTTTGAATTAAAAGAGGAAATTGAAGCTCTCATCCGCAATGGGTACCTACATGAATATGTCAATAGAAAGGAAGAATGACTGACCCGAAAAATGAGCAACCATCAACAATGAACCAACTGGGAAAATTCACAATATTTGGTAGGCCTGATGGGGGAGGCGACTCAAACCGAGCTCAAAAATCCCATGCCAGAAGTATCAGTTGCTCCAACTCAGAGCATCAGGTCCTCATCACCAACAGACCCCTAAAAGAGCAGAATGTAACACCTTTTGATCTGACCTTCACTAAAGAGGATGCTCGAGGTGTTCACCACTCCCATGATGACGCACTCGTGGTAACTATGATTATAGCTAACTGTAGAGTGTTTCGTATCCTAGTGGACACCGAGAGCTCGATAGACATCCTCTTCACTTAAGCATTTGACAAAATGGGAGTTGTTCCACCTCGACTCCGAGTCGTCAAAACTCCCTTACTTAGATTTGCAAGGGATAAGGATAGATCAGAAGGATCGATTCAACTCCCAGTCATAGCTGGAGAAGGGCAGAACCAAACAACAATCATAATCGACTTATTAGTGGTAGACCGCTCCTTCGTCTACCACGTCATTCTTGGACGACCTTCACTTAACGGTCTTCGAGTCGTCGTGTCAACATACCACCTCACGATGAAGTTCCCCACCGAACATGGTACCAGACTAGTCAAGTGAGGCTAACAAGAAGCTTGGCAGTGCTATTTGATGGAATTAAGGACCCAGCACCAGGCAATGGCCATCACCTCTCTCGATCCCCGAGAAGACTCAATTGAAAGAGGGTGCCCCATGGAAGACCTCATACTCATCCCGCTCGACGACTCCAACCCGACCCAAACGGTGCAGATCGGGTCATCCTTAACACCACCATTACGAGAAGAAGTCATGAGCCTCCTTCTATGATATGTCGACGTGTTCGCATGGTCTCATCAGGACATGCCTTACATCAACACAGTGGTTATGGTCCATAGGTTGAATGTCAACCCCGACCATTAACCAATCCAACAGAAGCAAAAAGCATTCAAGCCCGAACATTACACCGAAATTGAAGAAGAAGTCAAAAAACTCCTTAAGGCCAACTTCATTGAGAAAATTTACTATCTAGACTGGATAGTCAATGTCGTCTTGGCTAAAAAGTCCAATGGGAAGTGGCGGATCTGTGTTGATTACATCGACATGAACAAAGCCTACCCCAAGGACAACTTTCCTCTCCCTAGGATAGACCAACTCATCGATGGTATGGTCGGGCATGAACTCCTAAGCTTCATAGATGCCTACTCAGGCTACAACCAAATCGTTATGCACCCATATGATAAGTAGAAGATGACTTTCATCACAAACAAGGGACTCTATTGCTACAAGTTCATACCTTTTAGACTAAAGAACGCTGGGGCTACATATCAAAGGCTCGTTAACAAGATGTTTGCCCACCAGATTGGACTCTCCATGGATGTTTACATCGACGACATGCTCCTCTAGTGCATTAAAGCTGCTGACCATATCTCCGACCTTAAAGAAACATTTATAATCCTACGATAATATCAATTAAATTCAAGTAAGTGCACCTTCGGCATTAGCTCTGGAAAATTCCTCAGATTCTTGGTCAGCCATAGAGGAATCATGGCTGACCCCAGGAAAATTCAAGCTCTGCTCTACATGAGCTCACCCAGGACAATGAAAGAAGTCCAATGCCTTACAGGGAGAATAGTCACCTTGAACCATTTTGTATCTCAAGCTACCGACAAATGCCTTCCCTTTTTCAAGCAATTGAAAGGAAAATAAAAGACTAAGTCGATAGAAGAGTGCGAGCTCACCTTTTAGCAACTCAAGCAATACATGGGATTGCCACCATTTCTCTCTAAACCCGAACAAGGAGAACTGTTACTACTATACCTACTATTTCAACAACGGCAATTAGCTCGGCCCTCATCAGAGACTAAGAAGGGAAACAACTTTCGATATACTACGTTCTTCATGTTTTGGGAAGTCATACTATGAAGTCCATTGATATGGAGTCCCATTTTCAAGAGGGTATTTCCAGAGATTGTAGTAACCTTGGCAGTCTTTGATGTTCTGCTTTACTTGCTGGCAGGTGAGGCATTTAGCCACATACATGGCTATTTCTTATTTTAAATTGTTCCACCAATAATGGCATTTCATGTCTTGGTACATTTTTGTACTCCTAAGGTGGATGGTTAGTTTGGACCGATGAGCCTCGTCCAACACCGCTTGCTTTAATTCAAGTACATGCGGTATACAAATCTTATCGCGATATCTAATCCGACCGTTTAAATTGATATGCCATTATGGGTCCTTATTTTATGGGTGTTCGGATAATGTTCTTGCAGTTCCTCATCCTGTGCTTATGCTTCGATGAATTGGCATAATAGTGAGGGTTCTACAGATAGATTCTCGAGGCATGTATTCCTTTCTCCTATGTCTCGTTAGAAGTTAAAGTCTTTTATGAATTCCATCATTTTCCATTCCTTTAGCATGAGTGTAGCTACTAAGGCATGAGATTTCCTGCGACTAACTGCATCGACCACCACGTTTGCCCTCCCTGGATTATATTGTATCTCAAACTTATAGTCTTTGAGGGTTTCCATCCATCAACGTTGGCGCATGTTTAGATCCTTCTGGATGAATAGATATTTGAGGCTTTTATGATATGTGTGAAGCTTGAATTGCTCGCCATATAGGTAGTGTCTCCACATATTGAGAGCGAATATTACAGCTGCCAGCTCCAGATCATGAGTCGGATAGTTCTGCTTGTGCACTTTCAATTATCGAGATGTGTACACTATTACCTTGTTGTTTTGCATGAGCACGCATCCAAGTCCCTTATGTGAGGCATCCGTATATACTATAAATTTTACTCCTTCAGGAAGAGTAGTATAGGTGAAGAGGTTAGCCTACTCTTAAGCTCTTGGAAGACTTCCTCATCTTTTTCATCCAATTGGAAGCGTGTATTCTTCTTTTTTATATTAGTTAATGGGCAAGTTATTTTAGAGAATTCTTTGATGAAACGTTGATAGTATCCCGCTAGCTCAAGGAAGCTTTGAATTTTGGTAACAGTATCAGGTTTGGCCCACTGAAGTACGGCTTTGACCTTAACTGGATTGACTTCTATGACTTTACGATTCACAACATGCCCTAGGAACTTTACTTCTTCCTTCCAGAACTCACATTTTGATAATTTGGTGCATAGCTGATTTTTCTTTAATAGGTTCAGGACTATCTGTTGGTGCGTCTCATGTTCTGCCTCACTTCAGGAATATATTAGGATGTCATCGATGAAGACTATAATGAATTGATCTAGATAAGGCCTCAATACACGGTTCATGAGGTTCATAAAGACAACTGGCACATTCATGAGGCCAAAGGGCATTATTAAAATTCGTAGTGTTCGTACCTAATCCTAAATGTAGTCTTGTATATATCATCATCTTTGATCCTTAACTAATGGTACCTGTTGAGTGTGAAATATTGCATATTTTCCCTATTTATACATTGGTCTTATAAACATGATAGTGCTTAATCAATTTAATTATTCATGTTTTCATGTGCAAGGTGATTTCAAGAGCTTAAGGTGAAATTGATGTTAAAAGAAAGATTTATGCTCAAAAGATTACTAAATGAAGATTTGGAGATTTAGAAGTCATTAATGAAGAATTCCAATGCCAAAGATCCAAGAAAAGTAAGTGAGGAATGAAGAGAATTAAAGGTTTTAAGTGAAGAAAAGGAATTCTAAAATTGTCCTGAAAATAAAAATATTTTTAAAATTGTTTTGAAAAAGCATATTCTGAAACTCCGAATCCATTTTGGGAAACTACGCAAAGTAAAGTCTATTTTGGGAAACTACGCAGTGTGCGTAAATTTGTGGCGGTTTCTAGATTTTTCTAATCGGTGTGAAAGTTAGAGTTCCACAACTATAAATAGGATTCTCTAGGATGCTCCAAAGCATCTTCTAGGGTTTGAAAAGGTCTCAAGGAGCATAGCATAAGGGTGGAGCAGTCGCCAAAGAGTTTTTCTTCTTCCCTAGTTTATTTTTCATACTTTGTTAAGAGATTTGGTTTTAATTATGTTATGGTTGGCTAAACCTCTTAGCTAGGGCTAAGAGGTGAAGCTTGTAGCGTGTTAAGATTTTTATTTTTCTTTCATTTTTGTTCTTATTGAACTTCATTCATTTCTTGTTTGATATCAAGGAAATATTTTCAGTTTTTTATCATTTATTGTGACTCAAATTATAATAGATGTTGTGATATCTTCTTTTTCTATTTTAAAATAGTGAGATTGGTAAATTCCATTATTCATCATCGTCTCATGGGCATGGTAGGGTGATGGAATCTCTTCCAATCTTCACAATTCTCCTCCATTGAGAATTAGGTCAATGGAAAATTCAGATTTGATTTAAATTGCTTTATCTTCCAATTGAATAGGATATGACTCCAATTCCAATTGTGTTTATTGAATCAAGCAAAGTAGCATCTTGATAGCTACAAGTGGATCCTTGGCACCCTAGTTCCCACCTTTAAATTCATAAGTTTTAATAAACAATATTCACCATTACACTCAATTATTTAGATTTTAATTTAGATTTTTTTCTAGTTCTAGTTATTCTCAGAATACGGACAAGTTTAGTCCCTGTGGATTCGACCTCAATCTTACCAAGTTATTACTACATCGTGACCCTACACTTGGGGTTGTGAATAGTACCCAAACCTTAGATCAATCTTTGAGAAAAACTAATCTCCCTTAAGTTGATCAAAGAGGTCATCTATGCGAGGAAGGGGGTACTTGTTCTTTATCATTACTTGATTTAGTCAACAGTAGTCGATGCATAATCGTAAGGATCGATCATTTTTAACAAATAAAACTGGCGAACCCTAGGTGGACACGCTTAGCCGGATGAATCCTTGAATTAGGAGCTCTTCTAATTATTTCTTGAGTTCTGCTAATTCGATTGGCGCCATACGAAAGGCGGGTAGAGCAATCGGGCTAGTCCCTGACAGTAGGTCGATACTGAAGTCTACCTCCCTCTTAGGTGTTAATCATGGAATCTCCTGAAATACTTCAGGGAATTCCCTGACCACTGAAATTTGGTCTACAAAGACCTCTTCTAAGTCCATCACTCGTTCCAAGGGCCTCTTCTTCTTTTTTACTTTATATCATAATAGGGAAATGTCTGGGTAGGGTAAAAGTAATTCTTTTGTCTCTACTTTCTATAATTGCCTTTGTTTCTTCGAGCCAGTCCATCCCATGGATTACATCAAATCCTTTCATGTTCATTCCTACTAGGTTGACTGAAATTTTGATGTCTGTCATGGTGTTGAGGTAGTTTTCACAGTATTTGGTTAATTCTATTATCTTCCCTAAGGGTGATGCCATTGTGATGGGATCTTTCATGAATTTTAGTTCTAGGTCAAAACGCTTGACTATAGAATTCAAGATAAAAGACAATGTAGCTCTACAATTGAACAAAAGGATGACTGGGACACCTTTGATAAAAGTTGTACCTTCTATTAGGCTAAGAGCAGTGTTTGAGTCTTCCAGCGACGTCATGGAGTAAACACGACCTTGTGCTTTTTGGGATGCGAGCAGGGTGGATTGTTACATTTGGGCCAGAATGGGGCGACCTTCATCACTCATCTTCTTAAAGAAAATTTTTGCCTCATGGCCCATCTTTTTGTAATAGTTGCAACCTAGGGGGTTGTCCCACTATTTCCTCTACTCTGGAGTGACGTTCTATTATGGAGTGACCCTTGGTCTTTTATCCATTATTTGTGTCATGTTAAAGTTGGTCTTAAGCCTCTTCCATGTCTCACGATTCTGTAGTCGACCTTGCGTTTTACGGTCATCGTCATTTTTGACTCGGGTGGCTTTATCCACTATATCGGCATAAGTTGGTAGATCCAAGTAACATACCTTAGAGTGGATTAAGGGTCTGAGGTCGTCTTTAAATCATTTAATTTTTAAATTCTTCATCCTTAATTAGTTTCGACGTATATCGTGATAATTCAGTGAACCTGGCCTCGTACTATGCAACGATCATTTTGCCTTCGGTGAGCTTTAGAAAATCAGACATCTTTTCATCCCGATATGATTTCAGGAAGTACTTGAAGAATTTCTCTTGAAATTCCTCCCAAGCCTGGGTGTGTTTTTCGAGAACGATCCTCTCTGTTGCCTCCCACTAAATAATGGTCTCCCCCTCAAACCTAAACATGGCCGGGGAAACCTTAAGGTGATCTAGACATCCCATAGTTTTTAATGTCCTCTTGATCTGTTTCACCCAATGTTCAGCTACTACTAGGTTGGGGATGCCTAAGAACTCGGGGAGCCATAGCATTATAAATTTTTCTAGCACACCTGACACTTCATGGTATTCAAAACGAGGTGGCACTGGTGAGGTGGGGTGAGTAGGTGGTGCAGAAGGTGCGGTGGTCCTTAGGATGGTATTGTGAGCTTGTTGTTACAGGTCATCCATGGTTTATTGGGTCCTCTGTATAAATGTCTCTATTCATCCTAGGATGGAATAGAATGGTACCCATGCTCATGTATCGGGGGGTGTTGGCCCTAAAGGTGGTCTTAAAAGTGCGGCTTCTAGGTTGATTGCCAGTGGAGTTGGCATGGACTCTCCCGTATGTGTTTCTTGAGAGTCGCCATTCTTGGTTGCATGCTCTGGGGGCACAAAATTTTCTCAAGTAGTCTTTTTCTTGGGTTTGGGGCCATATCATTTGTCAAAAGGAATGCTGATTAGAGCGGAATATAATAATTAAGGGGAATGTTAGAGTGACGTTCTACCCATATTTTTCTTCTATTCATCCTCTATTAATGTGGATAGTGCAAGTCCTCTAGACAGCCATGCACTCTTGGAATTTTAATTTTTGACCCATACATTTGATTTATTTAAAATTTAGAACTTAAACCTTTGACTTATTCTTAAAACTACAATTTTTTTTCCAAGGTAGGATTCCATGGGTTGGGGGTGTTTCATTCTTGTGAGGTGTATAAAAGCTTGTTGTCTAGCAGTAGTTCCGACCGATTTTTATTTTTATTTTTTGTTACTCTCAGTTTTTTGTAGAAATTTGTACAAATATGATTAAGTTGAAATTTTAGGGGGAGACTTCTAGGGATCTAAGTGATCTACTAGAAAAGTTTCAAGAAAATTTTGATACGTCTACTCACTGTAACTAGTGGAGATTTCAGAATATGTCGGAATTTCATCAAAATAGTTGGAAATTTTGGAAAAATTAGGAAATCGCTATTTCCATATGGGAAACTTATTCCTCTGGATTATGACCCTATTTAAGGATGATTCTTAGTTCAGGATGAGTTCGTTCAGGATTTTGGGGATTTGTTTTCTGAGGGTACTTAGATTCATAGTTTCTAAATTTCACGTCTAGAAAGTTTAACGGGGAACCTAAATATGGTTTCTAATTTTTTCAAGTTTCTAATCTTCTTTGGGGAACAATCTTAGGCATAGGTATCTAATTCATGATTATATTCAAGACTTATAAATT
The DNA here is from genome assembly GCA_037074715.1 of Magnolia kwangsiensis. Lineage (NCBI taxonomy): Eukaryota > Viridiplantae > Streptophyta > Magnoliopsida > Magnoliales > Magnoliaceae > Magnolia > Magnolia kwangsiensis. The sequence continues at coordinate 85,735,310 of CM073571.1, read as the reverse complement.
TAATGATGGTCCATGCCCTTAGGCCTAGTTATTCTCATTCTCATCCTTTGATACCAACTATAACACTCCGAATTTTCGTGGCCCGAGTCTGTGCTCATCTAAAAAATTCCAAGCGTTAATCTTTGTACATATTCTTTAGATCATGTGATTGATGGTCAAGTTACACATCTCCTTCATAAATATAGGCATTTATGAGATTAAAATTGACTTCATTTATTATTCCATTAAAGTAAAAGAATTTAATCAAATTTCCTAATGCACTCTCAATGGGTTCTTATTTCATCATCTCAAAGTAAGTAGTGGAACATAAACAAAATAAAAACAAATAAATAATGAAATAAATCATAGTGTTATCCTCATTTATTTGAACACATCTTCTGTAGAATGATCATCATTCGTATCATCAACTTGTAATTCACCTGGAACATTTACATGGTTTGAGAGGGTCAACGCCCTACTCATAGTGGTGGTTATCCTTTAAAGTTTGCAATGATACAAGTGATTTATAAGAATAATAAAAGGGTCCCGATACATCTCATACTCTACAAATACAAGTGGTATTGGTATACATAAACATTCTACATGTAATGCATGCCTAGCAAAGTATGTGTAGTTCATCAAACTCAGTGATCATCACAATGTGAAAAGTAGTTCAAAGATATCTGATTCACCTCACATTCTCACACTACAGAGATTAGTCGGCCTGTCCAACGTTAACGTGGATTTATGCGAACATCTCAGGCATAACACATGGTTCAGATGAATTGCGTGACATGATTTGTTCATGGAGCGATTATTTAGGACATCTAATCCTATGAGTGATGTAACACGCATTGTTGATTACTTACATCGATTTTTGCACAACTACCCAAAATTCATGAAATTACGTGTCAACGAAGAGGGTCGCTACACAAAACGTATTACATCCATGATGATATATCGATCGCTAGGGTGAGATTTCCAACACGATACTTGCGTGACAAAGTAATAATGTGATAATTTAAATTGTGTAACAGTTATTCATAAGGTGATGATTCACAATAATAAAAATCAAAACATGTAAGAATAAGATAATCAAATCAAATTATTATAAAATTTAAAGGAAAAACCCTCAAATTTGGTTGCTTGATCGTCTACTACCAAATTAAAATGCTCAGAGACACTTTAAGGTCAATTTTTTTCCTATTTCATAAGGTTAAGAATAAGTTAGGTCTCAGGTTATGATAGTGTTAGATCTAACTAAATTAATGATTCTAAAAGGAGACCTTGGTTAAGGCATGGTTTAAATGTGCCATATGACATGCAGGTTAATAATTTTCATTATAGAAATTTGGAGATTTCGATGCATCCTTTCACCGAGTTGACTCGATTTGACCTGAGGTATTTATACACCGTTGCTGCTGGAAAGAGAGAAGAAAGAAAAGAAAAAATATAGAAAAAAAAGAAGAAAGAAGAAAAGGATGTATGGTTTTAAGGAAATGATTTAAATTTAAAATTTGAATCAACAATTTCTTTGGCCGGACCCAACCTTTGTTGGAATATCAGTGGTGCTCTCCTCTATTCTCTCTTTCTCTTCCCTCATTTCTCTCTCTCTCTCTGTCTCTCTCTCTCTCTCTCTCTCTCTATTTTACTATGGATGTTTTCCACTGACAGAGGTGAGGTTTTATAACATTGTGAGCTTTATAGATCGTTCCTATGTAACGTGTACGCTAGACGTTTCATGATCGAACTATCTGCGTAAGTGTCGTTCCTGGCTTCACAAGCGAGTTGCGAGAATGGTGTTTACGGTTATCTCATTCCAGTTTCCTAAATTTCTTATTTCCATCTTTTTAGCAGTTAAGTGGTGCTTAGATAGGTCATCAGGTTGAACGGTTTGGATCTGAATTAGTGCAAGGTTACCTAGCTCATAGTTCATTTTTGGTTGAGGAAGACGGCTCCCGCTTCAATGGTAGATCAAATTTCGATCCATCTTCACTCAAGGCGATTCTTCAGGACGGTCTGGGATTGTCATCAGATGCTCCCTAGCCCATAAGATTGGTGGTTTGGATGAGGAAGTGTGGTGGTTTATGCAAAAGTGGTTTCCGCCAGATGCGGTTAGCTCGCATGAAAAACAGTGAAATGCCGTGTTTCCGTTTCCTTTCACATCTCCCTAGTTATTTGGGAAGAGTTGGAATTCTCCTTTATAGAGTTTAAACTGCTCAAATTGGAGCTAAATCCAAGGGTTCGGAAGTCCTTTTGGGTTACGCACCAAAATATGAAGTGGATCCGAGCTCCGGGTGACCCACATGATTAGTTGGTGAGGAGGTAATGCCCACCGATGAAGTAAACTTTCATTACCACTTATGTTGGGTGCCATGCATATGGAACTCTTTATTTACAGATTTGTCATCCTTATCTATTTTCTGACACCTGTTACACCGAGATGCACCTTTTGATTGTCTTGAAATTGGATGGGCATTCCTCATTTTTCATGCTCTCCCCATCAGTCGAGTTTTTGACTCGATCTCCCCAGGATGTGTTTCCAGTGGTCCACATCATTTAGAGACTTAAGACGTCATTTCTTTGTATGCATTTATAAGAAAATTTAACTGGTGGTGTTGGTGTGTTCCTTACGATCTTTATACTGGACCATTCGTTCTATTGTTTAGGTGGCTCATCTGGCGGATCCAACCCTAATGAGCACTCAGGTGATGTTTTTGGAGGGAGGAAAGTGGTTGGTTAGTGTTTTGGGCTTATATCTCGGTGTTCGTGTGGATCTTTTTGTAGTTTGTTTAGAGTGAGTGGTGTTTTTATCTCATAAATATTCGCAATTGGTTTTAAGAGAGAGAAATGAGGTTTTATCATAATCATCCGGATCATCCAAACCTAGTATGGGAGATCCAGATTGTTACACTATACATCTGAAATCTTAACAAGAAGGAAAGGTTGAGGGTAGGCCCAAAGGTAAATTAAGCCTCACACCTCATAACCAAAACACCCAGGTAAAAGAACACCATCATAATATAAATTTGCTCAAAATAAACTAAGAAAACTCCTTAGAAAAACTTAGAATTATAAGGTTCCAGTTGCAAAGTTATATGAAAAGGACAATGAACTTTCTACAACTGTCGATTACATCGAACACTGTTCGATGACATTAAAAATGTGCACTAAATATGTCCAACAACCAAACCACATTTCTAGAGAAATTCTCGATGACATCGAACCTACAAGTTCGATGACATCAAAAAATGGGCACCCAATTGTCTAACAAACTTTATAGGAAAATCATGAATTACTCAATGTCATCGAACTGCTTTCGATGTCATCGAAATTCAAACTTCGATAACATTGAAAGACCATTTGATGACATCAAAAAAGGGACCAATCTATTTAGAGAGTTTTTGAAGGAAATCATGAATTATTCGATGTCATTGAATTGACTTTGATGTCATCGAAATTCAAACTTTGATGACATCAAAGAAGGATTGATGACATCGACTATAGGAACCCAAAACTATCCAACATGCTTCAAAAATTTTTGGTAAAAATCTTAATGACATTAAAGGTATCCTTCGATGACATCGAAGACCACTCGATGACATCAAGAAGAATTGTCCAAGCACTTACAAGAATATTTTTGTGCAAGGGCTCGATGCAATCAAAGGAGACTTTGATGACATCAAATGACCTTCAATGGCATCGAATCAAAATAGATTTCTACCCATTTTTTACCATTAGGACTTCATTGCCTATTTATCTTCCTTGGTTCCTTGTTGAGAAAAATAGTGAGATTTAAGAGAGTTATTACTATAGGAATACTGTCTACCATCTTAAATCCCTTTTCTCATGGGAGTTCATCCTTTAAGACTATCTTAAATACAATTATTGAGGAATTAATAGATTGGATTAAAGAATGAACTCCACCATTCAAGGATCTTGCATCAACTCATTCATTAGAAAATCATTGAGCTGAAATCCTATGAATGCCTAATATTTGGGAATCTCATCCACACTTAATGGCCCACATTCAATAGATAAGATTCATCAAAATACCTTGACCCAACACTGATGACTTACATTGGAAGCATCTACAAATGTTGCAGATAAGGGGAGTTAAATACTCTTCTTCATCAACAATGGAGATCATCTTCAGTATGTGCTAAAAACGGGGCTCACTTACTTATAAGTAAGTTCTTAGAGTCTATAGAATTTGAAGACCTTTCCTTGTGTAAGATTGGTATTCAGAGTTTATTTCTCAAACTTTCTAAGACCTTTCATAGGCCTCTAACGGAAGAATATGTACATTGTCCTTGTGTAGGATCTATTGCCTTATGTAGGCATGTGTATTTTCCTTGTGTAGGCAACTAGTACATACCTTGTGTAGGTTACGAAGGTTTATGGTTAACTTGATTTAAAATTATAGATAGTGAAATCTGGCACACTCTAGGGTGAAGTGTGTCAACCGAGAGTGGAGTAGGAATGTAGTCGAACCACTATATATTGTTACGTTTGCGATGATTACTCTTACTCATGTATTAACTATTGGAATGTTTACTTTATGTACAATACATGTTTGATATAATGCAACACCTAGATTTCTCACAGTCTTAGAATATGAATATGAATGACTTCTCGATAATCCTGCTCAACTTGTTTTAAATTGGTGGAAGTTAGACTTAGTAAGATTAAAGTTTTTAAAAGTCCTATTCGCCTCCCTCTAGGACACTTGGTCATATATCTATACTTCAATAGTAGCAATCTTACCGCAATTTCACCATCCCCCTCTTTTAGAAACTTAGAAATATTTTGGCTCTGTCATTCTCATTGACAAATTTCTTCCCTTTCCATTTTTGAGAAAATTTTCCCTCGTATCTTGTGAATACATAGATATTCTGTGATATTAATCCTAAAACCCATAGTATGAAGATCATGACAACCATCCTTCACTTTTTTAAGAAGCTATGGCTCCTAAATCAAAACCCCATAGAGAGCAAGCTTCATAGATGATCTTACCCTTGCCTGAGAATAATGTTCAAGGAAAGAGTCTTATGTATACTGCTCTACACTTCCACAGGGGCTTATGGATCCCAATATAGAGAGTCTAGAGCTAGAGAAAATCCTCTGTCACTATCAGCGGATCCTTTCAATCCTCCTATAATACCTCAAAATTTCACGGCTAGAGTTTATACTAGTGCCTAAGAAAAATGGGTGTTAATAATGTATAAACCGGATGCTTTGGAAATCGTACCCTATTTTTTTTCATTTAGATCACATCCAAATACATTCATGAAGGTACATTCATGAGAATAAAATCGACTGTTGATTATTTCATCAGAGTTAAAGAATTCAATAAATAATCAAATGCCTTCTCAATAGAAGCTTTTTGCTTTTATCGAGTTTACAATAGAAGTGTAAAACTAAATCATAAAACTATCTTCGTATCCTTTAAGTACAGTCTTCCATAGGGAGATGGTCATCTAAGTCTTCAATCTATATGTCGCCTACATCATTTGTACAGTTGGAGAGGGTCAACACCCTACTCATAGTGATGGTTATCCTTTAAGATTAACAATGATTTAAGAGATTTATAAAAGTAACGTAAGGGTTCTGATACGTCACGTACTCCACCACTACGAGAGATATCAGTATGCGCAAACTATCTACATGTATGTATGCCTAGCAAAGTGTGTGCGGCTCATCATATGTAGTGATCACTATCAAAATGTGGAAAACAGTGCATGGTATCCTGCTCAACCTGCACTCTCACTATATAAATATTTGTCAGCATGTCCCACATTAACTTGGATTTATGCGAGCATCTCAAGGCGACACAACGACGTGATTGGGGGATTTACATAACACGATGTGTTCATAGAGCGACTATTTGTGACATCCAATCCGAAAAAGTGATGTAACATGCATGGCGATTTACTTACATCGATTGTGTACCACGACAACCAACCTACGTAATTACACGCCGACCAAGAGGGCTGCTACCCATAATGTATTACATCCATGATAAATATATGATTCACTAGTTGTGATACCTTAACACATCACTTGAAGTGATAGAGAATAAATGTGTTGATGGTAAATTAAAAATTGTAGAGATGAAAACATAATATGTAAAATGGCAAGATAGAGCATATCAACTTAAATCAAAGTAAACTTAAAGGAATAAAAACCCTCACCTTTGGTTCATTCGATCATTCATTACCAAACTTATGTATTCAGATGTAGATGTTCATCCTAAATCATATGGTTTGAGTGCTTAACGCTGAACTAGGGTTGAGTATATGAAGAGGTTAACTCTAGACTTCTACTCATTACAATTTAAACCAGAGAAGGTGAATATACTTGATTCCTTTCTCTCTCGCTGCAGCTAGATGGTTGGTCAGGATCACTTCTAACCAACCCAACTACTGCGAGATTCAACGGATTTCGACTTGCTATGAATTCCCATGTTAACACGGTGGAATTCTCTACTTTCGGGAAACAACTTAGTGGATTTCGACATTCGATCTTTTCTCCTTCTCCTCACCCTCTCTCGTTTCTTTCTTTTCATATGCTTCACCTATATTTTTCTCCCAAAATATCTGACTATTACTCTTAAATTGTAGCCTTTTATAGGATCTCAGCCAATCTTAACGTGAGGAGAGATCACAACATGCGCATGGTGTAATGGCTCATGGTAAGGCCGCGTTGTATTTGGATTTGTATGGGTGATGCATTGCTGGATGGTTAGGCTGAGAGCTATGGGAGTTTATTCTGATTTGTGGGGCCTACCTTAATGATGTTTCTAATTCCCTAATCAAGGTTTCTTGAGATCACACGATTGACGTTAAATTGGAGAAGATGAAGGTTGATTCAATGGTAGATTTCATTCCTATCCATCTTTCTTCAAGGGGATCATTGTGGATAGTGCAGATGGAAGCATGAAAGCTTATAAACATCAATAATTGAAGGTTTGGATGTATTGGTTTGGTGGGTTTAGCGAAAACTTATGGTGGGTGTTTTCTACACCTCCTTGCAACCGAGTCCACGAAACTCAGTAATCCCAAGTTTCGTGGGATTCTCTTGGTTCCTTCAAAATTTCAAGTTGAATTCAGAAACATTCCTGGTGTGGAATGGATGGTTTAGATCTTGTTTGATCTAATCCAATCCGTGTTGATGGAAGACTTTTTAAAACGGTTTTGATCGAATTCAAGATGTATATGTTGGATGGTTACCATTTCGATTTGTGGGAGATCTACTCCTAATTCTCCACTCCTGGATTGTGGGGATGTTACTAAGTTTGGGATCAGAAAGTAAGTAGAAAGAGGAAGAAAAATGGAAAGTGGAACATCCCAGTTCGAATGCATGACCAGTTCGTATAACGTCTCGGAAAAATCTGTACAAAGACACGAGTACCACCTCAGGCAGAAATCACTAAGGACCAAATCCTTTAGAAATTAAGTAAGAATTAACTTAGTCCTAAACTAGATTAACTATGAAATTGGCACTAATTACTTTAAATACGATCTCTAAGATCCAAATCGGGTAGAACCATTAACGCTACATTACCTAAAAACTTAGGATCCATCTCAAAACCCAGTTGCTCTTGGGAGCATCATGAAACTCTGTATCGGACCTCTTCCACGCGTCAAAAGTCTAATTACTTCGAAACTATATATTTATGACTGCCTTACTGGACTTGACAACCATTTCAGAAATTAAGTCCAAATGATTTTCCAAAACGCACAACTTGAGCTCGGAGCGAAGTGTGTGAGAAACGTGAATATCTTTAGGAAATGAATTGAAACTTAAGTGAATTGAATTGTTCATTTGCAGGACAAATCTAAGGATTCATACCATCAGAATCTGACCCAATTACACCCTCGAATTAGAGAAAATTTCCAACACATGTCAGTGTACTTATGGCCCTGATCGAGTACAGGTGACCGTTGAACTGAAACTGTTCCCCCACGATCAATCCACTGATCCAATCAGGTTAAGATCTTAACCTAACCTAGATCTAATGCAAGAAAGCTTAAGTCCGACCACATGTAGAAATGGGGCTTCCAGATCAGCTCCGTTGGACCGAAACGACCAGTCTTTGGCTATAACCTAAGTATACCATGGCCCTGGGGCCATTCCCATCACTTCTGGGCTTATATAAGGGCCTTAAACCCTCTCTCTCCTTTCACATATAAATTTTCAAACCCTAGAGAGAGAAGAGAGAAGAAAGAGAAGGAAAGAGAGAGAAAGTGAGAGAGAAAGTGAGAGAGAGAGTTGGAGTTTGTTCCTGAGATTCAATCCCACCACTCCACGTGCATAACCACTGCGACCGTATCGCTATTCCAGGGATTCTGATTCCATTCTTGGGTAAGAAATCCTAACCTTATTCTGTTTTACGGATTCTAATAGAGTGAAGGGTGAAATAGTTAACCTATTTCATGCTATAGGTTCCTGTTGTGATGTAAACGAGGACTTAGGGTTTAAACTGAGTTCGTTGTGAGTCTATCGGCGTAAGGTACTGATTATAAATATTTAGGTTATGGTTTTCAATGTTTTCAATGTCAGTTAATGATTTATGACTGACTTGATTGCTACCACATATACTTAGATACGATGTTTCCGTATATTACACTTTTATATGAACTATGTTGAAATCTATGCATTCTACGTGTTTATTGAAATGTTTGAATGAATATGAAATTATGATTTGTGCTTATTATGATTGATGTGTGGGAATACATGATTGTTGAACATATGACAATTCCTATGTAGAAGGATTTGTTATAATATGTGGTTTAACCAATTTATTACAAGTATGTAATATGTGTAGTCTAAGTATTTAATAAAATGCCTAAATGAGAAAATACTTGTTGGAATGTATTTAATGGGGGTGTTGAGATAGGATTCTCAATTCCCTTATCTAAATTTACAATTCCCTTTATGTGACCTATCTTACTATTATGTGATTTATGGATAAAATGCCTATGCATGATAAGATGTACTCTATGTGTTCGTTAAATTGCTTATATGAGATTTATATTAGAATTGATTGCTGCATGCTGTTTGACTAGTACATATGAGTGCCTGTTGTATTTGAAGTGTGATTGGGGCTACGAGGTAGTCTAGGCAATCGGTAACAGTTTACGATCGACGGTCAAACTATTTAGCCATAACGGGTATGCCTGATGAGTCTGAGTCGTACAGTGATTATCGACAATGGTTAGGCCACAAGGAGTGCGTATACACTTCATGTCGACTAATTCAATATACGCTCGTACTAGTCGTGCTTGTTAAGTAACCTGATTGGCCCAATGTATGTTCACCATGTATGGGCGCTATTGTTTGAATCTAAGGTACCAACTTACCAATGAAACCGTTTAACCTTAATACCAAGATCCGCTAAGACTCATGAGCTGAGCATGGTGATATGGGACCCCATGGAAAGCTATCAGCCTACGCTGGGGTGATGAGCCTCCCCATAGTGTCCAGTGAGTAACCCAGACTCGTGAATCGAATACGGTGGTATGGGACACTGTATTCGTATTGTCGGCTTATGATCAAGTGATAAGCCTCTCGTAGTGACCTCGAGTATACTATAAATCTGCGCTGAGCCTCTCCATAGTAAACTAAAGTATAAAATAGACCTGCACTGAGGTGACGAGCCTCTCTGTAGTCACCTAGAACTATCTATCATATGTGAATAACCAGGATTGACAACCCTAGATGGTTCATTGTTGGGCCAGTGATATAACAGGGAGGTACCTTCGCTTCCTAATCCTGCTGTATGAAAATGTCCAATTAAGAACTTGGCTAACACAACCATGCATTACATTACATGGTGCTTTGGCAAGGAAGTGCATGTTTACTGGGAGTGGTGCATGCCGTGATCGTAAGATGTTGTCGCTGAGGGAGTGTAGGCGAGGGCATACATCATTAATGCATACCATTCTTACATTAACAAGAGTATGTAGGATATGATTGTTGTACTTCTTTGACATTACTACTTGATTTAATTGATAACATGTTAACCTTTACTTTATAGCTCCACTGAGTTGATCACTCACTCCCATGTTCTGGGACGGTGTTTTAAACAACAACCGGACTCTATGTTAGATGCAGATACTGGAGCGACGTATGAGGCCGAGCCAGACTTCTGCAATGATGAGGAGTTCTCATACATGCAGTTATCAGGCAAGTTTATGTAGGCCACCCTGATCGACGGGATTACAAGGATATATGATTAGTTGGACATTCACATTTTGCCATTTTGTATCTTTGGAACAAATATGTATTTATTTAGCTCAGTAATGCCATCATACTTTGGAGGTTAAGAAACATGTCTATGTACCTTATATATCTATTATAGTCTTCCGTATTCATAACTTTAAATATCTCTGGAGTAGATACGCTGATTTGGTATAATCCCATTCACGTTTAATGCACTAATATGGACAACATTCAATCATCATTATCTATGTTGTATAAGTGATGTGTTGGAACTCAGGAGTTGGGCTTCTGCTCGACCCCCAGTTTTCAGGGTGTTACAAGCTAGTATCAGAGCATGATTTAGATTAAACTGGACCTGGGTTATGGTCACACGATACACACTGACGTACTTTGACTTAGGAGAGTGCAATGAAACGTAGAAACAGTCATAGGATTCCCAGTTTCGTCGGTCGTCAAAATTGACCGGAACAGATCGTCAAATTTCACCTCGTGTGCTTTGCGAGTCGTGTAAAATGATCCGAACTCCTCCTTGAACCATCAACCAAAAAGTTTGGGCGATAATCCAATGAATTCCACGCTTAAAGCACGTTAAAAGCATGCGTATGTGCAAGTTGAGGCTCAAAAGTGCCTCGAATGGATGAGGGGGCCATGCCGTAATTTACAGAGGGACTTAGGGTGGGTCCCACGTATTTTTGGCATCCCCAGGAGGTGTGGACACCACCCCTAGGTGGGGTGACCACAAATGGGATTGAGCTTAGGTAGCGGCACCGCCGGATCGGTGGCACACCGCCCTGTTACACAGGGCCCGGGCGGCGGCACCGCCAGATCGGCGGCGCACCGCCCACTACCTAAGCAGATGGGGCCATGTGCATGTGTGGGGCCATTCCCTTAGCCCTCCAAACCTTTTTTAGGTTCGTTTTCACCCCTTACAAGCTCCCTCCACTCCATTTCCTCTCCTAAATATCTGAAATCTCCCTTTCCTCCCTAACCCATTGCACCTACTCATCTCAAACCTTGAAATCTTCTTCCTTCTTCATCATTACTTCCCTATTTCCCATTTCAAGTAGTTCAAACCCCTCTAATCTTTAAATCCTCTCTCAAACCCCTTCTACATACCTTTTCATCTTCCCAAATCTTCTACCCATCACACCTACCCACCTCCATTGCCTTGAACCAATCACTTTCTTCTCCCTTTCTTCCCTATCTCCATCTATTGAGCACAAAGGTCATCCTTTGGTGTCTCAAACCCTCTAAAGACCCATCAACCACTCTTTTCTTTAAAGCATTTCCTTCCCAATGGCTTTCTTTGAAGTGGTCATCGCCATCTTCTCGATCTCTACACTTCTTTCCCTTATGGGGAAGAAGACGGTAGCCCCAGATGAGGCTAGGCCAAGCCGACCACGCCGTACTACGAGGAGGGCGGACGCCGAAGCTAGTATGAGTGTCGAGCATGAACGGAGGTCCAAGCGGGACCTTGATCCTCACATTCTATTAGAGAGATCACTACTGCCGAACATCGAGTTTGGTAAGTTTCACAACCGCAAGGCCATTTTTGAAGCACATGTTGATGAGAAGATGTTTGGGACGTACCCAGTCATCGACTTCCTCCTAGACCATGGGTGGGGTCCCATATTTGAGGCGAAAACTCATGCAAGTTAGGGCACTGTGCACACCTTTTATGCCCTCATTCGGAACCCACTGTTGAAACCCCTCCAGTTTTCCATCCCTTTAGGAAGGCAGGAGATCATCATTGGTGTGGATGAGATTGCCTGCATTATGGGAGTTGAAAGAGGTGTGGTGCACGCCAGTGAGAAAATCTCACCAGTGAATGAGAGAAGAGACTTCGTACATGCTTCCTATATGGCCAACCAGAGCATTGGAGGCGGGGAAATAGCTTCGCTTTATCCAAGATGACGAATGACTTCCGCCTGCTCCACCACATATGCACGTATAATGTGTATCCTAGGTGGAGTAACCACACCGAATGCACAAGATTCATGGTGAATTTCTTGTTCAGAGTTGGACAAGGAGAGAAAGTATGCCTTCCCCTCTTATGCAGCCTACTTGCAATATGAGTGCTAGTGGGGTGTTTGAGCAATTCCAGCGCTTTTGACATCTTACATTTTCAGGTACTCACAGACCTGAGGAGGCAGAGTATTGGCTTGACCGCATCTCTAAGATGCTGAAGCCACTACACTGCATTGAGGTAGAATAAGTGGAGCTGGTCACCTATATGTTCGAGAAGGAGGCCAGACTCTGGTGGGACAGTGGACTATTGCTGTCGAATACGTATGGACATAGGCGGCCTTTGAGACCCACTTCCATGAGAAGTATTTTTCCCTCACGTATCGTCATGAGAAGGAGAGTGAGTTTCTTCACCTCCACAAGGGAGGGATGTCAGTACCAGAGTACAAGAAAAAATTCACGGAGCTGAGTAGGTATGCTCCGTTGATATTAGTTGATCAACCGATGTGGATGTAGCGATTTTATGAGGGCTTACGGCCTAGGATACGCTTGAAGATGTGTTATGCTAGCATATCCACCTATGCTGAGGTAGTGGGCATGTCTCTGTGAGCTGAGCAGGATGGGGACAGATTGTCCCATACTCTTGTGCCTATGGCTCTTAGGTCGTGACCAGATCTGCCGAGCAGACCGTTCCTTGGCAAGAGGCCACATACGGATTCGCCTCCTCGGCTTTCGGCTTCCCTGACTCATCTGAAGTGACTGGACTTATTATGCACCTACTGCAAGAGGCCAGGCCATGTTGACACATATTACTTCACTAGGATGAGGGACAACGGCTTCTCGCTGCCTCAGAGGATTAACTGCCAGCTTCCTCAGGATATTTTAGCCCTACCTCTGCCATCAGCACCAGCATATCCATCATTTCGGCTGCCTGCACCTCGATTTAGGCTACCTGAATGACCTATTTTACCGCAGCCGAACCATTCACAGCAGGCTCGGGTGCATTCATTTACAGTGGAGGCATCCGAGACAGTAGATAAAGCACCGATGGTTTTGAGGTCACGGCACAGATCCAAGGTATTCCAGTCTTCTTATTAGTGGACACCGGGTCCACTACCTCCATCATATCATGCACAATAGTCAAGCGACTAGCTTTGGGTACAGTTCCTACGAAGGGAGTAAGAATCCTTATCGCCATAGGGACTTTTTCTAACGTTACCAGGATGTGTGAGGGTTGCTCGATAGACTTAAAGAGCAGGACGGTACTAGTTAACCTGATTGTTGTCCCCCTATATCATTACGACGTTATTCTTGGAATGGATTGGCTCACTGAGATGCGTGCAGAGATCGATTGTGAGGCTAGGGTGGTGACAGCCCATGGATCTGAGGGCACGAATTTTACTTTCCTTGTTCATGTTAGTCTCCCTTCCCGTTTGAATTGTTATGCTTCTCTATTGGAGAGTATTGATGGTCCAACGCTTGGGGACACGTCAGTCATTCGAGATTTTGAGGATATGTTCAGAAAGATACTTGGATTACCTCCTCAGCGCGAGATTGATTTTACCATTGATCTAGTGCCTGGTGCGACACCCATTTCATTACTAACTCATCGCATGCCTCCTGTGTGAAATGGAGAAATTAAGGAAACAGATCGATGATCTGTCAGATGCTGGCTTCATATGACCTAGTGTGTCTCCTTGGGGAGCACCCATGTTGTTTGTAAAGAAGAAGGATGGGTCACTGTGATTGTGTATTGATTATCACAGGCTGAACCAGGTGACGGTAAAGAATAAGTACCCTTTGCCCAGGATAGATGATCTCTTTGATCAGTTAAAGCAGACACAATATTTCTCGAAGATCGACTTACAGTCAGGGTATCTCCAGTTGTGGGTCAGGGAAGAAGACATGTAGAAGATAGTATTCAGGACCAGCTTTGGGCACTATGAGTTCCTTGTGATGTCGTTTGGACTCACAAATGCACCGATCATGTTCATGGACTTGATGAGCAGGGTGTTTCAACCGTATCTTTTTCGATTCGTTATCATGTTTATAGATAACATCCTGATATACTCTAAGAGTCAAGAAGATCATGAGGAGCACCTGCGAGCAGTCTTTGTTACTCTTAGAAAAAAATTACTATTTGCACAGTACAAGAAGTGTGACTTCTGAAAAGAAGAAGTTAAGATCATAGGACATGTGGTGTCCAAAGAAGAGATAGCTGTGGACCTTGCTAAGGTAGCTGCAGTTCAGGATTGGGAGCAGCCCGGTTCGGTTACTAAGGTGAGGAGTTTTCTGGGACTTGCTGACTACTATCGCTGATTCATTCAGGACTTTTCCAAGATAGCCAGATCATTGTCTCGGCTGATTTAGAAGGATCTCAAGTTTGCTTGGAATGAGAAGACGGAAGCAGCTTTCCTAGAACTGAAGAATAAGTTGACGTCTACCCTTATGCTAGTATTACCAGAGCAAGGGATCAAGTATACGATATACACCAATGTGTCTCGCATTGGTTGGGGTTGTGTTCTTATGCAGAAGGACAGGGTGATTGCCTATGCCTCGAGGTAGTTGAGGAAACACGAGGAGAACTACCCTGCACGCGACCTGAAATTAGCGGCCGTCATTTTTGCACTAAAGCTCTGAAGACATTACCTCTAAGGAGAGGAGTTTGAGCTCTTTTGTGACCACAAGAGCCTTAGATATATATTCACACAATGAGACTTGAATATGAGGCAGCGCCGATAGATGGAAACCTTGAAGGACTTCAAGTTTGAGGTCTCCTACCATCCTGACAAGGCTATTCTTGTGGCAGACGCGTTGAGCCGCAAGAAGGCGATAACATTTATGGCACCACTGATGATTGAGGAGTGAAATATGGTGGAGTTTGTGCGTGGTTTTGAGCAGAAGCTCATGGTGGAGGAAACGTTTGAGAGCGTCACACACGTTCGTGTGCGACCACTTATTGATGATAGGATCATTGCGGCTCAAAAAGATGATGAACGATTGGTTGAGATAAGAGAGCATGTGAGCGACAGTGAAGACTTAGAATGAAGAGTTGGTATAGATGGGGGCTTACGTTATTGTGGCCGCCTATGCATCCCGAACCTTCACGACTTGAGACAGGAAGTTCTAAAGGTTGTGCATAATTCGAAAATGGTGATGCATCCTAGTAGTACGAAGATGTATCGAGACATGAAAAGCTCATACTGGTGGGACAACATGAAGGCCCACATAGTAGATTATGTGTACCGTTGTCTCACGTGCCAGCCGGTCAAGGCTGAACATCGCTGACCTCCTGGATTGCTTCAACCCATGCCCATAGTTGAATGGAAGTGGGATTTCATCTATATGGATTTCATTTCAGGATTGCTGAAGATGAGGAAGGGGCATGACTCTATTTGGGTGATTGTGGACCGATTGACGAAATCGGCTCATTTCCTTCTGATTAAAGTCTCAAAATTTACAGACGAGTTAGCTAGGTTGAACATCAAGGAGATTGTACATTTGC
The DNA here is from genome assembly GCA_037074715.1 of Magnolia kwangsiensis. Taxonomy (NCBI): domain Eukaryota; kingdom Viridiplantae; phylum Streptophyta; class Magnoliopsida; order Magnoliales; family Magnoliaceae; genus Magnolia; species Magnolia kwangsiensis. Next base: position 85,719,634 of record CM073571.1, on the reverse strand, counting down.
ACAGAGTTCCTATGGAGATCATGTCAGACCGAGACACGTGATCCACATCCATCTTCTGGACTCGTATCCAAGAAGCAATGCATGTGAAACTGAATTTTAGAACCATGTTTCACCCACAGACTGACGGAAAGACGGAGCAGGTAAACCAGGTATTGGAAGATATGCTGCGAGCTTGTGTGCTTGATTTCAAGGACAATTGGGATGACTCTCTTCCTTATGCAGAGTTCGTTTATAACAATAGTTTTCAAGCAAGTATTGGTATGCCTCCTTATGAGGCCTTTTATGGGCATCCTGTTGAGCACCGCATTGCTGGACGAAGGTTGGTGAGATGAGCTTGATTGGCCCAGAGTTAGTTCAGAGGACTTCGAAGAAGATCGACATTATCAGGTGTCGACTTCTGACAGCACAGAGTAGATAGAAGAGCTACACTGATATGAGGCGACGACAACTAGAGTTTAAGGTCAGGGACCTCGTATTCTTGAAAGTTTCCCCCATGAATGGAGTCCTTCGGTTTGGAAAGAAGGCGAAACTTACAACGAGATTTATTAGTCTATTCCTGATACTAGATCGGGTGGGTGTGGTAGCGTACCGCCTTGCTTTGCCCACACCACTTGCGGGCATGCATAATGTATTTCATGTGTCTATGTTGAAGAAATATGTTCAAGATCCTTCACACGTTATCAGATGGGAGCAGGTACAGTTGAGTGAGGATGCTACATATGTACTGCGCCTGACGCGTGCCCTGGATAGGAAGGAACAAGTACTTTGCAGTAAAGTGATCCCGCTTGTGAAGGTCCTGTAGACACACCACACTGAAGAAGAGGCTACTTGGGAAACAAAAGCCGATGTTTGTAAGAACTACCCTCAGATTCTCGAGGAGTACGAAAAGGTACTAATTTTGAGCATAAAATTTTTCTTTAAGGGGGATAGAATGTAACATCTCGAAAAAATCTGTACAATGACCCGAGTACCACCTCAGGCAAAAATTACTAACACCAAATCCTTTAGAAATTAGACGAGAATTAACTAAGTGCTAAACTAGATTATCTATGAAATTAGCACTAATTACTTTAATATGATCTGTAAGACCCAAACCGGGTATAACCATTAATGCTACATTACCAAAAAACTTAAGATCCATCTCAAAACCTAATTGCTCTTGGGAGTATCATGAAACTCCATATCGGACTTGGACCACATGTCGAAAGTTTGATTACTGTGAAACTATACAGTTATGACAGCCTTACTGGACTTAACATCCATCTCAGAAATCAAGTCCAAATGATATCCCGAAATGCACAACTTGAGCTCGAAGCGAAGTGTGTGAGAAACACGAATATCTTTAGGAAATGAATTGAAACTTAAGTGAATTGAGTCGTTTTCTTGTAGGATAAATCTAAGGATTCAAACAGTCAGAATCTGACCCAATTATACCCTCAGATTAGGAAAAATTTCCAACACATGTCAAAGTACTTGTGGCCCGAAATGAGTACCGGTGACTGTTAAATTGAAACTGGTCCCCCGCGGGCGATCCACTGATCCGATCGGGCTGAGATCTTAACCTGACATAGATCTAATGTCAAGAAGCTTAATTCTGACCACATACAGAAAATGAGCCTCCAGATTAGCTCCATTGGACCGAAACGGCCAGTCTTTAGCTATAACTTAAGTATACCATGGCCCTGGGACCATTCCCATCAGTTCTGGGCTTATATAAGGGACTTAAACGTTCTTTCTCCCTTCACATATGAATTCATGAACCCTAAAGAGAGAAGAGAGAAGAAAGAGAAGGAAAGAGAGAGCAAGTGAGAGAGAGAGAGAGAGCTGGAGTTTGTTCCTAGGATTCGATCCCACCACTTCACGTGCTTAACCACTGTGACCATATCGGTATTCCGGTGATTTTGATTCCATTCTTGGTTAAGAAATCCTAACCCTAATCTATTTTAGGAATTCTAATAGAGTGAATAGTAAAATAGCTAACCTATTTCATGCTATAGGTTGTCGTTGTGCCGTAGATGAGGACTTAAGGTTTAAACTGAGTTCGTTGCGAGTCTACCGATGTAAGGTGCGGATTATAAATATTTAGGTTATGGTTTTCAAGGCTTTCAGTGTCAGTTAATGATTTATGACTGACTTGATTACTACCACACATTCTTAGATACGATGTTTTCGTATATTACACTTATATATGAACTATGTTGAAATCTATGCATTCTATGTGTTTATTGAAATGTCTGAATGAATATGAAATTATGATTTGTGCTTATTATGATTGATGTACGGGAATACATGATTGTTAAACGTATAACAACTTCTATGTAAAAGGATTTTCTATAATATATGGTTTAACCAATTTATTACAAGTATGTAATATGTGTAGTCTAAGTGTTTGATAAAATGTCTGAATGAGAAAATTCTTGTTGGAATGTATTTATTGAGGGTGTTGAGATAGGATTCTCAATTCCCTTATCTAAAGTTACAGTTCTCTTTATGTGACCTATCTTACTACTATGTGATTTATGGATGACATGCCTATGCATGATAATATGTACTCTATGTGTTCGTTAAATTGCTTCTATAAGATTTATATTGGAATTGGTTATTGTATGCTGTTTGATTAGTACATATGAGTGCCTATTGTATTTGAAGTGCGATTGGGGATACGAGGTAGTCCAGGCAATCAGTAATGGTTTACGATTGGCGGCCGAACTATTTAGCCACAACGGATACACCTGATGAGTTTGAGTCATACGGTGATTATCGACATTGGTTAGGCCATAAGGAGTGCGTATGCACTCTATGTCGACTAATTCAATGTACGCTCATACTAGTCATGCTTATCAAGTAACTCGATTTGCCCAATGTATGTTCACCATGTATGGACACTATTGCTTGAATCTAAGGTACCAACTTACCAATGAAACTCGTTTAACCTTGGTACCAACATCCGCTAAGACGCATGAGCCAGGCATGGTGGTATGGGATACCGTGGTTGAGCTGTCGGCCTATACTAGGGTGATGAGCCTCCCCGTAGCATCCAGTGAGTAACCCAAACTTGTGAGCCGAATACGGTGGTATGAGACACTGTATTCATGCTGTTGGCCTACGATCAGGTGACGAGCCTCTTGTAGTGACCTCGAGCATACTCTAAATCTGCGCTGAGTTGACGAGCCTCTCCATAGTAAACTAGAGTATAAACCAGACTTGCACTGAGGTGATGAGCCTCTCTGTAGCGACTTGGAACCATCTATCGTATGTGAATAACTAGGATTGACGTCCCTAGATGGATCAATGTTGGGTCAATGATATAACAGGGAGGTACCTTAGCTTCCAAATCTTATTGTATGTAAGGGTCTAACTAAGAACTTGGCTAACATGACCATGCATCGCATTGCATGGTACTTTGGCGAGGAAGTGCATGTTTACTGGGAGTGATGCATGCCGCGATCGTAAGATGTTGTCACTGAGGGAGTGTAGGTGAGGGCATGCATCATTAACGCATACCATTCTTGCATTAATAAGAGTACATAGGATGTGATTGTTGTACTGCTTTATCATTACTGCTTGATTAATTTGATAACATGTTAACCTTTTCTTTATAGCTCCACTGAGTTGATCACTCACTCCCACGTTCTTGGATGATGTTTTAAACACCAACTAGACTCTGTGTTAGATGTAGATACTAGCGCGACATATGAGGTTGAGCCAGGCTTCTATGATGATGAGGAGGAGTTCTCATACATGCAGTTATTAGGTGGGTTTATGTAGGCTACCCTGATCAATGGGATTACAGTGATATATGATTAGTTGGACATTCACATTTTTTCATTTTGTATCTTTGGAATAAATATGTATTTATTCAGCTCAGTAATGCCATCATACTCTGGAGGTTGAGAAACACGTCTATGTACCTTATATATCTATTAAAGTCTTCCTTTACATAACTTTAAATATCTCTTGAGTATGATAGGCTGATTTGGTATAATCCCATTCATGTTTAATGCACTAATACGGACAACATTCAATCATCATTATCTATGTTGCATAAGTGATGTGTTGAAACTCGGTAGTTGGGCTTCTGTTCGACCCCCAATTTTCAGTACGTTATAGTTCGTCATGAGGTTAGACGCTATAACACTCTGATCTTGCGGGGTCCAATTCTGTTGATCTCTCATAAGATCCACTCCATTCATAATCTTGGTCGGATCATGTAGACCAACATGTTCAAGTATGGAGATGATTCGAGCTTTTAGTGGGTCACTATAACACCCCATACTTTTTCAATACTCGAGAGTTACTATGAAGACTCAACTTAGTGTAAACATAGACCTAACCTACATAAACGTTCAACTTCATGCTAGTTTGAAGCCACTCGTCAAGTATAATCGTCATCTATAGATTAAACCATCCCTCTATTGAATTCCAAGTAGGATCAACATATCATCTAGAAAATCCATTTCTAAGATCTTAGTCTTCTAGATAGGTGGCATAGATCATTAAATCCATCTATTGTTACGCTCACATCACTTAAATTAGAAATCCAGCACCGACCATCATAATCAAGTTATTTGACCATCGAATCCACCACTAATTACCCTTTAAAAAAGTCCTAAAAAACTTTGTACTCTAGTGTGAATTAGACCGGGAACAAATCTAACCATTGAAAGACACTCAAATCACTTGGTGTGGCCCATCTGAACCTTGGATTTGCCTCATCTTTGGTCAAAGGCCTTGAATGGGACTCTCAAAGTGAATGGATGGAGAGGATCCCCTTAAACATCATGGAAAACCCCACCTTTTGTTGATGTGCACATGGGCTGTAAGCACGATCGCGGAGTACCAGATGAATAGTTTGACCCGAGACTACCCAAAAAGGGAGAGGATTTCCCCCCTTTCCTGATGAATGTTGTTCAAATGGACAATGTTTGTTTGCTCAAATTGGGCCCACCACCATGTCACATCGATGTGATCTGGATCGTCCATCATGTCTGCATGGAAATTTCGAACAAAATCCAATCAATTCCACATGGTGAAACATGTGTACGTGCACACGGTTTGGAGCTCACACGTACTACACGTGAGTAGAACTTGATCGGACAGCGTTTACTTCTGACTAGTTATGGGCCATCAGATGTTTATGTTTGTAAGATCCAAACCGTCCATGGTGTTGGGATGATGGGTCTGACCCAAACCCAACTCATCACATCCGTCACTATATACCCATGTGCACATAAATTCCAGCACAATAGAGGTCCGAGTGTAGCAGTTTCTAAAAACAGGAGTTTCTGTTTTCTTCTTTCTGTTGCACGGCTAGACAGGCAATCCTCGTACCTTCTTCTCCCTTCATCTCAACTATTAGAAGGAAACAATCTTAACCTTTCATTCATTCCGCATTTTAGTGCGTCCACAACTGTGAAAGAGTGTAAGGAATCTTTCTTGCTGACATGATCTCGGCCATTGGGATCCTTTTAGAAATAATCTTGGATCATCCTGACATCGAAACTATGTTGTTAGGAAGCCCTTTCGCTTATGGTGTGGAGATCTCGGGAGAGAAATTGTTGGCATGAGAAAATGGCATTTGAAATGAGAAAACCTCACATATTGTCAATACTCCTGGCTGTCCATCTAAAGCGTGGGTTTCGCAATGATCATAGATCAAATCCACCCCATCCACATGTTATGGATCGTAAGATCAATCATTATCTGATGATCCGCCATTAATGGCATGATCATCTTCCTCGTCAATCTGAGATACCCATCATCGAGCAGCAGGTACCATTTACTAATCTAAAACGTCTAGTGTGTGGCCTTCAACATTGGGTTTACATCTATAATGGAGGATTATAGTCATGGAATCAAAAGTCAGGATTATCCTCTTAAAACTCTAGCGAGTTAAAACTCTAACTTGTAACTAATCAACGAATTAGTTAGATAGAAGGATCTGGAAATAGAGTAACAGACCCTATAATAGGCTACCTTTTAGGGCAACCATTCTTGAAAATAGGAAGTTGGAAAGATAGTATGAGAGTGCGTCGTTCCCTATCTTACCGCACTTGGTTACTTGGTCCTAGTCGGGACCAAGTCTAGCCCATGTCTGGTCAAAAGAGAGGGAGAAGAAGAAGATGGAGAGGAAGAAAATAATAGAGGGAGAGAGATAGAGTCAAGGCTACTGGACTAAGTTGTTGCACCAAGTTCCTCGAACCGGATCTGGTCGGGTTTCCTCTGAGTCACGATTCGAGTTGGGTCAAGTTCACTGAGTCCACCTGCTGGATGTGAAAGAAGCAGAGAAGGAAGAAAGGAAATAAAAGAAGAAGAAGAAAAGGAAGAAGAAAAGGAGATAGAGGAAGAAGGGAGTGTAGAAGAGTCGACCGGAGGGCTGCATCTCGCTTCCGTACTCGTGCCCAATTCGAGCCAAGTTCAGGGCCAAGTCGAACCAAATTCAGGGCTAAGTAAGGCCAAGTTCCAGGCTGAGTCTAGCTGGTCTGACATCCATTGCTGGACCGCCAGAGATGGAAGAAGAAGAGAAGGAAAAATAGAAGAATTTGATATACAGAAGGAAGAAAAGAAATAACAAGGAGAGGAAGAAGTTAAACCAAGTTGACTCACCAGGTTTTTAAGTGAGTCGAATTGAGTTTGGATGAATCTAGAAAACCGTTGGACCAATCATAGAAAAAAAAAGAAGAAGGAAGATAAAGGAAAGAGGAGAAGGAGAAAGGAAGGAGAGTGATGGAATCGCCGAGTCAAGCTACTGTGTCGGCTATGTGAGTCAACTTATCTTCCCCAAATTAGAATTTTGATTTGCCATTAATTGTCCTTACTATAATTATTATGATTATTAAATGATTAGCCATTAACGAACTATTTATACTAATATTAGTTATTATGAATAAAATTTCAATGATTAAATATTAGTATTTCATTTATCATTCTAAAATATTAATATTTATTACTTTTGTATGATTATTATGTTAGTTAATATTAATTATATCATTATGATAATAATTATTTTGTAGTAACCCATATTATTTACATTGTGCTTAATTATATGTTAATTATAGTTTAAATCTTAAGATCTAAGCCTAGACCAAATGCTTAGAACTAAACCTAAGTAATACAAAAGTTAGGTTATGATCTTAACCATAGATAATGTGTAAAATTGGACCTAACTTTACAATTTGGGAATTCATGATAGGATTCGATCCTAAAAAGGGTGCACGTAAATTCCAATAAGCATTGAAAAGTGGACCCGACTTGAGAGGTGAGGATTACCTTCGAGCTTTTTCTACATCATGATAGTTAGCTCGTTTATTCATCTTTGTTCATTTATCTTATTAATTACTTAATGTGGTTCATTACTCTTATTAATTTTGATTACTTATAATGGATTAATGAAATGGATTTAAATTCATATATCTGAACATGCTATGGATTATAAACATTTATATTATAGTTTAAAATAAGTACCTTAAATGTGTAATTGCTATCAATGTTGTTCGTGGCTCATTTGGCCACATGAGGTTAGTTGATGATATTTTAGGAAATCCTAGACCTAGTGGCCACTTTTGTAATGAATTAAATAAATTTACGTCCTGGACTTACTACCTTGTGGATCATTTGTGCGTATGTGGCTTTTGGAGAATAATCTTTTTTTTTATCACATCATTAGGTGAAATATTTCACCCTTACGGCTTTTATGGAATAATTGCCCCATGTGGCTTTAATCGATTATTTTATATAACTTTGCGGTGGTAAGTTTCACTTGTTGGAAAATGATTGACCACTAGTTAGAGAGTTCTACCCTTAAAATATTATATTTGTTAGTCTCATGAGACAGGGATGGTGGAATGGGACACTATGCCTGAGCCCTGATGAAGTAAGGGCGATCATGCTCATATGTTATGCAATGCCAGATGCATGAATCACCCAATCAACTATGCATCAATCCTAAGCATCCAACGTCCCTCGGGGAAGGTATCATACAATGCCTAATGACACAATATGATCACACACACAGTGTCAACCAAACATACAATGACGTGCATGGTAATGAGGATGAATTCAATCACACTATTGGGTGATATACAATGTATATTACATTCCTCCTATCTAAGAAGGAACTAAGACCAGGTACTTAGACAATATCTTTAAGGAATCTAACTTTTAGTGGGAGCCCATTTGCCTGGGGTAGCCCACGAAACTAAGTGTACGAGCTGCGGGTCTAAGTAATATAGAAATGAGCCTAGCAAGAGACTAAGTTGAGTATCCAATCACTCTTAAATATAATTAGGCCTAGAGGGTTCCATAATGGGGACATTTAACCACCATTCCCTAAAAAAGCATATCAACCATGAATGATGTGGATAGAAGGCCCAAGGCCTACATTTAAGATAAAAATAAAGGTAACCATATACATATATATTTCTCATAATAGGCTATAAAAAGATAAAACACCACTTTTAACAACATGGGCTCCAAGAAGGGAATTAAGGCCCAAGGCTCAATTCCCAATGGCTATAGAATCCATGCATTGAGTTGGACTTGGTGGGCAGCCCGTGTACACAATATACTACCCAAAAATAACTTTAAGTTTGGATGAAATGGGCCCAACTATATCAGCCCAATAACTAGCAATTTAAGTGGGCAACTAAGGGCCCAATACTATCATTATCTTAGCCCATAAGTCCATCAAAACGGTGGAAGTTGGCCCAATATATGGTTGGGTCAAGCTGGGATGTCCCAACCCACTCTGGGCCCATGGGATGCCCCAAGAAATCTGATCTAAGATGGGGTCCTCATCTGATCACTAAAGGTGATCCAAAAGAATGCACTGATTAAGTCCAAAGATTATAAGAAAATATAAGCATGTAACACGTACATAAGTTCTCAATATGGTAGACCCTATAGCTAAATAAAGTTTTAACCATAAAATTTTACATTTAAGGCCCTTTGATAAACTTTTAGCCAGTTTGACTTCCTAGACTTGTTAAGGTCCAGAAATTAGTTAACTATGTGAAAATAATCTCATGAAGGCCAACTATACTCGCTGGGGGACCCTACTAGATGGAGAGTGTGTATATATCATGAAAAGATCAAGTGTGCTTGCTATTTTATTGTGAGTCCAGCGGTAACCAAAGGCAGAGAGTGCATCCATAATCTGGCGATTTAAGGCTTGGATGGCCTAGACTAAACATGTGTTAAGGTAAGTTCCACATAAATAAACATTGAGCCTTAAATAAATAGCCTAGGGTCTATGGTGGGCCTTTAACCATCCATAGAGAAACCCATGGGCCTACCTTAGGATCACCCAGGAGGACATTCAACTTCAATTGATTTCCAAGAGGTAGCCCGCCACTACTCATATAATATAAGGTCTAAAGCCCACGCAATGCAGGGCCTAATGGGCCATACACTAAGCCTAACTTATAAGCCAGATAGTGGACCCTTAAGTAAGGTTTGGGCCCAACCACAAAGGTCATAATTTCACATATTGTGGTGGGCTTCATGGGCAGCCTAATAATTTATTTACATGGGCAAGTTTTACATTTAACACAAGTGAGTTGGGCCTCACTTTTGGCCCAAGTACGGGGTCAATTTAGTGGGCAGCCAAGAGCCCAATTTCTTACATATTATTGCCCTTAAGCCCATCACAATAGATGGAAGAGTATAGACCCAAGATCAATGGGCCTATCTAAAAGAACTGAGTCCAAAAGGCCTAATCACTACCCCAAAAGGGGCGACCATACATGTACTATATTACATAATGGGCCTTAAGGAATTGAACTAAAACAAAAGTCTTCCAATTTATACATTATGGTGGACTTAAGGTCAGCCCATAAGCACAAGAATACACATGGGTAAGGCCTATACTGATAGTGTGGGCCTTACAAGTCAACCCACAATATACATTTATGTGGGCCTCACAAGTCAACCCACATTTAAGCATTGAGGACATCAAGGCTAATGAATATACATGATCAGCTTGTAGACAGCCCATTAGGTCCGTAAAATAAAAAGGTCAGCCACTGCACAGTCTTGGGTTAAAGGAACAGGTTTCCATCCAAAATGTCCCATAAAACTATAAAAAATCTGATTAAGGCTAGCCCATATTATCACCTCAAGGATGGGCCTTAAGAGACACTAATTACACCAAAAAAAATGTCTAAGGAAGAAAAGAAAGGAGTATGTGCAACACTCTCTCAAATTTGGTGTAGCACAATAGTTCCTAAACAATCAACCATCTAGTAAATTTTGGGCCCCTTGCTAGAATTCCAGCCCACCCATTTTCTGGGCCTGCTGGAGTCCAAAAATTTATTTAATTTAGATGGGTTACTGACCCATGGTGATCCACATATATCATAGTGAGCCCCACTAGATAAAAAGGGAGATATACAACACTTACTTCAAGTGGGCCATGCCATTAGAATGCATGCCCAGTAACCCAAGGTAGGGGCGTCCCATGGTGGTTAGTCCTATGGGCCTGGGTATTTGGCTCAAAACTGATCCAAATTGCAAGCCATACTACGGTCGATACAGAGGCCTGATGGCCCTAAAAATTTGAAAGGTAGTCCTTCCATGGGTGGGTTACACCTTTACAAAATTTTAGAATTTTTAGATATCTCTAAATATTTTAATTAATTTGAATAAAACAATCTTTCTAGAAAATCGGACTGGCCTGTACATCCCAACGTGATGGGCCAGTCCGGCCCTTGTCACGGTGTGCAGAGGGGTCCATTGGCCCCAAAAATTTATAGGTGAGTCATAACATAGGTGAACCATACTACCACAAAATTTTAAAATTTTTAGACGTGAAAAAATATTTTAATTCATTTAAAGAAATCAATTTATCCTGAAAATCGGACTGATCTGGACACCACATTATAGTGGGCCGGTCCAGCCACCACCATGGTGCGTACAGGTGTCCATTGGTCCCAAAATTTGGTAGGTAGGTCATAACATGGGTGGGTAACCTCCATATAAATTTTTATAATTTTTAGACACCCAAAAGTATTTTAATAAATTTTGAAATTCCAACCTGTCTAGGGTGGAATGTTGCTGGAATAGTGCAGAAAATCCAGACTATCCACCTTACTTGGACCACATCTTTAGGACCCCAATGAATGTCAGATGGAGCTGAAATTTGGTATGGTTGTAGGTGGGTCATGAGGATACAAGAATCATATATTATTTTGTTTCAGTATTCCCACCAAAGATCCAGAAATCAGGCCCCAAGGTGGCCTAAAAATCTGTCCAGGCGAATTTAGACAGCAATAGCCACCCCAAAAGATAATTAAAAAGGAAATAAATCACCATTTTCTCAGGGTGGGGTCTACGTATATGGGTCATACAACTCTCAGACCCAAGACCCTTCCAATATCATCTATAAAATCAAGCCCAAAGATGTTCAAAACATGCCAATAATATGAGGCAACAAGGTGGGCCTGAATGTCTAACCACTTGGGCCTAGTTGCATGACATATCAAGTGGGCCACACATATATCAGATTTACTATAAAGACAGGAAAGAAAAGATGGAGAAGAAACACAATCCGGCCATGGGATAGGGCCCCGCCACTAATGGGTCCTCCCAAGAATGAATCATACCCATGCAACTACATTGATTGTACATGCAACATAAAATCACTACATGCATGATCTATAATTGCTATGGGTGGTTGGGATGTCATCCCAACATGATCCTTAAGGTCTAGATGACCTTGATATGGAGTGGATCATTAAATACATCATGATGGGGTCCATGGAGAATGGCCCCATCATGGATCATGACATGAATGTAGGATGGGCCAAAGGGCCACATCCATGGGATCAAATGGGATTCCCACCATGGATTGGTGGGTCCCATGTGATCCATCCATGAATAAATAATGAGATTAAAGAAAGAAAGGAATTTAGCAAAAGAATAGTTACCCACCTTAGGATCTCTATCAAAACTCCACTCCAAGCTTCTAAGAGTCTAAGGAAGCAAGATGAAGGGTTGAGATGTGATTTTGATGGATGGATGAGGAGAAAAATGGGAGATGAGGGGCTGAAAAATTGAAGAAGTCCCACCTCTTGCAAGGAAAAGAGAGAGAATAAGAAAGGAAGAAATGAGAGGAAAAGAGAGAGAGAGAGAGAGAGAGAGAGAGAGAGAGAGAGAGAGGTTGTAAGAGTACAATTATCACTCTCTCTCCTAGATAAGAGAAAAATCATCATAGCCTATGGTGATATAAACTATGTTGCTAGGCTAGAGTAGGGATGGGTAGTGTGTGGGTGGTGTAGGATATGAGGGTTTAGGTAGTGTATGGGTGGTGTGTATTGGAATTTATACAAAAGAAGGTGGCCACCTTAAAAAATGTGCTTTGCACATTAGATGAGCCACATGATCATAATCAAAGGCTATAAATGATATGCACACCACTTATGATCCACACATCGGATGGACGCACGAGATGCGGCATTGGAACCGCGACGGCAATGCGGTTGCAATGGCATAGGTTTCGGCTCGATCCAAGTCGAGTCTACATGACCAGACTTAAAGATGACCGTAAACACTATTCGAGGGTTGCGGGCTGCCAGGATTTGACCGGTAAGACTGCGAGACCAAAATGAACGAGATCCATACCCTCACATACACATGCACACATGTAAACTCGGGTCGGGTCTTATAGCAAGCCCATCTCCTTTATGATATACACCTCCTTGTTGAGCAGAATTCGGGCCCCTTTGATGCCTTGTTAGGCCCACCTTTCACCTAATCGTATGAGGGCCAGATTGTCCAAATTTTATGGATGTTTAATGGGCCAAATGGGCTGAATATCCAGCCTTAGAATTTCCATCTGGTGAGGTGTTATCCATACATTATGGTGGACTTCACGGGATGAATTGTAAACTACTATGTCGGGTATGTTGTACACTTGGCCCAACTATATTTTTGGAGTCTATGGGCTGCCCAAAGAGGGTAAACATGTTGGAAGTGCTAGACTAAGCATACCTTAATATCTTTCTGGGCTTTAGGCTGCCTTATGTGGCCCACCTTGATGTATGTGGGCTGTGGGCTAACCTAAGAGGCCCAATATTGATGTGTGAAGCCCATTTTTTTTTCCAGCCATTATGAGGACTATGGGCTGTTTTGCTAGGCCCTTATGTGAGGCCCATTGTGAAGTATAGCAGACTGTAACACCCTGAAAATCGAGGGTCGTGTATAAACTCAACTCCCGAATTCCAGACCGTCACTTATGCAATAAAAATGATTATGATTCAATGTTGTCTGATTTAAAGCATTCACGTGAGTAAAAGTATACCAAAACTGTAATTCATACTTCAGATCCAGTGATAAAAGCAAGCGGAAGACTAAACAATATATATATCACTGTATGAAAAAAAACAAAGTAATTCTCATCTGTCTCTAAAGTATGAATACATCTCTGAGTCTCATATACATATACATGAAAAAAAGTAAATGTCCAAAATGGTCCCACTAAAGTCCCATCGATCCAGGTCGCCTATGCAAAGCCATCGTGATACTGCATGTACGAGAACTTGTCCTGGTCCTCGTTGAAGTCTGGCTCTGCCTCCTGGATCTCAGCCTCACCTGCATCTACAACAGGATCTGGTGGGTGTTGCAAACACCATCCCGTAATGTGGGAGTGAGTGATCAACTCAGTGGAATCATAGAGCAAAGATTAGCATGTTCACAAATCAATCATGCGATAATAGTAAAGCAGTAAATCAGACAATCCTAGTACTGTTGTTAATGCAAGATGATATGACGTGATGTATGCCCTCACCGACGATCTCCCTCATACGGCAACATCTTACGACCGCGGCATGCAATCGACCCTCAAGTGCTCCACATCTTCTAGGCACATGCAATGGCATGGTGATATGATTTCTAAGTTGTTATTAGTCCATTCAAACAGTAAGATTGGAAAACTAAGGTACTTCCCTTATATCAATCCCAACACAGATCCTATCTAGGGTCGTCACTCCTAGTAATCTCATACGATGTATATTTCGTAGGTCACTGCAAGGGCTGCCAGGGCTGTTACTCGCACTCGTTGCACAGCTCCCCCATCACCTTATCAATACAGGCCTACGGTACTCTACTGCAACAGAAGGGTCGTCGCCTCTCGTGGACTCAGAATACGCTCGCGGTCACTACAAAGGACTCGTCACCTGATCAGTGTAGGCCGACAGCTAGAATATAGTGTCCCATACCACCATAATCTTCTCACGAGTCAAGGTGCTCACTGGTCACTACGGGGAGGTTTGTGGCCCCAGCGTAGGCCGACAGCTCGACCACGGTTTCCCATACCACCATGCCCGGCTCATGAGTCTTCGTGGATCAAGGTACCATGGTTAACAGGGTTTACAATGGTAAGTTCAGTACCCTAGGTTCAAGCAGTTATGACTCATACAAGGTGAACATACATCGGCCAGTCGGGTTACTTGACGGGCTCGACTAGCGCGATCGCATCTCAAGTCGAACGACATGAAGTGCGTAAAACACTTCGCGTGGCCTGACCACTACCGCCAACTTCAAACACGACTCGCGTTCATCGATGCGTCGTTCGTGCCTAAGACCAGTCAGCCACGAATTCGCTCGGTTACCGACTGCCTGGACTAAGTCTAGTCCCAAACACTTATGGAATCACATCAGCAAATTATGTAAGAGTAATGGAATTGAAATACAATCATGTGAGCATGTTAACACATGTTATAACATTCAACTTAAGTAAATCTTCAAGCACATATATTTCATGCATGTAATGAAATGATGCATATAATCAACATGTAGGAAATCATTTAGGTCAGCATATTAATTGAGAAATCAATCTCAAACTATCTCATAACATCATTTAATTCAATACATACTAATACAAACATTTATACAAACACATACACTACACACTTAAGTCTACATATAGTATGTCGACCCGAAGTGCGCAATTAGGCGAATCTCTTCGCCAAACTAATTATGCACGTATTCCTAACTTCCTAATGCGACAACAAACCATGTCAATCACATCAGTAAAATATGAATGTAAACAGTACTTCCTACAAATGACTAAAATGCGCTAATTCTCATATTCTTCGTTAATTTACGAAACGGAAAACGGAGAGCATTTTGTACATGTCAAACGGTGATACCATTAAGAATCTACTATTAAACGACATTGAAAGCGTTGTAAATCGTCAATCAAAGCGTCTAAAATCCTCACCTTATGTCTTGTAGACTCGTGAATTGAAACGGAGCGTATACGCTTCGTCTACGGCGAATAGGGAACCTAATACACAAGATCCATAAGCTACATCGCTATGGAAACAAAGGAACCTCAAATCAGCAACTATTTAGGGTATTTACTTACCTAGAATCGCGGTGTAATCGCCGGGAAAGCGATAGAGGTGCGTTGCTTAAGCACGTGCAACACGTAGCACAAGTGGCAGGAAGAACTCTCCCACTCTCTCTCACAATCTCTCACCTTTTCTCTCACACAAGCTAGGGTTTCTAGCAAATTCGGATGTGTGAGAGAAGTGAGGGTTTCAACCCCTTTTATAAGCTAAAACATGCCCAAAATAGGCTTGGGAACAATGTTTACTTGGTGCCTAACCAAATCGGGGCCGTTTCGGTCCAAAAGAGCATTTCCGAAGGTCCCCTGGCCAAATGCGGTCGGACTTAAGCTCATGCATACTGGATCTTGCACGCATCTAGTTTTCAGACCGGTAGGGTTCCCAGATCGCACGTGGCGGTCCAGTTTCAGTTTAACGGTCACCGCACCAAGATCAGGCCTATAAGTCTCGTGATATGTAATAGAAATTTTTCCTGATCCAAGGGTGTAATTTGGCTGAATTCTGACGGTCAGAACGCTTAATACTGATGCGTCAAATCGTGTGCCAGATTTGAATTTCAAATTCCAATTCTAACCCTATTCTCACTCTCTTCACTCTAGGCTCAATGAAATAGCCTCTGAATGTCAGTTGGACTTGATTTTCAAAACGATTGCCAAGCCCAGCTAAGTGGTCATAATGGTCTAAGATGGTAGGTATCGGACTTTCGACGCGCGGTCTAGATCCAATACAAAGTTGCAAGGAGGTCCCGAGAATAAACCGGCTTAGAGTTTGATCCGAGGCTTTAGAGAATTATAGCACCATTGGTTCCACTCGCTTTGGGCCTTGTAGAACGTATTTAAAGTGATCAGGGACCATTTCCCAGCTATTCTAACGTTGCACTAGCTAACTTAGTCATATTTTCTAAAGGAATAAATTCTACACAATTTCGGGTCGAGTTGGTACTCGAGCCCAAGTACGGATTTTTCACGGGCGTTACAATCTACCCCGCTTAACAAATAATTTCGTCCTCGAAATTTTATACCTTTTCGTAGTCCTCGAGAAGCTGTGGGTAGTTCTTTCTGATCTCGGCTTCTGTCTCCCAGGTAGCCTCCTCCTCAGAGTGATGCGTCCATAATACCTTCACAAGGGGAATCACCTTGCTACGCAGTACCTGCTCCTTCCTGTCTAGGATACGTGTCGGTCGCAGGATATATGTAACATCCTCTCCTAACTGCACCTGCTCCCATCTGATGATATGGGAAGGATCAGGAACGTACTTCTTCAGCATAGAAACATGAAATACGTTGTGAACGCTCACGAGAGGCGTGGGTAAAGCCAATCAGTAAGCCACCGCTCCCACACGATCGAGGATCTGGAATGGACCAATGAATCGCGGTGCCAGCTTCCCCTTCTTCCCGATCCGAAGAACTCCTTTCATAAGAAAAACTCGCAAAAACACATGATCCCCAACTGTGAACTCTAGTGGTCTCCGTCTCGTATCAGCGTAGCTCTTCTGTCTGCTCTGCACTGTAAGGAGTCGACGTCGAATAATATCAATCTTCTCTGACGTCGCCTGCACTAACTCTGGGCCAATCAAGGTACGCTCACCGACCTCAAGCCAGCAATGCGGTGCGCGACAAGGTCGATCATACAGCGCCTCATAAGGTACCATACCGATACTCGTCTGAAAACTGTTGTTGTACGCAAACTCCGCATATGCAAGACAATCGTCCCAACTGTCCTTGAATCCAATGCGCAAGCTCGCGACATGTCCTCTAAGATCTGGTTCACCCGCTCTGTCTGTCCGTCTGTCTATGGGTGGAAGGCAGTACTGAACTTCAACTTCACACCCATAGCCTCCTGAATGCGAGTCCAGAAAATAGAAGTGAACCGCGTGTCTCTGTCCGACACGATCTCCAGCGGAACTCCATGCAGACGCACAATCTCTCTGATGTACAATCTGGCCAGCTCGTCTGCAGAGTTCGTAACTCTGATCGGTAGGAAGTGTGCCGACTTCGTCAGACGGTCGACGATCACCCAAATGGAATCATGTCCCTTCCTCGTCTTCGGCAACCCAGAAATGAAGTCCATGGAAATGAAATTCCACTTCTACTCTGCGATCGGCATAGGCTGCAAAAGTCCAGGTGGTCAGCGATGCTCTGCCTTCACCTACTGACAAGTGAGACAACGGGACACGAACTCAGCTATGTGGGTCTTCATACCTTCCCACCAATACGTCCTCTTCACGTCACGATACATCTTTGTGCCGCCTAGATGCATCGCGAGTCTAGTAGAATGCGCAGCCTCGAGAATCTCTCGTCTCAAGTCAGGGACATCTGGGACGCATAGGCAGCCACGATAACGTAAGCCCCCATCCATACCAACTCGCCAGTCGGAGTCAGCATCATCACTGGCCTGCACGTCCTCATCTCTGACGCGCAACTGATGATATCCTAACTGAAGATCAATCTTCGAGAAGTACTGCGCTCCTCTCAACTGATCAAAAAAATCATCGATCCTAGGTAAAGGATACTTGTTCTTCACCGTGACCTGGTTCAGCCTGGATAATCAATACACAATTGCATCGAACCATCCTTCTTCCTCACGAATAGGACCGGTGCTCCCCAAGGAGACACACTAGGCCGTATAAGGCCAAGCTCTAGCAGACCATCAATCTGCGTCCTCAACTCCTCCATCTCACATGGTGCCATGCGATACGTCGGCAGTGAGACGGGCGTAGAACCAGGAACCAGATCGATAGTGAAATCGATCTCACGTCGGGGCGACAAACCAGGGATCTTCCTGAACAGATCCCCGAACTCAGAAATGACTGGCACATGCTTGAGTACCTGGGCACCAGCGTCGTGCAATAAAGTGGCGTAACTAAGCATGCGGAAAGGAAGATTTACCCGCACTGAAAATGTGAAGGATGCACCCTCAGGCTCGTACACAGTCACTATACGAGTCTCGCAGTCAATCTCGGCCCTCGCTGCAGTCAACAAATCCATGCCAAGAATGACGTCGAGATAAACAAGAGAGGGGTCGACGACAAGATCAATAGCCATCGTCCGGCCTCCCAAATCAACCAAACACCCCTCACACATCTGGGTGACATCTGAATAATCTCTGTGGGCTGCAAGGACTCGTACCCTATCCATGATAATGGTCGGTAACCCAAGACGTCTGACTACAGCACGCGATATCAAAGAAATCGTGGACCAGTGTCCACCATCACAAGAATAGGAGTACCTCCAATATGGGCTGTGACCTCGAAGGCTGAATGCTGAAAAGTCAGCGTCGCAGCAGCCTCAGTTGTCAATGCATGAACCCGAGCCTACTGTGGCCGGTTCGGCCGCTGTGTCATGGGCCATGGAGGCTGTCTGATCTGCGATACTGGAGGTCTGAAAGAAGGGTGCGCAGGAGCTAACCGTATAAGCGGTGCTGATATCGCCTGTGAACGAGCACGGTCAATCTTCTGCGGCGGTGAGAACCCGCTATCCCGCATCCGAGAGAAGCAACTCTGCGCCAAGTGGCCTGACCTCCCACAGTATGTGCACGATAACTCGGGGCGCTGAAACAATGGTGCTGGCGCTATGGCCCGAGTAGGAGGGTCGACGCGAGGCCTCTTGCCCGTGAAGGGCCTGTCTTGCATATCTGATCGCGGCCTAGAAGCAACAGGGCCACGAGATCACGCAAGCCGATCCACATCCTGCTCTGCCCGCATAGACATGTGAATCAACTCCGCATATGAAGGAATGGTCAAACAGCACATCTTCGACCGAATATCCGGTCGCAAACCCTCCAGAAAGCGCCGTATGCGCATCTGCTCATCAGCCAAAATCGTCGGGACGTATCTGCCCAACTCCGTGAACCGATGCTCATACTCTGTAACTGTCATGGCTGCCTGTCTGAGGCGGAGAAATTCATTCTCCCTGTCGTGCCTGTAAGTCTGGGGATAATACTTCTCATGGAAGCGGAACTCAAACGCTGCCCATGTCTATACAAAGTCGGCGGCAACGGTCCGCAGTACGCTATCCCACCACAGGCTGGCCTCTCGCTCAAACAGGAATGTAGCCAGCTCTACCTGCTCGGCCTCAGTGTAATGTAACATCTGTAAAATCTTCGACACACGGTCGAGCTAGTACTCAGCCTCCTCGGGTCTGTGAGAACCCGTGAAAGTGGGAGACCGTAAGCGCTGAAATCGCTCTAATAGGCCCCGTGTATCGGCGGGATTCCCCGCAGGGTAAGCAGGCGGTGCAGGATGAGCCATGCCCTCATCCTGGGCGTATGTATAAGTATCCTCAGCTGGATGCGCAGGTGGTGCAGGTGGAGCCACACCCCCACCCTATGCTAATGTCCCCACGATGGTAGTCAGAAGCTGCTGCTGCTGCTGCATCATAGCCAACATCTGCTCAAATCTGTCAGGAGGTGGAGCAGGCTGTGGCAGATACTTTGTAGAAGTAGATGCGTGATGAGGCTCTCGGACTGACGGCGTAAATGGCGGTGGTCCAACTGTAGGACCAGCGGCAGGCTGAGACGATCGAACTGCCTCAGGAATCGGGCCCACAGCAGGGTCCGCATGGGTGCCAGACTGCGAAAGAGTCTGATCCATATGCTCAGTCAGTACAAGCGGAACCGTGCTCCGCGTAGCCTTAGGCGGCATTCCCTATATTCAAAATAGGGCGCAACCTTGTCAGTCTTAAAAGCACAATTACATCGCAATCATTTACACAAGGAGTCAAAGGCATTCCATGCATTTCATTTAATCAAAATTGTCACAATACAAGGGATATATCCTTACAAGCATCACGACGAGAAATACATGGGAACTAAGATAGTTAAAATTGCAACAACAACATAGCAAAGCACTAGCCCTAACAGGCTTACACACATAAAGGAGGAAATGACTAACTACTGACAACTACATCAAAGGTCGCATCGCTAGTCTGAGTCTGGGGACGGAGGAGGAGCACCCTTATCCTGCAAGCAACACAGGATTGCCTTCAAGGTGCGAGTCACCTTACCTAATTTCTTCTTTGTAACGGCCTTGGCATCCTCGACTTCAGCGCGAAGTTCTTGAACTTCTCTTCGCAAAGCGATCTAACTCTCCTCCATCCGAGCAATGCGATCATCGCTAGTAGCCTGCGCAGAAGGAGGAGGGCTCTCATCTGTATCCTGAGCCTCCTCTTCTGCCTCTTCCTGAACTTCTTCCTGAACCTCTTCCTGAACCTCTGCTCCAGGTTCTCCCTCACTTTGATCTTCCTCATCATCAAAGTCATCGTTGCTATCCTCCTCAAGCTGATTTTCAAGGTACTGCGACCCAATCTTCATCTTGACCATAGTCGACTCATCAATGGTATGAATCGAAACTGGCAATTTCGGCCTAAGTCTGTAGGCAAACTCAAGCGCAATCTTGTAAATCAGCCGGCCAAAAGGAAGCGATTCAGATGTTCTTCTTGACTTGGCTATGAGGATTATCTGTCGTAAGATAAAAGTAGCCATACATACGTTCTCTCCCTGGGCCACCAGATACAGGAAATCAACCATAAGGCGTGTACATTCAATGCGATTCGTCGACCTAGGATAAACATTGAACGTGCAGATATGGTGCAGCAGACGCAAATCATCAGACATATACGTCACCTTAAGGCTATTATTAGGCTGCCATGGAACCAACTTACCGCACAGAAACCTGGTGCGGCGATCTCGTTCACGTCTACTCATCAGATTCTTCTCACTAGGATGAACATCACCAAGAGGTACGTTCAAAAGTCGCGCAATCAGTCGCACATCAATCGTAGCCATCCGATCTCTACCAAAAGGGATTTTAAACTGCAATGGCTCCAAGGTAGGATTTTGGATACTAGCGTAGAAGGCACGAACGGTGCTTACATTAGCACGAGTGCGAGCTTCAAAGATCGGACCCCAATGCGCAGCTTCAATGCGCTCGAATAACAAAAATTCTCTGAACAGTCGCCTTTCTACGTCCGCCTCAAACAACACTTTGCGATTAGTGTATTGGCCATGAAGCATCTCTGATAAAATTACTCGCCCAAGGTGAGCATGGGGATCTAAATCCCGCTTTGTACGGCACTCTAGGGCTGCAGCTGGACCTGCGGCGGCGCTTGAACTTGCGGCACCACCCCGCGGTCTTCTCGATTGAACAGGGCGGCTTGGCCCAGCCTCATCTGTTGCGGTTTTCCTTTTACCCATCAAAGATATGATGTATGAGAGTGATAAAAGGCCTAAAATGGCTTCCACGAAAGCCATGGAAAATGGAGAAAATACAGAGAAGTGACTGTCCAATCTGGAAAAAGGAGATCTAGGCATCATAGAGGGATGCTTCAAGCTTCCTAAGGATGTATTTTCAAGGAGAAATGGAAATGGAAAAGTGGAATGGAGCACCTCACGATTTCAGCTCGATTTGGGGGTTTTTGGAGCTCCAAATGATGAAATCTTCAAGAGGAAGGGCTGCCAACTCTAAAGAAGTGATGGATGATGGTCGTTTTTGGCCAAGGAGGGATCTAGAGGCGATTTGGAACCATGAAATTTGGGGGTGGTTGCTGAAAAATGAAAATAGGGCTATGGGGAGGGCTGTTTGTGAAGGAGGGGTGTGATTTGGGGGTTTTCGTGGGACGGGACCTATATGGGGAGGGTACACATGCGATTTAAGGGCGTGCGCCCAAAAATCACATTCAACTGGCCCACCTGTACGGCGATGCATCGCCGGATCGGCGATGGCATCGCCGACCGGTGATGCATCCGGCTGGTGGGGCCAGATGGGTTCGGTCCCCCATGGTCCAAGGGCCCCAGATATATATGGTTCGACCCCTGGTTCATAGTATTTTAGCCTATGTGAGCCCAAACATGTGTTCAGGGCTTTCCGGGACCATTCCGTAATCCCGAATACCAAAACCTATGATGCAGCATATGAATTTGGGGTAGAAGGAGCTAGTACATCCATATAGACTCTTATTAGCTAAAGAAAGTGAAGTTAGAATGGCCTTATGGCCATTTTTCATGAAATTTTACTATTCACTGTAAAATTTTGTGAAAGTATAATTTTGTGTTATTTTCACATTAGGTTTGATGCATAATATGAAATGGATAAGAAAGAAATGAAGATTGGAGTGGTGAGAGGAAGAATTTTGAAGATTTTTTGTGAAACGGGGTTTTTAAGCCCTGACGATTGATTACAGGAGTCGTGGTCATCCCACGGCCCAAGAATTTACTTTTATGGGTTTAAAATCGTTCATAGGATGTCTCAACCTAACTTCCTACGGCTTAGAAGCTATTCGGGTTGCTTTACGCGACCCGAGATGCGTTACAGACTCGATTGTGCGATCGATTCAAATAGACTTCGCCTATCGGCGAATCTGTGATCCTAGAAATGTTTCTAGACCCTTCTCGCACCTACCTAAGTCAAAAGAAGCGAAAGCGTACGTCGCGAGACCATAACCCAGGCCCAGTATACTCTTATTCATGCTCTGATACCAACTTATAACACCCTGAAAATCGGGGGTCGTGTATAAACTCAACTCCCGAGTTCCAGACCATCACTTATGCAACAAAAATGATTATGATTCAATGTTGTCTGATTTAAAGCATTCACGTGAGTAAAAGTATACCAAAACTTCATTTCATACTTCAGATCCAGTGATAAAAGCAAGCGGAAGACTAAACAATATATATATCACTGTATGAAAAAAAATAAAGTAATTCTCATCTGTCTCTAAAGTATGAATACATCTCTGAGTCTCATATACATATACATGAACAAAAGTAAATGTCCAAAATGGTCCCACTGAAGTCCCATCGATCCAGGTCGCTTACGCAAAGCCATCGTGATACTGCATGTACGAGAACTCGTCCTGGTCCTCGTCGAAGTCTGGCTCTGCCTCCTGGATCTCAGCCTCACCTGCATCTACAACAGGGTCTGGTGGGTGTTGCAAACACCATCCCGTAACGTGGGAGTGAGTGATCAACTCAGTGGAATCATAGAGCAAAGATTAGCATGTTCACAAATTAATCATGCGATAATAGTAAAGCAGTAAATCAGACAATCCTAGTACTGTTGTTAATGCAAGATGATATGACGTGATGTATGCCCTCACCGACGATCTCCCTTATACGGTAACATCTTACGACTGCGGCATGCAATCGACCCTCAAGTGCTCCACATCTTCCAAGCACATGCAATGGCATGGTGATATGATTTCCAAGTTGTTATTAGTCCATTCAAACAGCAGGATTGGGAAACTAAGGTACTTCCCATGTATCAATCCCAACACAGATCCTGTCTAGGGTCGTCACTCCTAGTAATCTCATATAATGTATATTTCGTAAGTCACTGCAAGGGCTGTCAGGGCTATTGCTCGCACTCGTTGCACCGCTCCCCCATCACCTTATCAATACAGGCCTACTGTACTCTACTGCAACGGAAGGGTCGTCGCCTCCCGTGGACTCAGAATACGCTCGCGGTCACTACAAAGGACTCGTCGCCTGATCAGTGTAGGCCGACGGCTAGAATATAGTGTCCCATACCACCATAATCTGCTCACGAGTCAAGGTGCTCACTGGTCACTACGGAGAGGTTTGTGGCCCCAGCGTAAGCCGACAGCTCGGCCACGGTGTCCCAAACCACCATGCCCGGCTCATGAGTCTTCGTGGATCAAGGTACCATGGTTAACAGGGTTTACAATGGTAAGTTCAGTACCCTAGGTTCAAGCAGTTATGACTCATACAAGGTGAACATACATCGGCCAGTCGGGTTACTTGACGGGCTCGACTAGCGCGATCGCATCTCAAGTCGAACTACATGAAGTGCGTAAAACACTTCGCGTGGCCTGACCACTACCGCCAACTTCAAACACGACTCGCATTCATCGATGCGTCGTTCGTGGCTAAGACCAGTCAGCCACGAATTCGCTCGGTTACCGACTGCCTGGACTAAGTCTAGTCCCAAACACTTATGGAATCACATCAGCAAATTATGTAAGAGTAATGGAATTGAAATACAATCATGTGAGCATGTTAACACATGTTATAACATTCAACTTAAGTAAATCTTCAAGCACATATATTTCATGCATGTAATGAAATGATGCATATAATCAACATGTAGGAAATCATTTAGGTCAGCATATTAATTGAGAAATCAATCTCAAACTATCTCATAACATTATTTAATTCAATACATACTAATACAAGCATTTATACAAACACATACACTACACACTTAAGTCTACATATAGTATGTCGACCCGAAGTGCGCAATTAGGCAAATCTCTTCACCAAACTAATTATGCACGTATTCCTAACTTCCTAATGCAACAACAAACCATGTCAATCACATCAGCAAAATATGAATGTAAACAGTACTTCCTATAAATGACTAAAATGCCCTAATTCTCATATTCTTCGTTAATTTATGAAACGGGAAACGGAGAGCATTTTGTACTTGTCAAACGGCGATACCGTTAAGAATCTACTATTAAACGACATTGAAAGCGTTGTAAACCGTCAATCAAAGCGTCTAAAATCCTCACCTTATGTCTTGTAGACTCGTGAATTGAAACGGAGCGTATACGCTTCGTCTACGGCAAATAGGGAACCTTATACACAAGATCCATAAGCTACATTGCTATGGAAACAAAGGAACCTCAAATCAGCAACTATTTAGGGTATTTACTTACCTAGAATCGCGGTGTAATCGCCGGGAAAGCGATAGAGGTGCGTTGCTTAAGCACGTGCAACACGTAGCACAAGTGGCAGGAAGAACTCTCCCACTCTCTCTCACAATCTCTCACCTTTTCTCTCACACAAGCTAGGGTTTCTAGCAAATTCGGATGTGTGAGAGAAGTGAGGGTTTCAACCCCTTTTATAAGCTAAAACATGCCCAAAATAGGCTTGGGAACAATGTTTACTTGGTGCCTAACCAAATCGGGGCCGTTTCGGTCCAAAAGAGCATTTCCGAAGGTCCCCTGGCCAAATGCGGTCGGACTTAAGCTCATGCATACTGGATCTTGCACGCATCTAGTTTTCAGACCGGTAGGGTTCCCAGATCGCACGTGGCGGTCCAGTTTCAGTTTAACGGTCACCGCACCAAGATCAGGCCTATAAGTCTCGTGATATGTAATAGAAATTTTTCCTGATCCAAGGGTGTAATTTGGCTGAATTCTGACGGTCAGAACGCTTAATACTGATGCGTCAAATCGTGTGCCAGATTTGAATTTCAAATTCCAATTCTAACCCTATTCTCACTCTCTTCACTCCAGGCTCAATGAAATAGCCTCTGAATGTCAGTTGGACTTGATTTTCGAAACGATTGCCAAGTCCAGCTAAGTGGTCATAACGGTCTAAGATGGTAGGTATCAGACTTTCAACGCGCGGTCTAGATCTAATACAAAGTTTCAAGGAGGTCCCGAGAATAAACCGGCTTAGAGTTTGATCCGAGGCTTTAGAGCATTATAGCACCATTGGTTCCACTCGCTTTGGGCCTTGTAGAACGTATTTAAATTGATCAGGGACCATTTCCCAGCTATTCTAACATTGCACTAGATAACTTAGTCATATTTTCTAAAGGAATAAATTCTACACAATTTCGGGTCAAGTTGGTACTCGAGCCCAAGTATGGATTTTTCACGGGCGTTACACAGACCCATGTGTGAGGCCCATTATGTTGTATATGAGGCCTTTGTGTGAGGTCATGGGCCCCACTATATGTTTGGCTCTGTGTGGGCCACTCCCTAGGAGCAATGTTAGTTAAATGTCCACATTGATTTGCAATGATGGTTAAATGTCTACATTGTGACCTTCCCTTAGGCCCATTGTTAGGCCCATTCTCATCCTTCTCTAAGTGGGTTGACCCTAATCATTGGGCCCCATTAATATGTGCATGATCCATTTATTCATATTGGGCTAACCCAAGATGTTAGGCCTCCATTGGTTGCTAGTAGGATTGTTGTTACGCCCCAAACTCAGAAACTGGGCTCATAAAATTCCCAATCGCTAAATCCGATGTCAACAGTCTATGTAGTACCCCATTCTCGAATCCTAGTGGGCATACACTAGGTTCCAATCCTGGGATCCTATAAGGAGGATTTTTAACATCAATTTTTCTCATAAGAAGCATAACCACAAGTATACCAAAGTCACAAATACAACATCATCATCACATATCCACTAATATAAACATTGAATATAATGTTGAAAGGGAAATACATATGTTAAAATCAAAGCTCTAGGAGTCAGCTATATGCTCCAATCTCCACGATGCTACAACCTAACATTACCTGCACACATCTATCGTGCATAAGCTTATAGAAAGCTTAGAGGGTGGTGTAAGTGTGTGCACAAAGCAAGTGTCAAGTATTCAATATAATGTCATAATCATACAATATTGGAGATTTTGGTAAGATCATGAATCATACGATATCAGAGTAAGTGAAAATACTGATAAGTTCACGAGTCAAACAATATCAGAGTATGCAATACAGATCAGCTATGCAAATGAGGAGTCATGAAGAGCCAAATATCAAAGGCCGAGAATGCAATGCAATATACAATTCCTGATGAATTCATGAATACCATCAGCCGTATCTAGACCATATAAACACCATTTAAATAGAAAAACACAGTAACACAAAATGTCATATGCCACGGATGTAATGTAATATGCAGTGCAAATGGAATCACCATGCTAGAGTATAAAGTCGGGATGATAGTACGTATTATTACAGTCTATGGGGTCCATCACAAGGGACTTCTATCCAAACCAATCTCATACCTAATTTGGATAGTCAGACTCAATGTTGTAAACTCCTGATCTCAGGTTAGTGGCGTGCCCCAACCAAAATCCTGCCCATTGTGAAGGTACACGTAACAAATAGTTACGCACCACCAGCTCGAGTGGATAGTGAATGAATAAACGAATGAGTATGCAACTCCTGCTCAATAAGTCCACATATCAGTATTTTTTATTTCTGAGATCATCACCGGGTCTAGTACACTCTACACCAGCTTTTCGCCCCATCAAGTGCATAACTAGGTAAGTGGAAGAGACCTTACTATCCACCTGGCCAGTAATCAACCAATATCTACCCGACACGTCGATAGCGGACCCATTCATGAGTTGGTCAAACTTAACCTAGCTATGCCTACTCCCTTAGGTGGGTAAGGTCACACCCCCTCTCAACCGACCATAACACAGTGAGAGACGCAGCGTACTGGTATACGACCCTCATGCGCACATATATATTCACTCGGTCTCGACGTTGAGGCATCCTCTGTTACCAAGAGAGTTTAGAGATTTTCACCTAGGCCATCTATGGCAGCCTGATGTTAGTAATAGATTTTTGGTGTTCCATCTGGCCGTCGAGGACATGCCTGTGGATGCTACGGCCCTGATGTCACTAGGGCGTACAGTAATCACAACTCATAATGCAAGATGCATGAGTTATACAATCCAATCCTACATCAATCTTGCGCATACCATGCGCTCATGTAGGACAACTTCTCCTATCAGGGAGTCCCATAAACTACCAGCACTATGACATATGTAATGGTCAATCATATCTCATAACAAACATGCAGATGATGTGTATGAGCATGTATCATGATGCTATGCTGTCACATACTCATAATCGGTATCAATAACTGACATCGACAATCGACCTCGATAATGTGGACACAAAACCAACATTACCCCCAAAGAATGGCCCACATAGAGCCTAACATATAGTGGACCCATGGCCTCACACAAGGGCCAAATATACAACACCCTGGGCCTTACTCTAGAGCTTCATACACATCACGATGGGCCTTTCTCATGGGCCTAACATACATCACAATGGGCTCCATCGCCTGTCCCTCAAATACATCACAATGAGCCTCATCACATAGGCCTCATATACATCACATCAGGCCTTAAACACGAGCTGAATACACATCACAATGGGCCTCAAATACAGGCCGCATATACATCTCATTGGGCCTCAAACACTAGCCGAATGCACATCATAATGGGCCTCAAATACGGGCCACATATACATCACATTGGGCCTTGACAATTGGCCTTGATATCCAGCCTTGACAATCAGAATCAGCATCAACAATCAGAATCAGCCTCGATTATTGACCTCGACAATCGGCCTTAATAATTGGAATCAGCCTCGACAATCACCCCAGACAATCGGAATCGACCTTGACAATCGAAATCGGCCTCGATAATTGGAATTGGAATCGACCTTAACAATTGACCTCGATAATCAGAGTCAGCCTCGATAATTGGAATCGAGATCGGCCTCAACAATCAGAATCAGAATCACCCTCAACAATCGATCTTAATAATCGAAATTGGTGTCGATAATTGGAATCAACCTCAACAATCGAAAATGGTATCGACAATCAGAATCAACCTCGACAATCGAAATAGGCCTCAACAATCAGCCTCGATAATTGGAATCAGCCTCAGCCTCGATAATCGAAATCTGCCTCAACAATCAGCCTCGACAATTGGAATCGGCCTCGACAATCGGAATCGGCCTTGATTAGTAGAATTGGAATCGATGACAATGGGCGTAGCAAGGCCTAAGGGAAGGTCATAATGTGGTCATCCAACCATCATTTCCCATCAATGTGGACATTCAACCAACATCGCTCCCAAGCAGTGGCCACCATAAACATCATTATATATATCATGGTGGAATCTCACATCGTAATGGGCCTCATATACATCACATTCGGCCCACACAAAGGCCTCACACATGTCTCATTGGGCCCACTCGTGGTCCTAATATACATTACATTGGGCAACAACCCATGGGCCTCAAATACGTCTCAATGGGCCTCATATACATCAAGTGAGCTGCATCATGTAGGCCCCTCCAATGGACTAACATGCATTAAATGGGCCACATCATATGGGTCGCACCAATGGGTCTTATAAATGTCAAGTGGGACGCATCAATGGGTGACACCCATGGGTCTTATAAACGTCAAGTGGGTCGCATCAACAGGCCGCAACAATGAGCCTCTAATACATCACAATGGGCCACCACCCATGGGCCTCAGATTTAAGCAGGTGGGCCCTAACATATGGACCTTAAATACAAGGAAGGTACACTAAAAATCATTTCATTAGTTGTAGGTGTAACATGTGTATCACTGTATACTGTCATTCCCTAGGGCACATGGCCCACTAATGATGATCAACCCTGTCCAAACATTATCCAGGTAAATCAGCACCATCCAAACACTTCCCATGTAAATGAGCACCATCCAAACATTACCTATGTAAATCTGTACCATCTAAACATGTCCAGCACCATCCAAATAGTCTGGACGGTGTGGATGAAACAAATACATCACTGTGAGGTGTCCACCGTCCAGACAATAGATGGTGTTGAATATCACATATATAATGGTGGTGTCCATGGGACTTGCTAAGCTATATAGATGGTGTGAAATACACTAGCCAATCTGCTTCCCAAGGTGGGTCCCACGTACATCAGGGCCCACCGTAATATTTATTAAAATAAAATATTTTATAAATACCCAGGGTATAGGTGCATAGGACGGACGGCGAGGATAAAGGCCATGCATCATGTGGAGCCCCTGGACGACATATATCATGGTGGGCTATAGACGGTGTGGGTAGAAAACACTTGCATCAAAGTGAGCCCCACCTACACATGTAGGGGGTGGGCCACATCCTCTAGATGGATGGACGGTTTGGATAAAACAATGCATCGTGGTGGATTCCACCATCCTGGTCAATGGACGGCTGGATGAAACCATACATCAGGTGGGTCCCACGTGGGGCCCACATATATACATGAGTATATATATATGTATATATAATATTAAATATATATCACATGGGGCCCACGTATATACATGAGTATATATATCTATATATAATATATTAAATATATATCACGCTGATTGAAACAGCGTTCAGGCCCTGGTCGGCCTGGATGAAGACACTTGTATTGAGGTGGGTCACACCGTCCATGAGGCTGGATAGTGTGGTAAATCTCATGCATCACAGTGGCGCCACGTAGGTGGCCACCCGGATCTGGTTCAAGTTGATATTTTTGATTTCCCATTTGACAGCAGGCTGGTCCACTTAATGGACGACATGGATCAAATACATTCATCATGATGGGATCTGTCTAGGTGGGCCACATGACCTATCACCACCAAGGAAATGAAGGAGAAGGAGATGGAAAGAGATAGAGAGAGAAAAAGATTAGCATATTAGAGGGACCTCACCACAATGGGCCCTTCTTTGTTACAACATAAACATCAAGATGGGTCCCATCACAAGCAAGCCCTAAAATGATCAAACCCACATGAAAAAAATCTTAAAAAAACCACCGTTAGATTTCCACTTCCTTCTTCCCCCAATGCGATCTAGAGCTCCAAGGGGTGCGATTCACCTGTCAAGATGGACTTTGGATGGTGGGGATGAGAGGTAAGAAGGTGGGCCACACTAAGCTCTCTTTCTTATGGAGGTTGGGACGTGAGTTTCTTGGGAGAAAATGAGAGATAAGAGAGATTTGAGATATGAGTGATGGGTAATGGGGAGAGTTGACTTTAAGGGAGGGGTGGTTGTACTTGGGGATGGGTGAGTGATGGGGTGTGATATGTACTTAATTGATATGATTGATGTGATGGATTCTCTTGGGATTAGTAATGCGTGGCATTTTTCTCGAACTAAACGCATGCCCACATCTCCTAGCACGGATATCGGATCGGTGCTCGAGACGTGGCATCGAAAAAGCGACGACGGTGTGGTCACAAGGGTACAAGTCTCGGTTCAAGCCAACTCTTATATACAGAACATGACTCAAGATCGCACGTAAATGCTGATAACAAATCGCAGGTCACTGGAATTAGACCAGGAGGACTATAGAGGCCTACGAAACGGTACAGGTCTTATAATTATTTTGATATGGGAGTCCATCTAAGGCTTATTTGGGCCCCTCAGGGCATCTAGCGGGCCATATGATAATATGGTGAAGGAAGCCCGTTCCAGATCCCTAGGATTATAGGTAGGCCACTTAGGCCCAACCTTAATATGAGGAGAGTGTATCATCACCATAGACCGAGGGATCCATGCTATCATATTTGGTATATCCACAGTTGAGGATCAACCTTGATGTTATGGATCTACTGTCCATCTATAGACCCTGCCTTATATATAGGCCGATTATCGATACCGATTATGAGTAGTGATAGCATAACATCATGATACATGCCCATACTCATAATTTGCATGCTTGTTATGAGATGTGGTTGACCATTGCATATGCCATTGGGTAGGTTGTTTATGGACTTTCTGATAGGCAGAGTTGTCTCACATAATCGCACGGTACTCGCAAGATTGATGCATAGCTAGATTGTATGACTCATGTATCTTGCATTGTGTGTTATAATTATTGTACACCCTAATGACATCAGGGTTGTAGCCTCTACAGGCATATCATGGTTGCCAAGATTAGATATCGAAAATACTTGTTAAACATTAGGGCATAATGATGTCCTTGAGTGAAAGTCTCTAAACCCTTATGGTACCATGAAGGATGCTCCAATGCCTAGACCAAGTGGATGTTGAGCGCATGAGGGATGAATGCAAGGAGGTCGCATCTCCCACTGCATCATTGTCGGTTGAAAGGGGGTGTGGCTTGACCCGCCTGAGGGTAGTGGGCAATTGCTAGGCTGAGTTTGACCAGCTCGTAAATGGGTCTGCTACTAATGTGCCGGGTAGATATTGGCAAACTGTTGGTTAGGGAGGTCATGAGGTCTCTTTCACTTGCATAGTTGTGCGTCTAGTGTGAGGCGAAAATCTAGTGTATAGTGTATTAGACCCTGGTGATTATTCAGAAAGTACTGATATATGATGCTCCAAAGATGAACTGGATTGATATGTGGATTGGTATGCTTAAGCTGCATCTTGCACATAACATTGGCTATATAGGCCTTTCATCAAATGGCCTTAGTGTGACTGGTAGCGTTTATGCCTTGCATCGCATATCCTTGGTACAACTGTTAGCATTTATGGATTTATCAGCATGTTTTCACATTACTTTGATTTTACATTCTTCCATTTCTAGCTTTCGCACACACTTTCACCACCCTCTCAACTTTCTTTAAGCTTATGCATGATAGATGCGTGCAAGTGACGCTAGGATGCAGTCGTAGCTGAGTAGGAATATGAGTGTGTAGCTGAGCTTCTAGAGCCTTTTTACTATCATTGTATTTCCCTTTTATATGCATTGTATCTAAAGTTTTTTTATCATAGTGGATTTTGTGATGATGTTCTTATTATTGTTCATGGGTTATATTTTTTATGAAATAAATTTATTTTAAAAAATCTCCTTGTAGGATCCTAGGATCGGGACCTGGTATATGAATGCCGAGAGCCAAGAATGGGGTACTACGGAGCTGTCGAGGCTGGATTTGGCTATCGAAAATTTTGTGCTCCTGGTTTTCGATTTTGGGGCGTGACTTAGCATCGTATTTGGTTGACGATGAGGGTGGAAGGCTAGCCATTTCAAGAATGGCTTGCATTACGGTCACTGGGACCATGTTATTGGGCATGAGCTCCTAACTTTCGAGGAGGTAGTACAGAGGGCCTAGATTTTTGAGGTTAACTGGGCCGATATGCAGAGCTATCAGGATGGGAGGAGAGACCAAAAGAGGCAGGCCCCCTCCGGTGGTGTCCAGCAACAGCAGTGTCGATAGCAGCAGAGGAACGCAACCCGTCGAGCATCAGAGGCACCCCCAGCGCCACCCTAGAGGTCATTCATTGGGACTTGTTTTGGGTGTGGTGGAGTAGGACACCATATAAAGGAGTGCCCCTTCCCTCAGTAGCAATAGCAATCGAGAGCACCTCACCAGCCTCTACAACAGCAGTAGTGACCACAATAGCAGCGACTGCAGCCACCTCTGCCACAAAGGCCCCAGATGCAACCAAGACAACAGTATAGGCCACTGCAGTGGTAGTAGTAGCAGGAGGGGCCTCAGAGGGGACAGGCACCTCCCCAGCCTACTCAGGCTAGGTTCTATGTTACTCAGTAGGACCCATAGTCTTCCAGAGGAGTCGTTAAGGGTATTCTTCTAGTCTTTACATGCATTGTTAGAGTATTATTTTATTCTAGTGCTTCGCACTCGTTCATGTATGATAATTTTTTTCAATCGTTTGGATTGTCGATGGAGTTTACTCGTGAGGGGTTAACCATATCGACGCCCTTATGAAAGAGCCGATGTTGTTTATCTTACCCCATCTTGGTCAAGGAGACCTTGCCCGTTGATTTGTACATATTGCCGATGTCAGAGTTTGACGTCATCCTGGGTATGGATTAGCTTGCTAAGTACCATGATGTCTTGGATTGCTCCGTGAGGACAGTCACGTTCTGTATACCTAGCTTGCCGTAGTTCCAGTTCATTGTCAAACCCAGAGGAGAGTCATTGTCTTATTTGATGTCGTGTGTAGTAGAGAAGAACGTAGCAGTGAGTGTTGATCAGTTGCCAGTGGTTTGTGATTTTACCAATGTATTCCAAGAGATTCCGGGATTGTTGTCGCGCCGACATATTGAGTTTCAAGTTGATCTTGTGCCTGGTACCACGCTTATCTCGAAGGCCCCGTATCTTTTGGCACCGATGGAGTTGTGAGAGTTGCAGCGACAGTTGGACGAGTTGCATGAGTTATGCTTCATTCGTCCAAGTAATTTATCATGGGAAGCATCAATACTATTCATTAAGAAGAAGGATGGCTTGGTGAGGCTCTCCGTGGATTACTGTGAGATCAACTGAGTCACAATCAAGAATATGTATCCGCTCCCGAGGATAAATGATTTGTTTAATCAGTTGTAAGGTGAGCTGTTCTTTTTGAAGTTTGACCTGTGATCTGTTTATCATCAAATTTGAGTCCGAGAGGAGGACATCCCGAAGACAGCTTTCGGGATGCACTATGGTCACTTTGAGTTTCAGGTCGTGTCTTTCAGATTGACCAATGTGCCCACAGTATTCATGCAGTTGATGAATGAGTCTTCCGTCCATATCTCGATCAATTTATTGTGGTCTTCATTAATGACATTCTGATCTATTTAGGACCCGCGAGGACCATGAGTAGCATCTGAAGATTGCATTGTAGACTCTCCGTGCCCACCAGCTGTATGTGAAGCTAGAGAAGTGTGAGTTTTCGTAGGAGGAGGTGAAGTTCCTCGATCACATGGTGATGAGAGAGGGCGTCGCAGTGGACCCCTCAAAGATTGATGCAAAATGTCCGTGGGGCCAACCCACGAATGCGTACGAGATCCATGGTTTTCTTGGTTTGGCAGGATATCACCAATGATTTATCAACGGATTCTGCCGTATTGCAACACTGCTGACCAGGTTGACCTGGAAGGGCGCAGAGTTTGTGTGGAGTAATGCCTGTGAGTGAGCGTTTGTAGAGCTTCCTCTGTGAGTTATGGATTTGTTATATTTTTCGATGCTTCGCGAGTTGGCTTGAGTGTTGTCCTGATTCAGCACAGTAAGTCAGTGGCTTATGCGTCTCGCCAAATCATGGTCCATGAGCTGAACTACCCCACGCATGATTTGGAGCTGGCAGCAGTTGTCATCGCACTGAAGGTATTGAGGCACTATCTCTACGAGGTCAGGTTCGAGCTCTTCTTCGACCACAAGAGCTTGAAGTATCTCTTCTTACAGTTTGAGTTGAATATGGGGCAGAGACATTGGATGGAGCTCCTGAAGGACTATAATTTTGATCTGCAGTACCACCCAGGCAAGGAGAACATGGTGGTGGATGCCCTTAGCCATTAGTCATGAGGCCTGGTGGCGTATATGATGATTTAGGAGTGGAAGATGCTTGAGGATGTGTAAGTGTTTAACTTTGAGATCGGTTTGCAGTCTTCTATTGTACAGTTATCGAGCCTGTCGATTTAACCCTCTCTTGTCGCAAGGGTGATCGAGGCTGCAATGTACAGTTATCGAGCCTGTCGATTTAACCCTCTCTTGTCGCAAGGGTGATCGAGGCTCAGCAGCCAGATGAGTCATTGTAGACTTATTAGGCAGAGGCAACATTTGAGAGTCAGTCAGATTGGCAGATTGGTTCTCATGGTGGACTTCACTTTAGAGGCCGGTGTAACACCCCGAAAATTGGGGGTTGGGTAGAAACCCAACTCCCGAGTTCCAGAACGTCACTTATGCAACATAGATAATGATAAATGCATGTTGTCTGTAGAATGGCATTAAAGAAGATTGAGACTAAGCCAAAACAACATATCATACTCCAGAGACAGTTAAATTAGCAAGCGGAAGACTGATAAATATATAAAATATATAATTAATTGTAAGTCTCCAGAGTGTGAACATGTTACTAGGTTAATCATATACATGTATACTCTAAAAATGGAAAGAAAAGAATATACATGAGTACTCCAAAAATATAAAATGACAAGTGTCAGACATCTACTCAACCTCCCTGTAATCTCGTCGATCAGAACACAGAGGAGAAGTCCTCCTCATCATCATACAAGTCCAGCTCCGCTTCTCAAGCAGCGCCATCATCTGCAACTAAAATAGAGACTGGTGGGTGTTCGAAACACCATCCCGTAACGTGGGAGTGAGTGATCAACTCAGTAGAATCATAGAGCAAGGATTAACATGTTATCAAATCAATCACATGTTAATAGTAAAGCAAACAATCAAACATTCCTAGATACTGTTGTTAATACAAGCATGAAATGACATGATGGATGCCCTCACCGACATACTCCCTCATGCGGTACCATCTGCGTCCGCGGCATGCTTTCTTCCCGCAGTCCTCCACATCTTCCAGGCACATGCAATGCGATATGGATAATGATTACCGGGTTGTTATTAGTCCTTTTTCATACAGAAGGATTGAGAAACTAGGGTACCTTGCTTATATCAATCCCAACACAGATCCTATCTAAGGTCGTCACTCCTAGCAATCTCATACGATGTTATATTTGTAGGTCGCTGCAAGGGCTGCCAAGGCTGTTGCTCGCAGTCGTTGCACCTCTCCCCCATCACCTTATCAATACAGGCCTAATTATCCTTAAGACTACATCAGGTCTCGTTGCCCCCATGCGGTGTCAGGATAAACTCAAGGTCACTACAAAGGGCTCGTCACCTGATCAGTGTAGGCTGACAGCAAGAATATAGTGTCCCATACCACCATCTGCTCAAAGTAGGGTGCTCACTCGTCACTACGGGGAGGTTTGTGGCCCCAGTGTAGGCCGACAGCTTGACCACGGTGTCCCATACCACCATGCCCGACTCATGGGTCTTTATGGATAAAGGTACCATGGTTAACAGGGTTTCCAATGGTAAGTTCAGTATCATAGGTTCAAGGAGTTATGACACATACATGGTGAACATACAATGGCCAGTCGGGTTACTTGACGGGCTCGACTAGTACGAGTGCATTTCAAGCTGAGCGACATGAAATGCATGAAACACTTCGTGTGGCCTAACCACTGCCGCCAACCCAAGACACGACTCGGGTTCATCGACGTGTCCTTCGTGGAAAATAGAAGCCAACCACGAATTCTATCCATTACCGACTGCCTGGACTAACGTATAGCCCCAAGCATTTATAAACAACATCAATGATCATGTGAGTGTGACATAATTGAAATACAAACAACTAAAGCATATTCACAACATGTGATAGCATATAACGTAAGCAAATCATCCAACACCTGCATTTCATATATATAGTGAAATCAATACGTATAGCCAACATGTAGGAAATCATATACAACAGCATATGGATTGAGAATTCATTCTCAAAACTAATCTACAATACCATTTACTCAATACATACTAATATAAACATTTATACGAACACTTAGTCTACACACTTTCGTCTACATAGTGTATGTCGACCCAAAGTGCGCATTAGGACGAATCTCTTCGCCAAACAGATTATACACACATACATAATATCATAATACGATGAATTTACATGTCAAGCATTTCAGTAAAATACGGATGTATACAGTATTTTCTATAAATGCCTAAAATACCCTAAATCTCATATTTACCGTACGTTTACGAAATGAAAAACAGACAACACATTGTACATGTCAAATGGCGTCGCCGTCGATAATCTACTATTAAATGACAGTGAAAGCTTTGAAATCAGTCAATCAAAGCGTATAAGATCCGCACCTTTTGCCCTAAACGTGTATCGTTTTGAACGGAACATCAATGCTTCGTCAACGGCGATCTGGCATCTTAATGCATAAGATACATAAGCTACATCGCTAATGAATCGAAGGAAATCCCAAAACAGCAAGTTGTTAGGGTTTTTCTTACTTAGGAGTGCGTTGGAATCACCAGAAGAGCGATGCAGGCAGGTGGATGTAGCAAGAGGAGCAGCAGGGAAGACTCCCAGAAGAAAGCTCCAACTTCTCCCTCACTTTCTCTCTATTTTCTCTCTTCTCTCCCCAAATTCGTATGGAATGAAAGAGCAAGGGTTTAGACCCTTTTTATAAGCCCAAACATGACCAAGATAGACTTGGGGCCAAGGTATACTTATTTTGTAACCAAAGAGGGCTTGTTCTGATCCAACAGAGCATTTATGGAGGTCTTGTGACTGAATGCGGTCGGACTTAAGCTCCCTGACATTGGATCTAGGACAGTCAGAGTTTTCAGTCCGATCGAATTTCCAGATCGACCGTGGCGGACCAGTTTCAGTTTAACGGTTATGGGAACTCGATCGGAACTACAAGTACTATGACATGTAAAGGAAAATTTTTCTGATCCGAGGGTGAAATTTGATTGAATTCTGACGGTTAGAACGCTTAGAAAAAGCGCACAAGCGAACGTGCCGGATTTCATAAATTATATTTATTTGTCACACTCTTCACTTTGGACCCAAGGAAATCATCGTGGGACATCATATGGACTTAATTTTTGAGGTGATTGTCAAGTCAAACTAGGCAGTCATATTCGTCTAAGTTTGGGATAATCGGACTACCGACGTGCAGTCCAGAGCCGATACAAAGTTTCAAGGTGCTCCATAGAGCAATTGGGAATAGAGTTTGATCCCAGACTTTATGGTATTGTAGCGTCACCTATCCTCTACGTTTTGGCTCTAGCAGATTGTATTGAAAGTGATTGGTGCGAATTTCACAGGTCGTCTAGTGTAGCACTAGGTGATTCTCTTTAGATTTCTAAAGGAAGTAGCCTATAATGATCTCTGTTTGAGATGAAATTTGGGGGGTGGAGCGAGGGTGTTTGGAAACGAAAGAAGGAAGAGTTTGGAGGGGTGGTTTTTACCAAAAATTGAATGTTTGGAGCAAAAGGAGAGCTTGGAGGGTCACTTTGTGAAGGAAGTACTTGATTGGGGTGTTTTTAACGAACGACCCGCATACCAGGGGGCTACCCTAGCCCCCAAACACCTCCAGCCTGAAGCCCGGACCCAACCGATGATTTTGACTAGCAATGCATAGCGGAACCGGCGATGTCATCGCCGACCAAACTCACAAATGGCGATGGCCACCATATGGGCTGGGTTTCCTTGCCCTCAAGGTCCAAAAAAAGTACGGGGCCCACGTTGGATCACTGTGGATTAGCGTGGGTGGGACCACGACT
Source organism: Magnolia kwangsiensis (assembly GCA_037074715.1). Taxonomy (NCBI): domain Eukaryota; kingdom Viridiplantae; phylum Streptophyta; class Magnoliopsida; order Magnoliales; family Magnoliaceae; genus Magnolia; species Magnolia kwangsiensis. The sequence continues at coordinate 85,680,668 of CM073571.1, read as the reverse complement.
CCATTCGAGGCATTTCGGGGCCAGTTGGCAAACCAAAATGAATTTCTATGGCGTATAGCATATAATTTTGTGGTAGGAGACACTAATCTATCCAACTAACATATCGATTTTGTTAGATTCTAAAATGTTAAGGAGAAAAGTCCATTTTACCCAGTTATTTACTATTCACGGTAAGTTTTAGCTTCGGTATTGTTCTTCATCATGAAGACCTTAGGATTAGTGGTCTTTACTATTTAGACTTGAGAATTTGTGGCTAAGATGGAAGTACTTAGAGAAATTAGAAGAATGAGGTGGTGAAGGGTGAGATTTTGAAGGAAATAGGGAAAATTTGATTTTTAGACCTTGGGATTGATCATTGAGAGTGAAATGGTTGACCCATTGCCTAAGGACGTCTAATTCCAGGTTGGCAAAGATCTGGGGTGTTACAGCCGGTTATTTGTCTCGGATGTTTCTGAGTTGCGTAGAGATCTTATGACTGAGGCACATTGATCATGATTTTCTATTTGCCCTGGCTCGATGAAGATGTATTGTGATATGAGGAGGTAGTATTTTGGGGTAGGGATGAAGCATCATATAGCCAATTTTGTGGCCGAGTGTGACACATGCCAGTGTGTCAAGGCCAATCATCAAAGACCCCTTAAGTCCATTGCAACCATTGAGCGTCCTGACGTTGAAGTGGGAACATGTATCCACAGATTTTATTATGGGCTTATCGAGGCCTCAGCGTGGTCATGACGCCATCTGGGTTATCATGGATCTTCTGATGAAGTGGACACATTTTCTTACGATTCATATGACTTGGACTTTGGACCGGCTTACTAGATTATTTATCAATGAGATTGTGAGATTGCATAGTGTTTTAGTTTCGATCGTTTCTAATCACGGTTGGTCTGAGTTTTAGAGGAGCTTACAAAAGGCTATGGGGTCTTCCTTGTAGTTCAACACCGCGTATCATCCACAGACCGATGAGTAGACCGAGAGGGTCAACCAGATTCTTGAGGATATGCTTCGGGTTTACATGATTGACTTCTTGAGTAGCTAGGATGAGAATTTGTGCCTGGCTAAGTTTGTGTATAATAAAAGCTATTAGGCGACTATTGGTATAACTCACTTCAAGGCTTTGTATGACAGGTCGTGTAGATCCCCTAGTTGTTGGGTTGAGGCTAGAGATCACTATCTCCTAAGCCCCGAGCTTGGGCAATAGACGTTAGAGGCTATCGACATCATCAAGCAGAGGATACGCACAGCTCAGAGCTGGTAGAGGAGTTTTCTTGATCATCGGTGTCATTCCTTGGAGTTTGTTGTTGGGGACAAAGTGTATCTCAAGGTCTCGCCCATGAATGGTGTAGTTCGATTTGGAGTGAAAGAAAAGCTTGCCCCGAGATTTATTAGACCTTTTGAGATCACTGGGTGCATTGGCGTCGTGGCCTCTAAGCTTGCCTTACCTTCTCAGTTGTCTAACATCTACGATGTTTTTCATGTTTCGATATTGCGAAAGTGTGGGTCAAATACCATTCCCGTGATTGATTGGCAACCACTTGATGTCTATGAGGATGCTTACTATATTGAGCAGATGATTCGCATCCTTGATCGAAAGGAGCAAGTCTTTCGGACGAAGGTCATCATTCTGTTGAGGAAGCGTCTTGGAAGCGCGAGGCTAAGATTAGAGAGTGTTATCCCCATTCGTTTGTATATTGATTATGATTTGTATTACATTGATTGTTTTGGTATATATATATATATATATATATATATATATATATATATATATATATATATATATATATATTTTTTTTTTTTATTATGAGAGGAGAGTTGTCAGGCCCATGTCCTATTGACCATTCCATTTCTTAGGATGTCACGGTCCTCCTAGTCGAATTCTGGCAACCCGCGACCCATACATTGCATTTGCATGAGACCCTAAGTCACATCGTGTAAACCTGAGTTGACTTCACTCGAGACTTATGCCATTACAACTGCGCCATTGCCTTGGTTTCGACACCGCGTCTCGTGCGCCAATCTGACGCTTAAATCATAAGATGTGGATGATGCATTATAATAGTCGTAGACCACTCGTTGCGAGACCCACCTATTCTAGATTGTAAATTTTCCTAAAAAGCATCATTAGGATGATGTCACCCTAGGGGTGACATCAGTCTACCCTACCCTCCATAGCTTCATGCTTGTTAGGCAATCATTACAAGCATGCCTCCTTAGCCATGCTTCTCTTACACCTAATCATACCTACTTATAAGAGAGAGCCTTCTACCCTACCCCTCTCTCTCTCTCCTTCATCTCTCTTTCCCTCTTTCATTCTCATTTTCCTCCATTATTAGCAAGAGAGAGACCCATCTCCAAAAAAATTCCAACCCTCTTCCAAGCTTTTCTCCCTCAATCCAACCATCCAAAATCAATCCCAACCATTGAATCTCATCCCTTGGAGCTCTAGAACATAGTGGTGGAAGGAGATCAAGATCCAAGGTGGGTACAACCTTATGTAGATTTTTTTCTATTTTCTAAGCTTGGGGCAAGTGGGACTCACCAATCAATGGTGGAGATCCCATCTTGGTCCCTAGGTGTGGCCAATGGCCCACCTTGATGGCATGCATGTATTGTAATGCAAGAGGGGCCCATAGTGGCGGGGCCCCTCACACAACCATCTTCTTCTCTCATTCTCTATCTCTTTCTCTTCTTCTTTTTTTATGGTGATGATGTGTGTGGCCGATTCGATGTGTTCAACAATCCGGACTGTCCAGAATTTCTGGACGTCTAGCAAATGAAGCCCACTTGCTGCCTCTTTTTCGGATAACCTAGATGAAGGAAAACACAAATATCAGTTTAATCCAAACCTTGGTGGGCCACCACGTGGACCCACCTTGATATGTATGTGGTGTACCCACATCATCCAGTAAGGGACTATGGGTCCCATGTAGCTATGCTGCTCCATTGATCTCAACAAGTTCTGTGGTCTGATCATGAAGTATGTGTTATACCAGACCGTCCATCCATTTTTTGGACAAGGGACCCACCCCACACACGTTACACATGTGGGGGTGGGGCCCACCTTAATGTATGTATTGTATATTTGCATCGTCCATTTACTGGACGGTGACATGTGGGGCAACCGTGATGTGTGGGTCTCATCCACACCATCTAGACCTTGGACGGTGGGAACCCACCATGATTTATGGGTTTTAACCAACCATCCATCTTTAGACGTGGACCCCACTATGAAGTGTATCCACACCATCCATGAGACGTGGGGTCCACCATGATGTATGTGTTTCTTTCCGTACTGACCATCCATTTACTAGACGTGCGAGGCCCCATCTACATGTATAGGCCCACCTCAATGTGCATATTGCATTCAGGCCATCCAGTTAAGGCCCATTGTGCAGGCCCACCATGATTAATTTGTGATCCAATTAATGCATGTTTTGTCCTCAGCCATCCAACCCTTTAATGTCTAGATTAAATGGATTGTTGCTCGCCCAAAAAGTCTGGCACGAGGCCCATCTCCTTTATGATATAAACCTCTATATTGGGAAGAATTTGGGCCCCTTTCATGCCTTGTTAGGCCCACCTTTCACCTGATTGTATAAGGGCCAGATTGTCTAGATTTTCTAGATGTTTAATGCGCTAGATGGGCTGAATATCCAGCCTTTGAATTTCCATTTGGTGAGGTGTTATCCATCCATTATGGTGGACTTTACGGGTTGAATTGTAAACCATTATGTGGAGTATGTTGTACACTTGGCCTAGCTATATTTTTGGAGCTTATGAGCTACCCAAAGAGGGCCACCGTGTTGGAAGTGTTAGACTAAGCGTACCTTAACATCTTTCTGAGCTTTGGGCTATCCCATGTGGCCCACCTTGATGTATGTGGGCTATGGGCAGACCCAAGAGGCCCAATATTGATGTGTGAGATTAATTGAGGGAAGCCCATTTATTTTCTAGCCATTATGAGGGCTATGGGCTGTTTTGTTAGGCCCTTATGTGAGGCCTATTGTGAAGTACAGACCCTTTTGTGAGGCCCATTATGTTGTATATGAGGCCCTTGTGTGAGGCCATTTTCCCCACTATACTTTTTGGCTCTATGTGGGTCAATCCTTGGGGTGAAAAGTTGGTTAAATGTCCATATTGATGGGCAATGATGATTAAATGTCCACATTGTGACCTTCCCTTAGGCCCATTATTAGGTTCATTCTCATCCTTCTCTAAGTGGGTTGATTTTTATCATTAGGCCCCTTTGATATATGTATGATCCATCTATTCATATGGGGCTAATCTAAGATGTCAGGCCTCCATTGGTATCTAATGGGATGGTTTTAATCTTGGAGTCCATCTAGGACTTATTTGGGCCCCTAGGGCATTTAGCGAGTCATATGATAGTATGGTGAAGGAAGCCCAATCTGGATCCCTGGGATTATAGGTAGGCTGAAAGTGCCCTGGTTTGTCAATTAACATGAGTGTTGAGTCAGCCAGACAAGTGAGTCCATAGGAAGATCATTCAAGCGTTTGTGTCAACAAGATGTGTGCCCAAACTCATCAAATGTAAACTTAGCCTCACATTTCATGACCCAAAACATCAGGTATATAAAACCCTTAAAAATGGATAGAACAATTTAGGGTTTAAGGTGTGAAAACTGTTTTGCAAAATCAGAAAAATCTCTAAGTTTTCTGCCTTTGTCGATTTATTGATAAGTGGTTCAATGAAATTGAATTCTGTTATTGATGTCCTCGAAACTCACTCGATGTTATCGAAATGAGGACTTCAGATGTCCATCAGCTAAAATGCATCTTGGGCTAAATTCTAGAAGAATCGATGATAGGATCGATATCATTGACTTTCCAATTGCGAGTCCATCAAGAAGGTTCGATAAAATTGACATCATGTCAGTTTGAAAATCATGTGATTATCGATGTCTCGAAGGGAGCCTCTATATCTTTGAAATTCAAATCTTAATGATATCGATGAACCTTCGATGATATGGAATTAGGACGTAAATCTAACACCAAGCTTTCAGGTAAATTCTTTTAAATATTGAGGATCACTCGATGACATCGATATTGAAATATCTATCATATCAAGATTAGGTCGATGTCATTGAAATAGGACACAAACTGTCTAGCAATCTTATAAGAAAATTCCTTGAAAAGATCGATGAATTGACATCGTTATCGATATCATCGATGTAAGACCCGTATCTTAGTCCGTACCGTTCCGTAGACTTCCGCGGTCTTACCGGTCGAATTCCGGCGACCTTCGACCCTTAATCGATATTGGCACGCGACCCTGATTCATATGCCGTCAACCAGTATCGAATCAACCTAAGACCACTACCATAGTGACCGCGCTGCGGTTCCGATGCCGCGACTTGCGTGCCGAGGCGATACCTTGGTTAAGAGATGCGGGCCAACGTTCGGTGCGAGAAAAATGCTGCACGTTGCGAAACCTAAGAAAATCTCTACGAGATGTCACATCAATCTCATCAATCAATCCATCACATGTCAAGTACATGTCAAGTACACATCACCTTTCACCTTTTTCCAAATAAGCCACAAAAGTCAAAAAGTCTTACAAACCCATGCATTTCTTACACAAAAGGCCACCAAAGTCAAAAAGTTCTTACGCCCATCTCTTTCCCATCCATCACTCCATCACCCATCACTCTCTCTCTCTCCCTTTACAACTCCTCTCTTTCTCATTTTCAAAAAAATCCAAGTAAGAACCCTCCCATACGTATGAGAATTTCTCCAAGTCTTCCAACTCCAAGTGTGGCCCACTTTCCTACCCCATCGTCTCCCATCCTAGCCATCCATTCCTCATCTCATCCATTGAAATCGAAGCTAAGGTGCTAAGGAACACATAGGAGTAAGAAGATTGAACGGTAGGTGCTTGATGTTAGTAATTTTTCATATTTTTTAGATGGGCCAAGTGAGGCCAACCGATCAATGGTTTGGATCTCACTTGGGACCCTAAGTTGTAGCCGATGGCCCACCTTGATCATCATGATCATTCCATGATGGGGCCATTCTCCATGGACCCCATCATGATATTTATTTTTTTGTATTAGAAAGGTCATCTAGACCATCCATACCGGTGGGGAACGGATCTCCACCGTTAATTTTTGATTTAGGTGGTCCCATGGGTAAATGGACCCATTTGATTGTATGATTTTTTCAAGGGAGGGCTCATAGTGGCGGAGCCCTCCATCACAAGCGTGTTCCATTCTCTTCCTCTCTCTTCCCCTCTTTTCATTTTATTCATGATGATTTTGATATGATTGTGTGGCCCACTTGGATGGACCCCACCCTGAAGCATGTATGTTATCCAAGTTATCTCCAAGTGGGGCCCACCTTATATGCATTATATCCACACCACCCATTATTTGGTGGCCCACGTGTGCAGCCCACTTGAAATGGGAACTGTCCAGCGTCCAGGGACGCTGGACGAATGAATGGAAAACACAAATAAGGGCTTGTTTCAAGCCTTGGGGGTGGGCCATTGGTGTAGGCCCCACCTTGATGTATGTATTCAATCCATGCCGTCCACCTCATCCCCGGGAACATTTGAACCGTTGAGCCAAAGAATGAGGTTGACTTGATCATCTGGTGGGCCATAGTATAAGAATCTGTGGTGGTTACCGTTGAAAAGTTGTTTGATGTTTTCTATCCACCCAAAAATCGTAAACTCTGGACTCATTGGGCTTGTCTCGAGTCAGGGAAACCAATGGACGGGGTGGATTTTTGTGTTGCAGGCCCTAGATGCCAAAACCCCAACAAAAAATGGTTTTCATGGATTTTTTAAAAAAATGGCATGAGGCAATGCCTCTGCCTCTGTCACGCAGCAGCAGCAGGCGGACGGTCAGCAGGGGTCCCACGGTCCTGTATGTGGGCCCCACTGTGATGTTTATTTGTAATCCAATCTGTTCATGAGGTGGGTCCCCTCCTCAGGTGGGCCCCCTCCAAGTTTAAGCAAATTCCAAAACTCAGGTGGCCCACACCACACGAAACAGCGGGATTGGACTTTTACCATTGAAAATCATTTTGGGCCCACATAAGTTTTGGATCATGATAAAATTTGTGTTTTCTCTTCATCCAGGTCTGAGTGACGTTATGAACAGTTTGGATGGCATTTAAGTATTATGGTGGGCCCCACATGGGACCCACAGTGATGTATCTGTTTCCATCCACCATCCAGGCGGACGGTGGTACCAGCATGATGCAAGTATTTTATTTGCACCGTCCATAGTAGTGGATGGTGAGCTGTGAACGGTGGAACCCGCCGTGATTTATGTGATTGTCCGCACTGTCCAGGGACAGTGGGACCCACCATGATGCACATGTTGCATCCAGTCAGTCCGTCCGTTTTTCCTCTGACGTCTGATCCACCAACACGTATAGAACGTGTGGGGTGTGGCCACCTTTGATTTATGTGTTAACCCAGGCCGTCCATCCAGTTGATCTACTTCATGCACCCCACCTTGATCTCGTGCATTAGATCAGCACCGTCTAGAGTATCAATGCGTCTCTGGACGGTGGCCCTTTTCTATATGCCATGTTATATTATAATATAATATATGTCATATTATTTTATAATATATTACATCATATATGTTACAGCAGGCCACTACATGGACCACACCATGATGTATAACATTATCTGCACCGTCCAGTTGCTGGACGGTGCAGCTGACCAGATATCCCAACCGTCCATCCTCTTGCAGGGACGGGTTAGAGTTTTGAGCAGCCATACATGATGTATTTATTCCACCGTCCATCACCCTACATGATGCATGTGTAGTATCCACACCATCCATCTGCTGGACGCAGGAGTCCAGTGGCATGGATGTCAAGTATGGCCCCACCTTGATGCAAGTATCGTATTTAGTACCATCTAACCATTTGATGTCGGTGTTGCATCTGTACCGTCCATCAATGGTCCCATGAAATTGGCAGTTCTGTGGGGTCCATTGATGCATGCATTATATCTAAAACCGTCCATCCTGTTGGCAGCTCATCTTAGGCCTGAGGTCAAAGATATAAGACAGATCTAGTATCACGTGGACCACACCTTAGAAACAGTGGAATTGAACGTCCACCATTGTAACCCTTTGGGTTACAGAAGTTTTGGGCTAGTATGATATTCGTTATCCTCTCTGTTGAGGTCTTGATAATCAAATGAACAGGCTGGATGGGGAATGAATGTTATGATGGGCCGTCTAAATTTTAACCGTGGGAATTATCAACACCACTGTTATTTGTGGTATGGTCCAGATGATCCTTTGATCTGATTCATTATTAGGATAATGCTCTAAAATGATCCCTATAGATTGATGAATGGTGCGGCCTCAAGTAGTGCGGCCTACTTATTGTATTTGGGAGGCCTAATATCACGTATTCAGGGCCCATGGGTTGAGGCCCATTGTGTTGTATTTGGAGCCCATGGGTAGAGGCCCATAGTGTTGTGTATTAGGTCCATTTGTATCGGCCCATTTGATCGGCCCAATTGATTAGGCCCATTTGTATCGGCCCATTTGATTTAGCCCATGTGACTCAACCCATTTGATTAGGCTCGATGTGATATTTGAGGCCCATTGTTGACGCCCGGTGTAATGCATATATGAACCATTTGTTGATACCCAATATGATGTATTTGAAGCCCATGTAATGCAGCCCTATTTGGTATACATGAGGCCCATCAGTGCGGCCTGTTTGATATACATAAAACTCATTGCGCGGCTCATACAATGCGGCCCCTGTGATGTGGCCCGCTTGACATAAGAGGCCCATTGAGATGTATTCAATGCCCAGGTGCGAGGCCCACCTGTTGTGTATTCGAGGCCCGATGACACGTATTTTGACCCAATATGATGAGGCCTATGTGACGTAAATTAGGCCCATCGTGATTGTACTCGAGACCACGGGCCCATTATATGTTTGGCCCTATGTAGGCCACTCCTTGGGAGCAATGTTGGTTAGATGTCCACATTGACAGGCAATGTTGGTTAAACGCCCACATTGTGACCTTCCTTTAGGCTTAGTTAAGCCAGTTCTCATCGATACTGATTGTATTGGCCGGTTCTGATTGTCGAGACCGAGTATTGAGGCCGATTCCGATTTGTCGAGGCCGATTCCAAGTGCTGATTATCGAACAAGGCCGATTATCGATCGAGGCTGATTATCGATCGAGGCCGATTATCAATTTTGAATTGTCATGGCTGATTGCTGATTCTAATTGTTGAGGCCCAATGTGATGAACATGCGACCCGTATTTGAGGCCCGACGTGATGTGTATTCAGCCCGTGTCTAAGGCCCAATGTGATGTATATTAGGGCCTAGGTGATGAGGCCTATTGTGATTCATTTGAGGGTCGGGAAAAGGAGCCCAATGTGATGTATGTTAGGCCCATGAGCAGGGCCCACCTGTTGTGTACATGTAACCCTTGAGTAAGGCCCATTATGTTGTATATTAGGCCCTTGTGTGAGGCCGTGGGCCCATTATATGTTTGGATCTGTGAGGGTCACTCCTTGGGGCAATGTTGGTTAGATGTCCACATTGTCAAGGTCGATTGTTGATGCCGGTTATTGATACCAATTATGAGTATGTGACTGCATAGCATCCACATTGTCAAGGCCGATTGGTTAGATGTCCACATTGTCTGTTATGAGATATGATTGACCATTGCATATGTCATTGGATAGGATGATATGAGACTCCCTGATAGACGGAGGTTATCTCACTTGAGCGCATGATATGCGTAGGATTGGTGCATGACTGGATTGTATGACTCATGCATCTTGTACTGTGTGTTGTGATTACTGTATGCCCTAGCGACATCAGGGCTGTAGCCTCCACAGACATATCGTGGATGGCTAGATGGGATACCGAAAATCTGTTCTACATGGGGTGCTATAGATATCCTTAGGTGAAAGTCCTAGAACCCTCTTGGTTTCAAAGGTTGCTCCAATGTTTAGACCGAGTGGGTAGATGAGCCCCGAGTGCCGATTACCAGATGGTTGCGCTCTCCACTGTGTCGTGGTCGGTTGGAAGCGGGTGAGCCTTACCTGCCTGAGAGGAGGGGGCAATGCTAGGCTGAGTCTAACCAGCTAGAGGAATGGGTCCGCTATTGACGAGCCGGGCCCGATATTGGCAGGCGGATAGTGAGGTCTCTTCCACTCATCTTGTTGCGCGCGTTGGGGCGGCAATTTAGTATGGAGTGTAATAGACCCCGGTGATTTCTCAGAGAGGAACCGTACTGATATGTGGACTTATTGAGTAGGAGTTGCATGCTCATTCATTCATTCACTATCCACTTGGGTTAGTGGTGCGCAACTAATTGTTGTGTACCTTCGTTATGGCAAAGATTTCGATTGAGCGAGCGACTAACCTGAGATCAGGAGTTTACCACAATGAGTTTGCTATCCAAATTTAGATATGAGACTGGTTTGGATAGAAGTCTCTTGTGGTGGACACCATAGCCTGCGATACTACGTACTATCATCCTGACTTCACACTCCAACATGGTTATTTCATTCGCATCGCATATTGCATTACATCCGCAGGCATATGGCATCTTGGGTTGCTAATTCTGCACTTATATGGCCTAGATAGATTTAACAGGATTTGTATATTACATTGCATCCTTGACATTTGATATTTGGCTCTTTATGACTCCTTATCGCATAGCTATTCTATATTGCATATTCTGATATTGATTGATAGACTTGTCCATACTTTCACTTACTCTGTTATCATGTGAGTTATATCTTGTCAGTATTTCTGCTTACTCTGATAATTCTTGCTTTTGTCAGTGTTTCTGCTTAATCAGACTTTGTATGATTATGACATTGTATTGAATACTTAGCACTTACCTTGTGCATACACTTACACCACCCTCTAAGCTTTCTATAAGCTTATGCATGATAGATGCGTGCAGGTGATGTTAGGCTGCAACAGTGTTGAGCTTGGAGCGTGCGGTGGTCTTCTGGAGCTTGATTCTCTAATTATGTATTTTCCTTTCAGTATTGTATTCAAATGATTATATTAGTGGATATGTGATGACGATGTTGCCATTGTGAATTGGGTAATCTTATGGTTATGCTTATTACTAGTTAAATGTATATATAAAAAAAAATCCTCCTTGTAGGATCCCAGGATCGGAATCTGGCATATGAACCGAGAATGGGGTACTACGGAGGCTGTCAGCACTGGATTCGCCGATCGAAATTCTTATGAATATGATTTTTGAGTTTGGGGCATGACAATCGACATTCAAAATCAGATGATATCGAGGGATGCTTAATTATATCAATACCTGTTAAGTTTCATAGGCAAGTCTACTATCATGTTTTCAAATGTTAAGGAATCAAACCATGCGTCGATGAAATCGGAGTTCGAAATCTGATGACAACGAAGCATGTTCGATATCCTCGACCAATTGGCAAAAGGGTTCAAAAGCGTTTGACAGATTGAGTTCATATCATCGAGCAGCCATTCGATGTTATCGAGAGTATACGCTCAATGATATCGAACTCTGTCAAAAATATTACTGTTTTATTTTCATTAGAAATTTTTTCCTATTTAATGAGAGCTTTCCTAAGGTTGTTTGTAGAGAAAATAGATAGAGCTTTTGAGTGTTTAAATCATATCACTTATATTAAGCCTTTTTCTCTCATGAAAGTTCATCCTCCAATCCACCCTCATCATTGATATTCAATAGAGTCGATTGAGGAATGAGCTTTCGCATTCAAGGATCCTCCAACTACTACCTTAATGGAAAATCATTGAGATGGGATACCTTGAATGCATAGCTGCTTGGAATCAGTGTGTTTCTAATATAGGAAAAGATTTAATAGAGTAAGATTCCAACATAACCTTGACCCAACCTGCCGCCTTAAATTGGAGCATCATAAGTGTTGCTGATCAAGAGAGCTGAAGATTCTTCATCATCAAAGGAGGAGATCTTCATCAACATGCTTAAAGGGGATCATCTACTTATCTATAAGTCATTCGAGTCCAGAGACCCTTCTTATCATTCCTTTGTGTAGGATTGGGTCACAGGTGATTCTCACCCCTTTCAAGCCCTCATAGGAGGCCTCTGATAGGAGAGTACGTGGGGGTGTTGTGTATTGACCCTTATCCTATAGAGAGCATAAACTTAGGTCCTTTGTGTAGGTCTTTGACCTGTGTGGTCTAAAACTTAGGTGTTGTATGTTGACCTTTGCTCTTGTGTAGGGCATAAACTCTTAGGTTCCATGTGTGGATCATTGGCCTATGTGTTCTAAAACCTGAGTGTTGTGTGTTGACCCTTGCTCCTGTGTGGGGCATAAACTTGTATCTCGTGGAGACATGTTAGGTCCTTATATAGGTCCTAGAGTCAGCCTTGTGTAGGTTATACTGGTTTGAGGTGAACCTGATTTGAAACCTCCGTTAGTGAGATCTGGTCCACTCAAAGGGTTGAGTGCGTCCACCGAAAGTGGAGTAGACATATAGTCGAATCACTAAAAAAATGACTGTATTTGGGATTGCTATTTACTCTTAATACTTATGTGATTTCTCTAAATGTTCTCATAATTCATGCTTACATGATTACCCGGAACTAATTAGAATCAAATCTCACACACAGTCACATCCATCATGAACTATGTTTCTCATCTTATTTATGTTTTTAATAGTTTTATAATTGGATCCTCTATTTAGCTTAGAAGCCACTAGAGTTACATTGAATAAATCTTAATACTTGCATATTAATTCAAGATAGGGTTGATAGGTTTTCAAATCATCATAAAATCTTAAAAAGTCCTATTCACCCCCCCTCTAGGACATTTTGGCTCATTCTCACTTCAACTAAAGCGGTTATTACCACAATTTCAATTAGAATCAAAGCAGGTCTCTCTTAAGGGCTTCACTGCCTAGAGAGTAATCTTGACTGAAGTTGGAATCATGGCAAATAGTGTAGGATTAAAGGTTGCGAAAGATCAGAATAATTACCTAGTAATTCATACTGCTCTAAAAGTCAGTAATAGTTTAAAATGGTATCTTGATAGTGGGTGCTCCACACACATGACCGGTGACCAAACTCATTTTTATGAATATTCTGACTTTGATGGTGGGTCAGTCACATTTGGAGATGGGAGCTTTGCCAGAATAATTGGGCACGGAATGATACTTGGACCGGTACTCCCCAAGATTAAAAATGTTCTTTGTGTAGAAGGCCTAAAACATAATCTCCTTAGTATCTCTCAAATCTGCAACAAAGAACATTTGGTCACCTTCTTAAAAAATGTGTGTAGAATCTTAGATCATATAGGAAAATCTTTCATGAAAGGTTTACGCACAAGTGAAAACTGCTATGTTATTGAAAGTACCAATGAGAATGTACTATCCACAAAATGTAATATGGCTGTGAAGAGTGAGTCAAAATTATGGCACCAAAGGCTGGGACATGTTTACTATCGAAACTTAGCCAAGTTCAAGAAATTTGGTTAGAGGACTTCCTAAGATTAGAGAAGAAAAAGTTGTATGTGGTGATTGTCTAAAGGGTAAACAGATAAAAGTCGGTCACAATAAGACAACCACTATAGCAACAACAAAGCCATTGGATTTACTACATATGGACCTAGTTGGTAAGTTGAAAGTCATGGCAGATAAAGATACTTCTTGGTGGTAGTAGATGATTACACCAGATTTACTTAGGTCGCATTTCTTCGAGAAAAATTTGATGCTTTCGATGAATTTGTAATTATGGAAAAATGACTTCAAAATGAGAAAAGATATTGCATAAATCATATTAGGAGTGATCATGGTGGTGAATTTGAAAATGATCGAATTAAAAGGTACTATGATGAGAAACGAATCCACCATGAATTCTCAGCCCCAAAAACTCCACAACAAAATGGACTTGTTAAAAGGAAAAATCGAGTATTGCAGGAAATGGGGTCGGTTATATTAAATGGAAAAGATATGGCGAAAAGCTTCTAGGTTGAAGCAGTCAATACCGCCTGCTACATAATAAATAGAGTATATCTTAGAGCATGTTTGAACAAAACACCATACAAACAATGGTATGGAAAATAACATAGTATGAAATACTTCCATGTCTTTGGCAGTAATGTTGTATCCTGGAAGACAAAGATCACCTAGGAAAATTTGAGTCTGAAAGTGACGAAGGTATCTTTCTAGGGTATGCCTTGAATAGTCGTGTTTATAGGGTATACAATCTAAGGACTCTCACCATTTAAAAATCAGTTAATGTGGTGGTCGATGACCAGCCCCATGAAGAAGATAACCCCTTGAATGAATTAGAAGATGATGTGGATTCGTGCATTATAGGTAAATCAGATAAAAAAACTCCCTCATCCATTATTAAGGATCACTGTAACACCCTGAAAATCGGGGGTCGTGTATAAACTCAACTCCCGAGTTCCAGACCGTCACTTATGCAACAAAAATGGTTATGATTCAATGTTTTCTGATTTAAAGCATTCACATGAGTAAAAGTATACCAAAACTGCAATTCATACTTCAGATCCAGTGATAAAAGCAAGCGGAAGACTAAACAATGTATATATCACTGTATAAAAAAAATAAAGTAATCTCATCTGTCTCCAAAGTATGACTACATCTCTGAGTCTCATGTACATATACATAACAAAAGAATAATGTTCAAAAAGAAAGTCCCACTGATGCCCCCTCGATCCAGGTCGCCTACGGGAAGCCGTCATGATACTGCATATACGAGAACTCATCCTGGTCCTCGTCGATCTCTGGCTCCACCTCCTGGATCTCGTCCTCACCTGCAGCTACAACAGGGTCTGGTGGGTGTTGCAAACACCATCCCGTAACGTGGGAATGAGTGATCAACTCAGTGGAATCATAGAGCAAAGATTAGCATGTTCACAATTCAATCACGCGATAATAGTAAAGCAGTAAATCAGACAATCCTAATACTGTTGTTAATGCAAGATGATATGACGTGATGTGTGCCCTCACCGACGATCACCCTCATGCGACAACATCTTACGACCGCGGCATGCCACACTCCCTAGAGTGCTCCACATCTTCCAGGCACATGCAATGCTATGGTGATATGATTTTCAAGTTATTATTAGTCCATTCAAACAGCAGGATTGGGAAACTAAGGTACTTCCCTTGTATCAATCCCAACACAGATCCTGTCTAGGGTCGTCACTCCTAGTAATCTCATACGAAGTGTATTTCGTAGGTCACTGCAAGGGCTGCCAGGGCTGTTGTTCGCACTCGTTGCACCGCTCCCCCATCACCTTATCAATACAGGCCTACCGTACTCTACTGCAACGGAAGGGTCGTCGCCTCCCGTGGACTCAGAATACGCTCGTGGTCACTACAAAGGGCTCGTCGCCTGATCAGTGTAGGCCGACAGCTAGAATATAGTATCCCATACCACCGTAATCTGCTCACGAGTTTAGGTGCTCACTGGTCACTACGGGGAGGTTTGTGGCCCCAGCGTAGGCCGACAGCTCGACCACGGTGTCCCATACCACCATGCCCGGCTCATGAGTCTTCGTGGATCAAGGTACCACGGTTAATAGGGTTTACAATGGTAAGTTCAGTACCCTAGGTTCAAGCAGTTATGATATATACAAGGTGAACATACATCGGCCAGTCGGGTTACTTGACGGGCTCGACTAGCACGATCGCATCTCAAGTCGAACGACATGAAGTGCGTAAAACACTTCGCGTGGCCTAACCACTGCCGCCAACTCTCAACACGAATCACGTTCATCGACGCGTCGTTCGTGACTATGACCAGTCAGCCACGAATTCGCTCGGTTACCGACTGCCTGGACTAAGTCTAGTCCCACACATCTATGGAATCATATTAGCATTACATGTTAAAGTATTGGAATTGAAATACATCATGTGAGCATGTTAACACATGTTATAACATTCAACTTAAGAAAATCTTCAAGGCATACCTTCTATGCATGTAATACAATCATGCATAAGGTAAACATGTAGGAAATCATTTAGGTCAGCATATTAATCATGAAATCAATCTCAAACTACTACATAACATCATTCAATTCAATACATACTAATACAAGCATTTATACAAACACATACACTACACACTTAAGTCCACATATAGTATGTCGACCCAAAGTGCGCAACTTGGAGAATCTCTTCACCAAACTGATTATGCAAGCATTCCTAACTCTCTAATGTGGCGACAAACCATGTCAATCACGTCAGCAAAATATGCATGTAGACCGTACTTCCTACAAATGACTAAAATGCCCTAAATCTCATATTCTTCGTTAATTTACGAAACAGGAAACGGAGAGCATGTTGTACATGTCAAACGGCGATGCCGTCGATAATCTACTATTAAACGACATTGAAAGCGTTGTAAACCGTCAATCAAAGCGTCTAAAATCCTCACCTAGTCTCTTACGGTTACAGGATTTTGAACGGAGCGTGTACGCTTCGTCTACGGCTGTAGGAGAACCTGATTTATGGAATACGTTAGCTAACATGCCATGAATCTACGTAAACCCTAAATCAGCAAGTTTTTGGGGTTATTCTATACCTGAAAAAGTGGAGAAATCACCAGCTAGGTGATTGGAAGGAAGTGCTGAAGCAGCAACTGTCGGTGGCTCAGAAGCGGGAAAAATCCCTTCTTCTCTTTCTCTCAAACTCTCTCTCCTTTTTTCTCTAGGGTTGCAAATTTCGGATGGAAGGGAGAAATGAGGGTTTCAACCCCTTTTATAAGCTTAAAATTGTCGAAAATAGGCTCCGGGACGAAGTTTACTTAGTGCCTATCCATTTCGGGGCTGTTTCGGTCCAAAAACTGCTTTCTGGTGGTCCCCTGGTCGATTGTGATCAGACTTAAGCTCATAGGTACCAGATGTACCTCGTATTAAGTTTTCTGTCTGGCAGGGTTCGCAGATCGAACGTGGCGGACCAGTTTCAGTTCAGCGGTCACCGCACATAGATCAGGGCTGAAAGTCTCATGATAATAAATAGAAATTTTTCCTGATCCGAGGGTGTAATCTGGATGAATTCTGACGGTTAGAACGCTTAATACTGACGCGTCAAGTCGTGTGCCAGATTTGAATTTGAAATTCCAAATTCGTCCCTATTCGCGGTCGCTTCAGTCCGGGTTCAACGAAATAGTCTGTGATTATCGGTTTGACTTGATTTTCGAGATGATTGTCAAGTCCAGCTGGGCGGTTCTAACGGTCTAAGATAGGAGGTATCGGACCTTCGACGCGCGGTCTAAATCCAATACAAAATTTCAATATGGTCCAGAGAACAAACCTGTTTAGAGTTTGATTCGAGGTTATAGAGTGTTGTAGAGTTGTTTGTTCTACTCGATTTGGGTCTTGCAGAACGTATTTAAAGTGATCAGGGACTATTTCCCAGCTACTCTAGCGTTGCGCTAGCTAACTTACGCTTAATTTCCATGGAAATTATTTCTATGCGATTTCGGGTCGAGTTGGTACTCGTGCCCAAGTACGGATTTTTCACAGGCGTTACAATCACCCTCAAGAACAAATCATTAGAGATACTAATGATGGTGTAAGAACTCGACGGTAGATAGAAAACATTTATAGTCATTTTTCCTTTACCTTAAAGATTGAGCCCAAGAATATTGTGGAAGCCCTTCAAGATGAACATTGGATAAATGTTATACAAGAAGAACTTCAACAATTTTAGAGAAATGAGGTATGACAACTGGTTCCCATACCACTCAATACAAATATCATTAGAACTAAATGGGTCTTCAAGAACAAATCCGATGAATCTGACAATGTGATTAGGAATAAAGCAAGGTTGGTAGATCAAGGATATTCAAAAATAGAAGGCATTGATTTTGATGAAACATTTGCCCCTGTAGCTCATCTTGAGTCCATCAGGATTCTTATGTCTATTGCATGTGTGTTAAACTTTAAACTATTTCAGATGGATGTGAAAAGTGCATTTCTTAATGAGGAAATTGATGAAGAAGTTTAAGTGGAATGACCTAAGGGGTTTTCAGATATTAAGTATCCTCATCATGTCTATTGTCTGAGCAAGCACTTTATGGTCTCAAACAAGAACCACGTGATTGGTATGAACGTTTGAAAAAATTTCTTTTGGACCATAAATTCTGTAGGGGGAGTGTAGATAAAACACTGTTCACTCAAAAGATAAAGGATTCATTACTCATTGCTCAGATCTATGTGGATGATATAGTCTTTGGTTCTACATATGAAGATACTGCTTATAACTTTGCCGATCTCATGAAGTCTGATTTTGAAATGAGTATGGTTGGTGAATTGAATTTCTTCTTAAGCTTATAAGTGAAGTAATTAAATGATGGAATCTTTATATGTCAGACCAAGTATGTAAAAGACTAAGTGATAAGATTTGGACTTGAGTCTGGTCGTACCTATCATACTCCCATGAGCACCACACTCAATCTCTCCAAAGACATTAATGGCAAAAGTGTGGATTAACACCTCTATTGAAGTATAATAAGAAGCCTGTTATATCTTACAGCCAATCATCCAGATATATTGTAAGCCCTGTATCCTAGACCGTACCATTTCATAGACTTCCACAGTCTTTCCGGTCGAATTTCGGCAACCTTCGACCCTTAACCGGTATTTGCACTCGACCCTGATTCACACGCTGTCAACCCGAGTCGACTCAACCCGAGACCTTTACCATAGCAACCGTGCCGTCGCCGCGGTTCCGATGCCGCGACTCGCGCGGCGAGGCAATACCCTGGTCAGGAGATGTATGCTAGCGTTGCAAAACCCAAGAGAATCTCTACGACTTGTCAAATCAATCACATCAATCAATCAATCCCATCACATCTCATGTCAAGTACACATCACCTCACACCCATCCCCAAGCAACCTCCAAAGTCAAAAGTTTTCTTACACCACCCATACCTTTCTCACACCAAAAACCCCAAAAGTCAAAAAAGGCTCTTACACACCTATCCCTCTCTCTCCCATCCATCACTCTATCACATCTCTCTCTTTACAACCCCTTTTCTCTCATTTCCCAACACAATCCAAGCAACCAAGAGGTTCTCACATCCAAGCCTCTCCCATCTCTCCCAAAAACCACAAGTGTGGCCCAATTTCTACCCTCTCATCTTCCATCTCAACCATCCAAACTCCATCTCCTTCGTTAAAATTGAAGCTAAGGAGAAAAGGAAGCCAAGGGAGCAAGAAGAAGCCGGTGGGTGATCCTTGATTTTTACCTTTCATTCATTTATTTGATTAAGGGCCCATATTTAGTGGGACCCACCTCGATGTACATTTTGTAACAAAGAGGGGCCATAGTGACGGGGCCCCTCCATCACCTCCATCCTTACCGATGTCTCTCCTCTCTCTCTCCATTTTTTTTTGTGTATGATGGCATGTGGCCCACTTTGATGCATGACCCTATCCACGTCGTCCATTAATGTGGACCCCATGGTTTACATGGGTGGTATGTGCACCCACTGCTGCTGGAAATGGTAAAACACAAATATTAAGCTGATCCAAAACAGGTGGTCCATGTGGGACCCACCCTGATGATGTGCATATCCACACCGTCCGTCACCAGTGGAGGTGTACCGACGCAGGGTGTGTGATAACAGGGAAGTGTGGACTGACGTGGGGGTGCTAAAGTGAAGTGTCAACTGACGGTGGGTCCATGGGACCCAACCACGCCATCCATCCTTGCAAACGGGCCACACCATGGTGTGTGTACTTCATCCAAACCGTCCACTACGCTTGGACGGTGGAACCCACGTCTGTGTGGGGCCCTCCTTGATGCAGCATCCATGCCCATACCTAAAGCTCACTGACAGACTGAGTGGAGATGCCTCGTTTCAAAACTTGAGGTCTTGGCAGCGATCCCTAGTGTGGTAGCTGACAGGGTAGTGTGGACTGACGGTGTGGTCCATGGGACCCACCTGCAGCGTCAATCCATCATGGTGGGCCACCCCACGTGTGATCCAGACCATCTGAACGGTGGGCCCCCATGGCTCACGTGCTGGGAAGAGTGAAAGATACCTTGTTTAAACGGTGGGCCTTCATAGCCCACGTTGTAGGCTTGAGTGAAAGATACTCCGTTTCAACGCTTGAGGTGTAACACCCTGGATTTTTTCCCAACCTGGAATTATACATCCTTAGGAAATGGGTCAACCATTTCACTCTCAATGATCAATCCCAAGGTCTAAAAATCATTTTTTCCCTGTTTCCTTCAAAATCTCACCCTTTACCACCTCATTCTTCGAATTTCTCTAAGTGCTTCCATATTAGACACAAATCCTCAAGTGTAAATAGTAAATATCACTAATCCTAAGGTCTTCATGATGAAGAACCTAGAAACACTAATAGGATCGCAGTTTCGCCAGTAGGCGAAGTCTACACAACTCGTTCGTTTCGATCGAGTCCATAATGCATCTCAGGTCGTGTGAGGTGACCTAAGTAGCCAGCAGGTTGTTAGGAGGTGGGTTTGTGATGATCCTAGGAGAATTGCAAACTCAAAAATACATGTCCTTGGGTCGTGGGACAACCACAACCCTTACACTCAATCGCTAAGGCTTAAAAATCCCGTTTCACTCAATTCCTTCAAAATCTTTCCTCTCACCACCTCATTCTTCAATTCTTTCTCAGTATTTTCATGTTAGGCATTAATCTTAATGTGAAAATAATATAAAATCATACTTAGACAAAATTTTACAATGAATAGTAAAAATATATGAAAATTAGCCTTTTGGCCATTCTAAATTTGAAATATTTTATAACAAATGGGTTAATTAGATAGATTAGCTTCTCCTACCCCAAAATCATATGTTACATGATACACAAGTTCATTCTATTTTATAGACTGGCCCCAGAACACCCCAAATGGAGTTTAGGCCTCTCTAGGCCAAACCAAAATGAACCAAGGTGCACCCCATACTTTTTTGGGACCCTGGGGGAAGGGGGAACCCAGCCCACATGGCCGGAGTTACCATCTTATAACTTCGTCGGTGATGGCATCGCCGATTCCGTGATGCATCCCCGGTCAAATTCATCATCTGGGCCGGAGCTTTGGGCTGGAGGTGTTTGGGGTGTTGTATAGCCCCCTGGTATGCGGGCCATTCGTTAAAAATACCTCAATAAAGTACTTCCTTCACAAAGCAACCCTCCAAGCTCTCCTTTTGCTCTAAACATTTAATTTTTGGTAAAAACCACCCCTCCAAACTCTTCCTTCTTTCGTTTCCAAAAACCCTCGCTCCACCCTCCAAATTTCATCTCAAAAAGAGATCATTATAGGCTACTTCCTTTGGAAATCTAAAGAGAATCACCAGTGCTGCACTAGACGACCTATGAAATTCGCACCAATCACTTTCAATACGATCCGCTAGAGCCAAAACGTAGAGGATAGGTGACGCTACAATACCGTAAATCCTGGGATCAAACTCTATTCCTGATTACTCTCTAGAGCACCTTGAAACTTTGTATCGGATCTGGACCACACGTCGGAAGTCCGATTACCCCAAACTTAGACAAATATGACCGCCTAGTTGGACTTGACAATCACCTCAAAAATCAGGTCCAGATGATGTCCCACGACGATTTCCTTGGGTCCAAAGTGAAGAGTGTGAGAAATAAATATAATTTATAAAATCCGGTACATTCGCTTGTGTGCTTTTTTTAAGCGTTCTGACCGTCAAAATTCAGCCAAATTACACCCTCGGATCAGGAAAAATTTCTCTTTCATATCACGAGACTTATAGACCTGATCTAGGTGCGATGATCGCTGAACTGAAACTGGACCGTCACGTGCGATCTGGGAACTCTACCGGTCTGAAAACTTGATGTGTACTAGATCCAGTATTCCTGAGCTTAAGTCCGACAGCGTTCGGCCAGGGGACTTCCAGAAATACTCTTTTGGACCAGAACAATCCCGATTTGGTTATAACCCAAGTAAACCTTGTTCCCAAGTCTATTTTGGGAAGGTTTTGGGCATTATAAGGGCCTTAAACCCTCTCATTTCTCTCCCATCCGAATTTGGTTAAAACCCTAAATTGAGAGAGAGAAAAGGTGAGAGATTGTGAGAGAGTGTGGGAGAGATTCACCTGCCACTTGCTGCAGTTTTTGCACGTCCCGAAGCACCGCATTCGGATCTCTTTTTCGACGATTCCAACGCACTCGTAGGTAAGAAAAATCCTAACTACTTGTTGTTTTGGGGTTTCCTTCGATTCATTAGCGATGTAGCTTATGTATCTTGTGCATTAGGACGACAGATCGCCGTTGACGAAGCATTGATGTTCCGTTCGAAACGATACACGTCTAGGGAAAAAGGTGTGGATTTTAGACGCTTTGATTGACTGATTTCAAAGCTTTCAATGTCGTTAATAGTAGATTATCGACGGCAATGCCGTTTGACATGTCAACATGCTGTCCGTTTCCTGTTTCGTAAGAAGACGAAAAATATGAGATTTAGGGCATTTTAGTCATTTGTAGGAAATACTGTTTACATCCATATTTTGCTGATATGATTGACATGGATTTTTATCACCTTAGGATATTAGGAATGCGTGCATAATCAGTTTGGCGAAGAGATTCGCCCAAATGCGCACCTTGAGTCAACATACAATATGTAGACTTAAGTGTGTAGACTAAGTCTTTGTATAAATGTTTGTATTAGTATTTATTGAATTAAATGGTGTTGTGAATTAGTTTGAGATTGAATTCTCAAATAATATGCTGATGTAAATGATTTCCTTCATGTTGGCTATATGTATGATTTCATTATATGTAAGAAATGCATGTGCTAAATGATTTACTTAGGTTGTATGTCATAACATGTGTTAACATGCTCACATTGTTGTAATGTATTTCCGTTACTCTTATATGATTGATGAAGTGGATTCATAAATGTTTGGGACTATACCTAGTCCAGGCAGTCGGTAACCGAGTAAATTCGTGGTTGGCTTATCTTTGCCACGAATGACGCGTCGATGAACGCGAGTCGTGTTTTGAGTTGGCGGCAGTGGTTAGGCCACGCGAAGTGTTTTACGGACTTCATGTCGTTCGACTTGCAATGCGCTCGTGCTAGTCGAGCCCGTCAAGTAACCCGACTGGCCGTTGATTGTTCACCCTGTATGAATCATAACTACTTGAACCTAGGGTACTGAACTTACCGTTGGAAACCCTGTTAACCATGGTACCTTGATCCACAAAGACTCATGAGCCGGGCATGGTGGTATGGGACACCGTGGTTGAGCTGTCGGCCTATGATGGGGCCACAAACCTCCCCGTAGTGACCAGTGAGTACCTATGACTCGTGAACAGATTATGGTGGTATGGGACACTATATTCTTGCTGTCGGCCTACACTGATAAGGTGACGAGCCCTTTGTAGTGACCGCGAACGTATTCCGAGTCTACGGGAGGCGACGACCCTTCCGTAGCGACGAGAGTACAGTAGGCCTGTATTGATAAGGTGATGGGGGAGCAGTGCAACGAGTGCGAGCAACAGCCCTGGTAGCCCTTGCAGCGACCTAAAAAATATACATCGTCTGAGATTACTAGGAGTGACGACCCTAGACAGGATCTGTGTTGGGATTGATATAAGTAAGGTACCTTAGTTTCCCAATACTGCTGTATGAATGGACTAATAATAACTCGGTAATCATATCACCATCACATTGCATGTGCCTGAAAGATGTGGAGCACTGTGGAAAGAAAGCATGCCGCGGGCGTAAGATGGTGCCGTATGAGGGAGATCGTCAGTGAGGACATCCATCATGTCATGTCATATTGCATTAACAACAGTATTTAGGAATGTTTGATTTATTTCTTTACTATTATTGCATGATTGATTTGATAACATGCTAATCTCTGCTCTATTATTCCACTGAGTTGATCACTCACTCTCACATTACGGGATGGTGTTTCCGGACACCCACCAGTCCCTATTGTAATTGCAGATGATGGCACGACCTGCGAGGCATAGCCGGACTTGATGATGATGAGGGGGATCCCTCCTTTATGCGTGTTCTGATCGACGGAATTACAGGGAGGTTGATTAGATGCCATGACACTTGTCTTTTTATATTTTCAGAGCACTCATGTATATTCTTTCTTTCTATTTTGAGGTATACATGTATATGTTTAACCTGGTAACATGTTCACACTCTGGAGACTTATAATCAATTATATATTATATGTATGTATCACAGTCTTTCGCTTGATAATTTAACTATCTCTGGAGTATGATATGTTGTTCTGGCTTAATCTCACTCATGTTTAATATATTAACATAGAAAACATTTAATCATACACATTTATGTTGCATAAGTGATGTTCTGGAACTCGGGAGTGGAGTTTTTACTCGACCCCCGATTTTCGGGATGTTACAGATGGTATCAGAGCATGATTTGGATTAAACTGGACCTGGGTTATGGTAACACAACGCACACCTACGCACTCTGACTTAGGAAGGGGGCGATGAAATCTATAAACCATATTAGAATCCCAAGTTTCGCCGACGGGCGAGATTTATTACCGAAGAATAGATGCAAGTGTAAGGTATTGCTCCTAGATTAGGTGTATCCCATGATTTTTAATACCATGTTTAGAATGTACATAATTAGAAGTAAATCCTGAAATTTTCCTTTTAAATTACACTTAAAAATTCTTCATCTTGGGATTTGAAAATCCCATCTCCTACTTCCCAACACCAAACTCATTTTCCAAAGCCTATGAAATTAAATTTTAATCCTAACCCACCCTCCTACCAAACATGCCGTTTCCTAATCCCGAGGTGGGATTAGCAATGTCAGCTCTTGAGTATACCTTAATGTCACTAGTCAAACAGGTCCTTAGAGTTTTGGACCTAGAGTTGGTATTCCTAGCTTTAGAAAGATCTGACAGTATAGGGGATCCGATAAAGTGATAACATTAACCCTATGACTTCCTTAGCTAGTATGGACATATGCAAATTTTTACTCCTAAGATAAGACTAGGCTATTAGCTGAATTAAGCAGTGTAGCTAAGGAATAGTAGGATAGATTTGGTTAAAGTAGAACTTTGTTCCTTCCATAGATCCCCTTAATATTTATAGACTTCTGTTATAACCCTTAGGAAAGTTATTTTCACTTAGAACCATTCATTCTCAGGAGAAAACTTATACATCCCTAATATTGACCTTAGAATGAGTCAGCACGCCCCTTAGGATTCCCCTTAGAATTACCTTCCCCAAGGGCTTATTGCATTCGGGAATGCGGAATAAAGGAAATGCATTTATCCGCGAAGTATTCACGATTTGAATCAACTTCTTAATCCTAGTAGTTACCAATGAATCCAATGCTCTGATCAAGCAGAAGATCGGCATCGACTAGGATTGAGAACTGATACAACAAATTTTTTATCATTGCGGGGCAGAAGGTTTATGTATCCGGCTCAGACCCATTACACAACTATTCTTCCGTGTTGGCCCGACCACCTACAACCAAAAGTTATTGCTTTGTCCTTGGTAAATGTTAAGGACATATAGTCAGTAGAGTATCCAGTAGAGAATTAGATATTTTGCCATCAACATATACCTACCCCTAAACTTAACCACAATAGAGATTAGGCTCATCTCTATAATCATAGGTACCAATGCCATAGAACGCATCATTGGCAAGGGAAGACCAATGTAGTAAGAGGTTGTTTCCCATTTCTTGTTAAGGAGAGGCCTTAAGTTGCACCTTGTTCTGATGTACGATCGAGACATAGATTCTTGAACCTTCAGTAGAACCAAGTTTTAAGGGGGGTAGAACGTATTGAGCCCAATCTTGTTAGGTTAGCTAATGCAATCGTTAGATCAGAGTGGCACAACGAAAGCGTGGTTAACCCCTTCCCCACTGGCCCAGGATCGAAACAATTGATTTAGATTATACGTAAGGTTAAGCCATTAAATAGGACTTGAACCTTCTTTAGGATGTCAATACGAAAGTCTTTCTAGGGACTCATTACCCTTAGCCAATTTCGGGGACGAAATTTTATTTTAAGGGGGATAGATTGTAACACCCCAGATTTTTTTCCAACCTGGAATTAGACATCCTTAGGCAATGGGTCAACCATTTCACTCTCAATGATCAATCCCAAGGTCTAAAAATTAATTTTTCCCTGTTTCCTTCAAAATCTCACCCTTCACCACCTCATTCTTCGAATTTCTCTAAGTGCTTCCATATTAGACACGAATCCACAAGTGTAAATAGTAAAGACCACTAATCCTAAGGTCTTCATGATGAAGAACCTAGAAACACTAATAGGATCGCAGTTTCGCCAATAGGCGAAGTCTACACAACTCGTTCGTTTCAATCGAGTCCATAATGCATCTTAGGTCGTATGAGGCGACCTAAGTAGCCAGCAGGTTGTTAGGAGGCGGGTTTGTGATGATCCTAGGAGAATTCCAAATCTAAAAATACATGTCCTTCGGTCGTGGGACAACCACAACCCTTACACTCAATCGCTGGGGCTTAAAAACCGCGTTTCACTCAATTCCTTCAAAATCTTTCCTCTCACCACTCCATTCTTCAATTATTTCTTAGTCTTTTCACATTAGGCATTAATACTAATGTGAAAATAATATAAAATCATACTTAGACAAAATTTTACAATGAATAGTAAAAATACATGAAAATTAGCCTTTTGGCCATTCCAAATTTGAAATATTTTATAACAGATGGGTTAATTAGATAGATTAGCTTCTCCTACCCCAAAATCATATGTTACATAATATATAAGTTCATTCTGGTTTACAAAATGGCCCTAGAACACCCCAAATGGAGTTTTGGACCTCTCTAGGCCAAACCACAATGAACTAAGGTGCGCCCCATACTTTTTTGGGACCCTGGGGGCAGGGGGAACCCAGCCCACATGGTCGGAGTTGCCATATTGCAACTTCCTCGGCGATGGCATCGTCGATTCCGTGATGCATCCCCGGTCAAATTCATCGTCTAGGCCGGAGCTTTGGGCTGGAGGTGTTTGGAGTGTTGTATAGCCCCCTGGTATGCAGGTCGTTCGTTAAAAACACCCCAATCAAGTACTTCCTTAACAAAGAGACCCTCCAAGCACTCCTTTTGCTCCAAACGTCTGATTTTTGGTAAAAACCACCCCTTCAAACTCTTCTTTCTTTCGTTTCCAAACACCCTCGCTCCACCCTCCAAATTTCATCTCAAACAGAGATCATTATAGGCTACTTCCTTTAGAAATCTAAAGAGAATCACCAGTGCTGCACTAGACGACCTGTGAAATTCGCACCAATCACTTTCAATACGATCCGCTAGAGCCAAAACATAGAGGATAGGTGACACTACAATACCATAAAGCATGGGATCAAACTCTATTCCCGATTGCTCTCTGGAGCACCTTGAAACTTTGTATCGGCTCTGGACTGCACGTCGGAAGTCCGATTACCCCAAACTTAGACGAATATGACCGCCTAGTTGGACTTGACAATCACCTCGAAAATCAGGTCTAGATGATGTCCCACGACGATTTCCTTGGGTCCAGAGTGAAGAGTGTGAGAAATAAATATAATTTATGAAATCTGGTGCATTCGCTTATGTGCTTTTTCTAAGCGTTCTGACAGTTAGAATTTAGCCAAATTACACCCTCGGATCAGGAAAAATTTTCCTTTCATATCATGAGACTTGTAGACCTGATCTAGCTGCGATGACTGCTGAACTGAAACTGGACCGCCACGTGCGATCTGGGAACTCTACCGGTCTGAAAACTTGATGTGTGCTAGATCCAGTATGCCTGAGCTTAAGTCCGACCGCGTTCGGACAGGGGACCTCCAGAAATGCTCTTTTGGACCAGAACAACCCCGATTTGGTTATAACCCAAGTAAACCTTGTTCCCAAGTCTATTTTGGGAAGGTTTTGGGCTATATAAGGGCCTTAAACCCTCTCATTTCTCTCCCATACGAATTTGGTTAAAACCCTAGATTGAGAGAGAGAAAAAGTGAGAGATTGTCAGAGAGTGTGGGAGAGATTTACTTGCCACTTGCTGCAGCTTTTGCACGTACCGAAGCACCGCATTCGGATCTCTTTTTCGGCGATTCCAACGCACTCCTAGGTAAAAAAAACCCTAACTACTTGCTGTTTTAGGGTTTCCTTCGATTCATTAGTGATGTATCTTATGTATCTTGTGCATTAGGACGCCAGATCGCCTTTGACGAAGCATTGACGTTCCGTTCGAAATGATACACGTCTAGGGAAAAAGGTACAGATTTTAGACGCTTTGATTGACTGATTTCAAAGCTTTCAATGTCTTTTAATAGAATATTATCGACGGCAACGCTGTTTGACATGTACAACATGCTGTCCGTTTCCTGTTTCGTAAGCAGACGAAAAATATGAGATTTAGGGCATTTTAGTCATTTGTAGGAAATACTGTTTGCATCCATATTTTTCTGATATGATTATCATGGATTTTTATCGCCTTAGGATATTAGGAATGCATGCATAATCAGTTTGGCGAAGAGATTCGCCCAAATGCGCACTTTGAGTCAACATACAATATGTAGACTTAAGTGTGTAGACTAAGTCTTTGTATAAATGTTTGTATTAGTATTTATTGAATTAAATGGCATTGTGAATTAGTTTGAGATTGAATTCTCAAATAATATGCTGATGTAAATGATTTCCTTCATGTTGGCTATATGTATGATTTCATTATATGTAAGAAATGCATGTGCTAGATGATTTACTTAGGTTGTATGTCATAACATGTGTTAACATGCTCACATTGTTGTAATGCATTTCCGTTACTCTTATATGATTTATGAAGTGGATTCACAAATGTTTGGGACTATACCTAGTCCAGGCAGTCGGTAACTGAGTAAATTTGTGGTAGGCTTATCTTTGCCATGAACGACGCGTCGATGAACGCGATTTGTGTTTTGAGTTGGCGGCAGTGGTTAGGCCATGCGAAGTGTTTCACGCACTTCATGTCATTCGACTTGCGATGAGCTCGTGCTAGTCGAGCCCGTCAAGTAACCCGACTGGCCGTTGATTGTTCACCCTGTATGAATCATAACTGCTTGAACCTAGGGTACTGAACTTACCGTTAGAAACCCTGTTAACCATGGTACCTTGATCCACAAAGACTCATGAGCCGGGCATGGTGGTATGGGACACCGTGGTCGAGCTGTCGGCCTATTCTGGGGCCACAAACGTCCCCGTAGTGACCAGTGAGCACCTATGACTCATGAGTAGATTATGGTGGTATGAGACACTATATTCTTGCTGTCGGCCTACACTGATCAGGTGACGAGCCCTTTATAGTGACCGCGAACGTATTCCGAGTCTACGGGAGGCGACGAACCTTCCGTAGCGACGAGAGTATACTAGGCCTATATTGATAAGGTGATGGGGGAACGGTGCAACGAGTGCGAGCAACAGCCCTGACAGCCCTTGTAGCAACCTAAAAAATATACATCGTATGAGATTACTAAGAGTGATGACCCTAGACAGGATCTGTGTTGGGATTGATATAAGTAAGGTACCTTAGTTTCCCAATACTACTGTATGAATGGACTAATAATAACTCGATAATCATATCACCATCACATTGCATGTGCCTGGAAGATGTGGAGCACTGTGGGAAGAAAGCATGTCGTGGGCGTAAGATGGTGCCGTATGAGGGAGATCGTCAGTGAGGGCATCCATCATGTCATGTCATATTGCATTAACAACAGTATTTAGGAATGTTTGATTTATTGCTTTACTATTATTGCATGATTGATTTGATAACATGTTAATCTCTGCTCTATTATTCCACTGAGTTGATCACTCATTCCCACGTTACTGGATGGTGTTTCCGAACACCCATCAGTCCCTATTGTGATTGCAGATGATGGCGCGGCCTACGAGGCATAACCGGACTTGATGATGAGGAGGAGGATCCCTCCTTTATGCGTGTTCTGATCGATGAAATTACAGGGAGGTTGATTAGATGCCATGAAACTTGTCATTTTATATTTTCAGAGCACTCATGTATATTCTTTCTTTCTATTTTGAGGTATACATATATATGTTTAACCTGGTAACATGTTCACACTGGAGACTTACAATCAATTATATATTATATGTATGTATCACAGTCTTCCGCTTGCTAATTTAACTGTCTCTGGAGTATAATATGTTGTTCTGGCTTAATCCCACTCATGTTTAATACATTAACACAGAAAACATTCAATCATACACATTTATGTTGCATATGTGATGTTCTGAAACTCGGGAGTGGAGTTTTTACTCGACCCCCGATTTTCGGGATGTTACATGAGGTCATGATGTCGATCCTGTGGAGGTGGCTAACATGGAGTGTGTGTCCTGACATGGGTGTGTGTTTGATGGTGGGGTCCAGGGGACCCATCCATGCCGTTCACCCGTTTAAAATGGCCCCACTGTGATGCATGTATGGTGTCCACCTTCCATCTAACGGTGGGACACAACCCATGTGTGGGGCCCATCCTTGATGTATGTGGCTGTCTAGGCCATCCAAGGGCCTGGACGTCAACACTTCATGTAGTATATATTTTTTATTATATATATATTATATATTTTATATATTTTATATTATATGCATACACATATATATATGTGAGGTGGTGGGCCCTACGTAGGACCCACCCATGTGTAATGTATGCACGTCCAAGCCACCCACGTGTGATGTATGCGTCCAAGGCCTGGACGTGGTTGGGATAGTAGATATAATATTAATATATATTATATTATATTATATATATCATATATATATTATATATTATATTGTAAAGTATACTTGAATGGGTGGTGGGCCCTACGTGGACTCACCCTTCCCTTTTAATGCAAAAAAAAAGCTGCATGTACAGCAGCTGAAGTTATAATATATATATATATGTACGTTATTTCATATGAGGGTGGCCCCAACGTGGGACCCACCTCTGTATCTTTAAGCAGTTGAGGCTGCACGTCCAGCAGCTATGTAGCTGCTCTTGCTCCCCTGGCGTCAGCTAGGTCTGAGGGACCTGTTGTACATGTGGATGCAATCCACACCGTTCATATTATTCGATGTGTAAGCCCCACAAGGAAGTTTGTGTTTATCTTCACGGCCCACCGCTTGGGTGGTGGATCCTACCATGATGCATGTATTGTATCCATGACGTTCAACCAATTGTGAGATCATTTTACAGCATGAAAAATAGTGGTGAGCCAGGTCCATAGTCTAAGTGGACCCCACCTTGGCATGTTATGAAGCCCATCTTAATGTATCTGCGATAGTCCATTGGGGCCCACTTTGATGTCAATGTAAGGACCGTGTTATGAGGCCATTTGATGTACTTGTAGCCCATGGTTGAGGCCCACTTTGATATATATGTAAGGCCCATTTGATGTATTAGGGGCCCATGGGTTAAGGCCTATTGAGATGTACTAGGGCCTATGGGTTGAGGCCCATTTAATGTACATATGGGGCTCAATGGGTGTGGCCATTTGATATATAAGGACGGCGTTATGAGGCCCATTTTGATGCATTATAAGGCCCACAGGTTATGACCCATTGCAATGTACATAAGGCGCATTGGTGTGGCCCACTTGATGAGTATAAGGCCCATATGATATGGCCCATTTGATGTATTTAAGGCCCAATGGGATGTACCTAAGGTCCATTGTAATGTGTGATCCCACAATGGTTTATGTAATGATGTTTACGACGGGCTATGCCTTGGGAGCAATGTTGGTTTGACGTCCACATTGATGTGCAATGATGGTTAGATGTCCTCATTATGACCTTCCCATAGGCTTTTTACGCCCATTCGCACTATTCTCTAAGTGAGTTAACCCAAATAAGTGGGCCCCATTCACTGTAGACGGATGGCTCTGTGCTATTAGATTTGATATAACTACGACCGATTGTCGACTTTAATTACCGATCGATGCCAATTGACATGACCGATTGCTGATTCTAATTACATTGACCGATTGTCAATTTCGATTGACGTGACCGGTTTGTCGATTCTGATTATCAATCGATTCTGATTACCACGACCGATTGTCGATTCCGATCAGCATGACCGATTTACCGACTCTGATTACCGGTCGATTTCGATTGAATTGACCGATTGTTGATTTCGATTATCGTGACCGATTGTTGATTTCGATTGATGTGACCGATTTGCTGATTCTTATTACTGATTGATTCTGATTTTCGTGACCGATTGTCAATTTCGATTATCGAGGCCGATTATCGATCAATTCCGATTGTCGTGGCCAATTGACAATTCTGATTGTCGTGACCGATTTCGATTACTGAGGCCTACTCTGATTCCGATTTCAATTGTCAGGGCCTATTGCTGAGTATATGCGACCCATAGTTGAGGCCCATTGTGATGTATTGTGGTCCTTGGGCAAGGCCCACTTTGTTATATATTAGGCCTTTGTGTGAGGCCGTCGGCCCATTATGTGTTTTGGCTCTATGTGGACCATTTCGTAGGGCAATGTTGGTTAGATGTCCACATTGTCGAGGTAGATTGTGGATACCGATTATGAGTATGTGACAGCATAGCATCATGATACATGCCCATACGCATCATCTGTATGTTTGTTATGATATGTGATTGACCATTGCATATGTCATTGGGCAGGATGATATGAGACTCCCTAATAGGCGGAGGTTATCTCACTTGAGCACACGATTGTATGACTCATGCATCTTGCACTGTGTGTTGTGATTACTATATGCCCTAGCGACATCAAGGTCGTAGCCTCCACGGACATATCGTGGATGGCCAGATGGGATACCAAAAATCTATTCTACATGGGGTGCTATAAATATCCTTAGGTGAAAGTCCCAGAACCCTCTTGGTTCCAGAGGTTGCTCCAACGTCTAGACCGAGTGGGTAGATGAGTACCGAGTGCCGATTACCAGATGGCTGCGCTCTCCACTGTGTCGTGGTCGGTTGGAAGGGGGTGCGGCCTTACCTGCCTGAGAGGAGGGGGCAATGCTAGGCTGAGTCTGACCAGCTCGAGGAATGGGTCCGCTATCGACGAGCCGAGCTCGATATTGACAGGCGGATAGTGAGGTCTTTTTCACTCACCTTATTGCACGCGATGGGGCGACAATCTGGTTTGGAATGTAATAAACCCCGGTGATTTCTCAGAGAGGAACCGTACTGATATGTGGACTTATTGAGTAGGAGTTGCATGCTCATTCATTCATTCATTCTCTATCCACTCGGGCTGGTGGTGCGCAACTAATTGTTATGTACCTTCGTTATGGCAAGGATTTTGGTTGGGTGCGCGACCAACCTGAGATCATAAGTTTACCACATTGAGTCTGACTATCCAAATTTAGGTATGAGACTGATTTGGATAGAAGTCCATTGTGGCGGACCCCGTAGCCTGCGATACTACTTACTATCATCCCGACTTCACACTCCAAGCATGGTCATTTCATTCGCATCGCATATTGCGTTACATCCGCAGGCATATGACATTTTGGGTTGCTATGTTTCTGCACTTATATGGCCTAGACAGACTTAGCAGGCTTTGTATATTGCATTACATCCTCGGCATCTGATATTTGGCTCTTTATGACTCCTTATTGCATAGTTGTTTTATATTGCGTATTCTGATATTGATTGACTTATGGACTTGTTCGTACTTCTACTTACTCTGTCATCGTATGATTTATGACCTGGTCAGTACTTCTGTTTACTTTGATAATTCATGATCTTATCAATGTTTCTGCTTGTTCAGACATTATATGGTTTATGGATTACCGATTTTCTGGTATTGTATGATTATGACATTGTATTGAATACTTGGCACTTACCTTGTGCACACACTTACACCACCCTCTAAGCTTTCTATAAGCTTATGCACGATAGATGCATGCAGGTGATGTTAGGTTGCAGTAGTGTTGAGCTTGGAGCGCGCAGTGGTCTTCTGGAGCTTGATTTTCTATTTATGTATTTTCCTTTCAATGTTGTACTCAAATGATTATATTAGTGGATATGTGATGATGATGTTTCCTTCGTGAATTGGGTAATCTTGTGGTTATGCTTATTACTAGTTAAATGTAAAAATAAAAATAAAAAAAATCCTCCTTGTAGGATCTCAGGATCGGAATCTGACATATGAATGCTAGGAGCCGAGAATGGGGTACTACGGAGGCTGTCGACACCGGATTCGGTGATCAGGATTCCTGTGAATCCGATTTTTGGGTTTGGGGTGTGATATATATCTTTTAGTGTGGGAGTGTGTGCTCGATATCAGGCAGATCCTAAGGAATCCCACCTAATAGCTGTTAGGAGAATCATCAAATATATAGCTGGAGAAACCTCTTTCGGCCTATGGTATCCATTTGAAACATCCACCATCATTACTGGATATTCTGATGTCAAATGGGCTGGAAATGTAACACCCCGAATTTTGGCCAATTTGGGATTTGACGTCCTTAGGCAGTGGGTCAATTAAAACACCTGAAAAATTGCTCAGAACCCAATTCCATAGCCAAAGAAACCACTTAAGATTAATTCCTTTAGAAACTAAGCATAAGTTAGCTAGCGCAACGTTGGAGTAGCTGGGAAACAGTACCTGATCACTTTAAATACATTCTACAAGACCCAAATCGAGTAGCACGTATGACTCTATAATACTCTATAACCTTGGATCAAACTCTAAGTCGGTTTGTTCTCTGGACCACTTTAAAATTTTGTATTGGATCTAGACCGCGCGTCGAAAGTCCGATACCTCCTATCTTAGACCGTTAGAACCGCCTAGCTGGACTTGACACTCATTTCGAAAATCAAGTCAAACCGATAATCACAGGCTATTTCATTGAGCCCGGACCGAAGAGAGTGCGAATAGGGACATAGTTGGAATTTCAAATTCAAATCTGGCACACTACTTGACGTGTTAGTATTGAGCATTCTGACCGTCAGAATTCATCCAGATTACACCCTCGGATCAGGAGAAATTTCTATTTTATATCATGAGACTTTCAGCCCTGATCTACGTGCGGTGACCGCTGAACTGAAACTGGTCCGCCACGTGCGATCTATGAACCCTGCCAGACTGAAAACTTAATATGTACTAGATCTGGTACGCAAGAGCTTAAGTCCGATCACATTCGACCAGGGGACCACCAGAAAGCATCTTTTGGACCGAAACAGCCCCGAATTGGATATGCACTAAGTAAACTTTGTACCGGAGCCTGTTTTCGGCATTTTTAAGCTTATAAAAGGGGTTGAAACCCTCACTCCTCTCTCCCATCCGAAATTGCAAGAAACCCTAGATTGGGAGAGAGAAAAGGTGAGAGTTTGTGAGAGAGAGTGGGATAGATTTCTCCAGCCTTCGAGCCGCCTGTTACTAGTGCCTAAGCAACTCATCCCAGTCACCAAGCCGGTGATTCTTCCACTTTTTCAGGTATGAAACAACCCTAGAAGTTGCTGATTTGGGGATCACTAAGATCCATAGCTTTTTAACCAATAGATCTTGTAAAACAGGTTCTCTTATCGCCGTAGACGAGGCGTATACGCTCCGTTCGAAATCACGAGTCTACAAGAGACTAGGTGCGGATATTAGACGCTTTGATTGACTGTTTTCAACGCTTTCAATGTCGTTTAATAGTAGATTCTTGACGGCAACGCCGTTTGACATGTACAACATGCTGTCTGTTTCCTGTTTCGTAAACCAACGAAGAATATGAGATTTAGGGAATTTTAGTCATTTGTAGGAAGTACTGTTTTCATTCATATTTTGCTGATGTGATTGACATGGTTTATTGTCGCATTAGAATGTTAGGAATACATGCATAATTAGTTTGGCGAAGAGATTCGCCTAAATGCACACTTCGGGTCGACATACTATATGTAGACTTAAGTGTGTAGTGTAAGTGTTTGTATTAATGTTTGTATTAGTATGTATTGAATTAAATGGTGTTATGAATTAGTTTGAGATTGATTTCTCAATTAAAATGCTGATGTAAATGATTTCCTACATGATAGCTATATGCATGATTTCATTATATATATGAAATGCATATGCTTGATGTTTCACCTAAGTGGTATGTTATAACATGTGCTTGATGATTTCTTTATGATTTAGTTTGAGATCGAATTCTCAATAAATACGCTGATGGTGATGATTTCCTATATGTGACGATATGCATAATTTCATTATATGTGTGAAAGACATGTGTAAGATGATTTACTTAAGTTGTACGTTATAACATGTGTTATCATGCTCACATGTTTGTATTCCATTTCCAATACTCTCATATGATTTGCTGATGTAATTCCATAATTGTTTGGGACTATACTTAGTCCAGGCAGTCGGTAACCGAGCGAATTCGTGGTTGGCTTATCTTGGCCACGAACGATGCGTCGATGAACGCGAGTCGTATTTGGAGTTGGCGGCAGTGGTTAGGCCACACGAAGTGTTTTACGCACTTCATATCGTTCGACTTGAGATGCGATCGTGCTAGTCGAGCCCGTCAAGTAACCCGACTAGCCATTGTATGTTCACCCTGCATGAGTCATAACTTCTTGAACCTAGGGTACTGAACTTACCATTGTAAACCTTGTCAACCATGGTACCTTGATCCACGAAGACTCATGAGCTGGGCATGGTGGTATGGGACACCGTGGTCGAGCTGTCGGCCTATGCTAGGGCTACAA
Organism: Magnolia kwangsiensis; assembly: GCA_037074715.1. Classification (NCBI taxonomy): domain Eukaryota; kingdom Viridiplantae; phylum Streptophyta; class Magnoliopsida; order Magnoliales; family Magnoliaceae; genus Magnolia; species Magnolia kwangsiensis. The sequence continues at coordinate 85,643,982 of CM073571.1, read as the reverse complement.
ACCTCTCCGTAGTGACCAGTGAGCACCTATAACTCGTGAGAAGATTATGGTGGTATGAGACACTATATTCTTGCTGTCGGCTTATATTGATAAGGTGATGGGGGAGCGGAGCAACGAGTGCGTGCAACAGCCCTGACAGCCCTTTGTAGTGACCGCGAGCGTATTCTGAGTCTACGGGAGGGGACGACCCTTCAGTAGAAGTAGAGTACAGTAGGCCTGTATTGATAAGGTGATGGGGGAGCGGTGCAACGAGTGCGAGCAACAGCCCTGGCAGCCCTTGCAGCGACCTACAAAATATACATCGTATGAGATTACTAGGAGTGACGACCCTAGACAGGATCTGTGTTGGGATTGATATAAGCAAAGTACCTTAGTTTCCCAATCTTGCTGTTTGAATGGACTAATAACAACTCGGAAATCATATCACCATAACATTGCATTGCCTGAAAGATGTGGAGCACTCTAGGGAGTGTGGCATGCCGCGGTCGTAAGATGTTACCGTATGAGGGAGATCGTCGGTGAGGGCATACATCACGTCATGTCATATTGCATTAACAACAGTATTAGGATTGTTTGATTTACTGCTTTACTATTATCGCATGATTGATTTGATAACATGCTAATCTCTGCTCTCTTATCCCACTGAGTTGATCATTTACTCCTACGTTATGGGATGGTGTTTCCGGACACCCACCAGTCCCTTTTGTGATTGCAGATGATGGCGCGGCCTGCGAGGCGATGCTGGACTTGATGATGATGAGGAGGATCTCTCCTTTATGCGTGATCTGATTGACGGGATTACAGGGGGTTTGATTAAATACCTTGACACTTGTCATTTTATATTTTTAGAACACTCATGTATATCCTTTTGGTTTACTTTTGGAAGTATACATGTATGTATATAACCCGGTAACATGTTCACACTCTGGAGACACGACAGTTTATATATGTTATACATACTATCACAGTCTTCTGCTTGTTAATTTAACTGTCTCTGGGGTATGATATGCTGTTCTAGGTTAATCTCACTCATGTTTAATACATTATCACAGACAACATTCAATCATACATATCTATGTTGTATAAATAACATTTTGGAACTCGGGAGTTAGGTTTTTGCTCGACCCCCCGATTTTCGGGATGTTACAGGAAATTTGGATGATCGCAATTCAACAAGTGGAGGATGTTTTATATCGAAAATTGTTTGGTATCTTAGTAGAGAAAGAAGCAAAATTCAATATCTTTGTCCACTACCGAGGCCGAATATATTGTTGCAGGTAGTTGTTGGGCACAACTCCTCTGGATGAAACAAATGCTATTGGATTATGGGATTGAGCAATCCACAATGACCCTCTTCTATGACAACACAAGTGCAATCAATATCTCAAAACATCCTATCCAACATTCTCGGACCAACCATATTGACATCCGTCATCATTTTATCCGAGAACTTGTTAAAAAAAAGATTATTGTGTTGGATTATGTGTCTACAAAAAAATGACTCGCCGATATTCTAACTAAGCCTCTTAATGCAAGCTAGTTTAGTGATCTCCATAAATCAATTGGAATATGTACAAATTGATGAAAAGCTCAGACAAAATGATCTATATAGGCAAATCTTCAAACTGAGACTCTCATAATTATTATATGGTTAATTATTTATAAACAAAATAGGAAAATCTTCATGAATTAACCATGTTATTTATGTTGAAAAAAGTGCTGAATCTTGACGTACTCAATGATACCAAGTCATTTTCGATATCATCGAGATTCAAAATTCGATGACATCAAAAGTCACCATTAATGTAATTGACGGCTCTCGAAAATATAAGCAAGTGTCCATTAGACTTCCCCAATGACCATTATATTCGTTGGACTTCTCCAATAGTCACTGACACGGTCTTCAATGACTTTATGAGCCTGAGTTTGATGCCATTAAAACCACTTCAGTGACATCGACCAATCTGCTATAAAAGCAAAACGGAAACATGAAAAGTTCACACATTTGCTTTTATCTTCTCTGTTTCTTTCCATTCCCTTGTTGCCTTCCAAACATTCAAGAGGAGAAAGAAAATGGTTAAGGGCAAAGGTAATTGTAACGCACTGGAAAAATCCATACTTGGACTCGAGTACTAACTCGACCAGAAATTGCGTAGGATTAATTCCTTTAGAAAATAAGTGTAAGTTAGCTAGCGCAACGCTAGAGTAGCTGGAAAATAGTCCCTGATCACTTTAAATACGTTCTACAAGACCCAAAGCGAGTAGAACCAATGACGCTATAATACTCTAAAACCTCGGATCAAACTCTAAACCGGTTTGTTCTCTGGACCTCTTTGAAACTTTGTATTGGATCTAGACCGCGTGTCGAAAGTCCGATACCTAAAATCTTAGACCGTTATAACCGCCTAACTGGACTTGACAATCATTTCAAAAATCAAGTCCAACCGACATTCGCAGGCTATTTCATTGAGCCTGGAGTGAAGAGAGTGAGAATAGGGTTAGATTTGGAATTTGAATTTCAAATCTGGCACACGACTTAACACGTCAGTATTAAGCGTTCTGACCGTCAGAATTTAGCCAAATTACACCCTTGGATCAGGAAAAATTTCTATTTCATATCATGAGACTTGTAGACCTGATCTGCGGCGGTGACCGCTGAACTGAAACTGGACTGCCACGTGCGATCTATGAATACTACTGGTCTGAAAATGGGATGAGAGCGACATCCGACGTGTATGAACTTAAGTCCGATCGCGTTCGGCCAGGGGACCACCAGAAATGCCTTTTTGGACCGAAACAGCCCCGATTTGGTTAGGTATCAAGTAAACATTGTTCCTGAGACTGTTTTGGGCGAGTTTTGGGTTATAAAAGGGGCTTAAACCCTCACTCCTCTCACCCATCCGAATTTGCTAGAAACCCTAGCAAGAGTGAGAGAGAAAGTGAGAGTTTGTGAGAGAAGGTGGGAGAGTTTTTCCTACTGTTGCATACCTGTTGCACGTGTTTAAGCCATGCAATCCAATCACTTTGCCGGTGATTTCACCACGATTCTAGGTAAGCAAACACCCCAAACACTTGCTGATTTGTTGTTCCCTCATTTTCATAGCATGTTAGCTTATGGATCTTGTGTATTAGGTTCCCAGTTCGCCGTAGATGAAGCGTATACGCTCCGTTCGAATTGATACGCTTCTAGGAGAAAAGGTGCGGATTTTAGACGCTTTGATTGACTATTTCCAACGCTTTCAATGTCGTTTAATAGTAGATTATCGACGGCAACACCGTTTGACTTGTACAACATGCCGTCCGTTTCCTGTTTCGTAAGCAGACGAAGAATATGAGATTTAGGGCATTTTAGTCATTTGTAGAAAATACTGTTTTCATCCATAATTTGCTGATGTGATTGACATGGCTTCTTGTCGCATTAGGATACTAGGAATGCGTGCATAATTATTTTGGCGAAGAGATTCGCCTAAATGCGCACTTTGAGTCGACATACCATATGTAGACTTAAGTGTGTAGTTTAAGTGTTTGTATAAATGCTTGTATTAGTATGTATTGAATTAAATGGTGTTATGAATTAGTTTGAGATTGATGTCTCAATTAATATGCTGATGTAAATGGTTTCATACATATTAGCTATATGCATGATTTCATTATATGTATGAAATGCATGTGCTTGATGATTTACTTAAGTTGTATGTTATAACATGTGTTAAAATGCTCACATTGTTGTATTTCATTTCCATTACTCTTACATGATTGCTGATGTGGATTCATAATTGTTTGGGACTATATGTAGTCCAGGCAGTCGGTAACTGAGTAAATTCGTGGTTGGCTTATCTTTGCCACGAACGAAGCGTCGATGAACGCGAGCCGTGTTTTGGAGTTGGCGGCAGTGGTTAGGCCACACGAGGTGTTTTACGCACTTCATGTCGTTCGACTTGAGATGCGCTCGTGCTAGTCGAGCCCGTCAAGTAACCCGACTGGCCTTTGTATGTTCACCCTGTATGAGTCATAACTGCTTGAACCTAGGGTACTGAACTTACCATTATAAACCCTGTCAACCATGGTACCTTGATCCACGAAGACTCATGAGCCGGGCATGGTGGTATGGGACACCGTGGTCGAGCTGTCGGCCTATGCTGGGGCCACAAACCTCCCCATAGTGACCAGTGAGCACCTATGACTCGTGAGCAGATTATGGTGGTATGGGACACTATATTCTTGATGTCGGCCTACACTGATCAGGCGACGAGTCCTTTGTAGTGACCGCGAGCGTATTCTGAGTCTACGGGAGGCGACGACCCTTCCATAGCAGTGAGAGTACAGTAGGCCTATATTGATAAGGTGATGGGGGAGCGGTGTAACGAGTGTGAGCAACAGCCCTGGCAGCCCTTGCAGTGACCTACAAAATATACATCGTATGAGATTACTAGGAGTGACGACCCTAGACAGGATCTGTGTTGGGATTGTTATAAGGGAAGTACCTTAGTTTCCCAATATTGCTGTATGAAAAGGACTAATAATAACTTGGTAATCATATCACCATCACATTGCATGTGCCTGGAAGATGTGGAGCATTGTGGGATGAAAGCATGCCGTGGGCGTAAGATGGTGCCGTATGAGGGAGATCGTCGGTGAGGGCATCCATCATGTCATGTCATATTGCATTAACAACAGTATTAAGATTGTTTGATTTACTGCTTTACTATTATCACATAATTAATTTGAGAACATGTTAATCCTTGCTCTATTATTCCACTGAGTTAGCTACTCACTCCCACGTTACGGGATGGTGTTTGCAACACCCACCAGACCCTGTCTTAGATGCAGGTGAGGCAGCGATTCAGGAGGCAGAGCCGGACTATGATGAGGACCAGGACGAGTTCTCATATATGCGGTACCACGACGGCTTTGCTTAGGTGGCCTGGATTGGTGGGACTTCTCAGTGGGACTATTTTGACATTTGATTTCTGTCTATTTTCATGTATATGAGACTCAGAGATGTATTCATACTTTGGAGACAGTTGAGATCTTTTTTTTTTCCATACAGTGATATATATATTCTTTAGTCTTTCGCTTGCTTTTATCACTGGATCTGGAGTATGAATTGCAGTTTTGGTATACTTTTACTCATGTGAATGCTTTAACTCAGACAACATTGAATCATAATCATTTTTATTGCATAAGTGACGGTCTAGAACTCGGGAGTTGAGTTTATACACGACCCCCGATTTTCAGGGTGTTACAAGTTGGTATCAGAGCATGAATGAGATTATACCGGGCCTGGGTTATGGTCACGCGACGTACGTTGTCGCTTCCTTTGACTTAGGTGGGTGCAAGAAAGGTCTAGAAACACTTATAAGATCGCAGATTCGCCAATAGGCGAAGTCTATTCGTATCGATCGCGCGATCGAGTCCGTAACGCATCTAGGGCCGTGTGAAGAGACCTGAGTAGCTCCTAAGTTGTAGGTAGGTAGGTTGAGACATTCTTTGAACGATTCTAAACCCATAAATATAAATCCTTGGGCTGGGGGACAACCACAACCCTTACATTCAATCGTTAGGGTTTAAAAACCCCGTTTCACCTAAATTCTTCAAAATTCTTCCTCTCACCACTCCATTCTTCAATTCTTTCTTATTATTTTCATGTTAGGCATTGATCCTAATGTGAAAATGATATAAAATTATACTTTGACAAAATTTTACAGTGAATAGTAAAATTTTATGAAAATTGGCCATTAGGCCATTCTAAGTTTGCAATCTTTAGCAACTAATGGGCTAGATGGATGTATTAGCTCCTTCTACCCCAAAATCATTTGCTGCATAATAGGAGATTGCATTTAGGTTTACAGATTGGTCCCAAAAAGCCCCGAATGGAAGTTTGGACCTCCCTAGGTCAAATTACAATGATCTGGGGTGGGGACCATACATATTTGGAGTCCTTAGGGCAGGGGGGACCCAAACCATGGGGTCCCACCTGCCGGATGCACAAACAGCCCCCTCCCTAGCTCCCTTGCTCATTTTCTTACTGCCTTATCTGAAATCGTGACCCCAAATCACTCCCAAATTCTCCCATTGCTAAAAACGACCCCATCCCATACCTCCAACGTGATTAGCAACCCTCTCCCTCTCCGATCTCATCTGTTGGAGCTCCTACAACCCCCAAAACATGCTGAAATTGTGTGGAGCTCCATTTTCCTTTTTTCCTCTCTTTTCTTTTTGAAAATCCACCCTAGGGGAGCTTGAAGCATCCCTCTACAACACCTAGATTTCTTTTTTTCTGTTTGGGCAGCCATTTCTCTACATTTTCCACATTTTTCATGGCTTTTGTTGAAGCTATTTTGGGTTTTTTCTCTCTCTCCACCATCCTCTCTTTGATGGGAAAGAGAAAGACCACAGCGGATGAGGCTGGGCCTAGTCGCCCTGCGTAATCAAGAAGACTGAGGGGTGACGCAGCTAGCTCAAGCGCCGCCGCAAGTCCAAGCACGGCCCGAGAGTTCCATACAAAGCGGGATTTGGATCCCCATGCTCAACTTGGGCGAGTGATATTAGCAGAGATGCCTCACGGTGAATATACTGACCGTAAGGTGTTGTTTGAGGTGGACGTGGAAGGATGACTCTTCGATAAATTCCTGTTATTCGAGCGCATTGAAGCTGCACATTAGGGTCCGCTATTTGAAGCTCATTCTCATGCTAATGTGAGCACCGTTCGTGCCTTCTACGCTCGTATCCAGAGTCCTACATTGGAGCCATTGCAGTTCAAGATTCCTTTTGGTAGAGACCAGATGGCTACGATTGATGTTCGGTTGATAGCGCGACTTCTGAACGTGCCCCTTGGTGATGTTCATCCCAGTGCGAAGAATTTGAGGAGTAGGCGTGAGCGAGATCGCCGTACCAGGTTTCTATGTGATAGATTGGTTCCATGGCAGCCTAACAATAGCCTCAAGGCGTCTCATATGTCTGATGATTTGCGCCTGCTGCACCACATTTGTACGTTCAACGTGTATCCTAGGTCGACAAATCGCATTGAGTGTACGCGCCTTATGGTTGATTTCTTGTATCAGGTGGCCCAGGGAGAAAATGTGTGTATGGCCACTTTCGTGTTGCGACAGATTATCCTCATAGCAAAATCAAGAAGAACGTCTGAGTCGCTTCCTTTTGGTCGACTTATATGCAAGATCGCGCTTTAGTTTGCTTACAGACTTGGGCCGAAGTTGCCAGTTCTGATTCACTGCATTGATGAGTCTACTGTCGTCAAGATGAAGATCGGGTCTCAGTACCGTAGGACTCAGCTTGAGGAGGATAGTGAGGATGATTTTGATGATGAAGAGGATCTAAGTGAGGGAGAACATGGAGCAGAAGTTGAGGAAGAAGTCCAGGAAGAGGTAGAAGAGGAGGTTCAGGATACAGATGAGAGCCCTCCTCCTTCTGCTCAGGCTACTGGTGATGATCGCATTGCCTGAATTGAGAAGAGCCAGGTCACCTTGCGAAGGGAAGTTCAGGAACATTGGGCTGAGGTCAAGAATACCAAGGCCGTTATGAAGAAGAAATTCGGCAAGGTGACTCGCACCTTGAAGGTGATCCTATGCTGCTTGCAGGATAAGGGTGCTCCTCCTCCATCACCCGACTCAGACTAGTGATGAGATCATAGATGTTGTTGGTAACAGTTAGTCGTTTCCTGCTTTATGTTGTGTAAGCCTGTTAAGGCTAGTAGTTTACTTATGTTGCTGTTGTAACTTTGACTATCTTAGTTCCCATGTACTTCTTATCATGATGCCTGTAAGGAGCTATCCCTTGTATTGTGACAATTTTGATTAAATGGAATGCATGGAATGCCTTTGACTCTTTATGTGAATGATTGTGGTGTGTTTGTGCTATTGAGACTGACAAGGTTGCACCCTATTTTGAATATAGGGAATGCCGCCGAAGGCTACACGGAGCACAGCTCGGCTTACATTGAGTGAGCCTATGGATCAGGCTCCTTTGCAGCCTGATGCTCATACGGACCCTGTTGTGGGCCCGATTCCTGAGACAGCACGTGCGTCTCAGCCTGCTACTGGTCCTGCAGTTGGACCACCGCCTTTCACACCGCCCGTCAGAGAGCAGTACCGTGCGTCTTCTTCGACGCAGTATATGCCACAGCCTGCTCCACCTCCAGATAGATTTGAGCAGATGATGGCTATAATGCAGCAGCAACAGCAGCTCCTGACTACTATAGTGGGGGCTCTAGCCCAGGGTGGGAGTGTGCCTCCACCTGCACCACCTGTGCATCCAACTGAGGATGCCGATACATATACTCAGGATGAGGGCATGGTTCATCCTGTACCACCTTCTTACCCTGCGGGGAATGCTGCAGACACACGGGGCTTGCTACAATTCCAGCGCTTACGGCCTCCCACTTTTACGGGTTCTCATAAACTCGAGGAGGCCGAGTATTAGCTCGACCGTGTGTCGAAGATACTACGGATGCTGCATTGTTCAGAAGCTGAGCAGGTCGAGTTGGTTATGTTCTTGTTCGAGCGGGAGGCCAGCTTATGGTGGGACAGTGTGTTGTGGACCATTGCCGCCGATTACATATGGACCTGGACAGCGTTCGAGTTTCGCTTCCACGAGAAATACTATCCCCAAACTTATAGGCATGATCGGGAGAACGAGTTTCTCCACCTCAGACAGGGAGGCATGACAGTGACTGAGTATAAGCATAGGTTCACTGAGTTGGGCAGATACGTCCCGACTATACTGGCAGATGAACAGATGCGCATACGGCACTTTTCGGAGGGTTTGTGACCGGATATTCGGTCGAAGATGTGTTGCGTGAGCATTCCCTCCTACGTAGAGCTGATTCACATGTCCATGCGGGCAGAGCAGGATGTGGATCGACTTACACGATCTCGTGGACCTATTACTCCTAGGCCACGACTAAAGTTGCAGGACAGGCCCTTTGCGGGCAAGAGGCCTCGCGCCGACCCTCCTTCTAGGGCTACGGTGCCAGTATCCCTGATGCGGCGCCCCGATTTATTATGTATATATTATGGGAGATCGGGACTCACCTTGATGTATTTATTCTATTTGCATTGTCCATGAATTGGGACAGTGCTGTAGGGCCAGTGGATGTCTGTGTTTTATACACATCGTTCATTTGGACAGTGCTGAGTGGGGCGCGCCATGACGTATGTGATTCTCCTCACCATCCATCTGCTAGGGAGGGTGGGCCCCTTGGTGCATGTATTCTATATCCAGCCATCTGTTGGTCCAGACGGTGAGGCCTACCTTGATATTTATGTTTTACCTTGTTATCCATCTCCAGTGGATGGGACCCACCTCAGAGGTATGTGTTTAATCTAAGCCATCCACTCATTTGGCTACTGTGGACACCACCATGATATACTTATTTCATCCACACCATCTAGATTGATCTGGACGGTGCTGGACAATGCTTGAACGGTGCTGATTTACATAGGCAATGTTTAGACGGTGCAATGAGTTCCACCGTGATGTATTTCTAATCCATGTCGTCCATCCATTAGCTGGGCCACACCTCATGTGTGAGATGTATCCACCACCTAAGGACGGTGGGATCCACCCCATTGTGGGTATAGCCCCCTGATGCATGTATCTGTTCATGCCCTGGACACCCTAGACATTTGATATCTTATATATATATTATTAATATATACATGATCGTGGGCCCTACGTGGAACCCACCTCTGCCTTTTTAGTGTAACCAGCTGCATGTACAATAGCTATATTGCTGCCCCTCTTGATGGCAGCAAGCCCACAGGCCCCACATTGATGTACGTATTTTAGCTACACCATCCACTATTTGATGGTGGGGCCCACCATGATGCACACGCTGTATCTATACCGTCAAACCTTTTGTGAGATCATTTTATGGCATAAGAAAATGAGTGAGTCAGATCCAAAGTTCAAGTGGACCCAACCATTTGTAATAATAGTGGGGCACAATGACATCCACTGTTCAAACTTCTTAGGAGCCACAGTAGTTTCCACTCAAGTTGATATTTGTTTTCACTTCATTTACCTCTATGTTAACTTATGATGTAACATCCCAAAAATCGGGGGTCGAGTAGAAACCCAACTCCCGAGTTCCGAAACGTCACTTATGCAACATAGATAATGATGAATGCATGTTGTCTGTAGAATGACATTAAACAAGATTGAGACTAAGCCAAACCAGCATATCATACTCTAGAGACAGTTAAATTTCTCAAGTGGAAGACTGTAATAAATATATAAAATGTTTAATTGATTGTAAGTCTCCAGAGTGTGAACATGTTACCAGGTTAACTAAATACATGTATACTCCAAAATAGAAAGAAAAGAATATACATGGGTGTGTAAATAAAAGGAAAAATACCAAGTGTATTGGCATCTAATCAGTAACCCTGTAACCCCGTCAATCAGAACCTGCATAGAGGGCTCCTCATCATCATCATTAAGTCCGGCTCTGCTTCGCAAGCATCGCCATCATCTGAAACTAAAATAGGGACTGGTTGGTGTGTACAACACCGTCTCGTAACGTGGGAGTGAGTAGCTAACTCAGTGGAATCATAGAGTGTAACACCCCAAATTTTTGCTAACCTGGAGTTAGACGTCCTTAGGCAATGGGTCAACTATAGTACCTTGGTAGTTTCTTAAAATTTGATTCCAAAGCCAAAGAAATCATTTAGAACTAATGTGAATTAGCCAACGCTACACTAGACTTCCTGTAAAATTAGCACCAACCACTTTAAATACGATCTATAAGACCCAAAACCTATAGAATCATTGACGCTATCTTACCCTAAAATCTAGGATCAAACTCTAAACCTGTTTGTTCTCAGGAACCCTTTGAAACTTTGTATTGGATCTAGACTGTGTGTCGAGAGTCCGATATCTACAATCTTAGACCATTACGACCGCCTTGTTGGACTTGACAATCGTTTCGAAAATCAAGCCCAACTGATATTCTGAGGCTATTTCATTGAGCTTGGAGCAGGGAGTGTGAGAAAGAGTGAAATTTATTAAAAATTAAATGTCATTTAAATAAATCTTGCATGTTTCGCTTACGGGTTAAGTATAAGCATTCAGACCATCAGAATCTGACCCAAATACACCCTCGGATCAGGGAACATTTCTCACTCGGGTCAGTGTACTTGGAATCCCCGATTGAGTCTCCGTGACCACTGAACTGAAACTAGTCCGCCACGTGGATCTGGGAACTTTACCGGACTGAAAACTTGGTGTAAGCTGGATCCAGTATCCATGAGCTTAAGTCCGACTGCGTTCGGCCAGGGGACCTCCCGAAATGCTCTTTTGGATCGGAAAAAACCCGATTTGGCTATAACCCAAGTATACCTTGACTTAAGGTCTGTTTTGGTTATGTTTGGGCTTATAAAAGGAGCTTAAACCCTTAGCCTTCTAACCCATACGAATTTGGAGAAAACCCTAGGAGAGAAGAGAGAAAAGAGACAGAAAGTGCGAGAGAAGCTGGTGATTTCTCCTGGGATTCTTCCCTGCTGCTCCACGTGCCAAAGCCACCTACCTGCATCATTATTCCGGCGATTCTGGTTTCGTTCTAGGTAAGAAAACCCTAACCCTAACCTGTTTTAGGGATTCCTTCGAAACAAGTAGCGACGTAGCTAATGTGTCATATAATATAGGTCGTCATACAGGCGTTGACGAAGCGTATAGTTTCTATTCGATTCGTTACGCTTCTACGATGAAAGGTGCGAATTTTAGATGATTAGATTACCTGTTTTCAAAGCTTTCAATGCCGTTTAATGGTAGATTGCTGATGAGGATGCTATTTGACATGTACAACATGCTTTTTGTTTTTCATTCCGTATACGTACGAAGAATATGAGATTTAGGGTATTTTAGGTATTTGTAGGAAATACTGTATACGTACGTATTTTGCCGATATGATTCCCATGGGTATTTGCCGTTGTTGAGGCATAAAAATGGTGAAAGGAATTAAGCAAGTGAAGGTAAAAAAGAAGAAGGAGAAGGAAAGAACTTTCGGAAAGAGGAAAAGGGAGTTGCGCAGAACCGCGCAACCAGTATATGTTGCGCGGGTCCACGTAATCAATCTCTGTTGCGTGAGATCGCGCAATGAAAGTATCAGTTGCGTGGACCTCAAAATGAACTTCACAAGAAGCCTTCGTTCAAAATGATCCAATGCACTAAAAGTAGTCCCACATCGCTAAGATCAGGATTTTCACACGTGCGAGAGTCTATAAATACCCCCTCCCCTCCTTCATTAAGGGTAATTTTGAAGATTTTTGAGAAGAGCAAAGCGGAGCGGAAGACAGAAGGTAGGAGTGAAGTCTCCTGGGAGTTGCGCAAGACCGCGCAACCGATATAGGTTGCACAGGGCCGAGCAACCGGACTGCCCTGCAGTCTGTAAATCTCAAGAGCCGTTGTGCTGCCCAAGTCCGTGGCCCAGGCTTTCTTTCTCCAAGTTTTCTCCTCTTCATGGGTTCTAAGGAGAAAGATCAGTCGATTCAATCGACATTCCTCCTAAGTCCCAGAGGATGGTTGAAACAGACGCTGTTATGCTGCCGAAATCTCTATTTCATTGAAGGCTCGTCGATCGGATCGGCATTCCTCCTAAGTTCTAGGAGATGATTGAATAAGGCGCCGGAAGGCTATTGAAATGACTCATCAATCGGATCGGCATTCCTCCTAAGTCCTAGGAGATGATCAAATCAGGCGCCGGAAGGCTGCGGAAATGAACTCTCGATGCTTAAAGCACAAATCCTTTACTTCTAAATGATTTATCTTAGAATCAAGGGATGTAAAGAGGATGTAAACGAACTCAGTATTAATAGAATGTGATGAATGTTCATATTACTCTCTTTGTTATGTTTGAATAAGACAATTCTCCTAAATAAGATGCATTTGTTTCTTTGTCGAAACAAAATGGCGACTCTGCTGGGGACTTTTTTTTTCTTATTCAAAGTATTAACAGTAAGGTTGTTATGAACATTTTTCATGGTTTGGCGTCTATAGGACGCCAAAATGGGACTCTCAGTGGGAAGTCCTTCCCTTCATCTCTAAGATAAATCACCATAATCATTCAATTACTAACTATAAACATGTTTCGTGATTGAAGGTTTCTAAAATCCAATTACGACTCAACATCTATGGCGATTCCCGTAAGAAGAGTGAACTTTCGATTCATCCCGACAGGGTTCGTGATAGAGTACGCACCAAGTCATGTGCGTAAAAGTAGCAGTGCTCAAGTGACAGCTGGGGTCATTTCTGCTTCGCCCCAATCATCAGAAGACAATGCAGGTTGGACTGTTGTGACCTCTCGTAAGGCACAAACACAAGACTTCAAGAATTATAGAATGAGTCAGCCTTCATTAAAGACCAAAGGGCCCATCACACGAAGCACAATCAAAAGAAATCCTGAACTTGCTCCTCTGGCAATTTACCCAGTGCAAACAGTGTAAACAGTTCCTGAACTGACGGTACGCGACTTCCCGATTTTAAATGCCTTAATAACTAAACGAACAAAGGAACAAAAGGGAAAAACATTGGTAATTAGATCACCAACGCCATCCCGAAACGATTCACCAGTATCGGCGTCATCTCAGTCGACTGATGCCACAGAGAGTACGAAAAATCCCGGTGAAACTATATCTCCTCCCTTTTCTGCAAGCCCTGTCACATCGGCATTCTCTTGTTCTCCTCTGATTACTGCTTCCACGAACAGTGGAGAGGATGTAGTATTCATGGCTGGGACGAACCCGGATTATAGAGCAACCGTAGAGGATCATTTCAATGCAATGGCAGAAGCTCAGAATGCATTGATGGAAGAATGCAGAAATCTTAGAGAAGTATTGGCAACCCTCGCACACAATGTAGCCCGAATGGCAATCCCCCAGAATGCAACGGAAGGGTAAGAAAATCAGCCCGACATCCTTCCACCACAGGGGGCAGGGTCACTAAGGTCCATTCCGGCAGCAAGAATTGTGACACAGGAAGAGGTGCGGCAAGTGGTTGAAGAGGCGGTCAGAGCCGAAAGAGAACACGAAAATACCGGGCGCTTTAGATATCGAACACCGTATCCAAGGGAAGTAGAAGATATCCCTTTGCTGGCCAATTTTAAGCATCCGGATTTTCAAAAGTTCAAGGGGAAGGATCTCCGGAGGAGCATTTGATGCACTTTATCACTAGCATGGGAAATTTTTCCATGATACCACAGTACTGCTTGCGACTGTTTGGTTCGTCGCTAACGCACAAAGCATTTCGATGGTATTCTAGTTTGGCACCTGGATCGATATGCACATGGGAACAAATGCAGGAGGTTTTCATGTCAAACTTCTTCTCCTCGGAATGTGACGTCAGTATTACGGAACTGGCCTCTATTCGGCAAAGAGAAGAAGAGTCGGTAGATAAGTTTATAGACAGGTGGAAAATGTTAGGGGCTTCATGTAGACAACTACCGGAGGAAAAAGAACAGGTTAAGATGTGTCTAAATTCTATGGGCACGGGGATTGCGTTCGGACTGACTAGCGCCGACATCAGGACCTTTCGTGACCTGGCTACCAAAGCCCACGCATTGGAACTGATGACTCATAAAATCCTGGCATTTCGCCATGATACGACTAGGAGAGCGTCCAACAGAACAACTATAAACACTATCGATCACGACAAAAAAGGAAAAGATACGAAGGATTCGAGAGAAAGAAGGCCGGACTGACGCGAAGAGGGTGATAGGTCAAGAAACAGGTACGATGGGAAGCGACCTAGAATGCTGAACTCTCATGAAGGGTTCGCGTTTGAAAAAGAAAATGTCACCCCTATGATGGAGCATTTATTGAAAGCTGGCACGATAGTACTGCCGGAGCCTAAGCGCCCAGAAGATATAACAAGGACAAGAGAAAAGAATTTCTGTCGTTATCATCGCCTAGTGGGGCACCCCACAGAAAATTGCTATACACTAAAATGTATAATACAGTGACTAATCAATAGAGGCGAGATAGTATTGGGGAAAGAAAGAGAAAGAGGCTCCATGGCAACTGTAAACACGCTTACGATCCGAGAAGAGGAACAAGAAGCGAATAATGCAGGAAGCAGTAAAGCTGTAAAGAAGGTTGCAGTAATAACACTACGGTCGAGCAAGAAGATAGTGAGCCCAATAAAACAGAAAATAGAAGAAGCGATTGTAAAAGAAAATAACAGCGGCAAGACGAAGGGAAATAATGAAACGACAAAAGTAAATTATGATGTGGTAAATCATCTAAAGGGGATACTGGCCCGATTAAGCATTTATGACGGGCTGAAGCTATCAGAAGAGTTCCGACAAAGTTTGATTCAGGCCGTATCTGATCATGACATCAGGGAAACCTTATTGGCAGAGGTAGAACATGAAGAACCCAATGAGCATGAGGACTGCTTCCCAGTCATTTCTTTTCCTGATAATGACATGATCTGTGAGGAAGTCCATAATAGGCCACTAATGATAGAAGGCCATATTCACAGGAAGAAAGTCAAGAGGATTATGATAGACAATGGGTCTGCAGTAAATCTTTTGCCACTCTCCATGTTAAACAAATTAAACTACCATCGCTCAGAATTACGCCCCAGCGGGATGATGATCAAGGTTTTAATCAGGACGGGCAGCGCGCACTTGGTAAAATTACGGTGACGTTGGAAATAGGAGAACTGACTACTGACGTTGTTTGTCATGTCATAAATGCAGTGACGACATACAACCTTCTCCTAGGAAGGCCATGGATACACCAGTACAATATCATACCCTCCACCCTCCATCAATGTTTCAAATACTGTAAAGACGGGGTACAACATAAAGTAATGGCCGATGCGAGACCGTATACAGAAGCTGAGTCCTTCTTTGCAGATGCAAGTTATTACAAAGAATTTGCCACCGGAAAATAGATAAGGATGAAAGTGACGTCCTGAAGAATGATCAAGAGAGCGCAATCAAAGAAATGGCAGAAAAAGCAGTGTCATCCGAAATAGCAGAGATCGACAAGAAGTTATATTTTGTGCCGAAACATTTAAGATGACCGGGACAACTGCCGTTAACTTTGCTATCATCTGAACAGTTGAAGATTTTACAGTCAAATTATACGGTGCCGCTACTGTATGTTGAAAGAAATAAGCCATTTTTGGCCACTCCGACAAGATTTTAAGTTAAAGCCAATGAAAAATATTCTGAGCCAATCGAATTCTACGTTTTAGAAGCAGTAAGGACGAGAGAAATGGCTCAAAATAATGAATATCATAGTAGGTTGACGCCGCAAGACCTTCAAAAGTATAGTCCGGCAAGTAAGAAAATTATGAAAAACATGGGCTTCGATTATGAAGAATCCGTTGGCCTAAATCACGGGAAGGGAATTCAGGTCCCCATTGGGGTCAATCAGGAGAAGTGTAGAAAATTTTAAGGGTTGGGGGCAAGCTAGTCAATGAATACAATTACAGTCTTATAGCCTCGCACAGAAATATGTTTCCTCCATATCTCTAAGAATAAAAAATGTATCTCCACTGACGGTCACGATCATACCCAGGGGGCAAATTCAAAGCTAAATGAGATAAAGTGTGCTCAATAAGGGCAAAACCCTTCAAGGAAGTAAATGAAAGCCTATATTGGCCTATACTTGCATTGGCAAAAGGGAAACTGCTTCCGAAGGCGATACTGATTTTGATACAGAACATTATCAAGATAATAATTTTGTATCAAAAGGGGGCAGACAAAGGCATGCGAAATTCGTTATCCTTGAAGATAGATTGCAATTTTGATGTTTCTAAATCATCGCCAAATACAAAGCGTCAATGACAATCGCTGAATAAAAGCATCGATGATTGTTGTCAGAATAAGCAAGTGCCAATGATCGTCGCCAAGATAAGCAACTATCACTGTTGTCATCAATGTCTCACGCAAGTTTATCTTATCAAAATTGCTATCATCACCAAGCTGATAAACTATTTCAAATACGACATGGATATTCTCAGAATATATCGGCAACGGTGAAATATCAATTATTGATTCTCAGAATATATTAGCAGCTGTCAAAATATCATATGTGGATTCACCATCCAACAATGACAAAATATCAATTAAGGCAGCCTAGCCAACCCTATACAGCCAGCTACGCCTAAGACCTATAATCAATTAAGGCAGGTGAGTAAAAGCTGTGAAATATATTTCTCACCATAGAATGCATTTCTTTTGTATATTTGAATGAAAGACAGGCTTTCAAGCATAACAAGTCATCGCCAAATGCAAAATACCAAGGACAATTGCCAAAAGTAAAGCCAAATGAAAAAGCTGATCGCCAAAATTAGCAACGATCGCTATCAAGCGACTAGAAGATTAAGCGATTGGAAGAATCGCCATCAATCAATTAAACGATCGCTATCAGGCAAGCAGTGACATAAAAGGTGCCGATGATCGCTATCAAGCATCGACGCTCATTGCCGATAGGAATTATCAGGTATCAATAATCAAAAAAAAAAAAAAGAAGAAAGGGAAAAAAGAGAACAGCTATCGCTATTGTCGATCAATCGCTCATCAAAGTTGTCATCATCGCTAAGCTGATACATAAATTGACATAAACATAATACGAAGGTCCTTGTGACATTATCAGCAGCGGTGAAATGTCAACCATATGATCATAGTAGAATGAATCATACAGTCAACTGTATATATGAATTGGCGATAGCGATGGTTGCTTATCATAAAAAAAAGGCAGCCTAGTCAAGTCTCGAAAAAAAAAGAAGAGAGATAGAAAATCCAAAGTCCTAAAAGGACCAAAGCTCAAAAGGGACCAGCTACGTATAAGACTTATGAAGATCGCCATTCAGGCAGCGGCGAGAAGCCAGTGGCCCTAAAAAGCCCATGAAGGCCATCGTACACATACCCATGTGGGCAGCTGACGGAGTCAATGACCAAAAGTAAAATGCCAAAAGTTGACTAAAAGCCAAAAGCTCAAAATCTTTAAATGACCAAAGGCCGAAAGAGCTCAAAGTCTTCAAAGACCAAAAGGCAAGAGCCAAAAGTCAGCCAAAAGATCAAAAGCAAAGGACCAAAAAGTCTACTCAAAGCCAAAGTGCTAAAAGTCTCCAAATGACCAATCAAGCGTAACATCCATGCCGTCTGTATAGCTTTCCGGCAGCGTCACGGGGAACGGAGGACAAGCCCTCCCGTGAATGGGCCCGACCTTGTAGGTGAAGAAAATGAGGGCTGCAGTGCGCGCATGACAAGCTAACCATGCATAAGACCCCCCAGATTTGTGGTTCGATTCCGGTACGTACTTATGAGGAAGGGCTTAAACCTACTCATCAATGGATCGGCAATCATGGATTTGGTACCCCCAAAGGTAGCCTTGTGAGCCCTGCAAACTCTAGAGAGTTACCGTGGCCAACCCTGTGCTGTAAATCTAACCGAGTTCACGGCCCCGTAGCTTCACTGGGCCCCTCTGATGGATCGCGGTTTGTGAACTCCCTAGGCAGTGAGAAGTCCCACAAAATCTAGAGAGTTACATAGACCATCACATAAGACCCGAAGTGACGCCGCTCCACTACTCATGAGCTTAAACTGTGTGCAACTAACTGAATTGAAACTTAGCACCACCAATAAAATATAAACGGAAGAGGTCACATAGGAAAACCTCGTACTAACAAAGCATAAAATATTGCTGTTTCATGATTAATTTCATAGAATATCATGATAAACTATGTGCCATGTTCAAAATGCAGCAAATTCATGTTGAAATCATGACATAGATGGTATGCTTGAAACAACGCATAATATAGAAGTGCATGAAAAGTTAAAGTTACTGATGAAAACCAAAAGAGAACATAAATTCAAAATTGAAAAAGAGAGGGAAAGATTACATGTTTATAATTCCTCAGTGATGCCTATTACATTCATAAATTGCCGCAAGTCCTCTTTTAATTGAAGCTGAGCTGCATCATGCTTTGATTTTTCTTCAAGAATAATCTTTGTCTGATCAGGAAGTCTAGCTAATTTATCTTCTAGAGATGTGATCATTTCGTTGCTCCTAAGTAATTCCAACTTCTCAGTATCAGCAGATCGAATACTGACCTCGAGCTTCTCCTTAACCTCCTGTATAGATAGCTCCTTCTCATGACCTTGCAGTTCCATCTGTAAAATCTCCTCTTAAAGCTGCAATACGATCTTGAATAAGCTCTTTATCACCAGTAAGGGTCTTCAAGTGTTCTTGCAACAATAATTGTTCCTGATCTAATTCAGATATCGTGGAAGCAATGAGTGAATCCCTCTCCTTAGATAAAGTTAACTGCTTCCCATATTCAAGGACTTCTGGAGCAATTGTAATAGTCTCTGCTGATGCTAGAGAAGCTATTGAATCACGAAATCTGAGGAGGGAACTACGCAAAACAGAAATATTAATCCTTGACATCTTTGCAGAGTTTTCCAGAATTTCGATGGCAATGTCTAGATCTGACCATTGTTCAGGGTCCTTGAAGATGTGAATTACTGTTGACAAAGAGTTCTTCATTAAAAGCATTTTGTTAGCGGGAATCTTCGAAGGAAATGGTAACTCAGAGATAGTGGCCATAGATTCAGAACTGGCCGCCCCACTACAGGGGAGAATTCCTGAAAAATAAGTAAGAGATCAAGCCAGAGTGAGAAATGCAAAATGAAGAATTCGCAGCTCTTCAATTTAATATATATATATATATATATATATATATATATATATATATATATATATGTACCTGCTATAGAAGTATGACCAGCAAGAAAGGGAACTTCTGGGGCTGCAGAAGTACCAGCTTCCAACATATCGGCAAGAGAGGGCGCTCTCACTTCTGTGCTGGAATTTCTGGTAGTAGGAGTTGGTAGGTCAGTAGCCTCAATAGGGAATATAATTTCACGGGCCACACTCTTCGGTGCCATCAGAGGGGCCAAAGAAACCTGTGAGGAGACCATTGGTGTAGCTGGATGAAGTTCGGCAGAGGGGGCAGCGCTTGTTTCAAAGCAAGCCACATGAGTACCTAAAAAGGGAGAATGATAGTAGTGTTAAGATAGTAATCACTTGACAAGCACATAAATATTTAAGGAATTTGAGCTCCCTTACCAGGTGAATACCCATATTCCCCATAGTCCAAGGGTTCTTCATCCTCTTCGGTTACCGCATGTGGCTTGTTAGGAATGGAAGTGGCAGAGGAAGTTTCAGGGGCTGTGGGGAGATGTTCTTCTGCTACATTTTCGGCAGCCATATCTTCCTCGTCATCAATATTGACCTTCCCTTCTTCATAATCATCGTCTTGAACTCTGTCATTTCTATCATCATCATTGTCAGACCCCAGGGGAGTGAAATTTCCTAATGTAGAAGATGAGTCTTCGCTAGAAGATGAACTTTCGCTTGCCAGATCTTCCTCATCCACTTCTGCAACCGCGACTTGTTTCCCTTTATAGGAAATAGGCTGGTTGCTTTCCCTTGGAGATCTCCTGCCAATTGGAATTGAGGGAGATGAAGAGACCTGTCTTGCTTCTTCTTGAGGAGTGGGTGACAACGTTTGCTGATGTGCTCGTGATCTAGTCATCGGGGACGATGAGCTAGGGGGAAAGTTTATGGAGAAGGGGCAGGTTTATCTTGAGCTGTATTTTCTTTAGCTGTAGCAGTCTCTTCAGGAATAGGGGAGGATGCTCCTGCAACATCTTCTAGAGCTCGGCCACCAAGGTCGTGAGGAATATGTTCAAATTCTGCCAGGACTCCATGAGCAAACCAACCGTCTAAAGTGTTGATTGGTTTTCTCTCACGGATTGGCTCTTCCATCGAAATCTTTCTGCAAATTTCACCATGATGAGGAGCGCGACTTTTCTCTGTAATGAAGCCGATTCCGTTATCAATTTTTCTGCCCCTAAGCCGAGGTGGATGGAGAAAGAGAAGAGAGTCCACCGGTAGGCGTTTGTTGATCAGAAATGATTGGTGGTCCCACCACCTCATACAGCTGTAAGAAGTACGGACTATCCTATCGCAGCTAGGAATGATGAAAGAAAAGTTGACACGGCCGCCTAATAGTTGTTTCCATATCATGGCCCAGTTCAAGGGACCTGTTCCATAGCAGCGCATTCTTTTAGTAACTAGCCCACAATCTTCTGGCACGACTTGGTCATAACCAAATTGACGAGAAAAATGGCTAGGATAGTAGGGTTCTCTCTAGAATTATGTTCCTTCCCTGAGTGGCAAACTGCAAGAATGAATGGAAAGAAAAAAGGCCCTTTCTGCTACAGTTAGTGCCCCTTGATCTACTATATCTGTATCATGAATGTAGTGATGAAGCCGGAACTGGAAGAAGTTCACTTGATCAAAGTCCTGAATCTTATTGATCACCCACTCATACGATCTTTTGGCCATGGCCCTTTGTTGAAAGAACCAAAGAGGAAGATGAGAAGGACTGACGTAAGCTTTTTTCGGTGCTTCAAAAGTCCAAGGGAAATAGACTCCTAGCCATCCGGTGAAATAATGCCACGCGGTATACGCTGATGAAGATCCCAGGGTGGGATTTTTTACGTGTGTAGAGATCTCTCCAAAAGCCCGATAAATGGAGCATAGCACAGGGGGTGCAATAGAATACTTCTGACCTTCTGCTAGAGCTCCGGCAACCACAAAAGTGGTAGGGAAAAAAGCATCCGCCAACTTGGAACTAGGAAGAACAACTATGCTCAACCAGTAAGCAAGGAAGGCTGCCAGTTCTCCAAATGAGCTATAAGCTGGTCGTTCTTTCATGTTGTCACGAAGGGTCGTCAGTTCCTTACAACGACTGTCGTGAAATCTGCAGAAAAAGAAAGGAATTAATATGCAGGAATATGTGGTGAAGAGGAATACACTAGTCTCTGGGTATGGGATACCTGAGCATTCTAGAGAAATGGGCTAGCCATTGCAGAGGAGATAGCTTGTGAATATTCAAAAAGTTCCTATCTCTCTAAAAAGTTCGATGGTGGTTTCTGAGATGGAGGGTCTGCGATCGGGAGAGGATATAAATGCCAATTCTGTATTTGTCGGTATGAACTCTCATAAAATCTTCCTGTAAGTGGGAGACCTACTATGCGGTGTAGATCCCATAGTGATATGCTCATTTCCATGAACGGCAGGTGAAGGGAATTGGTGGTGGGAGACCAATATTCGAGAAATCCTTTTCAGTATGCAGGGTTCCTTGTAAAAATATTGGGATGTGACCTCTATCGCATCGTAAAGGCTTACTTTAGCAAGGGTACTTGCGTGTTTCTTCAGAATTACCTCTACCCAATCAGAGCAATAACGACGAGAAGTCAGTAGGCCTCTTGTGCGAAAATTTTCTGATCCCTAGAGAGGATCACAGTCCTTGTAGCGTTGTTTGACAGTCTCGTAAAAATAGGTCAGGAAAAGATTGTGCGGACTATGAAAGGGAGCAAGGAAGATCATGGGATGAGCCTCTCTGATAATCTGTTGGGGTTTCTGTATTTGAATTATCCCTTCAAGAATCTGGAGTTCTCGTGTCGCCCACGATTTAGTATACATCAGCTTTTCTCCGTACACATAGTCTGTGGGTTCGCATTCAAGGATGGATTGGTGACGATGCACGCTAATGGGAATTACCGTCATGCCTTCTGAATGAGGATTGTTAAATTTCATGACACCCTCAATTACTCGAACAGATTCCCAAGAGTTCTGAAGCTTCTTTTTATTGTGCTCTTTGATCTTTTCTTCAAACTCCCGCGCCTTACTCCGACGAGTTTTCTTGGAGTGAGAAGCAGGCGGGGTACCTTCTCTTACAGGGGGTCTATCGCTATCCGTACGAATGTGGGCGGTTGTCTTCAACCATTCCTTCCAATCATATTCACGACCGTGCTTGGGAGGCCGTTCTACGTTTCCCATGATTATGGCACAATGAATGGGTGAGGAAAGTGCTTCGATGCGACTAGTGAAATCAAAAGTTGGGAGCACTGGCTCTTTAAAGTATGATGGGATCTGAATGGTGGTTTTGGTACGCTTGGTTGGTGGTTGGTCAGCGGAAGGAGATGGGCGATGAGAAGTATCAGGAGCGTCGGAATGAGGAGAATGCTCCACTTGAGGGTCTACAGGACGGAGGGTCCTCTTGATGCGAGCCATAAAGCGAGGAGGGTTGAAAACCTAAGGAAAGTCGTTGAGGAAAGGGTACAGAAAAGGGCAAAGTCTTGGTTGCGCGGGTCCGCGCAATCAAAAGAAGTTGCACGGCGAGTTACGGTACTTAGAAAAATTTCGCGAACGAAAGATTCGTTGCGCGAAAAATTGCCAAGAGAGGAAAAAATCGCCAGAGAAAGCAGAGACTGCAGAAAGTGACTAAGGGTGCGGTATTTATAGGTTATTGCGACCGAGTATATACGCGGCCAGTTGCGCGGGTCCGCGCAAACCAAATGGGATATTTGATTCTTTACTTGTTACTTCGAAAGAATAAATAAAGGATCAAGGGGGCAATCTGTTGAGGCATAAAAATGGTGAAAGGAATCAAGCAAGTGAAGGTAAAAAAGAAGGAGAAGGAAAGAACTTTTAAAAAGAGGAAAAGGGAGTTGCGCAGAACCGCGCAGCCAGTATATGTTGCACAGGTCCACGCAATCAATCTCTGTTGTGTGAGACCGCGCAATGAAAGTATCAGTTGCGCGGACCTCAAAATGAACTTCACAAGAAGCCTTCGTTCAAAATGATCCAAGGCACTAAAAATAGTCCCACATCGCTAAGATCAGGATTTTCACACCTGCGAGAGTCTATAAATACCTCCTCCCCTCCTTCATTAAGGATAATTTTGAATATTTTTGAGAAGAGAAAAGCGGAGCAGAAGACAGAAGGTAGGAGCAAAGTCTCTTCGGAGTTGTGCAGGACCGTGCAACCGATATAGGTCGGGGCCGAGCAACCGGACTGCCCTGCAGTCTGTAAAGCTCAAGAGCCGTTGTGCTGCCCAAGTCCGTGGCCCAGGATTTCTTTCTTCGGGTTTTCTCCTCTTCATGGGTTCTAAGGAGAAAGATCAGTCGATTCAATCGACATTCCTCCTAAGTCCCAGAGGATGGTTGAAACAGGCGCTGTTATGCTGCAAAAATCTCTATTTCATTGAAGGCCCGTCGATTGAATCGGCATTCCTCCTAAGTTCTAGGAGATGATTGAATAAGGCACCGGAAGGCTGTCGAAATGACTCGTCGATCGGATCGGCATTCGTCCTAAGTCCAAGGAGATGATCAAATCAGGCACGGGAAGGCTGCCAAAATGAACTCTTGATGCTTAAAGCACAAATCCTTTACTTCTAAATGATTTATCTTAGAATCAAGGGATGTAAAGAGGATGTAAACGAATTCAGTATTAATAGAATGTGATGAATGTTCATAGTACTCTCTCTATTATGTTTGAATAGACAATTCTCCCAAATCAATATGCATTTGTTTCTTTGTCGAAACAGCCGTGTATTTATACTAGTTATGGATGTATGATCTGTTTGGCGAAGAGATTCGCCCTAATGCACATATTGGCCGATATATGCTATGTAAACTAATGTGTATAGACTAAGTATTTGTTGTAATGCCTAAATCAATATGATTTATGCCTGCCATATGTTTTGAATGTAAGAACATGATTATTGTGTATTAGACATCTCCTTGATATAAGGATCTGTCATATTATATGTTTGCGTGAGTAAGCACTTAGTAAATAATGTTGTAGACTAGTGTTGAGATAGGATTCTCAACCATTTTGATGATGTATATGATTTCTTCCATGGGTGTTATATTTAAATTGATTATCTTATATATATATGAAATGCTTCTGTATGGTTAAATTGCTTATGTTGTACCTTATAACATGTTGCTAACATGCTTGAATTATTTATTATTTCAATGTTGTTTATCTCATTTGATTACTGATTCACATCTTTGCGTTTGGGGCTATACTCTAGTCCAGGCAGTCGGTAACAGTTTAGAATTCGTGGTTGGATTCTATTTGCCACCAAGGATGGGTATGATGAACCCGAGTCGTACTAGAGTCGTCAGCAGTGGTTAGGCCACGCGAAGTGCTTGTGCACTTCATGTCAGTCGATTCAACGTGCGCTCGTTCTAGTCGGACTCATCAAGTAACCCGACTGACCATTGTATGTTCACCTTGTATTCGTCATAACTTCTTAAACCTAGGGTACTAAACTTACCATTGGAAAGCCCCGCTAACCTTGGTACCTCAATCCCCTAAGACTCATGAGCTGGGCATGGTGGTACGGGACACCGTGCTCAAGCTGTCGGCCTACGCTGGGGCCACAAACCTCCCCATAATGACCAGTGAGCACCCTACTCTGAGCAGATTATGGTGGTATGGGACATCATATTCTTGCTGTCGGCCTACATTGATAAGGTGATGAGGGAGTGGAGCAACGAGTGCAAGCAACAGCCCTGACAGCCCTTTGTAGTGACCTTGAGTTTATCCTGACACCGCATGGGGGCGACGAGTCCTGATGCAGTCTTAAGGATATAAATTAGGCCTGTATTGATAAGGTGATGGGGGAGTGGAGCAACGAGTGCATACAACAGCCCTGACAGTCCTTGCAGTGACATAAAAATATATTATCGTATGAGATTACTAGGAGTGACGACCCTAGACAGGATCATTGTTTGGGTATTGATATAAGGAAAGTACCTTAGTTTTTCAATCCTGCTGTATGAAAAGGACTAATAACAACTCACTAATCATTATCCATATCACACTGCATGTGCCTGAAAGATGTGGATGACTGAGGAACGCAAGCATGCCGCGGACGCAGATGGTGCCGCATGAGGGAGTATGTCGGTGAGGGCATCCATCATGTCATTTCATCCATGCATTAGTCACAGTATTTAGGAATATTTTTTTTATTTTCTTTATCATTATCGCGTGATGGATTTGATAACATGTTAATCTTTGTTATATGATTCCACTGAGTTAGCTACTCACTCCCATGTTATGGGATGGTGTTCTGGACACCCACCAGTCCCTATTTTAGTTTTAGATGAAGACGCTGCTTGTGGAGCGGAGCTGGACTTGTATGATGCTGAGGAGGACTTCTCCTCCATGTTTTGATCGACGGGATTATAGGGAGGTTGATTAGATGCTATGACACTTGTCATTTTATATTTCTGGAGCACTCATGTATATTCTTTTCTTTCTATTTTGGAGTATACATGTATTTAGTTAACCTGGTAACATGTTCACACTCTCGAGACTTATAATCATTTATATATTTTATATATCTATCATATTC
This sequence comes from Magnolia kwangsiensis, assembly GCA_037074715.1. NCBI lineage: Eukaryota > Viridiplantae > Streptophyta > Magnoliopsida > Magnoliales > Magnoliaceae > Magnolia > Magnolia kwangsiensis. Next base: position 85,617,726 of record CM073571.1, on the reverse strand, counting down.
TTCCGCTTGCTAATTTAACTGTCTCTGGAGTATGATATGCTGTTTTGGCTTAGTCTCAATCTTTTTTAATGCCATTCTACAGATAACATGCATTTATATTATTTATGTTGCATAAGTGATGTTCCGGAACTCGGGAGTTGGGTTTCTACCCGACCCCCAATTTTTAGGATGTTACAAATGGTATCAGAGCATGATTTGGATTAAACTGGACATGGGTTATGGTAACACGATGCATACTGACGCACTCTGACTTAGGTAGGGGGCGATGGAAACTTAGAAACCACATTAGAATCCCAAGTTTCGCCGACAGGTGAGACTATATTGTAATTTAGGCCATAACATGTCTTCGGTCTCGTGAAGCGACCTAAGTCGCCTCTAAGTCATCATTCGACGGGTTTGAGTCATTCCCTGAAGAATTCCAAACCTGAAAATAGATGTCTTGGGTTGTGGGGCAACCCCAACACCTTACACTCAATCTCAAGGCCTAAAATCCCTTTTTATCCAATTCCTGCAAAATCTCTCCTTCCACCACCCCATTCTTCAACATTTTCTATGTACTTTCATACTAGACATAAATCCTAATGTAAAAATAATGGAGAATCATACTTTAACAAAAATTTACTATAAATAGTAAATATATGTATCAATTGGACTTTTGACCATTCCAATTATGGAATATTATGGAATAAATGGGTTAGTTGGACGGATTAGCCTCTCCTACCCCAAAATCATATGCTACATGATGCATAGAATCATTCCGGTTTGCAAATTGGCCCTGAAACTCCTCAAATGAAGTCGTGGGCCCACCCACACTAATCAAGAATGATCTAGGGTGGGAACCATATGTTTCTGGGACCCCTAGGGCAGGGGGACCCAGCCCAGATGGCTGGGCATCACCTGTTTGTAAGTTGACCGGTGAGGACCTCGCCGGTTCGGTGAGGCCTTGCCGTACAATGGGCCCCATTTGGTCGGGCCTTCGGGCCGGAGGTGTTTGGGTGTTAGGGTAGCCCCCTGGTATGTGGTCCATTCGTTAAAACCCCTCCAATCTAGTACCTCCTTCACAAATTATCCCTCCAAGCTCTCCTTTCTCTCTCAAACGTCTGATTTTTAGCAAAAACTGCCCCTTCAATCACTCACATTCCCATTTTCGGTCACAACCGATGCCACTCCATCACTTACAGCCATACAAACTCCCCTCTCTCTCCATTCTCATTTTTTGGAGCTCTCCCATCCTCCATTGGAGGCTAAAATTTGTGTGAGCCTCCATTCCAACCTATTTCGCTCTTTTCCCTTTGCAATCCTAGCATTTAGGGGCCTGATTCACCCCTCTATAGGACCTAGATTTGTGTCAGCCCATTGGGTCAGCCTTATCTCCCCCTTTCCTCCATTTTTATGGCCTTTGTAGAGGCTAGTTTAGCCTTTTTCTCCATTTTCACCATTTTCTCTCTTATGGGCAAGAAGAGGAGCCCCCGTTGATGAAGCCGGGCCTAGTCGCCCCGCCCGTTCAGGAAGGCCGAGAGATGCCGCCGCCCTATGGCTTGATTGTTGCTATGTTAGGATCCTTGTATTTTTGTGTTGATGAGCTTAGTAGTGTAGTAGTTAGTAGAAGGTTTTAGATGTTGGGAGTCTTGGTCGCATTAGCTCACATGCATCTTCTGTCATGATTCATGTAACATTGTGTTCCAGGTATTGTGATAAATTCTGGTAAATGACATGCATGCAGTCCCTTTTGCTATGAAGTGAGTGGAATGCTTAAGGGATTATGTATTGCTATGCTACATCTCATGCTTTCCAACATAAGGCCCATTTTTCAAAGCCTAAGAATTAATTTTTAATCCCACCCCACCCTCCTACCAAATATGCCACTCCCACTCCCGAAGTGGGATCAGCAATGCAGTTTCATTTAATTCAACTTAATGCTACTGGCCATATAGGCCCTTGACGTTTTGGAGAGTTAGTACTCCTAGATTTGAAAGATCTGACGATATAGGAAATCCAATTCCATTTAGACAATCTTAACCCTAAGCGATAGAAAAATTCCCTGTATGAGAAATGGTATGAAACCATCTAACGTATAAGTTTAGATTTTGGATTATAGCTAGTGAGTTACAGACTAGGCTACTAGTTGTATTAGGCAGTATAAAGCCTGTACATGCTAAGGAATAGTAGGTTAAATTTGGTTGGAGTAGAACCTCATTCCTTCGATAGATCCCCTTAATACTTATAGACTTCTGTTATAACCCTTAGGAAAGTTATTTTAACTTAGAACCATTCACTCTCAGAGAAAACTTATACATCCCTAAGATTGAACTTAGAATAAACCAGCACGCCCCTTAGAATTGCCTTCCCCAAGGGCTTACTGTATTCGGGAACACAGAGTAAAGGAACTGTATGTAAGCGATGTATTCACGGTTTGAATTGACTTCTTAATCCTAGTAGTTACTGATGAATCCAATGCTCTGATCAAGCAGAAGATCGGCATTGACTCGGATTAAGAACTGATACAACGAGTTTTCTGTCCTGATTAGACAGAAGGTTCAATGTATCCGGCTCAGACCCACAACACAACTTTTCTTCCGTGTTGGCCCGACCACCTACAACCAAAAGTTATTGCTTCGCCTTTGGGAAATGTTGAGGACATATAACCAATAGAGATTAGATATCTTGCCACAAACTCACATCCGTCCTTGAAATCACCACAACACCCATCATTTCAGCTCCTTTCTATAATTATAGGTACCAATGCCATAGAACGCATCATTAGCAAAGGAAGACCAATGTAGTGAGAGGTTGTTTCCCATTTCATGTCAAGAATAGGCCCTAAGTTACACCTTGTTCCAATGTACGGATTGAGGCATAGATTCTTGAACCTTAAATAGAACTAAGTTTTAAGGGGGGTAGAACGTATTGAGCCCAATCTACTTAGGATTATCTAGTACAATCGTTGGATTAGAGTAGCGCAGCAGAAGCGTGGTTGGCCTCTTCCCCACTGGCCCAGGATCGAAACAATTGATTTAGGTTATACGTAAGGTTAGGTCATTACATAGGATTTGAACCATCCTTAGAATGTCAATACTAAAGTCTCTTTAGGGACTCATTACCCTTAGCCAATTTTAGGGACAAAATTTTATTTTAAGGGGGGTAAATTGTAACACCTTGAATTTTTGCCAACCTGGAGTTAGACGTCCTTAGGCAATGGGTCAACCATAGTACCTTAGTAGTTTCTCAAAATTCGATTCCAAAGCTAAAGAAATCATTTAGAACCAAATTCTTTAGAATTTAACGTGAATTAGCCAGCGCTACACTAGACTTCCTGCAAAATTAGCACCAACCACTTTAAATATGATCTGTAAGACCTAAAACCTATAGAATCATTGACGCTATCTTACCCTAAAATCTAGGATCAAACTCTAAACCTGTTTGTTCTCAAGAACCCTTTGAAACTTTATATTGGATCTAGACTGCGTGTCGAGAGTCCGATATCTATAATCTTAGACCATTACGACCGCCTTGTTGGACTTGACAATCGTTTCGAAAATCAAGCCCAACTGATGTTCTGAGGCTATTTCATTGAGCCTGGAGTAGGGAGTGTGAGAAAGAGTGAAATTTATTAAAAATTAAATGTCATTTAAATAAATTTGGCACGTTTCTCTTGCGGGTTAAGTATAAGCATTCAGACCGTCAGAATCTGACCCAAATACACCTTCGGATCAGGGAACATTTCTCACTCAGGTCAGTGTACTTGGAATCCTCGATTGAGTCTCCGTGACCGCTGAACTGAAATGGGTCCGCCACGTGCAATCTGGGAACTCTCCCGGACTGAAAACTTGGTGTGAGCTGGATCCAGTATCCATGAGCTTAAGTCCGACTGCGTTCGGCCAGGCGACCTCCCGAAATGCTCTTTTGGATCGGAAAAGACCCGATTTGGCTATAACCCAAGTATACCTTGACTTAAGGTCTGTTTTGGTTATGTTTGGGCTTATAAAAGGAGCTTAAACCCATAGCCTTCTAACCCATACGAATTTGGGAAAAACTCTAGGAGAAAGGAGAGAAAAGAGAGAGAAAGTGAGGGAGAAGCTGGTGATTTCTCCTGGGATTCTTCCCTGCTACTCCACGTGCCAAATCCACCTACCTGCATCATTATTTCGGTGATTCTGGTTTCGTTCTAGGTAAGAAAACCCTAACCCTAACCTGTTTTAGAGATTCTTTCGATACAAGTAGCGACGTAGCTGATGTATCTTATAATATAGGTCGTCATACAGGCGTTGATGAAGCGTATAGTTTCTATTCGATTCGTTACGCTTCTACGGCTAAAGGTGTGGATTTTAGACGATTAGATTACCTGTTTTCAAAGCTTTCAATGCCGTTTAATGACAAATTGCTGATGAGGATGCTATTTGACATGTACAACATGTTGTCCATTTTTCGTTCCATATACATATGAAGAATATGAGATTTAGGGTATTTTAGGTATTTGTAGAAAATACTGTATACGTACGTATTTTTCCAATATGATTGCCATGGGTATTTGCCGTGTATTTATACTAGTTATGGATGTATGATCTGTTTGGCAAAGAGATTCGCCCTAATGCACAAATTGGCCGACATATGCTATGTAGAGTAATGTGTGTAGACTAAGCGTTTGTTGAAATGCCTAAATCAATATGATTTATGCCTGCCATATGTTTTGAATGTAAGAACATGATTGTTGTGTATTAGAAATCTCCTTGATATAAGGATCTGTCATATTATATGTTGCAATCAACATACGTCAAGTATATTGAAGTTGTGCAGTCTAAGTGTTTGTACAAATGCTTGCGTGAGTAAGCACTTAGTAAATAGTATTGTAGACTAGTGTTGAGATAGGATTCTCAACCATTTTGATGATGTATATGATTTCTTCCATGGGTGTTATATTTAAATTGATTATCTTATATATATATATGAAATGCTTCTGTATGGTTAAATTGCTTATGTTGTACCTTATAACATGTTGCTAACATGCTTGAATTATTTATTATTTCAATGTTGTTTATCTCATTTGATTACTGATTCACATCTTTGCGTTTGGGGCTATACTCTAGTCCAGGCAGTCGGTAACAGTTTAGAATTCGTGGTTGGATTCTATTTGCCACCAAGGATGGGTATGATGAACCCGAGTCGTACTAGAGTTGTCGGCAGTGGTTAGGCCACGCGAAGTGCTTGTGCACTTCATGTCAGTCGATTCAACGTGCGCTCGTTCTAGTCGGACTCATCAAGTAACCCGACTGACCATTGTATGTTCACCTTGTATTCGTCATAACTTCTTAAACCTAGGATACTAAACTTACCATTGGAAAGCCCCTCTAACCTTGGTACCTCGATCCCCTAAGACTCATGAGCTGGCATGGTAGTATGGGACACCGTGCTCGAGCTGTCGGCCTACGCTGGGGCCACAAACCTCCCCGTAATGACCAGTGAGCACCCTACTCTGAGCAGATTATGGTGGTATGGGATACCATATTCTTGCTGTCGGCCTACATTGATAAGGTGATGGGGGAGTGGAGCAACGAGTGCAAGCAACAGCCCTGACAGCCCTTTGTAGTGACTTTGAGTTTATCCTGACACCGCATGGGGGCGACGAGTCCTGATGCAGTCTTAAGGATATAAACTAGGCCTGTATTGATAAGGTGATGGGGGAGTGGAGCAACGAGTGCGTGCAACTGCCCTGACAGCTCTTGCTGCGACCTAAAAATATATTATCATATGAGATTACTAGGAGTGACGACCCTAGATAGGATCATTATTTGGGTATTAATATAAGAAAAGTACCTTAGTTTTCCAATCCTGCTGTATGAAAAGGACTAATAACAACTCGCTAATCATTATCCATATCGCACTGCATGTGCCTGGAAGATGTGGAGCAATGAGGAACACAAGCATGCTGTGGATGCAGATGGTGCCACATGAGGGAGTATGTCAGTGAGGGCATCCATCATGTCATTTCATCCATGCATTAATCACAGTATTTAGGAATATTTTTTTTTGTTTACTTTATCATTATCGCGTGATGGATTTGATAACATGTTAATCTTTGTTCTATGATTCCACTGAGTTAGCTACTCACTCCCACGTTACGGGATGGTGTTCCGGACACCCACCAGTCCCTATTTTAGTTTTAGATGAGGACGCTTCTTGTGGAGCGGAGCTGGACTTGTATGATGCTAAGGAGGACTTCTCCTCCATATTTTGATCGACGGGATTACAGGGAAGTTGATTAGATGCCATGACACTTGTCATTTTATATTTTTGGAGCACTCATGTATATTCTTTTCTTTCTATTTTGAAGTATACATGTACTTAGTTAATCTGGTAACATGTTCACACTCTGGAGACTTACAATCATTTATATATTTTATATATCTATCACATTCTTCCGCTTGCTAATTTAACTGTCTCTGGAGTATGATATGCTATTTTGGCTTAGTCTCAATCTTTTTTAATGCCATTCTACAGACAACATGCATTTATCATTATTTATGTTGCATAAGTGATGTTCCGGAACTCGGGAGTTGGGTTTCTACCCGACCCTCGATTTTCAGAATGTTACAGATGGTATCAGAGCATGATTTGGATTAAACCGGACCTGGGTTATGGTAACACGACGCATACTGAAGCACTCTGACTTAGGAAGGGGGCAATGGAAACTTAGAAACCACATTAGAATCCCAAGTTTCACGAGTCTGGGTTGCTCACTGGTCACTACGGGGAGGTTTATGGCCCCAGCGTAGGCCGAAAGCTCGACCACGGTGTCCCATACCACCATGCCCGGCTCATGAGTCTTAGTGAATCAAGATACCATGGTTATCAGAGTTATCACTGGTAAGTTCAGTACCCTAAGTTCAAGCAGTTATGACCAATACAAGGTGAACATACAGTGGTCAGTCAGGTTACTTGATGAGTCCGACTAGCACGAGCGCATGTTGAATCGACCAACATGAAGTGCACAAGCACTTCATGTGGCCTAACCACTACCGACAACTCTAGTACGACTCGGATTCGTCATACACATCCTTCGTGGCAAATAGAATCCAACCATGAATTCTAATCTGTTACCGATTGCCTGGACTAGAGTATAGCCCCAAGCACATGTAGTCTAAATCAATAATCATATGAAAGAGACAGAATTGAAATATAAGAAATTTCAGCATGTTATCAACATGTTATAACATACATCATAAGCAGTTAACCATACACGAGTACTTCACACTTAAGGTAATCAATTCAAATACAACAAGCATGGAGGAAATCATGTGCATCATCAAATTAGTTGAGAATCCAATCTCAACGCTAATCTACAACACCATTTACTCAATACTTACTAATACATACATTTATACAAACACTTAGACTACACAACTCCAACGTACTTGACGTATGTTGATTTCAGCATATAATATGACAGATCCTTATATGAAGGAGATGTCTAATACACAACGATTATGTTCTTACATTCAGAACATATGACAGGAATAAATCATATTGATTTAGGCATTTCAACAAACACTTAGACTACACTTAATAACATACTTAGCGTACGTTGGCCGAAACATGTATTAGGGCGAATCCTTTCGCCAAATAGATCATACATCCATAACTAGCAGATATGCACGGCAAATACTCATGGCAATCATATCAGCAAAATACGTACGCATACAGTATTTCCTACGAATACCAAAAATACCTTAAATCTCATATTCTTCGTACGTATTCGAAATGAAAAACGGATAGCATGTTCTACATGTCAAACAACATCCTTGTCAACAATCTACCATTAAACGGCATTGAAAGCTTTGAAAACAGGTAATCTAAGCATCTAAAATTTACAGTTGGATTAGGCTTTCTTACCTAGGAACGGAGTTGGAATCGCCGGAATAGCGATGCAGATGTGATAGTTGAATACATGGAATGGCAGGGAAGAAGCCCCGGATCGAACACCAACTCTCTCTCACACTTTCTCTCTCTTTCCTTCTCTCTTTTCTCCTTAGGGTTAAAAATTCGTATGTGAAGAGAAAGTGGGGTTTTAAGGTCCTTATATAGGCCCAAAAGCGACGAAAATAGACTTGGGGCCAAGGTATACTTAAGTTATAACCAAATCGGGTCTGTTTCGATCCAACGGAGTACTTCTGTAGGTCCTGTTACTAAATGCGGTCGGACTTAAGCTCTCTAATATTGGATATAGGTCCAGCTAAGTTTTCAGTCTGGTCGGGTTTCCAGATCGACCGTGCTGGACCAGTTTCAGTTCAGCGGTCACCGAAACTCGATCAGGGCCACAAGTGCTATGACATGTAAAGGCCACCTATCCTGATCCGAGGGTGAAATTTGGTCAAATTCTAACGGCCATAATGCTTAAAAATATCATGCAAGCGACACGTTCCAGATTTATTAAAAATTAAATTAATTTTCTGAATATTTTTTTTTCTCTCTCTTCACTCCGGACTCAGTAAAATGGTCTCAGGATATCGGTTGGGTTTGATTTTTGAAATGATTATCAAGTACAACTAGGCAGTCATAATGGTCTAAGATTATAGATATCGGACTTTCAACGTACGGTCTAGATCCAATACAAAGTTTCAAAGTGCTCCCGAGAGCAACCAGGTTTAGAGATTGATCCTGAATTTCAGGACAAGATAGCGTCAATGATTCTATAGGTTCTGGGTCTTACAGATCGTATTTAAAGTGGTTGGTGCTAATTTTACAGGTAATCTAGTTTAGCGCTAGCTAAAACACATTAAATTTCTAAAGAATTTGGTTCTAAATGATTTCTTTGGCTTTGGAATTGGGTTTTGAGAGGTTACCAAGGTGTTATGGTTGACCCATTGCCTAAGAGCGTCTAATTCCAGGTTGGCAAAAATTTAGGGTGTTACATATGAATAGGTCGGATCTTAAAAATACATAAGGGTGGGCCCGATTTGGTATACATGAGGCCCATTAATGTGGCCCGATTTGATATACATGAAGCCCATTTGATTCGACCCATTTAATTGACTCATTTGATTTGGCCCATTTGATTCAACCCATTTGATCAGCCCATTTGATTCGACCCATTTGATTTATATGAGGTCCAATGAGATGTATGTGAGGCCTTTGTTTGGGCCGACTGTGATGTATTCGAAGCCATTGGCAAGGCCCAATGTGATGTATTTAAGGCCCGTGGACGAGGTCCGTAAGTAAGGCCCAATGTGATGTATTCGAGGCCCGTGGGCAAGGCCCAACGTGATGTATTTGAGGCCCGTGGGCAAGGCCCAATGTGATGTATTCGAGGCCCATGAGCAAGGCCCATTGTGATGTACTCGAGGCCCATGTTATGCGGCCCGCTTAATGTGTATATGGCCCTTATGCGAGGCCATGCACTTATTATATGTTTTGGCTCTATATGTAGGCCACTCCTTAGGAGCAATGTTCATTAGATGTCCACATTGATGGGCAATGATGATTGGATGTCCATATTGTGACTTTCCCTTAAGCTTTGTTTGGCCCATTCTCATAACTCTCTTGTGGGTTAACCTAGATAAGTGGGCCTCATTCGCCCTAGATGGATGGTTTCACGCTATTGGATTTGATATAACCACGGCCAAGGGCCGATCTTTATATTATGGTTAATCGACTGTTCATCTATGGATCCTGCCCTGTTTATATGCTAATGAACGGTGTCGATTATTGATGCTAATTGTCGGTGCTGATCATCGATTCTGATTGTCGAGGCCGATTATAATTTTGAGGCCAATTCTGATTATCGAGGCCAATTTCGATTGTGGAGGTCAATTGTTGAGGCCGATTTCGATTGCTGAGGCCAATCGTCGATACCCATGTGATATATATACGGCCCGTGTTTGAGGCCCAATGTGATGTATATGCGACCCGTGTTTGAAGTCCAATGTGATGTATTTGAGGCTTATATTTAAGCCCATTGGGATGTGTATTCAGCCTGTGTTTAAGGCATAATGTGATGAAGCCCATTGTGATGTATTTGAGGGCCAGACGATGAAGCCCATCGTGATGTATACTAGGCCCATGTGAGAAGCCCATCGTGATGTGTATTAAGATCTTGAGTAAGGCCCATGACATTGTATATTAGGACCTTATGGGAGGCTATGGGTTCACTATATGTTAGGCTCTATGTGAGCCATTCCTTAGGGGCAATGTTGGTTAAGTGTCCACCTTGTCGAGGTTGATTATTGATAACCAGTTATTAATACCAATTATGAGTATGTGACAACATAACATCATGATACATGCCCATACGCATCATTACACATTTGTTATGAGATGTGATTGACCATTGTATATGTCATTGGGCAAGTTATTATGAGACTCCCTAATGAGCGGAGGTTATCTCACATGAGCACACGGTATGCACAGGATTGATGCATGATTGGATTATATAACTCATACATCTTGCATTATGTGTTGTAACTACTATATGCCTTAATGATATCAGGGCTATAGCCTCCACAGGCAAATGTCGATGACCAGAGGGGACACCGAAAATGTTTGGTTCTAGCATACGGGTGTCATAGATGTACCTAGGTGAAAATTCCTAAACCTTCGTAGCCAGGAGACGGCCCAACGTCGAGATTGAGTAGATATATATGAGCGCATGAGGGTCGAATACCAGGAGGTCACATCTCCCAATGTGTCATGGTCGGTTGGGAAGGGGTGTAGCCTTACCTGCCCGAGAGTAGAGGCATTGCTGGGCTGAGCTTGACCAGCTCATGAATGGGTGCGTTATCGACGTGTCGGGAGATATTAGCTGACTACTGGCCAGGAGGATGGTGAGGTGTCTTCCACTTGCATAGTCGTGTATCAGTGGGTGGCGTTTTACATGTAGAGTGTATTAGACCCCGGTGATGATCCCAGAGAGAAACTGTACTAATATATGGACTTATCGAGTAGGAGTTGCACATTCATTCATTCATTCATTCACTATCCACTCGAGTTGGTGATGCGTAACTAATTGTTGTATACCTTTGTAATGGCAAGGATTTCGGTTGGGCCCGTGACTAACCTGAGATTAAGAGTCTACTAGATTGAGTCTGGCTATCCAAATTTAGGTATAGGACTGGTTTGGATGGAAGTCCTTCGTGATAGACCCCATAGCCTGCGATACTATGTACTATCATCCCGACTTCACTCCAGGTCGGTCATTTCATTCACACTGCATATTGCATTATATCATCGGCATCTGATATTTAGCTTATTGTCCCTGCATTGCATAGCTGATCTACATTACTTCACCAGTATATGATATTATTTTTATTATATTTTTGCATCGCATAGCTTGGGTAAGGCTGATGGTATTTATGGGCCTATCAGCATGTTTTCGCATTACTCTGATATTGTTTAATTTATGATCTTGCCAATATTTCTGATATTGTATGATTATGGGCTTATCAGTATTTCCGCTTACTTTGATTACTTTGATATTTCTTACTTGGCACTTACCTACTAATCTTTCTATAAGCTCATGCATGATAGATGCGTGCAGGTGGTGTTAGGTTGCAGTAGCTTTGAGCTTGAAGTATGCAGCAGACCTCTGGAGCTTTAATTTTGTCATATGCATTCACTTTTAGCACTGTGTTCGAATGTTTATATTATTAGATATGTGATGATGATATTGCCTTTGTGATTTGGGTAAACTTGTGGTTATGCTTATTATAAGTTAAATGTAAGTTAAAAAATCCTCCTTGTATGATCCCAGGATCGGAATATAGCGTATGGACGCTGGGAGTTGAGAATGGGGTACTACAGAGGCTGTCGACACTAGATTCAATGATCGGGATTTTTGTGAGCCCGGTTTCTGAGTTTAGGGCATGACACAGACTATGTTGCAATCTAAACGTGCGTGCAACTCGATTATGAAAACAGAAATCACGTCGTTTCTAGCTACCAACCTATCAACTAGCATGTGGGATCCTCCCTCAATCTTAACCCTCCATGCAAAATAATCCTAGCCATCCATTCCTCTCTGCACTTTAGAGCTTTTATTGTAACGGAAGAGTCGCCGCTATGAAATATCTTGAACCCACCAAGAAATGGTGGATAGCCATCCCAATGATGAGTCCCACAAGATCCTTACGACCTATCCGAACCATCTAAATGTTGTTGATCATTAAATCAACCATCTGTAAGATATCCATCATTAATAGTCGAGTCATCTTCATCGTTTACTCAAAAAACCCATCACACTCTAGTGGGTTGCATTCGCTGATTTAAGACATTCATCATGTGGCCCAGGGTCCTAGAAGTCCATCCATATAGTCCGATCATAACCATGCAAGCATGATTCAGTTATAACGTCACAAAGCGGCACAGATTAAACAGCTAAAAAAAACTGTAATAATCCCTTGATTAGTTACAATTTCGAATCGTCTAGAACAAATTAATAGAGCCTTTAAAAAGGTTGTTTTTAGGGTGACACTTTTCAAAAATGGAAAGCCTTAGAGAGAAGCAAGGTGCGTCGTTTCTCTCTTTCCACATTAGTTGACCTGGAATGAGTCATGAGTTAGCCCGAGTGTACTGCCGAGTCTAGGGCATGTCTGGCCGTGAGAAAGAAGGGATGGAGAAAAGGAAGAGGAGCATGAAGAATGGAAGAAGAAAAGGAAGAAGAGAAGATAGAGAGAGAGAGAGAAAGAGGATTCGAGCCAATGTCGCACCAACTCGACTCACTGTCGAGTTAATGCTGCACCAACCCAATTCACTGATTGGGTAATCAGGTTTGGTTTAGTCCAGGTTTCTTTCTAGGCATTCCCAGTGGTGAAAGTAGAAGGAAGAGGGAGAAAGAAAGTAAGGAGAAAGAGAGTGAGAGGGTGGGTGCGTTGTTGCACTAGCTCGTACTGAGTCGAGTCTGCTGATGAGTGTAAATCGAGTCTAGTTTCTGTCTGGACGAACAAAGAGAGAGAGAGAGAGAGAGAGAGAGAGAGAGAGAGAGAGAGAGAGAGAGAGAGAGAGAGAGAGAGAGAGAGAGAGAGAGATCTGGAGATGATTAAGAGGTCGGGAGACTAGCTGTTTGAGTAAATCGTCATATTCAGACGAGTCGAGCCGAGTCAGTTGTAGAATGACCCAATTCGAGTCGTTGCTTCACCCCATTCGAGTCACTGACTCGCCTCCTCTGAGTCACTATCTTCTCCGTTTGAGCCGCCAATTCTCCCATTCGAGTTAAACTCAAAAAGAAAGTCTAGCAAAGAATCTGTGTTTGAGTTGAGATCAAACTCGATCAAACTCGAACCAAGTTATCTAATCGACTCATGTTGATTACTACCAGTTACTGTCAAATCAAGCAAACAAGCCGCTGAAACAAGCCATGAAGATTTCTTCCCTTCAATGGCAGTGAAACAATGCAACGTCAAGTACCATGCCCCCCTAAATTCAAAATCACTCAACTTGTTAGTGAGTTGACTCTGTAAATCATTCGATCATGTTTGGGCCAAACTGTTTACAGGTGTTGTCTAAGGAGGCCCACCAACTTCAAAGAATTAAGTACAACCAGTCTATTGACAACGACAAACACTTTCTTCAAATCCAAGATCGATTTTCCTAGTGAGTAGAAATTTTAATCATAAAAGAAACTAAGTTGACTCAGTTCTTATTACTAAGGATATAACCCTTTAAAAATCTGATATGATACCTCCAGGCAACAACTTCAGTGATCTACATTGAAGATTTAGACCCTCAATTAACTAAATTAATCAAGTTTGCACTAATCACCCCACCAAGATAATTGAGTTGTACTCAAAGCTCATACTGTAGGAACATCCAAGTCAAAGGCATTCAACAATTAAGGTGAGGAATACCTTTAAGCTTTATCTACATCACGATAGTTAGCTTGTTTATTCATCTTTATTCATTTATCTTATTAATTGCTTAATGCGGTTCTTTGCTCTTAGTGATTTTTTATTCCTTATAATTGATTAATGAATTAGATTTAAATTCATGTATTTGAACATGCTATGGATTACAAACATTTATATTATATTACCTTAAACGTATAATTGTTGTCGATGTTATTCATGGTTTATTTTGCCACATGAGGTTACTTGATGATGTTTTAGGAAATCCTCAAATTAGTGGCCACATGTAATGAATTTAAAAAATTTATGTCGTAGACTTATCAACTTGTGGATCATTTATGCCTATGTGGCTTTTGGGGAATAATCCCTTTTTATCACACCATTAGGTGGAACATTTGGCCGTTACAGCTTTTATGGAATAATTGTCCCACGTGACTTTAATAGATTATTTTATATAACTTTGTGGTGGTAAGTTTCACTTATTCGACAATGATGGGCCACTAGTAGGAGAGGTTACCCTTAAAACATTATATTTATTAGTCTCATGAGCTAGGAATGGTGGAATGAGACACTATGCATTAACTGTCGGCTTATATTGGGTGACAAACCCCCATAGTGACCTTCGATCTTACTTAAAATGGTTGTTTGAAATTCGAATAATAATGGTTGGGCTAATCATCCATCGTTATAGCATACGGACTTTACTAGGCGGTCGATACAAGACGCAGGATTTTCTTAGGTCATTACGGGCTGTACTGTAGAGTATTTTACCTAGTGATCATAAGTTTTCATTGCATACATTCAACTACCATGGGCTGTCCTTTTCGCACAGACTTTTTCGGGTGTTTAGTTTCCTTGAACGTACATAGAGTACTCTTCCAGGACTCTAGGCCACCTTGGGTGTCCTCTTTGCATGGTCTTTTCCAAGTGACTAGTCCTCCTTAAGGTGTACCTTTGAGTACTTTTCTGGGTGACTAGTTCTCTTCAGGTAACATTTTACTAGGTGGATGTGCATTCCCAGGTCTGTGAGCATGTACATGCATCCATGCATTTAAATAAGAATATCTTAGTGAAATTTATTCAATATATACATATCTGATGAACTTTGTATTATGATTATCATTGTGATATATACGTTGTAAATTGTTCCTGATAATTATGCTTAACTATCTTGATTAGACGATAAATTTGAGGGTTATGCCTCATTGTGATAGCCATTGATGCTATCAAACTATAATTAGTATGCACGAGACGCAAAGGATGCACATACTGGTGATCGTGTGGAATAGGAGGAGCCAAACGATCTTGCAACCTTCTATTCCTAATTTCATTTGTTATAAATTTGTACTGTTATGTAATGTAAAAACTTAAGACATTGATTTGTATAAGTTTTTGGATAACTACTTGAAATCTTAGTTATGTATATTTGGACTCTCTCTTATACTTAATTTGCTTCTATCTTTCTAGATTACCAACTCTGATGAAAAAATGTACGTGGAATTTGGGTATCATTAAAGGTTAACACTCAAGTTTTTAAAAAACAAGTAGTGTGCTCAGATTTTGAGAACTGGGGTTTTACAAGATTAACACATCATTTAGAAAATCCATTTATATGATCCGAGTCTTCTTGATAGGTGGCATAGATCATTAAATTCATCTACGAATATCACCTTTTGAATCAAAATGAAGGAACTGGCTTCAGTGTTTCACGGTGTAGGATCATAGATCGGGGTCCAAATTTTGTATGATGTTTTAGTCATGTGAGGCCAAAGTGTGGTCCAAGTTTGAGTTTCGATAGATGACAAGAAGTGGCTAGATCTGAAGATCTAAATTTATAAGGAGTTGATAAGCCTAGAAAGGATAACTTCGCGCCTAAGGAAAAGCTTCCCAAAGCGGGGTCTTTATAATTCACACGTACTCCATATGATGGATAATCCAAGTTGTTCATATGAAGGGAAATATCCAACTATGACTACCCCCAAGGTTTCTTTAGTCGATGGACACCAAAATCAACGGTTAAGGGGCTGATCTATCAATTGAGTGACTATTACAATGATCTAAGGGCTAAAATTTGATGTGTAAGGTTAATTTATGATACATATGCAATTTATGATACATAGGCATGGTATAAAATTTCACATTAAACGAATAGTGAGAACCATGTGATCTAAAATTCAGGGGTCTAGGTTAGTGGCATTTTCATAATTATTGTTGATCTAAGAGTTTTATGAAATCTAATGTTTCTATATAGTTAGATGTACTTTTCTAAATAATTCTTACAAAATAACTTACATCTAAATCATTATGGATAAGGAGTTATTTGGCAATTCATTTAAGGGAAGGTACACACATCAAATCACTTGATGGATAGTCTTTTTTCAAAATCAACGGTCAGATTGCTAGATCTATGAATTGGGATCATTACTAACGGTTAGATTCGTGTTAGGGAATAGATGTAAGGTTAGGATATCTAGATTTGTATCATACACATGTACATATTATGTTACTTTCCATGGTAACACTCGAGAACTTTCAATACTTGGGTATTGAAATGTTCAGGACGTTACACCTCCTCTGTTAAGTGCACATGCTAAAACTACAACCTTCAATATGTTCAGATAGATGGCAGCCGATGTAATAATAATAAGCCTTAATGCAATAATAATAGGTGAGTTTTGTTGGTACATTCGAGGCTTTACATTGTGGCCCTTTGGTGCATGCCCCATGGTCCGATGAGGGGCAGGAAGCCAATCTATTTGAATTTTTTAGAAGTTGTAACCTTCTTCCTTCATAAGATCAATTGAACCCATTTAGGTCGAACATTAGATGAAATGAATTACTAAATTGATGGAGCCACTAGGATGTTCTAGTGCTTAAATAGTGACACTGGCCACATATGCATTAGAAGGGGTTATAGATGAAAGGTGGGATTCAATTTAGAGATTCCTACCAGATGGTTATGATTGGATGTGGGCTAGGTTTCAGATAAAATTCTATGAGAATTATTTTCCTAAAACATGCAGAGACGAGAAGATATCATAATTCTTCAAGTTACATCAGGGAAGTATGACCATTTCCCAATATGAAGAGCGCTTCGATGAACTATCTCAAAATGTACCCACAATGGTGGAGTATGAGAAGGTCATACTACAAAAATTCAAAGATGGGTTGTGGCCTAGAATCAAGACAAAATTATGTTTCTTTAATTTTACACGATATGCTCAGGTGGTAAATAAGGCAGTGAGAGTTAAAAAATATTATGAGCAGCTAACAAAGGCACGTGGTCCATTCAAGAATGTTGGTATTGGAGTTAGAGTAGCAACTTTTGCATGCCAAATGTTGGAAAGGAGAGTGGGTTTCAAGTCTTAGTTGGCCCTTGCCTTAGAACAATGCAAGCCATGTGAATATTGTGGTAGATCAGACCACAACAATAGATTCTAATATAAAAAGATGCATGTTGAAAGTGCCAACTGCCTAAATCATGCTACAAAGAGAAATCCACCTCAAGTATATGCCTTGGATACATCAGACTCAGAGACAATCCATTAAGTTATGACCTTTATTAATTTTTTTAGTAATAATAAAGTAGATTCGCGATGATTCAAAGTTTGTTGGTAATTGAAAACACAAGAAATCAATGTCCATTGTGGGGGGGGGGGGGGGGGGGGGGGGGGGGAATATAATGTGAAATAAATAAACAAATAATCTCAATTTCTTAGAGTATTGAACCCTTGAATCCAAATGGTTCGTAGAATAACCTTCACCTAAAAGATTTAAGCAGGACAACCTTATTTTATGACGTCTTTGATATCATTCTTTCAAACTTCCAAGAGATAAACATAAATAAAGCATTCAAAATAACGAGATAATCAATCACAACCAATGCGCATGGAATTATAGTGGTTCGGTGCTTAAACCTACACCTACTACACTCCTAAAATTACTACCCTTATAATTTTAGCTTTCACTATTTCAAGGTTTTCATAGGATCACCTTAACAACCTAATACAGTTCTTGTGATTTTCATAGGCTATTACATTAAATCTCACTTTGTGGTTTTCATAGGCTCACTAAAAAATAACCCACTGAGATTTCTGGACAATCTAAAAAAAAAAAAACAAATGAAGAAAAGTAATTACAAGGTACTTATCTTCAAATGGCAATTCGAAGATGTAACCAACGCTTGATTGTAGCGATCTTCTTTCTTAGGAATTGGTATAGTAGTATATGTTTAACCTGAAAGAATAAAGGAATCTAAAGTATTTTCAATAAAATAAAACCCTAATGCTACAAATTCGATTCTCTGAATCTAAAGTATGGTATGAATAACTCTTTTAAATATGATTTAGAAACTAACTTGAGAAAGAGAATAGAAATGCTAAACAAATATTAGAGTTACTATACAACTAGTTTGAAGAGGGCTTGAATTTCTCTCTGACTTTAAGAAGGTTATTCACCATTTTTTGTTATTTGAATGAATGAGAGAATGCCACTATTTATAGCCAAATGATTTGGAAATTTGGTCAGCCCGATTTGTGGTTCGGCTGGACGGATTTCAAAGATTGTGATCTAATAACTCTCAGATTACAGAGGATAAGAGAAATCAAAGTTTTAGCTGGACAAATATAGGGTTCTGCTAGCCCAATTTTTCTGAAATCTAAAAAGTTGTATTGCTGAAAACTTGACCAAAAAAAATTGGGCTGGCCAATTGTTAAGTTTGGCTGGATGAACTTAGCGAAACAAAATTAAATAATTACTGGAAACTTGCCTGAATTATGTTGAGTTAGCCAAATATAGTTAGGCTGGCCAAACTTTAATGTTTTTACATTGTATACAATTTATGGCCATAATTTAATAACACCTAACCTAGGGTCATTCTAATGTTACACCACCTGATGGTTGACATATACAGAGTGCTTTAGTATAGATATGTAAAGTCTTTAAGGCTTGAGATGTTAAGTCGATCTTGAGATGTTGAGACTTTCTTTAAGTGATATTCATGAGTTGCCGAAAAATATTAGAGTGTGCTTGTGATCCATCCGGAACTAGGAAATTTGACAACAATAAGTGTGCTTTAGAGATAAGCACTTACAATCTCCCCCTTTGTCAATTTTGTGACAAAACACAACTTTACACAACTCATCATACAATCATATATTACAACATCTCATGGACTCATCATTAACATGAAGCTTTGGTTCAAGAGAACATCTGTACACCACCTATAGTACATTCACTTGAAACTCCTGCTTAGAAAATCATTTATAGCTCCCCTTGAGCACTTAGTTGAGGACATGCATAAAAAAAAATCCAATTCCAATTCCAAACATATCATATCACACATGCAGTGCTCGGATATATCGCACCACCACCCCCCCCCCCCCCCCCCCCCCCCCCCGGGTCACAATTTGACATAGAAAGAAGTAAAAAAAATAATTAAAGATAGATCAGGAATATTAGAGATAAGGACATATACAATAAAGAGAGTGCAGAAACAAGAGTGTGCAGATAATCCAAAAATATTCAAAGTTATTATAGACCAATAAAAATGTGATATCATTCAGATTCAGAAGAGGACAAAGTAGGCATCTCAAGATCATTAATTTTCAAACTCTAAGTAAATCAATGAAAGTACTTTTTAATGTACTTCATATGTTATTTTTGAGTTTGAGATAATTAATCATCACAGGTCATCCATCTTCTTCTCTAAGACTGCCAACCTATTAGAGAATTGAGAGGGCTGAAAATCAGAATCATTCGTATCTCCAGATTGCTCCAAGTTTGCAAAAATGTCATCCATATTGATATCGCCTTCTTGAGCTGCTTCATGATCACCTTGTTGCTAAGGATGCAGAGATAATCTCATCATGTTCATATTTGCATTATTAAATGGACGTTCGGATTTCAAAAAATCCCAAATATATATATATATATATATATATATATATATATATATATATATATATATATATATATATATATATATATATATATATATATATATATATATATATATATATCATTTTAGTTTTCCATTTTTGCCACGCCTCAAACCTGAAAATCGAATTCACAGAAATCCCGATTGCTGAATCTGGTGCCGAAAACCTCCGTAGTGTCCCATTCTTGGCTCCCAATGCCCATATGCCAGGTTTCGATCTTGTGATCTTACAAGGAGGATTTTCCAATGTGCATTTATCTCGTAAGAGGTATAACCACAAGTTTACCCAAATCATAAAGGCAACATCATCATCACATATCCACTAATATAAACATTTGAATATAATGTTGAAAGGGAAATACATATGTTAAAATTAAAACTCTAGAAGTTAGCTACATACTCCAAGCCTCAAGTTACTGCAACCTATCATCACCTACATGCATCTATTGTGCATAAGCTTATAGAAAGCTTAGAGGGTGGTGAAAGTGTGTGCGTAAGATAAGTGCCAAGCACACAAATACAACGTCACAATCATACAATGTTAGAAGTACAGGTAAGACCATGAATCATATGATATCATAGTACGCAAATACAGATCAGCTATGCAAATAATGAGTTATAAAGAACCAAATATCAGATGTCGTATCTAGACCATATAAATGCAGAAACACAGTAACCCAAAATACTATATGTCGTGGATGTAATGTAATATATGGTGCGAATGAAATGACCATGCTGGAGTGTGAAGTCAGGATGCCAGTACGTAGTATCACAGGCTATGGGGTCCATCATAAAGGACTTCTATCTAAACTAGTCTCATACCTAAATTTAGATAGTCAGACTCAATGTGGTAAAATTTTGATCTCAGGTTAGTTGCGTGCCTCAATCGAAATCCTGGCCATTGTGAAGGCACATGTAACAAATAATTATGCACCACCAGCCCGAGTGGATAGTGAATGAATGAATGAATGAATATGCAACTACTGCCCAATAAGTCCACATATCAGTACTGTTCATTTCTGGGATCATCACCGGGGTCTAGTACATTCTACACTAGCTTGCCGCCCCATCAACTGCATAACTGCATAAGTGGAAAGGACCTCATTATCTGCCTGGCCAGTAGTTGGCCAATATATACCCAGCACGTCGATAGAGGACCCATTCATAAGCTGGTCAAACTCAGCTTAGCTATGCCTACTCCCTCGGGCGGGTAAGGCCATACCCCATCCCAACCGACCAGGACACAGTGGGAGACGCGGCCTACTGGTATACGGCCCTCATGCGCTCATATATATTCACTGTCTCAATGTTGGGGCATCCTATAGTACCAAGAGGGTTTAGGAATTTTCACCCAAGGCCATCTATGGCAGCTCGATGCTTATAACATATTTTTGGTGTCCCATCTGGCCATCCAGATATGCCTGTAGAGATTACGACCCTGATGTCACTAGGGCGTACAGTAATCACAACACACAATGCTAGATGCATGAGTCATAGAATCGAGTTATGCATCAATTTTGTGTATGTAGTGCGCTCATGTGAGACAATCTCCACCTATCAAGGAGTTACATAACAACCTGCCCAATGACATATGCAATGGTTAACCACATCTCATAACAAACATGCAGATGATGCATATGGGCATGTATCATGATGTTATGTTGTCACATACTCATAATCGGTATCAATAACTGGCTTTGACAATAAGCCTCGACAATGTGGACATTTAACCAACATTGCCTCCAACGAATGAACCGCATAAAGCCTAACATATAGTGGACCCATGGCTTCACATAATGGCCTAACATACAACACCATGGGCCTCATTCAAGAGTTTAATATACATCACGATGGGCCTCTCACATGGGCCTAATATACAACACAACGGGCTCCATTGCCTGGCCCTCAAATGCACCAGAATGGGCCCATCACATAGGCCTCAAATGCATCAAGTCGAGGCCGAATGCTCATCAAAATGGGCCTTAAATACGGGCTGCATATACATCACAATGGGCCTCGTCAATCGACCTTAATATCCGGCTTTGACAATCGGAGTCGGCTTCGATAATCAGAATCGACCTCAATAATCAGAATCGGCCTTGATAATAATCAAAATCGGCCTCAACAATCGGCCCCGATAATCAGCACAAATAATCAACATCGATAATTAGCACCGATAATCAGAATCGGCCTCAATAATTGGAATCAACCTTGACAAATGGAATTAGCCTTGGCAATCAGAATCAGCTTTGATAATCAGAATCGGCCTAACAAAGGGCCTAAGGAAAGGTCACCATGTGAACATTTAACCATCATCGCCCATCAATGTGGACATTCAACCAACATCGCCCTCAAGAAGTGGCCTATATAGAGCCAAACATATAGTGGCCCATGGCCTCACATAAGGGCCTAATGTACATTACAATGGGACGCATCACATGGTCCTAATACACATCATGGTGGGCAGCATCACATGGGCCTAATATGCATCATGATGGACCACAACCCATAAGCCTTAAATACAATAAGTGGGCCACATTAATGAGTCACACCAATGGACCTCATACACATAATAGGTGGGCCCTACTCATGGACCTCAAATACATGACATGTGAGCCCTACACGTAGACCTCAAATATATGACATGTGAGCCCTACACATGGGTCTCTTATGCATCAAATGGGCCATGTATCGGGGTCTCGAATACATCAAATGGGTCATGCATCATGGGCCTAATACACGTCATAATGGACCACGTGTACATCAAGACGGGCCTCATCATATGGGCCTCATATACACCAAGTGGGTCGCATCAACGGGCCACACCAATGTGTCTAATACATATCACAATGGGCCTTGCCCATAAGCCACGAATACATCACAATGGGCCTTGCCCATGGGCCTCAGATTCAAGTAGGTGGGCCTCATCATATGGGCCTAATACAATCAAGTGAGCCTCATACTTGGGCCTCAGGTACATCAAAGCGAGCAACATCCCAAGGGTCATACATACATCTCATTGGCCTTATTACACGGGTCTCACATACATCTCATTGGGCCTTATTACATGGGTTTCACATACATCTCATTAGGCCTCATCACATGGACCCCATATACATTACATTAGGCTACATCACATGAGCCTGATGGGGCAGCCGTCCAACAAAACAGATGGGCAACATGCACCTAAATTAAGGTGACCCTACACATACAAATGGGCAACATGAAAATATAACTTATACATTATGGTGGATCCCACCATCCCAGGTTGTGGATGGTGTGGGTCAAATACATCATGGTGGGCCCTGTATGCATGGCAGGTGGGTCCCACTTTTGTGTCCAACAAGATGGACGAAATGGATATAAATTATGGTGGGGTCCAGTCCTCACCCAAGGACTGGATAGTATGGATGAAATACTTACATGCAAGTGGTTCCACATCACAAAATCACCTGGAAAATAGGGTGGGCGGTATAGATATAAAGTTGATACATACCAGGGTGGGTCCACGTTAGTGTGGACGGTGTGGATTGTAACACGCTCATCAAGGTGAGGCCCCACGTCTGGGCAATGGATGGTGAGGAATCAGGGTGGACATCACCGTCCAAAATGCTGGACGTTGTGAATAAGGCATATACATCAAAGTGGTCCCATGTCTAGTGCACTGCACACGTGTAGAGAGATTTTACTGTCCATAGAGCTGGACCATGTGGATGTGCAGACGCATCAGGTGGGTCCCAACGTCCAGCTACTAGGTGGTGTGGTATCACACATACATTGCGCGGGCCCTACATGCAGCTGGACAGTGTGGGTATGAAACACACATACATCATGGTACGTTCCACAGCAACTGGACGTCAGTCCAACAACACTGTCTGATGAACGGTGTGGATACAACACATAACTAAGGTGCGGTCCAAGTTAGTGGGCCACCCTACTCCACTCACCTCTCTCTCTTATGTATAATATATATATATATATAACATTCAAGATGCTCACCATCCAGACCCTTTGGACGTTCTGAACGGTGGGATTCGACGAATCTAACATGGTGGGTCCACACGTGTGACCCACCTCAATGTACTCTAATATATATATATATATATATATATTAAATATTAGGTTCTCTCACCCTTTTTTTGGTTGAAGAGTGTTTTCCTTCACACAACCCTGCAGCAGAGACTACTTGACGTCTAAGGTATTGTTGCAATACCTTCATCAAGGTGGGGTCCACATACTCGTGGCCCACTAACCACACATATATAGAGAGGTGGCCCCACTTATACAGTCCTGAGATGGACGGTGTGGATCTAATCCACTCATCACGGTGGGGTCCATACGTCCCAAAATAGACGGTATGGATATAATATATACGTCATAAGCGGGCTACTCTCATCATCAACATCACCAAAAGAAAAGGAGAAAGTGGGAGAGGGAGAGGGAGACAGAAAAAAAGAGAGATAGAGGGACCCCACCACTATGGGCCCCTCTCTACCTTGCATACATCAATGTGGGTCCCACAACATGTGGCCCAAAAATTGAAATCATGAAATCAATGGTGGATCACCTACCTATATCACTTCTTCTTTAGCTCCTTGGACTCTCATACTCCTTGCCTTCCAATTTAATGGAGGTTGATGGAGAATGAGTGGTTGAGGTGGGAGATGAGAAGGTTGAAAGTGCACCTACTAGTGCCCTAGTTTGTCAATTACGGTGTAAGTTGAGTCAATCGGACAACAGTGCCTAACAGGAAAATCAATTCATGTGTCTGCCTCAACTGGATGTGTGGAAACTTACCATAGGTAAATCATAGCCTCACATCCCATGTCCCAAAACACCAGGTGATTAAAACCCTTAAAACTAAGTAGAACACCTTAGGGTTTTATTGTAAGAAAACTTTTTACCAAACAGGAAAATCTTCAAGTTTTCTTACCCTGTCGATTGTATCGATTCACATTTCGATATGATCGACCTGCTCTATCGATGTCCTCGGCATCTCAATCGATACAATCGAGTGAGGACAAAAAGCGTCCAGTAATCAAACATTCATCTGGACGATTTATCGATATATCGAAATCTCAACCGATATCATCGATATTCGAATATCGATCCCATCGAAAGTGGATCGATAATATCGACAGACAGTCTTATGGTGCCCCTATTTTTCTAAAGAAAATTACTATAAGCTTCGATATATCGATGACTATCCGATTCAATCTGAATTCAAATATCGATCATATCGATAGTGGGCGCATGTTTCCTCCAGTAAATATTTCAAGGTGTTTTAAACGTTAATCGGGGGCCATTCGAGGAAATCGATATTCTTATATCAATGCCATCGATTCCTGGTCGATTGGATCGAGTCTGGCACAAACTGACTAGCGTGCTTATAGGTAAATCTATATGATTTATCGATCCTATCGATAAGGTCTCGATATAATCGACATTCAAATTTTAATGACATCAGCTATTCCCCGATCATATCTTTAGAACATGAAATTCTTTAAGGCTTATCTCTCTTGTTTTCACCTGTCGATTGATCGATCCCTCTATCAATGGAATCGAAGATCAAAATCCAATAACATCGATGTGTGTCTCGATCCCATCGACCAGTTGGCAAAAGGTTTTCAAAAGTAAAAATGACATTTGAGTTTGTATCATCGAGAGGTCAGTCGATGCTATCGGGAGTATACGCTTGATGATATTGACCCTGCTCGATGATATCAAACTCTGTCATAAATGTGACCATTTTATATCTGTTGAAACCTTTTGCCTATATATAGAGAGAGGTTAGTCTTTATTGCTGGTAGAGAAAGAAGAGAGTACTTCTGAGTTTTTTAAACTTTATATCATTTATCTTAAGCCCTTTCTCTCAGGGAGTTCATCCTCCAATCCACCCTCATCATTAATATTCAATAGAGTGGATTAGGGAATGAACTTCCGCATTCAAGGATCCTTCAGCTACTACCTTAATGGAAAATCATTAAGCTGAGATGCCTTGAATGCATAGATGATTGGAATCACTCTATCTTCCTAATAGGAAAACCTTTAGAGAGTAGAATTCCATCATAACCTTGATACAACCCAAAGCCGAATATTGATACATCTTTTATGTTATAGATTAAGGGAGCTGAAGACTCTTCATCAATAAGGAGGAGAACTTTATCACAGCACTAAAAGGGACTCATCAACTTATCTGTAAGTACCTAGAGTCTAAAGGACACTTGTGATCATTCCTTTCTAGGATTGGGTCTTAAGTGTTGCTCACCCTTTGAAGTCCTCAAAGGAGGCCTCCGGCGGGAGTATACATCTGGGTGCGTTGTGTGGACCCTTGCTTTGTGTGGGCATAAATATCTGGGTGCGTTGTATGGACCCTTGCTCTGTGTGGGCATAAACATCTGGGTACATTGTGTGGACCCTTGCTCTGTGTGGGCATAAACATCTGGTTAGGAGTGCGCCAGCAAAACTCCAAGGTTAGAGGTGAACCGAGTAGAAACCTCTGTGTAAAGGTTGAAGGTGAACCTGATTTAAAACCTTAGGTTTGAGGTGAACTATGGGAAACCTCCTTAGTGAAATCCGGTACACTCAAGGGTTGAGTGTGGGAGCCGGGAGTGGAGTAGACAAGTAATCGAATCACTATAAAAATGACTGTGTCTATGATTGATTCTCGTGCTTGATCATTTGTGTGATTATGTTAATTAGATTCATATCTGCTCACACTTCACACACACAGTCACATCCATCATAAACTATAACTGCTTCATGCTTATTAATTGAATAGTTCTGTGATTGGATCCTCTACTGGGCTTAGAAGCCAGTAGATTTACATTTGAGTAATCTTGAAAATTACATACTTGTTAGGATTAGAGTGATAGAATTTTAATATAACTCATAAATCTTTAAAAAGTCCTATTCACCTCCTCTAGGACATATTGGCATATTCCTACTTCAACTCAAGTAGTCTTTACTTCTATTTCAAAGGTGGGAAAGTGGGCCACACTTAGTTTTTGAAAGAGGGAGCTTGGATGTTGGAGCTCTCATGGAAGTTGGGAATTGCTAGAGAATGAGAGGGAGAGAAGAATGATGGATTGATATGGGATGGGTGTTGTAAGGAAGGGGAATGGGAAATCATGGGTTTGTTTGAAATTTTTGTAAAGGAGGGATGGGTAGGCGAGAGAGAGAGAGTTGACTTGTGAAAAATGAATGATGGTTGCTTGTACTTGGAATAGGGTGAGGTGACATTGAGGTATGGTGCTGTACTTGACTTGATTTGATGTGACATGTTGTAGAGATTCGAATTTTATGTTGTAGAGATTCTCTCAAAATTCGTAACGTGTAGCGTTTCTTTGAAATAAATGCTGGCCCACATCTCCTGGCTCAGATATCAGACCGGTGTGCGAGTCATGGCGTTGGAACCACGGCGACAGCATGGTCGCTAGGGTATAAGTTTCAGGTCGAGCTGACTTTGGTATGCAGGACTCGGCTTAGGATCAAACGCAAACGTCGGATACAGGTCGAGGGTTGCTGAAATTTGACCGGATGGACCACGGAAGCCTATAGAATGGTACGGTCTAGGATACGAGTCTTACAACTCTCCCTTCTTAATAAAAATTTCATTCTCAAAATTTAAATAATCATCGCAACTAGATATAACTCATCAGGAAGAGGAAACATGACATTATCATATATATATATATGTGTGTGTGTGTGTGTGTGTGTGTGTCAAGAAACAATCAGTTTACAAAAGGATGGGAATAATGCTTTCTAATCTCAACATGAGTTTATAAAAGGATGAGAATAACGCTCTCTAATCTCGCACTCCCAGGACGCCTCATCAACATGATGGTGACCCCTACTAAACTTTAGATCCTAGATCAGAAGCGATTGAAACTAGGATACCTTGCAGCCTCCAAATTTTATCAACGATTAATCTAACAAGATGGTCCTAAGAACTGGTCACGCGAATCATCAGCAACTCTTTCTGACAACTGAGGGTCTTATTGGCTACATAAAGTCTGTCTTGTGCCTATTGGGGGAGGTGTGTGTCTTTTCTGTGGTTGTCACTGTCATGGCTGTTGCTGGGGTCCCAATGGTAGGAGTTGTTGTTGCTACTGCTGGTGTTGAAGGAGGGGACACTCTTGCCAACGATGTCTCGTCTCGTCGCACCCATGATAGACACTGGTGAACTACCTTAGAGGTGGTGCTAGGCGTGTTGCCGATGCTTAGATGGATGAGCGATTCCTATGCCTTTACGGTCATCGATGTTGCTACTGCAGGGAGTTACCGGAGGGGGACTGCCTCTTCTGGTCTCTTCTTTGGTCACAATCCCTTTGCGAACTGACCCACTCTTCATAAATCTGGGCCCTCCATATTATCTTTTCAAAAGTCGAGAGCTCATACCCAATAACATGGCCTCGGAGACCATAACGTAAGCTGTCCTTTAAACAGCGAGCCTTCCGCTCCTCATTATCAACAAAATATGGTACGAATCTAGACAGCTCTGCAAAACAAGTTGCGTGTTGCGCCACAGACATGTCTTCCTGCACCAAGGTCTCGAACTTTAACGCTCGCTGCCAACTAGAGTAGTCGGGATAATATTGTTGGTCGAATCAGTCTATGAAATCCTCCCATGTCCAAATAAAATTAGGCCCTGTAACACAGGTAATGTAGGTCCACCAGTACTCAGCCTCACCCTGGAGAAGAAATACAGCTAATCGAACCTGCTGCTGAGTCGTACATGCCATCGTATCAAAAATCTTCTTCACATCGGAGCACTATTTCTCAGCTGCTGTCGGATCTGGCTCACCTTGGAAACACGGGGGATCGAGCTATCAGAATTCCCAAAGAAGGGTGCTCGCATGCTCCTACTCTACCTGGGTTGTCGAAACAACAGGGTGTCTGCCCTGCCCCTGAAGGGCGACCATCATAGCTTGTAACATCCGTTGTAACTGGGAGGCACTCACGGGTGCAGTCAGATCCACACTGGTTTCAGGTGGAGGAACGACATCCTCAGGGTGAGGAGCATGGATCTCTGGTGGTGGAGTGGGAGTCGTTCATGTCGCTCTCCTGGGTGGCATGTCGTATAGGAGGTAACAAAGGCACCTATTATCCTTAAACAATCTTGAATATAAACACGACGGTGAGATCTACTAGAAAGTCTCTAAGTTATTCGATCTCGGGGACCTAATCATTCTTGTGATGTTATCTTCAGGTACTCCCAAGTTATGATTTGATACCAACTTCTGTAACGGCCCAAACTTGAAAATTGAATTCACGGGAATTCCAATTACCGAATCCGGTGCCGACAGCCTTTGTAGTGCCCCATTCTCGGCTCCCATTGCCCATATGCCAGGTTCCAATCCTAGAATCTTACAAGGAGGATTTTTCAATGTGCATTTATCTCGTAAGAGGCATAACCACAAGTTTACCCAAATTACAAAGGCAACATCATCATCACATATCCACTAATATAAACATTTGAATACAATGTTTAAAGTGAAATACATATTTTAAAATCAAAACTCCAGAAGTCAGCTACATGCTCCAAGCTGCACACTGCTGTAACCTATCATCACATTCACGCATCTATCATACATAAGCTTATAAAAAGCTTAGAGGGTGGTGAAAGTGTGCGTGTAAGATAAGTGTCAAGCACACAAATACAACATCACAATTATACAATGTCAGAGGTACAGGTAAGATCATGAATCATACGATATTAGAGTATACAAATACAGATCAGCTATGCAAATGAGGAGTCATAAAGAACTAAATATCAAATGTCATATCTAGACCATATAAATACATAAACACAGTAATCCAAAATACCATATGTCGCGGATGTAATGCAATATACAGTGCGGATGGAATGACCATACTAGAGTGTGAAGTTGAGATGTCAGTACGTAATATCGTAGGCTATGTGGTCCATCACAAGGGACTTTTATCCAAACCAGTCTCATACCTAAATTTGGATGGTCAAACTCAATGTGATAAACTCCTGAACTCAGGTTAGTCGCGCGTCCTAACCAAAATCCTGGCCACTGTGAAGGTACACATAACAAATAGTTGTGCACCACCAGCCCGAGTGGATAGTTAATAAATGAATGAATGAATAAGCAACTCTTGCCCAATAAATCCACATATCAGTACTGTTCATCTCTAGGATCATCACCGGGGTCTAGTACACACTATACTAGCTTGCCGCCCCATCAAACACACAACTGGGTAAGTGGAAAAAATCTCACTATCTGCATGGCTAGTAGTCCACTAATATCTACCCGGCACATCGATAGTGGAGCTATTCACGAGATGGTCAAACTCAGCATAGCTATGCCTACTCCCTCAAGCGGATAAGGCCACACCCCCTCCCAACTGACCACGATACAGTGGGAGACGCGACCTACTGGTATACAGCCCTTATGCACTCATATGTTTTCACTCGGTCTCGGCGTTGGGGCATCCTCTGGTACCCTGGGGCATCCTCTGGTACCAAGAGGGTTTAGAGATTTTCACCCTGGGCCATCTATGGTAGCCTAATGCTAATAACATATTTTCGGTGTCCCATCTGGTCATCCATGATATGCCTGTGGAGGTTATGACCCTGATGTTGCTAGGGTGAATAATAATCCCAACACGCAATGCCAGATGCATGAGTCATACTATCTAGTCATGCATCAATTTTGTGCATATCATGTGCTCATGTGAGACCATCTCTGCCTATCAGGGAGTTGCATAACAACTTGCCCAATAACATATGCAATGGTCAACCACATCTCCTAACAAACATGCAGATAATGCGTATGAACATGTATCATAATGTTATGCTATCAGTTACTCATAATCAGTATCAATAACTGACATCGACAAATGACCTCGATAATATGGACACTTAACCAACATTATCTCTGAGGAATGAACCGCATAGAGCCTAAGATATATTGGACCCATGACCTCACACAAGGGCCTAATATAGAACACAACGGGCTTCATCGCCTAGCCCTCAAATGCACCGCAATAGGCCTCATCACATAGGCCTCACATACATTACATAGGCCTTAATTGCATCAAGCCGAGGTTGAATGCTCATCAGAATGGGCCTTAAATACTGGCCGCATATACATCACAATGGGCCTCATCAATCGACCTTGATATCCAGCCTCGACAATCAGCCTTAACAATCAGAGTCGACCTCGATAATCAAAATTATCCTCAATAATCAGAATTAGCCTTGATAATAATCAGAATTAACCATGATAATCGGTCTCGATAATCGGCACCAATAATCAACATTGATAATCGGCACTGATAATCAGAATTGACCTCAATAAACGAAATAGGCCTCGACAATTAGAATTGGCCTCGATAATCAGAATCAGCCTAATAAAGTCCTTAAGAAACGGTCACCATGTGGACATTTAACCATCATCACCCATCAATGTGGACATTCAACCAATATTTCCCCTAATGAGTGGCATATATAGAGCCAAACATACAGTGGGCCCATGGCCTCACATAAGGGCCTAATGTACATTAAAATGGGTTGCATCACATGGTCCTAATACATATCACGGTGGGCCGCATCACATAGGCCTAATACGCATCATGATAGGTCGCAACCCATAGGCCTCAAATACAACAAGTGGGCCGCATCAATGGGTCGCACCAATGGACCTCATATACACAACAGGTGGGCCCTGCGCATGGACCTCAAATACATGACATGTGTGCCCTACACATGGGTCTCTTACGCATCAAATGGGCCATATATCATGGTCTTGAATACATCAAATGGGTCACACGTCATGGGCCTAATACATGTCACAATGGACCTCGTGTACATCAAGTCAGGCCTCATCATATGGGCTTGATATACGTCAAGTGGGCCGCATCAACGGGCCACACCAATCGGTCTAATACATATCACAATGAGCCTTGCCCATAAGCCATAAACACATCACAATGGGCCTGGCCCATTAGCCTCAGATTCAAGCAGGTGGGCCTCATCTTATGGGCCTAATACAATCAAGTGAGCCTCATACCTGGGCTTCAGGTACATTAAAATGGGCCACATCCCAAGGGTCATACATACATCTCATTGGCCTTATTACATAGGTCTCACATACATCTCATTGGGCCTTATTACATGGGTTTTACATACATCTTATTGGGCCTTATCACATGGACCCCATATACATTACATTGGGCCACATCACATGGGCCTGATGGGGTAGCCGTCCAACAAAACAGATGGGCAACATGCACCTACATCGAAGTGGCCCTACACATACAAATGGACAACATGAAAATATAACTTATACATTATAGTGGATCCCACCGTCCCAAGTTGCTGGTCGGTGTGGGTCAAATACATCACGGTGGGCCCTGCATTACGACATGTGAGGCCCAATCTGACGTCCAACAAGATGGACAACATGGATACAAACTATGGTGGGGTCCAGTCCTTACCCAAGGACTGGATGGTATGGATGAAATACTTACATGCAGGTGGTTCCACATCACAAAATCACCTGGAAAACAGGGTGGACGATATAGATATAAAGCTGATACATACTAAGGTTGTAACACCCCGAATTTTTACCAACTGGGATTAGACGTCCTTAGGCAATGGGTCAACCAAAACACCTTGGTAACCGCTCAGAACCTAATTTCATAGCCAAAGAAATCACTTAGGATAATTCCTTTAGAAACTAAGAATAAGTTAGCTAGCGCTACGCTGGAGTAGCTGTGAAATTGTCCCTGATCGCTTTAAATACGTTCTACATGATCCAAAACTTGTAGAACCAATGATGCTATAATATCCTAAAACCTTGGATCAAACTCTAAACCCGTTTCCTCTTAGGAACTCTTTGAAACTTTGTATTGGATCTAGACCGCACGTCGAAAGTCCGATACTTACAATCTTATACTGTTATGACCGCTTAGCTGGACTTGACAACCTTTCAAAAATCAAGGCCAACCGACATTCAGAGGCTATTTAATTGAGCCTGGAGTGAAGAGAGTGAGAATAGGGTTAGATTTGGAAATTTTAATTCAAATCTGGCATGTGACTTGGCGCGTTATTATTAAGCGTTCTGACCATCAGAATTCAGCCAAATTACACCCTCGGATCAGGAAAAATTTCTCTTTCATATCATGAGACTTGTAGACCTGATCTAGGTGCGATGACCGTTGAACTGAAATTGGACCGCCACGTGCGATCTGCGAACTCTTTTGGTCTGAAAACTTGATGTGTGGTAATCTAGTATGCATGAGCTTAAGTCCAAGTACATTTGGCCAGGGGACCTCCAGAAATGCTCTTTTGGACCAGAACAGCCCCGAATTGGTTAGACCCCAAGTAAACATTGTTCCCAAGCCTAATTTGGGAAGAAATTAGGTTATAAAAGGGGTTTAAACCCTCACTTCTCTCAACCATCCGAATTTGCTAGAAACCCTAGCAGAGTGAGAGAAAAAGTGAGAGATTGTGGGAGAGATCTTCCTGCCACCTGCTACTGCTGCTGCACGTGCTTAAGCGGCGTATTCCAATCACTTTCCTGGTGATTTCACCACATTTCTAGGTAAGTAAAATCCTAACCATTTGCTAATTTAGTATTCTGTCAATTCCATTAGCGGTGTAGCTTATGTAGCTTGTGTATTAGGTCGCCTGATCGCCGTAGACGAAGCGTATATGCTCCGGTCGGAACGATACACATCTAAAGTGAAAGGTGCAGATTTTAGACGCTTTGGTTGGCTGTTTTCAACCCTTTCAATGTCATTTAATAGTAGATTATCGACGGCAACGCCATTTGACATGTACAACATGCTGTCCGTTTCCTATTTCGTAAGCAGGCGAAAAATATGAGATTTAGGGCATTTTAGTCATTTGTAGGAAATACTGCTTGCATCCATATTTTGCTGATATGATTGACATGGCTTTTTGTCACCTTAGGATATTAGGAATGCGTGCATAATCAGTTTGGTGAAGAGATTCGCCCAAATGCACACTTTGAGTCGACATACAATATGTAGACTTAAGTGTGTAGACTAAGTGTTTGTATAAATATTTGTATTAGTATTTATTGAATTAAATGGTGTTGTGAAATAGTTTTGAGATTG
The DNA here is from genome assembly GCA_037074715.1 of Magnolia kwangsiensis. Taxonomy (NCBI): domain Eukaryota; kingdom Viridiplantae; phylum Streptophyta; class Magnoliopsida; order Magnoliales; family Magnoliaceae; genus Magnolia; species Magnolia kwangsiensis. The sequence continues at coordinate 85,583,844 of CM073571.1, read as the reverse complement.
AATTCTCAAATAATATGCTGATGTAAATGATTTCCTTCATGTTGGCTATATGTATGATTTTATCATATGTAAGAAATGCATGTGCTAGATGATTTACTTAAGTTGTATGTGATAACATGTGTTAACATGCTCACATTGTTGTAATGCATTTCCATTACCTTTGTATGATTGTTGATGTGGATTCATAAATGTTTGGGACTATACTTAGTCTAGGCAGTCGGTAACCGAGTAAATTCGTGGTTGGATTATCTTTGCCACGAAGGACGCATCGATGAACGCGAGTCATGTTTTGAGTTGGCGGCAGTGGTTAGGCCACACGAAGTGTTTCATGCACTTCATGTCGTTCAACTTGAGGTGTGCTCGTGCTAGTCGAGCCCGTCAAGTAACCCGACTGACCATTGTATGTTCACCATGTATGAGTCATAACTGCTTGAACCTAGGGTACTGAACTTACCATTGGAAACCCTGTTAACCATGGTACCTTGATCCATAAAGACTCATGAGCCGGGCATGGTGGTATGGGACACCGTGGTCAAGCTGTCGGCCTACGCTGGGGCCACAAACCTCCCCGTAGTGACCAGTGAGCACCCTACTCTAAGCAGATTATGGTGGTATGGGACACTATATTCTTGCTGTCGGCCTACACTAATTAGGTGACGAGCCCTTTCTAGTGACCTTGAGTTTATCCTGACACCGCATGGGGACGACGAGTCCTGATGCAGTCTTAAGGATAATTAGGCCTGTATTGATAAGGTGATGGGGGAGAGGTGCAACGAGTGCGAGCAACAGCCCTGGCAGCCCTTACAGCGACCTACAAAATATACATCGTATGAGATTACTAGGAGTGACGACCCTAGACAGGATTTATGTTGGGATTGATATAAGTAAGGTACCTTAGTTTCCCAATACTACTGTATGAATGGACTAATAATAACTCGGTAATCATATCACCATCACATTGCATGTGCCTGGAAGATGTGGAGCACTGTGGGAAGAAAGCATGCCGCAGGCGTAAGATGGTGCCGTATGAGTGAGATCGTCGGTGAGGGCATCTATCATGTCACGTCATATTGCATTAACAATAGTATTTAGGAATGTTTGAGTTATTACTTTACTATTATCGCATGATTGATTTGAGAACATGCTAATCTTTGCTCTCTTATTCCACTGAGTTGATCACTCACTCCCACGTTACGGGACGGTGTTTCTGGACACCCACCAGACCCTATTGTGATTGCAGATGATAGCACGGCCTGCGAGGCAGAGCCGGACTTGATGATGATGAGGAGGATCCCTCCTTTATGCGTGTTCTGAATGACGGGATTACAGGGAGATTGATTAGATGCCATGACACTTGTCATTTTATATTTTCAGAGCACTCATGTATATTCTTTATTTCTATTTTGAGGTATACATGTATATGTTTAACCTGGTAACATGTTCACACTCTGGAGACCTACAATCAATTATATATTATATGTATGTATCACAGTCTTCTGCTTGCTAATTTAACTGTCTCTGGAGTATGATATGTTGTTCTGGCTTAATCCCACTCATGTTTAATACATTAATACAGACAACATTCAATCATATACATTTATGTTGCATAAGTGATGTTCTGGAACTCGGGAGTGGAGTTTTTACTCGACCCCCGATTTTCGGGATGTTACAAAGGTGGGTCCACGTTAGTGTGGATGATGTGGTTTGCAACACACTCATCAAGGTGAGGCCCCATGTTTGGGCAGTGGACGGTGAGGAATCAAAGTGGACTTCCCCATCCAGAATGCTGGACGTTGTGAATAAGGCATATACATCAAAGTGGTCCCACGTCTAGTGCACTGCACACGTTGATGTGCAGACACATCAGGTGGGTCTCAGTGTCCAGCTATTAACACGGTGTGGATACAACACATAACTAAGGTACGGTCCACGTGAGTGGGCCACCACACTCCACTCACCTCTCTCTTATGTATATAATATAATATAATATAATATATATATATATATATATATATATATATAACATTCAAGATGCCCACCATCCAGACCCTCTGGATGTTGTGGACAGTGGGGTTCAACGCATCTAACATGGTGGGTCCACATGTGTGGCCCACCTCAATGTCCTCTAATATATATATATGTGTGTGTGTGGGGGGGGGGGGGGGGGGGGGACCCACCTCAATGTCCTCTATTATATATATATATGTATGTATGTATGTATATATATATATATATATATATATATATATATATATATATATATATATATATATATATATATATATATAAAATTTAAATATTAAGTTCTCTCACCCTTTTTTTTGGCTGAAGAGTGTTTTCCTTCACATAGTCTAGCAGCAAAGACTGTTGGAAGTCTAAGGTATGGTTGCAATACCTTCATCAAGGTGGGGCCCATGAACTCGTGGCCCACCAACCACACATATATGGAGAGGTGGCCCCACTTAGACATAGTCCTCGGATGGACGGTGTGGATCTAATCCACTCACATGGTAGGGTCCATACGTACCAAAATGGATGGTATGGATATAATTAATACATCATAAGCGGGCCACTCTCGTCATCAACATCACCAAAAGAAAAGGAGAAAGCGGGAGAGGGAGAAAGAGAAAATTGGAGAGATAGAGGGACCCCGCCACTATGGGGCCCTCTCTACATTGCATACATGAATGTGGGTCCCACAACATGTGGCCTAAAAATTGAAATCATGAAATCAACGGTGGATCACCCACCTATATCACTCATTCTTTAGCTCCTTAGAATCTCATGCTCCTTGCCTTCCATTTTAATGGAGGTTGATGGAGAATGAGTGGTTGAGATGGGAGATGAGAAGGTGGGAAAGTGGGCAAGACTTAGTTTTTAGAAAAAGGAGCTTGGATGTTGGAGCTCTCATGGAAGTTTAGAATTGCTGGAGAATGAGAGGGAGAGAAGAATGAGGGATTGATATTGTAACGTCTTGGAAAAATTCGTACAAAGATTTAAGTACCACCTCAAGCAGAAATCACTAAAGACCAAATCCTTTAGAAATTTCACAAAGATTAATTAAGTGCTAAACTAAATCACCTATCCAATTATCTTGGACTACTTTCTATACGAACTGTAAGACCCAAAATCAGTAGGATCACTAATGCTACATTGCCTAAAATCCTAGGATCTATCTCAAAACCCAGTTGCTCTTGGGAGCATCATGAAACTCTATATTGGACCTGGACCGCGTGTCAAAATTCTGATTACCCCAAAACTATATGGTTACGACTGCCTTGCTAAACTTGACAAGCATCTCGAAAATTAAGTCCTAGAGATATCCAAAAATGCATAACTTGAGTCCGGCGTAAAGTGTGTGAGAAACATGAATATCTTTAGAAAATGAACTGAAACTTAAGTAAATTAAGTCATTCACTTGCAGGTCAAATCTAAGGATTTAGACCGTCAGATTTTGAACCAATTATATCCTCAGATCAGGGAAAATTTTTAACACATGTCAGTGTACTTGTGACCCTGATCGAGTATCGGTGACCATTAAACTGAAACAGGTCCCCCATGGTCGATCCACTGATCTGGTCGAGCTGAGATCTTGACTTGACCTAGATCCAATGTCAGGGAACTTAATCCTAACCGTATGCAGAAAAGGGGCCTCCATATGTGCTCTATTAGATCGAAACCGGTGACTTTTGGCTATAGCCTAAGTATACCATGGCCCTAGGCCCATTTACATCAGTACTAGGCCAATATAAGGGACTTAAACCCTCTCTCTCCCTTCACATATGAATTTGCAAACCCTAGGAGAGAGAAGAGAGTAAATAGATAAGGAAACAGGGAGAAAGTGATAAAAAAAGTTGGAGACTGATCTTGAGATCCTTCCCTACCACTTCACGTGCTTAACCACTGCTTCTATATTGCTATACCGACGATTCTGATCCTGTTGTTGGGTAAAAAATCTTAACCCTAATTTATTTTAGATATTCAAATAGAGTATATGGTGAAATAGCTAACCTATTTCATGCTAGAGGTTGTCGTTGTGCCATAGGCGAGAACTTAGTGTTTAAACTGAGTTCATTACGAGTCTACAGGCGAAAGGTGAGGACTATAAATGTTTAGGTTATGGTTTTTAAGGCTTTTAATGTCAGTAATGATTTATGATTGACTTGATTGCAATCACATGTGCTTAGATATAAGGTTTTGCATATATTATGCTTATATACAAACTATGTTGATTTATAACACATTCCATGTGTTTGTTGAAATGTTTGAATGAATATGGAATTTGGATTTGTGATCGGCATGATTATTGATTGTACATACATGATTATTGTGCATGTGGCAACCCCTATGTGAAAATATTTTTCGTAATATGTGTTTTATTAATTTATTACATGTGTGTGATATGTGTAGCCTAAGTGTTTGATAAAATGCTTGTGTAAAGGTATGTAATGATGGTGGTGGATGGGACTCTCAACTCCCTTATTTATGGTTATGAATTCCTCTATGAACCTATCTTACTACTATGATATATATGGATATGCCCGATGATTCCGAGTTGACAGTGATTATCGACAGTGGTTAGGCCACGAGGAGTGCGTATGTGCTGCATGTTGGTTAATTCGATATACACTTATACCAGTCGATCTTGTCAAGTAACCCGATTGGCCTAATGTATGTTCACCATGTATGGATGTTACTATTTGAATCTAAGGTACCAACTTACTAGTGAAAGACTTGTTTAACCTTAGTATCACGATCCGCTAAGACTCATGAGCCAGACATGGTGGTGTATGGGACACCGTGGTCAAGCTGTCGGCCTACGCTAGGGTGAGGAACCTCCCCGTAGTGACTAGTGAGCAACCATAACTCATGAGCTGAATACGGTGATATATGGGAGACTATATTCGATCTGTCGGCTTATGATCAGGTGACAGGCCCATAGTGACCTCGAGTATACACTAGGTCTATGATCAGGTGATGAGCCTTTCCATAGTAAACTAGAGTATAAACCAGGCCTGTGCTGAGGTGAAGAGCCTCTCCGTAGCGACATGAAACTACTTATCGTATGTGACTAGTAGGATTGACGATCCTAGATGGATCAATGTTTGGGTCAATGATATAAAGGGAGGTGCCTTAGCATCCCAATACTGTTGTGTGAAGAGGTATAATTAAGAACTAGGTTATCACACACATGCACTGCATTACATGTACTTTTAGCGTTAGAGTTAAGCACAGCGGGAGTATTGCATGCCGCGATCGTGAGATAATGTCGCAGAGGGAGCGCAGGCGAGGGCATACATCATTATTGCATATCATCTTTACATTAACAAGAGTACTTAGGACATAAGTGTTGTACTGTTTATCATTATTGCTTGACTGAATTGATAACATGTTAAACTTTGCCTGATGGCTCCACTGAGTTGATCACTCACTCCCACATTCTAAGACGGTGTTTTAAACACCAACCAGACCCTGTTGTAGTTGCAGATTATAGCGATGCTTATGAAGCGAAGCCAAGCTTTTATGATGACAAGGAGTTCTCCTACATGCAACTCTCTAGTAGGTCTATGTAGACCTGGAGTTATGCCGATAGGGCTATAGGGATATGGATTAGTAGACATTACATTTTATCATTTTGTTATTTTGAAGATTATACATGTGATTATTTGACCTAGAAACATTTTTATACTCTGGGGACTCACAACCACTTATATGCTTATTATATACCCATTATAGTCTTCCGCTTGCATAATTTAACTGTATTTGGAGTATGATATGCTGTTTTAGTATAGTCCCACTCATGTTTAATGCACTAATATGGACAACATTTAATCATCATTATCTATGTTGCATAAGTGATGTGTTGGAACTTGGGATTGGGCTCCTGCTCGACCTCCGATTTTCAGGGCAGTACAAGTTGGTATTAGAGCATGATTTTGATTAAACTAGACCTAAGTTATGGTAACATGATTCACACTGACGTACTTTGATCTAGGAGGGAGCAATAAAATATAGAAACAGTTGTAGGATTCCAAGTTTCATCCGTCAGTGATCATAAAGCGAAACTAACCATTGAATTTCACCCGTATGCGTATAAGGTTATGTAAAAATGGTCCAATCCCTTTCTAAACCATCAATCCTTGTGTTTGGATGGAAACTTAGCGAAACCCATGCTCAAAACATGCCAAAAGCATGAATATGTACGAGCTATAGTCTGAAATCTCCCCAAATGGAAGTGGGGGACCACACCATGATTTATAGAGGGACCCAGGGTGGATCCCACTTGTTTTCGGCACCCCGGGGAAGGGTGGAGACCAACCCCAGGCAGAGCCACCCCTGTCAGAGTAGAGTCTGGATAGCGGCACTGCTAGGTCAGGGCGCACTGCCCGGCTACACAGCGCCTGGTCGGTGGCGCATTACCCACCGCCTGGTCTGGTGGGCCTATGCGCACGTGTGGGGCCCCTATTTACACCCCTAAACCCTCTTTTGTCCCATTTTATGCATTCCAAACCCCTCCTAAAAACCTTAAATCCTCATCTCTCTCTTAAACTCCCTCCAAACCACAAACCCATATTCCAAATCCTCTACTCATTACATCTAACCACCTCCATTGCCTTGAAACTAGTCTTTTCAACTTTTTAACTTCCTTACATCCATCCTTTTGAGCATAAAAGCCCTCTTTTGTGTCTCAAAATCTCCTAAATCTACAAACCCATCTCATTCTTCAAGTGCTTCCTCTTCCAATGGCTCTTTTCGAAGTTGTCACCGCCATCTTCTTGATCTCCTCACTCCTTTATCTTATGGGAAAGAAGAGAGTAGCCCTGGATAAGGCCGGGCAGAGCTGACCACACCGTACTATGAGGAGGGCGAATGCCGAAGCCAGTACGAGTGCTGAGCATGAACGGAGGTCCAAGCTGGACCTCGATCCTCACATTCCATTGGAGAGATTGCTACTGCCGAACATCGACCTACATATGTTCCACAACCGTAAGGTCTTTTTTGAGGCACATGTCGATGAGAAGATGTTTGGGACATATCCAGTCATCGACTTTCTCCTGGACCATGGGTGGGGTCCCATATTTGAAGTGAACACTCATGCGAGCGAGGGCACTGTGCGCACCTTCTACTCCCTCATTTGGAATCCACTATTGAAGCCTCTCTAGTTTCCATCCCTTTGGAAAGGTAAGAGATCATAATTAGTGTGGACGAGATTTCCCGCATTATAGGAGTCAAAAGAGGTGTGGTATAGGCTAGTGAGAAGAACCTCGCTAATGAGCGAGCGAAAAGACTCCGCACACGCTTCCTATGTGGCCAACCCGGACATTGGAGGTGAGGAAATAGCCTTGCTTCATCCAAGATGATGAACAACTTCCGCCTACTCCACCACATATGCACGTATAACGTATACCCTAGGTGGAGTAACCACATCGAATGCATAAGGTTCATGGTGGACTTCTTGTTCAGATTTGGGCAAGGAGAGAAAGTTTACCTGCCTATGCTTGTCCTATCCTAGATCATCCACACTACACGGTCTGCTAGGGAGAGCTCCTCTCTCCCCTTCAGTCAACTTGTTTGCAAGATAGCCCGTCACTACTGCTTCCGACTTCATATAGAAGACGTCTCCCTAATCCACATTATCAATGAAAACATGCTGGACAACATGGGCATTGGCCAAAGGCAATGCCGATCCCACCTTGAAGAGCATAGTGATGATATAGAAGGAGAAAGTGATGATGTTGAAGGAAGCGAAGGTGAGGAGGGGAGTGGTGACGAAGAAGAGGGAAGTGGTGGTGATGGCAGTGAAGATGAGGGTAGTGGCTCAGGGGGAGATCAAGAGGAAGAAGAGGAGGCCTAAGAGCCAGATGAGGGATCTCTTCCTACTACTCATGAGCCTCACCATGGTCAAGCCACTATAGGAGCTCGCTTGGCTCGGATAGAAGAAAGTCAGGCCTACTTGAAGAAGAAGTGCAAGAAGATATCGCGCACCCTAAGAACCATCCTATGATGCGTAAAGGACAAGGGCGCGCCTCCACCATCGCCTGAGTCAGACAACTAGTCATATGTGAAGTTGTCTCTTAGTTGTTCTGTTACTTGTTTTCTTGTTTCCATGTTATAGCCTTGATGGGCTTACTAGTAGAGTAGGTTGGTGGTGTGTTTGTATTTAAAGCTTGATTAGGTTAGCTCGCGTGTGTTTTCCTATCATGATTCATGTGAACCTGTAACTCATGTATTGTGACAAATTTTGTTAAATGAAATGCATGGAGTGCCTTTTGCTAAGTTGTATATAGGGAATGCCCACTTAAGGGCACACAGAGTACGGCACATCTCACACTTGGTGACTTGATTGACGAGGCTCCTCCCCTAAGTGATAATCACATGGACCCTAGTTTGGGCCTGACTCATGATACTATACCATATTCTTAGCCAGCCACTGGCTGCACTAATGGGACGACACCTGTTGGACCATCGGTTCCTGAGGAGAACCATACGTCTACCTCGATGCCTCACATGCATCAAGCTCCTCCTCCTGATAGTTTGGAGTAGATGATGCTCTTTATGCCGCAACAACAGCAGTTTTTGGCCACCATCGCAGGGGCCCTCGCTAAGAGTATGGGTGTGGTTCCACCTGCACCACTCGTGCAGCCTGCTAGGAATACGAGTGCTAATGGCCTCTTTAAGCGATTCCAGTGCTTTTGACCTCCTACTTTTGTGGGTACTCACAGACTCGAGGAGGCCGAGTATTAGCTAGACCACATCTCTAAGATGTTGAAGCCGCTACACTGCACTGAGGCAGAGCAGGTGGATCTAGTCACCTATATGTTTGAGAAGGAGGCTAGCCTCTGGTGGGATAGTGTCCTCTGGACTATTGTTGTTGCATACATATGGATGTGGATGGCCTTTGAGACCTACTTCCATAAGAAGTACTTTCCCCTCATGTATCGACATGAGAAGGAGAGTGAGTTTCTTCGCCTCCGTCAGGGAGGGATGACAGTGGCAGAGTACAAGATCAGATTCACGGAGTTGGCCGGATATGCTCCCCTGATCTTAGCAGACCATTCGATGCGAATGCGGCGATTTTCTGAGGGCCTATGACCCAAGATACGCTCAAAGAAGTGTTGCATTAGCATATCGAACTATGTTAAGCTAGTGGGCATGTATGTCTTTACAAGCTGAGTAGGATGGGGATAGGTTGTCCCATACATGTGTGCCTATTGTCCCTAGGCCACATTCAGAGTTACCGATTAAGTCGTTCCTCGGTAAGAGGCCTCGTACCGACTCACCTCCTAGAATTACGGCTCCACTAACACAGCCGAGGTGACCTGATATATGGTGCACCTACTACCAGAGCTCAGGCCATGCTGACACGTACTACTTCACCAAGATGAGGGACAATAGCTTTACGCCTCCTCAGAGGATTAACCGTCAGTGCCACCACCTCTCTTGACTCCACCTCTATGGTCAGTACCAACACATCCATCTTTTTAAACACCCGCACCTTGATTTAGGCCACCTCAAATGCCCATGGTATAGTAGCCGAACCGCTCTCAATAGGCTCAGGTGCATTCACTTACGGCTGAGGCATCTAAGACAGAAGTTGCGACACCACTGGCTTTCGAAGTCACAATGCATATGTAAGGTATATCGGTCTTCTTACTAGTGGACACCAGGTCCACTATATCTATAATATCATGTGCAGCAGTCAAGCGACTGGGGTTGAAAACTAGCCCTACGAAGGGAGTGAGAATCCTTACCACCATAGGGACCTTTTCAAACATTACCAAGATGTGTAAGGAATGCTCAATAGACTTAGGAAGAAAGACAGTTCTTGTTGACATGATCGTTGCCCCACTATGGCATTACGACGTTATCCTCTGTATGGATTGGTTCATCAAGATGAAGGTTGAGATCAATTACGATACCAGAGTGGTGACAGCCCATGCACCTAAGGGCACAGCCTTTGCTTTTGTAGTTTAGGTTAGTTTTCCCTGCCGTCTACGTTGTTACGCTTCCTTGTTGAAGAATGTTGATGCTCCAACTCTTGGGAACACGCCAGTAGTTTAGGAATTCATAGACGTGTTTAGGAAGATACCTAGATTAACTCCTCAGCACGAGATCGATTTTACCATTGATCTAGTGCTTGGTGCGACACAGATTTCATTACCGATGTATCGCATGCCTCCATGTGAGATGGAGGAATAGAGGAAACAGATCGATGATCTATTGGATGCAGGCTTCATATGACCGAGTGTGTCTCCTTAAGGAGCACTTATGTTGTTTGTGAAGAAGAAGGATGGGTCTCTACGATTATGTATTAATTACCACAGATTGAATCAAGTGACGATGAAGAACAAGTACCATTTGCCTAGGATAGATGATCTGTTTGATTAGTTGAAGGGGGCGCAGTATTTCACGAAGATCGACTTACAGTTAGGGTATCACTAGTTGTGCGTCAGGGATGAGGACGTGTAGAAGATAACTTTTAGGACCAGTTTTGGGCACTACGAGTTCCTAGTGATGTCGTTTAGGCTCATGAATACACCGGCTGTATTCATGGATCTGATGAATAGGGTGTTTCGGCCGTATCTATAACGATTCGTCATCATATTTACAGATGACATACTGATATACTCCAAGAGTCAGAAGGAGCATGAGAAGCACCTCCGAGCAATCTTTAATACTCTCAGGAAGAACCAGTTGTTTGCACAGTATAAGAAGTGCAACTTCTAGAGAGAAAAAGTCAAGTTCCTAGGACATATGGTGTCCAAGGAAGGGGTAGTTGTGGATCTTACTAAGGTAGTCGTAGTTCAAGACTGGGAGCATCCTGGTTCGGTTACTGAGGTAGGAAGTTTTCTTAGCCTGGCTGGGTACTGTCGTCGATTTATTAGTGACTTTTTCAAGATAGCCAGACCGTTGTCTCAGCTAACTCGGAAGGATATCAATTCTTCCTGGAATGAGAGGGCAGAAGCAGCTTTTTAGGAACTAAAGGATAAGTTGACATCCACCCCTATGCTAGTATTATAAGAGCAAGGGGTCAAGTATAAGATATACACCGACACATCTCACGTTGGTTTGGGTTGTGTTCTGACGCAGAAGGATAGGGTTATTGCCTATGATCTAGACAGTTGAGGAAACACGAGGAAAACTACCGTACGCACGACCTAGAGTTAGTAGTCGTCATCTTTACATTAACGTTCTGGAGACATTACCTCTATGGAGAGGAGTTTGAGCTCTTTTGCGACCACAAGAGCCTCAGGTACATATTCACATAAAGGGACCTGAATATGAGGCGGTGACAACTAGAGTTTGAGGTTGGGGACCATGTATTCTTGAAGATTTTCCCAATGAAGGGAGTCCTCCAGTTTGGAATGAAAGGGAAGCTCACACCAAGATTATTGACCCATTTCAGATACCAGACCGAGTGGGGGTGGTACCCAACCGCCTTGCTTTGCCCACACCACTCGTAGCCCTACACAACGTATTTCATGTGTCGATGTTGAAGAAATATGTTCCTGACCCTTCCCACATTATCAGATGGGAGCAGGTACAGTTGAGTGAGGATGCTACTTATGTACTGCAGCCAACACGTATTCTAGACCGGAAGGAGCAGCTGTTGCGCAGTAAGGTTATCCCACTTGTAAAGGTATTATGGACACATTACACTGAGGAAGAGGCTACCTGGGAAACAGAAGCTGAGGTTTGTAAGAACTACCCTCAGATTCTCGAGAAGTAGAAAAGGTACTAATTTTGAGGATGAAATTTTTCTTTAAGGGGGGTAGATTGTAACGTCTCAAAGAAATTCATGCAAAGACCCGAATACCACCTCAAGCAAAAATCACTAAGGACCAAATCCTTTAGAAATTTGATAAAGATTAATTAAGTGCTAAACTAAATCACCTATCTAATTAGCTTGGACTACTTTCTATATAAACTGTAAGACCCAAAATCAGTAGGATCGCTAACGCTATATTGCCTAAAAACCTAGGATCCCTCTCAAAACCCAGTTGCTCTCGAGAGCATCGTGAAACTCCGTATCGGACCTGGACCGCATGTCAAAAGTTTGATTACCCTAAAACTATACGGTTATGACCGCCTTGCTAGACTTAACAACTATCTCAAAAATCAAGTCCTAGAGGTATCCAGAAATGCATAACTTGAGCCCGGAGCGAAGTGTCGAGAAATGCGAATATCTTTAGAAAATGAACTGAAACTTAAGTGAATTGAGTCGTTCTCTTACAGGTTAAATCTAAGGATTCAGAGCGTCAGATTCTAACCCAATTACACCCTTGGATCAGGGAAAATTTCCAACACATGTTAGTGTTCTTGTGGCGTTGATCGAGTATCAGTGACCGTTGAACTGAAACAGGTTCCCCATGGCTGATCCACTAATCCAATCGGGCCGAGATCTTAACCTGACCTGGATCCAATGTCAAGGAGCTTAATCTCGACCACATGCAGAAAAGGGTCCTCCATATGTGCTCCGTTGGATCGAAACCGGTGACTTTTGGTTATAACCAAAGTATACCATGGGCTTGGGGCCATTTACATCAGTCCTGGACCTATATAAGGGCCTTAAACCCTCTCTCTCTCTCTTCACATACGAATTTACAAACCCTAGGATTGAGAAGAGAGAAAAGAGAGAAGGAAAGAGAGAGAAAGTGAGAGAAAAAGTGGGAGACTGTTCCTGGGATCCTTCCCTACCACTCCACGTGCTCAACCACCACTTTTGTATTGCTATACCGGCGATTCCGATCCTATTGTTGGGTAAGAAATCCTAACCGTAATCTGTTTTAAATATTTAAATAGAGTATATGGTGAAATAGCTAACTTATTTCATGTTATAGGTTATCGTTATGCCTTAGGCGAGAACTTAGTGTTTAAACTGAGTTCATTACGAGTCTACCAGTGAAAGGTGCGGACTATAAATGTTTAGGTTATGGTTTCTAAGGCTTTCAATGTCAGTAATGATTTATGATTGGCTTGATTGCTATCGCATGTGCTTAGATACAAGGTTTGGCATATATTATGCTTATATATAAACTATGTTGATTTATAACGTATTTCATGTGTTTGTTGAAATGTTTGAATGAATATGGAATTTGGATTTGTGCTCGCCATGATTATTGATTGTACATACATGATTGTTGTGCATGTGGAAACCCCTATGTGAAAAGATTTGCCGTAATATGTGTTTTATTAATTTATTACATATGTGTGATATGTGTAACCTAAGTGTTTGATAAAATGCTTCAATGAGAAAATGCTTGTGTGTAATGATGGTGATGAGATGGGACTCTCAACTCCCTTATCTATGGTTATGAATTCCTCTATGAACCTATCTTACTACTATGATATATATGGATGAAATGCTTAGGAATGGTAACATGTGTAGTATGTGTTATGTTGAAATGCTCAAGCATGATTTATATGCAGTATTAGTTGTCACATGTCATCTTTAACTATCACATGTGAATGCTTATTGTGTTTGAGAGTGATTGGGGCTACGATGTAGTCCAGGCAATCGAAAATGATTCATTATCAGTGGTCGAACTGTTTAGCCACGACGGATACACCCCACGAATCCAAGTCACACGGTGATTGTCGACAATGGTTAGGCCATGAGGAGTGTGTATGTGCTCCATGTCGGTTAATTCGACGTACGCTTATACTAGTTGAGCTTGTTAAGCAACCCGATTGGCCTAATATATGTTCACCATGTATGGACGCTACTATTTGAATCTAAGGTACCAACTTACTAGTGAAAGTCCCGCTTACCCTTGGTACCACGATCCGCTAAGACTCATGAGCCGGACATGGTGTTGTATGGGACACCGTGGTCGAGCTGTCAGCCTAGCTAGGGAGAAAAAACTCCCCGCTGTGACCAATGAGCAACCATAACTCATGAGCCAAATACGGTGGTGTATGGGACATTATATTCGAGCTGTCGGCCTATGATCAGGTGACGAGCCCGTAGTGAACTCGAGTATATACTAGGTCTATGATCAGGTGACGAGATTTTCCATAGTAAACTAGAGTATAAACTAAGCCTGCGCTAAGGTGACTAGCCTCTCCGTAGTGACCTAGAACTGCCTATCGTATGTGGCTACTAGGATTGACGACCCTCGATGGATCAATGTTTGGGTCAATGATATAAAGGGAGGTACCTAAGCTTCCCAGTACTGTTGTATGAAGAGGTATAATTAAGAACTAGGTTAATCACGCATATGCACCACATTGCATGTGCCTTTGGCGTTGAAGTTGAGCCCAGAGAGAGTGTTGCATGTTACGATCGTGAGATGATGTCGCAGAGGGAGTGCAGGCGTGGGCATACATCATTATCGCATATCATATTTACATTAACAAGAGTACTTAGGACATGAGTGTTGTACTGCTTTATCATTACTACTTGACTGAATTGATAACATGTTAACCTTTGCCTTATAGCTCCATTGAGTTGATCACTCACTCCCACATTCTAGGATGATGTTTTAAACACCAACCAGACCCTATTGTATTTGCAAATGATGGCGATGCTTATAAAGCGGACCTGAGCTTTTATGATGACGAGGAGTTCTCCTACATGCAACTCTCTGATAGGTTTATATAGACTTGGAGTTGCGCCAACAGGGCTACAGGGATATGGATTAGTAGACGTTACATTTTATCATTTTATTATTTGATGATTATACATGTAATTATTTGACCTGGAAATATGTTCATACTCTAGGGACTCACAACCACTTATATGCTTATTATATATCTATTACAAACTTCTGCTTGCATAATTTAACAGTCTCTGGAGTATGATATGCTGTTTTGGTATAATCCCACTCATGTTTAATGTACTAATATGGACAACATTTAATCACCATTATCTATGTTTCATAAGTGATGTGTTGGAACTCGGGAGTTGGGCACCTGCTCAACTTCCAATTTTTAGGGAGTTACAAATATGAGATGGGTGTTGTAAGGAAGGGGAATGGGAAAGTATGGGTTTGTTTGAAATTTTTGTAAGGGAGGGATAGGTAGGGGAGAGAGAAAGTTAACTTGTGGGTAAAGAGTGATGGTTGCTTGTACTTGGAATAGGGTGAGGTGGCATTAAGGTATGGTGGTGTTCTTGACTTGATTTGATGTGATATGTTGTTGAGATTCTCTCAAAATTCACAACATGTGGCATTTCTTTGAAATAAATGCAGGCCCACATCTCCTAGCCCGGGTATCGAATCAGTGCGCGAGTCACGGCGTTGGAACCTCTGCGACGGTGCGGTCGCTAGGGTACAAGTTTCGAGTCGAGCCAACTTTGTATGCAGGACTCAACTTAGGATCATACGCAAATGTCAGATATAGGTTGACGGTTGCTGGAATTCAACCGGGAGGACTGCGGAAGCCTAAAGAATGGTACGGTCTAGGATATGGGTCTCACAATTTTTCTTTTCATACATATATTATACATAAATAAACAAAATGTAAAATGAAAAGGAATAAGGAGAGAATAATTATTTAACAACACATAGTCTAATATCATGCTTTAAATTAGAGAATCTAGCATTGTCAAGTGGTTTAGTCAGGATATCTACAAGCTGCTTCTCTGTTTGAATGTATTCAACATGATAGTCTTATCTTCAACTAATTCTCATATATAATGATATTGTATGTCAATGTGCTTTGTACGAGAATGTTGAATAGGATTCTTAGATATATTTATAGCACTGGTATTATCATAATATAAATTCATTAAATTTTGATCAATACCATAGTCAGCTAACATACATTTCATCTACATAAGCTGTAACGTCTCAGAAAAATCCGTACAGAGACTCGAGTACCACCTCGATCAGAAATCACTTAGGATTAATTCCTTTAGAAATCGAGCATAAGTTAACTAGCTCTATGTTAGATTAGCTGTAAAATTAGTACTGTTCACTTTAAATACATTCTGCAAGACCCAAAACTTGTAGAATCAATGACGTTATAAGATCCTGAAACCTATGATCAAACTCTAAACCCGTTTGCTCTCAGGAACCCATTGAAACTTTGTATTGGATCTAGACCGCGCGTTGAAAGTCCGATATCAACAATATTGGACCATTATGACCGCTTAGCTGGACTTGACAATCGCTTTGAAAATCAAGCCCAACTGATGTTCTGAGGCTATTTCATTGAGCTTGGAGCAAGGAGTGTGAGAAAGAGTGAAATTCTTTATAAATTAAATGTCATTTAAATAAATCTAGCATGTTTCTCTTGCGGGTTAAGTATAAGCATTCAGACCGTTGGACTCTAACCCAAATACACCCTCGGATCAGGGAACATTTCCCACTCAGGTCAGTGTACTTGAAATCCTCGATAGAAGCTCAGTGACCGCTGAAGTGAAACTGGTCCGTCACGTGTGATCTGGGAACCCGATCGAATTGAAAACTTAATGTGATCAGGATCCAACATCCATGAGCTTAAGTCCGACCGCGTTTAGTCAGGGGACCTCCAGAAACGTTCTTTTGGATCAGAAGAGACACGATTTGGCTATAACCCGAGTATACCTTGGTTTAAAGTCTAAATAGGTGACTTTCTAACCTATTTAAGGACCTTAAACCCTCTCACACTCCTCCCATACGAATTTGCAAAAGACCTAGAAAAGAGAAGAGAGAAAAGAGAGAGATTGTGTGGAAGTTGTGAGGGAAAGTCCCTGACACTCGATCCTGCTTCTACACGCACTTAATCACCGCGTTCTAATCACTCTTCCAGTTATTTTGACTTCATTCTAGGTAAGAAAACCCTAACCTCAACCTGTTCTAGGAACTTCATCGATACAAGTAGCGAAGTAGTTGATTTATCTTGTGGTATAGGTCGTCATACAGGCGTTGACGAAGCGTAGAGTTTCTATTTAATTTGTTACGCTTCTACGGTGAAAGGTGAGAATTCTAGATGCTTAGGTTGACTGATTTTAAAGCTTTCAATATCATTTAATAGTACATTATCGACAAGAACGCCGTTTGACATGTAGAACATGCTGTCTGTTTTTCATTTCGACTATGTACGGAGAATATGAGATTTAGGGTATTTTAGGCATTTGTAGGAAATATTGTATACATCCGTATTTTGCTAAAATGATTGTCATGTGTATTTGTCGTGTTATGATATTAGTTAGGTGTGCATGATCTGTTTGGCGAAGAGATTCGCCCTAATGTACACTTTGGGTCGACATACGCTATGTGGACAAATGTGTGTAGACTAAGTGTTCGTATAAATGTTTGTATTAGTATGTATTGAGCAAATGTTGTTGTAGATTAGTTTTGAGATTGAATTATCAATTAATAGGATGATGTATATGATTTCCTCCATGTTTGCTATATGAATTGATTTCCTTATATATATGCAATGCTTGTGTTTGGTTGATTTGCTTATGTTGTATGTTATAACATGCTGTCATTATTCTTGGATTAATTTTGTTTCATTTCTGTCATTCTCACATGATCACTGATGTAGATTACAAGTGCTTGGGGCTATACTCTAGTCTAGGCAGTCGGTAATAAATTTGAATTCGTGGTTGGATTCTATTCACCACGAAAGATGCGTCGATAAAACCGAGTCGTGCTTTGGGTTGACGGCAGTGGTTAGGCCACACGAGGTGTTTTATGCACTTCATGTCGTTCAGCTTGAGGTGCGCTCGTACTAGTTAAGCTTTTCAAGTAACCCAACTGACCATTGTATGTTCACCTTGTATTGGTCATAACTGCTTGAACCTAGGGTACTGAACTTACCAGTGGAAACCCTGATAACCATGGTACCTTGATCCATTAAGACTCATGAGCCAGGAATGGTGGTATAAGACATTCTGGTCAAGCTGTCGGCCTACGCTGGGGCCACAAACCTCCCCGTAGTGACCAGTGAGCACCTTGGACTCGTGAGCCGATTGTGGTGGTATGGGACACTACATTCGATCTGGCGGCCTACACTGATTGGTGACGAGCCCTTTGTAGTGACCTCGATCGTATTCTGAGTCTACGTGAGGCGACAACCCTTCCTTAGCAACGAGAGTACAACTAGGCCTGTATTGATAAGGTGATGGGGGAGCGGTACAACGAGTGCGAGCAACAGTCCTGACAGCCCTTGCAGCGACCTAGAAATATATCATCGTATGAGATTACTGGGAGTGACGACCCTTGTCAGGATCCTTGTTGGGAATGATATAAGGGAAGTACCTTAGTTTCCCAATCCTGCTGTTTGAATGGACTAATAACAACTCGTTAATCATATCCATATCGCACTACATGTTCCTGAAAGATGTGGAGCACTGAGGAATGAAAGCATGCCGCGGACATAAGATGGTGTCGCATGAGGGAGTATGTCGGTGAGGGCATCCATCATGTCATTTCATGCTTACATTAATAATAGTATCTAGGAATGTCTGATTGATTTCTTTACTATTATAGTGTGATTGATTTGATAACATGCTAATCTTTGCTCTATGATTCCACTGAGTTGATCACTCACTCCCATGTTATGCAACGGTGTTTACAACACCTACCAGACTCTGTCTTAGATACAGGTTGTGAGGCGATCCAGGAGCTGGAGCCGGACTACTACGAGGACCAGGATGAGTTCTTGTACATGCAGTTTTCTGACGGCTTCACATAGGTGGCCTAGATCAGTGGGATTTACTAGTTGGACTATCATACGACATTTTGATTTGGTTTGATATATGTATATGTGACTCAGAGATGTATTCATACTTTGGAGACAGTTCGAGATTATTTTATTTTTCATACAGTGATATATATATACTCTTTAGTCTTCCGCTTGCATTTTATCACTGGATCTGGAGTATGAATTACAGTTTTGGTATAATCTTACTCATGTTAATGCACAAACTCAGACAACATTGAATCATAAGCATATTTGTTGCATAAGTGATGGTCTAGAACTCGGGAGTTGGGTTTCTACACGATCCCCGATTTTCATGGCATTAAAAGTTGGTATCAGAGCATGATTTGGATTAAATCAGACCTGGGTTATGGTCACACGACGTACGCTGTCGCCCTTTTACTTAGGTGGGTGTGAGAAAAACATAGAAACACTCATAGGACCTCAGTTTCGCCAATTGGCGAAGTTCACTCAAATCGATCATTTTGATCAAGTCCGGGTGCATCCGTGGTCGCATGAAATGACCCCGGACCACTTCTAGTTCATGTGTGGATGGGTCTAGACCTCTATTGGCTCTATCCCACCCATTAAAAATCGTTAAATGTGAATATACGTCAGATAGTACCCCGAAATGACCCGAAATAGCTCGAAACGGAGTCATGGACCTACCCACGCTCATCCAGAATGATCCAAGGTGGGACCCACATAGATTTTGGGCCCTCAGGGCAGGAGGGCCTCGCCAAAATGGTGAGGCATGCCGATTAGCACGGAGGTCGGTGAGGCCTCGCCGTACAGTGGGCTACAATCGGGCAGGCCATCGGGCCGATGTAGTTTGGGGGTTAGGGTAACCCCCCTAGGTGTGGGTCATCCATTAAAAACACCCCAAACCCCTACCTCCTTCATAAAACACACCTCCAAGCTCTCCTTTCCTCTCCCATTTACTATTTTCCTTTGCAAAACTCATTGTCAATCACTCCCATCATCGATTTCTACCTCAACCCACATCCCTCCATTGTTTACAGCAATACACACTCCCCTCTCTCTCCATTCTCGTTCGTTTTTAGCTCTCTCATCCTCCATTTAAGGCTAGAAATCATGCGAGCTTCAAACCCAACCCATCTCACCCTTTTCCCTTTGCAATCCCAGCCTTTTGGGGTTTGTTTCCCTCCTCTATTGGACCTAGATTCGTGGCAGCCCATTAGGTTAGCCCTTTCTCTCCCTTTCCTTCATTTTTCATGGCCTTTTTAGAGGCTATTTTAGCCTTTTTCTCCCTTTCCACCATCCTCTCTCTCATGGGAAAGAGGAAGACCGCCGCTGATGAAGCTGGGCCTAGCCACCCTTCACGTTTAAGGAAGCCAAGAGATGGCGCCGCTAGTTTAAGCAGCGCCGCAAGTCCAAGTGCCACTCGTGAGTTTCATACGAAGCGGGATCTTGATCCCCGATCTCCTGCTGGAAGGGCTTGGTTGGCGGAATAACCCCATGGAGTTTATGAGGGCCTTCGGGTCCTTTTTGAAGCTCAGGTGGATGGGCGAATCTTTGGAGAATATCAGTTGCTCGAGCTCCTGGAACAAGCACAGTGGGGTTCACTATTTGATGTCAGGCAACCCGCCAATGCAAGCACAGTTTGAGCTTTCTATACCAACATTCATGAGGCTACACTGGAACCCTTACAGTTTCGGGTCTTATGTGGAGTGGATCGATGAGCCACAGTTGACGTCAGGTTGATATCTCAGCTTCTGAATGTGCCCCTTGGCGAGGTACATCCAAGCGCTAAGAATCTGAATAGCATGCATGAAAGGGACCACCACACACGTTCCCTCTGTGGCCGACTGGTTGAGTGGCAACCGAACCGGAGTCTTCTTACGTCCCATATGACAGACGATTTCCACTTTCTCCATCACATTTTCACATTCAACGTCTACCCCAGGTGAAGTAATCATAGTGAGTGTACGCGCCTTATGGTGGACTTCTTGTATCTAGTGGGGCAGAGGGCAAACCTGTGTGTTCCTTCATTCGTGTTGCGACAGATAGTTCAGGTTGTATGTTTGAGTAGGAGGACTGAGTCACTCCCATACGGCCGACTCATATGCAGGATTACGCGTGAGTTTGGCTATGGCCTTGGTGGGGAGATGCCGGTGCCGATTCATCAGATCAATGAAGCTACTCTCAATCAGATGGAGATCGGGCCACGGTAACTTCAAGCTCGCCTTGAGGAGAGTGAAGATGAGACTGAGAGCAAAGAAGAAGAGAGTGAAGAAGAAGCTGGGGCCGAGATCCAAGAAGAGGAAGAACCAGAGGCCCAGAGCACAGATGAGAGCTCCCCTCCTGCGGTACCAGGGCAGGCTTCTGGTCAGGCTCCTTGGGATGCTCGTATAGCTCACCTGGAGGAGGATCATGCTGCCCTACGACGGGGCAGGTTGCCTTGCGACAAGACATTACGGACCTGCGGGGCTTTGTGAAGCACAAGTTCAAGAAGGTGGCCAGTACCTTGAAATCTATCCTATGTTGCCTGCAGGATAAGGGTTCCCCTCCTCCATCGCCAGACTCGGATGAGTGATTAGGTTCTAAATGTTTGTTAGTCGTTGTTAGGTTGTTTTGTGTTTTTTGTGTGTGAGCCTGAGAAGGCTTAGTAGTTGGTCTATGTTGCAGTTGTAGATTTGGCTAACTTAGTTTCCCATGTGTTTCTTATCATGATGCATGTAAAGATATATCTCTTGTATTGTGACAAATTTTGATTTAATGAAATGCATGGAGTTTCTTCGTTTGTTATGTGAATGATTGTGGTGTGTTTATGCTATTGCTGAAACTGACTGGGTTGCACCCTATTTTGAATATAGGGAATGCCACCTAAGGTTACTCGGAGCACGACACGTCTTACCCTGAGTGAACCGATGGATCGGGTCCCTCCCCAGAGTGATGATCATATGGACCCTGCTATGGGCCTGATTCGTGAGACTGCACTTGAGTCTCAGCCTTCTGTAGGTCCTACAGTCGAACCACCACCTTTCACACTGCCAGTTAGAGAGCAGTACCGTGCGTCTTCCTCGACGCAGTATGTGCCTCAGCCTGCTCCACCTCCTGTTAGGTTTGAGCAGTTGATGATCATGATGCACCAGCAGCATTAGCAGCTTTTGACTACCATTGTAGGGGCCCTAGCCCAAGGGTGGGAGTGTGACTCCACCTGCGCCATCTGTGCATCCAGCTGAGGATACTGGGACTTCGACTCAGGATGAGGGTGTGGCTCATCCTGCACCATTTGCTTACCCTACGGGGAATGCTGCTGATACTAGAGGCCTATTTAAGTGATTTTAGTGCTTGCGGCCTCCTACTTTTGCAGGTTCTCACAGACCCGAGGAGGCTGAGTACTGGCTCGACCGTGTCTTGAAGATATTGAGGATGCTGCACTGCTCAGAGTCTGAGCAGGTTGAGTTGACCACTTTCATGTTCGAGAGAGAGGCCAGTTTATGGTGGGATAGTGTATTGTGGATGGTTGCAGTTGGCTACATCTGGACTTGGGCAGCGTTCGAGTTACGATTCCATGAGAAATACTATCTGCAGACCTACCGACACGAGAGGGAGAACGAGTTCTGCGCCTCAGGAAGGGAGGCATGTCAGTTACAGAGTATGAGCATCGATTCAAAAAGTTGGGCAGATATGTCCCTACGATACTTGTTGACGAGCAGATGCGGATACGACGATTCTATGAGGGCTTGCGACCTGACATTCGGTCGAAGATGTGCTGTGTCAGCATACCCTCTTATGCCGAGCTGATACACATGTCTATGCGGGCAGAGTAGGATGTGGATCGCTTGACACGTTCTCGTGGCCCTATTGTTGCTAGGCCATGACCAGATGCTCAGGGCAGGCCACTCCTTGGCAAGAGGCCTCACATCGATTCTCCTCCTAGGGCTACTGCGCCAGTACTTCCGATGAGGCGCCCGGGAGTGACCTGTGCTTACTGTGGGAGACCTGGTCACACTACAGAGAGTTGTTTTACTCGGATGAGGGATAGCGGGTTTTCGCCGCCACAGAAGATCGACCGTCCTCGCCCACAGGCATTATCTGCTCCACTCATATGGTCGACTCCTGCGCATCCTTCTTTCAGACCTCCCGTACCTCAGTTCCGGCCACCCCAACAGCCCATGGTACCGCAGACGAACTATCCACAGCAGGCTCGGGTACATGCATTGACAGCAGAGGCATCCATGGCAGAGACTGCCCCGCCCTTGGCCTTTGAGGTCACAACCCACATTGGAGGTACTCCTATATTCGTGATGGTTGATACACGATCCACGATTTCATTGATATCGCATTCAGTAGTCAAGTGCCTTGGGCTACCGACTACTCGGATGGATGGGGTACGAGTTCTTACAGCGCACGGGACCTTTTCTGATGCCACTATGATGTGTGAGGGTTGTTTACTGGATCTGGGGGGCAGGACAATAGCTATTGACCTCATCGTCGATCCCTCTCTATTATCTCGACGTCATTCTTGGCATAGATTGGCTGACTGCAGGGAGGGCCGAGATTGACTGCGAGACCCGTATAGTGATAGTCTACGAGCCGGAGGGCACGTCCTTTACATTTCCAGTACAGGTTAATCTCCCCTTTCGAGTACTTAGCTACGCTTCTTTATTGCGGGATGTTGATGCCCCGACACTTGAGAGCACTCCAGTAGTTCTTGATTATGAGGATCTGTTTAGGAAGATTCCTGGGTTGCCACCTCACCATGAGATCAATTTTACTATCGACCTGGTACCTGGTTGGACGCCCATCTCACTGTCGACGTATCGCATGGCCCCATGTGAGATGGAGGAGTTGAGGAAACAGATCGATGATCTGTTGGAGGTTGGCTTCATACGACCGAGTGTGTCTTCTTGGGGAGCACCGCTGCTATTTGTGATGAAGAAGGATGGTTCATTGCGATTGTGTATTGATTATCGTAGGATGAATCAGATTACGGTGAAGAATAGATACCCTTTTCCCAGGATTGATGACATGTTTGATCAACTGAGAGGAGCGTAGTAGTAGTTCTTGAAGATTGATCTGCAATCAGGGTATCACCAGCTGTGCGTCAGGGATGAGGACGTGCAGAAGACAGCTTTCAAGACCAGCTTTGGCCACTACGAGTTCCTTGTGATGTCGTCCGGTCTTACGAATGCACCAGCCGCATTCATGGATCTGATGAACAGATTATTTCGGACATTCCTCTATCGATTTATCATCGTGTTTATAGACAACATTTTGGTATATTCCAGGAGTCGAGAGGAGTATGAGGAGCACTTACAATTGGTCCTGGATACACTGAGACAGCACCAATTGTTCGCACAGTATAAGAAGTGCGACTTCTGGAAGGAGGAAGTCAAGTTCCTGGGACATGTGGTATCTAAGGATGGGATGGCGGTGGACCTTGCTAAGGTAGCCACGGTGCAGGACTAGAAGCAGCCTGGTTCGGTTACTGAGGTGAGGATTTTCTTGGGTCTTGTTGGCTACTATCGACGATTCATTCAGGACTTCTCCAAGATAGCCAGACCCTTGACTCAGTTGACACAAAAGGATTTGAAGTTCGCCTGGAATGAGAAGGCGGAGGCAGCTTTTCAGGAGCTGAAGGACATGCTGACGTCCGCCCCTGTGCTAGTATTGCCAGAGCAAGGGGTTAAATACACGATATGCACCGACACATCTAGTGTTGGTCTGAGTTGTGTCCTTATGCAGAAGGACAGGGTAATTTCGTATGCCTCGAGACAATTAAGGAAGCACGAGGAGAATTACCCTACACACAACCTTGAGTTGGCAGCCGTCATTTTCGCATTGAAGCTCTGGAGACATTACCTCTACGGAGAGGACTTCGAGCTCTTTTGCGACCACAAGAGCCTCAAGTACATATTCACGCAGTGCGACCTGAATATGAGGCAGCAGTGATGGATGGAGACTTTGAAGGACTTTAAAGTTCGAAGTTTCCTACCATCTGGGCAAGGAAAACCTTGTGGCTGATGTGTTGAGCAGCAAGAAGGCGATAGAGTTTGAGGCTCCGCTGATGGTAGCTGAGTGGGACATGGTTGAGTTTTTACGAGACTTTGAGAAGAAACTCACTGTGGAGGAGCCATTTGAGTACATCGCACATATTCAGGTGTGACCTCTTATCGATGACAGGGTCATCGCGGTGCAGAGGGATGATGTGCGTCTGACTAGGCTTCCAGAGTGGGCGAGTGATGATGCAGACGCCGAGTGGTGAGTTGGAACGGATGGGGGCTTACGTTATCGTGGCCGCCTATGCGTCCCAGATATCCCTGACTTGAGACTAGAGATTCTCGAGGCTGCGCACAGTTCCAGACTTGCGATGCATCCGGGCAGCATAAAAATGTATCGCGACATGAAAAGGACCTATTGGTGAGATGGCATGAAGACCCACATCGTAGATTTCATGTCTCATTGTCTCACTTACCAGAAGGTGAAGGCAGAGCATCGCCGACCTCCTGGTCTCCTTCAGCCTATGCCCATAGCTGAGTGGAAGTGGGACTTTATTTCTATGGATTTTATTTTGGGACTGCCAAAGACAAGGGACATGACTCTATTTGGGTGTTCATCGACCGTTTGACGAAGTCGGCGCACTTCCTACCGATCAGAGTCACGAACTTTACAGACGAGTTGGCCAGGCTATATATCAGAGAGATAGTGCATCTGCATGGAGTTCCCTTAGAGATCGTGTTGGACAGAGACACGCGCTTTACTTCTATTTTCTAGACTCGCATCCAGGAAGCTATGGGTGTGAAGTTGAAGTTCAGTACTGCTTTCCACCCACAGACAAACGGGAAGACAGAGCGGGTGAACCAGATTCTAGAGGACATGTTGCGGGCTTGCGTGTTAGATTTCAAAGACAGTTGGGATGATTGTCTTCCATATGAGGAGTTCGCGTACAACAACAGTTTTCAGATGAGCATCGGTATGTCACCTTATGAGGCCTTGTATGGGCGTCCTTGCCGAGCACCGCATTGCTGGGCAGAGGTCGGTGAGAGCAGATTGATTGGCCCAGAGATAGTGCAGGTGACCTCGGAGAAGATTGACATCATCAGACACCGACTTCTTACAGCGCAGAGCAGACAGAAGAGTTATGCCGATACGAGACGGCGCCCGCTAGAGTTCGCGGTTGGGGATCACGTATTTTTGAGAGTTTCCCCTATGAAGGGAGTTCTTCGGTTTAGGAAGAAGGGGAAACTAGCACCGCGATTTATTGGTCCATTACAGATTCTTGACCGTGTGGGTGCAGTGACATATCGTCTGGCTTTGCCTACGCCTCTCGCGAGTGTACATAACGTATTTCATATTTCTATGCTAAAGAAATACGTTCCTGATCCTTCCCATATCATCAGATGGGAGCAGGTGCAGTTAGGTGAGGATGTTACATATATACTGCGACCGGTGCGTATATTAGACAGGAAGGAGCAGGTATTGCCTAGCAAGGTCATCCCCCTTGTGAAGGTGTTGTGGACGCATCACACTGAAGAAGAGGCTACATGGGAGACAGAAGCCAAAATCAGAAAGAACTACCCACAGCTTCTCGAAGAGTACGAAAAGGTACAAATTTTGAGGACGAAATTTATTGTTTAAGGGGGGTAGATTGTAACGTCTCGAAAAAATCCGTACAAAGACTCGAGTACCACCTCGATCAGAAATCACTTAGGATTAATTCCTTTAGAAATTGAGCGTAAGTTAACTAGCGCTATGTTAGATTAGCTATGAAATTAGTACTGTTCGCTTTAAATACGTTCTACAAGACCAAAAACTTGTAGAATCAATGACGCTATAACATCCTGAAACCTAGGATCAAACTCTAAACCTGTTTGCTCTCAGGAACCAGTTTAAACTTTGTATTGGATCTAGACCGCGCGTCGAAAGTTCGATATCTACAATCGTAGACCATTATGACTGCTTAGCTGGACTTAACAATCGCTTCAAAAATCAAGCCCAACTGATGTTCTGAGGCTATTTCATTGAGCCTGGAGCAAGGAGTGTGAGAAAGAGTGAAATTCTTTATAAATTAAATGTCATTTAAATAAATCTAGCACGTTTCGCTTGCGGGTTAAGTATAAGCATTCAGACCGTTGGAATCTGACCCAAATACACCCTCGGATCAGGGAACATTTCCCACTCAGGTCAGTATACTTGAAATCCTCGATCGAAGCTCAGTGACCGTTGAACTGAAACTTGTCCGCCACGTGTGATCTGGGAACCCAATCAAATTGAAAACTTAATGTGATCAGGATCCAACATCCATGAGCTTAAGTCCGACCGCGTTTAGTCAGGGGACCTCTAGAAACATTCTTTTGGATCGGAAGAGACCCGATTTGGCTATAACCCAATTATACCTTGGTTTAAAGTCTAAATAGGTGACTTTCTAACCTATTTAAGGACCTTAAACCCTCTCACACCCCTCCCATATGAATTTGTAAAAGACCTAGAAAAGAAAAGAGAGAAAAGAGAGAGATTGTGTGGAAGTTGTGAGGGAAAGTCCCTGGCACTCGATCCTTCTTCTACACGCACTTAATCACCAATCACTTTTACGGTGATTCCGACTTCATTCTAGGTAAGAAAACCCTAACCTCAACCTGTTTTAGGTATTCCATCGATACAAGTAGCGAATTAGCTGATTTATCTTGTGGTATAGGCCGTCATATAGGCGTTGACGAAGCATAGAGTTTCTATTCGATTCATTACGCTTCTACGACGAAAGGTGAGGATTCTAGATGCTTAGGTTGACTGATTTCAAAGCTTTCAATGTCGTTTAATAGTAGATTATCGACAAGAACGTCGTTTGACATGTAGAACATGCTGTCTGTTTTCTATTTCGACTGTGTACGGAGAATATGAGATTTAGGGTATTTTAGGCATTTGTAGGAAATACTGTATACGTCTGTATTTTGCTGAACCGATTGCCATGTGTATTTGTCGTGTTATGATATTAGTTAGGTGTGCATGATCTGCTTGGCGAAGAGATTCGCCCTAATGTACACTTTGGGTCAACATATGCTATGTGGACAAATGTGTGTAGACTAAGTGTTTGTATAAATGTTTGTATTAGTATGTATTGAGAAAATGTTGTTGTAGATTAGTTTTGAGATTGAATTCTCAATTAATAAGATGATGTATATGATTTCCTCCATGTTTGCTATATGAATTGATTTCCTTATATATATTTAATGCTTGTGTTTGGTTGATTTGCTTATGTTGTATGTTATAACATGCTGTCATTATGCTTGGATTAATTGTGTTTCATTTCTGTCATTCTCACATGATCACTGATGTAGATTACAAGTGCTTGGGGCTATACTCTAGTCTAGGCAGTCGGTAATAGATTTGAATTCGTGGTTGGATTCTATTCACCATGAAAGACGCATCGATGAACCTGAGTCGTGCTTTGGGTTGACGGCAGTGGTTAGGCCACACGAGGTGTTTTATGCACTTCATGTCGTTCAGCTTGAGGTGCGCTCATACTAGTCGAGCTCGTTAAGTAACCCAACCGACTATTGTATGTTCACCGTGTATTGGTCATAACTGCTTGAACCTAGGGTACTGAACTTACCAGTGAAAACCCTGATAACCATGGTACCTTGATCCATTAAGACTCCTGAGCCGGACATGGTGGTATGGGACACCGTGGTCGATCTGTCGCCTATGCTGGGCCACAAACCTCCCCGTAGTGACCAGTGAGCACTTTGGACTCGTGAGCCGATTGTGGTGGTATGGGACACTACATTCGAGTTGTCGGCGTACACTGATTGGTGACGAGCCCTTTGTAGTGACCTCGAGCGTATTCTGAGTCTATGTGAGGCGACGAACCTTCCGTAGCAACAAGAGTACAACTAGGCCTGTATTGATAATGTGATGGGGGAGCGGTGCAACGAGTGCGAGCAACAGCCCTGGCAGCCCTTGCAGCGACCTAGAAATATATCATCGTATGAGATTACTGGGAGTGACGACCCTTGTCAGGATCCTTGTTGGGAATGATATAAGGGAAGTACCTTAGTTTCCCAATCCTGCTGTTTGAATGGACTAATAATAACTCGGTAATCATATCCATATCGCACTGCATGTGCCTGGAAGATGTGGAGCACTGAGGGAAGAAAGCATGCCGCGGACATAAGATGGTGTCACATGAGGGAGTATGTCGGTGAGGGCATCCATCATGTCATTTCATGCTTGCATTAACAACAGTATGTAGGAATGTCTGATTGATTGCTTTACTATTATCGCGTGATTGATTTGATAACATGCTAATCTTTGCTCTATGATTCCACTGAGTTGATCACTCACACCCACGTTATGGGACGGTGTTTGCAACACCTACCAGACTCTGTCTTAGATATAGGTTGTGAGGCGTTCCAGGAGCTGGAGCCGAACTACTACGAGGACCAGGATGAGTTCTCGTACATGAAGTTTTTCGACGGCTTTGCATAGGTGGCCTGGATCAGTGGGATTTGCTAGTTGGACTATCATACGATATTTTGATTTGGTTTGATATATGTATATGTGACTCAGAGATGTATTCATACTTTGGAGACAGTTCGAGATTATTTTTTTTTTCATATAGTGATATATATATATACTCTTCAGTCTTCCGCTTGCGTTTTATCACTGGATCTGGAGTATGAATTGCATTTTTGGTATAATCTTACTCATGTTAATGCACTAACTCAGACAACATTGGATCATAAGCATATTTGTTGCATAAGTGATGGTCTGGAACTCGGGAGTTGGGTTTCTACACGACCCCCGATTTTCAGGGCGTTACATAAGCTGTGTACAAGCATTTCCTGCAGCAATGTATTCAGCTTCTGCATTAGATAAAGATACTGAATTTTCTTTTTGCTCATCTAAGATGCAAGGAGGTTTCCAATATAAAAATATCCACCTCTTATGAATTTTCTATCATCAATATTACCTGCCCAGTCAGCATCAGTGTATCCAGCTATTTGTATAGACGTATCATGTGAATACCACAAACCTAAGTTAACAGTACTTGCAACATATCAAGTTATTCGTTTAATAGTAAATATATGAGATTCTTTAGGATCATATTGATATCTAGCACATATGCCTACACTGAAAGAAATATCAAGTCTGCTGGCAGTTAAATAAAGTAGACTACCAATCATGCTATGGTTAAGTCAAGAGTCAACACTTTTACCTAATTCATCTTTAGATAGTTTGAGTGTTGTACTCAAAGGTGTATTAAAATTCTTATCATTCTCAAAACCAATTATCTTTATTAAGTTCATAGCATAATTAATCTAAGAGATAAATATCCCATCTTTGAGCTATTTGACTTGGATTCTAAGAAAGTAATTTAGCTTACCAATCATGTTCATTTCGAACTCTGATTTCATCAAATCTACAAACTTAGAAGAGAGGTCAGCGCAAGTTGATCCATAGATAATATCATCTACATTTATCTAAATGATTAAGATATATTCATTACATTTTTTGACAAATAAAGTTTTATTAACACTACCCATTTTAAGCTTTTAATTATGCAAAAATTTAGTTAGTTTTTCATACCATGATCTCGGGGCTTATTTTAAACCATGTATTGTTTTTTTAAGATGGTATACATTATTAGGAAGTTTGAGATCTTCAAAACCCTTAGATTGTTCAACATAAACTTCCACGTTTATATCAGCATTTAAGAAAGAACTTTGACATCCATTTGGTATATTTTAAAATTTTTATAGCAAGCAATGAAAATAAATTTTAACACTCCAAACATTTCAATACCCAAGTATTGAAAGTCCTCGAGCATTACCAATAAATTAACTTATACATATATGTGCAGGATACAAATCTAACTATCCTAACCTTACATCTATTCCTTGACACGAACCTAACCATTGTGACTAATCTTCACTCATAAATCCAACAATCAAACTGTTTATTTTAGGACAAGATCATCCATTAAGTGATTTTATTTATTTATTTTTATTTTTATTGTTATCTTATTAGTACACCCCCACTGTTAGTTCACACTTCATTGTTAGCCACCCTCACTAGGGAATCAATACCAAGACCTCAGTGTTGAAATGTGGTATCTTTCAATTAGTCTACCAGCTATGGATCAGGGTGTCATCCATCAGGTGGTTTGATACATAAACCATCTCTTGAATGAATTGACAAATAAACCCTTCATCCATGGTGATTTAGATATAAGTTCTTTCATAAGAATTACTTAGAAATGTGCCTAATGCCATGTAGACCTATTAGATCTCAAAAAAACTCTCCGGTCAACAATAATTATGACAATGTCATTACCCTAGACCACTGAATTCTAGATCACATGGTTCCCACAATCCGCTTAGCATGAAAATTTATACCGTGCCTATGAATCCTTAATTAACCGTACATGTCGAATTTTATCACTTAGATCATGGTAAGAATAACCCAATGGATAGATCAGCCATTAACCATTGATTTTGGGGCCCACCTAATCTTTGGATATGCTTCAATTTTGGACTCAGCGCCTTAAATTAGATGGAAAAATGGAGGGACAGAGTAGATATTGATGATCATCACTGTGGGCCCCATAAGAAAGCCCGAGCGTGCACCATACAAGTGCATTGGCAGTGCACCGCAACTGAAATCAAGTCAAACCAGTTTTGACCCGACTGAAACATGAGAAAGGAGAGATCTCTCTCTGTTTCTCGCCTCCGGGTGTTTCAAACGCAGGACATCCAATTGGATAAGTTTGGGTCCACCATCAAGGTCCACTTCGAAGATCCGAACCGTCCATCTTGTAGATGGAACAAAATCTACCAAACAAGACCCCTTTCACACCCAACCCAATCGAGCAGCCAAACAGAGTTTTGTCGCCAATCCCTCCATAAAAATAATTTCCAGCAGGAACTCAGCCGATCTCCAAAATAAAAAACTCAAGCTCGATCATCTTGGATGATTGAGCCATTTAATCCTCATTAAGGGAGAATCCAACTCTGACCAAGAGTGCGGGAGAAATCTGAGAAGTTTCCAGTTTTGGGAATAAGAGAGTCCCTTTACACAATGTCTCCCTCAAATACGTAACCAAACTGCATGATCTTCTATGCCAAGAAAACCTGACCTAATTCTGATCTAAACTGTCCAATCACTAGAAGGAAGGATTCTGACCCAAGCCACTACATCCGAAAGGAATGTAAGGGAGGGAGGGCACAACGTTCCACCCATCTCTCTTACACACTCCACACTTCCCCGTAATGTTGTCAGCTATTCTGTTTGCAAGAAACATGATCAGACCAATGAAATCCAATGAATCTAGAGTTGTCAAAACATTAGAACCTGGTCATCCAAGAAAAACCATCTTGAACCAAGAAAGAGAAGGACCAATCCATTAGTCCGACCAATGGACGCCTATCTGATCAAATGCTAAGAAATAGACGCCAAAGACCCATTAGAGACACCCATCGAATGCCCTCTTCTTGATGAAGCCTCACTTAGAGAATAGATGGGACTAATCCTGACCACAATTCCACTAACTCAAGCCCATACACAGGTCGATTGTGAAAACCTGCTATGCAATAGATTTTGGAAATGACTGTCTAATTATAACCTCCCTTCCACTAGGATAGAAAAGATATAAATAAGGAGGAAACACTACCAAAAAAATGACCAAAGGCTACAGACTATAAAGATCTATGGCTACGGCTTTGATCTGTAGATAATTA
The DNA here is from genome assembly GCA_037074715.1 of Magnolia kwangsiensis. NCBI lineage: Eukaryota > Viridiplantae > Streptophyta > Magnoliopsida > Magnoliales > Magnoliaceae > Magnolia > Magnolia kwangsiensis. The sequence continues at coordinate 85,551,502 of CM073571.1, read as the reverse complement.
GCTAAGGATATAATTCGTAGCTAAAACTTACTTAATCTGTAGCTAAAACATACCTCCCAATAAGACATTATTAGAGATTGACGATGCTTAAGGGGCTCCATGGGGCCCATTGCAATATATTTATTTTATCTAATCGATCCATCAATTTTGAAATATTATTTCAATGCATGAGCCCAATAATTAGAAAGATCAAAAGTCTAATTGGACCACACCATGAGAAAGAATGAAAAAATAAATTTATATCACTAATATGTGGTGTGGTCCACGCAAATCTTAGATTTGACTCATTTTTTGGATAAATCCTAAAAATGAGTTGTTAAAATGAATGGACGGAGTGGATAATTAACATGCACAATGGTGGGCCCCACAAGTCCTAAAATAAATCACTCCTAAAATCCCGTCCGCGCACCTCTCCCGCGCACCCTATTTCACAAAAGGAATCCCCCTCTCTCTCGCCCGCTCACGACTCACCCTCCCTTGCCCTCTCTCTCTCTCTCTCTCTCTCTCTCTCTCTCTCTCGATCTCTCGCGCTACCTCGCCCTCTTTATCTCTAAACCCCATTTCCCTCTATGTTTCCTGACCTCTCTGTCTCTCTCGCTAGGTTTTTCAAAACCCCCTTTCCTTGGTTCGGGGTTGGACATTTACAATATTTGCTAGATTATGAAATTTTTGACAAGGTATGTTTGATTCCTTTGGCTATTGTTTGAATCTTTTACTGGATTGGAAGATATAGGTTTGGATCTGTGGAAAACATTTTTTTTTCTTTTTCTTTTTCTTTTTAAAATTTACTTGGAACCCCTGGTTTGATGGAAAATGAAAACACAATTTTCAGAAGAAAAGAACTGATGAAAGAAAAGAAGTGTGATGTTTCTTCTGGATGACTTGCTCTTGTTAAAGGGTAGAAAAAGACGTGTGGATTTTGGCATTGGTGTAGATTGGTGTGGGTTTTCATGAGCTTGGAGTGGGTTTCAGTTCGTCTTCCAGAGCATGATACCTAATAAATTTCTATTGCATTGCCAGGAAATGTCAGGCAAGTCTTATGGGATTATCATTGTGTTACCATTTAGTTGAATTGAGGATCTAAAGGACAGGCTGGCTCTTATATCTTTATCATATAGATTTTGCACTGGCTAAGTGAAACACCATAAATGGTTATGAGGATGATAGAAATGCCACATGAATGGTATTCCATTTGTTTATGGTTTTTTTTTTGTAGAACCAAAACATATACTAATCCTTCGTTTTAAAAAAATGCTAACTATCCTGACTTAGACTAGTTATCACTAGCCATGTAGTATTTTTTTTATTGAAGTTATCCAATATAACTTTTCTTTTGTTTGTTTGTTCTTTTTTTTAAATTAATTATTTTTATTTTTTATTTTTTATTTTTGTGATTTGTTGATGTGTCAAAATTGGGTTAACATGGGCAAATGTATTTCAAGCTTTGATTATCTAATTCATAGGTCACCTATTGATGGATCGTAGCCTAAATGTGGCAGTTGCTGGATTATCATATTTATCATTCACCCAACTCCTGGCTATTCACACTACAACAAAAGCATGCTTAGTCGACGACGTGGATGGTTAGTTTACTGGCACTAATTGAAAAGGGGCATCGGTCAGCGATCGGGTATAAATACAGACCAAAAAGCCCTAACCCTCTTTTCTTCCCTCCCGATGCTCACTCTCTAACTCTCGCTCCATCCCGACTCTCTCTCTCTCTCTCTAGATGCAGCAACAACATCACCATCTCCACTCCTCTAGGGTCTCTCTCTCTCTCTCTCTCTTTAGATGCAGTAACAACCATCACCATCTCCACTCCTCTAGGCTCTCTCTCTCTCTCTCTAGATGTAGCGACAACCATGACCATCTCCACTCCTCTAGGGTCTCTCTCCCTCTCTTAGGTAATCTCTATCTCTCTTTTAAGAGGATCTCTGCAATCCGATGTATGATATGGACATCAAGGAAGCCTTAGCCACTTACATCTCAAGCATTCAATGGATCTCTCCACAAATCACAAATATCTCCCTGAAGATCTACAAGTCATCTCTCTATATATATCTGTCATCCATCTATTAGATCGATTTTTTTTTCCAGATTTTGTCTAGAATCTATGACGTTTTCATCAATCTTTTTTAAATTTTTGTTATGTTATGCTTTGGCACCTTACTTGCTCGATTAAATGCCAAATGGCCCAAACTTGTTGTATTGTCAATTGAGTCCGTATATGCGGCCCATATGTTGACTTTTTTGTCTGATTTTTGTTGCATGTGACCTAAACTATGGGTTACCTGTTGCATGGTACTGATTGTTTAGGTGAGGGTATTTTGAGTAGACAGAGAGTGTTGTATGGCAGGTTAATGTACAACCAGCTGTTGTATGGCAAGAAATGAAGAAGAAGAAAAGAAATTTTAAAAAAAAAGGTATTCACCAGTTGCTATCTTTTTTGCTCAAACAAATTTTCAGACTGCTTCAAGTCTAACATGAAACATTTTCAAGAGCTTCACTGAGCCCACACACAAGGAATGCTACCTACATACCACCACATGTGCCAGTGTGGCCGACATGTACAATATCCAAGTTGTCCATCACATGGATCTAATGTTATAAATAAATTGTACCGAGTGGTGGAATGACCTTATTCTTACAAGAGCATCTAAAATGGTGGAAACCCTCTGATGAATGGATAGGATTGCTTACCAATGTACCATGGTGGCACATGGATGCAAACATGAGCTGCCTTATACATGGTGTGGGCTGAACAAAGATCCATCTTCAATATTCATTTGGGCTAAATAGGTGGAAACTAGTGTCCACATAATGGTGTGAACCGGCTTTAGTTGTTGTTGACGATGCGCCAGAATATATAAAATTGGGACAAAAGCAAGAGGTGGGAAACTAGCTACTGATACTCATTGATGATTAGTTCATTAAAATGTTCATGCTAAATACGGAATATCTATTTAATTCAGTTGGCATTTTCTGGTATCATTTTCTTAGTACCATACGAGTAATTCAGATTTATTTCCTAAACTAAAATGATCATGAAAAGGCATTCTATTAAGCTTCTGAAAATTTTTTTCACTAGTAAGAATAATCTATCGTCCTTCAATGTGCTCCATTGGGTAAAAGTTTTAGTAAGAGAAGAGGTTAAGGTCCAATGACAATATTTTCATCTTTTGAGAAAAGTGGTTCCAGTACCCACCTGAACCCTCTTAACAAAAAGAGAGCCAAGCTCGTTGTTCCTTTAGGAGCCAACTATAGGCTAATTGATATTCCTATTAGCAAGAACATATCGAAGATCTATGTTCTAACACAATTCAATTTTGTTAGCACTCTACATCTAGTTCTATTTATTCCCATTCCTAGATAACTAATCATCTTCTATATTTTCTCATTGCATAGGTTCTATGGATTTTTTTTTCTTCATAAGATTTGTATTATAGCTACTATCTTGCCTAAGGAATGCCTTACTATTTGGTTGCTTAGGAATGGAGTATGGCTTTACTATCTAGATGACCAAAACAGGGCTGCATTTGTACGAAGGACCTGAGGATGGTATGCATATCCTTGGGTAAGCGGATCATATAATTTGTCTTCCTAATATGCCATTCTATGCAAGGATACCAAGTGGATGTATAAGTTGTACATTAGGTGAGGCCAATTCATGGATGAACTAGGCTTTCAAGTCAAGTTATCAAGTTTTTGAATTATGCTTAGCTCAAGATAGGCCCAAGAAACATATTTGTATTTAGCCTAAGCCATCTTTAAAGACAACCTCCATACTAGAAGGGCCTTATACCCTTTTGAATTTGGCCTCCATACTGTCAATGTCTTTCATATAGTGGCAATTGTTAGGCAAACACCATATCTTTTCAAAATTCTTAAAGATGGAAATTTGTGCAATTGTTATGGAAATTTATGCAACAAATTTAATTAATTTTGGTAATGGTCCCGTTCAATTTTGCCTAATGGTGGGCATTCCCTTCGATTTTGGCAACACTCCTCTTCAAACTACACTGATTGATCATGAATTTCATGATATTTTGGAGCAACCAAATGATCCCTTAATGTTGGTTTTATTTTAAATTTTCTCTGCAGGGAAAATTATGGCAGTTGTCTATTAATTTTGAGGGTTTTATGGACCGACTAACATCTGCATTATTGGTTTAATATGTAGGTGATTTTGAATTGAAATGTTCTATTTTTTTTTCTTTCATAATCGGAGGCACTTTTCTTCCTTTGTTGACTACGTAAATAGGTTGAGCTGGGGAAGGACTGATGAGAGGAGTGTTGAGGCATAAAAAATATGTCGTTGCATTGGTCAGAGAATTCCATGGTGCAGATCTTTCCAGGGGTATTTTACGTATTTTGGTAAAATTTCAGCTCTAGAGGTATTTTAGGTATTTTGGTAAAATTTCAGCTGTAGGGGTAGTTTAGGTATTTTGATAAAAATTCGTGTCTGAGGGTATTTTGGTAAAAATTCATGTCCGGGGGTATTTTAGTAAAAGTCAATGTCCAAGGGTAGTTTAGGTATTTCAGCAAAAGGCATTGAAAAGAGTAGTTTGGTATAAAAGGGTGCACAAGTAGAGAGGTTGCATACCACCATTTAAGAGGGAGCTTGGTGGACATCATGGTTTAAGAAAAGAAGATGTCCAGATGTGAAGGGATAAGTGGTGGTGATTACCACTTTGTAAGAGTGGGGGGGCCTATAAATACCCCTCTCTTGCTTCATTTGGGAGGTTGATCAGTTGGTGGGCCAAAGAAATGAGACAGAAGCAAGGTAGAAGAGGGAGAGAAGAAGGTCTTTGTGCTAGCCCACATAACGGAAGTTGATTGCGCAGTACCACGCAACTGAAGTGAAGATGGCCTTCATGCCACTTTTCATGGGATTTGGAAAAGATCCTTTGCAAGGACCCGTGCAACAAGAATGGGAGGTTTCCCATGACTCACACGCCTCGTAATGCTGTCCGATGAAGGATTTCTATTGCGCGGGACCGCACAACCGACCAAATCCTCAGACATGCATAAACAGGGAAGAAAAGTCATTTCCTTTCACTATCTTGCTCGTAATACCCTGTACGGCTATCCTTTAAGAGATCCACACCGTCCACCACCTTCCTCTCAAGATTTTAACCATGAATGGCGGGTTTCAATCATCTGATGACGTGACGTATTGAGACAATCAAACTGAAACAGTAGCAGAACGGTCTCTTTATGATCGATATAACAATCATGAGGAAGTACATGATCATGAAAGCTCAACATGGTTTTGATGGGTCTTTCCCCCTCTACCTAATGAACAGTTCAAATCCACCTTTCACTGCATGATGGTGGCCCACAACAGAAAGACAGAACCTTCGTTTTTCAATAGGGTCGACATACGTCGATTTTGTGAAGTTAGTGGACCACTTACTGGAGGTTTTTGGAAAATCCACTCTGTCCATTGGTTTCAGGATAAAAAACCATTTAGGAAGGATCCCTTTGGAATGAAATTGGTGTGGTCTACAAGATTATCTACTCTGCCATCCATCTTACACTCAACGGTTAAGATTCTGCAACACTTGGCATGGGGTCAAAATCTCACCTAGGCGAAGGTAATACCCACCCTCTGGAGTGAATGGATGGTCTAGATTAATGATTTGGATGAGGATCGGGCCACACTAAGAAAATTACAAATGAACAGTGAAGAGCTACCCATTTTTGAAATAAGGAAGAAGGAGTCGGTCAGCGGGCGCTGACCGACCTTGGGAGATCCCATGCACGACTCATGCACTTGTACTCCATGTACATGTACTGTACATGTGGGCTTCAGCTTGTTCGTGGGAAATCTGCTCCGTTCATCTGCATTGTCAGCTCATCTAACGCGTTAAGACCGAGTTTGAGGCATATCCAGATATTAGGCAGGCCCCAAATCATGATTTCAGGGGCTAATTTATCAGTTTGACCATTTTTACAGGGATTCAGGAGCTAAAACTTGATATGTACAGCTAATTTGTGGTTATAAGGCTTCATATAAAGTTTTGAGCTGAATGGACGGTGGAAACCCCATGATCTTACATTATGGAGGACTTTTTAGGCCCGTTTAATGTGATCGGCCTGATTTCCTTGGGGCCTAGCCATACTTCGACAGGCTGCTCCATATTTTAAGGAAAGATGATTGGAATGATGCTCAAAACCAATCTTAGTGGTCAGATCAAGGGCTTCAAGCCACACAATCCCCATCTCATTGAAGACTGGTTGATCAACAATTCCTCCTAAATACTAGGAGATGACCAAAGCAGGCATCGAAATGCTGCCAAAATTTCTATCTGACCATCTTCTCTTTCTTTCATTACATTCCGTTAATTGTACTTTATTTTTAGAATCAAGGGAATCCGATGATGTAAATGAACTCATATAAATGTGATCAATGTTCTCTCATCAAATTCTTTGTTATCATTGAATAAATCCCCTAAATCAAATGCATTTGTTTCTTGTTCGAACTAAAATGGCGACTTCATTGGGGACTTATTATTTGATGGTAACTTAGAAAATATTTCAAGAATATTTATCACATACAGATGCCAAAATGGCAACTCTCAACGGGAACGTCCTCCCCTTCATCTCTGAAAATAAAGTACGATTCTATTTGATAAATTAACTAACACTCTATTCTGAATGACAGATACACTACAACGATCTTTCTCTCGATTAATATAATAGTTTACTTCACACATGGCTAGTTAATAGATCGAACAGAGAAAGGGTGGTGCTCTTGTGAATCTTCTAAGACTGAAAAAAGGAAACATTTGGAGTCAGCTGGTGATTCAATTGTAGCACATCCAATTAATGAAATATTGTAGTGGCACAATGCTATAATAGGAGAGTTGAAGGATATAATTGAAGAGGCAAGGAAGATACAACTTTCTGGAGATTTCTCTGATTTATCAGCTTTCAATGAGAGGTTACAATTCATTACCAAAGTATGCATCTTTTATGCATTGCTGAGGATAAGGTTATATTCCCATTGGTAGATAAGGAATTATTATTTGCTCAGGAGCATGCTGAAGAAAAAAGTCAGTTCGAGAATTTTAGGCACTTGATAGAAAGCATTCAGAGTGCTAGAGCCAATTCAAATTCAGCTAATTTTTATGCAAAACTGTACTCAAATGCTAACAAAATAATGGCCATCATACAGAAGCACTTCCATGGAGAGGAAGTCGAGGTTCTTCCTCTTACTCATAGGCATTTCAGTCCTACAAAACAGTGAGAGCTTCTGTATGAAAGCTTATGTGTGATGTCACTGAAATTGGTAGAATACATCTTGCCATGGCTGGTAGGATCACTTAGTGAATAAGAAGCGAGGTAATGTCGAAAGTATGAAAGTATAAAAAAAAAATGCCAAAAAGTATCAAGGAAGATCAAATCAGTTGCAAAAAAAAGACAATGCCAGGTAATGTCAAAAGTAGATTTTGTTTCATCAGTAGTGCAATGAAACAATGAAGGATGGAGGATAGTGTGTTAACGCACAAAAGTATACAAAGTTTCTATCATATGTTGCCTTTGATAAATAAGAGGATATTGGAGGAAAGAAAGAAAGAAGAAAGAAGATTAGAAAGAAAGGATACGTAAAGAAGAATGAGGTAAAGAGTAGAAATTTACGTATTTACATCGGTCCACGCAAGCTATGACCGGTTGTGTGGGGCCGTGAAAATGGTATAGGATGCCACATGCACTTATGTAACATCGGACTAACAAGTGTGTTGAGACCTTTACACTGACTCACGTAAACCATGATTGATTGTGCGGACCGGTGCACAAGGTATAGGGTACTGCGCGTACAGAGACACTGGTGATTCGATAATCTGATGAGGACGCCTGAGATTTGGTGAGAGATGGGCCCGTGGAATGCATATCAAGAGTTCGTACATGTGGAGGTTTTTAAAAGAGAGAGAGAGAGAGAGAGAGAGAGAGAGAGAGAGAGAGAGAGAGAGAGAGAGAGAAAGAGAGAGAGAGAGAGAGAGAGAGAGAGAGAGAGAGAAAGAGAAGGAAATGTAGTGATGTTTAGAAAAAATGAAGGGTTCAATCTTCTTTTACAAGGAATATCATCCTGCCGATTACAGATGCCAGTACATTTGAAGCATGCAGAAAATAGAGAATTCATCAACAAGATGTTAATCAGTCTTCACCAAAAGAAAGTGTTACTAGAGACCCTACTTTTCCAACAGTGATTACCGTGAACAACAGCAAACCTTGAGGAAAGTCTCCAGATGAGTTTGACTTAATCAGGCGTTTCTCACCAACAAGTAGACAAATCAATTAATGAATTAACGAATTCATTGGTCAATAAAGAACCCTGGGGGCATTGTCACAACTTACCAGAGTAAAAGAGCAAGTTAAATTTACAATTTGCAAAGGGTCAAAGTGAAGCTAGTTAACTCTCATATGAATCAGTTACTTGAAAATCTTAAAAGAGTAGCGACAGTCACTGCTGAAGAGAGAAAGTAAAATAAGGAATTTTCAAAGGTAAATAGTTAAAATTTCGCTAACGAGAACATCGGCGATTTTACAAATAAGAAAGTAAAGGGTTCGGACAATTTAAGGATTACTGGAATATACATTGGAAGAAGACGACATACTCTTTATGATTGCTAGTTGTGGAGAAAATCAAATTGCCATGGCTAAAATATTAAAGGAAATAAAGCAAAGAAGAAAAGAAGAATGGGTAAGAAGAAAGCAAGACAAGTATGTCCATCATGGGGGCAAATTTTCATCAATATATTTGCTAGTTCAGCAAAATATATCATTTTTGAATACCAAAAAGAATTGTTACATTTTGATCAAGAAGTTTCACAGCATTTTGACTCAGAAGATTCACGGTGCAATTATTCAGGGGGCAGACAAAGACATGCAAAATACGTTATCCTTGAAGATAAACTACATATTTGATTTCAAAGATTGTTAGCATAATGCTTAGGGGTCAAATTTGGGGCAAAAGCAAGCATTAATGATTGTTATTAAGCATTGACGATTGTTGCCGACAAGTAGTGGAGCAAAAGGATTGCGAAAGACAAAGTCATATAGTCTCCCTTATGTGAATGAATAAAAGTGCAAATTTTCAATTGACTTCGAATCTCAGGAGAAATTCAGGAGATACAATTGAAGAAAAAAAATAAAAAGAAAAGTGAATGGGCAAGGAATATCTAATATGAGAAATATGACTACATATACTGCTAAGAAAATGAAGAAGATGATGTACTCCCTATGCTGAACATTGAACGGAAAATTCTTTTATCTTGAAGAACAAGTTATAACAGATGGTTGATAAAGGAGAAATTGTTACGGAGTGCGAAATAAAAGAAGAAATAAGAGTACACGAGCTTGATTAGTTCGAGACCGGGGGCAAAGCTGAGCCTGGGGAAAAAGTATGAGATGATGCAGCATCAGTATATATCTTAAAGGTCGCAACATTGTGATTTTGATTACGAAGATTCCTATAGCAATACTTACTAATCAAAAAGGGGGTAAGACAGGTGAGTAAAAACTGTGAAATATATTTCTCACCATAGAATATATTTCTTTTATGTATATGAATGAAATGCAGGCTTTCAAGCATATTAAGTCATCGCTAAATGGAAAAGTGTTGAAGATCGCTGTCCAGCGATAACGATTGCTATCAATCATTGATGATTATCACTGATGCCAAAGATTTTTGTCAGAATCACCAGGTATCCATGATTATCACAAAAAAAAGAGAGAAAAGAAACTATCGCTGTCGCCGATCAATTACTTATCAAAATTGCTATCATCGCCAAGCTGATACACTATTTTAAACATGATACGAAAGTTCTCATAACATTATTAGCAACAGCGAAAAATCAATATTATTCTAACATCTTTTGGCAGTGGAATAAACTATATAGCCAACCACATATAAAGTTGATGACAGCGATAGTTTCTTATCATAAAAGGCAGCCTAGTCAAGCCAATGGCCAATTGCGCATAAGACCTATCATTTTCATCATTCAAGAAGCGATGAGAAGCCAGAGGCCCTAAAAAGCCCATGAAGGCCATCGTATGCATACCCATGCGGGCAGCTGACGGAGCCATTGACCAAAAAAGCCTAAAAAGCTAAAAGTTCTCAATGGTCAGTCACGCGTAACCCCCATGTCGTCTGTATAGCTTTCTGGCAGCGTCACGGGGAATGGAGGAAAATGTCCTTCAGTGAATGGGCTCGACCTTGCGGACAAAGAAAATGAGGGCCGCAGTGTGAGTTTTAGATAGGCCAACCATGCATAAGACCCCCCAAATCTACGGTTTGATTTCAGTATTAAATCATGAGGAAGGGCTTAAACCTACTCATTGACGGACTGACGGCCCTAGATTTAGTACCCCAAAGGTCACCTTGTGCTCCTCATGAACTCTAGAGAGTTACTGCGGCCAACCCTGTGCATAATTTCAACCGAGTTCACGGCCCCGAAAGTTTCACTGGGCCCCTCTGATGGATCGAAGTTTGTGAACTCCCTGAGCAGTGAGAAGTCTAGTGAACTCGTAAGAGTTATAGAGACCATCACATGAGACTTGCCTCCACTACTCAAGAGCTTAAACTATGTATAACTGACTAAATTGAAACTTAGCACCGCCAATTTTTTTTAAAAAAAGAATCATCATATAGGAAATCCCACACTAACAAGCATAAAATGTTGGTTTTTTATAATTAATTCTTTATTAAATATCATGTCAAACTAATGCAACATTCAAAATGCAGCAGATACATATTTCACTTTATATATGCTCGAATATGCAAAGTATAAACTGTGTAACATTCAAAATGCAGCAAATACATATTTCACTCTAGATATGCTCAAATGTACAATTGCCTGATGAACATTTTAAATATTAAGTAAACAAGATGCAAAAATGTGTTTCTCTTGAATCAGGTTCAAATCAGCAAAGATTATCCATCCTTCAGGAGTATCAGCAGGCTTTATTTCAGAAATATTATCTTCTGAAGAAATCTTTATGCGACATTGACCGGGAAAGGGGGCAGGATCTGTATTCAAAATAATCTATGCCTTAGTCTTTCTGATAATCTCTTATGCATGATGGAGAAATTCATATGCCAAGAATTATGTCATAAGATTCCAAGTACCAGATTTGATGGAGACAGAACAAAGGGAATCATTATCACAAAGATCCAAGAAAAAGTTTATGCCAAGGAGCACAAGCTAGAAAAGACTTAGCAAAAAGAACACTCAGTGGATGAACCTTTGGAGCTGGAAATGATATCACAAGAAGTGCGACATAATGAGTAAAGAATACGATACGAAGCATGATGACAGAGCGAATATCACGATTATCCTAAGAAGAGAAGAAGCATTTAATATATTTCAAAATTATAAATACTGGATAAAGTTAAATTAAAAAATTATAATGTCTTGAGATACTAATTCCAATTAATTTGGCAGGAGAGACCATTATTCAAAAGCTTGGGTTATGCAGATCATGAATAAAGGAAACAATTGAAAGAGTTGTTGCAGCAGGAGCAGTATTAAAGAGCAACCCTAAACAGAGTCTAAGGAAAGAGTCACCGGAATTGATCAAAGAGACTGTTGCTGTGGAAAGATAGTTCTCTGATCAAGTTGCTCAAAGATAAAGTCTTCACAACTATTATGGTGGCAAGTTTCAATGAAAAGAGAATTTCATCTTCTCTAGTGAAGCATCCGCTCAACACTGCTAGCAGGGGGCATTCAAATCTTCCATTCGAGCGCAATCATTCCAGTCTTTTGTTGGAACGCAATCATTTAAGTCTTCTAATCGAGTGCAGTAGTTCAAGTTTTCCATACGACTGCGATCATTCAAATCTTCTATTCGAGCGCGATCATCGAGCACAATCATTTAAATCTTTTAATCAAATATGAGCATTCCAGCCTCCCGGTTAAGTATGACCATCCAGTCTTCCAAGCGAGCATCATCATTCAGTCATCCTTCAGTTGCAGTTCATTTAAGTTCTTCAGGCAAAAGAAGATTGATCCTCCATTTGATTTCAGGAATCAATCAAAGAAGGTTTGAGGGGGCATCTATTGAGGCATAAAAATATGTCGTTACATTGGTTAGAGAATTTCATGGTGCAGATCTTTTCAGGGGTATTTTAGGTATTTTGATAAAATTCCAGCTCCAGGGGTATTTTAGGTATTTTGGTAAAATTTCAGCTCCAGGGGTAGTTTAGGTATTTTGGTAAAAATCCACGTTTGGGGGTATTTTGGTAAAAATCCATGTCCGGGGATATTTTGGTAAAAGTCAATGTCCAGGGGTAGTTTAAGTATTTCAGTAAAAGGCATTGAAAAGGGTAGTTTGGTAAAAAAGGGTGCGTAGGTATCATTTTAAGGGAGAGAGGTTGTACACCACTATTTAAGAGGGATCTTGGTGGACACCATGGTTTAAGAAAAGAAGATGTCCGCATGTGAAGGGATAAGTGGTGGTGATCACCACTTTGTAAGAGTGGTGGGGCCTATAAATACCCCTCTCCTACTTCATTTGGGAGGTTGATCAGTTGGTGGGCCAAAGAAATGAGAGGGAAGCAAGGTAGAAGAGAGAGAGCGAGAAGGTCTTTGCGTCAGCCCATGTCGGAAGTTGATTGCGCGGTACTGCGCAACGAAAGTGAAGATGGCCTTCATGCCACTTTCCAAGGGATTTGGAAAAGATCCTTTGCATGGACCCACACAATAGTAATGGGAGGTTTCCCATGAGTCATACGCCCCGTAATGTTGTTCAAGGAAGGATTTTCGTTGCACGGGACCACGCAATCGACTGAATCCTCAAATATGCGTAAACAGAGAAGAAAAGCTATTTCATTTCACTATCTTATTGGTAATACCCAGTACGACTGTCCTTTAAGAGATCCACACCATCCACCACCTTCCTCTCAAGATTTTAACCATGAATGGTGGGTTTCAATCATCTGATGACGTGACCTACTGAGATAATCAAACTGAAACAGTAGCATAACGGTCTCTTTGTGATCGATATAACAATTATGAAGAAGTACATGATCATGAAAGCTCAACATAGAATTAATGGATTTTTTCCCCTCTACCTGATGAACGGTTCAGATCCACCTTTCACTGCATGATGGTGGACCACAATAGAAAGATGGAACCTTTGTTTTTCAATAGAGTCAACGTACGTGGACTTTGTGAAGTTGGTGGCCCACTTACTAGAGATTTTTGAAAAGTCCACTCCATCCATTGGTTTCAGGACGAAAAACCATTTAGGAAGGACCCCTTTTGGAATGAAATCAGTGTGGCCCATAATCTTGTCTACTCCGCTGTCCATCTTACACTCAACGGTTAAGACTCTGCAACACTTTGCATGGGGTCAAAAGCTCACTTTAGCGAAAGTAATACCCACCCTCTGGAGTGAATGGACGGTCCAGATTAATGATTTAGATGAGGATCGAGCCACAGTAAGAAAGCTGCAGATGAACATTGAAGACACTGCCCATTTATAAAATAAGGAGTCAGTCAATGGGCGCTGACCAACCTTGGGAGATCCCATGCACGGCTCGTGCACTTGTACTCCATGTACATGCAGTGCACATGTGGGTTCCAGCTTGACGTTCCAGGGAAATCTGCTCCGTTCATCTGCATTGTCAGCTCATCTAACTCGTTGAGACCGAGTTTGAGGCATATCCAGATATTAGGTGGGCCCCAAATCATGATTTCAGGGGCTAATTTGTCAGTTTGGCCATTTTTATAGGGATCCAGGAGCTGAAACTTGACGTGTACGGATAATTTATGGTTATTGAAATAGCAGTGAAGACTATATGAGTTGAAGTAGGAATGTGCCAATATGTCCTAGAGGGGGTGAATAGAACTTTTTAAAGTTTTATAACGACTAATCCTTTAAGATAGACAATTATCAGGATTACTCAAATGTAACTCTACTGGCTTCTAAGCCTGGTAGAGGATCCAATCACAAACTATTTAAGAAACAACAATATATAGCTTAGCTCATGATGGATGTAACTATGTTTGTGTGTGAGGTGTGTTCAGATAAGTAGATATGAAAGCACTGTCATAAACAATCACACATAGATGAATAGTAATCACAAACATAGTCATTTTTATAGTGGTTCGATTACTTATCTACTCCACTCCCGGTAATCACATTCAACCCTTGAGTGTACCGAATTTCACTAAGGAGGTTTCACATGGTTCAACTCTAACCTAAGGTTTTAAATCAAGTTCACCTTTAACCTTTACAACCTACACTGAGGCTGACTGTTTATGCTCTCATGAGCAAGGGTCAACATATCGCACCTACATTTAGGCACACTAGCCAAGGATCTTCCCTAAGACCCTAACAGAGGTTTCACTCGGTTCACCTCAAAACCCAAGGTTTTACCCGGTTCACCTCAAACTGAAGGTTTAACTAGTTCACCTCTAACCAGATGTTTATACTCTCCACAGAGAAAGGGTCCACACAACGCACCCACCACGTACACTCCTGTCGGAGTCCTCCTTGAGAAATTCAAGGGCAAGAAACCCTTAGACCCAATCCTAAAAAGGAATGATCAAAGGGTCCTTTGGACTCTAGATACTTACAGATAAGTTGATGAGTCTCATTCAGCGTAGTGGTGAAGATCTCCTCCTTGTAGATGAAGAGTCTTTAGCTCCCTTGATCCGTAATAAATGATATACCAATATAAGGCAATGGGTTGGGTCAAGGTTATAATTGAATCCTACTCTCTAAATGTTTTCCTATTAGAGAGTCTTCAGCTCCCTTGATCCGCAATAAATGTTTTCCTATTAGGAGGGTAGAGTGATTCCAATCATCTAAGCATTCAAGGCATCCCAGCTTAATGATTTACCATTAAGGTAGCAGCTGAAGGATTCTTGAATGTGGAAGTTCATTCCCCAATCGACTCTATTAAATGTCAATGATGAGGGTGGATTGGAGGATGAACTCTCATGAGAGAAACAACTTTGGGTATATGATCTAAAGGTAAAACACACAAAAGCACTCTCTTCTTTCTCTACCAGCAATATGGACAGGTCTCTCTTTATATAGGTAAAAGGTTCCAACAGATATAAAATGGTCACATTTGTGACAGAGTTTAATATCATCGAGCAGTGTCGATATCATCGAGCATATCTCTGGATGGTATCGACGGTCTGCTTGATGATATAACCTCACATGTCATACGCTTTTGAAACCTCTTGCCAGCTGGTCGATGAGATCGATCAGGTGTCGATATCATCGGATTTTGAACTTCGATTATTGATACTTTGGTCGATTTATCGACATTTGAAAAATGAGAGAGACTAGTCATGAAATATTTCAAGTTTTTAGAATATGATCGAGGGTCAACCGATGTCATCAAAATTTGCATATCGATGATATCGGAGGCAGTGTTGATGCATCGAAAAATCCCATGGATTTTTTAGTAAGCTCGATGCAATCAACTCGGCCTCGATATCATCGACATATGAATATCGATTTCCTCGAGTGGCCCTCAATCAAAGATAAAAAGTGACTTGAAATATTTGCTGGAAGACATGCGCGCCCACTATCGATATCATCGATGGACTTCCGATATTATCGAGATTTGATTTAAGATCATATCGGAAAGAATATCGATATATCGAAGGATTTTGTGATTTTTCTTAAAAAATAAGGGCGCCAAAAATCTTCCTGTCGATATTATTGAGTCACTTCTGATTGACCCGAGATTCAAATATCGATGACATCGATAGGTGTATCGATATATCGATAATTCTGTCCAAATATGTATGCGGTTGCTGGACACATTAAGTCCTCATTTGATATGATCGATTCAGCTTCCGAGGACATTGACAGCGCAGGTCGATTATATCAATATGTGTATCGATACAATCGACAGGGCAAGAAAACTTTGAGATTTTCTGATGTTTAAAGAAGTTCTCTTACTCAAAAACCCTAATATTTTTTAACATATTTTTTAAGGGTTTTAATCACCTGTTTTTTTGGGACTTGGGATGTGAGGCTTAGATTTACCTATGACGAGCTTCCACACATCCGGTTGAGGCAGACACTTGAATAGATCTTCCTGTGAGGCTCTGCAATCCGACTGACTTAACACACACGCTAATTGACAAACCAGGGCACTAGCAAGGGCACTTTCAATCTCCCCCTTTGTCAATTACGTGACAAAATACCCGAAACACTCAAAACACCCTAGGATAATATCTAGATAGACTCATCCTAAATTGTATACATGCAATTTACACAATTTACAAATGCTATAGAACCCATGTACACAACCAGTATTTGCTCCCCCTTATTGTAAAACTCCCCCTTTTTTCATGCAGCTGCTCCCCCTAACACCTGCAACACCACACAAGCATATACAATTTCCATCTGGGGTGTTTTAACTTTTCTCTCCCTTTTTGTCAGTCATTAACAAAGATATAATAGTTGATTTTAACTAAAGTGTAAGGAAGCATATGGGAGAACCACAGACATAAATGCATAAGGTTAAACTAGTGCTAAGCATACATCAATGAAGGTAGGAAGTAAGTAGATAAAACCAGAGAACCATTTATATTAGAATGGCAAAGAAATGAGAATGAGATTCAGCCATATTATCAAAAAGATATACTCCCCCAGACAGCAGTAAAATATCATCCAAAAAGATAACACAACACCAGATGCACTTGGTAATCAGAGAAGGACGACACTTACTTAAGGTCCTCGAGGAAGGTTATGCGTGAGCAAATCCACCACTTGCTGAGTGGTTTGCTAGAGAACGTCAACCTTTTCTTCAATCGCAGTAAGACGTCATTCACAGATGTGCATGGTGTGCGAGTTTACATATGAGCACAGGGAAGGACAGTGGCTCCCTATGATTGCCTCGGATTACACGAATGATTTGCTTAAGGAGAAGAGTTGGCAGGCAGACTTGAATTTCTTGATATATATCATAAAGTACATTGATCACGAATGGAGGAAGATGATCTCCTTTGATATCGCAGGGATATACATTAGACCCAAAAATGCTATGAAGAATTTTGAAGGTGGGTCCTAGATAATTGATATGAAGTAGATTTTCATCATTCCGTGGAACGGTCGTGCCTTGGTAGAGCACACAAGTTACTTTTCCCCATACACCCAAACCGTTTAGATTCCTATTAGTCACTGGAATCTGAGTGACCTCCAGATCAAGAAGATGAGCCAAGGTGATTGGAGTGATCAGTTTTGAGTAGTGTAAGAGGTTAATCATTATGCTAGGAGGATCATCACTAATGATATGACAATGATTGGAGAATTCGTGAATCACCCCTAGTTGATATAATCCTCCAAGATTGAGGATATTCTGCCAATCGATTACTTCCAGAAGTAGGTCCACACCAAATGGTTCTATGGTACTATTAAGCACAATACATTCAACAACAGTCAGTGGGCGTTGTTGTCTACTAGATTCCACCTATATGATCTTTGATTTAAGTAGAGGCAACGTACCTTTTCCTTTGATCATGATTTGAAGTTCAGAGTAGGGCTAGAGGAAGGACTCAGAAAAGAGAAGAAATGAGTATGAACTCGAGTGCATCCTCTTTCCAAGATAGTAGACTTATCGATCATATTGATCAACTATCGATAGCATCGTCATGACTTTCATCAAGAGTTGTGAAAATAGTCTTTAGAAAGCAGTAATCCTATTAAATGCAACCCAACTGTTGAGTCCGTATTTAAGGCATTGTATTTCCAAGACCCGTCGATTGCATCGACACCCTTTCTCGATGGGATCGATGTTTCAATCATGATGATACAGTGAAATCTGGTAATATTAGTAGATCAGCCATAAGTATCTCAGTTTTGAGATTTTATCTGTGTGATCCCTTGTTCCTAAGACATTTATTAATGAGAACATATGCCAATCGATTTCTAAAGATCACAGAACCTGTTTGTGTTAAGTGGCTTTGTGAGGATATTAGCAAGCTGTTTTTCAGTGGTTACATACTCCAAGACAATGATCTTTTCTTCAACAAGTTCTCGGATAAAATAATGACGAATGTCAATATGCTTAGTCTGAGAGTGTTGAACTGGGTTCTTTGAGATATTTATAGCACTTGTATTGTCATAGAATAGACTCATTGTGGATTGTGCAATCCCATAGTCCAACAGCATTTGTTTCATCTAAAGGAATTGAGCACAATAACTACCTACAGCTATATATTCGGCCTCCGCAGTGGATAATGAGATTGAGTTCTGTTTCTTGCTTTTCCAGGAGACCAGGCAATTTTCAATATAAAAGCATCCTCCACTTGTTGATTTTCTATCATCCAAGTTTCCAACCCAATCTGCATCAGAATAACCAGCAATGATAGTAAATGTTTTATATAGATACCATAGACTGAAGGTGGTGGTCCCTGCTACATATTTGATTATCCTTTTAACAGCCGTTAGGTGAGATTCCTTAAGATCTACTTGATATCGAGCACATACTCCCACGTTAAAAGATATATCTGGACCACTAACTGCTAGGTATAGTAAGCTTCCAATCATACTCCGATAGAGATGTTGGTCCATACTTTTGCCGTTAATATCTTTGGAGAGTTTAAGTGTGGTGCTCATCAGCGTATGATAGTTACGACCAGACTCAAGCCCAAATCTTTTCACGAGGTCTCTTGCGTACTTGGTCTGGTTTATGAAAATTCCATCATTCAGTTACTTGACCTGTAGTCCTAGAAAGAAATTCAATTCGCCAACCATACTCATTTCAAATTCTGATTTCATGAGGTTGGAAAATTTGTGTGCCTCATCTCCACATGTTGACCCAAACACTATATCATCCACATAGATTTGTACGATAAGCAACGAGTTCTTTGTTCTTTGAGTAAACAGTGTCTTGTCTACACTTCCTCTACAAAATTCATAGTCTAATAGGAATTTTGTTAATCGGTCATACCATGCACGTGGTGCTTGTTTGAGACCATACAGAGCTTTATCTAGATGATAAACATAATGGGGAAACTTAGGATCTGAAAATTCTTTTGGTTGTTTTACATAAACTTTTTCAGCAAGATCCCCATTAAGAAATGCACTTTTAACATCCATTTGAAATAGTTTAAATTTTAGTGCGCATGCAACGGACATAAGAATTCTAATAGATTCAAGACGAGCAACAAGATCAAATGTCTCATCAAAATCAACTCCTTCTATTTGTGAATATTCTTGGGCAACTAACCTTGCTTTATTTCTGATCACATTTCCTGACTCATCGGATTTATTCTTGAAGACCTATTTGGTTCCAATGACATTTGTACCAGTTGGTCTAGGAACCAATTTTCATACCTCATTTCTTTGGAAATGTTGAAGTTCTTCTTACATGACATTTATCCAGTGTTCATCTTGAAGAGCTTCCATAACATTTTTAGGTTTAATTTTTAAGGTAAAGTAGAAATGACTGTAAATACTTTTTATCCGCCGTCAAGTTTTTACACCATCATTTGGATCTCTGATGATTTGTTCTCGTGGATGATCCTTTACGATGGGTATTTCAGATGACGAACCGGGTTCATTGGATGCTGGGGGTTTGTTTTTCGATTTATCTAGAATGCATGAGTCTACATCATCTTCTAATTCATTTGCAGGATTCTCCTCATCATGATGATGATCATCAATTACCACATTAACTATCTCCTGAATAGTGAGGATTCTCAGATTGTATACTCTATATGCACGACTATTCATGACATTCCCCAGAAAAATACATTCATCACTTTCAAGCTTAAATTTTCCTAGCTAATCTCTGTCTCTCAAAATATAACATTTACTCCTAAAGACTCAAAAATATTTCACACTAGGTACCTTCCCATACTAAGTTTATATGGGGTTTTCTTCAGACATGCTCTAAGATATGCTCTATTTATGATGTAACAGGAAGTATTTATAGCTTCTGCCCAGAAACTTTTTGCTATATCTTTTCCATTTAACATGACTGACCCCATTTCTTGTAGCACACGATTTTTCCTTTCAATGACTCCATTTTACTGTGGGGTTTTTGGAGCTGAGAATTCATGATGAATTCCTTTCTCATTACAGTATTTTTTAAATCTCTCATTTTTAAATTCCCCATAATGATCACTTCTAATACGATTAATGTCATATCCTCTTTCATTTTGAAGTCGTTTAGCCAAGATTGTCAATTCTTCAAAAGCATCCGACTTTTCTCGAAGAAAAGCAACCCAGGTAAATCTGGTATAGTCATTTACTATAACAAGGAACTACCTTTTCCTCCCGTGGCTTTCCACTCTGGTTGGACCAACTAGATCCATATGCAACAGATCTAAAGATTTTGTTATTGCTATGGTGGTTGTCTTTTTATGTCTAGTTTTTATCTGTTTTCCTTTTAGACATTCTCCACACACAACTTTTTCTTCTTTTCTAATATTGGGAAGACCTCTAACCAAATTGTTTGAACTAAGCTTGGCTAAATTTTGATAGTGCACATGTTCCAACCTTTGATGCCATAATATGTATTCATTTTTCACAGCCCTATTACACTTTGGTGTCATCCCATCGTCATTTGCACTCTCTATGACATAGCAGTTATCACTAGTGCGTAAACCGTTTATGAGAGATTTTCCTGTACGATCTAATAAGATTCTACACACATTTTTTGAGAAGGTAACTTGGTGTTCCTTGTCACAAATTTAAGAGATACTAAGGATATTATGTTTCAGACCTTCTACATAGAGGAAATGTTTAATCTTTGGAAGGCCAGGTACAGCTATTGTCCCTAGTCCAATAATTTTGGCTGAACTACCATCTCCAAATGTGACTCATCCTCCATCAAAGTTTGACTACTCACAAAAGTGAGTTTGATCACTAGTCATGTGTTGGAGCATCCACTATCAAGATACCATTTTGAACTACTACTAGCTTTCAGAGCAGTATGGATTACAAGACAATGGTTTATATCTGTCACATCCTCTGAGACATTCTTGTTCATGATTCCTTCTTCAGTCAAGATCACTCTCTAGGCGGTAAAGCCCTTAAAGAGAAACCTCGCTCTGATATCAATTGAAATAGCGGTGAAGACTACTTGAGTTGAAGTAGGAATATGCCAATATGTCCTAAAGGGGGTGAATAGGACTTTTTAAAGTTTTATAACATATTAAAAATCCGATTACACTAATCCTTTAAGATAGAAAATTATCAGGATTACTCAAATGTAACTCTACTGGCTTTCAAGCCTGGTAGAGGATCCAATCACAAACTATTTAAGAAACAACAATATATAGCTTAGCTCATGGTGGATTTAACTGTGTTTATGTGTGAAGTGTGTTCAGATAAGTAAATATGAAAGCATTGTCATAAACAATCACACACATAGATTAATAGCAATCACAAACACAGTCATGTTGATAGTGGTTCGACTACTTATCTACTCCACTCTCGGTAATCACACTCAACCCTTGAGTGTATCAGATTTCACTAAGGAGGGTTCACATGGTTCACCTCTAACCTAAGGTTTTAAATCAGGTTCACCTTCAACCTTTATAACCTACACTGAGGCTGATTGTTTATGCTCTCATGAGCAAGGGTTAACATATCGCACCCACATTTAGGCACACTGGCCAAGGATCGTCCCTAAGACCCTAACAGAGGTTTCACACGGCTCACCTCAAAACCCAAGGTTTTACCTGGTTCACCTTAAACCGAAGGTTGTACTGGTTCACCTCTAACCAGATGTTTATGCTCTCCACAGAGAAAGGGTCCACACAAAGCACCCACCACGTACACTCCCGACGAAGGCCTCCTTGAGGACTTCAAGGGTGAGAAACACCTAAGACCCAACCTACAAAGGAATGATCAAAAAGTCCTCTAGACTCTAGATACTTACAGATAAGTTGATGAGTCTCATTCAGCGCAGTGGTGAAGATCTCCTTGTTGATGAAGAGTCTTCAACTTTCTTGATCCGCAACAAAGGATATACCAATATAAGGCAATGGGTTGGGTCAAGGTTATGATGGAATCCTACTCTCTAAATATTTTCCTATTAGGAGAGTAGAGTGATTCC
The DNA here is from genome assembly GCA_037074715.1 of Magnolia kwangsiensis. Taxonomy (NCBI): domain Eukaryota; kingdom Viridiplantae; phylum Streptophyta; class Magnoliopsida; order Magnoliales; family Magnoliaceae; genus Magnolia; species Magnolia kwangsiensis. The sequence goes on along the minus strand of CM073571.1, from coordinate 85,529,454 downwards.
AATCATTTAAGCATTCAAGGCATCCCAACTTAATGATTTGCCATTAAGGTAGTAGCTGAAGGATCTTTGAATATGAAAGTTCATTCCCCAATCCACTCTATTAAATTTCAATGATGAGGGTGGATTGGAAAATGAACTCCCATGAGAGAAACGGCTTTGGGTATATGATCTAAAGGTAAAACATACAAAAGCACTCTCTTCTTTCTCTTCCAGCAATATGGACAAGTCTCTCTTTATATAAGCAAAAGGTTCCAACGGATATAAAATGGTCACATTTATGACAGAGTTCGATATCATCGAGTAGTGTCAATATCATCGAGCGTATACTCTCGATGGTATCGACAGTCTGCTCGATGACACAACCACACATGTCATACGCTTTTGAAACCTCTTGCCAGCTGGTCGATGAGATCAATCAGGTGTCGATATCATCAGATTTCGAACTCTGATTCTATTGATACTTGGGTCGATCTATCGACATTTGAAAAATGAGAGAGACTAGCCATGAAATATTTCAGGTTTTTAAGATATGATCGAGGGTCAACTGATGTCATAGAAATTTGTATATCAATGATATCAGAGGCAGTGTCGATGCATTGAAAAATCCCATGGATTTTTCAGTAAGCTCGCTGGACAGTTTATGTCTAGTCTCGATGCAATCGACTCGGCCTCGATATCATCGACATATGAATATTGATTTCCTCGAGTGGCCCTCGATCAAAGATAAAAAATGAGCTGAAATATTTGTTAGAAGACATGCATGCCCACTATCGATATCATCAATGGACTTCCTATATTATCGAGATTTGATTTAAGATCATATCGAAAAGAGTATCGACATATCGAAGGATTTTGATATTTTCCTTGAAAATTAGGGGCGCCAAAAATCTGAGTGTCAATATTATCGAGTCACTTCTGTTTAACTCGAGATTCAAATATTGATGACATCGATAGGTGTATCGATATATCGATAATTCTGTCCAAATATGTATGCAGTTGCTGGACACATTAAGTCCTCAATCGATATGATCGATTTACCTTCCGAGGACATCGACAGCACAAGTCGATTATATCAATATGTGTATCGATACAATCGACAGGGTAAGAAAACTTAGAGATTTTCTGATGTTTAAAGACGTTGTTTTACTCAAAAACCCTAATATATTTTAACTTATTTTTTAAGGGTTTTAATCACCTGGTGTTTTGGGACATGGGATGTGAGGCTTAGATTTACCTATGGCGAGCATCTACACATCTGGTTGGGGCAGACACTTGAATAGATCTTTCTGTGAGGCTCTGCAGTCCAACTGACTCAACACACACGCTAATTGACAAACCAGTGCACTAGCAAGTGCACTTTCAATTATAAGGCTGCATATAAAGTTTCGAGCTGAATGGACGGTGGCAACCCCATGATCTTACATTCTAGAGGACTTTTTAGGCCCGTTTAATGTGATCGGCCTGATTTTCTTGGGGCCTGGTTACACTTCAACGAGCTGCTGAATATTTCAAGGAAAGATGACTGGAATGATGCTTATAACCGATCTTAGCAGTCAGATCAAGGGCTTCAAGCCACACAATCCCTATCTCATTGAAGACTGGTTGATCAGATCAACAATTCCTCCTAAGTACTAAGAGATGACCAAACTGGCGTCGGAATGCTGGCAAAATTTCTAACTGTCTTCTCTTTCTTTCATTACATTCCATTAATTGTACTTTATTTTTAGAATCAAGGGAATCCGAGGATGTAAATGAACACAAATAAATGTGATCAATGTTCTCTCATCAGATTTTTTGTTATCACTAAATAAATCCCCTAAATCAAACTCATTTGCTTCTTGTTCGAAACAAGGAGGTTTTCCATAATTGGTTTTTATTGAAATAAAATAAGATTCTCTCCACAAATCTCTGCTTCACTTTCTCCTCCTCCAAGTCAATCCATTAGTCATAGGGAAATCAACTGCGACAAGTAAAATTTCTAATTTCTCCAATTTTATGTGATTCTTTTTATATTATTTTGATTTGGGTCATTGTCTATTTTAGAGGATACAAGGAGGATACAAAGCGACTGCCCTAAAAAGAAATGGAAACAGTGATTATTTGGTTTTTTTTAAAAAATAAGGAATTCCTTCCTGGTTTGATTGATTATAGGTTTCAGTTTCTTACTAAAGCGGATTTCTTCCTTAGCCTACCTGATGAACGAATTAGATGGCATATGCATGCGCCACTTTGACACATGAATGGTGTGTAAATGGGCATTTTTACTGGCATTTTGCCTCAGCAAACCTCGTTTCATTACATAGATAATTCATATTTTTAACATATATAATATTAGAGCCGAGTTTAAACCGATTTGAGTGTAAATCCTTTCTATTTAAGAAAGTCTTTCTAATAATTAAGGAAGGTAAGTAGCAATTTGTGCAGGAAGGCTTTTTCTTTTTCTCATTTGTGGGACACTTCTGCAATTCGAAATTATTTATATGCAAGAATAATCGTGAATATTTCAAGTCTTGGTTAAGTTTGTGACTTGTAACTTTAGTTCTGATTAATAAGATATAAATTGGCTATCACTCTCAGCTGTTCAAGCAGTTTTGGTTGGGTTTGTGACTTCACTATGGTTCTGGTTAATAAGATATAAATTGGTTATCCCACTCAGCAATTCAAGCATTGTTAGTTCACAGTTTTATGACCTTATAAGAATTACAACCCAAGTGCAGTATGGCCATGTAATGATGGACATTGTTTCTTTATTGTAGGCCCCTGTTTACACGTTGAAGGATTTATACACACACACACACACACACACACACACACACACACACACACACACACACACACACACACACAAGTTGAAGGCTTCTCTTCTTTTTAGTATATCTGCATGTAAGTCTGTCATGTTGATAGTCCATTGATTTCTTGGAATTTCTTATTGCTAGACACTGATTGGTAGTAACTGGAAGAAAGTTTACACATGCTGGAATTTACACTTGAATGCTAGGAATTGTGATCAGATTGCTAGATTTTTTATTTATTTTTTTTATTTGGAAAGATGATGATCTTGTTAAGGCCAAAGGCCAAAAAAACAAAACAAAGAAACGAAACTACAGAAAAACAAACATAAATATTTGCTAGAATATTGATCATAGAAATTGAATAAACTTGCTGGAATTTCAGTTTAATTGCTAAAATTTCACCATTACTTGCCACTTTTGTGATTAAATACTCTGATCGTCATATTTCATGAATGCTTACTTAAGTTGCCTTATTCTGGATCAATTGTCTTTCGTTACTTAAGTTGCCTTATTCTGGATCATCTCCAAATCCTTTGCTCCTTTCCAACCCTTGGAATCTGCATTTTCCAAGATTCCTATAAGCATCAAAAATTCCTCAATTTTTCTATTAAAAGAAACAAATGAAATTTATTTATATTAGAAGTTGCTAACTTATGGATGGATGTTTGTTTGCTTATTTTCATTTGCACATCAATATCAAGCATAAAGACAAAAAAGACAATAGTATCTTATCATTAATCACACATCTTGCTAGCCTTTTTCTGGCAATATGCCTTCAATTACATGAATTTTATAATTTTGATGAAATGTCTGGATGTTATATGTATTACTACATGCGAGGAGATTATTTTAGGAGATAAACAACCATTGAACACGAAACAACAGCTGAGAGTCAGGAAACAACTACAATATTTTTCTTCTTTTTTTTTTGGCCCTTTTCCATCTAGAGCTAATTCAAACAATCTGCTTCGTTTACTTTTTTCTTTTGCTCTATATGGGAATCATGGTGTCTTTGGAGTTTATTAGGTGGGATAATTGAACTATACTCTATTTTCAGGTTTACCCATCCTGTTTGTTGGGCGTTGAAAGAGACTACTTGGCCTTAAGCAAGCAGTATCCAAAATTATCAATATCCCTGGAATTACTAAATTGAAAGGGACTACTGGCATTGAATCGACCTATGTTAGTGTCCCCATAAGAACACTTTATAACTTGTGTTAAGAAAGCATTAGAGCATCTCTTCATATTCTAAATGTAGTTTTCCTGATAGAAGTTACTTTCTAATGCAGGAAATCGATAGGCTAGACTAATGGTTATTCGAGCATACCATATGGTAGGTGATCTAGACTCATTTGCAATTGAATTGTGCACTGAATCTGAGAATTAGATGTGGATTCTGCATTCTATCTGCTCTCATGGTGCAAACTCTCCATTCTAAGAATTAGATGTGGATTTTGCATTGAATCTGAGACTGGAAACCCCTTAAACTCTGTGTGTGTGTGTGTGTGTGTGTGTGTGTGTGTGTATTAACATTGGTGTGATGAGTATTTACTAGTGATTGGGAACCAACCCAACCTTACTTTTTAGTTCACAGGCTAGTGGGCTAGTCTGGGACTCAGGTCTTCATTAATACCACCACATTTATGGGCACCTCAACATGCACCATACGTATGGCCATTGGTTTCTTAGAGATGTAGGAAGTTTTTAGCAAAGATGTGGATACTAGTGTTGTTGTTACCAACTTACCCTCGAAATTTCTGTTTTTCCACACTGCACCTATGGTACCAAGTACCCATATCCATATCTGTATTTTAGTACCACCATTGAGTAAATAATCGTTCAAATTGAAAGGAGAATAGCTATATGACCAGCATGATTTATGGGACAAAATTTTGGTCCCAGCTGGATCTTCTAACCATGTTCTGGGCATTCCCCGTCAGAGCTTTTTCTTAGTTGACATGCATGTGCAAGTCAACTAATGCACACACCTCCATATATGCCAGCTTGGCACACAGGTAAAATATCCAAGCCCCACTCATCATGTGGATGCATAGATGCTACTGGTGAAAAATAAAGGTGACCTGCTCAGTAGTTGTGCTATGATATTAGAAATAAGTGGATGTGTTAGAAAACTTCAGACAGGTCCTTCATAGTTATAGATTCGTTCAGTTGATTGTGGCCCGACTAGAGGACTGACCTGATTCTTAGGATACGGAATCTACAGTTTACCCTTCTGATGGATGGCTTGGATATTACACCGATCTTCCATGCCGGCATGTGATAGTGTGTGCATTAGCTCACTTATACATGCATGTAAGCTTAACAAACCTCTTTCCCTTCCTCAGGTGGGCTCTACTAAGAAGGTGCACATTTCTAGCAGGTGGTGAACCTGCTTCTGAACATCATTAGATTATTTTCTGATGGTGATCTTTTCTCTATACAACGTGATGCACTGTATACCCTAGAAACTATCTAGAACTCGAGGCATTGCCACTAATCAATGGCATGTCCTACTTGTATTTGACAAGCAAATGGAGATTTTTCTTTTCATGATGTTCAGCTCTACTTGCACATTTTTTAGGTCATAGATACTCATGGTCAATATCTATTCCACTTGAGAAGTGGGTACTTGTGGCTACCGATGGTCCTCCTTGCGAAAATCATCTAGACGTTTATTTTGGCCCTACAAACCATATGGTGAGACCATTCCTTTTGTGTCAATTTCATTCCTCTTTGAGTTTTTATTAATTCATTAAGAATAAAAAAGAAAATGTTTATACATGATGTACTTCTTTCACTTTATCTTTCTTTCCCCTAATGGTCACTCCGATTTATGAATGCCATGACTATTTGTAGGATGATGGAATATACGAAGCTGTTGCAGGATGTGACTTTGTCATTACTAGAGTTGCATTTCAAGATAACTCTTCAAAGTACTACATAAATGACCATAGAAGTAATTTTATAGAGGTCACTAAGAAATTGAAAGGAAAAGGAGTGGACTTGGACAACAATCAGTTTTTGATTCTTCAGGTGGGTGATGGGCTGATGGCTGAAAAGGGTTATTTACTTTTAAAAAAAATATCATACCATCAAAATATATCCTCACTTTCAATTCTTTATCATTAAAATTTCAAGGTGAAGTTGAGCAAATTTCTCTAATGAAGCCAAAGATTTGTATTTTCAGCATAATTGTAATTGTAATTATATTGATTGAATGAAGGATTATAATTGAATGAATGAATGATTGTAAGTGATTGTAATGGAATGAATGAATGATTATAATTGATTGTAATGGAATGAATGAATGATTATGTAGGTGGTAATTGAATGAACAAATGATTATATATATTTTTAATGTATGAAATAGCTACGGATATTGACCATAGCCGGTAATCTAACAGCTGTAGCCATGATTAAATTTAGCATATTACTACAGACTTTTAGCTACAAATAATATCCGTAGCTGTTTATGCTTATCGCTACAGGTATAATTGCTACGGATTGTATCTGTAGCTATTGTAACCTATAGCTACGGATTAAATCCTTAGCTATAGGTTCCAAACCTATTGTTACTGCACCTACGACTACAGTCGTGCCATGAACTAGAACCGTAGTCATAGGTCTATGGCTACGGATAACCTTTGCCCATTTTTCTGGTAGTGAAATTAAGTAAGTAGGAGAAAAGAAAATAGTTTGCAAGAAAGAGAGAGAAGAAAATGTGACACAGAGAGAGAGAGAGCAACGTCCAACTCTCCGTTGGACGTAGTAGGAAGGAAAAGAATAAAAAAATAGAGAGAGAGAGAGAGGCGGGTTTCAAGTCGACTCGCTGGGTCCTAGACTAAGTCAGGGCCAGATTTGAGTCGAGCTTCAGGTGAGGGTTTTATCCTTTATGCTTACATTAATTTAAGTTATTATAATTACCTTGCCCTTACAAGTCATCTTGCTGTTTCATCTTATCTTTACATGCTTTCGCGTTATTTCTATCTTGCATTTAACATGCCTCCGTGTTACTTTGAATTCTTCCTACAATTATATGTTTTACCATCAATTATTTTTCCTTTAAGATTATAGTACAATGTTGTTTACAAGTGATCTTTATATGTGGGGTGATGGATACAAGCCTTGCCTTTACCCTTACCAATTTTGTTGACTTAACCTTGCTATTTATGTAACATCTCGAAAAAATCCGTACAAAGACCCGAGTATCGCCTCAGGTAGAAATTGCTAAGGATCGAATCCTTTAGAAATTAAACGAAAAATTAATTAAGTACTAAACCGAATTAATTGGCGAATTAGTTCAAATCACTTTCTATATGAACTGCAAGGCCCAAAACCATTAGAATCGCTAATCTAACATTACCTAAAAACCTATGATAAATCTCAAAACCCAGTTGCTCTCAGGAGCACATTGAAACTCCGTATCAGACCTGGACCACGCATCGAAAGTGCAATTAACGTGAAACTATACAGTTATGACCTCCTTACTGGGCTTGATAACCATCCCTGGAATTAAGTCCAAATAGTACCCAGAAATGCACAACTTGAAACTGGAGCGAAGTGTATGAGAAATGCGAATATATTTAGAAAATAAACTCAAATTTAAGTGAATTGGGTCATTTTCTTACAGGCCAAATCTAAGGTTTCAGACCATCAAATTCTGACCCAACTACACCCTTGGATCAGGGAAATTTCCCTACACATGACAATGTACTTGTGGGCCTGATCCAATACGATGACCGTTGAACTGAAATTTGTCCTCAATAGTCGATCCACAAACCTGACCTGACTGAAATCTTAACCTAGCATAGCTCCATGATTAGGGAACTTTCTCTAGACCGTACGTAGGTAATGGACCTCCAGATGAGCTCTGTTGGCCCAAAACAGCCACCCTTTGGCTATAACCTAAGTATATCATGGCCCTGGGGCCATTGACATAAGTTCTGGGCCTATATAAGGACCTAAACCCACCCCTCTCTCATTCCATACAAATTTCGTAAACCCTAGGAGAGAGAAGAGAGAAAAGAGGAGGAAAGAGTGAGGAGAAGAGAGAGAGTTGTGGTTTGTTGCTGAGATTCACTCCTACCACTCCATGTGCTGAAACATCCCTCCTATTTCGCTACACTGTCGAATTCGAATCCATTTTTAGGTAAGAAATCCTAACCCTAATCTATTTTAGGGATCCAAATGGAGGAATCAGTGAAATAGCTAACTTGTTTCATGATTCAGGTAGCCATTATGCTGTAAATGGAGACGTAGTGTACAAACTGAGTTCAATACAAGTATATCGACAAAAGGTGCAGACTATAAACGTTTAGGTTATAGTTTTCAAGGCTTTCAATGTCAGTAATGGTTTATGATTGACTTGATTTCTACCATATACCCTTAGATATGGTGTTTTCCATATATTACATGTGTATGAACTATGCTTATTATCAATGCATTCCATGTGTTTGCTGAAATGTTTGCATGAATATGGAATTTCAATTTGTGCTTACCATGATTGTTAATTGAGAATACATGATCATTGTATGTGTGACAACTCCTTTATGAAAGAATTTGCCATAATATGTGTTATAATTAATTCATTATATGTATGTTTGAAATGTGTAGTCTAAGTATTTGATAAAATGTCCGAATGGGTGATTATTTGATGAAATGCATTTATTAACGGTGTTGAGATGAGATTCTCAACTACCTTAGCTATATGAATAGATTCCTTCATATAATTTACATCCGACTACATGATACATGTATGAAATGCCTATGTGTAACAACATGTGCACTATGTGTTTGTTAAAATGCTCAAATGAGATTTATATTTGAATTGGTTGTCACATGTTGTTTTAACTATCACATATGAATGCATATTGTACTTGAGTATGATTGGGACTACTAGGTAGTCCAGGCAATCGGTAATGGTTTTCGAATTAGTGGCCGAGTTCGTTTAGCCATACAAGAGGCGTTCGATGAATCTGAGTCGTAAGCTGTTTGTCGATAGTTGTTAGGCCACACGGAGTGCTTACGTACTTCATGTCGATTAATTTAACGTACGCTCATACTTGTCGAGCTTGTCAAGTAACCCAATTAGCCTAATGTAGGTTCACTATGTATGGACTCTCCTTCTTGAATCTAAGGTACCACTTACCAATAAAAATCCTGTTTAACCTTGGTACCAAGATCTGGTAAGACTCATGAGTCGGGCATGATGGTATGGACATTGTGGTCGAGCTGTTGGCCTACTTTGGGGTGACGAGTCTTCCTCTAGTGTTCAGTGAGCAAACCAAACTCATGAGCCGAATACGGTGGTATGAGACACTGTATTCGGGTTGTCGGCCTACGCTAAGGTGACGAGCCTTTCCTGTAGTAACCTCGAGTATAAACTAGGCCTACACCGAGGTGAAGAGTCTCCCGTAGCGACCTGAACTTACTTGTCCACTACTTTTAAATCAAGGGTGATGTTGTCCTATAACTTGCTTATCGTATGTGATTAACTAGGATTGACGACCCTAGATGGATCATCGTTTGGGTAAATAATATAAAAGAGAGGTACCTTAGCTTTCCGAACCTGCTGTATGAATAAACCTAATAAAGTATTAGCTAACACGACCATGCACCACATTGCATGTGCTTTGGTGAGGAAGCATACGTTTAGGGAGTTTTTCATGCGCGATCGTAAGATGATGTCACTAAGGGAGTGCAGGCGAGGGCATACATCATTATAGCACATCATTCCTACATTAATAATAGTACTTAGGATATGATTGCTATATTGCTTATTATTACTGGCTAATTGAATTGATAACATGTTAACCTTTACCTTATAACTCCACTAAGTTGATCACTCACTCCCGCTCTGGGACGGTGTTTTAAAACACCAACCAGACTCTGTTGTAGTTATAGATGATGAAAATTCTTACGAAGCAGAGCCTGACTTTTATGCGGACCCTACACATTTCTAGCACCCTGGGGGGGATGTCATCACCCCTGGGGCAAGTGATCGCCCTAAGGTCCAGCGGACCGCGATGGCATCGCCCCAATCGCTAGCCCTCGCAGTATTGGGTCCAGCGGGCCAATCGGGCCGCAGCGGACCGGCCATTGTACACGCATGTGGGGCCCATGAAATCATGTGGGGGCCCCCTATACCTCCCCAATTATTTCATTTCTTCCATTTCTACCCCTCCAAGCTTTTTTAAATCTCTCAAAAATCTCATTTTTCTCTCTCAAACCTCCCCATTATTCTCATATCATCTTCTTCATCATCACTACATACACACCTCTCACTATTTCTTTCAAACCCATCTCCCACCTCCCTTATTTCCTCCTGTTTGGGAACACGAACCCTCCTTGGTGTCTTAAAAAAATCTCAAGATCCAAAAACCCATCCTATCCCTCCATTTTTTTCACTCTCATGGCTCTTTTTGAGCTAGTGGCAGCCATATTTTCGCTTTCCACACTTCTTTCTCTCATGGAAAAGAAGAGGGCTTCTACAGATGAAGTTGGGCCTAGCTGCCCTACTTGTCCAAGGAGGAAATTGGTCATAGAAGTAAGTTCAAGTATTGATCGGGAGATAAGGACGAAGCGGGATCTCGATCCCCAGACTCCTCTCGAAAGAGCTCTACTGGCGGATATGGCACATGGAAGGTTTGAAGGCTATATAGTTCTCTTTAAAGCACAGTGGATGAGAAACTATTTGGGCTTTATCCGGTGATGGATTCTCTGTTGGACGCGGGGTGAGGTCCCATATTTGAGGGTAAGTCACGTGCGAATGAGAGCACTGTTCGAGCCTTTTATGCCCATATACGAGAGCCACTGCTAGAGCCTCTACAGTTCTCCATCCTCGTGGGAAGGCGGGACACCATTGTCAATGTGGACTTGATAGCCCGAGTCATAGGAATTTTTTGTGGAGAGATGCATGCTAGCGATAGAAATCTTAGGAGCATGCGTGAGAGAGATCGCCGCACACGATTTCGTTGTGGCTGACTGGTCCACAGGAATCGAGGCAATTACCTCCTGGCGTCCAAAATGACTCCTGACTTTCTCCTGCTCCACCACATCTTCACATACAATGTGTATCCCAGGTGGAGCAATCGCAGTGAATGCACACGTTTGATGGTAGACTTCCTATACGAGGCTGGGCAAGGAGACAAGCTGTGCCTACCTACGTATGTACTATGACAGATAGTTCAGACTCCATGCTCTCCTAAGATAGACATTTTACTTCCATTCGGCCCACTTATATGTAAGCTTGCTCGTGAATTTGATTATAGACTTAGCGCAGAAATTCTTGTGCCGATCCATTTCATCAATAACACTACTCTTAATAACATGGATATTGGGCCACGACAACGTCAAGCCCAACTTTATGAGACTGAGGATGAGACGGGAAGTGAAGAGGAAGAGAGTGATGAAGAAGGAGATAAGAATGAAATAGAGGAAGGAAGTGAGGAAGAGGAAGAAGAGGATGCCCAAGACTCTGATGGGGGCTCTCCTCCTACTACATATGAGCACCATCGTGATCGGGCTGCTTTAGAAGCCTGCTTAGTTCAGATTGAGGAGGGCCAAGTCACCCTGAGATAGGAGGTCAGAGAGACCTGGGCCAAGCTTGAAGAGAGTCAGGCCTACGTGAAGTAAAAATTTAAGAAGGTGTCTTGCACCTTGAAGACTCTCTTGTGCTGCATGTAGGATAAGGGTGCTCCTCCACCATCACCAGATTTAGGCGACTAATCCTATGTTATAGTCGTCATTGGGTCTTTTCTTTCTGTATTTTTCTTGCTTTTTATGTTACTGCCTTGATAGGCTTAGTAGTAGGGTAAAGTTGTGATGTGTTTTGGTGTTTAAAGCTTTAGTAGATTAGCTCACATTCATCTTCTATCATGATTCATGTAAAACTATATCTCATGTATTGTGACAAATTTTAGTAAATGAAATACATGGAGCCTCTTTTATTTGGCATGTGAATGATGTATGGATGTGTGTATGTTCCTATGTTAAATTTTACACGGGTTGCACCCTACGTTGTATATAAGGAATGCCACTTAAGGCCACTCGGAGTATGCCACGTCTTACACTTGGTGAATCGAGTGACGGGGCACCTCCCCTTAGCGATAGCCATATAGACCCTAGTTTGGGCCCAAATCACGAGACTGCCAGATTCTCCAACGGCCACTGGCCCCACTAATGGACCAGCACATTTTACACCACCGATTCCAGAGTAGAACCGCGCGTCTACCTCGACGCCACACATGCCTCAGAAGGTTTCTCCTCCTGATAAGCTGGAGCAGATGATGCTTCTTATGCAGTAGCAGCAGTAGATTTGGACCACCATAGTAGGGGCCCTTGCCCAAAACATGAGCATGTGAAAGGGCCTAGCTATATGCCCTAGAGGGGGGTGAATAGGGCAATGCCAAATAAAACTTATAACAGTGGAATAATAAAAGATATAAAGCACAATGCTGAATATAAAACAATCACAATAGCCTAAAATAAAGAGATTGATACTTTATCAGTTCTAAGGACAACCTTACACCAAAAACCAGAGGTTTAAGGTAGGACAACCTTATTTCTAGAACGTCCTTTGTATCACAAAATAATGAGGAATAATAAGTAATGAAATCAAAATAACTTGCGGAAAATAAATCCTAAGTTATTAGAACATTCATCCACACTTGCTTGAAGTGATTACAACATTCATCCACAAACACAAACTACAAAACTGAATGAATAAAGGAATGAAAGAATGAAGCACATCCACAACACAACGATATATAGTGGTTCGCCTATGTGTACACCAACTGTTATCCAACAGCCACACAGATTGCTACTCCACTCCTAATATCCTCACACAGGGGATATTAGCATGCACTATCAAAATAGGTTTCACAGGTTCACCTAAAACCTTCACAATTGTGTCTTTGATCTCGGGCTTACACAATCCAAAAACTCCACAATCTGAATTTTCTGGCTCTCCTCAGATAACCACTACAATGAGATTTTTCTGAAAAATCTCAAACAAAAACCAAAGAAAGTAAATTACAAAACATGTAAATTACCTGAATCACCTTTTGAAGAAGCCCCGTAGAACCAATCGGAGTAGAAGTTTGATTCGATATTCAAAGTCCAATACTCACTTAAAGAATAGTTCTAAGTCTAATTGATTTTAGATCAAACGGGCTAGATCTATTTAATTTTGAATCCAAGAAGAAGGAATATCAGAAATTCCCCTTTTCTAATAAGATTGGAATGTAGATCAAAATTAAATAAACATAAGCTAGCAAAAGGAATATTAAATAAGCACAATGTATCTTAAAATAAACACAAACTTATCTCAGAGACTAGCCTAAAGAATGCTTGAATAGAATTGATTTGAAGTACTAAAACTCTGAAGTTCGTGCTCTATTTATAGCCTGAAAAATCCCGTCTACGACTGGTCTTAGGATCCTAGGACTGGTCGTAGCTTCAAAGATTTTCGAAAGATTTCCGCGGGATAAGATTTTCTATTCCACGACCGGTCCTGGGTGGTCTACGACCAGTCGTGGGTCACCTATAACTGGTCGTGAGACACCTACGACCGGTTGTAGGACCCCAAAAATAGTTGCTGGAGTTTGAGTCGTAGGACTACGACCGGTCGAAGGATGAGTCGTAGAACCACAAGACTGGTCGTAGGAAGTCCAGGACTGGTCGTAGGACAGCTAAAAAGATTCAAAAATCTTCAACTACCTAAGACTGGTCCTGAAAAACTTAAGACTAGTCGTAGCAAAGCTAGGACTGGTCTTGATGTCCCTAGGACTGGTCTTAAAACACTTCAAACAAGCATATTAAAATATATGAGTTATGTATCCGGAATGACCTATAGTAAAGCCCATCCTAAGGTCAATCTAAGGTCAAACAAACCTTAAAAATGAGATGGACATTGAAAGTCTGTTCTCTCAGATGACCCTTAAGAGAAGCTTGTCAATATACAAAACTTGTAGTAGGCCTTCATGAGCTTGATCTTGACTTGACAAAGTCTTCTAGTAAACTTGAACTTAATCAAATCTTGAACATGCAACCTTGAAAACTTCTATTCTTGATTTCTTCATCCAAGACTTGAAAACTTTCTTCATTTAAGATCTTGTCTTGAAATGCGATGTCTTGATATGTCTTGATTGCAATGACTAGTCTTCAAACATAAAAGACAAGATATACAAGACATAGATATAGGTTTTGGCACCACAAAATTTGACAACTAAAGGGATATGAAATCATAGCACTTACAATCTCCACCTTTGTCAAATTTGTGAAAAAATACATAGCATCAAAGATAATAAGGAATGATAAGTCATGAAATCACAAAATACTCTACTCCCCCTGAGTAATACGAGTATTGCTCATATAATCAGTACACAACATGAAAACTTCAAGACTTCAATCCACATATCCTTCTCAATCAATACAAACAAATTTACTCCCCCTATCCGTATTACTCCCCTTTTAGCAATGCTTACTACTCCCTCTTTTTGTCACAAAATGACAAGGCAAAGGCACAATAGGAAGAAGAACATAGAGAGTAAAAAGTAAATAATGAGAAAGAGATATGAAAGGACATCATATAAATCTTAAGCATCAAGTCATAATCCATACTACAATATCTAAAAGACAATGTTATGAAACAATAATTCATAATACATACCCAAAATAAAAGAAAATGACATACTATCTAGAAGATAATTCACTTAATCTGATCCAGAGGAGGGAGCAGGAATAGATGGATCAATCTGGTGTAAGCCCTTATATATGCGACAAAGATATTTTTGCATGTACTTGAATCTCATGTCATGGGCTATATTCATATTATCAACTTTTTCCTTCATTGCACGAAGGCGTGCATCAAAACCAGAAGGATCATAATCTAGATCATCAGTTTCTATGTCATCAAATAAGTCATCCATATTAACATCTTGTTATGGAAGATCGCCAACTTCCTCTTCGTTTCCAGCATCACCACCATCACCACCAACACCACTAACACCAACTTCATCAAATTGGCCAGGGAGCAGATCCAATTTCATCTTATTAAGATTAGCATTGTTGAAAATAAGATGATGAATTGGTGCCTCATTAACAGGTTTATCGACAAGCATGTGAGTAGCTAAAACATTCATAAGATAACCGAATGGAATATCACTATGACCCGGATGGAAACGAAATTATATAATGGAGTGACAAATCAAAGAAGGAAGACAGACCTTGGTTCCAGAAGCAATAGAATGCAACACACGAACCATGAAAGAAGTCAACTCGGTTTTATTACCGGACCGAGGATATACATTGGAAATGAAGAAACGATGTAATATTCTGTAACTAGGTAACAAATACTTTGTAGGGAGTGCATTCCCTTTGTGAGTCCAATGCGCATCAATTTTGCATAAATCTCTGGTTAACATGCGTTTTTCCGATTTTGAAGGTTTGTCGTATAAAGTATGAATCGGTATTCCTTCATCATTAACAGGTATATCCATAATACCTGATATCAAATGACGGTCTACTTCAAATTTTCCTTCTCTAGTATTGAAAATGTTAAATTATCAAGAGAAAAACTAAGATGCATGCTACTATTGATTGAGCAATGGACTGGTATGCAGACCCACCCCAAAGAAAAATGTTAGTCCAGCCTACAGATTCAAGAAGGGGAATGACACCATATGGAGCAATGTGATTTAGATCAGCAGTATGCTCAACGATAATGTTATGGACACGCAAATTCCGTACATCTTGAGTATCATCTTCGGGTGACCGAAGGTGCCATTTAGTTATCGGTGTAGATCTGGATGAAGATGGACCACGGGATGTTTTCTTTTTCCCTCTAGCATCCATATTCAAAAAGATATACAAAGAACAAGCAAGATGCACAAATGAAAGATGGGTTTTCTCTAGATCAGCAAAAAGAGAGGAAACCCTTGAAAAACACAACAAGAGATAAAATCAAGCTATACTATGAACAAATCAAAGCATAGAGATCATGAATCTTCAAGAAAAAGGATGAAATAGGACTTACCTTGAAGAAAAACTAGAAATCCTATGATTGGTCGAGCCACGACTTGTCGTAGGTCGGTGTGGAAATGAAGAAGAAGGGGATTTTCCCTAAATTATATGATGTTCACGAGATTCACGACCGGTCGAGTATGGTTCACGACCGATCGAACCACGACCGGTCGTGTACAACCACGACCGGTCGAGCATCGACCAAAAATATATTTTTAATGAAAAAATTTAAAATTTAAACAATTATAATATGAAATATAATACACTATGATACATGCAAGCAAGAATATTCAATGTGAAATGCACATACCAAGATCAAATTTCAATTTATTAAACCCGTTTTTGTCGAGCGGTTTAGTAAATATATCAGCAAGTTGAGTTTCGGTTGTTATATATTCCAATGAAATAACTTTTTCTTCAACCAACTCACGAATGTAATGATACTTAATGTCAATATGCTTAGTACGTGAATGCTGAATTGGATTTTTAGAAATGTTTATAGCACTGGAATTATCACAATGTAAGATCATTGAATCTTGATTAATTCCATAATCGCTAAGCATGCGTTTCATCCAAACTAGTTGAGTACATGCATATCCAGCTGCAATATATTCAGCCTCAGCAGTAGAGAGCGATATTGAGCTTTGCTTCTTGCTGAACCAAGACACTAAGCAATTTCCAATGTAAAAACAATCACCACTAGTTGATTTTCTATCATCAATATTTCTAGCCCAATCAGCATCTGAATACCCGGCTAATTGAACATTAGTATCAAAAGGATACCAAAGTCCCAAATTTATAGAACTTGCGACATATCTAATAATCTGTTTAACAGTAGTAAGATGTGATTCCTTAGGATTAGACTGATATCTCGCACAAATACCAACACTAAATGCGATATCAGGTCTACTAACAGTAAGATATAACAAACTACCAATCATACTGCGATATAATTTAAGATCTATATCTTTACCTGAAGAGTTTTTTGAGAGTCTTAATGTTATACTCATAGGAGTATCGAAGTTCTTACCATTCTCAAATCCAAACCTTTTAACCAAGTTTGAAGCATATTTGGTCTGGGAAATGAAAATTCCATCAGGTTGTTGTTTTACTTGCAACCCTAGGAAATAGTTAAGTTCGCCAACCATGCTCATTTCGAACCTTGATTTCATTAACTCTGCAAACTCAATAGACATGTTAGAACAAGTAGATCCATAAATAATATCATCAACATATATTTAAACCATCAAAAATCATTGTTATTCTTTTTAACAAAAAGCGTCTTATCGACACTATCTACTTGAAAGCTATGACTAAGTAAGAATTTAGTCAATTTTTCATACCATGCCCTGGGTGCTTGTTTTAGACCATAGAGAGCCTTTTTGAGACGAAATATATGGTCAGATAACTTAGGGTCTTCAAACCCTGAAGGTTGTTCAACATACACTTCTTCATGTAAGTCGTCATTCAAGAAAGCACTCTTTACATCCATCTGATAGATTTTAAATTTTCTAAAACATGCAATGAAAATAAAAAGTCTGATTGATTCAAGGAGAGCGACTGGAGCAAAGGTTTCATCGTAATCGATGCCTTCAATCTGAGTGTACCCTTGTACAACCAGTCTAGCCTTGTTTCGTATAATATTTCCGAGTTCATCAGACTTATTTTTAAAGATCCACTTTGTTCCAATAATGTTTTTATCTTTAGGTCTAGGAACAAGATACCAGACATCATTACGAACAAATTGATTAAGTTCATCCTGCATAGCAACTATCCAATTTTCGTCAGAAAGTGCTTCTTTTACGTCGACCGGTTCTATTTGGGATGTAAAACAAACATAATTACATATGTTCTCAAGTTGTTTGCGAGTACGAACTCCAGTGAGAGGATTTTCAAGTATTTGATTGGTTGGATGATCTTTAACAGTCCTTGGTTCAGATTCTTTTTGACTTGATGAGATATCTAGATTGTCAATAATAAGAGCTTCATCATCATCTGAACTTGGGGCTAGTGTATTCAAATGATCATCAATGACCACATTGATGGACTCTTGAATCACACCAGTTCTCTTATTTAGAACCCTATAAGCTCGACTGTTCAAAGAATAACTAAGAAAAATTTCTTCATCACTCTTCGTAACAAACTTACCCAAATTTTCACGATCCCGTAAAATATAACACTTGCTGCCAAAAATCTGAAAGTATTTGACAGTAGGTTTCTTTTTAAACCATAATTCATAAGCAGTCTTATTATCGGATTTACTAGTATAAACCCGATTAATAACATAACATGTTGTATTAACTGCTTCAGCCCAAAGATTTCTAGAGAGCTTCATACTATTCAACATAACATTAGCCATATCCTGAAGCACTATATTTTTCCTTTCAACTATACCATTTTGTTGCGGTGTTTTGGACGCTGAGAATTCATGTGATATTCCCTGATTGCTACAGAATTTCTCAAAACTACTGTTTTCGAATTCAGATCCATGATCACTACAGATCTTGCTAACATGAGAACTTTTCTCATTTTGAATTCGTTTGATGACCTTTTTTACTTCATCCAGGATTTCAGTTTTGTCTTTTAAGAATGATACCCAAGTGAATCTGGTATAGTCATCTACGATAACCAAGATGTATTTTTTGCCTCCTCGACTCTCTAATCTGGTTGGTCCAATAAGATCCATATGGAGAACCTCAAGTGGTCTAGATGTGGTATTGGAGTTCACTTTCTTGTGAGAGCTCCTAATCTGTTTGCCCAACTGGCATTCACCACATATTTTGTCTAACTTTTACAATTTGGGTAGACCTCTATTTAGTTCTCTTTTGCTTAATCTAAATAAGTTCCGATAATGTACATGTCCAAGGCGTTTATGCCATAATTCAGTCTCATCGGTATGGACCATGTAACATGATTGAGTAGATGAGCTAGCATCACTAACGTTGTAGCAGTTTTCAGAAGTTATGCGACCAGTTAATATAACAGAACCCCTTTTATTAACTATCTCACAATCTTGATTAGAAAACTTTACACTATAGTTGTTATCACATATCTGAGAAATGCTTAATAGTTGTGTTTTAAACCCTCAACATATAAGACATTCTTAAATAAGGGAAGGTTATAAAGTTGCACCGTACCTTGGCCAATAATCTTGCAATTACTTCCATCACCAAATGTGACTGACCCGTCAGTCATATCTTTAAGATCGGTGAATAAAGCTTTGTCACCTGTCATATGCCTGGAGCAACCACTATCTAGGTACCACTTTGAATGGCTTGTTGCTTTGAAAGAAGTGTGAGCAACCAAGCTGGCAACTTTAGGAACCCATTTCATCACTGTTTTGGGTTTAGGAGTATAGATGGTCTTTTTCTATCTATTATTGTACGAACGACCTATAGAGTTCGACTTTAATAGCTCCTTAAGAAGATCAATAATTTTTTCAGCTAGTTGATTTCGGTTTTGAAAATTAAAGTTGGCATGGCTACTTTTAGGTTTTTGAAAAGTTTTTGAATTTTTAGAAAAATCTTGAAAAGTATTCTTTTCTTTTGAGTTTGAAGACTCTCCTTTTACAAATTTAGGAGCAGTGTTCTTTTGTTTAGGAGATGTATTCTTATCATAGCCCAACCCGGATCGATCGCCACATTTTCTTGATCCGGACAATAATTTTTTCAATTTCGGATCACCTTGGGCATATCTCCATGTGTCTTTCAAACTCATAAGAGAAGCTACCTCATTTTTGAGTTTCTCTTTTTCGAATTTCAAATCTTTAATTTGGGAGGTTTTGAAATCTAAATCATTTTTGGTTTTTTCAAAAGAATCAGAAATATGAGACTTTTCTAAGACAAGAGACTCATAATCTTCCTTAAGCTTAGAAAATTTTTCTTTTTGTAATTTAAGCTTGACAGCAATTTTATAACTCTCTTTATAAAGGGCATTATAAGCATCTTGAAGATCATCTTCATTCGCAATCACTATTCAGATTTTCTTCACTAGATATATCATCATGATCTGAATAGGTGATCTTGGCTAGAGTCATAAGGGCTTTAACACCATCGCCCGACTTGGTTTCAGAATCTTCTGATTTAGAAGAGGATTCAGAATCAGATGATTCATCCCAAGTAGCCATCATGCTTTTCCTTTTTGATTTGTCCTTTTTAGGACATTTTTTAGATAAGTGCCCATATTCTTGATAGTTGTAACATTGACTATCTTTCAAGGATTTACGGGTTCTAGGTTTAGATCGTCTCTTATCATTTGATTTTTGAAAATCAACCTTTTTCTTGTTTTTAAAAATTTTGTAAAACCTTTTTGCTAAAAGTGTCATATCATCTTCGGTATTTTCTGAATCCGAAGTACTCTCTTGTGAAATATTTTTAGATGATTTGAGAGCAATTAATTTTCCTTTAGGAGCCTTAAAGGATAACTCATAGGTTTGAAGTGAACCAACTAATTCTTCAACCCTCATGGTATCCGTATCACGAAGTTCCTGAATCGCGGTCACTTTAGAATTGAACCGTTCAGGAAGTGAACGTAGTATTTTTGCGCACACTTTACTTTCAGGGATTCTATCACCAAGACCCCACATAGAGTTCACAATGTCATTCAATCTAATGTAGAAGTCCGTAAACATCTCATTCTCCTCCATATGAATTTCTTCAAATTTAGTTGTGAGGAGTTGGACTTTAGATTTCTTGACAATAGATGTACCCTCGTGTGTCATTTCTAATATATCTCATGCTTGTTTTGCATTTTCACATGAGATGATTCTTTTGAATTCATCTGGTGATAATGCACAAGTAATTGCGTTTAGTGCTTTTGCATTTGCACTACTTTCACTTTTCTGAAGTGTGGTCCAAAGCGAATAAGCCGTTACTTTCATATATTTTGAACCATCGCCATTAGTTACTTCAGTGATAGGAGGGTTCCATTCATTCACTGTGGCCAGCCACACACTTTCATCCAAGGATTTGAGGAAGATCTTCATCCTGGCTTTCCAATAGGCATAGTTTGTGCCATTAAAGGGTGGTGGCCTAGTGACTGATAGGCTATCAAAATTTGACATCTTAATATAGCTTAGATCGTTAGCTCATGAAATAAATCCAATAAATAAACAATAAGCACGAGCTATTAGGCTCTGATACCAATTGAAAGGGCCTAGCTATATGCCCTAAAGGGGGGGTGAATAGGGCAATGTCAAATAAAACTTATAACAGCGGAATAATAAAAGATATAAAGCACAATGCTGAATATAAAACAATCACAATAGCCTAAAATAAAGATATTGATACTTTATCAGTTCTAAGGACAACCTTACATGAAAACTAGAGGTTTAAGGTAGGACAACCTTATTTCTAGAACGTCCTTTGTATCACAAAACAATGAGGAATAATAAGTAATGAAATCAAAATAACTTGCGGAAAATAAATCCTAAGTTATTAGAACATTCATCCACACTTGCTTGAAGTGATTATAACATTCATCCACAAACAAAAACCACAAAACTGAATGAATAAAGGAATGAAAGAATGAAGCACATCCACAACACAACGATATATAGTGGTTCTCCTGTGTATACACCAACTGTTATTCAACAGCCACATAGATTGTTACTCCACTCCTAATATCCTCACACAGGAGATATTAGCATGCACTATCAAAATAGGTTTCACAGGTTCACCTAAAACCTTCACAATTGTGTCTTTGATCTCGGGCTTACACAATCCAAAAACCCCACAATCTGAGTTTTCTGGCTCTCCTCAGATAACCACTACAATGAAATTTTTTTAGAAAATCTCAAACAAAAACCAGAGAAAGTAAATTACAAAACATGTAAAATACCTGAATCACCTTTTGAAGAAGCCCCGTAGAACCAATCGGAGTAGAAGTTCGATTCGACGTTCAAAGTCCAATACTCACTTAAAGAATAGGTCTAAGTCTAATTAATTTTAGATCAAACAGGCTAGATCTATTTGATTTTGAATCCAAGAAGAAGGAATATCAGAAATTCCCCTTTTCTAATAAGATTGGAATGTAGATCAAAATCAAATAAAAATAAGCTATCAAAAGGAATATTAAATAAGCACAATGTAGCTTAAAATAAACACAAACTTATCTCAGAGAATAGCCTAAAGAATGCTTGAATAGAATTGATTTGAAGTACTAAAACTCTGAAGTTTGTGATCTATTTATAGCCTGAAAAATCCCGTCTACGACTGGTCTTAGGATCCTATGACTGGTCGTAGCTTCAAAGATTTTTGAAAAATTTTCACGGGATAAGATTTTTTGTTCCACGACCGGTCCTGCATGGTCTACAACCGGTCGTGGGTCACCTACGACTGGTCGTGAGACACCTACGACCGGTCGTAGGACCCCAAAAATGGTTGCTGGAGTTTGAGTCGTAGGGCTACGACCGGTCGAAGGATGAGTCGTAGAACTCGCA